>OX276377.1:2520000-5040000 GCA_946251855.1 Alsophila aescularia | reverse complement strand
TATTTACATTTGAGATATTTTCGCAATTATGAAAATTTATTGTTATAGTTTTATTAGGATTAGAGGTTGTTGTAGATTTTATATTCTGCGTGTTTGAAATAATGTCCGAATCTGGCTCATTTTGAGGAAAACGTGACGGCGAACCTCGTTGTTTGGATGTAGATGGGCGCGGCGACAGTGGCAGGGATGGATTAACTGAAGGTTGCAATTTAAAGTTTTCCACGATGCGTTCACATGTTTTCGCCTTGTTCCCAATGGAATCTTCCTTCCATCCTCCATGTCGCTTAAGAACAGTTAAGTCCGCTCCAGAATCTGCCAAAAGGGTAGCAGAAGTACGACGAAAACAATGTAATGTATACAGCTTGATATCTGGTAACTTCAAATAAGTAGCGATTTCTTGTGGCATGTTAGAAATTTTATTTTTTCCCATAACTCGTTTGAAGCACTTGCCATTTTGATAACGGACGAAAAACCGATTGGTCTTCATATAAGCAGGACGCAGGTCCAGGTATTTCTGTATAATAGTTTTGTATTCTCCTCGGATTACGAAGGATCGGTCAATTTTTGTTTTTCTGTCTGTCAGCTTTAGTAACAGTAAATCGTCCGAGTGATTTTCGACATCATCAATAGTTATTTTTAAAAGTTTATTGCGACGACAAGCTCCATGTACTCCGAAAATTAGAGCCACCTGTAACAAAACCGAATGTGAATAAGACAAGTATCTATAGAAAATTTACAATGAAATGCGCATTTTAAAACACTATGGTTATACGAGTACTTTACTAATCCACCACATACATAGTTACTTACTTTTACGGCAAGAAAGACTTGTCGGGTGCCTCATTAAGGAAAGTCTCCACGTTTTTGACTAAGAACACTTTGGATTTATTAGGTTTAAATCCATCAGACATCCTCTTCAGATACGCTATTAATTTAGAATATGTGTCCAGTTTTATGACGTTATTAGAACTGACTGTTGATTTTAGCATTGAGTATGTACTCCAAAGATTGGAAGGTTAGTTTTGACTAAGTACTGGAAGTAGACCAAAAACACAAATTCTGAAAAATTATTGGCGCCTCTTGCATTTCTCCATTCAATAAAATTACCATAACCATATATTTCTCCCGGGATTTTGCAGGTAATAGATTATCCATCACATTTCTTGCGTCAGTTCTAATACTTTCAGGAGTGAATTCTATACTTTCACTGTCATTTGAAGAACTCATTTTTCAAAACAAAAGCATGAATTTCTAACAATCCTTGAAAATTGACGAAAACGCGGGCTGTAGTCCGCGCGTTTTTAATTTGGTTTCTTTTTTTTTTATTCAGCTGGTGGCGCGACTGTGGGCCGTCGTACCAGCCAGTTTTTATTCAAACAATATTTACGTTCGATTTCTTTTGCGCTGAACAGCTAAGTGTTAAAAGTTTCTTATAGAAAACACCACCTTTGGGTGTACTTAAAGGCGAACCAAGTCGTCCTTTTCGAATAGATGGGATGAAAAAGTAATTTATTATTTAGATACAGGACAAGAACTGAATTGTTTTGTAATGTTGTCCCAACACTTTATTTAATGGAGGAATGTGTGCATAAATATCGTAGCATTTTCATTTTGCTGTGATGATTTATGTTTTTTTTTTTTAAATTTGGTAAAATGGTGTATATAATAATTGATGGATTATGATTTGATATTTTATACATTATAATAAATGTTATTAATACTATCATGGGTTTTATTTTCTTTAATTATCCTACCCTAATAAGCAGATGTGAATATAGTGGCCTATATAGAATTACTGATAGACGCCTTCACAAACAAATTCGCCCTATTTTGTGGGTACCTAACGTGGTTGAAGTGGCAACACTGATGCGTGAATGAGAGGGAGTGTAGCGGTTGCGCTATCCGCCGTCTATTAGTTCTATGGTTTTATAGGTATAGATTTCGTATGTTTTATGAATCCAAAATTACCACCCACCGCTCACAGAGGCGCGAGTACGGCGGCGGGCGGCGCACTAAACATGCATGTATCCAAATCCGACATAGTTGAGTCGATGTTAGGACATGTCTGACATTGTTGCAGCAAGTCCAACATACTTGCAACATGACATAGGTGTTGATGCGGCCTTCCACAACCACGGAATGCTTCGGCCGTGTTACGCGATATACAGGAATGTCGTGTGGTACATACCTACATATTTATAGAGGGTGTACAGGAATGCTGTGTGGACATGCATACTTTTTAGGGTTCCATAGTCAAACAAGGAACTCTTATAGTTCGTCATTTCCGTCAGTTCGTCAGTCTTTATGTTACAGTATATTATTTTAAGAAGTATAAGTCAACAATAAATTTCCTGTCTGATTCTAACAAGTTGTAACTCAGGTCATCAGAAAATTTAACTTTGATGATCCCTCTACATAGAAGCTCTTTTTACCCCCGAACAAATAGACGGGTGTATATCACTGTGTGTGTGTGTGTGTGGGTGTGCGTGGGTGTGCGTGGGTGTGCGTGCGTGTGTGTGTGTGTGTGTGGGTGTGGATGCGTGTGTGTGCGTGCGTGTGTGTGTGTGTGTGTGTGTGTGTGTGTGTGTGTGTGTGTATGTGTCGTGTCTGTCTGTGGCATGTCTGTGGTGAGAATCGTAGCTCCCTAGCTTTAGAGGAGAGGAGGGGGGCGGAAAACTTAAGAAAAAGGGGGTGAAAATCGTATTTTATGGTTCTTAGCTATAATGGGAGGAAGGGGAGAGGGGTGGAGGGAGAGAGGGGTGGAGGGAGAGAGGGGTGGAGGGGGCGGGGGGTAGATAGCTCTCAAACAGATGGAACGATTTTTATGTTTGAAAACTGATGTGATCTATAATGGGGGGTGGGAAGTCGGGGGTTATATACATTTTTTATTTGTGCTGCTCAGTTCATTTACCGTCCAAACAGTTCGCCTATGGAACGCTCTGCCAGTTACTATAAGGCGAGCCCAGTCCAGAAGTTTTATCTCTATAATTAATATCACTTCTTGCTATTTTGTTGTTTTTCTGTTGTCGTTTCATTGTATATAATTTGTATTGTGTTTATTATTTTTTATAAATATACGTGTAGTAAATTTAATTATATTTTGTATTATCATGTATATAGTAATATATACTATAAAATATATTTACATATTTATGTGTTTATTGAAATATCTGTGTGTATTTTTTTTATTAACATATTTATTCATTGTATTCAGTTCTTATTATTATATTAAAATGCACCACCGTCTTTGCCGTACATTAATTCCACTCCATCCAAAGGTTGTCTGGAAGAGATCGCTTTTCAGCAATAAGTCCGCCCATTGTACCATAAATTTTGTATAAATGTTTTAGTTAATTTTGTTCTATGTGGTGTACAATAAAGAGTTATCTACCTATCTATCTATAGATTACGTACCACAAGTGTCCAAACGGAACCATATTGTTGTGGCAACACTAGCGGGTGTCAGCGTCGAGAAGAGCGAGCGTTGTCACCAACGTCACTACTACTCCAGGATTGTACGAGAAGCGGTTGAAATTAAAAACCATCCCAATTTCAACCGGGAGGATGGTTTCAAGTTGGCTGCATCCTGGAATCCCGTGATAAGCAAGTGTTCGCGTCGCGGTTTATGTTAGTAGAAATCTGCAGATGTCGTTAGTGTTGTGACAATCCACTCCTACACAAATACGCAGCCGCCATTTGCTATGCTTCGCTCGTTTTTTTAAACCTTGTAGCCGGCATTACTCGCTTTGCGCCAAGTTTCGTTCAATTCAATGCGATTCCACTCTCAATCACAGCACAACACCTACATATTATAGGTAAATGATCGCATTATCACGATCACAGCTGCATTTAAATATAGTTTGCTTCCAGTCTATCTTGTTTAATTAAATCTAGTTAGAGAAGACTTAAACAAAGGAATTTTAATTTAAAAGGTACTTTACTTGGTGAATAATTTAATGATCTTCTTATCGTGTCACTTTATATTAAATAAAAGCTTCTAGATATGTCGCCAGGTCTACAATGGTTCGACACAATGGTTCGACACAATGGTTCGACACAATGGTTCGACACAATGGTTCGACACAATGGTTCGACACAATGGTTCGACCCAATTTAATGATAAATATTATAAATAGGTATTACGCGTTTTATATTAGTTCAATGTAGTCTCGTCTGGTTGTGGTGTCACAGAATACGTAAAGTACTAACGTACAGAATGGCTACTCTCCGCCCCACGCAGCCAGCGTCCCCGCACGCCCGCCCCCAGCTTGGGGGTCAGTGTAAGGGTTAATTTCGAGGGCTGTCCAGTATGATGTCGTATCCAATATTGCTCGCCCAAAAAACAACCAGTTTGTATGAACTCTCATACTAACGATTTGTCTTTTGTTTTCGTCACGTGAAGCTAATAACAGTTGACCTACCTTGACCTACCGCGGGATCGAATCCCCTAAGGTCCAATCATTTGTGTGTTGAAAATAAGTGTTTGTTTCCGAGTCATGGATGTAATATTTTTATTTTATCCGTTATTTAGTACCCATAGTACATTACCCTAGTTTGAGGCTAGGTATTTTATTGGTGTGAATTGTCCTGCATATATTATATCACAATTTTTGCAGCCCTATGTACTTACACACATATTTGACGCGTGTACAAACGTCATCCGTATGTGTATATGTGACTGTAGTTAAGTATTTAAATCAACGTGGTCGTATTGAGTGTTCGGGTTGTGGTGGTGTACAAAATATGTAGGTACCTAGCTGGTATCTCTTTTGGTTTACGAACATTAAATTTCATAAGTACACCAAACTTACACCTTAATCTTTGGTTTGACCGCTAGATAATTCTCCGATTTCAGAGTACTAAACTTTATACATGAAGCGTTGAAAATAAGTTTCCCGAGCTTCCATTGTCCTGAGTTCATCAGAGCGTGAAGGAAAATAGAATACAGAAACAACATGAAATTCCAGTCGAAAAGCGAGAAAATGCCAGCCCTGCGGTCAAAGCATGTGGCTCACGGACAGGGCTGCCAGTCTGCATTTACATCATGTTTACGTCCTGTAAACCTACAAAATCTTGTTTGTTTATGTTTGAAATGCATGCTTGGATGAGTCTTGGTCGGCGGATGTTGGAATTTATGGCACTTATCTGTCCTAAGCGCTATTAGCATCTCGGCCATTGGTTTCAAAGCAATTCTACATAACAATGAGATTGAAATAGTAATAATATTATAATCAGACTGTAAACTGTTATTAAATAACTAATTTTGTGTCTTTTGTGAATCTTGTTTTTACTCGACTGCGTGGAGGGTATTGTGTTTATCAGCCTATGTATATTTTGTTCCTTTATGACACTATACAGGGTGGATTTTTGAGACGGGACAGTAAGGGCAGGTACCTTAACCGTTATAGTAAAAGCCATAACTTTTTGTGATATTCTGAACTGCATTCACAGATTTTGGAAAAAATGTACAGTCAGCAATAAAATAGCAATTTTACACAAAAACTTTTTGATGCCAATCGATCCTGTTTCTTATAAGGATCAAAAGTCTCTAGCGGACTGACTGAGGTTTGAGTACTAGAAATGTCAGAAATTGCGAAAAACGTTTCCCATACATTTTGTAAGAAATTACCTTAACCGTTGTAGCTACAAGAAAACATTCTTAGGAGGCTCTCCTTAACTTTTGGAGATATTTTGACTTGCATTCACAGACATTGTTAAAAATGTTCAGTCATCGAGAAACAAGTCAATTTACCTCAAAAAAAAAAATTATGCCTTTCTATCTTGTCCTTATAAGGATCAAAAGTCTCTATGGGATCAACTGAGGTTAGGGTACTAGAAAAGTCAGAAATTGCAAAAAATAACATGTTCCATACATTTAGTACTGAATGAATATAACAAAATTCTAACATCGTCCGAATACAAACTTTTCAAAAATACTGGCGGCTCTAACCTCAGTTGATCTGATAGAGACTTTTGATTCTTATAAGAAACAGGATCGACTGGCTTTTTTTTGTTGTAAAATGCTCTTTTTCTTGATGACTGTATTTTTTTCCAAAATCTGTGAATGCAGGTAAAAATATCTTCAAAATTTCAGGGGAGTCTCATAAGAACGTTTTCCTGTGGCTATTACGGATAAGGTAATTTCGTACGGGACAGTAAGGACTGTCCCGTCTCAAAAATCCATCCTGTATAAACCAAACGCGAGAACCGATTTTTATGATTCTAACTTCAATCGATTTGTCTTAATCTTACGAGTGATACAAAATACATGAAAGTAATTTAAAAAAAGTTGACGAACTATGTCTAGTGGGTTATCATTAAATAGGCATTTGAAAATCATTATTAGGTTTCTCTCATAATTTTTTATTTCGAATGACGATTTTGGATTTATAACAATTTAAATTTGGTTAGCAACCAGTCTCACTTAAAGTTTTGCCTCCTTTTAGTTTAGTTCACAGTCGGGTTTTCTAGCACTTTCAATTATGTCTTGTACTATGAATGAAAATATTATTGATTAATTTATTATGTTTAGGAATAAAAAAATATCTCACTGTTCAGCCCTGGCTCGCTCGATAGGGTTGCCAAAAAATAAACACGTGAAGCGTAGAGTGCGGTGCCACCGATGATGTTTGCCAACAGTACGCGCCCGATCCAATGCACGTTGTGTCTGAAATGAGTTCACACTCACAAAACTAGAGCCAATTTCTACTATTTTGAACTTGGACATGATAATGAATGATGCTATGCTACCTACAAATCCTACAATTGATTGTCACTGAAGAAAAACAGAAAGAAAACTTTTGCCGTTTATAATCGGTTAAAATTAATAAAGTAAAATGTAGTATCAGTGGATTAGGTGCGGGTAGATACCGATCGATTGTTTGTAAGTCACCCTCGTTTAGTTAATAAATCAGTGTTATACCAGCAAGCTTGTGTTTCACTACAAAAACTATTTGTAATATGTAACTATTTGTAATATGTAACTATTTGTAATATGTAACTATTTGTAATATGTAACTATTTGTAATATGTAACTATTTGTAATATGTAACTATTTGTAATATGTAACTATTTGTAATTTTTGATCATCATCAAGGATAATTTAAAAAAACGTCTAGCGGACTTAAAATAAACTACTGAACAAGCTTTTTTTTAATGGTTTATATCTCTTTGTCTGCATGACTGTCTGTCTGTTTGCGCATCACGATAAAATTACTGGACCGATTGAAATGTGGTTTTCACTGATGGCTTAGGTTTTGACTTAAAATAATTATGGAGCAGGTAATTTGTACCTCAAAGCCGAGCAATCGATAAAACTATTGGACTGCTACACAAACTTTGATGAAATGTTGTACATAGATTGTAAATCCCAGAATAACACATAGGTTACTTTTAACCCAGAGAAATGACCACGCAGGCAAAGCCGCGGGCACAGCTAGTTACTACATAATATTTCAAATTCCTGTATTACGTTTTTAATTTAACGCTACCGTAAATAAATCGTAAGCCCGAAATATAATCTTTTTAGGCACATTTTCCTTTAATCTTCTGTTAGCGCTCAAGTAATTTCTGTTTTATCGGACAAACCAATCAATGGCAGGGAACAATAAATAACTTTACGATACCTTTCAGCCCGCCGATAATACGGTAGGGCTGTGCATAATAATATTCACCTTTCCATCTTTGATAGATTGAAATGGATGATACTATGCTCTGAACAAATACTGGCCTCTCGCGTTTTCAGAGTTTATTTCTATACATTTAGACTCATTATCAGCCTGTGTTCGTCCACTGCTGGACATAGGCCTCTCCCAAATTTATAATGTTGGGAGGTAAATGCCCATAATCGCCAACCTGGGAAGGCGGGTTGGCGATCGCAGAACATAGCTTTTCGCATCGCTGATGCTGCTGCCCTTCACCAGACAGTGTTATTTGGCTACGCTAAGTTGTGGATGGTTATAACGCCAAATCGGTCGTCAGAGCCTCGTTTGTTGTTCGGCAGGATGTACCACGAGCAGGTGAGGTTGACTTGGAGCACTCAGGTGTTATTTGTACTCCCTTACATCCCCATCCTTACATCAACATGTAAGACCACCCATGAAATTTTAAGAAAAAAAACAATTAAGTTAAAGTTTTTTTAAGTTAAACGAAATTGTATGTACTAGAACCTACAAAATTAAAATAAATCGTGTGGTGAGTCGAATTTATATTACTCTAGTGACGCTACGCCCCACGATTTTATTTTATGTTTTAGCTTTTAGTGCTATTAAACCGTTTAACTTTAAAAAAACTCTTATGTTATTTTAAAGTTTTTAGTTTTTCTATTAGTTATTTAGAAATTTCACTTTAGAAAGTGTCCTGTGTTCTACTTGTCAAGCCCTTTCATTTGATACCTACCCATATTGAGGAATTGAAAAAAATAAAGTAATCATTTTGTGGTAGCGGCCAACTTGGATTTGGAATTTTCATAGTGTAGTACTGTATTCTACTGGTTAAGCCCTTTCATTTGATACCCATATTGAGGGGGTTGAATAAATATAATGTAGTCCGCCATTTTGTAGCGGCGGCCATCTTGGATTTACAATCATACTGAAAATACATAATTTTATTGTCATCAGAACCAAAATGTGAACCAAATTAAAGATCAATCGGTCGTTATGGCTTAATTTTAAATTGTGGGGGAATTCTGTAGAATCTATTAGAGCGTTCAGAGCACAAAAAAAATGTATCAGATCACTGTGCCGCTATTTATAAAACAAAATATTTTGCCGGTTTCTTGGCTATTATTTATATTTGAAATTTGTCTCTTTGTCCATCGACATCACAATTTTTTTGAGCTACATAATGATGTTGTAAGTTGGAATAGCCGCAAAATATATAAATGATTTGTTCCTAATCAAAGAATTAAATTATATAGTGATAATGTCTATTGCATTCGTGGCTATTCGCACATAATATGTGGCCACGACTTATCGGCCGTACTGTAACAAGCTACCAGATGACTATAAGATACTGTGTTTGAGTAAATTTAAATTATTTAAAATGTTAATATGTATTATTCGGTGAATGAGTTTTTGGACGACAAAATTTGACCACATTTTACGATACCAATTTTATTATCTATTGACAAAAATATTATTATTTAAATATTTGACTTGAATCTCTAACATTGAATATAATATTATGTTGAATTTCGTTACATTATTTTCAATATTTGTACACCGGAAACGGTAGAGTCTTTTGGACTAATAACGATCACAACAGCTAACACACAATGTTCTTATAAATAAATATAATTTGATTTGATTTCACTTGATTTGAACGGGAAGGGGGTAAAATTGCAATTACTAGAGAATTGCAATTATTACAAATACAAATTCGTTTATTAAGCGAAATACATTTTTCCAAAATAAAGAGTTTCCAGTGGCCCCCGCACTAGGTCAAGCCTGTATCGCGGGAGGCCGTATTACGTGATTGCGTATTTTGTTTTATTTGTTGAAAAGAACAACAAACAGGGCAAGCTAAATAAAACCGTTTAATAAAAGAGACTTGATGCCATTGACGTTAAAATTCAATGCTTGATATTTACTAGTCGTATGAGGTAGTGCGGGCCTTTGGTGTCAGACCGAGGGCGGCCGTTAAAGGTCGAAGCGAATATATTCTGTGAATATACTAGAAAATAAACATGTAAAAAGAAAGATGAAAGGTGATATAACTTGCCTAAGTACCTATGATGTTTTACTTTTTATTACCTAGGTAAGCTCAATGAAGATTCCCCGCTTGCATATTATAATATTAATGGACGAGATTATGAGTTATCTAGATGTATTAGGTATATAGATAAAGATGTTTTACAATGTTGATTATCTAAAATGTTTCTAATGTTTATATTTGTATCTGAATGTCATAGTTTGGCAGTTGTTGATTATAAGAGCTATAAACCTAAATGAAATCTTATCATTTCATTTAGTTTTGGGAATTTAAATAGATAGATACCTACTTTTCTTATCGTGTTTGTCACGTTTATAACTGTACTCACATTTCTTTAGGCAATTTTGTAGGTACTGTCGACGATAGTTTTTCATAGGGTACGTGCGTCTTACTTATTTACAGGTAAAGGTAAAAATGGTATCAAAAGTGTAGGAATTCTTCTCTTCTAATGCACGTACCCTAAGAAAAACTCTATCTTCGACAGTACCGTCATTTTCCGTCAAAACAAATTATTGGTGTCATAAAATAAACAAGTTAATATTATGATTAACTAAAACTAACAAATTAATATTATGATTAACTAAAACAAGGCATAAGTATAAACTAAAACCAGATTACGGTTGGGAAAAATGGACTATGCCACTCCATACCTGAAGACGAATCGATTGATACCTCGCTTGTCAACATCAGACCAATAGGGGGACGCTATGGTGAAACATCCACATACATACATAGAAACTCATTGCCCTTCCCTTGCTTCGCCGTAGTCGGGTAATAAAACTCACAACGACTTTTAGGGATTTCTAGCTGTGCTGTAATTCATTCCATGGTAGTAATACCTTACATAGATTTAGGTACCTAATGTTATTATGATTTTGCATTAACGCCTGCTTGAAAATTAACAGTAGCTAGCTGTACCCGCGGCTTCGCACGCGTGGTCATTTCTCTAGGTATATATAATTATATAATATTCCAACACCTCAAATACCAATATCAAAACATTTGATCAAAATTTCTTTCGTCAAAAAGTTTTTATCGATTGCTCGGCTTCTCGTCGGATTCAAATACCAAGTTCACCAGTTTTTAATTTAATTTAATCTATCCAAAAGTGAAAATCGCATCGCAATAGGCCCAGTAGTTTTTACGTGATGCGCGAACAAACATACAGATAAACAGACAAACAAACAGAAAGACTTGTTCAGTAGCTTATTTTAAGTACCCTAGACATATTTTTATTATCTTCCTTGTACAGACTTTCGTTCTTATTGCTTTACTAGTTTTCCCGCCCACGACTTCGTACGCACAGACTACTGTTTATCGCGATAAAAAGCATCCTATTTTCTTCTAGGATATTAGAAACCAATGCAAAAGAAGGTACAGCACCAATGCGGTTGATGTTTTTTGACAAAGAGAACATAAAGCTTTTTGACAGGATAGTTATTTCATTTCTATGGCAACCACAGACCATTCTGTGAAAACAGTGAGTAATCAACATTTTCCAGTTTTCCCGTATAAACTTACAATTTTCTGAAATAAAAAGTATCCCATGTTTTATTCCAGGGTATACGCTCTGTCCATTCTAAATTTCATTAAAATCCGTCAAGCCGTTATCGCGTGAAAGCTCCCTAAAAAAACAAACAAACAAACAGACAACGTTTCACTTTTATATATTATTTTTTTATTTAGATTTTGCACTGTAACGAGAATCGTTAACCACACTTAAATATCTAACATAATCAATGCAAATTGATCATATATATTTATTATGAAATCCAAACTTGTGATCGCACTTTATTAGGCAGGTGTGTGCATTTCATAATGTTTTCGGAACAGGTTAACGTCGTCTAATGATTTATTGACAATATTTACCTACTTATTTCATTAACTGGCCTTAGCGCTACAACTATAAATTATGTCACGCGTCTTAAAGTATTCTATTATATCGTGAAGAGCCTGCTTAGGGGCTGGTCCAAGTAAAGAGCCCTAGCCGAAACTATTAGGAGGAGGTTCTCAATATTAATATATATTTTTATATTACCTTATATAGCTGCTAACTTATAAAGCTTATAAAGCTGTTTAACTCCGCCATCCTCGAGGGTACTACAGAATTATACAGAAGACCGAAGAGTATAATTGGCCACTATGTCTAGCGTTTGTGGACTACGAGAAAGCCTTTGATTCAGTCGAGACCTGGGCAGTGCAACATTCATTACAGCGGTGCCAGATTGATTACCGGTACATCGAAGTGTTGAAGTGTTTGTACAGCAAGGCCACCATGACAGTTCGTCTTCAGGATCAGAGCACGAATTCTATCCAGCTGCAAAAAGGGGTGAGACAGGGAGACGTTATTTCTTCGAAACTGTTCACCTCTGCACTGGAAGATACATTCAAGCTTCTGAACTGGAACGGATTTGGTGCTAACATCAATGGCGAATACATCACTCACCTTCCATTTGCTGATGATATAGTCATCATGGCTGAAACCCTGGAAGAGCTAAGCACAATGCTCAGAGACCTCAATATTGTTTCCCAACAGGTGGGTCTTAAAATGAACATGGGCAAGACGAACATCATTTCAAATGCCCATGTCGTATCCATGCTGGTTTATGTTCGATATTATCAAAGCTGTTGATCACTATGTCTACTTGGGTCAGACGATCCAACTGGGTAGATCCAACTTCGACAAAGAGGTCATCCGACGAATCGAACTCGGATGGGCAGCGTTCGGGAAATTACGCCATATCTTCTCGTCGCAGATACCGCAGAGCCTCAAGACGAAAGTTTATAATCAGTGCGTGTTGCCAGTGATGACATATGGCACTGAGACGTGGTCGCTAACTATTGGTCTCATACAAAAGCTCAGAGTTGCGCAGCGTGCAATGGAGAGAGCTATGCTCGGTGTTTCACTACGTGATAGAATCAGAAAGGAGGAAATCCGTAGAAGAACGAAGGTTACCGACATAGCTCTCAGAGGTTGCAAGTTGAAGTGGCAATGGGCAGGCCAAATAGTTCGCAGAACCGACAACCGCTGGGGAATAAAGGTTCTCGAATGGCGACCACGAACAAGCAAGCGAAGTGTGGGGAGACCCCCCACACGATGGACAGACGACATTGTAGCCATCGCAGGAAGTCGGTGGATGGAGGTGGCACAGGATCAGGGGGAGGGCTCTTTGGGGGAGGCCTATGTTCAACAGTGGACTTCTAAAGGCTGGCATGATGATGATGACTGTATGTCTGTTCCTTTGTGGCACTATATAGACCAAATGCGTGGACCGATTTTGATTATTCATACGTCAATCATTTTGTCTTAATATTTTGAAAGTATCCCGTTTTTATTGGCAGCTTTGTTATAAACCAACAAGCAAAATAAAATAGTTGAAATGTGATAGCACGATGCGATATTGATGACCCACTAGAACCTAGTCACTAAGTCAACAATCATCATCATCATCTTCATGTCAGCCTTTAGAAGTCCACTGCTGAACATAGGCCTCCCCCAAAGAGCGCCATGACGAGTGATCCTGTGCCACCTCCATCCACCGACTTCCTGCGATGGCTACAATGTCGTCGGTCCATCGTGTGGGGGGTCTCCCCACACTTCGCTTGCTTGTTCGTGGTCGCCATTCGAGAACCTTTATTCCCCAGCGGTTGTCGGTTCTGCGAACTATTTGGCCTGCCCATTGCCACTTCAACTTGCAACCTCTGAGAGCTATGTCGGTAACCTTCGTTCTTCTACGGATTTCCTCCTTTCTGATTCTATCACGTAGTGAAACACCGAGCATAGCTCTCTCCATTGCACGCTGCGCAACTCTGAGCTTTTGTATGAGACCAATAGTTAGCGACCACGTCTCAGTGCCGACTGTCATCACTGGCAACACGCACTGATTATAAACTTTCGTCTTGAGGCTCTGCGGTATCTGCGACGAGAAGATATGGTGTAATTTCCCGAACGCTGCCCATCCGAGTTGGATTCGTCGGTTGACCTCTTTGTCGAAGTTGGATCTACCCAGTTGGATCGTCTGACCCAAGTAGACATAGTGATCAACAGCTTCGATAATATCGTTCCCAACATAAAACGGCATGGATACGACATGGGCATTTGACATGATGTTCGTCTTGCCCATGTTCATTTTAAGACCCACCTGTTGGGAAACAAAATTGAAGTCACTGAGCATTGTGCCTAGGTCTTCCAGGGTTTCAGCCATGATGACTATATCATTAGCAAATCGAAGGTGAGTGATGTATTCGCCATTGATGTTAACACCAAATCTGTTTCAGTTCAGAAGCTTGAATATATCTTTCAGTGCAGAGGTGAACAGTTTCGGAGAAATAACGTCTCCCTGTATCACCCCTTTTTGCAGCTGGATAGAATTTGTACTCTGATCCTGAAGACGAACTGTCATGGTGGCCTTGCTGAACAAACACTTCAACACTTCGATGTTACGGTAGTCAATCTGGCACCGCTGTAATGAATGTTGCACTGCCCAGGTCTCGACTGAATAAAAGGCTTTCTCGTAGTCCACAAACACTAGACATAGTGGCCGATTATACTCTTCGGTCTTCTGTATAACCTGCCGGACATACAGTACCCGGCGATAAATAATACACATCGGCCTTTGGAAAGAGACGATTGTCTGTTCACGACGGTTTCCGAATACTGACGACCGCCCATTAATCACCGTATTTATTAAGTGTAATTTTCATATCGAATAAATACTGCACTTCATAGACTTTACTAGTTTACGTCAAATCGATAACATTTACCGCCTTATTTATAAAAAGTTAAGCAATGATTAGTAATACTGCGCACTACAATATTGTACTGCGCAGTATTAATTAACGTTTATTAACTTTTTATAAATTGCTGCCTTATTTATAAAAAGTTAAGCAATGATTAGTAATACTGCGCACTACAATATTGTACTGCGCAGTACTAATTGACGTTTATTAACTTTTTATAAATTGCTGCCTTATTTATAAAAAGTTAAGCAATGATTAGTAATACTGCGCACTACAATATTGTACTGCGCAGTACTAATAGACGTTTGTTAACTTTTTATAAACTTTAAATATCTATAGAGAGCTGTTGCAACTACTAGAAAAAGGATAGTATAGTATTCTGTATTACTAGGGAGCAAAATAATATTTTGATGGCGAGGGCGATATTTTGAATCCAGAGCGGTGTGAAGGATTCTAGAGTAGAATCCTGTATATAGCGAGGGTATCAATATAATTCACCCGAAGAAAAATAATTTTACCGCGGAGTAATACACTTTACTTTTCATGTTACTCTATGAGTAAATAAATAAAATGCGCTTTTAGATACTTTACAACTCATATTAGTTATTTAAAAGGATATTAAATAGACTAAAAATATTAAAGTCTAAATAAACTAGGTAATTAATAATAACGACGTTATTCTGTTATAATGACGTTGCTTGTAATTTATGACATCAGCTGTTAATACTAGATGTTTTGATGTTTGACAGCTGTCATCCAAAATGAAGATATCAATGAGATCTATCACATCTGTAAATAAACTACTAGTCTAGGATCAATAGTTTCAGAGTTATAGCCTTTTTAAGTTTGACAACTGTCATCCAAAAATGAAGATATTAATGAGACGAGCGAATTCTTCTGAATCGACTCCGGTCCATCGCGAAAATCAAAAAACTTTAATTAAATTAAATTACAGAGTCCGCAGTTCACAAAATATAGCTGTTTGCGATGGGCACATAGACAAAAAACCGCCTGAAGCTGCTAACTTGCATCATGATCATAAATTCGGGCAGGTAATGGAGTGTCGCAGGCGGCTGGTAACAAGATTTAGTTGTCACGTTACCCGATGTTTCTGAAGATGAAGATATCGCCTCTGAGCTTCACTCAAAACTTACAGCTTTGATGAAGTTTAGTGACTTGTATGCCACCTGCAAAACTTCAAACATTACAGGTTATGTTAGTTGTGGATTGTTTCTTGGTGATTTGAGGACCATTGTGACTGTTGAACTAGATGTTTCGGGCTGTTATTGTTAATTAATGATCATTTATAATCGTAACAAATTATCAATAGGTAACCACGTTCGAATTACTGATATATTTACTTATGATTTTCCAATTTAATCGTAAAATCCATAGATGTATCTAAAATACATAGATATGTATGGATTTGATATATCTATGGATTTTAGACATATCTATGGATTATAGATACATCAATGGATTTTACCATAGATATAGTTAATGGCAGGATAATTATTCTTCGGCACGCTTTAATATCATGTAAACAATAACTACACTAGATCAAACACACCCACACAGCTACATTCCCATTTCATGTGTGTCAATCACAGAGATGGAGAGACATACGCAGACTGTGGTGCAAATGAAACTAATGCTACACATGTGACTCCAATTGGGACTAAGGCCAAAGAGGGCCAATTGTGTGCGTTGCACCTATTTCATGAGGTCAATGCCCGAGGAGCGTGTACCTAATCTTTCTACTTTTAATGAGATCTATGGTAAAATCTGTCTCGGTTGTTAGCTTTGCTTGATTCCTTGGTGATCTGATTAATATACCTACTTGTGCATTATCTACTCGCACACTAATATTACTAGTGGCTCTGTGAGCTGTAGACCTCGCGCGTACAAACTTTTTTGCAAACAATATAGCGGTGCATACTATGCACCGCTATATTGTACAACTAACATTGGTAACCAAGGTGCTCCATCAATCCCTACCTAGTAGGTAAAGGCTGATTCCACTGGTAGAAACCTAAAAGTGAGGAGTTACTGCATTTTGAGGAGCTATTCTGCTCATCACGCCGAAGACCCACATCAGATTTTCACCAAATTTTTATGAGACTAACTTAAAGGTACTTTTTTTTATACCTTTCCAATAAAAAAAGAACCATCGAAATCGGATTTAATAAGGCGTAGATATTCAGTAGCCCCCTTTTTATTCTTTTTTTGTGGAGAATTACCTCCCAATCAATAAACCCGACGACTAAAAAATTCAGAAAAAATGCTTAACCTGGTATACCAAGTTTTGTCTAGTTGAGAAATGCGACCTTCCGACTCATCCGGACAGACATCCGGACATACGAAAGAATTTTTGCCTAAGTTGTATCAGAGACGCTTCGCTCGCACTTTGCGCTTGCTCGGTCAATAACTAGCAAAATATCATTATTTTCTGATGTAAATACCATTCTCAGAGACTAAACAGTAATGTAATTATCCACATCGTTACCCACACACCAAAAGTTTTCAGCTGTTTTCAGCGCATGTAATGCTCTAGAAATATACATTAACTCTTCAATCTCCTTGAAAACACCACCACATTTGCCTTTAGCCTTGGCGGGCTACAAGCAAATATGGGCACGGCCATGATCAGCGAGTTCTTTGCGAAACCTTGAACAAAGGCTAGCTCTAACTACCTCATTTATCTGGCGGCAACGCAAATTATTATGTTAATTCGGGACTTGGAGTAAAAACGGTACATTCCCTGTAATAAATAAGGTTCTTAAGTCTGCACAGTAGTGGACATAAGGGGGCAGGAAAGTAGAAAAGACCCGGCTGAGTTGGTTGCTAACCAATTTTAAATCGTTATAGATCCTAAATGGTCATTCACAATGAAAAATGATAAGAGAAACTTAAAGATGATTTTCAAATACCTATTCAATGATAGCCCACTCAACCAGGCCGGTCTCACGTGTGAAGTTAAAATTTCTAGTCGCCCGAAATCAGTAAATTTTCTATGGCAGTGAGTTTTCTGTACGTAGTACTATTATTTATTCTATGACTTAACATAGTTCGTTGTTTATTATAATTCGCTAAAAAAAAACTGGCGTACTGGCGTATCTCTACGTGGCATCTGCTTGTCGCCATATTGAATTTTAATTAACGTCATGTCTTTATTGACACTCGCAAGTTTATTTATTATTTCGCAGATATTTTATAAATATAAAATAAATAAATGAATATGTTCGGGACATTTCCACACCAATTACCTAGCCCCAAACTAGGATACCCTGTACTATGGGTACTAGATAACAGATAAACATACATAGATACCAATATTATAACATCCATGACTCGGAAACAAACATTTCTGCTTATCACACAAATAATTGCACCTTGCAGGATTCGAACCTGCGACCGTTTGATTACGTACCTAGGATCACTAGCCACGAGACCAATCGTTCGTCAAAAAAATATTAAAAAATTTAAAATGTAAAATGATTCACAGATTAGATAACATAAATGTGAAAATCTTGTATGCTTAATTTGTCTCTACATTAATCTGAGTAAATAGGTAAATACATACCAGTCCAAATCCGAACTAAACTTAAAGCTAGTTGTCTACGATGCAATTCATGTCGCTAAAACTCGAAGGAGAAACATCATCAAAGATAAAGTAATGCAATGAAGTAATGAATGACCCTTGCATTTGGAAATCAATTTGAGGACAGAGGTAGCCAATGAAATAAAACTTTAGACTCTTCTCTACCCCTCAAAAATGTTTTCCTGGATCCGTCCCCCTGTAGCCAAACTAGGCAACTGTGTTTGCGGTCCGCGTATTGCAATTTAAAATTTAAAGTACACCTATTTATTACTGAAAGTCCTCCGGGTATGTATACTGAGGGTGTTTATTTGCACAACCAAAAAAAAAACTTGAAAAAACTCGGAAATGTTTTAATTTAATTGAGGTCGGGCGATGTCGTCGAGAAAAATGAGGGTAGACAGATATAACGGCCGACTGAGAGTTAAATTCACACTTTGACGACCACGTTAGTCATTTACTACAAATATTGGACTTCATTAGTACAATTAAGATTGCAGCTGTATTTTATAAATTGGAGTAGGTAAATAATAGTATACCTATAGGAAATTTAGGCCTAGAAATAGGCTTGGAGTTGAATATGCGATACTTGGGATACCGATCCATCGCTCTTTGTTCAGTCGAGACGGACACTCAACATTGCACGTTGTGATACGAACATAAAACAATGAGATAATCTAACGTATTTAGGGTTGACTCTTCATAGGTCACTGACCTACGAGGTCGCTGCTTTAAGACCAAGCAAACGGTAGATTCACGGAACATCTTACTTTCCCGTCTCAATCTACATCTTGGGGTACCTCTCCGCATTTGCTCTGAACTTAGGGCTGGCACCCTGATCCTCGGCTTGCGAATACGCGTGCCCAGCGTGGCATCGTTCTACCCACGCCAAACAAGTAGATGTTGCCTTGAATGAGACGGCAGGACCATCATAGGCTGCCTCAAACCAACCCTTCTAAATATATATATACATTAGGGGGAATAGCTCCACCAGTAGTTTAAGTGACATCTACTTTTCGGATCTTCGCTAGCTAACAGCCGTCTTAGGAGCCGCAATAGCTTCCTCAAGAGGACATACGCCTTATTGTCTACCCATCCTAGAGAGGCTCGATGCGAACTGTGGCAGGATATGCACTTGTCATTTGTATTGCCTGCAGAAGAACTCCCCGCTGGTCATGACTTCCATTGGCCCACGTGAAAGTCGCTTATCAGACTGCGGACCCAAGTGGGCTGCTGCTCCTGAGCAACATAAGCAAGTTGTGTTTCGACGGGATACAATGTGACTGCCGTGCACCTACACGAACAATGGAGCATTTACTGTCGTGCCCTCAGTGCCCCAACACCTGCACTTTAAAGCAAATCTACGAGGCAAGTCCCCTAGGGATAAAAGTAGCTGAGTACTGGGCTAGAATTGTTTAACACAGTCAGCCCTAACTTATAAATAAAAAACACAGGACCATATTAAGCAAGACGAAGAAGACACGCTCTTTATACTGAGCTGTCCATGCTTGTAATTTTGAAACCATGAAAAATGACCATGAACTTTCAGTGAAGATAAAAATATTTTTCCAAAGAAAATAGTTTTTTGAAGTCAGTGCCACCATTTTAATACTTGGTTATCATTTTCATTTATTATCTTTACAACAAAATAAATACCTGTCATACCTATCTAACTTTGCACCCCTTCGAGCATATATAAATATATATATTGGATATATGCTTGATGTTGAAGTAAACACGAAACGCAAAAGAGACAAAACAAGAAACTGCAATCACACGAACGGATTTTGACTTTTACATGTCCACAAACCGATTGACACGTGTACAGCAATCTAGTAAAAGATAAATTATTTGTAGATAAAAAAATTACTTGAATAAAATATATAAATAAATATAAATGTATTCGGGACATTTCCACACCAATTATCTAGCCCCAAACTAGGATAACCTGTACTATGGGCACTAGATAACGGATAAACATACATAGATAAGAATATTATTAACATCCATGACTCGGAAACAAACATTTCTGCTCATCACACAAATGATTGCACCTTGCAGGATTCGAACCCGCGACCGTTCGATTTCGTACCTAGGATCCCTAGCCACGAGACCAACCAGTCGTCAAATTGAATAGGTAATTAAATTTTAAATGAGCACGTCAAGATGTTAAAAACATATTTTGAATAAGCTTTACCGTATCTCTGGCTCCATCATCAGACCATGAATACCGCATAAAATCGGAGAACTCATCAAGAAACACCAAATGAGCCCAAACTCGAAGGGGTTCCATAATTTTATTGTAGAGTTCCCTTGACTCGATCATCAGACAATACATAATCAAGTATACCCCACACGAAGGCGTACAAAAAAAACATTTTTTTCTTCTCATTATTTATTTACCCTTTTCGTTAGTTAGCATCTAATCCCTATCCCAAAAATTCCCAAATATTTTATAAACGTTTACATAGTTTTTTTATACACAGCTAATTGTTTTCGCAAATTATTTAACGATCCTGAGAAAACATTAAACATATATTTTTTAATTTAATTAATAATTTACGGCACAGTTTTATTTAATTACGCTATTAAACCTGTTACGTAGATAAAGTGCTGCGTTAAAATCTCAGCAATGAATGTGTTTAATTAAGTTAATTTATGATTAACTAGCTGTGCCCGGGGCTATGCCCGCGTGGTTATTTCTCTGGGTTAAAAGTAACCTATGAATTATAAGGGACATAAGTATTAAATACCAAATTTCATCAAAATTCCTTCAGCCGTCCTAAAGATTTTTCACTATTGCTCGGCTGCTACTTATTGGATACGAAGCACAAAAACCTAAGCTTTCCAACGATGAAATCCGCATTTCAATCAGTTCAGTAGTTGTTATGTAGCTCATTTTAAGTCCTCGAGGGCATTATTTTAAATATCTTTGTACATACTTTTTGTGAGAAACTAACTGTTTTATAATAAGATTAGATGTGTATTTCAATTAGGTTTTATTAATAACTAAATGTTTTTGTATAAAACAACATAAAGTTTCGATATTTAATAATTTTGTAAAACAGATAATGAGAAAAATAAAAAAGCGCTTTGGTATCTTAATTACATTTGGTAAGGTAATTCTTGAAAATAGGCCAAGAATACAGTTCTTAGACTTCTCCTTTTGGATTTAGTAGGTAATAACTAGATTCTGTATCACATTTTGCCTCGTTTCTTATACACTGTGGCAATCAAAACTTATTACCACACTTTTAATGTCTGTCTATTCGCGCATCACGTTAAAACAACTGGACCGATTGCGATGTGATTTTCACTGTTGGATAGCTTAGATTTTGAATTAAAATCTGGTGTACTTGGTATCTCAATCGGATGAGTAGGAGCCAAGAAATTAAATTATATATCTAAATTTATTAATTTTAAAAGTGTGGTAGGTACTTAGTTTTGAATAAAACTGCTAGACCGATTCCGATACGATTTTTAATGTTGGATAGCTTAGGTTTTGACTTATAAATTGGTGTACTAGGTATCTCAATCTCAATTTTTTCTAAGTATGACCACACCGCGCAGTACAACGGTAACGATCGCGCAGCGATAACGTTACGGTTTGTACGGCAATTGCCGTACTGACGTCACACGTTTTCGGCAAGGAATTTTATGCGACATAGTGAATAAGCGCCCAGAATCGCACTACAGGGCCATTATTCTCTATGAACAGTCACACGGGTAACGCGTCTCGCTGTGGAATCGTTCGGAAAAGTACGGCAATTCTCGAACATGCACAAACAATTCCACGCAGATATCTTAACGCGACGCGTTACGTGGCCTAGTGGCAATAGAAAATAAGGTCCCAGGTGTTTTAGTTTATTACTAACGCTACTTGAAAATTTAAAAAAAAGCTGTTTAAAGTGTACCGTTTGATATATCAAATGAAAGGGCTTGTTGTGAGGGGTCTCACTTTTATTTCATAATTTTATATTATATAGCTTTCGAGTTATTTCAGAAAATAGACGATAGTTGACCATTCCAACTACGAAATCTATGTTTTTTAAAATAACATGGCAAATCTCTTCATATTGTGAGATAGGTAATATATTCATCGTACGGAACCCTCTCCACACTAGTTCAACTCGCACTTGTCTGGTTTTTAGGTGTGTACATACGTGTATCTGTATGGCAATGTAGCTTCCAAATAAATGCACCGATATCAATGCAGTTTTTAATATGAAAGCTGGATTTTGCAAAATTGTTCTTAGTTTTGTTTGTATGAAATCGGTGCAGCCATTTCCAAGATATCAGTTTGGGAATGAATCTCGGACATAGTTTCTGCTCCAATGTTGAGATTCGATGGCATTCTTCGTATGTACTTACATTTATGAGGGCCTGATGACAGAAGAATGGCTTACGGCGTCAAGGACAACGGTGTAATAAAACAAAAATATTTACTCATAATGAAAACCCCTACTGCGGACTTTAAACCGTTATAATCCTAAATGGTCATTCGAAATGAAAAATGATAAAAGAAAGTTAAATATGATTTTCAAATACCTTTTCAAGGTTTAGTCGACATTGGATTCAATAATACCCCACTTAACATAATTCGTCGACTTTCATTTTTTCTATTTCACTATTATGGCGTCTAGTTATCGCCATATTGAATTTTGATTATTCACTCTCATGCCTTTAGTAGGAAATCTGTTGACGTAAGAATCATAAAAATCACGTTTGGTCTATATAGTGCCACAAAGAAACAAACATACATAGACTGATAAACACAATATCCTCTGCTCAGTCGGGTAAAATATTTTAAACTGGAATTTTTGAACTATGTTTTGTCGGAAATTTTCAGATTGCAAAAAAAATAACACATCACAATCATTTCTGTTTAATTTTATTTGTTTTGTTAATGCAGGCAAAAGTTTAGAAAATCAATATCTCTTCGTGTGGCTTTTTGACACGTCCGTCTCTGCACTTCTTACACTGTGTCTCTGTTTCATACCGAGCAAGCCACTCTTTCATGCCACGACTTATTCAAATAAGATACGCCTCGTTTCTCTGCCTTTTGTTTCCTTTTGAGATTTAAAAAAAACGAACACGACTTTGCCTCAGTCTGTCTGTCTATTGAAGAAGCTTAATTGTGGCACAGGGAAATGGAAAAGATGGAAATGAAAGAACGTTACTTACTCGAGTTTTTAGCCACTTTCTTACAAATTTTCTGATGGCTTTATGTAGGTAAATATAAACATTAAATAACACAGTATTCAATGTGTTTGCGGTTACGCGGATCACGGCGAAACTACTGAATAAATTCAAATGAAACTTGGCATGATTTGAGTTCATACTACGAAGTAGGACATTGGGTACTTTTTATCTCGATAAATTAAAGGGGGGACTGTTTTTTTGGGTTGGCAGGTTAGAGGGGTATTTTATTTGGAGTTGGTATTATTTTTTTACGGTTTATAGTTACTACCGTTGTTCACTTCTAGGATACTCAAGGAATATTCCTCCAAATTTCAAATACCTAGATCCACCGGTTTAGGCTGGGCTTTGTCAATCAGTAGGTATGTCGCGGTACTGTTTTATTCTGCCCAAAAGTAAAGGGCATCTATACTTATAATACAGCACTAGGTACGAAAAGATCTAAATAGAGGAGATAATTTTAAAAAAAGAGTCTATTGTACTTAAAATAAATTAAACAAACAAGAATAGTTCTTTTTTTAATTATGTCTGTTATTTTGTTTGTTTGTTGTACGCGCATCACGTTAAAATAATACAAACAATTGCGTTGCAGTTTTCACTTTTAAATAGCTTAAGGTATGACTTAAAAACTAGTGTACTTAAAAAAAAATGAACAAAATAAAAATATGTAGCTTACTTCCGCCAAAACTGTAAGTCAGACAAATGATAAATGGTAAAATTAACACAAGTAAACCCCCACGCTAAACAAAACCCTACCCCAGATTGAACTAATGAAAAATATAAATGAAAGAAAAGCTAAGGCCAGGGTCTCTCAGTCCAGCATTCGACGAGTCAACATCACCCGAAGATGCCTCGTGCAGAGGCGAAACACGTGTCGTATTGATGTCAGACGTTTGGTATTTGGATCGAGGTATATGTTTTTTATTGTGTTTTTATATTATATGTATATGAATATATAAGTGTTTCGATACTTGTATTTGGGTAGGGTTTGTTTAGCTTGGGGGTTTTTTATTGTGTATATATATTTATATATATTATTTGTATATAAGTGTTTTTTCTGGCCTCCAGGCCTTAGCTTTTCTTTCATTTATATTTTTCATTAGTTCAATCTGGGGTAGGGTTTTGTTTAGCGTGGGGTTTTACTTGTGTTAATTTTACCATTTATCATTTGTCTGACTTATAGTTTTGGCGGAAGTAAGCTACATATTTTTATTTTGTTCATTTTAAATATGGATTTCCGCAAAGTAACGCCTGAATCTATCAATTACTAGTGTACTTATTATTTCAATCCGATGAGTAGAAGCCGAGCGATCGATAAAAACTATTTTACGGCTCAGGGAATTTTGTTTAAATGTTGGTATATTGGTATTTTAGATCTTGGAATAGTAATAGAGTTATATGGCCACGCGTGCGAAGCCGCGGGTACAGCTAGTAAGTATATAAAAATTAGTGGCATTATAGGTACCGCTAGGTGCATCTTAAAACTAAGTAACTAATTAGTTATTTCTTATTATTACTTTATTTTTTATATTTTTTTGCTTCTCACAAGCACAGTCTGCAAGATGCTAAAACCTGCAACCAAAAGACCCGGAAAGTAGACCCCATTTTCGCGTCACACTTTTGTGCCTTCAATTATTTTAATCCGAATAACAGGAGAACACATTATGTTCTGTATAATAGCCGACGTCAAAGGAAGCGGTCTTATGTCTTAGATAATTTCCCTGGGGGCCGGTTAGATCGAAATATACCTACTTGGCTTATGAGATAACCTACCGTTCATGCAAAACGAAGTATGCCATTTCCAAAAAGGAAGACAAGCTGTTGACTTGTGATTTAAAACTAAATCTTATGGAGTAATGCTAACGTTTGTAATGCGATGGCGCGAGTGTTATTTACTAATAGTGCACGCTAGACTTTAAGGATATCGGGTTCAACTTTTCTCAGTGTGGATTTCTACCGCTCTGTACTTCGGAGGACAGTTGCTATCGGTCCCGGCTGGTATTGATTAATACGAGTAGCAGTCGTGATACAATGTTAGAGGCCTTCAAATTCTAAAGAATTTTATAACTAAAATTCGTTTTTTGCATGAAGGCAAAGCAAATAAGAAATGATATTTTCATTTCATATAATGATTATGAAATGAAATTCACCCTTCTAAACGTTTACACATGATATCAATAGATTATAGCCACAAGAGTCTTCCATAATCAGCCAACCTCACTACAGCAGGTATACTTATTGTGTGCTACAGTAAAAAAATAAAGCCATCATTGATCAAACCATTTAGGCTTATCAAAACGCGCGTTTTATACATTTCACCGGCGTGCAAGCCGCTCTGTGGAGTTAATGAAGACAAATGTGCCATTAATTGCGCGGTGGACCTGCGATGAATTAATTAGGTGCTCCCAGTGCAGTAGGGGAGGGAGCGCGGGCTGATTCTGAAGCCGAACTCGTAGGAGGGATATACTGGTAGGTGCTGATTGGAATAACGTATGGAATAGGTTTTTAAGATGGTCGTAACTGCAATACAGGTGAACTGTTTTGACTGTTGAGAAAGGGTTGAAGCACCTGAAGCAGGGTTTTAATTAGCAGGTCTCAGTTTGAAACAAATTAAGCCTATTACAGTGCTTATTATCACGATTTCATTATATTTAGATTGTATGTAAAAAAAAGCTTATGCTCGCAGCTTCGCGCGCGTGGTCATTTCTCTAGGTTAAAGTACTCTATGTACTATTCCAAGACCTAAAATACCAATATACCAACACTTGATCAAAATTCCTTCAGCCGTCAAAAATATTTTATCGATTGCTCGGCTTCTGCTGACCGGATTGAGATACCAAGTACACCAGTTCTTAAGTCAAACCCTAAGCTATCTAACAGAGAAAATTGCATTGCAACTGGTCCAGTACTTTTTAAGTGATGTGTGAAAAATTATATACACAAACTAACAAACAGACAGACACGATTTTTACGATTGTTATATTCTTGTTCAGTAGCTTATTTTAAGTACCATAGACCATTTTTTTTAAATTATCTTCATTATACAGTTTTTTTTTGTTCTTATTGCTTTATTATAAGTATAGATTCTAACTTTTAAATGGGTATCTTCTAAATATTAAAACTATTTAATATTAAGAAAATACCTATTTAAAAGTTACTTAGTAATGCAAAATTGCGGGCAATATTGGCCGGAGACACTGTATTTGAAGGCTGGTTGGTCTAGTGGCTAGTAACCCTAGGAACGAAATCAAACAGTCACGGGTTCGAATCCTGCAAGGTGCAATCATTTGTGTGATGAGCAGAAATATTTGTTTCCGAGTCATGGATGTTGATATTCGTATTTATGTATGTTTATCCGTTATCTAGTGCCCATATTACAGGGTATCCTAGTTTGGGGCTAGGTTTGTTTGTTTGTTTGTCGTATGAGGTGGGGCTAGGTAATTGGTGTGGAATTGTCAAAAAAAAATAAAAAAAATTTGCTTACTATCGGACACATATGGAATATTATAATGGGATAGAAGGTAAGTCAAGATACAGATGAAGGTATGCTTAGCACCATAGAGAATTTTGTTTTGTACAAACATTGATTCAAGTTTAATATGATTGCCATGTAAAGTACTAGCCGTTTATAATTTTTACAATTCGATATACTAGACCAGGCCCGTCCAACATACGGCCCCCGGGCCGCCATGCGGCCCGCGTAAGTCCTTCATCCGGCCAGCGAACTGGTTAAAACTTAAAAAAAAAAATACTAAAATATGTAGGTAAATATAACGCGTGAGTTGAATGTAGATATCGATAAGGCGCGTGCGAAGAGGCATGCGGGCGGCGGCACTCTTACCGCGGCATCTATCGCAGCAGAGTCAGTCAGTCGGTCGGCGAAACTTGTCAACGACGCAACTTGTCCAGGTTTTTCTGTCAGATGTAGGTTCAAAACCGAAGACATCGTGCACTTCAGTCGCTTTCGCTGGCTCAGCAGAGAAGCCACACTGAAGCGATTCTATTTATTGCTCGATGAAGTAAAGATTTTTCTTGTAAGCAAAGGCCAATAAATTAGTTTTCTAACTGACGAGCAGGTTTAACAACTGGTTGGGTGATCTGCCCTTACTGGTTGACATAACCAAGTATCTCTCCGATCTTAATCTAAAACTGCAAGGAAAAGATCAACTATGCTTGCAGTTGTATGAATATGTTCAAGTTTTCACTAAGAAGCTCATATTATTGGAGAAACAGCTGGAACAAAAGCAATTGGTTCATCGGGAGACCTTATCTTCCAGCAATGAAGAGACATTGGACTTTAGTAAGTATGCTTCTTTGTTGCAAATATTGAGGATGAGAATTGAGTAGTTTGATAAGAGATTCGCAGACTTCAAATCACAAATGCCCAACAAGAAAGTCTTCCAAAATCAGTTTGACGTTGAAATTGAAAGCGCTGGATTAAACCTACAATTATAATTGATTGAAATGCAACTTTCTTCTAAAACCGGCATACAATGTTTGCCTTCCGAACGAACTGATTGAAGTTTACAAGAAAAATCCTTATTTGGCAGTACATATACTTGCGAACAGCTTTTTTCACGCATGAAACATAACAAATCCAAAACGAGACATCTTTATCAGACAGCCTGTAAGATACAGGCATTCTGCGTATAGCCACTTCTAAAATTACTGCTGACATAGATGCACTGACATCTCATTAGGTTTTAATCATTAGTAGTAATAGGCCTCTTACGCATGAGTCCGCCTGAGGAGGTACCACACCTTTGTCAGATATTCAACCGCCAAGCAGTAGTGTGTAAACATTTCTGTGTTTCGGTTTGAACAACCAATGTCTCAGGGTGACGAGCGCAGTGCAGTGACGCGCAAGATTTTGCAACCAAAGTTCTGGGTGGCACTGCAACTGTTATGGACAGGCGTGACGCTTACCACCAGGCGAGCGACCTGCTTGTCTCGTGATTCAAAGTAAGAAAAAAAAACTTGTAAGCTGATAAGTGAAATAAATAGCAAAACTGAAACTTTAGGTATTTTTTTATAAAGTATTTGCAATATGAAAAAAATACCGTTATATTTTATTTTACCTAAGAAAGTATTTCCATTTAAAGTTATATTGGGTATTGGTTTTGGCCCGCTACGGTTACAAAAATATTAAACCTGGCCCTCTACAAAATTATGTTGGACACCCCTATACTAGACAATCAGTCTTCAATCTATGCTCGCTAATCTCAGGAAATTATCATACCTACTACCTTCAAGAAAGCATCCAAATCTCGAAGCCAACAACTTCCCAACGTAGCATATCAAATTACGAATCTCTTGTCAACAACTCTATATGCCAAATATGAAATAACTATGCCAAGTCGTGAGCAGAGTTGTCAAGTTAACTAATGCTGAGGTGTCGACTCGAATTATCAACATGATAAGATAAGATAAGATAAGATAGCCTTTATTACTGATTTATATTTACATTCAAAATTAAATTGATATTATCATTAAAATTATTATTATAAAATTGATTATATCTAATTCCTTATTCAGACATCAGTTTGTCTTTCGACATAGGCCTCCTCCAGAGACTTCCACGCCGCCCGGTCCTGTGCTAGTCACCGCCATGTTAGCCCCCCTATTTCTTTTATGTCATCTTCCCATCATTATCAACACGTGCGCTAATTAAATCAACTTCCTGTATTAGAAACATAATGATCATTATTATCATATCATTAGACTATACGCTGCTATCTCACAGAGGTACCTAAAATCTGGTATAGAATCGTTGTATCCATACGTATTGATTTTTCCCCTTAATAAAGAATCCTGCCAATTAATTCCCTGCATACTTTATCCAAACAAAAATGCAAAAGATCCACCGAATCGATTCCGGAAACAATCCAGCCGCGGGAGCGGGCGGTGCATAGCACACTTACCTAGAAAATAGGTATTCACTCTTGGCTTATGAGCGATGGCAGTCTAGCGGTTTACTTAGAATCTAACGATACCGGGTTCGGATCTAGACTCCGCACCAATGACTTTTCTAAGTTATGTGCGGTTTACCATTGATTCGAGTTCGGAGGGCACGGTAAGCTGTCGGTCCCGTTTGTTATTGATTAATAGTAGTCGTTAAGCCATGTCAGCGGCCTTCGGGCGGCCTGACAATCTCTGACACCAGAGGCCAGCACTACTTCATACGACAAACAAACAAACTCTAGGCTTGAACTCACCAAGATTGTAACGTTAATGTAAGACATACAATAAACTAGCTTGAAAGCTAAAAAAACACGCATGTCCTGCCAAAAATAAATTATATATTATTGGAATGTACTTATCGAGGCCTTCATTTGATACCCAAATTGTTAAATTCGAAGAAAACATATTTTTATTACAATTGGAAATGGAGCCCTACTATTGCTGCCATATTGAAATTATTCGTACAATGTGTAACCTATGTTGCTCGAAGGATGTAAGGATTCTAACGATACCCCATACGTCTAAATCTGTTCAAGCATTTCACAGTTATGATGGAATAAAGAAACTCACATACAAACATACATGAATGCTAAAAACATAACACTCCTTTTTTGAGCAGTCGTGTACAAAAAAGATCTTTATTGAAAAATTACGATGCGAGATACTTCGTACAGAGTATATTTTATCAACTTTTTGACGACTGGTTGGTCTAGTAGCTAAAGACCCTAGGTACGAAATCAAACGGTCGCGGATTCGAATCCTGCAAGGTGTAATCATTTGTGTGATGAGCAGAAGTGTTTGTTTCCGAGTCATGGATGTAATATGTATGTGTATTCGTATATATGTATGCTTTTCCCTTATCTAGTGCCCACAGTACAGGGTATCCTAGTTTGGGGCTAGGTAATTGGTGTGTAATTGTCCCGAATTTATATATATATATTTATTATTATTTTTATTTGATAGCGCGACGAGACGAGCAGTTTACTCGCCTGATGGTAAGCGTCACGTCTGTTCAAAACAGTTGCAGTGCCACCCAGAACTTATAGTTTCTCCGAACGTCTGGTTGTTTGGTATTAAAAAGATTATGTGGGAATCGGGTGGTAAATTAATAGAACATTATAACAAGCACAAATTATAAATGTATATAACACCCGAACTCCCGCCGCCATTATAGCTAAGAAACATCTCCATCACATTAGTTTTCAAACATGAAAAACGACGTCAAAATCGGTACATACATTTGGGGGCTTGAGAGCTACAAACCATGGGAGCTACCCCATTATAGCTAAGAACTATCTCGATCACATCAGGTTTCAAACCGGAAAAAACGCATCAAGATAGGTCCATTCCTTTGGGAGCTGTAGCTGCCAAAGGAATGGACCTATCTTGAATGATATATGGATGGATGGTTCTTAGCTATAGCTAAGAACCATCTCAAATCTCCTATGATTTCAACAAAAAAAAAGAAACTAACGATGTCAGTCTATTCGTTTGGGAGCTACGATGCTACAGACAGACTCACAGATGCACACATACACGCACTAAGCTTATAGCACCCCTATCTTTTCGAGTTAGGTGGTTAAAAAAGGTTGAATTGTTGAAAAAAACACTTGAAGTTTTGGTGAAAAATAACACTATAAGCATTGTTTCTCTTGATCCAACTAACTTAATACAGGGAACACTCCGTCTTTTAGAAAATGCTGAAAAAAGGTTAATTGAATATTCTAGCTGTGTAGTCAAATAAAATGGGCGTCTGTCTCAAAATGAGACCGTTGTAGCGAGTTATTGGGGTTGACACGCGCTTCGTGGCTCGTTTTTGCGTCGTGAATAAGGCAAATTAATTCATATTTTTATTGATTAGTGTATTTGATACAATTTCGGTGTCAAATGCTGAGTTTTAGTTGATTGAGGTTGTTGGTCGCAAAAGTCGTCGGTTGTAAAGCAAATACACGTCCCGAAGGCTCAATAATGAAACGTGACACTCAACTGGTTCCTGAGATTTCTTGCACTAGGTCATGGAGATACGACATTGTAGAAGGTATACACCGTAAAAATAAATATTATTTATATAACAACTAGCTGTGGGCTTTGCCCGCGTGGATATTTTTCTGGTGAAGATGTATCCTAGGTGATATTCTTCTGCCAAAATAATGTATCTATAAAGTACAATAATTATACATAATTTTGTATATGTATAATGTTATATAGTTTTGTGTCGATTGTTCTGCTTCTACATCGGATACAAAGTAGGTACAGCAGATTTTTATAAGATTAGATACAGCGAAATCTATGTATATAAATTATAATTTAAAAGCTTATTAATATGTTTTTATTTACTGTGTTAAATAGGACATAATTAAATAATTTACTTACTGTCTTTCTACGTACTTAATTAGAACCTACACAATCTTTATTCGGTGGCGCAACTATATATAAAAATGTCCGTGACTCCTTTTTGGATGAATCGATTTTGATGAAACAAAGATAAAAACCTCCGCAGGACTCCAAGAAATACAGTTCAGCAAACTGTATCAAAATAGATTTAGTGGGGTTTGCGAAATGAAGTCACATACAGACAAACAAAAATTCGAAAAACGGATTCTACTACTTTCATATACTCAAATAAAAATGATTTTTCTAAATTCTCTTCTATGTACAGATTTTACTTTGGTTACAGTTTTATTATATATATATATATATATATAGAATAAAAGATAGATTTAGATTATTAGAAATATAAACATTGTTTTACGTTTGAATTTTGTCGCTCACTATGGAGTTTATACAGAGTTGTTTTTACGGTTGGATTATGTCTCTCACTATGGAATTTATACAGAGTTATTTTTACGGTTGGATTATGTCTCTCTCTATGGAATTTATACAGAGTTGTTTTTACGGGTGGATTATGTCTCCCACTATGGAATTTATACAGAGTTGTTTTTACGGTTGGATTATGTCTTTCACTATGGAGTTTATACAGAGTTGTTTTTACGGTTGGATTATGTCTCTCACTATGGAATTTATACAGAGTTGTTTTTACAGTTGGATTATGTCTCTCACTATGGAATTTATACAGAGTTGTTTTTACGGTTGGATTATGTCTCTCACTATGGAATTTATACAGAGTTGTTTTTACGGTTGGATTATGTCTCTCACTATGGAATTTATACAGAGTTGTTTTTACGGTTGGATTATGTCTCTCACTATGGAATTTATACAGAGTTGTTTTTACGGTTGGATTATGTCTCTCACTATGGAATTTATACAGAGTTGTTTTTACAGTTGGATTATGTCTCTCACTATGGAATTTATACAGAGTTGTTTTTACGGTTGGATTATGTCTCTCACTATGGAATTTATACAGAGTTGTTTTTACAGTTGGATTATGTCTCTCACTATGGAATTTATACAGAGTTGTTTTTGCGGTTGGATTATGTCTCTCACTATGGAATTTATACAGAGTTGTTTTTACGGTTGGATTATGTCTCCCACTATGGAATTTATACAGAGTTGTTTTTATGGTTGGATTATGTCTCTCACTATGGAATTTATACAGAGTTGTTTTTACAGTTGGATTATGTCTCTCACTATGGAATTTATACAGAGTTGTTTTTACGGTTGGATTATGTCTCTCACTATGGAATTTATACAGAGTTGTTTTTACGGTTGGATTATGTCTCTCACTATGGAATTTATACAGAGTTGTTTTTACGGCTGGATTATGTCTCTCACTATGGAATTTATACAGAGTTGTTTTTACGGTTGGATTATGTCTCTCACTATGGAATTTATACAGAGTTGTTTTTACGGTTGGATTATGTCTCTCACTATGGAAAGTATACAGAGTTGTTTTTACGGTTGGATTATGTCTCTCACTATGGAATGTATACAGAGTTGTTTTTACGGTTGGATTATGTCTCTCACTATGGAGTTTATACAGAGTTGTTTTTACGGTTGGATTATGTCTCTCACTATGGAATTTGTTTAGAGCTGACGCGGGCATAAAACGCGTTTATTTATTTATTTCACAAAATCCACAGATCTTAAATACAAATAGTATAAAACTTATTGGTAGATCTTATATCTAATAACGGATTTACTTTATAATAATAAACTTAATATAGAGCAGAATGCGTTGGTAACAAAAAATAATAATAATAATTGTAACATATGTTTAGTTAATAAAAGCAAGTAATATGAACAGCACTAGTAATAATTATTGTACATAAGTATATTTTGGTAAGTGTACAAAATAATATAAAAACCTTGTTATGAACTAAGTTTTGATTATGTCTATAACAAAGCTTTTGGAGTATGTATCTCTGTAACTTTGTTGGCGTATAACGTAAAAACTAATGGACCAATTACAATGCGGTTTTAACAGTTGGGTAACATAAAGTCCTGTCTACGGAACCCTAAGTCTGTTTGTTATAATATGTGACATTTGGAAAAAATATAAAGAATTAACAAATATGAAAAAAAACACATCCCTGTTTCTTGGTGCTCTCTTCTCTAACGGGCGTATTTCCGAAGCTCCAGTAGAGTCAGAAGGGGTGAGTATTTCCTTTTCCAGTGTGAGATTTAACTCTGTTTGCACATGAAAGGGACATTTCCTTTTCAAACTCAAAGAATACTTAGTTTACCTAAATTTTTATTGATTTTATCTTTTTATAATATTTTATGTATTTCTCCTTGTTCATGAGATGTTAATTTTGACTTGTAAAAGTGCTATTATTTTGCCAATTTACTATAAAATACTTTGATTTTCACTATACGTGTCCTTTACTTTGGTACTTTGTTGGTTTTACTTGTCTGTTGTCTATAAAGTAGGCACGTGGGGGTTGGAAGGGTTAATAGGTAGGGTATATAGATATATAGAGATAGTAGGGTAGGCTAACGGTATTTTTATGAACAAAAAGTAACTAAATGTTCAGTGTTCTATTGTGCCGCCATAACAGCGGGCCAGTTTTCTTTATGTTTGGCGTAGAGTTCCGTAGAGTATTTATTGGCTCTGCAGCTTGATTTCCCATCGGACCTCGCTATTCAACCCACTCTACATAGCTTTCATTTTATTGTTGACGTTACTGTTTGGAAAATTAGTTTTCCTGCCAACGGAAAAACTTCTCAATATGGTAATTTAGAGTAAACAAGTAGGCTTGCTCAAAGGATGTCTGTTCATCATCATCATCATCATGTCAGCCTTTAGAAGTCTGCTGAACATAGGCCTCCCCCAAAGAGCGCCATGACGAGCGATCTTGTGCCACCTCCATCCACCGACTTCCTGCGATGGCTATAATGTCGTCGGTCCATCGTGTGGGGGGTCTCCCCACACTTCGCTTGCTTGTTCGTGGTCGCCATTCGAGAACCTTTATTCCCCAGCGGTTGTCGGTTCGGTTCTGCGAACTATATGGCCTGCCCATTGCCACTTCAACTTGCAACCTCTGAGAGCTATGTCGGTAACCTTCGGTCTTCTACGGATTTTCTCATTTCTGATTCTATCACGTAGTGAAACACCGAGCATAGCTCTCTCCATTGCTCGCTGCGCAACTCTGAGCTTTTAGATAGATAGATAGATGAACTCTTTATTGAAACACTACAATACAGAAATATACAATTAATAAACTTAATCTAACAAAAACATGTTACAATTGGCGGTCTTATCGCTTAACGCGATCTCTTCCAGACAACCGTGCATGGAGAGGATTATAACATAAATATGAGACCAATAGTTAGCGACCACGTCTCAGAGCCGTATGTAATCACTGGCAACACGCACTGATTATAAACTTTCGTCTTGAGGCTCTGCGGTATCTGCGACGAGAAGATATGGCGTTTTTTTTTGTTTTTTTAAAGACTGTTGCTCTCTTGCAAACTTTGGTGTTTATTTTTTTGTTTCTGCACCACAATTCTGATCAATTTAATGAAAGTTAACCGAATCGAGATTGACTTGTGTATGGAATTAAAATTGGAATTCTGAATAAATTCATAGTGGCTAAAGACAATCGTTCAACTCTAAACGTTCGTGTGGCCTTGCTTTATCTGATCAGCAGGATCAAACTTAGGTTGCGTATATTGAAAATTATAGTTTGGCAGAAGTAAGCTAGTAATTTTTTTCTTCCTTCATTCATTCTTCTATCAACTCTTATATTGAAGCCCACAGATTGCTAAAAACTAAAAAAAAACTTGCATTAAAGTTGATGGTGGATGCTAACAATACATCTTAAATGAAGCATACATTTTGAGTGAGAAGCGAAATAATTTCACACAGCCGTCCAATTTCTAATCGTCCATCGATTGATCGATGCAATGTTGCAGAAAGCCGGTTCGAGTTTTTTTTAAATTCTTTGAGTTGTTGTCAACCTCGGGCCAACTTGATTGAACTTGTCACACGTGCACAAACCTCTCCTCGACATATTGTCACCTAACGTATAAGAGAGGAGAGAAAGATCTCTCTTATATAGGAATAAGAGGAGGTATCTACGTGTTACGCCGTTGTGTGACGTAACGTTTAGGTAGATAAGAGGTTTTACCTCTTTACGCTATAGTATGACGTAACGTTTGGAGGTAAAATCAAAGGTTATCCAGAGTGAGATAGGTCTCACCTCTTTGCTCTACGCTGTGACGTATTTCTCAGAGGAAAGATCTATAGCCATAGAAGAACGTTGTGTCATAACCCTCAAGGAAGGACTGGACTGTAGAGATAAGGTTTTTATCTTACAGATTATAAGATTATGAATTACCTTTCTTCTAGATAAAATGTCCTTAGTCTATGACTAATGAACTGTAGAGGTAAGGTGTTATCTTACAGTTTGCAAGATTGTGAATTACACTTACCTCTATTTTAAGGCCATTAGTAATATACTCTTTAGAGGATATGATGTCTTATTGTTCTATATCTGTGGCTTGCTGCTCTAGAAGGACAGCCGTTATGTGATGGATGTGGAATTATGCTTTTTAGACATAAAACCCACAGAGTAACTAGAGTGGCTATAAAGTTTATAAGCAACCATTTATTGTTTCATTTTTTTGAATAGTGTTGTGACAATTTGATACTCTGAAAATAAATCGATATTGTTTGAAGATTAATCTGTTATGGATTTAAACAGAATTGTCGCATCAGTCGTAATTGAGTGTAAGCCTTGTGTTAGTGTCATAAGTAGATCAATACATGTATCTGAACCATTTTAGTATGTAAATTATGTAATGACAAGGACATCAAATTAAACATGTGTTTAACGACTTTATCTCGGAAACTATTGATCCTAGACTAGTAGTTTCTGTACATAAGAGATAGATCTCATCGAGATCTTCATTTCAAATGACAGCTGTCAAACTTAAAAGGGCTTTATCTCGGACCCTATTGATCCTAGACTAGTAGTTTCTTCACAGAAGTGATAGATCTCATCGATAGTTAAATATTTAATCGCGCTGAAAACTTAATATTTTTTTATTTTTTTGACAGCCGGCTTTCATGCCTTATGTAAAAGGAGTGACGGATAAAGTCGGTGCTTTATTAAAGGACTTTTCTATCAAGACCGTTTATACTCCTTTTTCCAAGTTAGCAAGGCATGTTAGAACACCGAAAGATGTCATACCTTTTCAAACTCCTGGCGTATATAAGATAGATTGCAGCTGCGGTAGTTCCTACATTGGATAAACCAAGCGTACTATAGTGGAAAGGGTCAAAGAACACATTGCAGCTGTAAAGAACCGCCAGATAAATAAATCTGCAATTGCTGAGCATTTGCTCGAATTGGGCCCTAATCACTGGATTGAACTCCATGACCCTAAGATCCTCTCCACGGAACGTCACTATTACTCCAGGATTGTACGTGAAGTGGTTGAAATTAAAAAGTATCCCAATTTCAACCGAGAGGATGGTTTCAAGTTGGCTGCGTCCCGTGATAAGCAAGTGTTCGCGTTGCGGTTTATGTCAGAAGATATCTGCAGATGTCGTTAGTGTCGTGTGTCGTGACAATTCTGAATTTTTACAAAACCAAATGCGGGTAGTTGGAGACAACGCTCGCCCTTCTCGACGCTGACACCCGCTACTTCAGTCTTCTTGTGACCACGATCAATGCAACTTGATCGAAACGTCGAGGTAAATAAATATTAAGTTTTCAGCGCGATTAAGTCCCGTTTAAATATTTAACTATGTATTAGCATCGAGAAAGTTTAAAAGTTACGATCTCATCGATATCTTCGTTTTGGATGATAGCTGTCAAACTAAAAATGACTATAACTTGAAAACTATTGATCCTAGACTAGTAGTTTCTTGACAAAAATGATAGATCTCATTAAGATCTTCATTGCATATGACAGCTGTCAAACTAAAAATGCCAATAACTCGAAAACTATTTATCATAGACTAGTAGTTTCTCTACAGAAGTGATCGATCTCATCGAGATCTTCATTTCATATGACAGCAGTCAAACTTAAAAGGGCTTTATATCGGAAACTATTGATCCTAGACTAGTAGTTACTTTACAGAAGTGATAGATCTCATTGAGACTTTAATTTCATATGACAGCTGTCAAACTTAAAAAAGCTTTATCTCGGACCCTATGGGCTTTATCTCGGACCCTATTGATCCTACAAAAGACTAGACTAGTAAATTCTTTACAGAAGTGATAAATCTTGTCGAGATCTTCATATGACAGCTGTCAAATTAAAATTGGCTATAACTCGGCAACTATTGATCCTAGACTAGTAGTTTCTTAACAAAAGTGATAGATCTCTTCGAGATCTTCATTTCATATGACAGCTGTCACTCTTAAAATGCTATATAGCGGAAATTATTGAACTTGATAGTAGTTTCTTTGCATAAGCTGTCATTCAAAACCAAGACATCGATGAGATCTATCACTTCTGTAAGGAAACGACTAATCTAGTATCGTTAGTTTCAGAGTTATAGCCCATTTAAGTTTGACAACTGTCATCTAAAACGGAGATATCGATGAGATCTAATCACTTCTGTAAAGAAACTACTAGTCCAGGATCAATAGTTTTCGAGTAATAGCCCTTTTAATTTTGTCAGATTTCACCCAAAACGGAGATGTAGATGAGATCTATCACTTCTGTTATTATGACGTTGTTATTATCACGTGTACTATTATATTCAGTATCACGGACTGAATGCCTACTTCAGGTGTTTGCAGTAAATTCCTAGTCCTGTATAATTAAGTACGTGCTTTTTAAAATATATGAACTGACATTAGACTTGTTTTTTTATTTAAGATACGCTCTAACATTAGGGGGTGATTCTCGGGCGCATGAAATTAGTTTCATACGAGGTGACGTCCCATCTATCGATCAAATTTTCGAAGTAATAATAATAATAATAAAGTTTATTTACCAAAAGAACAACAATTACACATGGAAGCAAAAAGTAAAAATTTAACGATTAGGTACTATTAAAAATAAACTTTCCAAAAAAAATATATAACAACGGCTCCACACTAGGCTCTAGGCCCGTATCGCGGAAACCAAAAAAAGATTATTAATTATTTCACATAACGTTTGAGGCATCCTAAAGATTTCCAAATAAGGCATGCAAGGGAGTATATATGTTTATGTGTGGGAGAGTGTGTTTGCGTGTGTGAGAGGGTGTATTTGTGTGTGTGAGAGGGTGTGAATTAGTGTGTGTTGTTTTATGTTCATTGCTCACAAGTAAAATATATTTTCAGAATCATTGTATGAATGTGTTAGTAGCCATTTTTGTCAATTTTACAGGCTTTAGAGGTACTATCATTCTTAATGTCACATACCTTAAGTATTTTGTTGTAAATGCGTGGAAGTAGGTAATTTGGATGACGATGTGCAAAGGCTGAGTTTACTGTAGCCATTGTCACTTTAAACACCCGCCTTTTCAACAATGCAGAAAGATCACTCGAATTGCGCATGTTTTTGTGCACAGCAGTAACCGCTTTTAAAATAAAAAGCTGTCGCACCCTAAGAACCCCAGCTTCACTATATAATGCGTCTGTCGGGAACCTGAAGGGCTTCCCCAACATTATCTTTAACACTGACCGCTGAGCACGTTCTAGTTCAATTATTACCGTTTTTGATGCGCCACCCCATGCAAGGTTACAGTCTGATAAAATCGATTGGCACAGTGACATATATACCATCACAAGTGTTTTTTTTGTCACAGAAATATCTAAGGGTTTTCATAACATAAATCAGTTTCCGGACACGACCTGTCAATTTCTTAATGTGATGCTTAAACGTTATATTCCAAGACCTAAAATACCAATATGCCAACATTTGAACGTAATTCCTGCAGCCGTCAAAAAAGTTTTTGTCGAGAATCGACACCATTGACCCATTGGATTGAGATATAACCTCGGGAGAGTTCCGTCCATATGCACACCAAGGTATCGGATTTGATCAACCTGGTCGATATAGTCACAATTACATGGGACCTTAGAAGAACATCCAGGAATTATACCACAAGAGTGAATTTAGATACACATGTTGCTCAAGGTCTTAGAATGAGAGGTTTTATGGAAGGTAACAAATTAAGTTTTTTTAGTGTTGAGGGTTAAAAAAATCCAATCTAGCCATGCAACCTGCTTGAACCCTGCCTCTGCTAATTGGATAACTTTATCCCATAATGTATCCCGAAAAAATAGTACTGTATGATAATGTCTTCCCCGGGTATAGATAGGTCTAGAACGTCATTGATATAGATAGCAAAGAGCATAGGTCCAAGAATACTGCCCTGGAGAACCCCGTAAAATACCGAACATTCATCACTAATTTTTGACCCCACCCTAACACATTGCCTACGGTTTGTGAGATAGCTTTGGAACCATTCAAGTGCAATCCCTCGGATTCCTACAGCTTCTAGCTTTTTCATCAGAATTGGAATCGAAACAGTGTCGAAAGCCCTAGCAAGGTCAAGGAATACTCCAACACAGCGCAGGTTTTGGTCCACAGCTGCTGAGATTGTATTTGTAAGTTAAACTGTAGCGTCTTCAGAAGATTTTCTACGTCTAAATCCAAATTGTCTCTCCGACAAATACAATTTGTCTTCGAGATAGTCAACCAGTCTAATATTGACAACCTTCTCCAGCAATTTTGAAAACAAAAGTAAAGAAGACATGACCTCTTTTCGTATGAAAGCTAATCTCACGCGCCTGAGAATCACCTCAGGGCCACGTCTCGGGCCACCTGTGGAGGCCTTATTTAAATTACTTGTATATCTGTACAAAGTAGTTTTTTATATATGTGTAATATCTTTCTAATAATAATTTGAAATGCTCTGTTATCAGTAATAATAGGTCACTTATACATATGATTTTAAAGATGCGGTAAACAGATAAATCGCAGCGGACACTAAAATCTGGACATCCATTTTCATAAATGTGCTTTGACGTCATAAAGGTATCACAGGTAGTACATAATGTTTTTATAAAATCGATACAAAGTAATAGTCTTTCGATCTGATAAATTGTTGTTTGGGTCACATCACTATGAGGTCGGCCATTTTTAATTAATTGTTTGTTTCATTCCTATGCATCATGGACGTTGTGACATGACAAGTCCTGTCTATTAGACATTTCCTTCGCCATTGATAAAACCTCATGAGCATGAGGATTATATAAGTATTTTACACGAGGGCCTTTTTTAAGATATGTTGAAGAGATTTTCAAGAGTGACAGAATTCTTGGGGCATGCCCCGTGCACCCACTGGCTTCTCCCACTGGTGGGTGCACGGGGAATTCGCATTTCCCCGTCCTCCCACTGCACTAGAGTTGGAAACTAATTTATAGAATATTTAGAGGGTACCCGGAGGATTAATTTAGGTTATCCGTCTAGGTATTCTATCAAAATTGATCAAAGACTATCTTGAGGAACCATAGATGATGAGCAATCTGTAGAATTCCTCAAGTCAGTCCACCAACTTAGTCTAAAGAAATGAAGAAGAGGCTCGTTTCTTAAAGGGCTAGAAAAGAATTTTGAGGCTTTAAAGTTCCCTATCAGGATTTTCTAAATTTATTAAGATGAGGAGCTACCTAACTTATAAGGAAGGATTCCTAAGTTAAGTTTATTTATATCGACGAAATAGTTCTTTATATGTAAAGTCTAAAGAAGTTAAGTGATCTTCATCAGGAGCAAGCGTCTGGAACTGTTCAAGCTGGTCTTCCAGCAGCCCGAAGCCAGGAGGAGATGACAGCAGCTCGTACACAACTGGCCCGAAGTAGTTTTCGGTCTCGATGTAGAACCTCGGTCTCCAATCACTCGTCCAACTTCAATCCTCAGAGATGTAGTGTAGCCAGTCCTGGAGCCGACTTCAAATATTTCTAGGGGATCTGTGGTGTAATCAGGTGCCTTGGGGCACTATAGCTTTCCATACTAGATCACAACGGTCGAGCTCCCTTTCAATTATCAGCAGTCTTGATCTTCCACTGATCTACCTTCTCCGAAGCTCTCCGAAGACAGGTGATGTCAGTCTTCCGGCGAAGTCATCGTTGATGGTGGGGAGTTGATATAACGTGGTCACTCCTTACAGGGATCTACGAGTTAAGTGGGATTATTTTAAAAGATAGTTCAGCAAATTCCAGGGTGTGATCACTTAGTTTCCACTTGTATTAAATATTTATAGTGATTGCTTTTTAAACTAAATCACTGAAAAATTTGATTATATAAGGAAAACACTTCCTAACTCATATTTATATTTTATTGCACTTTTACTACTTCCACTTATTAATAGTTACATTATTAATTATACATAATTTTGGAAGATCCAAAAAATCTTTATTGTTAAAAGAATTAAAGATACTCAATGAAGACAAGATGACAACTGACTTTTTACACATTATCACGAATTATTTTATAACATATTTCAGACTTTTTACAGTTTATTATTAGAGACCAAAGAGTTTACAATATTATTAGAGGCCTCAAGCAAGGTTGAAAAGATAAAAAGAGACTCGAAGACAACCAAGTAATAATTCGATGACGACAAGTTGGTAACTTGAAGACAATTTAGTAACTGATGTTTTTCTCGAAGCATCTATGAAAGTCCTAATTTTAAAATTAAAAATGGAATGAAAATAGAATAGTAGACAATTTAGAGGCAGTATCACAACAATTAAAAAAAAGAGGCGAGGTTGAACGAGTTTCGCGTACAACCTTATCCCTTTGTTAATATTAGTCCTAGTTCAAACAGTATTACAAAGTTAAGTTTCGGTTAAACAGAAAGAAATACAATATTGAAAAATTGAATCAAAAATGAAATACTACAATATCGAAGATAGGACGATCAGTTGGAGTGGAGAATTTGAAGATAGTCTGGAGCTACCATCAGCTCAACTCTCAGTAACATGACAACATTCGCATATCGAACAACGTTTGAAATTGATTTTCATGAGGTCTAAGGTAGATATTATGAACTGGAATTTTAATATATTTTCTTATATAATTAGGCTTCTGGAATGATGATAGATAAATTGGTAATGATAATAGACTCCCTTAGATCTATTAACTATTTGGCATTTTATTTTTATGTATATTTGCTTTACGTAGATAAAAATAATTCAGTTTTTCATCACAATACCCTTCATTCATACCAGGTTTATTAAAATGTTATATAAAATTTTCTTTACAATAATGATTGATTGCAGTAAGTGAGTATGGAGAAACGATCACAGAGTTATGAAAGAAAACCATAGACTAGTGGGTAGGAAAAAATATTTCTGAAGCAAATATGAACTCAGGAAGTCAGCGTTTGCGTGGTAAACGCACGCATCTACCAAGATATAGATAATTTTAAAATTATCTTTCGGATATGTACTATACAAGTTTGACGACACTGCAGCGCAGTAGATATTGCCCCTCCTGCTAAACTTAGTATCCCAGGTTCAAATCCTGGCGGGGCAAACATTTGTGTGACGAGCATGAATGTTTGTTCTTGGATCTTATAATGTTTGTGGTGTGTTGATGTGTGTCCACGCCACCCGTGACACGGAATCCTAGAGGTATGAGCGTTTTAAACTTTATAAACGCTAAGTATACCACATATCTACTTAAATAGTAGGTTCTATTTAATATAAATAAAAAGGATCCAAAATAAAATATTCGCACTCCTTAAAACTAAAGCTCTACATTTTGCTCTGTACTTTCCAAAGTTTTCATCCTCACTTAGTTGTGACAATAGGTGCCGTAAGACCACAGACCTCATTCTTAGTTCGTCCTATGTCCTAATTACCGGAAGTCCTAGTAAGGTAACAAAATTGGAGCGCTAAAGGTGGAGAGGTAAGCGTGAAGTAAAGTTTAACCATCTGCAACAAGAAACACCACATCAGAAAATATTCGTACCTCCAGCGAGCACTATCCGCGAACTATCAATCAATTGCAATTTAATATCGATGGAGAAGGGATCGCGTGATCCATGCAATGTGTTTAGTCATCCATTCGTTATTGTCACCAGATTAACGGGCAAAGGAACCTCTGCGTGAGGTAAGTAGAGTCATCAGTGTATAGCGTGGACCGTCATGAATTTGGAACATAGTCAAAGTAAAAGAAGTTATTGTAAATAGGCAAAATAATAGCACGTTTACAAGTCAAAATTAACATCTCATGAATAAGGAAAAATACATAACATATTATAAAAGATCAAATCAATAAAAATTTGTAAAGGAAATTCCCTTTCATGTGCCAACAGAGTTAAATCTCACACTGGAAAAGGATACCTTTCTAACACTACCGGTGCTTCGGAAATACGTCCGTTAGAGAAAAGAGAACCAATACAGTTTTAAATGTCATAAATTATAATAAAACATAATATGTAAATTACAAATATAAAAGATAAAAGTGTCAATGAGATGTACCGCTATCATCAATCAAAATGGAAAAAATAAAGTTAAATTGACTAAGTATATTGTATAAATCAACTGACATCATGTCATGACCTCATGGCATGTTGTAGTCATGAGACATCTCACAAAGTACTTTGAACATTTTATTCACTTATCGTAAACATCCGAAGTTCACTTTTTATTATCATGGAACTTGGAGACATCAGGCCATGCATTTCTGTCATTAACATTGTAATATGCTTTGTTTATCAGATTTACTTTCACTAAAATTTTAAACCTATGCATTGTTAATTGATCAATGCCGTCAGGTAACTTATTAAAAAATTGTATACAGTTATGTATATGAGCCACTAACTTTCTTTAACTGAAATCGAAACACTCTCAGTTTATTTTTATTTCTTGTATTAAAATTACGAACTTCCCTATATTTGACAGAGTTAAGTATTGATATTCTTCCGAAAATACATTATATTTTCACATATATTTTGAAATAAACAAACAATATAAATTCTCCTAACTTAAAAAACCCTGACTCCACGAGATAGTCCAAGATCACCTTCAATCTCTTTAACGTTCTCTCCGAAACCGTACAGAGCCTTCGTTACGATTAGTCTTACAATACTGTGGTATTTTTTCGCAAAAAAACAAAATGGTGTTGGAGAACCAAATGAGAGCAGCTTAAGTGCCTAAAATAAAATCATTTAGTATGAAACAAAACCGGCAAAAACAAATCCTGCGGCAATAAATCTCTACCATGAATAAGCTATTTTGGTTAACTGTTATTGTGGGGAAAACTGTTTTTTGCTTGCGGTTGGACACTAGAGAAAAAGCCGTAATAAAGCTTTGCAGTTTAGAGATGTGACAGTTATTCGTCCACTCTTTGGAGTTTGACCAAGTCAGACGGCATTTTTTCAAAATAACGTCGAGATAAATAGTTTGTATTTTAAAACTAAAAGAGAAAGCGGACACCTTAAAAATAGGTTTTACTAGGCAAGCAAGCAGCAAAGATTAATTCGTTTGAATGACCATCCCTAAAAATTGCAAATGAAAAATATGCATGTACCTACTACATTCTTCTTAAAAGATCAAAGTGATAAAACTTATAGCCTAACTCAAATAAAATCGCAATAACATTATTTCTACAATGTGTTCTTGTGATATTATTAAATGTAATATGTTCTCGCAGTCGCATACGACTCTATACACAGCTGCAAACTACTCGTATAATCGCATCGCGACAATAGTAGGAGCTATAAAAAATACCGGCAGAGACAATATGCCAACCATAAAAAGTCACATGGCATTATAACTGGGATTCCGGCCGTGATTTCGCAGATATGCGGATATTATTATAACGATATTATTAGATCAATCAATCAGTCAATCCACTGAATCAGTGAATCAAGTTATTGTATTCGCAACCAAATTTTTAAGCAACTTCAACAAGTAAAATTTTGAGCATAAAATTCTGAAACACGGCCTAAACATTGGTATCCGGTCGTCCGGCCAAACCAATTTCCTCTACAGCTCTACTGCGGAGTAGCACGATAGATGACTCAGGTCAGCTGTTCATGGCTACAAAGGCGCTGGTGATTGATTAAGAAAGAGTGTGTAGTGTCGTGTAACTTGGTGTCGTTGACAGAAGGAACTCTACAGGATTGTCGTGAAATAGGAGAGGTTGAGGCACCGTAACGGAATGTAGTTGGTAAACCGTTCCATGTGTTTTGTTATAAGCGATGATGTGGTCGAAGATGTAGCACGCTTGTCTAGTAGATACCTATTCACTCTTGACTTGAACACACCTAGGTTATAATTTACCGGAAACACTGACGAGGGCAGGACATTCCACTCCTTTGCAGTTCTTATAATAAATGAAAAAGCGTAATGCTTCGTTCTTGTGCGAGGTATTTAAACCATAAAAGGGTGGCGTTTTGCTGATCGTCTAGTCGTACGGTGATGGAAAGGTGATGGGGGAATCAGGTTGTGCAGTTCTTGTGCACACTCTCCATAGTGCAATCTGTAGAATACCGCCAGGCTTGCTACCTCACGTCGATGCGCCAGACTTTGAAGCTTACTCTTTACTAGAGTGTCATCCCCAATGAGCCTGATAGCACGTCTCTCAATTGAATCCAAATACTCGAGCTGATACTTGGCAGAACCGTCCCAGAGGTGGCAGCAGTACTCCATACAAGATCGGACCTGTGCTTGATAAAGATTCAAAAGCTGTATGTGAAGTACCGTCTAATATTAGACAAAATACCAAGTTTTTTGCAGCTACCTTGGCTTTGGATTCAATCTAAGACCCAAAATTCAGGTTTGATGTGAGTTCGACACCCAAAAGCTCCAGATGGTCGCCTATTGGTATTGTTACACTATGGAAAGACGGAGATCGGTTTAGAGTACTCTTTTTAGATGTTCTTCTAACATCTATAAAAAGAGATTTTTAACAAAAAAATATGAATAAATAGGTAACAAAGTATTCTTTTACAGAAGCAATAAACTACCTTACAACACAAAATAAATAGTCTCCGCCCAGAAACTTGTAAGCCGGTAGTTTCACAGTGAAAGCTAGTACTTACTTACTAGGATAAAGTTGAAACTTTTATGCCGGTAGTTTCACAGTGAAAGCTAGTACTTACTTACTAGGATAAAGTTGAAACTTTTATGCCGGTCGTTTCACAGTGAAAGCTAGTACTTACTTACTAGGATAAAGTTGAAACTTTTATGCCGGTAGATTCACAGTGAAAGCTAGTACTTACTTACTAGGATAAAATAGAAACTTGTAAGCCGGTAGTTTCACAGTGAAAGCTAGTACTTACTTACTAGGATAAAGTAGAAACTTGTAAGCCGGTAGTTTCACAGTGAAAGCTAGTACTTACTTACTAGGATAAAGTAGAAACTTGTAAGCCGGTAGTTTCACAGTGAAAGCTAGTACTTACTTACTAGGATAAAGTAGAAACTTGTAAGCCGGTAGTTTCACAGTGAAAGCTAGTAATTACTTACTAGGATAAAGTAGAAGCTTCCAACTTCTCTTGCTGTTTCACATTAATCTACGCATTGCAATTGAAAATCCTAGCTTTGCTGTTTAAGAGTACCTATTTAACGATGAATTTAAGGGCTCATTGCTTCGCATAATTTCTGAACACCCATGATAGTACTTTATACAGATTGAGTCAATAGATTAATGATAAGCAGCTAGGACATGAGGAAAAAATATTCCTCGTGGCCTAATCAGTTAGGCAAACCAGTTAGGCCACGAGGGAACGCCCAATTTTGTTAGGTTATAATGTTCGGCATATAGTTTTATCGCATAATCATACATTTCCATAGTTGCCTTTGTACATATGGTGTCATGGTTAATTATTACTTGTTTTTTTTTTGCCATAACCATAGTTATCATAAATATGTAAATAATAGTAATAATTGAATCATCTAATACTGTAATTTATCCCTAACACGTACTCGAGTGAAGTCATATATTTTATTTTGATATTTATTAATTAAGCCCCGAGGCTGGAGCATGCGAGCGAGTGAAGCGGAAGTCGTCACAGGAACAGAGCAGAACGCCAGAAATAAGAGCACGCCAATAGTAACCTACAAAGATAAGTCTAGCTTGAGCATAGCAAATAAGACTTTATGGTTCAGTCCTCTTTCACTAGAGTTGGACAGCACGCGTTGCAAGTAAACCAGAAAACAGTCAGAAGGAAACGTAAATGATCTTAAAAAGGGTTACGTTTGTACTATTGGTGTACATAACCTTAAAATCTGTTCCAAACTTTATAAGACGAACGTCAGACCGTCGAAATCAAAGAGTTATCCGTATACACTTATCCCTATACATAACTAGCTTCAACCGCGTGCAATCTTTGCTACCCCCGTTTTCAAAATAACCTTCCTCAGTGTACCTCTATGATGGCGCATTTACATTAGGTCGGTGACCGAATGCGTCTATCGTCGCACTGAAATTTAGCTTGAATTCATAAGGTGACTGAAAACGGCTGCAGTCGAGTACTGCCAAACCGACCTAATGTAAACGTGCCATGTTACTCAAGGAATATTTCCTCTAAATTTCAAATCAGTTTAGTCTGTGCGTTGTCTGCCAGTCAGTCAGACAGTCAGTAGGTATGTAACGGTACTGTTTTATATGCATAGATTATAAGTACAAGAACAACTATTCATGATAATTACTTTGTTTTTAATTAAGTTTAGCAAAACGAACAGAAGCAATTTATTTCTATACAACATATTTGAACGTTTAATTTCAAATAACGACCAAAAAGGAAACATTGTACCTATTTCATTTTCTTATTTTCCGCACCATAACACAATCATTTAACTATTATTGTACACAGTAACTCGCTTCGTTAGTAAACATTTAACTATTATTGTACACAGTAACTCGCTTCGTTAGTAAACATTTTCCAAACGTTGTTCTAATTGCTACCCATTCTATTTCTCCAATCCTGCGCCAACGTTCATTGAAAAAGTACGATTTCCGCAACGCAAGACCGCAATGTCATTTGTCTAGTGTGTCGGATTCGGACCAACATCATAGAGGGAATAGATACCGCTACTTCGTAAAACGTTATGTATGTAGCTGGCACTGTAAAAGCCCGTACCGTTTCTAGATCTTAGGTTTTTACAGGTAAATACTAAGATTTATCAACGTAGTTGGTAAAAAGATATTCGGACTTTTACCATTAGAATGTAGTAAATGCTAAGTTTACCAGTGACAGCTGGTAAATGTTGGTTTTGGTTAGCTTAGGTTAGTTTTTTAAGGCTTGGATTAGGGAAATCCTCATGGATACCACGGGAAAGTAGTCTTTTTCAACACATCTTACCATCTCTCCGAGGTAAATCATACGATTTAACAATTGAATGTTGGATAAATTTCGAAATGAACGATGATAACTGAACTGTTCTAACTTTTACCATTCAGTAAATCTTAGGATTTTCCGTAGTTCGCGCTTTTATAATACCATTAGCAATATTGAACGATAAATGAGAGATTGCCGAGAGTTCGTTGTCAGAGTTAGTCATTCCGCCCAAGGGCCTCTGAGGTGGCTTAAATTATATACAACAGAGCGTGCCATCATATTTTGAGGGTTTTGGAATCAGTGTACCGTCTATTATTTTATTTCATGTCCGTCTGTCTTTTACGATGGCCGTGACAAACAGACAGCGTTGCCATAGTAGTAAGGATTCCGTTTGGAGCCTATGCATGCGATGCCCTAATGATCTGATGCCAATATGCTGCCGACGAGATCCATGCACCCCGCGCTAGTTTGGATGTTTTTTGGATTTCCCAGGATTTTGTCTCCTCTATGGTTGTTAAATATTCCTTGCTATCTACTTGCTATATAATATAGATAGGTGTTTACGGTATGTGTACTCTTTTCCAACTTTCAGTTTGGCTGCCTTTCGATCATCAAGTACAACAGATCCATTTTGACTACTTTTTCATTTCCTCATGCTAATAGATACATATCGCCAACTTTCCCAGTTTGCCAACCTTTTACAAAATGACAATAGACAAAATGGAGTAATAATTTCATGGATGGGTATTCATGTAATTATTACTCCATTTTGTCTATAAAAAGATCCAGACACACGTCAAAAAGCATTGAATCTTTCATTGACTTGTTTGTTATATTGTCGCTCTCGCTTCCGAATTTTGCGTCACAGACATGATCCTCATAAATTTCTACGTAGGTATAATGTCACAACAAAGTCCATAAATTGCTTCAAATATCCGCAGTCTTGGTACAAAGAGTTATCTTTACAGTAGATTTTTGCGTACGACCATGTCAATCACGCGATATTGGTTTTCCGTCGACAATTTTTTCCATTTTGTTTCGAAATTGTTGAATACGATGTTGATGGTGCCAGAATCGGGACCCAGTAGACCGCCGTAATTGTTCATTTTTCGCAGTTGTTTCGCTGTTGCCAGAGGGAAAATTCTGTTGTACCCCAAATATTGAGTATTATTTGGATTTATTGTCTACGCGGCGATTTTTCTTTTGTTGCGAACGGTTCTGTTGAGGAAAACCGTGATTACGGCTAATGGTTTACCGGCTAAAATCGTAGCTTACAATGGACAGCATTACTTGAGCTCTGTTGAACGAATGTACTGATGTTGTCGATAGAATCTCGTATTTTGTTGTTTACGAATGCGATGATTTCTATCAAGAAAGTTATATTTGACGGCGCGTTTTATTTGATTAGAGTAAACCGACCGTTGCCCGGCTAAGGAAACGGACCTCCTTCTCAGGTAAAGGCGAGGAATTAAAACAAGATGGTAAATTCAATAACAAAGGGCTTTATTACAAGAATAGAAAAAAGACACACATGAGTTATCAAATATTGGTACTCTCCCCTTTACTGAGGAATTCAAAAAGAAATATTTTACACTTAATTTAGTTTGTTCTGCATCAAAATAATTATAAACAGCAAGATCTTATAATAGGAAATATTACTAACTTAATACTCAAAACTCAAAATTCTCTAATGTGATTACAATTTCCTCAAACATATAAATTATAGTACATAACTTCGGCCTGTATGATATGAATTTACAATAGAATAGGCTAGTAAAAACTTAGAGAGTCTGTCTAAGTTTTTACTATGGTCGAGGGGGACTTCCCTCCAGCCAACCAACCAACTGCCAACTGGGGAGCCAACTGCTGAAATCATAAACTGATGACCCAAGCTGACATGATGACAACACACAAATTAGAAAAAAAAAAGAAAAAAAAGTGTGAGGTACTTACCTAGGAGCGGGTGATACTGGGGCACACGCCGTATTTTTATACCGTTCAAAGATTGAACATGGGTCCACTGGGACCAACGACTACAGTTAAGGGTTAAGTTGATCTAAATTCTTACCTAGCGATTTTTCGATACATACGTATGTTGTACAAAATCACTCAATTCGTCTAAAATCTGCTCCCAAGCTGAATCACCTCTCCCGCTCAAATTGGACATGGACGAGCAGGACTAACGCTTGAGAGCGTACAGCGCCAATTGTTAGGTAAATATCTATTTCTTTTTCATTTTCAACTAACCACCAACCATTCCACCAACTTGAATAATTCAAAACACAGCACAGAGCTAAACAAATCCATGACTTTTCAATTTAAATCTCCGTAACTGGCACACGGGAAAACTATTTAATCTGGGCTAACGAATTCAAAACTAGAGCACGATTTCGCGCCAACCGCAGCCGTCGCTAAATAAATTCTAAAATGTTTGGTTGCCTGCGGTAAGAACAGATGTAAAATATATAAATAGTGTTGCAAATATTAATTTATTGTAATGATTATTAATTTATTATATATTAATTGATATATTAATTTATACTTTGACTACAGTCAAACGTAGTGCAGGATGCCCTCCGGCCTATTATGTATTATGTGCCTCCGGTTAGAAGGAGTGACGACCTGCGTAAAGTAAAGCTGGCAGCAATGACAAGAACCGAGAATCGGGCTCAGTGACGCGCATTAGGAGAGGCCAAGTATGTCGAGCAGTGTACGAATACAGGTAAAACTACAGACATCCGGTACCGGCGTAGAGTGAGGGAGGAGAGGGGAGGAGAGCAGAGAAGGAGGGAAGTCCCCCTCGACCATCCCCGCCCAGGAGATGTATAGTTTTTGAGTTATGATTTCATTAGTAAAATAGAGGTACATAAAAAAAAAGTTTTAGGAGACCAAACAGCCGTAACAGTTATTAAAAATCAACAGTTATCAACAGTTATTTAACTTTGGCTCTTGCCAGCCGCTACCGCTCGCGCGATCTGTAGTCATGTTCAAACCTACCCCAGTCTTTGGGGCCATACATAACATCTTCAATTTACTTACTGGCGAAAGCAGAAGAAAAACATACTACTAATTATTAATTTTATTTACGGCGACCAAACAGCCGATTTTTAATAACTTACTCCCCCCACAATCACCCCCCAACTCCTGCCCCTCTATTTTATAGTCAACCTTATCTCAAAAACTAAGCGCGTCCTGGCAAGTACCGCCGTACTCAACGCCGCCGGTACCGGATGTCTATAGTCTATAGCCGAATACAGGCTGAATGATTGTATTAACATTAATTGTAAACTTTGTGGTAAAAAATAGTTCTATCATTATGTAATTTACTGGAACTGGTACCTTCTTATACCTAAAGATAAATACAGATAATCTAACAGACAATAGTTTTTCAAAGTATTGTACATTAACGCGGGACTGCATTGCGTTTGCGACCCTGAGACATACACTTTAAGTCTCATTTGCCTGTAATACGTCTTTCCATCGTAGGTCAAAAATGATGTTTTTGCTTTAATAAAATTAAGCGCTTTGCTGAAATTCGCGATATTCTTTGATACCTACACATTAATTAAAGCAAAATAAATACACAGCATTTCGAATAAACACGACTCCGCTTCAAGCGGATTCCAGCCTTATTTATATAGAAATAGTACTACAATCCGCTCGACCGTAGAAAATGTGCTAATCGCGTAAATAATTAAACGTGATTAAATGGTTTCGCAAGCTTTTAATTTGCTCCCCTTGTTTGCGTTACTGCTTATCTGTGTACGAATGTATACCGTTTCTACTTGGCCAGAATCGGATGCTGAAATAAGTCGGGAAGCCAAGCTCACACCGCCGAGTATTGACCATCATTGTGAAAATAATGTTGTCATCTTATAAATGACATCAATTTCTTTTCATACCTGCTACGTACGTATCGAATTGACAGGCGATTGTAAACGATAAATGTAAGAAGAAAACAAAATCACAACGGTACAGACGTATCATATTTCCTTTCAAATTATTTAACAAGCACTAATTATAAATGTATCTAACCCCCGAAACCCACCTCCATTATAGCTAAAAAGCCTCGCGATCCCACCAGTTTTCAAATATAAAAACCGCATCAAAATCGGTTTATTCGTTTGGAAGCTACGATCCTTATACCTTTTTACATCTCCTGCGAGGCCTATCTTAAAACCAGCGTCTAGTGTAATGCACTGGGCATTTGTGCTGAGTATAACATACATAACAGGCTCATTTTATTGACTGAGCGAGCGAAGCGAGCTCAAGTTTCTGCTTCAAGTATAATAAATTTGCTTTCATCTGTCAGTTTGTTGGTACTCCTCTACAGGTCGTATTTTACAACCGATCTGGACGAAATTTGCTATAGGCACAGGGTTTAACGAATGTTTTTTAATTAATAGTCGGCGGGGATTTTTGATTGGATTGGATTTTTACTTCCTCCAAAATGGGGCAAAAAGGGGGCTACTGAATATCTCCACCTTATTAGATGCGATTTCGATGGTTCTTTTTTTATTTGAAAGGTAGTAAACAACAAAGTAAGTAGGTAAAAAAGTTAACAAAGTAAATGACCTTAAGTTGTTATCATACAAATTTGGTGAAGATCTGGTAGGATCTTCGGCGTGATGAGCAGAATAGCTCCTCAAAATGCAGCACATTACTCACTTTTAGGTTTCTACCAGTGGACTCAGTACTTTATCCACTAGGTAGGAATAATGGAGCACCTTGGTTATTAATGTTAGTTTTACAATAAGGTCACTAGATGGCGCTACTGTCCACCGCTAGATCGTTGCAAAAGTTTGTGACCGCGAGGTCTACTGTTCGCAGAACTACTACTTTAATATTGTTAGAGCAATGGTAGCCTAACGGTTCCATAGTTAGAAATTTAGAATCCAATGATACCGGGTTTGATCCTAGGCTCCGTAGCAATGAAACCAAGTTATGTGCGGTTTTCCATCGCTCCGTGCTTCGGAGGGTACATTAAGCTGTCGGTCCCGGCTGTTATTGATTAATAGCAGTCATTAAGGGGGGCTTCCCTCGGGTGGCCTGAGGCCAGCACTACCTGAAACGACAAACAAACATACAATATTGTTTTCTGAAGTTGTGTGTTGTACTTTACCGAAAGATGAAGTGATGTGAAGTGATATCAGACCAACGTATAATATCATTGATTGAGTTTTAGATTATATCCTTAACCACGAAAAAGTGGAAAATAATCTTAGTTCAAATTCTCACAGTATTTTCCAGTACCATTTATATTGTCCTCACTTACTCAGGACAGTAACAACTTAACACAAACACCATTTTAGTTTACTCAGTAAGTGGCTCCAGTAACTTTATTCAGCAAAGAAGTCGTTTACAAAAACACGCAGCATCCCATAGCCACGTGTTCATTTTACCCTTTTTATTGTATTTATGGAGTTTAGGACAATAGCCGACCCTTCGAACTGCAAGTGGGGGTAATTTTGACCCTTTTCACGTTTTATTGTAAGGGTAGGAACCTAACTTCTGGTGGATAATGAGTATTATGCGAAGCGTACGTCATTGTATTTTTTTTTACTCGGGTGTATAGAGAACCTATTACAGTAACAAGACATAAGTTCAAAAACTAAACCGCCACTATGGTCGGGTAAAAATAGCCTATTACACTCTTGCAATGGAGATACCTATTGATACCTCGCTTGTCAAAATCGAACCAAGTTTTAGTTTGAGCACATTACCCGTCCTTTGTTTCGCCGTAGTCGGTTAAAAAAATATTAGCCTCTGACACTCTATACCTGACGACGAATCGATGGATACCTCGTTTATCAAAATATTAGCCTATGACACTCTATACCTGACGACGAATCGATGGATACCTCGTTTATCAAAATATTAGCCTATGACACTCTATACCTGACGACGAATCGATGGATATCTCGTTTATCAAAATTTTAGCCTATGACACTCTATACCTGACGACGAATCGATGGATACCTCGTTTATCAAAATATTAGCCTATGACACTCTATACCTGACGACGAATCGATGGATACCTCGTTTATCAAAATATTAGCCTATGACACTCTATACCTGACGACGAATCGATGGATACCTCGTTTATCAAAATATTAGCCTATGACACTCTATACCTGACGACGAATCGATGGATACCTCGTTTATCAAAATTTTAGCCTATGACACTCTATACCTGACGACGAATCGATGGATACCTCGTTTATCAAAATATTAGCCTATGACACTCTATACCTGACGACGAATCGATGGATACCTCGTTTATCAAAATATTAGCCTATGACACTCTATACCTGACGACGAATTGATGGATACCTCGTTTATCAAAATTTTAGCCTATGACACTCTATACCTGACGACGAATCGATGGATACCTCGTTTATCAAAATATTAGCCTATGACACTCTATACCTGACGACGAATCGATGGATACCTCGTTTATCAAAATATTAGCCTATGACACTCTATACCTGACGACGAATCGATGGATACCTCGTTTATCAAAATATTAGCCTATGACACTCTATACCTGACGAGGAATCGATGGATACCTCGTTTATCAAAATCGGACTAATTGGGGCGGCGACGCTATGGTGAAACATCCACATTACATACATACATACATAGACTGTCAAACTCATTACCCTTCCCTTGCTTCGCCGTACTCGGGTAAAAATATACATAAAATACTTGTAAAAGCTATGATCTTATTGCTAAAATGTAACTAAATCGCTGTAACATAAAGATAGACGGACATGACGAAACAATTTTGGTTCCTTGTTTGACTACTCGGATCCCTACAATTTTGGTTCCTTGTTTGACTACTCGGATCCCTACAATTTTGGTTCCTTGTTTGACTACTCGGATCCCTACAATTTTGGTTCCTTGTTTGACTACTCGGATCCCTACAATTTTGGTTCCTTGTTTGACTACTCGGATCCCTACAAAAGCATTAAAAAAATACAACATAAAGAAAAGTTCTACGTAGTAAAATTGAAATTTAGACAGGTATCGTAATCGCTTTGATTTTGACTTGCAGACATTTTCTGCTGAAAGCAAAACGATTTCGATTGCAAGCTTATTCCACGAATTCCACAATACAGTTGCAACTGTTTCGTATACTGGATGGGTATGAAATGCAGCAATGTGTAATAAATTTTATGTATGGTACTCGTACGACTATGGTGACCGTAGCATATGATACCGAAACAATCTGCTACGTTACTCCATAGGTGACATCTTTGAGAATATGGTGACATAGACAACAGGATATCACTCCGTCTAGACAGGCTTTTGACGAACGTCGCAATGAGAGCATTTGATTTTCGCCAGCTGTAGCGCTGCGCTGATAACAGTAGTTTGGCAGTAGTAAGGGTCCTCGGAACTAACGTACTAGTACTATTATTTATTCTGTAACTAACATCAGAAGATGAAACAATGTCAATTTTAGTTCCATGAACCCTCGGTGGCGGCGCTTTGAACCCGCACAAAGGAAAGTACGGCAGAGCAAATCGATAGAGATCAGTGACAAGTGACCATTTTAATGGGTAGAAAACTGTAGCACAGTACATGCGAGTCTACTAGTCTCTGCCTGTAGTGCGTTTGAGCGCATCACTACAATATATTTAAACATAATAATTTAACAGTGTGTCGAACACTTTCTTTAATCGAGGAAAAAATTGCTAAAGGGAAAAATTGTTGGCATCAATTTACCTTTTTCATGTATAAAAATTATTTGATCGTCGTTAATAAATAATATCTACGGAAGTAGAGCCTTCCCAGGCATACAAATCGACTCTTTTAAGAGTGTTTTTTTTTTTCACATAATAATTAATTTCTATATTTACACATCATGGCCAAAAAATGGTTCATCTGAAAGTTAGTGACAAAAATAAGTATTGTTATTTAGGGGGTGGGTATGTACTCCCCTCTTATATTTTTTTCATCGTTAAAATTAATTTTTTGACATACTGTTAAAGTCTCCGAGTCTTATGTTTAGACACATTGTATAGTAGTTTATATTGATACAAGTAAATTACGGAGGCCGCAGCCGGAGGATAAAAGAAACCCAAATTAATGAAAAATAGGATAACATATTAAAATTAAAATAGTTCATGGCTAAAAGTTTGTAAAACCTAAAAATGAGTACTTTCGGTACGATACTAGGCACCGCGAAGTCGCTTATATGTACGAGGATACAAATATGTCACAATCATGTTGAAAATCACGCTGTGATCATTCAGACACGTTACGATATGCGAAGTATGTGGTGGCCCAATATTGACAAAGACATAGAAGGAAAAATTGGTTCATGTAGCGTGTGCAATACAATGCGGAACAACCCGCCACGTGCGCCGCTTGCACGGTGGCCATACCCCGAGCGTGTTTGGGAACGTTACATTTAGACATGTTCATGTTAGGCGGTAAACAATATTTAATCGCAGTCGATGCACACTCAAAGTGGGTTGAATGTTATCAATTCAAAAAATGGATAGTAAATCAGTCATCAGTAGATTAAGCCAATTATTTGCTAGATTTGGTTTAGTGCATTTTATAGTGACTGACAATGCATCAAATTTTACGTCATTGGAATTTGAAACATTTTGCCGGGTAAATGGCATTAAACATTTGACAATCGCTCCTTATCATCCGGCATCAAATGGCCAGGCGGAAAATAGCGTCAAAACGTTTAAAAAGGGTCTGAAAGTAATATTGGCCGGAAGTAATAACCAAAAAATTATAGCTTCAAAGCTTAACAAGTTTTTGTTTGACATAGGAATTCCGTCCATTTAACTACAGGTTTTTCACCTGCCCAGTTGATGTTGGGAAGACCGTTCGTCGTCGTCAACCGCGGCCTATAATAATGTTATAAAAAAACAGGTTTCTTACAGTAAGCACTATGCAGGACAAAGAAATGTAAATTTTGCAATTGGAGACAAAGTTCTAGTTAAATATTATTATAATAATGGTAATAAACATTCATGGAAATATGGAGAAGTGAAAAGCCTTATAGGCTCTCGAATGTTAACTGTCTATATACCGGAATTGAATATTGTTGTCAAGAAGCATGTAGATAAACTACTAGCGTACAAAGGACGTTCGTCAGTCGCTGCAGATGATGATATAAGCTGCTGCGGTTAAGAGGAGTGCACAGACTCGGGACCGGCTCCGGAGCCCGAGACGATGGGTGGCCCGCCGGCCGCGAGCCAGACGGGTGCACGCGCCCTGGAGCCGAGCGCGGTTAACGTGCCGTCCTCGCCAATTACATCCGCGCCGCGCGCTCAATCTCCAGAGGGGGAGGAGAATAGTTTGGAAGACGAATTTTTGGATGCTTCACCTTCTAAGAAGGATTCAAATAATGACTCTGAAACTGAATTTGTACGCCGGTACCCAGTTAGGAAGACCAGAAATAAAGTAAATTATAAACTTTTATGTATGGTTCTTAGTTATATTTTCTGTATAGTCGGGGAGGGATATGATGTATGCATATATCGAATTATATATCTATCTACATAGAAGTAGTTCTTCTATGCCTATCTATGTTATATAGTCTATGCCCATAGACTTAACAAGGTGTGTATCTAACCTCGTTGGCTATAACCTTATTTAATAGAGATCTGTAAAAATGACGGGAGTCATGTGGTCGCCATTAAAGGATAACGTTGCACTCCGTGGAATACTTCGTGGAATTGGTTATGAATTGTCGTAATGGTGTCACCCATATATTTCAAGAAATTTTCCTTTAACAACCCCTTTAGCTCCTGCTTGTTAAGAAAACATACAGGAATATAAAGTACCATTTTTAATGGCATCGGGCATCGGGTACCGGAAGTGCTTTATTGCAACGATTTTAAACCGCTATGCTATCGCATTTACAATGCAACCAACTTATCAGTGAAGTGGCAAATAAAGGAACTACAGCCGCTACGAATGAGGTTCACATTTTCTGTATTTTAACACGTTTTTATTAAGTCTCTTTCTTGTTTGTCTGTCGTTCCGAGTGGAATCTTGCGACTCAAATTTCGAGCACTTCCCGATTAGCAATCCGACTGAAACTTTCAGGGTAGCTCACAACTTGATAACAAATAATTGGTCTACTTGTCGATTGACTGCCACCATTCAGTTCACAGATAAGTTGGTGGCACTGTACGTTCGTTTAAACGAAAAAGAATAAGTATATGAAATGTCATGTACTGATTATTATGTGACATAACTGATCTCTACTAGTAACACTGGATTGGCTCTGCCGTACTTTCGTTTATGCCGATTCAAAGCGCCCCACCGAGCGTCCATGGTACTAAAATTGACATTGTTTCATATCCAGACGTTAGTCACCGTTTGGGCATATGCACACTGCGTATTTTATATGCGCATCATCGGCACAAACAAAATACGCCGTGTGCATTGGCCCTTAGTTCCGTGGATGCTCACTACTGCCAAACTACTGCTATCAGCGCCAAATAGCGATAGTCAAATGCGCTCATTGCGGCGTTCGTCAACAGCCTGTCTAGGGTACGGAGTAATGTGCAGTTGTCTATGTGTGAAATTCACCAACCCATAGGTACTTTACCAGAATGAATGACTATGGCCCATATTCTCACTCAATTTTTGAGATAGTCTATGTCAGAGAGATAATATAGACTGATGACCTATTTCACGTCATAGCCGCTGATTGTAAGGTACCTAGGTATCATAAACATTTGGATGAAAAACCAGTGAACCAATTTATATTTTGATGAAATTAAGTTTGGGACTGGACATCAAATCCTTTCGAAATAATAGTGTTGTTTTTATCAGTTTTACATTAATGGAAATATGCGCTTGAATTTTTCGGCAGTAGGTAGCCGTCGCTCGGGTCATTGACCGAAATCACAGAATAAATAATACTACTTCCCGTTATTCTCCTGATCATACAACTAATCCGCGGCCTTTCATTACCCTACCGTTATTATAACCTGTAAATAACGACCGTAGTCGTTAACTTACCCTTTATGTCTGCGGTTCATTGTTAAACGGATTTGATTAGCAAACTTGGATTTAGCTAAAATACTATTTTTTTATTAATCGACTTTAAAGAGGACGACGTTCTTAATTAAACTGTTTTTTTTTGTGTCTATGTTTGTGTATGTGTTGTTTTTTTGTGTTTGATCCCATTAATTTCGCTGGTTGGATTGCCATTCAAACTATAACACAGTAATATTTGAGATTTATGCTGGGCGGTTTATTATCTGCCAAACACTTCTGAATACTAACTGAAAACGCGGCCGTAGTATCAAATGCCTTGCATTTCCATCTAAACGTGGCACAAAGGCGGGGCACAAAGTGACCTTGATACGTCAAAAGGCTCCACGGTACACCAGTCAAAAGTACCCCAGCTCTGCCTCCATTTATATCAAAGCTTCAATTTCGGAGCCCAAAATAAAAATGGCGTACACTACGTGCAAAAAACGGTGTAATTATGGCAAGTTAATTTAAAACTTGGCTCTTAATTTTTCGGCTGTAAAACGAATTTGCAAGGTAGAGCGTTAATATTTCGTGCCAATTTTAGACACGAGAGTTTTCTTAATTCTTTATTGAACTTAATTCTTATTTTTTTAATTAATTATTTTTTTTGACAAAGTCAAAACGAGAACAGTACGTCGCTGCCTGAAGCGTCACGCTTTCTCTATACAATTTCAGCGTCACTTTGATGTTTTTGTGATTGTCCCGTTACTTTAATAAAAACGAGAAGACGCAGTCGGTTACCTGATCATATGGAAGTAATTCACTACTAGGTCCATGCTCCTTGCCGATATAGGGATAGTTCGAAAGCGACACGTTTGCTGTTCACATATTTTCGTAGCGCCGCGTCACCGACACACGGGGAATGAGCCGTGCAGTTTCGCTCCATAAGTTTCCCACAAAGGGATACGTTGAACGGAGGGTGACAAGGTTTTAGGAGTTCAATATAAGAACATTATGTTATAAAGAAGCGAAGGACAGTGTTTCGTTAGTGGCATGAAGGTAGGCCAGTGGTCTAAAAGTTAGACCACTGGCCTACCTACAGCCTACTGCAGAACGATAACAGTGATAATGATGACGAAAATTATCAATGTAAGGTCCGAATGCTAATTTCCAATGAAAAACCATGCTTATTCTTAACTATAGCTGCGTCCTGCGGTTATACCCACATGAAGGATGATGTTAATGATGATGATGATGAAATCCTATGTGTTATTCCAGGGTAAAAGCTATCTCCATTCCAAATTTCATCAACATCTGTTCAGTCGTTTGAGAGTGAAGTATGATGATTATGATGATGGTGATGATGATGAAAAGCATCTTATGTTTTATTCCAGGGTATAAGCTATCTCCATTCCAAATTTCATCAAAATCCGTCCAGCTGTTATCACGTAAAAACTCCCCTAACAAACAAACAAAACAGATAACTTTTCACTTTTATATATTGGTATGGATTATGGTGGAATCACAAATCAGTTTATCGCAATTTTGTTCGTGTTGCAGTCTATGCAGTCAAATATTGTCGCAAAATCTAATAATGACGTGATTGGTAATCTTGCGGTGCCATAGAATTATAGGAGTTCTCGTTTGATACAAGTTTTGAGCGTGAATATTCTCATGTCCCATTGACTCCGACTCTACATGGTAACCCTACTCATCAACAGCTATTGACATTGCGTGGCCGTGTCCCAAAATTAGGGTATAGTACAGGCCTGCTAGTATAATACACAGATATGTACTTTGAGGTAGTGACCCTGTATCCAAAAGATATGGTAGAAAAATGAAAAACTATAAGGCCCCTATTGCTTAGGATGTTTTTTTATCCTGAAGTAAGTTTTTCGTATTTAGAATTATTTTAAAGATTTACGAGAGATTAAAAAGCACCTATGCACTTTTAATTTCCTTTATTTTAGTCACTTGTAATAAAATGGATGGTCTCCCGTCCTGTCAATGTGGGATAAATCAATGAGCCTGCTGCTCAATGGAGTCAATGCATATTTGAATGGTAAACTGTACTGTAAATTGACAAAATTCTATAAAAGCCACGTCTCAGGGAGACGAACTCAGCGCAATGAATAAAAATAATATATTTAATATATATTTATATTTATGACTATGGTATGTACTTTATTTATTATTTATTTATTTGTTTTATATTATTATCATATTATTAGATGTTACATCTATTTATAAATGAATGTGCATCTTTATAACACACCCGCGGGGTTTGTCTGAAAATCAGCGGGATGCTAGCACTGGACATTTTTGCTGAGCGCGAGCACAGAAACACACACACACACACACACACACACACACACACACACACACACACACACACACAGAGTGATATACGCCCTAAACTTATAACACCCGTCTCTTTGTTCGGGGGTTAAAAATGAGCTGTAAAACAAGCTAAATCAAGTTTTAATACAAATATATGCCCGTATACTCGTTATGCTGAACCAAGGCGTCCCTGCTAGTTCCAGGCTCTCATGTTTTGCATTTCAAAATGAAGTACCAATTTAATCTGACGATGTAAGGGCGGTGCCGTGGCAAATCTAATACAAAACGGAATTGAATAGATCGTTATACTCGCTGTACATCGTCACGGAATGGCCCTAGTCACGGAATCGTTGGGAACTGATTTATCGCTCGAGTTCTCGTGGTAGGACGTAATATTCATGCATTATGGCTGTGACATGGATGAATAAATGACGCCCAACTCGTTTTTTTTAAAGTAGATAGATAGATAGATAAATCTTTAGTGCACAAGAAATGTAATTGATGATACAAAATCAAGTTTTATCATAGAACAATCGGCGGCCTTATCACTAAGAAGCGATCTCTTCCAGGCAACCGTAGACTGTTAAAAAGGATGTGTAGTGGTGTGCAGAAGATGATGGTAGATGGTAGTAGATCGAACGTAACGTATGAATGCTAATTACCATTAAATGAACCACATCTAATACTTTTCAATGAGAAAGAAACGGGGAATCAGCTTTCCGTGAGGGCAAGAGTGCGCCATGAACAGCAATTGTAATATATTTTTGTATGAAACTGCTAATCATTGTCTAATTTAATTGTGTGGAAATTATAATGAAAAATAAAAACAATAAGTAAGCATAAATATTAATGAAATTGCAAAAAACATTACCCAACATCAGCCTAAATTATAATGTCCTCAGACATGTGTTTTTATGTTATTTTTATAGCAGTTAACGCCTGAATAGCTTAAATATTATATAATAATTCACTAATGAAAAAAATATAATCATACTGTACCTCAACGCGGCATGTGCCGCGTAGGGCGGATACCCGATTAACCGAAAAACCCGAATAACCGACTGAATTGAAACTCGGATATTTAAGATTAAAAACCCGAGTTTTTCGGGTTTTTCGAGTTTTTTCATTCATGATGGTTTATGTAAAATACCAATAAATAAATAATCAAACTTCACAAAAACGTAAGTTTTTGTTTTCCTATTTCTACTCTATTGAGCGACGAATAAATTGGACAGGCTGACTACAATCTATAATACATATTAGGTATTAGGGAGTATTGTTACTTGTTAGGCTTTGGTCTAACGTTGAATGAGTGAGGCGCTGCGAGCGAGCGCTACGAGACTACGGGAGTCATTTGGTAACGGCGGATTTAATTGAACATTTTGTAGCCCTAGTTTAAAAACTTGACTAGGGTCACAGAACGTTAAATAAAATAGTAGAAACGGTGCAGATTTATTATTAAAGTTCCTTTACAACTTGACAGAGGACCTTCATAATAAATTTGCACCATTTCTACTTTGATTTGATTAGGAATCGTCATAGTCTAATTATTTTTTTAAAGATTGTCCTTGATAAAGTTTATTTTTTATTTTAAGTCACTATATAAACAATAAATAAGAGTTATTTTATGTGATTTACGATACGATTCGAAACACTTTATTGTAATTACCAGATAGAAAAAACATATACCTACTTATTTGAAAATATTTTATTTTGTTGATTTTGTTTTTTAAATGCTACTTAATAATTAATTATAGATTAGGTGTTGCTTAGATTATCTCGTGTGTGTGTGTGTGTGTATGTATGTGTTTGTGCGTGTATGAAATGAACCATATCTTTTTCTAAATGTGTTAATGTGTTCTATGAAAAGGGAAGAAACTCGTTTTTTAATCAGTATCATCATTATCATGTCGGCCTCTAGAAGTCTACTGCTGAACATAAGCATCACCCAAAGAGTGTCATGACGAGCAATCTTGTGCCACCTTCATCAATCAACTTCCTGCGATGGGTACAATGTCGTTGGTCCATCGTGTGGGGGGTCTCCCTACACTTCGCTTGCTTGTTCGTGGTCGCCATTCGAGAACCTTTATTCCCCACCGGTTGTCGTTTCTGCGAACTATATGGCCTGCCCATTGCCATTTCAACTTGCAAACTCTGAGAGATATGTCGGTAACCTTGGTTCTTCTACGGATTTCCTCATTTCGGATTCTGTCACGTAGTGAAACACCAAGCATAGCTCTCTTCATTGCACGCTGCGCAACTTTGACCTTATGTATGAGACCAATAGTTAGCGACCACGTCTCAGTGCTGTATGTCATCACTGGCAACACGCATTGATTATAAACTTTCTTCTTGAGGCTCTACGGTACCTGCGAGGAAAAGATATGGCGTAATTTCCCGAACGCTGCCCATCCAAGTTGGATTCGTTGGTTGACCTCTTTGTTGGAGTTAAATTTACCCAGTTGGATCAACTGACCTAGTAGACATAGTGATCAACAGCTCCATAATATCGCTCCCAACATAAACCGGCATGGGTGCGACATGGGCATTTGATATGATGTTCGCCTTACCCATGTTCATTTTAAGACCCACCACCAATATTGAGGTCACTGAGCATTGTGCTTAGGTCTTCTAGGGTTTCTGCCATGATGACTATATCATCAGCAAATCGAAGGTGCATTCGGCATTGATGTTAACTCCATATCCGTTCCAGTTCGGAAGCTTGAATATATCTTCCAGTACAGAAGTGAACAGTTTCAGAGAAATAACTTCTCCCTGTCTCACTCCTTTTTGTAATTCGATAGAATTCGTGCTCTGATCTTGGAGACGGACAGTCATGGTGGCCTTGCTATACAAACACATCAACACTTCGATGTATTGGTATTCAATCTGGCACCGCTGTAATGACTGTAATACTGCCCAGGTCTTCTCAAAAGCTTTCTCGTAGTCCACAAACGCTACATAGTGGCCTATGATACTCTTCGGTCTTCTGTATAATCTGCCAAAGCGTATGGATGTGGTCTACGGTGCTAAAGCCTTTCCGGAATCCAGCTTGTTTGGGAGGTTGAAAGTCGTGAAACTTACTAGCGAGACGGTTTGCTACTACTTTCAAAAACAGCTTATAGACGTGGCTCAGCAGCGAAATGGGCCTATAATTCTTCAAGAGGGTGTTATCACCTTTCTTAAACAACAACACCACTACGCTCCTGTGCCACGATTCTGGCGTAGTACCCTCGAGGATGACGGAGTTAAACAGCCTCTGAAGGATTTGAAGTACTGATGATCCACCCGCTTTCAGTGGCTCTGTCGTTATTCCATCCTCCCCTGGTGCCTTGTTGCTCTTAAGCTGTTTGAGAGCCATTCTGATCTTGTATAGGCTGACGCCTGGGATATCTTCGGTATAATGTCGGGTCAAATGGGCTCTTGCATCGCTAGCCGTGCTAGGTGGACTACGCGATGAGGTGTAGTATAGTGATCAACAGCTTCAATAATACCGTTCCCAAAATAAACCAGCATGGGTGCGACATAGGCATTTGAACTTACCCATATTTCATAGTTCAACTTACCCATGTTTATTTTACTCGTAAGACCCACCTGTTGGAAAACAATATTGAGGTCACTGAGCATTGTGCTTAGGTCTTCCAGGGTTTCTGCCATGATAACTATATCATCAGCAAATCAAAAGGTGAGTGATGAATTCGCCATTGAAGTTAACACTATATCTGTTCCAGTTCAGAAGCTTGAATATATCTTCCAGTAAAACAGAGGTGAACAGTTTCGGAGAAATAATGTCTCCCCGTCTCACCCCTTTTTGCAATTCTATAGAATTCGTGTTCCTATTTTGGAGACAGACAGTTAGTTTTTTATTATTACTAGTACCAAATGTTGCTTTAATTATAAATACTCGTAGTACATAAACCAAATGGTACTTAATTGATTTCTTGGTAAAGCTTAAAAAATAAGAACACGAAAGTAAATACATATTTTTATTAAATTTTAGCCTTTTCTTTACTTACACACACTAATAATAGTTCTTTCAAGGCCCAAATAAAGAAAAACTAGAAAAACCCGTAAAACTCGAAAAAAAAAACGGTTTTTAAAATTGAAAACTCGAAAAACCCGGGTTTTATAAACTACTCGAGTTTTGCATGCCCTAGTGCCGCGTTGAGGTACAGAATGCGAGTTCGAATCTCGTCCGTGATCCAAATTTTTCCATTAGAAAATTATTATATATAGGTATCTTCAGACATGCTCACATCTCTAACTAAAACACGAAAAGAAAAAAAAGCATTCCTACCACAATACTAAAAACCAATTCCAAAGTAAGCTTTGACGTCATAAGTATCATTTTTATGATCAAAACATCCCCATGCACAACCGGCAGCTGCAACCACACCATTTACAATGTCCCTTCAAAGAGTCATCACAAGAAAAAGCTCGCTGGTAGAAAACAAATTGCAAAATAGATTAAAAACACCAGTGCGAAAGGCAGCCAGAATACTCAAATGAAATTCTGCGGTATCCATTTAAAACGGCTTCGCTTAAAAAATAAATTGCTTAAGTTTTTGTTCGTGTTTATCGTCTTTGCTCGGAACCGAAACGAATATTAATTTCTATTGACGCTGGAAACCCCTGGTTGATGGCGTTGTGACAGGTTTCGGGACTTTGTACGCCCGTCGATGGGCTTTCATTCAGGGTACAAATTCGGAAAATGAAGTTCAAGATAAAATTAAATAAAAACAGGATAATAAATAGAGCATTTGCCTGGTTCAAAAAAATAATACTTAAATTTTTATTATAACGTGTGTAGCGATTTGGACATACACTAAACTAAACTTAGTTTCTTCAAATGTAATTTAAACCTTCTTGGCTTCGTAATAAAGTATTTCTGCCCTTGGCATCTTAACAAATAGCTTGTTAATAGTATGTTGTAAGCATTATACTCGTACGCTTCAGAATATAGCACAGATATTATAGTAGTAGTGTACTAATATTTTGTCTACGAAATGTAACGGGTGTTTTTTTTAAAGGTATAGAACTTTAAGTTGACAACACTTTTTTAACTGGCGGCCATTTTGTCAGTTGTCAAGTGATTTATGTTAAGTTTGGTTTGGCATTTCAACATGAATAGACTGACGCCTGAACAACGCTTCCAAATTGTGCAAATTTATTTTGAAAGTCATGGTTCTGTTCGAAATACGTATCGCGCACTACGTCCATTTTACGGTCAACATAATCGTCCATCAGAGCAATTAATTCGATTAACTATGGAACGTTTTCGGACCACGTTTACTCTAAATGATAATACGCATCCACAGAGACGTCGTACAGTGCGTACAGAAGAAGTAATTGCTGCTGTAGAGCGTAACGTAGAGGAAGACCCGAATCAGTCTATCCGCCACGGCCAGAACGTCACAGTCAATGGTGATCGCTATAGAGCCATGATTACTGACTTTTTCGTTCATCAATTGAACAATCATGATGTGCAGGAGCTGTGGTTTCAACAAGACGGGTGAACAACAAGTCATATAGCTCGGGTGAACAACATGTCATACAGCTCGTGCCACAATTGATTTATTGAAGGAAACGTTTGGTAACCGCATAGTTTCACGTTTCGGACCCGTGAATTGGCCTCCAAGATCCTGCAATTTAACGCCGCTTGACTATTTTCTGTGGGGATATGTGAAGTCGCTAGTCTACGCCGATAAGCCCGAAACGATTGACTACTTGGAGAACAACATTCGCTGCGTTATTGCCGATATACGGCCACAAATGTTGGAAAAGGTCATCGAAAATTGGACCGCCAGATTGGACTACGTCCGGGCCAGCTGTGGCGGTCATATGCCAGAAGTCATATTTAAATTATAATGCCAGAAGATTATCTTTCGAATACAGTAAATTTCATGTCAATTTAAAAAATCATCTTTGTTTTATTCCATTTCAAAGTTCTATAGTTCTATACCTCTAAAAAAACAGCCTTTATAATAGTGTATTCTACATTTCGTAGACATATTCAACACACAAATTCATGTTACCAACATCTTGTTTTATTTTAATTTCGTACTATTCATATTACTCGTGTTTGAGATACATGAAGAAACAGTTTCAACAGCTATTTTACTCAAGTTTTATAAATGGGTCTTGTCAAATGTTTAGCGTTTTCCATTATAATGAGAATGTTTGTAATACACTATGTTCATTACTTAACGACCAATGCAACCGAGCGCTGCAAGAGCTTTCTGTATCTAAAGTAACTAAATTGCTATTAAGTTGTTTCCATACATTTAGATAGAAATTCTATCTAAATGTAAAGGTTCTACAAAGAAAAAGTGAAAACCGACTTCAAAATTAATAAAATAATCTTATGTGGGAAACAGGGAAGTCTGTGCCGTTGTTTTTGTTAGAATTAAGAAAATTGGCCACCGACTTCCTTAACTGTTTCCCACATAAGATTAGTTTATTCATGTTGATGTTTGATTTTACTTTATTTTTATTTATTTTTTATTTCCCTATTTTGAGTGTCGTTAACAATACATGAACATGCGATTACAGCAACCGCAAGTGATTTGCAGTTATCCATTGTGGAGTTCCTTTGTATCTCCGAAGGTCTTCATCAGATCTTCACCAAATTATATACATATATATATATATATATATATATATAAATATATACTAGCTGTACCCGCGGCTCCGCACGCGTGGTCTTTTCTTTAGGTTCAAAGTACCATAATGTGCTATTCCAGGACCCATATACCAACATTTGAACAACATTTCTTCAGCCGTCAAAAATACTTTTAACAATTGCTCGGCTTCTAACTCACCGGATTGAGATACCATTTACACCAGATTTAAATCAAACCCTAAGCTATCTAACAATGAAAACCGCATTGCAATTGGTCCAGTAGTTTTTACGTGATGCGTGAACAAACAAACATACAGACAAACAGAAAGAACGACACGATTATCAAAAAAAAATGTCCAATATAATATGTATATATATATATATATATATATATATATATATATATGTTCAATACCTTTTTTAAACACCTAAGAGCATTTTTTTCATTTGAATGCATGTAGTAGTTTGGGTGCAATGCGCGGTCAAGATACGGACAAACAGACAGACAAAATTAAAAAGTAAAATAGTTTGGCTTAAGTATCGAATATAGAGAACCATTCAAAAAATATTTTTTATTACTTAAATATTAACATAACTTTGGACCCATATCCCGCAGAAACCCTTTACTTTTTCGGGATAAAACGTGTCCTCAATTTTTTTTTTTTTTTAACCCATCTTAAATAACAAGGCAGTGCCAAGTTGCGTCAAAACCCGTCCATGAGTTTCAGCGTGATATGTGTTCTTTTAAATAAGTTTCAGCCCCTATCCTGCGAGAACTTATACATTTTTTCGAGATGTAAAGTATCCTATGTCCTACCTCGTAGTATGAACTCAAATCATACCAAGTTTCATTTGAATTCATCCAGTAGCTCTGGCGGCGTGATGCGTGGCTAAGATACAGACTGACAGACATACAGACAAAAATGAAAAACCATACAGTTTAGGCTTCATTATTGAAAATAGAAAAACTAAAAAATAAAAAAACTATATATCTTTAATGTACAGAATTTGGATCCATATCGTACAGGAACCCTTTGTTTTTTCGGGACAAAATGTATCCATAATTTTCACCTATCTTATCAACTATGTCTGTGCCAAGTTCCATCAACATCCGTCCAATAGTTTCAGCGTACTACGTGTTCTATTAAATAATTTTCCACCCCTATCCTGCAGGAACACTTAATTTTTTCGGGATGAAAAGTATCTAATGTCCTACCTCGAAGTATGAACTCAAATCATACCAAATTTAATTTGAATTCATTGATTATTTTCGGCGTGGTGCGCTGCCAAGGTACAGACAGGCAGACGGACAGACAGACAGACAGACAGAAAAAAAAAAAAACAGTGTTGGCTTTAGTATTGAATATAGAACGGCCTCCAAAAAAATTTACATAATAACTTCAATTTACAGAATTTTGGACATTATCCCGCAGGAACACTTTATTTTTCGGGAAAAAAAGTATCTTCAATTTTTACCCAATATATAAACTATGAATGTGTCAAGTTTCAAAAAATTCCGTCTAGTAGTTTCAGCGTGATACGTGTTCTTTTAAATAATCTTAAACGCCTATCCTGCAGGAACCCTTTAATTTTTCGGGATGAAAAGTATCCAATGTCCTACCTCGAAGTATGAACTCAAATCATACTAAATTTCATTTGAATTCATTGATTATTTTTGGCGTGATGCAATTCCAAGGTACATACAGACAGACGGACAGACAAACAGAAGACCAAAACTTACAAAAATACAGTTTTGGCTTTAGTATTGAAAACAGAACGGCACCATAAAAAAAAACTTTAATTTACCGAATTTGGAACATTATCCCACAGGAACTCTTTATTTATTCGGGATAAAAAGTATTCTGAATTTTAACCCATCATATAAACCATATAGCTGTGCCAAATTGCATCAAAATCCGTCCAGTAGTTTCAGAGAGGTAGGTGCTTTTTGAAATAACATTAAACCTCAATCCTGCGGGAACCCTTTCATTTTTCGGGATGAAAAGTAGCCCATGTCCTACCTCGTAGTATGAACTCAAATCATACCAAGTTTCATATAAATTCATTCAGTAGTATCGGCGTGATGCCTAGCCAAGATACAGACAGACATTCAGACAGACAGACAGACAGACACACAGACAGACAGACAGACAAACAGACAGACAGATAGACAGTTAAAAATGAAAAATAAAAACAGTTTCGACTTCAGTATCGAATCAAGAGTACGTTCCATTAAACAATTTTCAAAATATCTTCAATGTACAGAAATGGACCCGTTACAGTTTTATTATAAGTATAGATATAGATATATATGGGACCACGCCTAAAACATCCTATTTTATAAAAAAAAAACTTCAAAATCGACCCACAATTGGCTGAGATATCGCGTCATAAAGTTGGTGAAAGTTAATAAAATTAAGTCATTCCCTAATTTTCCACCTTTAGAGGTAGAATATTTTCACTCCTCAGGCATACCATATCCATTAAAAATATTTTTTTGAAAACAATCTACAATTGCCGGAGATATCACTTAACATACAAACAAAAACAAACGTACGGGTCGAATTCAGAACCTCCTCTTCAAGTCGGTTGAAAAGGTTGTTACTTTCTGAGCGTAATTGAGTTCGCGTCACAGAGACGGTTGGTGGATGTCGAGGAATGTACACAATGTTTAAATAAGATTTTAAATGAAGCTGAAAACGTAGCTGAAACAAGATTATTATAATCAATATACTTACACCACTGGCTTATCTCCGCTATGTCGTCCTATTATACATTTGAAATCCCGTAAAAAACCCATTTGCTCAAAACCTAATCCACACCAATATATAACAGTGAAACGTTGTCTGTTTGTTTGTTTGGGGAGCTTTCACGCGATAACGGGTGGACAGATTTTCATAAAATTTGGAATGGAGTTAGCTTATACCCTAGAATAACACATATGATTCTTTTCATAATCAACATCATCCTCACGCTCAAATGGCTAAACGGATTTTGATGAAACTTGGATTGGAGATAGCTTATACCATGGAATAACATATAAGATACTTTCACCCTCATCATCATCATCATCATCATCATCATCATCATCATCTCTCACGAGTGTGAAACCGCGGGGTGCAGCTAGTCAATTATATAAACAATGTAGTGTATACTTCAATTGGATTTATGCAAATGAGAGATTAAGGAACATTGTATTTAGTTAAACTATAAATAAATGTATTCGCCACGGCAACTTTAAAGTGTTTAAATTAAACATGAAAACTATATGCACGCGGCAAGGTACTAGCTATCCTTGTTGTACAGATCTTTGAGCTGAACAAAATCCATCGTATTTCAAGAAAAAAACATGTGCATAAATAATTTACAACCGATCCATGTTCACAAAATATACCTTATTTACGAGTGGGCATAAATTTCGACAACTTTCTCAGCACCGGATTTATTTATCACTTTAAAAACTTGTCTACTAACACGTTGCAAAGATCTATAAAAGCTAACTGAAGTACGTTATACAAAAGTTTTTATGGCCAAAAGTCTGGAGACATCGCCCTTTCAATGTGAACACTTTAGGATATTAACACTGCACGGCCAGAATTGTAGCACATTTAATTTTTACTAACAACTTTAGACTAAGCACAGTACTATACTGACTGTAAGTAAAGCACGGCTGCGATAGAGGAAGAAATTCGTACAATGACCCCTCACTACCTATCTTTATCGCTCGCGCATATTTGTGTATTGCCGTCACGTTCGCACGGCAATTGAATGAATGTCTGTCTCTATCGCGGCCGTGCTTATTAGAGTCCTATAAAATAAAATAAAACATTTGATCTTGCTAGGCATGATCAAAAATCAATTGGTCGAGGTTACGTTATCAATGCGACATGTAGCTAATTGTAATAATAACCTTTCAGTCGATCTAAATCTATAATTATACTAAAGCAATAAGTATGACAAAGTCTGTACAAAGAAGATAATAAAAAAAAACTAGGTTACTTAAAATAAGCTACTGAGAAAGCATATCATATTTTTATTTAAAAAAAAACAATAGAAAAACATAACTGCCTTTTAGATTAAAAGTGTTCCACAGAACGGTTCCACGATAGTTATGTCAATTGTCTCGTAATGTATCTCTTGTTTTTGACTTTTTCGTCTACGGCAGTCGTGTTTTATTTAAATTATTTATTTTTATTATTTACTTTCTGACTTATGCTAATAAAATATTTATTATTGTAATGTGCTCATCCTGACCTTCAATTTGATACCCATATTGTAAAATTCAAAGTTTTATTTCTCTTTTCAAATTGGAGCTATACTGCCACCACATATAATTTAATAAAATATATTATAGCCTATGTTACTCGGGATGATTTAAGGATTCTAACAATACCCCATACATCAAAATCTATTCTCGCATTAAAAAGTTATAGTGGAATAAACTCACATACAAATATACATGAATCCTAAAAACATTACACTCCATTTTTTGTGCAGTCGTGTCGTTTGTTTGCTTGTTTGGCAGTGTGTATATTCACGCATCACGTAATAACTACTGGACCGATTGCGATGCAGTTAACTGTTGGATAGCTTAAGGATTGACTTGAAAACTGGGGTATATGGTATCTTAATCCGATGATTAGATGCTGAGCAGTCGATAAAAACTATTTGACGGCTGAACGAATTTTGAAGATATGTAATATATTGTACTTTATAGGCACTTTTGGTCCTGGAATAACACGGCATACATATAGGCTACTGAAATGAAATGAACACGCGGGTAAAGCTTTGGTTACAGCAAGTTTTAAATCAGGTTTCCATAGACACTAACACATAAAAACTCTCCCAAGATCAAAAGATTCGGCTTACGAGATAGGAGCAATGATAATATATGAAGTTATTAGAGCGATGAATTGGAATTCTGGAGGCCGCAGGTTTTAAAATCCTATACTTATATGAAGCAGGACTCATAGGACTTAAAACCAGCGAATCGTTTTATTTCTAAATTTTATTTTTTAACAAGCGTACGAGTATTAGTAAGCGATATCATATTGCAACCTACTTCGTAAAAACATTTTTAATAACTACAATGTATTTCCCAAAAATGGAGCCCTGAACTGTATGGTCTCAGTGCGATGACCCCCTGGGATACAAATAGACTTATGGTTCTGCGGTTCAACTATGTTTATTCGAGCAAGGTACATAAATTATGTCTTTGTTCAATTATAATTTGTGGTGATTCTAAAACTAATAAATTGTGGATTTATTCATTTAAATTGGTAGCATTTCTAACAATTTGTGTTAGAATAATCGTATTCCAACAATATCATTAAGTCTTTGTTCTGACTACTAACCCTTCTGAAAATGTACATATACTTATTATAAAACAGTCATCATCATCATCATCATGTCAGCTTTTAGAAGTCCACTGCTGGACATAGGCCTCTCCCAAAGAGCGCCATGACGAGCGATCTTGTGCCACCTCCATCCACCGACTTCCTGCGATGGCTACAATATAATTAACAATATAATTTATAATTATAAAACAGTAAGAAACAAGAAGCCTGTACAACGAAGATAATATAAAAAAATAATGGTTTAAGGTACTAAAAAGAACATATTTATTGAACAAGAATATCACATTTTTAATAATGGTGTTTGTCTGACTGTTCGCGCAGCACATAAAACTACTGAACTGATTACGATGTTGTTTTCACTGTTGAACACCTTAAATTTTGTCTTAAAAATGAGTGTACTTGGTATCTCAATCCGATGTGTAGAAGCCGAGAAATCTATAAAAATTATTTGCCGTCTGAACTAAATGTTATGAAGTTTGGTATATTGATAATTTTAGTTCTGGAAAAACACACTGGAACCTTTAATCTCAGATATATAACCACGCGGAAAAAGCCGCGAGCATTTTTATTAAGGAAAAGCACCCTCGAGAAGGACCCTCGAGAAAGAGTTGAGAAGAGAAATCAGAGCTTACTATTAGATATAATGCCAAGAAGGGTATAGTTAGATATTAATCATCATCATCAGCCCGTGTCAGTCCACTGCTGGAACTAGGCCTCTCCCAAAGCACGCCACTGAGCCCGATCTTCGGCTCTTCTCTTCCAACTGCTGCCAGACACTTTGCGTATATCATTGCTCCACCTAGCTAGAGAGCGCCCTACAAACGTTTACCGAGGCGCGGTCTCCACTCAAGAACACGTCTACCCCAACGGTTATCAGTCATTCGACAGATTTGATCAGCCCACTGCCACTTCAGCTTACTAATCCTAAGCGCTATGTCAACAACTTTGGTTCTCTGCCGGATCACCCCATTCTGGATATGATCTTTCAGAGAAACTCCAAGCAAAAGCTACATTTCCATAGCCCACTGAACAACCGTAAATTGGTGGTCTAGGCGTACCGTGAGAGTCCACAACTCGGCTGCGTATGTCATAACTGGTAGGACACCTGGTTGAAGACTTTTGTCTTCAAAATTTGCTGTATTGGCAACAATTGGTTCTGGACTAACATGTTCGTTGACCTTGGTTTTGTCTAAGTTCATCCGAAGACCAATGCGTTGAATCGAATCAGCTAGGCTGTCCATTATCTGTTGCAATTCCTGCAACGTTTATGCCACAATGACAATGTCATCCGCGAATCTCAAGTGTGAAAGTACTCACCGTTAATGTTAATGCCACATCCTTTCCAGTCCAGAGTCTTAGACATATCCTCCAACGCATTTGAGAACAATTTCGGAGAAATAACGTAGGGGACGTTATATCGTCTCATACCTCAATACAGGGGGATGTGCTTAGTCTGCTGGTTCTGTACTTGGACGGTCATTGTTGCGGCGTCATACAGACATCTCAACACTTGGATATACCGCCAGTCGACTTGGCTTCGTTGCAGGGACTCTAAAACAGACCAAATCTCGATATAGTCAAAGGTTTTCTCATAGTCCACAAACGCTAGGCACAGAGGTTGATTATACTCTTCTGTCTTCTTCCCAAATCTGAAAAGTCTCCAAAAGAATACACAGCCCAAACAGAAACCTAACATAACCTGTATCGTAAATACAGTGTGACAGCCATTATTGAGCCGTCTGCAAACTCAGAACAAGTTTTGAAGTTGAGTAATGTTCACTTTGGAGACACGGACAAAATTGTTATTTGTGTAGGTGAAAATTAGAGTAATCCCTTAAAATTGGGTTCCGAGTTGAGTAGTTTTTTTAAGAGCGGCCAACCCGTCATACTTTTCATACAACGCTCATGCGTGACTATGAAGTTGTAACCCATCTTTCTTTGAAATTTTTGAACTAATAGTACACTGTGTCTAGGTTTCTACAAAAGCAAAAAAATAAAATTTGGGGAAACAAATTCAATATAAGCCAAAAAATCCGGGCCTGATGATGGAGCCGGAAGGTAGTTGATGGAACTCCACACAAAAATGATGGAACCTCTTTGAGTTTGAGCTCATTTGGTTTGTCTTGATCAGTTCTCTGCTGTAATGTGGTTTTCAGGGTCTGATGATGGATCTGGAAGGTAGTCATAAGCACTCAAAACAAAATGATGAAACACTTTCTAGTTTGTGCTCATTTGGTTGATGAGTTCTCTGGTATTATATGGTATCCAAGATCTGATGATGAAGCTGAAAGGAACTCAACAACAAAATGATGGAACCCCTTCGAGTTTGGGCTCATTTGGTTTGTCTTGATGAGTTCTCTGGTCTTATGTGATATCCTGACGATGGATCGAGTTTGGGTTCATTGGGTTTGTCTTGATAAGTTTTCTGGTCTAATGTGATATCGAGGGTCTGATGATGGAATAGGAGTCATAGGAACTTATTACCCAACAATCAAATGATGGAACCCCTTCGAATTTGGGCTCATTTGGTTTGTCTTGATGAGTTCTCTGACAATATGTAGTATCCACGGTCAAATTATGGAGCCGGAAAGTAGTTACAGGAACTCAACAACAAAATGATGGAACGTTTTCGAATTGGGGTTCGGTTACCAATAGGCAACCATCTGGAGCTTTTGGGTGTCGAACTCACAACAAACCTGAATTTTGGGTCTTATATTGAATCCAAAGCCAAGGTAGCTGCAAAAAAAAACTTGGTATTTTGTCTAAGGTTAGGCGGTACTTCACACCGGGACAGCTTCTGAATCTTTATCAAGCACAGGTCCGATCTTGTATGGAGTACTGCTGCCACTTCTGGGATGGTTCTGCCAAGTATCAGCTGGAGTCTTTGGATTCAATTGAGAGACGTGCTATCAGGCTCATTGGGGATGACACTCTGGTAAAGAGTAAGCTTCAAAGTCTGGCGCATAGACGTGAGGTAGCAAGCCTGGCGGTATTCTACAGATTGCACTATGGAGAGTGTACACAAGAACTGCACAACCTGATTCCCCCATCACCTTTCCATCACCGTACGACTAGACGATCAGCAAAACGCCACCCTTTTATGGTTGAAATACCTCGAACAACAACGAAGCGATACGCTTCTTCATTTATTATAAAAACTGCAAAGGAGTGAAATGCCCTGCATTATAACCCGGGTGTGGTCAAGTAAGAGTGAATAGGTATCTACTAGGCAAGCGTGCTACAGCTTCGACCACATCATCGCTTTCCATCAGGTGAGATCGTGGTCAAACGATTGTAATAAAAAACAAAAAAAAATGGTTTGTCTTGATGAGTTTTCTGGTTTCATGTAGTATCCAGGGTCTGATGATGAAGCCGGAAGGTAGTCGCAGGAACTCAAAAACTAAATGATGGAACCCCTTCGAGTTTGGGTTCATTGGGTTTGTCTTGATAAGTTCTCTGGTCTAATGTAGTATCGAGGGTCTGATGATGGAACAATAGTCATAGGAACCTATTACCCTACAATCAAATAATGGAACCCCTTCGAATTTGAACTCATTTGAATTGTTTTGATGAGTTCTCTGGTAATATGTAGTATCCATGGTCTAATGATGGAACCGGAAGGTAGTTACAGGAACTCAACAACAAAATGATGGAACTCTTTCGAATTGGGGCTCATTTGGTTTGTCTTGATGAGTTCTCTGGTTTTATGTAGTTATCAGGGTCTGATGATGAAGCCGGAAGGTAGTCACAGGAACTCAAAAACTAAATGATGGAACCTCTTTTAATTTGCGCTCATTTGGTTTGTCTAGATGAGTTCTCTGGAGTTATGTGGTATCCAGGGTCAGATGATGGATCTGGAAGGTAGTCACAGGAACTCAACAATAAAATGATGGCGCCCTTTCGAGTTTGGTCTCATTTAGTTTGACTTGATGCATTGTCTAGTTCTTTAGGGTATCCATGGTCTGTCTGATGATAGAGCCGGAAGGTAGTCACAGGAACTCAACAAAAAATGATGGGAGTTTGGGCTCATTTAATTTATCTTGCTGAGTTTTCTGGTGTTATGTGGTATTCAGGGTCTAATAATGGAGCCGGAAGGTAGTCATAGGAACTCAAAAACAAATCGTTGGAACTCTTATGAGTTTTCACTCATTTAGTTTGGCTGGATGAGTTCTCTGGTTTTATGTGGTATCCAGTGTCTGATGATGGAGCCCGAAGGCAGTCTCCTATTACTATGATTTAGCCTTTGGGCTCCATCATTCAACAATCAGATGTTGAAACCTTATAATAAAATATGCAACTAAAAACATGCAGAATGGTTCAATAGTGTTTAAAATAAGCAGATATATTTATTGAACTAGCTGTCCCGCGGCTTTGCACTCGTGGCCATTTCTCTTGGTTAAAATAACTCTATTACTATTCCAAGACCTAAAATACCAATATACCAACATTTAAAAAAAAAAACTACAGCCAACAAAAAGTTTTTATCGATTGCTTGGCTTCTACTTAATGGATTGAGAAAATAAGTACACCAGTTTTTAAGTCAAACCTTAAACTATCCAACAACGAAAACACACATCGCCATTGGTCCAGTAGTTTTGACGTGATGCCTGAACAGACTAACAGACAAACAGACAGAAACGAATTTAAAAAATGATTTATTCTTTTTCAGTAGCTTATTTTTTGTACCCAAGATCAATTTTTTTGATATCTTCCGTTTACAGTTTTTTTGGTACTTACTGTTTAATTACATTATTTTAATCATGTCTATAAAACAGTACCATGACATACTTACTGACTGACTGACTGACTGACTGACTGACTGACTGACTGACTGACTGACTGACTGACAGACCACGCCCAGCCTAAACCGGTGGACTTAGTTATTTGAAATTTGGAGGAATATTCCTTGAGTATCCTAGAGGTGAACTACGGAAGAAACTATAAACCGTAAAACATAAATACCAACTCCAAATAAAATATCTAATGTCCTACCTCATAGTATGTGTTCCTGCACATGACCCACTCCCGATGCTTGCGTTCCTCAGAAACTCTTCAACTCAAGACACCTCCCCACACTACACAGTTCTATGAAAAGTCATTCACAGTAAAAGCTGTGAAACTGTGGAATGCACTTCCGCTGGATATCAGACGAGCTAAAACATTACCTACATTTAAAAATTTGGTAAAGAATCACTATCTCTCCAATCTAAGCACTGTTATATAAAAGTATGTATTTAAACCTAATTAGTAATATAAATATGTATTAGTTTATTGTAATAACATGTATTAGTTGTTATAAATAGTTATTGATTTTTATTGTATTTTACAAAAGTATCTATGTAATAGAATGTTATTTTAATGCACCGCCGTCTACTCGTTATTTTTTAATTGATATAATTGATAGATTCAGGCGTTATTTTGCGGAAATCCATATTTAAAATGAACAAAATAAAAATCCTTGTTCTGTCATTACTGTCCATCCAAAGATTGTCTGGAAGAGATCGCTCTTAGTGATAAGACCACCCATTATACATATTTTAAGGAAATATTTTATGTATAATAATATCTTTTTAGGTGCAATAAAGTATAATCTATCTATCTATCTATCTATGAACTCAAATCATGAAAAGTATCATTTGAATTCATTTAGTAGTTTTGGAGTGATGCGCGTCCAAGATACAGACAGACAGCCAGACAATAGACAAAAAAAAAACTGTTTTGGCTTCAGTACGAATAATAGAATAGCTTCCAAAAAAATATTACTCATTATCTTCAATGTACAGAATTTGGACCCATATCCCGCAAGAAACCATTATATTTTCGGTATAAAAGTATCCTCAAGACTGTGCCAAGTTGCATCAAAATCCGTGCAGTAGTTTCGGCGTGATACGTGTTGTTTTAAATAACTTTCAACCCCTATCCTGCGGAAACCCTTTAATTTATCGGGATGAAAAGTATCCAATGTCCTCGTAGTATGAAATTATATCATACCAAGTTTCATTTAAATTCATTCAGTAGTGTGACAGTAGTTGCAGTGTGATGCCTAGCCAAGGACACAGGCAAACAGACAAAAATGAAAAAAATAACAGTTTTGGCTTCAGTATGGAATACAGAAAAGCCTCCAAATTATTTTTATAAAATATCTTCAATGTACAGAATTGGACATGTTAAAGTTTTATTACATGTATAGATATAGATTAGTGGATGGAGATGTGGTTAGGACTATTAGTCCTCAGGACTATATAATTATGTACTGAGTGAAATACTTGCCTTTTCCAGGCAATTTTTGCTAGAAACGCATTTACCTGTAGTCTGATCTACGTTATTATATAGTAGGGAAATATTTATCTTGGTGAAGTGCACTTAAGTACATAGCTAAACAAAGCATGAGGATTACTTTTATTAGATTCTTAGGCCGAATATAAAAATATAATGTAAACAAGACATAAGTTCATAAAGTAAAACCCGACTTCGGGTAAAAATAACCTATGACATTCTTGCAATTAAGATGAATCAGTTGATACCTCGTGTGTCAAAATCGGACCAAGTTATTAGTTTAGACACATAACCCTTTGATTTATATAACCGTCTCCTTTTCTGAAGTCGATTAAAAAATGACACTCTATTATACCTGAAGACTATCGATTGATACCTCGCTTGTCAAAATTGGACCATTAGGGGCGCTATGGTGGAACATCCACATACAAACATATATAGACTGTTGAGTTCATTACCTTTCCCTTGATTCGGCGTACTCGGATAAAAATACAGTACATTTCATTTGATAACTAGCTTTTGCACACGACTTCACCCGCGTGGACCACGGTTTATCGTGATAAAAAAATAGCATATACCTCAGGGTTCAAACTATCTCCATACCAAATTTCATCAAGATCGGTTCAGGCGTTTAGCTGTGAAAATGTAACAAACATACAGAGTTACTTCATTTTTATAATTATTATTATGGATAGAAAGTAACTTGTATTTTCAATTTCGACGACGAGTGCGATTTTTTAATCAATATAGAAGCTTGCACATTGCAGTGGTGCAACAGCGGTGCAACAGTGGCGCGACGCTCACGCCACTTACCATGCGAAGAAGAAATTATTATTCTTCTCCCAATCATTGTAGGACGAGTCGTAGAAATAGATTCTATGTCGTAGATCAGCGAAATACCGCAGACATATCACCGAATTTTTTCTTAGCGTTTTGTTTCCATATTTGACGAACATTGAGCAGACATCCAGCGCAGATTACCGGTAGAGCCTTTTTAATGACTTCAACCAAAGAACCAGAAGATGTACCTTTATTGTATACATGCTTCCAAATCGTCAAAAAACGAATAGCCTGTTCAATATGCAGGCGCTTCGTTTAGTATTCCATGTAGGCGCTACAAGTTGCAGCGGATAGGTAATCTATAGTGATCACAGTGACATTAATCTGTTTGCGGGGAGACTAATGGAAGGGTCGAGCATAAAATCTATATTGATAGTAATAAACAAGATTGTTTCAAATAAGTTAACAAATAAACTGCTTTTATGCAATAGCCATATCACGATTAAATGCATATACAACATTTCGTGTCTGTGCTATTAACAGCTGGAGAGTTAAATTCCTTCACCTGGAGTTAATCTTAAATGTCGATTCAGGTCATGCTAACCATAAAAATGCATTGTAATCGGAACTGAATCAGCTAGTAGAAATTCAACTCCGTAGGATAAGAGGAAGTGGTTCTAATTCAGCCTGCAAGATTTGACCTAAACAAATACTCACATACATTGTAAATTAAATACAATCTCTTAAAAAGATGGATTAGCCACCGCCAAATCAAAAGTGAAGCAGCCATGCCGATATGCTTGTACGCACATACCTCCCGCATACATTTGCACCAAGTTATGCCCTTCGGCCGCCACATTGCAGCAAGATCTAGACCATGTCAGGCCTGTTAATTCTGTCAAGTTCTTACGAAAAATCAAAGACAAGAAATAGTATCCACAATTTATTCACACATACGCATCCGCCATTTGCTATGCTTCACTCATCAGTTTGGCGGTGTGGAATCCGTATTTTTTTATGTGTGTGATGCCCAACCGAACCGCTAGTTCCATATTTTTATCATAATTATGAACTTTTCCCACTGCTTGGAAATATTGTAAATAATAACAGACAGGGGCGAGCATAGAGTAAGGTTTAATGTTGCTTATAATTTCAACATTTTTCAGCTACTGTAGCAAAGAAAAATACACTACGCGCTGTAGTGTTTACCTTTATATTAATTCATAGCTTTTTTGTAAATCTACGTTTTTAAAATCCCACGGTTCGAACAAAATAGCAATCTACATTATGTGTACGACGACTCTATCATCAAAGTTAACGTTATGAAGGTACTCCAATCTTTCATGCCTACGGCTCTTGCGTTAAAGGCACGGTCATTAGTCAAGCAACATTTCACAGCTAATTCACTTGAAGACCGTCTAATTATGCACGTAATTAACTTACTATTAATGAAGAGACCGAATAAATACTCTCAAGAAAATTCCGAGGGAATTTCCGTAAAGATGATGATGTCATTAAAGTTATTAAATGTTCTGTCAACTTTCTGTATTAAGAATTCAGAATTGTTTAACTTGGACGAAGTGTGTCTGAAGCATTAGAAAGGCTTACTTCGTTTTTTACTCGCAGTGTCTTTGTTGGTGACACTTGGTTTGGTTGGCTAGCGTCTGTTGTTTTCACTTTGTTGGTTACACTTGGTTGGTTGGCTAGCGTCTGTTGTTTACACTTTGTTGGTTACACTTGGTTGGTTAGCGTTTGTTGTTTACACTTTGTGGGTGATAATAATAATAATAATAATTCAGCCAACCTCTCGATACCCTTCAGCCATCCACACCAACGTTGCCCCCTCTATCGCCATTGCTGGCGGCTCTTATAGTGGGCCGTTATATATAGCCCGTTTAGGAATTGGCAGGTGCTGGAATCTCTTACCATAGACCGGTTTTATAATCCATAAAAAATACCTTTCCCATTGTCCAGTTTATGTTAGCTATTTAACAATAGTTCCTCATCACCTTGTATCCCCCAACTCGTATTTTGTATATTTTTTAAGTTAAAAGGGCCTCTTAGTGTTGGCTATGGCTCCACTAAAGCCTATTAAAGGTCCAGGCATAGACCCGAGATGTGAAATGAATTAAGGCTGACCACCATGTGAGATGACTCGACGATCATTGTCCCGATAGTTGTTTCGGCGAACGTCCTTATAGCGAAGAGCCTCAACCAACATCTTAAGAGGCTCTCGCTAGATGATTGGATTAAGGGTCGGATGCAGAAGGCAGTACTCCTTGACACGGCGCGTATAGTCAGGAGGTTCCTCACTCTAAAGCCACCGGTAGTTTGGGCCCTGCCTACCGGTGTTACATTAGGTTTAGGGTTTTTTATGGTATTATTGTACACAATTATTATTTTTATATATAAATGTATTGTAAAAAAACTTAAATCTAAGATAGAAAAATAAATAAAGTGAATAATAATAATAATAACTTATTTTGTTGCCAAAAAGTTTACAAAGCAATTGGACTTTTTATAGAATAGAATAGAAAATATTATTATCATAGATTGTAGAAACATTGCATTAATACGGTTTATAAAAATCAATGGCACAAATCTATCGACTAGTCTGAACTTTTTTTTTAATCTTAATTATACAAACTCAAAATACAAACAAAAAAAAGAACGAATCATTACAATAAGCGTAGCACTATGGCAGAGGTGCAGTGTCCAGGTATCTTATAATAATTCGTAATAGTATAGTTTTTAAGCATAAGCTTAGTTAAGAGTAAATTAAAACAGTACCAGGATTATCAAAATAATAAAATCGCTGTCAAGGGGCTTCGTCAATAATAAAAATAAAATGTTATAGATAAATAACAGTAAAGTATAAGTCAGTCAGTACATCATTAGAAATAAACTTCATTCAAATACATACTCAGAGTCATTATTCACTTTGAAATTACGATAGTCATTTTTTGGTACTATAAATAGTTATAGTACCAAAGAATATTTGGTACTACCTATATATAGTCTACAGTAATATTATAAAGAGGAAATATTTGATTGTTTGTTGGTTTGTTTGTTTGAAATGGATAAACTCAAAAAATATGGAACCGATTTTAAAAATTCTTTCACATAAAGACAGCTAAATTATCAGTGAGTAACACGAGCAGAACTTTATTTTACAAAAAATTAGAGTTTCCTTCGAAAATTGCAATAATTTAACCCGAGGTATCAAATTTTGCAAAAAAAAACTCGATACTTTGTATCACAAACTAAGAAGAAAAGAAGTCTTTATATATGGAACGTTGCCATGGAAACGAAATCACAGAACATCTAATAATCATTGACGTAGGAAATGCTCTATGCTAATAATACACGAAATAGTAACCGTAATTCAACCTCCTTGCAATAAATAGAATAATACTATAGACAAAATGGTACGTGAGTTTATAACCTATAAACATAATCATTTTATGTAAGAAATTGTTGTTGTTCTATTTGTCCAAATAAAGTACCTACTAATTTTATCTTTCTATAGAACCCGTGCGAAGCCGGGGCGGGTCGCTAGTAAATGATATTTTGCTAATTATGTTACTTATGGTTATAATAATAGTAAAATAATAATAGTTAATAATAGTTCCCACATTAGGATTTCCTGTGTTGTGGGAAACTAGTCTCTTCAAGGGGTTACAAAATTCAAAACTTACAAAACTCAGTTGGTTGTTAATATACGTACAACGTTATCAATATTTGTTCCTCACCACAGAAAAGTTCTTTTATTTTTGTATAAACGTGCACACGATAGGTTATAGATAAAATGGTGAGTAAAATAATGCCGGCCAATTATACCTCAAACAAAAGAGAACAACAAAACAAAGAAAAAATAAGATTTAGGTATATAAATTATAAAAAAGGTAGACAAGGCAACTAAAGATTATTATATTAAATATAATATAATCAAGCTAAACAGTATTGCCCACGCATCACTAATCTGGCATTAAAAAGTTCACCATGATATTACCTAATAGCAATGAAATAAAAATATGTAGGAGGTACATATGGTACACTTGGTTGGTTGGCTGGCGTTTAAACCCTTTGTATGTAGTAGTTGAAGGCCTTGCAGTTTAAAATCCCACAATAGCCGGGATAGAAATATCTGGTAATCCTGCCCCAAGTTCCTTATTTAGCAGTAATGTAAGCACAATGATAACGAACGATAAAACAAACACAAATTAAAAAAAAATATAACCCTCTTCCCCACGTAAGAACCATCTCAATCACATCAGCTTTCAAACATCAAAAATAGCATTTTAATCAGTCCATTTCTTTCAGAGGTACGATCTTTACACCAGCCACCCCAAAACCGAATCAAAATCGGACCATTCATGTGGGAGCTATGATGCCACAGACAGACACACGGATACACACAGTGACACACTGATACAGTGATACAGTGACATCTCTCGTTGAATTTCGGGGGTTAAAAATACAGCGTATTACTTCTATTGGCAAGTTTGCAAACTTGCCAACTGACGTGAAGCACGCTTGGTTCTGACATCGACTTTTCCAATTTATCACACTTTATAATATTGAATTCTAGGGCATCGTTATTGATAGCCTGCTGGGGAGAGATGCGTTTGAAGGGATGTTAAATGGGAAGAAGTTGTGGTTAACGGAAGAATAAACTAAGCCTTAAGTAAGATCTTTATGTCTTTTCTACTATTCTACCTAGTCCATATTCGATCGAAAGTGTTCATAAAACCATATAAAATGTAATAATTATGGGAATAACACATAACAAAATTGTTTTATTAGCCCAATTATATATAACATACCGGGTACAAGTTTGTAGATATCATTTTTCTGAGTCAGGAAATGATCATTAGTCATGACGGAGACGGGGTGTCTGTGTCACCACTCCCCACACTCCTTTGCCTTCAGTTTATTAGGTGTTATGTGCTTCAGTTACAGTGCATGTCAAGCGTTTTTGAAATGAGTTTGAAGAGTTGCAAGTATGTATAATATACTCGACCACACTCTCGCCAGGTTAACTGTAGTTTTTGAGTGTATTCTTACCGCCCTGGCTTGTGCATTTTATAAAAATACTAGTTTTCATCCGCGACTTCGACTACAGTTTATCGCAAAAAAAGCATCCGATGTTCTTCTAGGATATTAAAAACCAATGCAAAAGTAGGTATGGCACCATCGCTCTTGATGTTCGTTTTCATGGCAACCGTTCCATACAGCGAGTAATCAACATTTTCCAGTTTTCCCATGGAAGCTTACCATTTTTAGGGACAAAAAGTATCCTGTGTTTTATTCCAGGGTATAAGTTATCTCCATTCCAAATATCATCAAAATCCGCCTAGCCATTATTATCGCTTTAAAACTCCCCAAACAAACAAACGTTTTCACTTGTATATATTGGTGTGGATATTCTAAAAAATATTAAATCCAGATTCCTAATGTTATTTTCTTAACAAATACTAAAAATAATTACAATTGCACCAAAACAGTATCACTTTTTCAAAATTAAAAATGTGATATCTATACTAACTTCCAAAAACTTCAACAATCAATTAAGAAAAAAAATATGGGTCCCTTTCAAACAAAAAATGAATTATCCAAATCGGTTCAGAAGGTTTAGAGATATGAGATAACAAACATAAAAATAGACGACTTGAGAACCTCCTCCTTTTAGAAGTCTACTATAAAGACATCTCTTGATGACAATCATACACACACTGTAGTGCAATGCACAACCAATACAAATATATAGAGTACTCGTACACGAGTTATGTTCAGGCGTGAATTATTCTGGCGCAAACATTTCAAGTGTGACACTTCAGGCGTGACACTTCAGGCGTGACCACTTCAGGCGTGACCCCTTCGGGCGTGACGTAATACTTACTGAGTATTATACAAAAGAGCTGCTCCCCATTCCATACAAGGAGCAAGCAGTAATATAAAGCAAAACGCCGTCATAGCCGAATGGCTTATTATGCTATCTCTTCAAAAACTAACGACTGTTATTCCGCTAACAACAACGAGTACTGCCGTCGAAATATTAATTAGCCCCAAGGCCCACTACTGCAACTCAAGAACGAACGAGAACGTTCCCGGACAAAGCGATGCTCGGGAACGCTCTGAGCACAGGTATTGCATAATAATAGGGAGCACTAATGAAGGGTTTGCCGGTCGTTTGAGTTCTAAGCGGCCTTTTGGAAATAAATATACCCTGATGTAAATATGACAGGTCTAGGGACGGTCACGTTAGAGCGTTAGTTAGCAAACATTAGCGTCCAATCATGAGCTTATCAAATGTAAACGTACAGATTTTCTAATTTATGTACACAATTCGGTAGCGATTCTGGGAAAAACTAATCTAAACTTAATTTCTTCAAATGTAATTTAAACCTTGTTGGCTTCGAAATAAGGTATTTTTGCCCCTGGCATCTTATCCTCACTCACAAAAATATCACTAAAGCCTGTCAGCGTAAAATCAACTTAGTTTCCACGCGGCGAGAGTCCTGATTTTTCCAAACACTGTCTCAGAACGTGTCCGAATTTATTCAAACGCTGTTAAACAGCATGTTAAAAACCTGTTTTAATTACGTTATTTCAAGCGGTGCATCTTAAATAGACGTAAGTTTACAATAGATGCCAGGGAAAAAAATACGGAGTTACGAAGATTACAATGTTTAAATTTACCTTTAAAGAAACCAAATCGCTGCCAAATGTCTCTTATTCACGTTCTATCCATACCAATATAACAATAAATGTGAAACGTTGTCTGTTTGTTTGGGAAGCTTTCACGCGATAACGGCTGGACGGATTTTGATGAAATTTAGAGTAGAGACAGCTTATACCCTAGAATAAAACACAGGATACTTTTTATCCCGGAAAATTGAAAGATTCCGCGGGAAAATTGGAAAATGTTGATTTTAGTGATAAGACCGCCCATTGTACCTACCTATAATCTAAGTGTTTTCCTGTCTGTATCGTTTTATTTTCTTGGTGTCAATAAAAAGTTAATCTATCTATCTATCTATCTAATCACTGTAAGGAACAGTTGCCATCACAGAATGGTCTGTGGTTGCCATGGAAACGAAATAACAAGTATATCAGAAAACATCAATAGCATTGGTGCTTTACATACTTTTGCACTGGTGTTTAATATCCTAGAAGAAAATAGGATGTTTTTTTCGCAATAAACAGTGGTCCGCGCTTACGGAGTCACGGGCGGGAAAACTAGTAAGAAATATTATCGACTCAACTCAAGTCATTGGCTTGGATAACACCTGTGAATGCAAACTTTTTCTTAACAAATTTTGATTAAATAAATATGGAAACAACCGCTGCACTCTATACAAATTATTTTGATGCCATTGCTTGATAAATCGAGCAGGTCGCTCGCTTGATGGTAAGCGTCATGCCTGTCCATAACAGTTACAGAGCCAGCCAGAACTTTAGTACAAAAGTACAAAATCTTGCGCGTCACTCCACTGCGCTCGTCACCCAGAGACATTAGTTTTCAAGTCTCATTGCCCAGTAATTTCATTGGAAAACTTTGCTGAAACACTGAAATGTTGACACTGCTTGAGGTGGAATATCTAACAGAGGTGTGGTGCTTCACCAGGCAGGCTCTTGCTTAAGAGGCCTACCACTACGGGAAAACCACTAGTATAAGTAACAATAGGAATAGTATACAAAAGAGGACCACCCAAAAGGATATTTCTAACAAAAGCCAACATTTCCACTTTCCTATCTTACAAACAAGAGCACCTCTCAAGCCGACCTGAACTCTCCAGTCGTCCCCATGTAAGTGAAAACTTTCAGAATGCACTCCGTAACCACTACACAAATTAAGTCGGAATAGATATCGCAGGTAGCTCGTTAAATTGTATGGAAACCAATCGTACCACATGTTTTCTTTTGTTTTTGATTTTAAGCTAGAACTTTGACCACCTAACGCTAACTGACGAAATGGTAGACACAATTAGCTTAGAATAGGGCAGACTCTGAACGACTGCTGCCGTAACTCCAATATCTATTACCACGATTAGAGCTAAGTAGGAGCAATGGTCCTACTTGTTGCACAGCTATTTTAGTAGGCTTCTGACTGTGTTCATCCTTAGCAGTTGCCAAAAAGCCTAACAGAACCCTAATCAATAGTAACAAGCCATAAATCCATACCACTATATAAAAGTAAAACTTTGTCTGTCTGTTTATTTGTTTGTTTGTTTGTTTGTTTGTTTGGCGAGCTTTCACGCAATAATGGCTGGGCGGATTTTGATGAAATTTGGAATGGAGATAGCTTATACCCTAGAATAAAACATTTTATCCCGGAAAATTGAAAGTTTTTATGGGAAAACTGAAAAATATTGATTACTCGCTGTAAGGAACGGTTGCCATGGAAACGAAATAAAAAGTCTGTCAAAAAACTTCAAGAGCATTGGTTTTAAATATCCTAGAAGAACATAGGATGCTTTTTCCGCGATAAACAGTAGTCCGCGCGTACGAAGTCGCGGGCGGGAACACTAGTAAGAAATAAAAAATAAAATGCCCGGCCAAAAAATAACTTATGCCATTAAATAATATATTATTGGAACAAGCTCAAGTTCATTTGATACACATATTGTAAAATTGGAAGTTTTTTTTTGCATTTGAATTTGGAACCATCATCATCATCACGGAGGCCTTTTCGTAATCCATTCTTGGATATAGATCTCTCTCCCTTCGTATCCACTCCCGGTGGTTTTGTGCCTGCTGCATCCAATCCTGATCGTCTAATGTCGGCGACCCAGCGCTGAGGCAGTCGGCCTCGCCCTCTGGTGTCGGCCGGGTCTCCACTCAAAGACACGTCTCGTCCAACGGCACGTGTCCATTTGTGCAACGTGTCCTGCCCTTGCCCATTTATTTTTATCTATTGAAGCTATTACATCATTCACCTTCTTCTTGCTCCGAATCCATTCGTTTTGTTCGGAGCCATACTGACGCCATATTGAAATGTATCATTAAAATAAGTGTTTATGTTATTCGGGATGATGTCAGCATTCTAATGATATTCGGAGCGGGCTGCAGCCCGCAGTGCGCGTCGGGATCTCGCGGCGTGAACTCCTGAAGAAGCGTCGGATACGCTCGAAACCTAGGGCGATGTTTTTGACTATATACACGTGAGTCATAGCCGGTAGTGATATTTAAAATTATGTATCAGGTTCACGAAAACTTTAACACTAAAATATTCCATACATTCTAATCTGATGCGGCATTTAAAAGTTATGGTGGAATCAAACTTACATACATACAAAGAAACATGAACCCTGAAAACAGTCCTTTTTTTGGGCAGTAGTGTGAAGACAAAAGACGATGTTCCCCATCTCTAAGCTGAGTTCATAATGTAAAGGAAAGTAAAACGGCAGCCTACAATATAATACTGCACATTTTGTTTCATACACTTTTAAGGAACTTATCCATATCCATTAGCTTTAACTCTGTGATCCCACTAGAGTCGCACTCGAATCTCCGCTTAACACCTGTGTTAGCAGTTTGGAATGGCCTCAAATCTCGGATATTGGGAAGACATTGTGGTGGAGTAGAAGTTTGGTCGCGATTGTTACATAGTTCTGTTCTGTTAACTGCAGTTAAGGTGTAATTTACGAGGTGTAACTTTTGCAGCACAATAAGGCAGAATATTCAGTATCGTATGACTTACGGTACTGAAATGCGGTCGTTTTTGGCTGAATTCATACAGCTCAACAAAGTTTCTAGACGAATTCACTAGAGAACTTAATATATAGAGTCTCACTTTGCGAGATAAAATCTGAAATATGGCAAAAGAACTAGAGTTACATAGCTCTCGGAAGTAGCAAATTAAAGTAGCAGTGGGCAGGCCACATAACTCGTAGAACCATTAATTACCAGTGGAGTTGAAAGGTTGTCGAATGACAAACATGGACCGGATGATGGAGCTTGTGGGACCCCCACCATGTAGACCAACGTCCTGGAGCTACTAAATGCAAACAGCGAAGTCTAGACGATAGGCAAAGCGACACGCTTTTATCGTAGAAATAACTCCCACAATAACAAAGCGTTACGCTTCTTCATTTATTATAAGAACTGCTAAGGAGTGGAATATGCTCTGCCCTCGTCAGTGTTTCAGGTAAATTATAACCCAGGTGTATGTTCAAGTCTAGAGTGAATAGGTATCCACTAGAAAAGCGTGCTACACTTTCGACCACATCATCACTTTCCATCAGGTTGAGATCATCAGGTGAGATCATGGACAAATGATTGCCTAGTCTTTAAAAATATATATTATGCAAGCAGCGATGTGACTTTTTATGGGGGAGGCTTGTATTCAGAACTCGGCGTATTCCGTCTGCTTAGTGATAAATAAGTATGATTCAAATAGAAGCAAGATGAGAATACTACAGAATATGGACTAAGGCAGTAACGGAATGAAGGCCAAGTCAATTTATGACAATATGAGACAGACCACCGCCAGCCCGATAGTGTGACGACATCATCAATGTGGCAGGAAGGTTGCAGATTTAATAAGCACAGGAAGACATTCCAAGTAAAGTAGTAGGTAATTTTAGCATATTATACAGGCCAGATTAAGATCGGAGAACAATAACAGAAACAGTTAAATCATTCAGAATGGTTCATTAAGCATCAGTCCTACAATAAACAAATCATACAAATGTCATCTCACGAGCGCTTCCAGCTTATTTTTACCGGACTACGGCAAAGCAAGGAAAGGGATAAATATAACAGTCTATGTATGTAGGTAAGTATATATATATGGATGTTCCACCATAGTGTCACCCCTATTGGTCCGATTTTGATAAGCGAGGTATCAATCGATTCGTCTTCATTGCAAGAGTGTCCTAAGCTATTTTTTATCTTGTTTTTGTTGTTTGATTCTTGTTTATATTTAAACACCTTGACATCTTAAAAATAACTCTATCCATACGTCCATAATATGTATATATATATATATATATATATATATATATATATATATATATATTATATACTTCCTTAAAATAAGCTACTGAACACGAATATAACATATTTTTAAATGGTGTCTGTGTTTCTGTTTGTCTGTTTGTTCCATCGATGTAAGAGTTTGTTCACGTGCTGGACGGAATGCGATTTGTTTTTCACTGTTGGATGAAAACAGTGACTTAAAAACTAGGTTACTTGATATCTTAATCCGATAAATTGCAGCCGAGCAATCGATAATATACAGTAACTATCTGACGGCTTTTGTATTTTATAGGTAGGTACTTTTGGTTTTGGAATAACACTTTTTTAACCCAAAGAAATAATTTCTCCCATCACATAATTCTGGAGTAGGTCTCGTTTCACCCATCACATAATTCTGGTGTAGTCCTCATTTCACCTATAACATATTTTTGGAGTAGTTCTCGTTTCACCCATCACTTAATTCTGCAGTAGTTCTCGTTTCATCCATCACTTAATTCTGTAGTAGTTCTCGTTTCACCCATCTCATAATTCTGGAGTAGTTCTCGTTTCACCCATCACATAATTCTAGAGTATCCCTCGTTTCACCCATCACATAATACTGGAGTAATCCTCGTTTCACCCATCACATCATTCTGGAGTAGTTCTCGTTTCACCCATCACATAATTCTGGAGTAGTCCTCGTTTCATCCATCACTTCATTCTGAAGTAATACAATAGCAATGTGAATCTTTAAAGAAGTAGATAGGTACCTTGTAAACAGTAAGGGGCCTGTCACCACATGTGCTAAAATTAAAATCCACATTAGGCTACCCTCTAACATAACATCAACAACAGCTTCCAAAGATATTAATATGTAGAGTAGAACCTTCGCGATATTACAAAGGTTCATAGTGAAACCCACAACAGTAGAGAAACTTCTAACAAATTTATATAATACTAGCTGTACCCGCCGCTTCGCACGTGTGAGATTTATATACATATGTATAAATAATTATACGTACTGTTAAGATTATCAAAACCTAAGTTTTGTAATGTTAGCCTTCGGTTGGTCAGGTTTGTCGAATAGAAAATAAAACTTAACTGCACCTAGTAATAAAAGCAAGTTGCTTATCGTATAGCTGGTATCTGTAGTACCTAGTAGCTACAGCTACAGAATAAATAACCTAAGGAATATGTAATAAAAGCTTGAAAATTAATGAGCAGTTTAGTACCTACCTAATGTGTACTAAAAAAGGGTATAATCTAAGGATTATTCATAGAAACAAGGAAATAGAATTGTTATATTTTTTATTGATTCTGAAATAGAATTGTTATATTTTTTATTGATTCGGAAATAGAATTGTTATATTTTTTATTGATTCTACCACCAGATTCGGAAGAACTGGCCACCATAGAAGAACTGGCAAGAAACTACGGGGCGAATGTATTTTTTCATCATCAGTTTTACAATTATCATTAACATAGGTATCATACACTAAATACCTAACATACTAACAACCTCTAAGTGATACTAGGTCATAATGACACTTTATTATCGTTTTACAATCACCATAGTTACACCAGGCACAAAATAAAATCATTTTACATGAACAAAGTGATCCTAATCATTTCTAACACAGTCACATTGGTTATGATAACCAATATGGGAAAAACCATAGAACCGACAATATCTATTTGCAAACACATTGAATATGGGACAAAGAAACAGAGTAACAGAATAACAGTGTAGGTAATATTAATGTACTTAACTTTTGGTGTCTTGTTGATGCAACGACGACAGAAAACGAACAGAGAGGGCTGCTCAGCCCAGAGGCTGCTTTTTATAGAGATTCTACCCGCCAAAGTCACGTAGTCATTGCAACAGCAGGAATGAGCCTGCAGATGGCGCCGAAGTGACGGAAATGTACATATTTTATTACATTGAAACTATTTAATAATTGTTAACTCGGTATTGTTTACACATTGTTAATCATTTAAATAATTAAGACGTTTATATACATATTTTTCAGAATGTTAACAAATATTGAAAGTCAGAACAGTATTCTTATATGATTCTCATAAATTACAATTTTTAGCGGGAGAAGTTGTATTTTTACTACAATTATAGGTTTAAATGTACAGAGCTGATTAAGTAATAATACATTAATATTAATCGGGTAAGTACTTAGTTTTAAGCATTTCTATCAATATCGTAAGTTTACATGATTTTAAATCATTCTAATTTGAACGGAAATATAAATACAGATGTTTCAGAGTTATAATACAATGACTCAGTAATTGTACTTAAAATTAAAGGATAATTGTACTAAGCATTTTAAACACCATTATATAAATCTATAATTATCAATTGTAAACTATTACTTAATAAGTTGTGGAACAGATTCCAGATCAGTTTTTCTTCATAAACAATTTGTTATTATCACAGATTATAAACTCGCCACAGATCTAAGAAATTACATAATTATTTACAAAAAGATTCAATCGGTAGTCACTTTTGTCTTGAAGTGCAATATTTTATAAATACATTATAATATCGTCAGTGGTGAGGTGATTCAGTGAGAATATTCATTACATTGTTAAATACGTAAAACGTAAGTACCAAGTTGTATTATCTCGTCCAGTACCACAACTAAATATCGTCAGCTCTTACATTGTTATAAAAATGGCTGGTACTAGATAGATTACACATATCAATAAGTTATAACCTAACACACGCATGTTCTTTTCTTTAGGTTCAAAGAACCATAATGTGCTATTCCAGGACCAATATACCAACATTTGAACAAAATTTATTCAGCCGTCAAAATACTTTATCAATTGCTCGGCTCCTAACTCACCGGATTGTGACACCAATTACACCAGATTTAAATCAAATCCTAAGCTATCTAACAATGAAAACCGCATCGCAATCGGTTCAGTAGTTTTTAAGTGATGCGTGAACAAATAAACATACAGACAAACAGAAAGAAAGAAAAGATTAACAAAAAAATAATGTTCAATACCTTTTTTAAGCACCCAAGAGCATTATTTTCATTTGAATTCATTTATTAGTTTGGGTGCGATGCGCGGTCAAAATACGGACAAACAGACAGACAAAATTAAAAAGTAAAACTGTTTGGCTTCAGTATCGAATATAGAGAACCATCCAAAATATATTTTTATTACTTAAATATTAACATAACTTAAGACAGTGCCAAGTTGCATCAAAACCTGTCCATTACTTTCAGCGTTTCAAACGTGTTCTTTTAAATAAGTTTCAACCCCTAATAACCCATACATTTTTCGACATGTAAAGTATCCTATGTCCTACCTCGTAGTACGAACTCAAATCATACCAAGTTGTATTTTGAATAAATTTAGTAGTTCCGGCGGCGTGATGCGTGGCTAAGATACAGACTGACAGACATACAGACAAAAATGAAAAAACATACAGTTTAGGCTTCATAATCGAATATAGAGTAATTTCCAAAAAAAAACACTCATCTTTAATGTACAGAATTTGGACCCATATCCCACAGGATATGGGTCCAAATTGTATAATTGGGGACAAAATGTATAATTTTCACTATAATCTTATATTATCTTATAAACTATGTCTGTGTCAAGTTGCATCAACATCCGTCCAATAGTTTCAGCGTGCAGAGTGTTCTTTTAAATAATTTTCCACCCCTATCCTGCAGGAACACTTAATTTTTTCAGGATGAAAAGTATCCAATGTCCTACCTCGAAGTGTGAACTCAAATCATACCGAATTTCATTTGAATTCATTAAGTATTTTCGGCGTGGTGCGTTGCCAAGGTACAGACAGACAGACGGACAGACAGACAGACAGACAGAAAAAAACCTAAAAAAATACAATGTTCTTCAATTAGTATTGAATATAGAACGGCCTCCAAAAAAAATTACATAATATCTTCAATTCACAGACTTTTGGACATTATCCTGAAGGAACACTTTATTTTTCGGGATTAAAAGTATCCTCAATTTTCACCTATTATATAAACTATGACTGTGCCAAGTTTCAACAAAATTCGTCAAGTAGTTTCAGCGTGATACGTGTTCTTTTAAATAACTTTCAACGCCTATCCTGCAGGAACCCTTTAATTTTTCGGGATGGTAAGAAAGTATGAACTCAAATCATACCAAATTTTATTTCAATTCATTGAGTATTTTCGGCGTAATGCACTGCCAAGGTACAGACAGACAGACAGACGGACAGACATACAGAAAGACAAAAATTAAAAAAATACAGTTTTGGCTTTAGTATTGAATATAGAACGGCCATCAAAAATTTTTACAAAATATTTTTAATTTACAGAATTTGGAACATAATCCCGCAGGAACTCTTTATTTTTTCGGGATAAAAAGTATTCTCATTTTTAACCCATTATATAAACTAAGACTGTGCCAAGTTGCATCAAAATCCATCCAGTAGTTTCAGAGTGGTAAGTGTTTTTTGAAATAACTTTCAACCCGAATCCTGCGGGAACCCTTTCATTTTGATGAAAAGTAGCCTATGTCCTACCTCGTAGTATGAACTCAAATCATACCAAGTTTCATTTAAATTCATTCATTAGTTTCGGCGTGATGCCTAGCCAAGATACAGACAGATAGACAGACAGACAGACAGACAGACAAAAATGAAAAAAAAATAGTTTTGGCCTCAGTAACGAATCTAAAGAAAGGTCCAAAAAAATATTTCTAAATATCTTCAATGTACAGAATTGGACCCGTTACAGTTTTATTATAAGTAATAGACTAGCTGTGCCCCGCGTCTTTGCCCGCTTGGGGCGTACTTCGGGGATAAAAGTATTCTATGTTGCTCTTTATGACGTACAGCATCTACATACAATAAACAAATATCATGCAAAATTCGGTCCTGCTGTTATTGCGTGAAAACGCTCCAAACAAACAAACAATGTTTCACTTTAATATATTAAGTAGGGATAATCTGTAAAAAAAAAACAATTTAATTATATGTTATTTTATAATTTTATTACACAAATACTGAAACGATTTTAACTAAACTAGTAGACGGTAAAGGAAACTTTTAAAAAATGTGACCAGATTGTTACAAAATTTTCGAGTCCATGCTTAATTTACAAGAAGTTTTGTGACCCTTTAGCTTGAATATATTCGTTTTTGCAACAGTAAAATTTTGCTGGTTTGTACTATTTATCTCAAAAATAAACAACCTCTATTTTAATTTAAGTGACCTTCTGTTTGTAATACTGTGAGCAGACCCAGGTGCTCAAGCTTGGATATTAAACTCTGCTGTTTTATCATACTTAATTTGGATCGAACGCAGCTGGATTATGGATTTAATGTATTCGGGGGAAAGAGATAAACATATTATGACAATCTGCAAGAAGGAAAGGGATGAAGTAGCAAATTGGCGATAAATTGGTTTCAGGAAAATGTAAATATATGTGCGTAAATAAGGTGTCGATCAAAATCTTCGGTCAAAACAGAACAATGTCGTCACTTGATCGAATTGCTGTATTTAAATGAGAAATAAGTTTTTTGCTGTTATAAATTTATTTGTAGTTTCGGTGCACTCGCAGCTGGTTGGTATTTTTTTATAGACTAGCATTTGACCCCCACCACATGCTACCTGGGACTGAAAAACTACTGCCATCTCGAAAGTAGCTCCAAAGCTCTTTCAGCCATAGCTAGCCAGGTGGCTTATATCGCTTTTCATATTCTATACGTCCCCCAGGGAGATATGAGTTCGGGACGCGTTGGCCTGAACAACTTAAATATGGAACTTACTAAGAGTGTGACCCCTCGAGCCGATTTCATAGAATTGCACCAACAAAAAGTTGAAGGTAAGTAGGTGAAACATGAATGATTTTACGCAGAGTTGCGCCACAAATATATTACGTTATTAGGTTATTTTTGTTGACATTAATTATTTTAAATAGCTTTGCATGGAGTTTCTCTGCACGACAAGATTCGTAATGAAGATATCCGACGGAGAACTAAGGTAAACAACATAGCTCAAAGGATAAGCGAGGTAAAGCGGCAGTGGGCTGGTCACATTTCCCGAAGAACTGATAACCGTTGGGGTAGACGAGTTTTCGAGCGGATACCACGTTTAGGCAAACGTAGTGTAGGACGGCCTGTGGCCAGGTGGAGTGGCGACCTGCGAAAGGTGTCTGGAAGAGAATGGATGAGGAGAGCTGAAAACCGAGCTCAGTGGCGTGTATTAGGAGAGGCCTACGTCCAGCAGTGGACAGATATAGGCTGACGACGATGATGATTTTAAAGTCAAATGGTCACTGAACTTATGACGCAAAAGGCGTATCTCGACGCCTACCAAATCATACCATATCATAATGTATTGCATACCTAAAGCGATATGAGGACGTATAGAATTAGGAAACCGAAATACGCAACCAATTGAACACTAGAGTACGGAGGGCAGAGTCAGGGCAGGCGATAAAAAATTATAAAAACTTGGATAATGAATGACTTTACTAAAGTAACATTATAAATAATTAATTATGAGTTTGTTTTTAACCCTCGACGAAAGAGAGGGGTGTTATAAGTTTAGGGTGTGTATATATCCGCACGTAGCTCTCAAACGATTTAGATGTGTTTTTTTCTGTTTGAAAGCTGTGATTGAGATTGATCTTAGCTATAATGTGTGGTCGGAGGTCATATAAATCCTACTAATATTATAAACACGAAAGTTTGTAAGTATGGATGGATGGATGTTTGTTACTCTTTCACGCAAAAACCACTGAACGGATTTGTATAAAATTTGGTATGGAGGTAGCTTATACACTGAATTAACACATAGGTTACTTTTTACCTCGAAAAAATGCAGGGGTCCTGAGGGACGCGGGTGAAACCGCGGGGCGCTGCTAGTGTTTAATATGTGCTTGTTGTTAAACACTGTTTTTTTTATTCTTCCTCTAGAGCTGCAGTCATCCATTGCTATAGTTTGTTACCATATACCTTTAATTACCTGCACCAGGGTACATCTGTTAACCATATACTTTTAATTACGTGCACCAGGATACATCTGTTAACCATATACCTTTAATTACGTGCACCAGGGTACATCTGTTAACCATATACCTTTAATTACGTGCACCAGGGTACATCTGTTAACCATATACCTTTAATTACGTGCACCAGGGTACATCTGTTAACCATTTTTTATAGTAGGTATTCCCGTCAGATCCTCGTGCCACTATCATTTGTTTCTCTGATCATCCTCAGGGCGTGCCGTAATCGCGGTGCAGTTAAGCTCAATTTAGCAGCTCCCTGGGCGCCATTAAATATACTAACTTGTTGCTGCTGGAAGGTTGCCAGCGGGATAAATCTGTCGGTGGGGTGTGCGGCTTGATGTCGAGTATCATGTTCCATTGAAGCTTTGGCAGCGGTTTCATACTTCGCCACTAAAATTTAAGAGTGAAACATACGCGTTTGCTTTTTAAGTAATAACCAGATTTAACTTGAGATACGACTGGGTGTGTTACATAGTTGCCTGCACTATACCTACAATATACTTTGTAATGTAATCGTGAGATATGCGTCGAAAATGGAAAATGCTACTCAAATTATGTATGCTCCCTGCAAATATCTAATATTTCACATTGCTCCAAAGCTTCTATACCTTCTATATTTTTGCAGGTTTTATGGTTTTGTGCATTCTCGTCACGTGCGTGCGATCAGTTTAGTCGATACCTTGATACAAAACTTTGTTACTTGAACATTTGCATTTTAGGTGTAACTATCGTATAATATAAAGACTAATAAAATTAATATGTTTTTGTCAATAACTAAATGTTAATAATGTACGATATATGTATTTTGTATGTCTTTGTAGCCAATACGTTATTGCGAAGGGAAAACTTTTATTTTGCAAACAATATAATTAAGATGACCTTCTATCTATAATAAGGTTTTAAATTATTAATCTCTGAAAATATTCAGCTTTAGATACACTAATAGCTGTTTATTGCACTAAAAACTAAATTAACACACCACATAATACTTTATAATTAGTGCACAGCACGTCAGTCAACATTGAGCTGACACTTGAACTTGAATGTACTGATTTAAAAATGTACAATCGGCAGCCTTGTCACTAAGCAGTGATATCTTCTTAGGTGCTGTTATGTCATTCTATCTGATTACACCATAGACAACTGCATATTACTCCGTAGATATAGAGATCAGTGATTTACTTATTTATTTATTTATTTATTAGGTGCACAAAACAGATTACAGAAATATAACATATGAGAATAAAATGGTAAATTATGCGATCGATTACGCAGCTCTGGAAGAAAAAAAGGCAAGAGAGAATAGGATGACCACAAGTAGGTACATATTCCCAGTAAACAAACATACACTCAGTTCATATGTAGGGTACATGAAAATGTGTATATGAAAACAGTTTTACAATTCTGAATGGCAGAATTGTTGTTATCATGAGCCGATAAATCAAAGTGTCAGAGACTCTTTGTAAATAAATATGGAAAACCAAGTTATTATCGGAGCTACCTCAGTGCGTTCGTCGTACCTACCTTTTTTTAAATTAACGTTCTCTTTACCAATTTGTCAGTGAAATCATAAAGCCTTTGTCAATGCTAGTCACGCACCGCGTCAGGCAGCCGGGGCCTAATGAAGCCCACTTAAGCCTACTTTTTAATCTCCCTCGACGCATAAAACAAGTTTATGAGGTTACGCCTTTTTGTCTCGCGGGTGCGATGTGACGGCTACATATGTGTTTGCGTTTAGAACACCTCGTTTGTTTGTGCAGCAAGAGATATTGAACTCACGAAAGACTGGCTCATGGAAGTGTTGCTATATGCAACATCCAAATATTGGAGCAGAGGAAATAAATTCACACCTACTGCAATAATTGGGTGCACGAGAAAATATGCAGAGGTTACTTGTTTTTCCTATTTCTTACCTATAAAATTTCAACGTGAACAAACTTAATTGTAGCAAACATTTTTATAATGGTAGGCAAGAATGTAAAAACAAGACGGATTCCACACCGTCAAATTTAAAATGAAGCACCCAAGATATGCTGATCCCCTCATACGCATAATCGTCACTCACACACTAACACCATGTTACGTCTATCGGCCGCCACATCGCATCAAGATCTAGACCTTGTTACTCGTGTTAATTCTGTGAAGTTCTCATGGAAAAATCATAAACAATGCTGTCTTTTGTGATGAAATTGTGTCGCAAACATACGCAGCCACCATTTACTATGCTTCAGTCGTTTGTTTGCGGTGTGGACTCAGTCTTTTTTAAACCTTCTCAGTGGTAGTTATCTTTTGCGAGAATCCGCTTGGGGGAATATCTTTGCCAGATATACAATAGTAACTTTTAAGCTTTCGCGATTCGAACACATAGTTATATATATAAACGAAGACCACGATCAATGCAACTTGATCGATACGTCGAGGTAAATAAATATTAAGTTTTCAGTATAACTAGATATACAATAGTCAAGCAGAAGTGGACAGACATTGCTGTGTTCCTATGTGCAGGGCAATGTTTCTGGATGTTACTATACTATAGGCATATTATGCGACTTAAAAATTTATATCTCAGGGTGACGAGCGCAATGCATTTCCGGAAAAAAGATTTTGCAATTCAAAGTACTGGGTGACACTGCAATTTTTAAGAACAGGCCCATGCTTTGTGCGCTTACCATCAGGTGAATGACCTCCTCATTCGTTACACATTTGTGTAAAAATACTAGTTACACCCCACGGTTTCACCCGCGTGGATTTTGATGATGGATGATGATGATGATTAAAAGTAACTTCTGTGTTTATCCTTGATATAAGATATTCTGGTATTAAATTGCATCCAAATCTGTTCAGCCGTTTGAGCGTAAAGGAGTAACAAACATACTCATACTTCTAAAGATAGACGGCGCTAATCGGCGTTTATGTATTTCATGACGTTTTGTATGGACTGCCAGTTCTAATGTATGGAGTTTTGCATCAGGCATACGAAGTTTTCCGCTCGATAGACATAGAAATAGCTTTATTTATGGCAAAAAACAAGTACACAAAATAAAAACATAACATAAGATAAGAGAGTGTACATTTATAAAACTCTAATCTTTGATTAGCCTGTTTACGACAGAGGCTACACTTCTCTGATTTATAATATTACTAGCTCTCCCACCCGCAACTTTGTTCGCGTGGACTACTGTTTATCGCAACAAAAAGCATCTTATATTATTTTATGATATTAAACACAAATGCAAAAGTAAGTATAGTAGGTTGCTCTTGAAGTTTTTTGACAGATTTGTTATTTCGTTTCTTACTTACTTGTTTAATCAACATTTTTCAGTTTTCTCGTGGAAATTTACAATTCTCCGGGATAAAAAGTATTCTATGTTTTATTATAGGGTATAAGCTATCTCCATTCCAAATCATAATAATAATAATAATAATAATATTTATTGACAGTATAAAAAAGATTACAAAATACATTTGATCAATACACTCCCCACTAGGATTCCCTGTCTCGGGGGTCTATTTCTCTTCCAAAAGTTCCAAGAATAAAATAAAAATAATCTTAATTAATTGAAGTGGTTAGTTTTTTAGTTTAATTTTAATTTATTTAATTTATTTAATTATATTTGTGTGCGTGTGTGAGTGTGCGTGTATATATTTATTATGTATTTGAGTGTGCATGTTGTGTGTATGTTGTGTGAGAGTGAGGGTGAGAAAAAGCTCACAATGTTTATGATTTATGTAGACTCCCCAAACAAACAAACAGAGAACGTTTCATTTGTTTATATTGGTATGGGCATTATATTATGGAGTGATATGTGTTAAAATACTGCTACAGATGATATTGCAATGACTACAATTCAATGCTTCGTGCATTACGAAGTAAGAATAAGTAACGTGTTTTATCAAAGCGCTACAGTGGGATATCCTAGCACCATTAAAATATCCACACCAATGTATAAAAGTGAACCGTTGTCTGTTTGTTTGTTTGTTTGGGGAGCTTTCACGAAATAATGGATTTGGAATGAAGATAGCTTATACCCTAGAATAAAACATGGGATACTTTTTATCCCGGAAAATGGTAAGTTTCCATAGGAAAATGTTGATAACTCGCTGTAAGAACCGGTTGCCATGGAAATGAAATAATAACAAGTCTGTCAAAAATTATCAAGAACGTTGGTGCTACACTTTTGCATTGGTCTTTAATATCCTAGAAGAACATATAATGTTTTTTTTTGCGATAAACTGTAGTCCAGGCGAACAAGTCGCATTCGAAAGCTAGCCACTGGATAAAACTGGAAATAAACCTTTGATTTACGTCACCAAGTATTGGCCGAACACACAGTTCCCATTAAAGCTTGTCCATTATCGATGGCAGGATATTAATACAGTATGGAATATTTTGGAACCCGATTAATGCTATATGGAATAATTACGGAACTCGATTACCTGCTGGAAAATTCGTTCCCCGGCGGTCTCTTGGGACTCGGATTGGAGGACTGTTTACGTTGTTGAACAGAATAATTTGGTGGAATCAGGGTTTGGGTAAATTGTGCTATGGTTGGTGTTTCATTTTCTTTTTTATACAAAACAAAAAAAAACAGTCATATTAAAACAAAAGATAAATATGTTCACATGGGCTATGTTAATGTTTTAAGTTATAGGTACATACCTAGGTGCTTTAGTTATTCTAAAACCTGTATGTTTTGTTAAATAAATAAATATATTAATAAGATGCTGATGTTTGTTATTTCCATACAAATAAATGCAATCAAGATATTTAAATACATTCATATTTAAAGATGGCCAAGTACAAATTCGTACACCAGCAGGATCCGTACTCCTATTAAAACGATCGATTATGTACTTAATAACATAAAATTGAAATAATCAGTGATTCTGAAATATCGTGCCCTTCGATTTTCATTTACCTGATTTTACATATGAAGCAGGATCCATCGATCAAAACGGTCATAAAATATACGAGTACATACAATAACAAGCTTAAAAGTTTTTATGTCAATAAAATTATATTGTTGGAAAGTGCTCATCAAGGCCTTCAATTTGATATTGTTAAATTTGAAGTATTTTTTTTCGCATTTAAATATAGGTAAAAAAACTTGGGGTGACGTAAGGATTCTAACGATACCCCTTACATTCAAATCTGGCCTGGTGTTTAAAAGTTAGGAATAAAGAAACTCACATACATACAAACATAAATGAACCTTGAAAATATTGCACACTCCTTGTTTGGGTAGTCGTGTAAAAAATAAACAGTTTGACCGCATTAAACGCCATACAAGGCCATTATAGGCTCAAGTATTCTATAACCAGTTGTTTATAAAACAACTTGATAAAAACAACGTTTGCAATTGTAGTAAAATAAAGAGCACCACCCCAATTATTTACGCTCACGAACAGAATTCCCAGAAGCCCATCAACTTTTTTCAAGACTCAATTCTCGCAAACAAAATGAACCCTTTTCGGCAAAATGAAGGTACAAAAATCACCTTAATCGATAAAAAGGCAAATTTTCTCACAATGTTTTTTCCGAGGTTATTTTTGAGTCGTAGGAAAAAGGTTGTAGAACCCGGGTTTAATGACTTAACACCGGAAGGGTGCGCTGATAGCGACGCGAATTCCACTAATTACTTAGCTTGATAGCCTACCTTGCTTCGTTATAATTTTTGAGAGAAGCATTTGAATTTGTTGGAGTAAAGTTGAGTTAGAGGCGAGGGATCTTTTGGTTTGATTGCAGTATGTTTCTCTCAAGTTTCATTACTTTATAGGTCTTCAACTTTGATCAAGGCGTTATCTATTGTTGAGGTAGGCATAAAATCACTACTTACAAAGGTACGTTCATATACTACAGTCCAACGAGGTGAAAGGCAATCAACGACTATAATTTAGTATTTATCGCAATCACAACATCTATACATATAATAAAGCAGTAAGTAACAAAAAGTATGAACCTACAAATACGGTAATTGAAAAAAAAAGGTCTGGAATACTTAAAATAAGCTAATAAACAAGAACAAATTATGTAGAGTCCTGAGTGAAGCGAGGGGTCCAATATGTCGCCCGTCACGTAAGACAGGCTTTATCCTCGAGGTGAATATTCAACTTTTCATACCTTCTGCGAGACAGTAAAAACAATAAATGCACCAAGACTGCTTGGTTTGCGAGTTTTCTAAGTGTTGGAAATAAACTAAAAGGACGGATTCGGATACAGACTCATTTTTTAATCGACTTCTAAAAGGAGGAGGTTGTCAAGTAGTTTTTTTTTTGTTGTATGTTTGTTACCTCATATCTCTAAAACTATTGAAGTGAATTGTTTTTTGTTACCTCATATCTCCAAAACTACTGAAGTGAATTGTTTTTTGTTACCTCATATCTCTAAAACTACTGAACTGAATTGTTTTTTGTTACCTCATATCTCTATAACTACTGAACTGAATTGTTTTTTGTTTCCTCATATCTCTATAACTACTGAACGGAATTGTTATTTTTAGAAAGTGTTTCCCCTATTTGGTCCCATTTTTTTGTCAAAATTTGTTTAGTAGTTATTTAAAAATACTTATTTCACCACGTTTTTATTAAGTCACTGTCTTGTTTGTCGGTCTAGGAATCGTGCAACTAAAATTTCGAGCACTTCCCGATTAGCTATCCGGCTGAAACTTTCAGGGTAGCTCACAATTCGATGACAATGCATTAAAAAAAACTGGTTTTTAGATTAGTTTTTTAATCTAAATTTGATGCTTGTTTGATGTATTTTTTGGTTTTGTGTTTATATGGTTTATAGATGGCTCGAGTTGCCGCAGACTTCAATAAACTTTTTCTTAAGTTGTATTTTTGTATTGGTATCACATTTTTAATTTTGAAAAAGTGATATTGTTCTTGTTCTATTGTAATTACTTTATTATTTTTACCCGACTACAGCAAAGCAAGGGAAGGGTAATGAGTTTAAAAGTCGTATGTATGTATCTATGTATGTGGGTATGTGGATGTTCCACCATAGCGTCACCCCTATTGGTTCGATTTTGACAAACGAGGTGTCAATGGATTCGTCTTCAGGTATAGAGTGTCATAAGCTATTTTTTTACCCGACTAATGCAAGGGAAAGGAAGGAATATGTTTTCAAACTATAATCTTGGTCCGATTTTGACAAGCGGGTTATCAATCGATTTGTCTTCATCGCAAGAGTTCCATAGGCTAGTGTTTACCCGACCGTAGTTGTATTTAGTTTTTGAACTTGTCTTGTTAGTGGTTGTTTACATAAGAACATTTTTGATCATCATCATCAGCAGCCTGTGTTCGTCCACTGCTGGACATATGCCTCTTCCAAGGCACGCCATTTGGCACGATCTTCGGCTCTTCGCATCCACTTTCTGCCAGCAACCTTGCGCAGATTGTCGCTCTATCTATCCGGTGGGCGTCCTACACTACGTTTGCCAATTCGGGGTCTTCACTCGAGAACACGTTTACCTCAACGGTTATCGATTCTGCGGCTAATATGGCCAGCCTACTGCCACTTCAGCTTGCTAACTCTCAGAGCTATGTTGGTAACCTTGGTTCTCTGCCGGATCACCTCGTTTCGATAAGTCATTACCGGTAAGACGCACTGATTGAATACTTTTGTCTTTAGGCGCTGAGGGATAGACGATGAGAAGACCTAACGCAGCTTCCTGAATGCTGCCCACCCAGCCCAGCTGAATTCTTCTATTGGCTTCTTTCTCGAAATTGAAAAAATTTGTTAGTGTAGTTTTAAGATTTGCCCTAAGTAAACGTAGTGTTGAACAATCTCGAGAGCAGTGCCGTTAACTGTAATCGGTAACGGAGGAACGTACTCGTTCAGCATGATCTTGGTTTTATCCAAGTTCATTCCGAGACTGATTTTCTTGCAAGCTTCAACTAGGCTATCCAGCATCCACTGCAAATCCTGCTACAATTCTGACTTTATAACGATGTACATCTGCAAATCTAAAGTGTGAGATGTACTCGCCGTTTATGTTGATGCCCTGCCCTTCCCAGTCCAATGTGTTAAACATGTCTTCCAATGCATTGGTAAACAATTTCGGGGATATCACATCCCCTTGTCTCACTCCTCGACGCAGGTTCACATGTCTAGTCTGTTTGTCCTGGATTTGGACAAGCATAGTAGCCGCGTCATACAAGCATCTCAGCACTTGGATATATCGTTAGTCTACTTGGCATCGTTGCAGAGATTCTAGAACAGCCCAGGTATCGATTTAGTCAAAATCTTTCTCATAGTCTACAAACGCCAAACCCAGGGGCCGATTATACTCCGCTGACTTCTGTATAATCTGCCTCACTGTGTGGATGTGGTCTATGATGCCATAACCTCCATGAAACCTGGCTTGTTCCGGTGGCTGAAACTCATCTAGTCTCTGCGCTAAACGATTCGAGACAACTCTTGAAAACAGCTTGTAGACATGGCTCAGAAGTGAAATGGGTGTGTAATTCTTCAGAAAACTTTTATCACCTTTTTTAAAGAACAATACGACCAAACTTCTGTGCCATGCCTCTGGAGTTCTCCCATTAAAGAGGACAGAATTAACGATTTCCTGAAATTCCTTGAGTACTGGTTTTCCTCTTGCTTTCAGGAGCTCTGTTGTAATTCCGTCCTCTCCAGGTGCTTTTCCGTTTTTAAGCTGTTAAAGAGCCATCCCGGTTATTTCTGGCAGCTCTTCAGTGTAATATCGGGTCAGAGTGGCTCTGGAATCTTAGCTTCTGGTGTCAGGTTGAGGCGTCATCATGCGGCATTGTTCAAGCTTGAAGTCAACATCCAGAGTGCCTCTGACAAGTCGGTGATCACTTCCGGTTTTAAACCTGTTGACCAGTGAGACATCTCTGAAGATGTGCTTTTTGTCAACAACAACCCCTCCTGTTCGAGGAAGTTTACAAGCATTTGCCCCCTAGGATTTCTGCTACAAAATCCGTGTGGTCCTACTGTCGATTCGCTGCATGTATGTACTCCCACTTTAGCGTTAAAGTCCCCCTTGACAACGTTGAGGTGAGCCTTAGTGGTATAATGTAAGGTTTTTGATATGTCTTGATACATATCTTCAACCTCATCATCCGAGTGTGCCGAAATAGGCGCGTAAACCTGCATAACCTTCAGGTTGTACCTTTCGGTAAGCTTGATAACAAGGTACGCAACCCTTGTCGACACACTGGAGATTTCAACAACGTTGTCAGTGAGGACCTTATTAACCAGGAATCCGACATCACCTTGGGATAGGTTGTCTCCCTCTCTGAAATACAAAAGATGGCCCGATTCCAGGGTAACGGTGTCCTCCCCTCTCTTTGGACTTCACTCAACCCTAGAATGTGCCATCTTATGTTCGTCAGCTCTTCCTGCAGTTGGACAAGATGTTTGTCAAGCCGTAACGTTCTTCCATTATAAGTTGCCAGGGTCAGTCGTTTTTGGCGGCCTACCGTAACCCGGGGATTCTTAGCACCCCCTGCCTTGCCGTTACCATGACCACCGCCGTAGTCTAGCAGAGCGACCGGTAACTAGGGGCCTTTGTTTTGTTTGGCTTATCATGTTGGGAGGTTAATGCCCATAATCGCCACGCTGGGTGGCGGGTTGGCGATCGCAGAACATAGCTTTTCGCACCGGTGACGCTGCTGCCCGTCATCAGTCAGTGTTAGTTAGCTACGCTAAGTTTTGGATGGTTATACCGCCATCAGTCAGTCGTCAGAACCTCGTTTGTTGTTTGGCAGGATGTACCACGAGCAGGTGAGGTTGACTTGGAGCACTCAGGCGCTATTTGTACTCCCTTAAATCACATTTTTATATGAAATCTATTTTCTTTTTGAACAATATTTTGTGTTTCTCCACTGATTAAAATCGTTATAAGCTTTTTCTTTTTCCTGTAGTAGATTATTAATAATCCCAAAGTATCTGATTTCATAAACTGCGGAGTCAAAACACTAATCGCTCGACGACATTTTTGTGTCAACTTGAAAATGATAACATACGTATCTGTTAAAATAACTTCAAACTCAAAACTCCAAACTCCAATCTATTGTTTCCGTATTGATTCATTCTTTACAATCGTTTTTTTTATTCTTTGCCTATGGTTGCCAGTTTGATTTTCGAATAAACTCTCTTTACAACGCTCGTATCTATGCTAAGAGTCAAATGAATTTTAACGTTCAAAATTCAAGTCACGTTATATCCCTTGGGAGTTTCATATAACTTTATATCCCTCGGGTTATAGATAGTAGATAACACTTTATTGCACCTAAAAAGATATTATTACACACAAAACATTTCTTTAACATAAGTACAATGGGCCGTCTTATTACTAAGAGCGATCTCTTCCAGACAACCTTTGGATGGACAGTAATGGAATAACAAGGAGTAGACGGCACGGCGGTGCATTAAAATGTAATTCTAAAAATGTAAACTATTTATACGATAAACTAATACATGTTATTACAATAAACTAATACATATTTATATTACTAATTAGGTTTAAATACATACTTTTACATAACAGTGCTTAGATTGGAGAGATAGTGATTCTTTACAATATTTTTAAATATAGGTAATGTTTTCGCTCGTCGGATATCCAGTGGAAGTACATTCCACAGTTTCACAGCTTTTACTGTGGATGACTTTTCATAGAACTGTGTAGTGTGGGGAGGTGTTTAGAGTTGAAGAGTTTCTGAGGAACGCAAGCAACCAGAGTGGGTCATGTGCAGGAACACAAAACGTTCTTTGAGATAGGAGGGAGTAGAAGGAATAAATAAAATAATGAATAGAATAGAAAGGATGTGAGCATTCCGGCGAAGGCGAATAGGTAACCAATTCAGCTTTATGCGATATTCAGAAATATGGTCATATTTGCGAAGACCAAATATGAACTTTATGCAAAAATTCTGTAAACGTTCAAGCTTATTGAGCTGTTCTTCAGTTAAATCTAAGTATGAGGCGTCAGCATAATCTAATAATGAGAGTAAAAGGGATTGTGCAAGGGCAATTTTAGTTGTAGTAGGCAGGAAATTACGTAATCTCTTAAAAGAAAAAGCGGAGGTGAAAAGTTTGCGGCTAGTTTCTCCTAATTGTGGTACCAAAGAAAGCTTTCTATCAATTAGTATTCCAAAGTTCTTAACCGTATCACTGATTTGAATGGGTGTGCCGTCGAAAATAACCTGTGGAAGGTGAAACCAATCCATTTTTGAAATCATTCTGGAGCTGTCTATTACAATAATTTGTGTTTTCGCTGAGTTGACTCTGAGGCCATACGAGTTGGATATCAGCAGTTCGATATCATTCGTAGGTCACCGTTAATTATATCGATAGCCACAGATAATTTATGCAAAGGAGCCTAAGTGTAAATTTGTAAATCATCCGCCTAAAAGTGATAGGAACTAGAAAACTGTACTTCTATTATGAGTTCAATCAAACGCTCAAATCTGTACTCGCTATCGTATATTTGTGTATGAAATCCAGCGCAGTGCAACTAGCAGAACTATTTGTCACTATAAATCTATAACTCTATTCAGAGTTTGGCTAACTCTACTTCAATAGAAATAGACAATACGTGAAGACCTGTAGATTTTACGCCATCATGCAGGCGCCTTCTTAGCATTTGTCTTTTTCTAATCATTATATATAATAAAACTAAGTTGATATTATGTGCGTTCCGATAAAACTTAAAAAGGAGTCCCGGCACGATAAAGGGATTTATATAGAATGAGGGTAGGCCTCAAAGCAGTCAGCTGTGTTTTGATTTGGTCCGTAAAGTATTTACAATAAATAATATATAATGACGAATATAAGCCTAGATGAATTTGAAAAAGTGTTGGCAAAGTATCTTTCGCCAATTGAAAATTACCACTATGGAGCAAGGAATCAAGCGAATGGAAGCCAAAATTGATGCCACCAATGGGCAACGGCTCTTTGACAAAATTGATATAACGATGAATCACCAACATGATAAATCAGTGGGGTCAAAAGCCATTGGAGCAAAAGGTACGACTGCAACTATACCTATACAGAAAACAGCTTGTGCCGTGACGTCACGCTCTCAGCGAGCTAATGCGATTCTACAACGTACAGATTCTACAACGTACTACAACCTGCTTGCAATAGCCGTACTGCACCAGTTAATGGTACTAAGATCTGCCAACTTAGCTCCACCACGCAGATCGCTCAGCAACAACACACAAATGTCAGGTACTCCACTTGATAATGACACAATCACAAAGCAACCGCATACACCTTTCACAACAACAACAACACTTCACTGCCCTACCTCGACTATAACAAACAATGGTCCTGGTAAATTGACTACCGATCTAAGTGATCATACCGAAATGCCGTGGCAAATGGTCGGCACAAACAAAAGACGTTATCAACGAGACAGGCAGGTGATTCATGGAAACGGCTCCGGTGACACTGAGCTGCAAGCTGTGGAACGTGTTAAACGTATTCACATTTGTTTTTTAAAGCCGGAGACTAAGTTTGAATCTCTTCTAAGATACATGAAGAAGAAAAATGCATCAACAGATTATCACGTGGAGAAGTTAAAACTGAAACATAATCATTACGCATCGTTCGCGATTACCGTCCCGACAAGCAAATTTGTCTTTTTCATGTGCGCTGACAACTGGCCGCAACAAGTGGAGATCAGTCCGTGGTTTCGCCGGAGCGACGGACGGGCGGCGCGCTCGTCCACCGGCGGCGTCTCTGCGACTGTTGGAGGGAGCCGCTCTCAAGGACGCGGCCCAGCCGGCGCCCGCGCTTGTAGCCTCGTCTAACCAGATTAGTTTAACGACTAGCGACGTAAATAAAACTATGAGTTTAGTAATTGTGCAACAAAATATTCAGTCACTCAATTCTAAAACTAAGAAACTTTTAGTATTATTGGATCATGATCTTACTTGTGATATCTTGAACATCACAGAGCATTGGCTCTCGGCAAGAGAAATAGAATGTATACATTTAAATAACTTGCTTCTCACTTTTGCCACTCTCAAGGTGAGCACGGTGGATCTAGCATATTTGTTAAGTCGAACCTTAAAGCGTTAGAAATGAATGAATTGTGCCAGTTAAGTTGCAAAACTTCCTGTGAAATTTCAGCGATAGAACTAATTGACCATAAAATATTTATTATTTGTATTTATAGGAGTAATTTGACGAAAGTAAGCGATTTTATACCGATATTTAGCAAGCTACTGGATAAATTAGATCAGATTTATTTAGAATGCATTATAGTCGGTGACATAAATATAAATACTCTGGTCCCAAGCGCGGAGCTTAAAAAGTTGACTGATGTGTTAATCAGTCATGGTTTCATTAATGAAGTTAATTTTGTTACTCGTGAAACGAAAACATCAGCTACCTCACTTGACCATATATACACCAATATGACAGCAGGTAGAGTAACAACACCTGCAGTGCAGTCCAACATTAGTGATCACTTCGGGGTTCGCGGCGAGGTAACGTTCGTAGCGCCTTTGCCAGCCTGGCCCTGCAGGTCGTCTCACACGCAAGTTTACTGCAGCTGCGCAATCGGCGTTCGTCCTTGCGTTGGAGAGCGTTGACTGACCCCAAATATATTCGCAAATGAGTGCGGCCAATGAATTGGCAGTTTCAATAACGAATATAATAAATAACAAACTTGATATATGTTTTCCTATTAAGAAATGTTTTGACTTCCCAGAGAAAAACTCTTGGGTAACACATGACATTATTAACTTAAAATCTCTAATATTTGACCTTAATATACATAAAAATAAATACCCAAATGATATTTTAATACAGAATAAAATCGACGATTTAAATGTAATGTATAATGACATGTTGAGGAATGAAAGGAAATCCTATTTTAAAAATATGATTTTAAAAAGCAAGACAACTATTAAGACAATGTGGCAAATCGTAAATATTGAAACAGTAAAAAAGAAAGTCTCAAAAGTTATTTTACTGATTTGATAAAATATCCTACACACAGCCGGTCAAAGGTAGACATTGTAAATTTACTGAACCGCCAATTCATGTCTGCTGCTAAGCAATGTGGTGCCCCTAAAGCTAACATCCAAATGGTGGCCACTCTTTAACACAGAGCTTACCCACCATGCAACTGCTCATTACGACTTACCGAGAGCCACGACAGAAGGAGAGGTGTTTATGTACGCGGATGACGTTGCAGCTATTGTAACCACTCCCGAATTAGATGATTTGGAACTGCGACTTAACACCGTTGCATCCGATCTCCTGTCGTGGTTCAAACAAAACGGCCTTAAACTCAACTTAACAAAGACGCAATTTATGATTTTTAATCTTTCAGGTCGTATAGGGTGTCAAGTGGTAGTAGACCTGGAGGGCGAGATTGTAGAGCAAGTACAGTCCGCTCCCTTCCTTGGTTTCCATCTAGACCCCGCAATGACGTGGGAATCTCACATAAACCATCTGTGTGGGAAGTTGGGCAGTGCTTGTTTTGCGCTGAGTAGAGTTGCTTCGACTCTGCCGAGGGAAGAGGTCCGCTCTTGCTACTTTGCAAGCGTGCAATCACTGCTCCAGTACGGGCTCGAGCTATGGGGGCGCTGTTGATTGAGAGCACGTTTTCCGCATGCAAAAAACGGGCCGTGAGAGTGATTGTACGCATTGCGCAGGATGAGTCTGCAAGACCTCATCAGAATTAGGGATCTTAACCTTCTTATATTACAAGTTGCGTTATATACTCGGGAAAACTTGAGCTCATTTAACAGACTGGGAGAAAATCATAAATATAATACTCGCAATAAAAACAAGCTCGCTGGTGTGCCACGTCGTTTAACGAAAACAAGCTCGCTGGTGTGCCACGTCGTTTAACGAAAACAAGCTCGCTGGTGTGCCACGTCGTTTAACGAAAACAAGCTCGCTGGTGTGCCACGTCGTTTAACGAAAACAAGCTCGCTGGTGTGCCACGTCGTTTAACGAAAACAAGCTCGCTGGCGTGCCACGTCGTTTAACGAAAACTTCTAGGACAATCCACGTGATGGGGCCAGAGGTTTATAATTAGTTACCAGCTGACATTGTGAATGCAGCTAGTACAATCACATTCAAATTAAAAGTAAAAAATTGGCTTATAAAGAAGGCTTTTTACTCTTATCAAGAATTTATGGACCTAAAATTTGAAAGCAAATAAAATTATAACATATGTGATCAAGTATAGTAAATAAATATTAATAGTTAAATTTAATTTGTTATTATACTACGTACGTGTTACACGTATTTATTTTAATTAACTGAATAATTCTAATTATAATAATAATAATAATATTAATAATAATAATGACAATAAATATATGACTATGACTATAGTGTGAAAGCCCTTTATCCCCCTCGAACAAGAAAGTTCCCGTTTTAAACTAAAGGGCGTGTTTTTAAAGATATAAAGGCTTTTTTAACCCTTCAACTTGGAAATTAAGTGTAGTGGCGCCATCTGTTGTCGAGTATTTGAACTTCATTCAGAACCACGATTATTTGGGTTGCATTTCGAAAGGCGCTGCGAGCAATTGCAGCATGTGTAGTAATGGCGCGAAATTTACTACGTATGCTACAGCTGCAGAACCTATTGTTACGGCGGATGATAATGTCGAGAACATTCTAGAAGGTGTGAGCAAGAAAATATTCTCAAACTTTCTCGAATATTCTAGAGCCTAGCTCTCTGAATATATAAGAGCCCGGTGTCGCCCGCCAGAGTTAGTTCGATTTGAACAAGCGATTTCAAAACCAAAAGGAAAGAAGTTATCTGTGAGCCTTTATTTTGAAGTATCTCGTGTGAGTATTTTTAATAGTGTGTTTAATTAATTCTCAATTTTGAAGCGAAGAAGAAAAAAATTGTATGTGAGCTTTTATTGTGAAATATCAAATGTGAGTATTTTTAATAGTGTGTTTAATTAATTCTCAATTTTGAAGCGAAGAAGAAAAAAATTGTATGTGAGCCTTTATTGTGAAATATCAAATGTGAGTATTTTTAATAGTGTGTTTAATTAATTCTAATGTTTTTTTTTCTTTTCTTTTAATTGTAATTTCCTTAACCTTCAAGCAGTCGCGCGACGTTGAATCGATGCCTTCTATATACTTTTGGCCGTAAACAAAATATCGCGCGACCGCTTGAAGGTTAAATAATTTTTTTTCTTTGTCTCTTCGTACCCCACGTTTATAAAATGTTTATTTAATTTATATTTTACAGAATACAACGCCTAGACGTAAAAGAGGAGGAGATTTTGCCAGTTCTGCAGCAAAACGGCGGAAACAAAAAGAATATCGAAGAAATTAAACGGAAGAAGAGCACGAAGCACGTTTACAAAATCAACGAACCAGAATGAGCACCCTGAGAAGCAGAAAAAGCGAAGAAAGAAAAAAAAAAGTATTGAAGAATCGAGAATTTTAAAAGATAATCTAACAAAGGAAGCATTCCACTACGAACCGACGAAAAAATATTACAATCATAAATATGTTGTAATCGGAAAAATGAATAACATTTGCCAATTTTGCCACGCGATAAAATTCAGTAAAGAAACACCAGGTCTCTGTTGCATGAATGGAAACAAACGATTACCACCACTGGAAGCACCTCCGCAGGAAATTCTACATTACATGACCGGGGAAACACTAGAATCAAAACACTTTCTTCAAAATATAAGATCATACAACTCCTGCTTTCTATTTTTTTTTTTTTGCAATGACTTCTTTCGGTGTTACTTCGACTAACACTAATAGAAATGAATTTGAATATGTATTTTCAATTCAAGGGCAAATTTATCACAAAATAGGATCGTTACTACCAATGCCTAATGAAGACTATAAATTTCTGCAAGTATACTTCATCGGAAATTAAGAACAAGAAATTGATCAAAGATGCACAAATTTTAATGGATTGAGACGCGAAATAATCCAAGATGTACAGAAGATCTTACACAAATACAATCAACTGATTTACATATTCAAAACAACATTAGACCGCATGATTTCTGATGACTATAAAATTGTAGTTCGAACCGATAAAAGACCACGTGGAGAACACGAACGTAGATTTAATGCACCTCAGATAGATGAAGTCGCCATCGTAATTGTGGACAATGAAATTACAAGCCATGACATAATTGTACAACGAAGAAGAAAAGGACTACAACGCATTGCAGAGACACACTAGTCATATGATGCTCTTCAATATCCGTTAATATTTATGCACGGAGAGGACGGATATCATTTCAATATAAAACAAATTCATCCTGAAACAGGCATAGAAACAAACAAAAAAGTCACTTCCAAGGAGTTCTATGCTTACCGCTTAATGATCAGAGACAATGAAATATACAATCACATACGCAACACTCGCCGTTTATTCCAACAATTTCTGGTAGATATGTACGCAAAAATAGAAGCAGAATGGATGCTTTACATAAGACTGAATCAGAAGAAACTACGCACAGAAGAATACATAATATTGACACGACATAATAGCCCGAGTTTTTCGACAAAAACAAATAAGATTTATTGAAGTCAAAACAAAATACCACAACTTTGGAACCGTTAGATGCTGGATGTATACAATCGAGTGGCAAAAACGAGGATTACCTCACTCACACAATCTCATATGGCTACACGATAAAATTTATCCCACGGATATCGACAAAATCATCCAAGATGAATTTCCCAATCCACAAAAAGATCCGGAACTATACAACATAGTAGTGAAAAACATGATTCACGGACCATGTGGACTATTAAACTTCAATGCGCCATGCATGAGTGATGGAAAATGTAAAAAAAAAACAAAACCATACTTGGACGATACAAAAACTGAAGATGACGGCTATTCCAAATATAGAAGACGATCACCGAAAAACGGTGGCTTCACAGCAAAAATACGAATACAAGGCAAAGACGAACTGGAAATAGATAATCAATGGGTAGTACCATATAACCCACTACTTTCCAAAATGTTCCAAGCACACATAAACGTTGAATACTGCAATTCAGTAAAATCTATTAAATATATATGTAAGTACATAAACAAAGGTATATATGGCATATGGCTGTATTTCAAATAGTCCAAAATAGCGAACAAAATAACAGAAATGATGAGATCCTCATGTACCAAATGGGAAGATACATCAACAGTAACGAAGCAGCGTGGAGGATTTTTAGTTTTCCCATACACGAACGCGAACCAGCTGTGCAACATCTAGCAGTACATTTGGAGAATGGACAGAGAGTTTACTTCACAAAAGTATCGGCTAGAAAAATTGCAAGCGAACCACCTCAGAACACAACATTCATAGCTTTTTTTCAACTGTGCCAAACGGATCCATTCGCAAAGACATTACTGTATGTCGACGTCCCTATTTATTATACGTGATCATCCAGAAATCATGAAAACTAACGCAATAGGTTGAGTATACACTGTACATCCAAACAATGCCGAATATTTTTATCTCCGGATGTTGTTACACGAAATACGGGGACCAACAAGTTTCACAGGACCATTGACGGCTACCTATGCCAGACGTACAGAGAAGCGTGTCAACACTTAGGATTATTGGAAAGCGATAACTACTGGGAATTAACACTACAAGAAGCCACACTTACAGCTTCAGCTGAACAAATTCGAGAGTTATTCGCCATAATTCTAACAACATGCAAAGGAGTATGAGTGATGATATATTGTACCAAATCCGACAAACTAATCCAGAACTGACTATAGAATTCAATGACGAAATCTTCAATGAAACACTCATTCGCTTAGAAGATAAATGTTTAGCAATAAATAACCAGGCCTTAGTAGAACTTGGAATGCCAGCACCACAAAGAAATGCTTTCAGTGTGCTAAACTACGAAATTACAAAGGAAAAAAGCTACAACGTCAATGAACTACTTGAATACATTGCTCACAACAAACCACTCCTCAATGACAATCAAAAAAAAGTTTACAACGTTATAATGAACCGCATAAATAACAACTCTGGTGGAATTATTTACTTGGACGCACCAGGAGGCACCGGGAAAACGTTTCTAATAAATCTAATACTGGCGTAAATACGTGCTAAAAAACACATCGCACTGGCAGCTGCAATGACGGATGATGCTAGCATCATCCGTCATTGCAGCTACACTTATGGAAGGAGGACGAACTGCCCGTTGAATATAGCCGAACAACAATTCCCGGTATGTAAAATCTCAGGAAAATCTGGACGGGGTCAACTTCTAAAAGAAGCTAAAATTATCTTCTGGGATGAATGCACCATGGCCCATAAAAAAACACTAGAAGCCATGGACAGAACATTACAAGAATTGCGAAAAAACTCTGAAATAATGGGAGGAGCTCTACTCATACTCTCAGGAGATTTTCGACAAACACTTCCAGTTATTCTCAAGTCAACACCAGCAGACGAGATCAATGCATGCTTAAAAAAGTCATATCTCTAGCCACAAGTACAAATACTGGAATTAACAAAAAACATGAAAGTTGAATTATCAAAAGATGAAACAACATCACATTTTGCTAAAATACTTTTACAAATAGGCGAAGGTACATTATCCTACTGACCAAACTACCGGCCTCATTGAACTCAATAGTGATTTCTGTAACATAGCCACTACTGAAAACGAACCAATCGACAAAATTTATCCAAATATTATTCAGAACGTAGAGTGGTTATTTCAAAGAGCAATTTTGGCCACTAAAAATAATATTGTTGACGATATCAATTTTAATATTCTAAAAAAAATACCTGGTGAAGAGAAAATATATAAATCGATCGACACGATGGTATCCATTGAAGAAAGAGTCAACTTCCCTACTGAATTTCTAAACTCTTTACAAGTACCAGGAATGCCATTACACTGCCTTCGTCTGAAAATTGGATCTCCAATCATACTACTCAGAAATCTCAACTCCCCAAAACTATGTAATGGAACGAGGATGATCGTAAAACAGCTATCGAATAATATCATTGAAGCTGAACTTATTTCTGGAAAGAACCAAGGACACACAGTATTTATACCTAGAATACCACTGATCTCTTCTAAATTGCCATTTCAATTTAAAAGACTGCAGTTTCCAATTAAATTAGCCTTTAGGTTTACAATTAACAAAGCGCAAGGGCAAACTTTAAAATATTGTGGCATCAACCTCAAAGAATCCTGGTTATCTCACGGTCAGCTATATGTAGCTTGCTCAAGAGTAGGGAATTTGAAAAAAAATAATATATATTTACCCCGGACAATAAAATGAAAAATGTTGTTTATAAACAAGTAGTGTAAATAATGAGAACATGTATTCAATATATTTTTTTACTTTTTACATCATAGTTTATTTTTTTATTTCAACTACCACGTAATCTCATATCAACTCCCGAGCGAAGCCGGGTATCATAGCTAGTTATATTAAAAATACAGAGAAACAACACATTTTGGTTCACCCGAATTCAGTCAGCTGGCGTTATAAGAGCCTTCATCGAGTAAGCGATTGTTTTTCATTTTAGAGTAAACAGATTTGTTTTTTTTATTTGTTTGAATGTTTGTCATAAACAAAAATATAAATCTGTTTAAATAAAGTAAAATACGATTACAGTGACAAAAATATAATGGTTTAACTCAAAAAATACTGAACCGATTTTAAACATTCTTTCATCTATATAAAGCTACATTATCAACTAACATGGGTGTCTATATTTTATTTTACAAAAAAAGATCAATCTCTACGAAAATTGTAATAATGTAACCTAAGCTCCACTCACTCACGATGATAAATGGCAGTGAGTGACTTATCTACTGCAGCAGCGTTAACTGATGATAGCCATTGCAGAAATAGTGACCCATAATACCAAAAACATGCAAACTGAGAATCCGTCTCACGAAACGTTGAAAGTTTAAATATTTGGCGCTTTTACAAGGAAACTAGTGCCGCGTCTGTGAGACATCTTTCGTAAGTCGGACTCCACCCACTGTATTGTCTTACCGGTCAGTCACGTAGATACTTTTGCTGGAGTTATAATGTCAAGAGCGTTTACTACTGCAGCTCGTAATAGAGATACTGTTGAGAGATAGAGTTAGTAAAGATTGAAAATAGAAGAGGAGATAAGACGCCGCCCTGAGGTACACCAGCAGTCGTATTACACCAAGATGAAAAATTCTTATCAATCCAAACACTTGTTGGCGACCATGCATGTAACTATGAAACCAATCAATTACTGTTAAGAGTACGCAAAAGTCCTAATAAAACGTCAAAGCCTACGCTGTTAAACGCATTACTGAAATCAAGCAGTGACAGTAGCGTTAATTGCCCATCATCCATACCACAACGAACATCATCAGTAATCTTGGGTTATAATGACTTGCTTTAGGTTCAGATTGCATGTAATTAGACATTGTCGAGCAGGTGGTATGAAAAATAATATACCACATGAGTCTTCATGAGTTCTTACTCGACTTCTCGAGTCTTTATCTCGACATTTCAATCAATGCAACTTGATCGAAATGTCGAGATAAATAAAAAATATTTTTTCAGCGGGATTATGTCCCGTATTAAATATTTATCTAAATGTACTACATGTTTATCGTACTCCTCATTACCCACAAAAATATCCACGAAGCTATTTGTGTAACTATTATAGTTAAGTCACAATAACTTTTTTTTTTGTTCAAATTAGTCCGTCAATACATCCGTCCGTCAATGATAGATACGAAAATTTGTTTATAGAAACCCTTAACTAACCGTGTGAAGACGGGGTAAGTCGCTGGTTTAATTTATAGACATTCGTAGTGTCATGATTACTCACAGCCATACATATTAGGTACTCGACATAATTGAAAATTCTTCCTAGAATTCAAACATTTTTTCCGCGGCACAGCAACAGCCTGTTCAGCTTTATTTTTGTAATCTGGGCGATAAAAGCCTATTTTTACTAATTTCAAGCGAAGCAAAATAAAAGAACCAAGTTATTAATTAAAACAAGCAATTCATCATCATCATCTCTCCTAATGCGCGCCCCTGAGAACGATCCTCGGCTCTTCTCATGTAATTGCCAGCTACCTTGCGTAGTAGGTTGTCTCTCATTCTACACTACGTTTGCCTATATACAGTCTCCACTTAAGAACTCGCCTACCCCATTGCAGGCAAACAAACAATTATGTCGACTAAACAAACCAACAAGTAACCACAAACCAAGAAAGTTTAAAAAGACGGAGTCCACACCGCCAAGCAAACGAGTGCAGTATAGGAAATGTCAGCTACTTATGCGTGCGTGAGTACTGTTTTATGGGCGATACACAATTTAGTTTTTGTGAGACGGTATTAGCACGACTAACAAGGTGGAGATTTGGCTGCGCTGTGGTGGACGATCGGCATAACAAGGTCTGTGTGCGTGAGCCTTGTCCGTACGAGCGGATTGGCATATCTTGGGTGCTTCACTTATTTAGCGGTGTAGAAACCGCCTTTTTTTAACGTTCTAGCCACAAACACACAAAGCAACCTTTTGATTAAAACTAGTGTTGTACAACTATCGGCCATGTTGATCCCTCTTTCGTACTTCCGTAGTTATTTCCAATCTGACCGAGTCAGGTACCCAATAAAACGTTTATATTGGTTTTTCGGTTAAAGCGTAAAAGTTTTATATCCCCATTAAATACAAATTGCTCAGGTCGGGGCACCTTTGAATTTTCTTAACAACTGTTGACGAGTCGAGGCTTGGGCAAAGTTATAGCGGAAAGCGATAAACAATGCTCTAGTACTAATTTACTTGTATATATGCTGCAATACCATCGCGTAGAGTCGCTTTTTTTACGCGACTGCCCAAAAAAGGAGTGTATTCTTTTTAGGACTCACGTATGTATGTGAGATTCTTTATTCCACGATAACTTTTAAATGCCTAAACTAATTTAGACGTATGGGGTATCGTTAGAATCCTTACATCCCCCCGAGTAAAATAGACTTTTTTTTTGAAGTATTCATTTTCGCGGCATGATGGCTCCATTTTCAAAGGCGAAGGAATATGTTTTCCTTCGATTTTTTTCTATATGGGTAACAAATTGAAGGCTTTGATAAAGCTCATTCCAACAGTATATAATTTATTGGCTTAAGTTCATTTTTGGCGGGGCAGGCGTGTTTTTTTAGCTTTTAAGCTAGTTGTTCGCGATTTTTTTCTCAAAACCAAGGTAATTCAACAATTAATTTCAAGAGTAATAACTATTATAATTGTAGTTACAGCAACTGAGCTTTTTTACCCATATTAGTTATTATTATATGCGGTAAAAAAACGTGATACATATAGAGCCTAACATTCGACACAATAAACCTTTAAGATATTAACTACACTGATCTGGGTGAGATCGTGGTCAAACTATTACCACAGAATAAATAATAGTTTACCTCGGCCGTAATAAAAAAAAAAGTAGAAATTATTATATAAACAAAAAACCCGACTGCGAATAAAACTTTAATAAAACTTTTGAATACAATTTTAAACAACTCACGTACTATGTCGGGTTTTTGCTATTCAGCCGTGATAGCGGACGGCCGCAATGCAATGCGAGCTGACCGCCCGCAAAAATAATCTACACTTCTACATCTACATCTACACCAATATTATAAAAAGGAAAGATTTGATTGTTTGTTTGTTTGTTTGTTTGTAATGGATAAACTCAAAAAATACTGACCCGATTTAAAATAAACTTTCACATAAAGAAAGCTAAATTATCAGCGAGTAGCACTAGCAGTATTTTATTTTTCAAAAAAAAAATGTTTTCCCTTCAAAAATTGCATTGTAACTCGATGCACCAAATTTTGCAATAATCTCGATAACTTTGTTTACGAAACGTTGCCATGGAAATGAAATCACAGAACATCTAATAATCATTAACGTAGGAAACGCTCTATGCTAATAATACACGAAATAATAACAAATCTGTCGAGTACGTGAGTAATAATGCAGTTGTCTATGGTCAAAAGTACTGCTGCCAATGATTTTGAATTACGCTTACTGGCGTTTTTATTTAGAAGTTACGACGTGTATAAAAATGATAAAAGTAAGAAAATTACCGTGGGGTCAAATCTACTAATAAACTATTTTAAAAATTCTAGACGTAGCATAGACGTTTCACGACAAACAAACGGTCGTGCACTACGACATGGGTTTTTTAAACCCAGGGAAATTGAATTAAGCTTACTTCCCACCCTGTTTTTTATACCAAAGGAGGTTGAATTACGCTTACTGGCGTTAAACCTTTTAACAGTAACCGTAATTTAACCTCCTTGCGTTAAACAAAATAATACTTTAGACCAAATGGTACGTCAGTATAAATAAAACCTTTAAGGAAAACATTATAACTAGCAAATGCATTAAAATTTAAGGCGGAAGCACAAACTAATTAGAGGAGATACGGGATAGGAAGTAATAGCGCAGACACAGAATAAATAATTGATACATTTAAGGAATTGTTGTTACTTAAAAGTCTGTGTAAGTAAATTAAGTATTTTTTGAAAGGAATTTTTCATATGTTTTATTTGTGCAAATAAACATTTGTCTTAGAAATTGTTGTTGTTCTATTTGTCCAAATAAAGTACCTACTAATTGTATCTCTCTGTATATGTACATCTACACTAATATTATAAAGAGGAAAGATTTGATTGTTTGTTTGTTTGTTTGTAATGGATATACTCAAAAAATAGAGACCCGATTTAAATAATTCTTTCACCTATAGAAAGCTATATTATCAGAAAGAAACACGACCAGCACATTATTATTCAAAAAATTTGAGTTCCTTTCTAAAATTGCTATAATGTACCGAGGTAATAAAAATTTTCAAAAATCTCTGTTACTTTGTGTATGGAACGTTGCCATGGAAACGAAATCACAGAACAGATACACAAAATAATAACCTGTTTCAAAATTCTAGATGTGGCGTAGACATCTGGTTTTTAAACCCAAGAAGGTTGAATTATGCTTACTGGCTTTAAACATTTTAACAGTAATCGTAATTCAATTTCCTTACTAAATACAGAATAACACTATAGACAAAATGGTACGTCAATATAAAACCTTTAGACACGTAGTTTAAACAAAACATTTTACTCGTAGAGGTTCATTATACCTATATACCAAAGAGAGTACAATGCAATAAAGTTTATGGTTGTTTTATGGAGGAAATACAAACTAAATTGGAGATACGGGCCCCGTTATTCAATATCTCTCGGTAGAGAGTAACTATATTCTTTTCATCCCATCTATTCGAAAAACATTGATTGGTTCCAGGAAAAGTGGGAGCAAAGTAGGTTTTCTCAGTCCAAGACTTTCAGAGAGGGCAGTAATGAATTTCCGTGACTCGCCGCTCTTTCAGCCTTAGCTCAGCCATATTAAAGTTATAAGCCATCACATTTTATTTTTAATGTGCAAAATGTAAACACTCCAGTTGGGATTTGAACTCCGGTACTAATGATCCGAATGCAAAGTATGTCCCGTGTAAACTATCCAGATATATATTATTAGGCCAAAAAGTATATATCTATCACGAAATAAATGAAGGCTTGACTAATGACAGCGCACGGTTCAAATTTGGTCACGTAGCTCGGGCGCGGTGAGTATCGTAGCTTTCAAACGAATGGACCAATTTAGATGCGATTTATTTATGTTTGAAAGCTGGCGTAAACGAGTTGGTTCTTAGCTATAATGGGGGAAGGAGAAAAAGGGGAGGAGGTGAGAATCATAGCTTCCAAACAAATGGACTGATTTAGATGCGGTTTTTTAATGTTTCAAAGCTGAAATAATCGAGATGGTTCTTAGTTTTAATGAATGGAAGAGGGAAGGAGAGGGAGAGTGAGGATTGTAGCTTCCAAACCCTTTACGAATGAACCGATTTAGCTGTGTTTTTTTATGTTTGAAAGCTGAGGTAACATTCGGCAAACTTTATAACGTGCTCAGGGACCGAAAAATGGACGCTCACTAAAGAGACTGTGCACAAGTTGCGAGTCGCACAACGAGCCATAGAGCGCACTATGTTAGGTATCACGTTGAGTGACAGACGTTGAAATACGGAGATCCGAAGAAAAGCCAAGGTGGAAATTATCAGATCCCGTATAAACTAACTCGAGTGGTGATGGGCAGGACACTTGGCAAGATGTGGTGATGGCAGGTGGAGTAAGTCTCTGACGGAATGGTGGCGACGTGACGGTAAGCATAGCCGAGCAAGACCGATCCAACGATGGGTCGACGACATAGTAAAACTCGCTGATAAGACCTGGACCAGATTGGCTCAAACCAGGGATGAATGGCGTAAGAGGGAGGAGGCTTATGCCCTGCAGTGGGTGGAATAAGCTGCAAGTGATAATGAGGAAAATTTTAAATACTATGTATTCAACCATTGCACACGTAAACGAATTCACATGCTTGATCGAAACAAACCTGCTGCGTATATATAAGGCTATTCAGTTACTCTTTAGCTGGTGGTTACATACTGGAAATACTTGTCATCACCTTCATCTTGGACATGTTCATCTTAAGATCACCTCCAAGAGAAGCATAGGTCTTGTAACATCACTTGTAGATCTGACGGCTTTTCATTGATAATAATCAGGTTATCTGCAAAACTGAGGTGAGACAAGTGGACACTACTAACTAAGACACCTTTATCTTCCCAATCGAGAAATTTAAGGAAGTCCTCCAAGACTGCGGTAAATAACTTGGGTGATATGGTGTCTCCCTGATGTCCTCCAAAACCTGTATGAATCCACTTGGCAGCGATGGAGGGGATGAAACACGGCGCAGTGCTTGACGCTATCAAAAGCCTTTGCTACAAAAGTAAAATCTTAGAAATTAGCGACAACCATAAATGATTGTATACTAACACGTTGCACCAAAAAGTAGGTTTTTACACAATGTTCCATCTGCTCCTCTCACTGGGACGCTGGTGGAAATACCTAATTGAGAGAGAGCCCCCATGGGTCTCTGACCGGAGTTGGTCCAGCAGTACATAGGAGAAAGTACAGGACAGGGTCTGATATTGTTGCAGTTGTTGGACGCACAAGTGTTAGTATAGCTGAAGGAAACACTGAATTGTATAGAAGAAAATGTATAGAAGAAGTCATTTTTATGTCTCTAACAAACGGTCAACATTAGAAAATTTAGAAAATTCAAAATGCCATTAACAATGCGCTCACTTTCCTAATTATATTTGAATTTGTTGCGATAGTACTTAGAGAGTCGGGCGCAGACGGTGGATGATTGCAGTCGTTTGTCGTTGTCTCGGTGCGATCACACTGGTGGAACTCAGATAAAGCTGGATTTGCTTCAAAATAAAAAATAAACAATATCTAAATAATAAATTTGAATAAAAATTTAAATCACTGGATTCTCGTAAAGACAACGTTATAAGTATTATACCTAATCTTATTGCATAAGATTTAATAATACACTGGCCTTCAAAACTTAGTATCAAACTTTTAATGTCTGTCTGTTCGTACATCACGTTAAAACTACTGGACTTATTGCGATGCAATTTTCATTGTTGGATAGCTTAGGTATTGACTTAAAGGTATATTTGGTATCTCAATCCGATGAGTAGGAGCAAATCAATTTACTAAAATCCTATTAATAATAAAAAAGTGATAGTAAATTTTGGAGGCCAATGTACCTACATAAAATTATAGTTACCGCGTACATACTAGTGAAGTGTTATTTGCTTTCATACATTTTAATTGATGGTAGCCTAGCAGTTTACTAGTGCGACTTAGATTACAACGATTCTGGGCTCGGTCCTCGGTTCCGCACCAATACTTTTTCCAAGTTATGTGCGGTTTTCCATCGCTCCGTGATTCGGAGGGCACGGAGCTGTTGGTCCCGGCTGTTTGACGAATAGCAGTCATTTAGCCATGTCAGTGGCTTTCGGGCAGCTGACAAACTTTGACACCAGAGGCCAGCACTATTTCATACGACAAGCAAGCAAGGAGACGGGCGCGCAAGTTAACGAAATACTTATGCAATTCAGTGTATGTCTCAAACCTCCTCACTTCATAGCAAAAACTGACTCTTTCAAGCTTGACCCTCTTCACAAATTCCCGCACAAGCGCAGTCCTGGCTAATTTCTGTCCTAATAAATGTATTCTGTCCGCTTCCCACTACACAAAGTCTCTCTCTTAAGCATGGTGCCTGAAACGAAAACACATGTAGCCGTCGTATCGACACCGCGGGACAAAAAGGCACAACCTCAAAAACTTATTTTGTGCTTCGAGGGAGCGCTTTTCTAAAGTAGGCGAGGAACTAAAGTGGGCTTCATTAGGCGCCGGCCGCCGGACGCGGCGCGTGACTTGCATCGACGAGGGTTCCGAGGCTTTATGGCAATTTCAGTGAAAAATTTACAGAAACGTTGTTAATTTAGAAACTCCAATAATTCGCTAGAATCCACAGCTGATGACAACTCCAACATTGAAAATGTTAAAGAAACTTTATTTATAAACTAGCTGTACCCGCGGCTTCGCCCGCTTGGACATTTTTCTAGAGAAAAAGTATCTTATGTGATATTCCAGAACAAAAAATACCTATAATGTATGATACCAAATTAGAATTAACTGTGAAATAGTTTCTATCGATTGCTCGGCTTCTACTCATTGGATTGAAACACTACAAACTCGAAAAGTCAAAACCAAAGCTACCCAACATTGGAAACCAAATTTCAATCGGTGCAATATTTTTTTACGTGATGCGCGAACATACCGACAGACAGACTTTGAACTTCACAGACTTTGAATCTCATATTGTTGTACAGTAGCTTATTTTAGATCCCCTAGACCATATTCTTTTTTAATATCTTCGTTTTACAGATTTGTTGTGTTACTGACTGCTTTATCCATACCAATATATAAAAGTGAAACGCTGTCTGTTTGTTTGTTTGGGCAGTTTTAACGCCTAACGGCTGGACGGATTTTGATGAAATTTGGAATGGAGATAGCTTATACCCTGGAATAAAACATACGATACTTTTTTCCGAAAAATTGTAAGTTTCCACGGGAAAACTAGAAAATGTTGAGTACTCGCTGTAAGGAACGGTTGCCATGGAAACGAAATAATAACAAATCTATCAAAAAACATCAAGAGCGGTAGTGTTCCACTATTGCATTAGTTTTTAATATTCTAGAAGAACATAGGACGCTTTTTTTCTCGAACTGTATTCCGCGCGGTCGAAGTCGTGGACGGGAAGCTCGTTATAAATATAGACAGATTATCATTCACCACGTTGGCCTAGTTCAGGTTAAGTTTTACCCGATTACGTCGAAGCAAGGGAAGGGTTACAGTCTATGTATGTATGTTTGTATGTGGATGTTCCAACATAGCTTCGTCCCTACAAGTCCTATTTAGACAAGCACGGTCTTCAGGTCAAGGTTAGGTTAGGTCAATGGATTCGTCTTCGGGTATAGAGTGTCGTAGGCTTTTATACCCAACTACGACGAAGCAAAGGAAGAGTTGTGTTGAAACTAAAAACTTGTTCCGATTTCGACGAGTGAGGTTTTTTTTTTAATTTATTTAATTTATTTAGCTACGGGTATTTGACGGAGTATCAATGTATTTGTCTTCATCTTAAGAGATATTGGTGGTTTTATCATAGGATTTTTTTTACCCAACCGTAGTCGAGTTTTAGTTTTTGAATTTATGTCTTGTTTGAGGTTCTTTCGGACATGCCTAGTCCCTTCGCTATGTTACCCTTCACAGTTTTTTTTACTATAGGAGAAGCAGATTTGATCTTATTTATCAATGTGGGTCTCCAATTAGTCAATCAAAGTTCGGTTATAGGTTTGAGTCAATCTCATCAACATTTCCATCTTCATTCATCCAATGGTACGATAAGAATACCATAATATCTGAAAAAAATACGCGCAATGTGACTTTCAGAACTGCCTACTCCGTAAAGAATAGAATTCTCTCCGAATTACCGATAGTTAGTTATCCCAGGCACGCGTCTCGAGCATAATATTCAATATCAAGTTCTGAGCGTTGATTTATTGTTTTGTTTGCGTGAGCCGCTTAAAAACAGAAAGAATTCGCTCGGTTCACGTGACAGTATTGCCAGATTGGAGATTTTCCAACTTAATAGGGAATTTTAGGTACGAGCGGAGTGTAGGACGCTTTTTGGCTAGATGAGTCATTGGATAAGAAGAGCCTAAGATCGGGAACAGTGGTGTACCGTGTGAGATGCCTTTGTCTAATAAAATCAGTTTTATCATGGGGGGATTTAGAGCAGATACCTATACAGAAGCAGATACCTCTTCTGTCTCTTTAACTTTACAGGATCTTTGGGTTTGAGAGCAGGGCGCTTATTCACTATGCCGCATAAAATTCCTTGCCGAAAACGTGTGACGTCAGTACGGCAATTGCCGTACGATTCCACCAAGATATCTTAACGCGGCGCGTTACTTGCGTGAATGGTCATAGCGAATAAGGGCCCTGAAATGAATAAAATAAAAGATTAAGAAGCAATTAATACTATTTCTCTATGAACTTTGATCGTAACACAAACAAATTAAGATAACTCGATATGATCCTGCTGATACTTAACTTAATGTATTTCGAAGCATTTCACAGTTACATTTAACTTCACATTTTTTTGAATAAATCGTCACTTTTGCATTAAAGCTTAATTCCTATCCCTAACCACATAAGAGCCCTAACTTAAATTTCTACTGTATGTAGGGAATCAGGAACTATAGGACTATGAAACATCTAAACTCAATGCCAATACAAAAACTTGCTCTGCGCGAGAATCGATTACGCAACATTATATACTTCGCAGTTGGGTCATCACTTACTACGCCATGGGAGCTTGTCCTTTATTCTAAATTGAATTATGAATAGAATTAAACGGGTTTTGAAAGTTTGAAAGACAATCGCCTGGCAACACAGTCAGCCAGATGTTGCCAACTAACCTTGGGGTAAGATTTATTACTTAATTTAACAGTGTTTTCCACTCGCGGCGACTTATAATTGATTTAAGTTAAGTAGACGGTAATTATGATTGCGTTTGTAAAGAAAATCTTGATAAAGCCCGTACTACTTCGAAAAAAAAGACACTGTCACGAGGCGGTCCTAGGCTTTGGGCTTACTCCACCAGCCCAGGGACCAAGCCTCAGTGGACAACACAAAAGGACAGGATTCAATTAGGATAGATAGATAGATAGATAACTCTTTATTGTACACCACATAGAACAAAAAATACAATAATAACTAAAACATTTATACAAAATAAAACACAGGAAAATAGGAGCACAGGAACAGGAGGAGATGATTATAAAACATCGGCTTACGAAGGTATTCATATATATATATATTTACAAGTCTCATATATATTTGAAATAAACTTATTTATGAATTTTATAATATTATTTCGTTTTTTTTTCCAAAAATCAATATTCGAATGACAGGTTATTTGTATTTAGAATGAATAAATGACGACCAACTATCAGAAATGAAAAGAAATGGATTATGAAAGAATTAAGAGATCAAATGAGTATTATTATGAAAGAGGTTTGGACCTCGTCACAACACCTTCTATTTAAAGTTAGTCAATTTTATGTGTGATCCAAAGAGAGTGTTATATGCGAAAGGTAAGCTTAAATAAAGGCTAAGGGGCTAATTGGGGCTAGGTGGCAATGGTCCTAATTATATTTATTTATTCTAACCTTCCTGAACGTAGGTTAAATTTTATTTATTTATATATATTTATTTTAATTTAGCCGTGGCGGTCTCGGTTTAGAATAAGACCCCTCCCAATCCTTCCGTGGATGTCGTAAGAGGCTACTAAGGGATTACTCACCGAAAGATGGGCAGTAGCGTCCTCCGAGCACATATTTGCTACACTGTGGTCACCAATCCGCCTGCCAAGCATGGTGACTATGGCAACCTAATATGATAGACACACCAATAAGACGGCCCCAGTCCCCGGCGGCTCCGTTATTCCTGGCACCGGTAGCAGCCATGGTAACAGCGGAGCAGGGGGTGCTAAGAATCCCCAGCAGAGACTCTTTATGATAAGCTCCTTTTTCAAGAAGCGCCCGTGCAGGAAATGGACGTGGCTGCACCCCGGCGGTCATACGCACGAGATAGAGTTCATTTTGATGACCAATAAGCATTTATTCAATGATGTCTTTGTGATCAACAGGGTTAAGACCGGCAGTGATCTCCGCATGGTAAGAGGCTTATTGAATATCAACGTAAAGCTGGAGAGGTCTCGTTTGATGAGATCTACTCTTCGCCCAAGTTCTGCCCAAATCCAAAACCCCGAGAGCTTTCAGTTGGAGCTCCAAAATCGCTTCCAAATCCTTACCGAATGCGATACAGTGGACGAACTAAATAACGGGCTGGTTGAAATTGTCTTCGCGGTCGGGTCGGAGTTTTTTAAGACCCCCCGCAAAAAAAGGAACACAGAAACTCTCTGAGCATATACTCAAACTTATGGCAGAACGAGGCGAGATGAGGCTGCAGTCTTCAGTGGATATGTCGAGTTACAGCTTGCTTAATAAACAGATCTCCAAGTCAATGCGACTCGATTTGCGTTCTTCTAATACTACTTATATTAAGAACGCAATAGAGCGGAACAAGAGCTCCAAAGAGTTCGCAAGAGATCTGTCTATTGGGCAAAGCCTGTTGACGAAGCTGAAAACAGTGGCAGCATCGTTTCGTCGAAGCCAGAGATTTTGAGTGAGCTCGAGAAGTTCTATGGACAATTATACACCTCATTGCGTAGTCCTCCTAGCAGGACTACCGATGCAAGAGCCCGTTTGACCTGTCATTATACCGAAGATATCCCAAACGTCAGCCAATACGAGATCAGAATGGCTCTCAAACAGCTTAAGAACAACAAGGAACCAGGGAAGGAATAACGACAGAGCTTCTGAAAGCGGGTGGAACACCGGTACTTAAAGTCCTTCAGTAGATGTTAAACTCCGTCATCCTCAAGGGTAATACGCCAGAGGCGTGGCACAGGAGCGTAGTGGTTTTGTTCTTTAAGAAAGGTGATAAAACCCTCTTGAAAAATTATAGGCCCATTTTTCTGCTGAGCCACGTGTATAAGCTGTTTTCGAGAGTAGTTACAAACCGTCTCGCTCGAAGGTTTGACGACTTTTAGCCTCCCGGACAAGCTGGATTCCGGAAAGGCTTTAGCACCGTAGACCACATCCATACACTCCGGCAGATTATACAGAAGACCGAAGAGTATAATCGGCCACTATGTCTAGCGTTTGTGGACTACGAGAAAGCCTTTGATTCAGTCGAGACCTGGGCAGTGCTACAGTCATTACAGCGGTGCCAGATTGATTACCGGTACATCGAAGTATTGAAGTGTTTGTACAGCAAGGCCACCAGGACAGTTCGTCTTCAGGATCAGAGCACACGAATTCTATCCAGCTGCAAAAAGGGGTGAGACAGGGAGACGTTATTTCTCCAAAACTGTTCACCTCTGCACTGAAAGATATATTCAAGCTTCTGAACTGGAACGGATTTGGTGTTAACATCAATGGCGAATACATCACTCACCATTGATTTTCTGATGATATAGTCATCATGGCTGAAACCCTGGAAGACCTGAGTACAATGCTCAGTGACCTCAATATTGTTTCCCAACAGGTGGGTCTTAAAATGAACATGGGCAAGTCGAACATCATGTCAAATGCCCAAGTCGTACCCATTCCGGTTTATGTTGGGAACGATATTATCGAAGCTGTTGATCACTATGTCTACTTGGGTCAGACGATCCAACTGGGTAGATCCAACTTCGACAAAGAGGTCAAACGACGAATCCAAGTCGGATGGGCAGCGTTCGGGAAATTACGCCATATCTTCTCGTCGCAGATACGGCAGAGCCTCAAGACGAAAGTTTATAATCAGTGCGTGTTGCCAGCGATGACATACGACACTGAGACGTGGTCGCTAACTTTTGGACTCATACAAAAGCTTTGCGCAGCGTGCAATGGAGAGAGCTATGCTCGGTGTTCGGTCGTCATGGCGCTCTTTGGGGTAGGAATATGTTCAGCAGTGGTCTTCTAAAGGCTGACATGATGATGATATTTATTTAGGTTAATTCACACTAATCACCTAGCCCCGAAATAGGATACCCTGCACTATGTGTACTAGTCAACGGATAAGCATACAATGACCCGGAAACAAAAATTTCTGCTCATCGCACAAATGTTTGCCACTTGCATCGCGACCGTTGGTTGACTTCGCAGTCAGGGTCACTATGGTAAGGTTTCTCCTCGGGCGTGGAATGCATAAAATAGGTGCTTTGCTACCGTGCAAACTTTGCCACCGAATTCAACCTTGAAAGGATGGAATTTCAATAAATCCGCCCTTAGTGCTTCCTTAAAAATTCGACGAAATTTCAAATCTATAGGTCCACCGGTTTAGGCTATGCGTTTTCTGTCAGTCAGCCAATAGGTTTGTAATGGTACTGTTTTATAGGTATAATATATGGAGCTCATGTGGGGAATTAAACTGCTACGCTAAAATAGGAGTGGGCGGGACATGTTACCCGGATGCACCCAGATCGCAAGGCAAGAGTCGTCACGCCATGGGTGCCTATCAGGGGCGTCGTAGCTGAGGCAGAGCCAGGAAGCGATGGCGTGATGACCTCGATGCCTTCCAGGAGGGATGGTCAGAGATTGCGGGGGACCGAGATGTCTGGAAATGTGGGACACCTTCGCCCAGCAGTGGGACAATATGTCTCATAGGAGTAAGCAGATGAGCGCAGGTACGAAAACAAAACTGAATAAAAAATACCAGAACCAAAATTTGACATACAAAACAATGTTGAAGTTTCTGTGATTCTCGTTTATCTACACTGTGACACAAATATACCTTCTTTTTCTGCATACAAAGTCCGAAAAAAACAGCTTTCTCGGAGATCAATACATTGTATTTCGATGCGCTTTCTGCAAAATAACTGTTTACGAGTATACAATTTCTGAAGTTAGACATGCGGTACACATGCGGCTACAGATGTGGTACCCACATCGACATTTTTATCTCCCCGAGGGTAGGTCGCGAGACTGTTTTACTATTTTAAAATAACAGTACAAGGACTTGGTACAAAACGAGTGTTAAAGTTTTCGTGAGTAACACATCTATACTTATAAAAAAGCAGTAACAAAAAGAGGTTACAAAGAAAATAATTTAAAAAAATGATCTAGAGGACTTAATAATAAGGGTATCTCAATTCGCTAATTAGAAGTTCAGCAATCTTGGTACATTTCGTTCTGGAAAAACACATAAGATCCTTATATCCCAGAAAAATTACAACGCGAGCAAAGCCGCAGGCACAGCTAGTCTACACCATATTTGTTTGTTTGTAATGTATATACTCAAAATATACTAAACCAATTTAAAAAATCTTTCAGCTTTGTATCGAAAGCTAGCGAGTACACGGGCAGTATCTTATTTTTACCCGACTACGGCGAAGCGAGGGAAGGGTAATGAGTTTAAAACTAGTCTATGTATGTATGTATCTATGTATGTGGGCATGTGGATGTTCCATCATAGCGTCGCCCCTATTAGTCCGATTGACAAGCGAAGTGTCAATCGATTCGTCTTCAGGTATAGAGCTATTCGTCTGTAAACATTATTCTCATAACATAAAGTTTGTAAAGTTCGGGTCAGACCTTTTCATTTTGCTTTTGATCAGTTGTAAATTTGTGTAATTTACAACCGATCTTTGTAGCTGTGAAGTTTAGGCTCTGTGAACAAAGCAGGTACAGTTGTGAGGATAAAGCAGCTAACAGGTAAGCGAAATAGATGATGCATAAAACGTAATTGAGTGAGCGAAGCAGTTTGACAATGTTCAGTTGTTAGGAAAAAGCAGCACAAAGTAAGCGAGATAGATGATGCGATAAATGTAAGCGAGTGAGCGACGCAGTTATATAATGCTGTCTTCACATTCAACATTGGGATTGCACCTGAAAAATAGCAGCTTGCGCAGTGACTTTCAGACAACTTCCGAGCCATAAAGATCCGTTGTGACTACTTTTTTCGTGTGTGGTTAATAGATTAATTTTTGAAGAGCTTATACTGGAGTATAAGTATACTGTGACAGTGTGAAATAATATTTTACAAGAACGCTCGGGAGCGGAACACAAAAATGTTCGCTGTCGGTTACAAGTTTGAACTGCAGGACGGTTTGACACTTTAAGAACTGTTGGGAACACAAACGAAGTTGCTCTTTGTCCCGATAGCTCAAATACGACAGTGCTAAATGGTCTAAAAATACGAATAAGTGCGAGTTGAACTCGCGTGGTGAGGATTCTGTACGATGAAATTATCTCACAATATTGAGGTCCAGTAGATTCGGAGAAAATTGTATGTAACAGACGGACCGACAGACAGACATACAAAAGACACATAAATACCTATAAGGGTTCTGTTTTAATTCAGATTTTAATTCAGTTTTTTTGGTACGGAACCCAAAAAAACTATTTAAAGTGCAAATTTTGAAAATATCCAAAAAGGCTATTTCAAATACCGTAAAACACTTTCATTGAAGACATAAAATGTTATAGTGCCGGGATAAACCTCCAGAGTCTGCAACTCAGATTCCACTTAAGATATTTCATAGAAATCGCTCATAAAGTCAGCAATATTTTGCATATCCTCACAATGTATTTGTAGATAAAATGCACATGGTAGTAGTGGGTGATTCTCTTCGTTTGGGTGCAAAAAGAAGGAATTTGAGAAGAGAGAAAAAAAACTTTCTTCCTGTGCCCATGAAAAAGTACGTAAAAAATATTATTCTGGATATTTGGTGTCTGGAAAGTCTTGTTGAAGAATGACAAAAAAAACTGATTTTCCACGACTTTTCAGATAGTAACACACTGAAAAATGATTATCATCCCCTTATTCTCATTATCATCGCCTTATTAGCTGAAGGAAATAGATGGTAATTAAACTGAGGGTAATGATATTATTTTACCTATTTTAGATTTACCCAGAAAATAATTACAATACGTAGGTATATTTTTTTTCTAAGTATTCGAACTTAATTACAATTATGTTAAAATAAACAATACAAAAAAACAATTAGTACTTATCTCAAAATCACACTCGCGGTAATGAAAAAATTTTTCTTACCACGGTTCACGATCACGTCTTTGCAATTAGTTTTAGAAAAATCTGCAAGCGTCCGCCCTGCTTACTGTTCACTGGTCTACTGGATGAGCAACGTGCATGTAGGAAGGGGGGTAGCTACTCTAATGTAAAAGTATGATATTTTATATTTCAAGTTGGGCTGAAGGTAATTAGTTTTTTTCGTGACAAATCTATTTTATACACTATTGAACATTAATAACAATCGTATTTTTTTTTAAATCACAGTTTTACTCCTTAATATGTACTTTATGCCCCACCAAATAACAGTACATAGTTAAAACATCTAATTGTATTTTATTTTAATATTATTCCCATAATTCGTGCAAAGGACGGTGAAGGTAATGAGATTTAGAGGATACATTTTATTTTTTTCGTTCTTATTTGCCAATTGGAAAAATAGTTTTAGTTGCAAGATTTACCTATAGAACTCAATTATCATATAAAAAATATTTGGTTCATTTGGAGTAGGTAAGAACATCAGAGAAGTACCCTAGTACGAGACGGCTTGTCATGGTCATGGAGTTTAGTTTACGGACAAGGAAAATAAAAAAAAAGTTTATCGTTATGGTATAAGCTTAATAAGTTATAGTTATATGTTAGTTATTCTTCACGCTAAGTTATTAGTTTAGTTGGGTATACGGTTTTTTCTATCCGGCGATCCGAAACTTTCGGATAATGTTCTAAATATTTAAAAAGAAATGGCTGGACCATGACCATTTAACATAAAAATTTACCTAATAGATAGATAGATAGATAGATAACTCTTTATTGTACACCACATAGAACAAAAAATACAATAATAACTAAAACATTTATACAAAATAAATGGGACAATGGGCGGTCTTATCGCTAAAAAGCGATCTCTTCCAGACAACCTTTTTTTTTTTTTTTTTTTTTTTTTAATGCCATTATTCTAAGCCAAAACTGAAAGAAGAGTTCGGCTGTCAAGATTTTAGTAACTCGTCAAAGCGCCACCCTTTTATGGCTGAAATATTTCGCACAAGAACAAAGCATTATGCTTCTCCATTTATTGTAAGCACTGAAAAGGAGTAGAATACTCTGCCCTCGTCAGTGTTTCCAATCGAGCAAATACTACTGGGTAGTTGCCCGGTGGTGTTTCCGGTAAAATATAACCCAGGTGTGTTCAAGTCTAGAGTGAATAGGTACTTACTAGGTAAGCGTGCTGCACATCATCGCTTTCCATCAGGTGAGATCGAGGTCAAACCATTGCCAAGTCCGTAATAAACAAGTAAAATTATTATAATATACAAAAAACCCCACTGCGAACAAAATTATTGAATACGAGCTGACCGCCCGCGAAAATAATCACACTAATATTATAAAGGCGAAAGTTTATATGTTTGTAAGGGTGTGTGTGTATGTTTGTTACTTTTTCATGTTTAAACGGCTGAAAGGTTTTGGATAACAATTTATATGGAGGTAGCTTATACCCTGGATTAACACATGGGCTAGGTACTTTTTATCCCGTAAAATGTAAGGTTCCTGAAGGCACTATTATTTGTTCTGTGCTGAGGCTGGCCTGGTCGCACTCCGCAACAAGTACAAATATTATACCTACACTTTGCGGCCGCAATATTTGGGTTAATTCAGTAGAGTGTCAAGCGTACGCTCGATGAATCGCGCGCCGTGTGCTTAATGATAAAGTAGACTTTACTTAAACTAACGTAAAGTTTTTGTCAAATTGTATTCTTTTCTTAATTATGAATACCAAGGAGAAACCTAGAAGGTACTGCATAGCATTCGGTCTGACAAATCTCGTAAAATACCTACATATCGACATTTTATTACGTAGGTTGCCATTTCTTTTTCATTCATTATTAAGCATCAAAGTCATACAGGCACCTGTTATTCATCAAAGTGTAACCTATTATGAAATAAACAAATAATGAGATACTAGGTCTATTCTGATAAGAATGTAGTTAATAGAACTATCAACATTTATAACAATAAGTCATAAAATAATACATTATTACATAATTATTTATTCAGTTACAATATCTAAGTCTTATTATATCACAGAATAATTACTAGTACAAGTATCTAGTCATATCTTGATACAACCCTACCGAGCCTAAAAGTGACAGAGCGATTCTAAACCGATTAGAGCAATGGAAGCTCTCGCACGTTGTGATACGGTACATTCTAGCCTGCACGTAATGGGGTGAGCGCCTTCTAGGTAAATATAATTGAAAGCTCGCAGCGCTGTGCGAGTTTAAATTGCACTTTATTGCGTTGTAGCGAGAGTTGCTTTGTATTTTAATGACTTCACTCAGTTATCCTTCTGTACTTGTACTATTATTTATTCTGTGCTGAGGGACACTTGTGAAACCGCGGGGCGCAGTTAGTAATTATAATGTTTTTTTTTACTTACATTTTACTTTAATAGTTACAATGGCAACATTAGATTATAGTATAATACAGTAACATGAATAATCTAAAAATTGTTTTTTTTTTAAAGCTTAATTGACAATTACTACTGTTTAGTTTTAAGAATTATAGATGTTTGGAATGGTATTTTAAAGATCTTCATTTTGATACTCCACTCGATAAGTTTGGTATTTTTTTGTTCCTTCGGAAATACACATCTTAGTTTTCTTGACAATTCATAAATATCCTATAGCACTTTCATGATCCAGAAAAATCCAATGATACCTCATTTATCAAAATCCATCAAGCCGTTTCGGCTGTAGGATGCGCCTAAGAAACGTACAAATAAACATACATACAACCCAAACACATACCCTCCGTGCAGTCGGGTAAAATATAAAACTCTAGTTCAGTGTTTGATAAAATCTATCCAATATTTTATATATTTCTGATATCCGATTGTTTAATTTATGGATACGGTATACGGTCATCCCTTGAACGAAGATAGTTCAAAATAGTTCCTGAAATGTCGACTCAGAGTTTGCACAGTGCATGTAAAATACGTAAGTTCATGCCGAGTTATGTTAGGATGGAATTGTACACAGTGCATGTAAAATACATATGTTCATGCCGAGTTATGTTAGGATGGAATTGTACACAGTGCATGTAAAATACATATGTTCATGCCGAGTTATGTTAGGATGGAATTGTACACAGTGCATGTAAAATACATATGTTCATGCCGAGTTATGTTAGGATGGAATTGTACACAGTGCATGTAAAATACGTATGTTCATGCCGAGTTATGTTAGGATGGAATTGTACACAGTGCATGTAAAATACATATGTTCATGCCGAGTTATGTTAGGATGGAATTGTACACAGTGCATGTAAAATACGTATGTTCATGCCGAGTTATGTTAGGATGGAATTGTACACAGTGCTTGTCACTCCTTTTATCCGAGTTGGTGGCTTGGGCTCTCCTCTCCCCCCCCCCCCCTAATGTCGAAAACTTGGATTTTTCCTCAGAGTCTAGACCTAATCAAAATTTGTGAAAATCGTTACTAAACCACCTTCTTCAAGGCAACGGCACGTTTCACGTTTTTATTTCTCTACTTACTGGCCTATTGGCCCTTTTGCTACTGAAATAATAATACATAGGGTACGTTTTAGTTAAATGATTAGATAGATTAAAAAAATAATCTAACGCGTAAAATTATTATATAAATACAAAAAACCTGACTGCGAACAAAATTTTTGAATATGAGCTGACCGCCCGCAAAAATAATCACACTAATATCATAACGACGAAAGTTTGTATGTATATAAGGGCCGTATTAATAAACCCACCTCAACACTGAGAGCGCTATTGAGAGCGATCTCAAGATGCTAATCTAAATAATAAACATATCTTAAGCTGTTGATTGAGATGCCGTAATCAGCTGAGTAAGTGTTTAATAATAAATCAATCTCGACTCTCAAGAGCGCACTTGCGATGTGCTTTGAGATGCAGAATGTTGAGTGCAGTCGATCCGTGACTTGAGAGCGTGATTGCCAGTTGCTAGAATCAAGGATTTCGAAAATATTATGACAGAAGTTGATAATTATAATTATATAACCATCATTATAAGAATATTTTTATATTCCTCTGGAATTAACCAATTTATTTGGCATGATTGCGAAAAGATCCAAAGATTTGGTAGATATCAGAACCTGGCGAGGACTCGCTGAAGTCTAAAAAGATCCGAAATCGTAACCAAAGGATACGCGCTGGAAATACTGCATGGCTAATCAACGAATTTTTATTTTCATATAATTTATGAAAATAAAAATTCGTTATTAAGTTATTCGATTGATGAATTGCGTTCATTTCTTTAATAGATAGTGTTACTTTGAAAATATAGACAAATATTAGGTATGGCTTACATCCTTTCTACTTCTCTTAAAACTAAAGTAAGGTTATGATAATTATGTAGAAAATAAACATTACGTTTAATATAATCGCATTTAATTTAATTCAACTACATCGAAGTAATAAATTTTAACCTTACGCTATATCTAATTTGAGCATAAACCAAACTTTCACTAAAGAAAATAAACCGTTCATTCAATCTTGCTCTCAAGTTCAGCACTGCGATTACGTAATGTTGATCATGACGGTTTCAAGCCGTGAAATTCAATAATGCTTTGCGATAGAGTCGATTTTGCTATGAAAAAAGTGACAATCTGATTGAAGCCAAGTTCTGTAATTGGGCCACTGGTTCGTGACGTAGCATCTTGAGATGTGGCTCTTGAAAGCGACATGACCTGAGATGCTCTTGAAATGTCTTTATTAATCAGTGACGAACTTAAGATGCTGATCACAACTTGAGAGCGTATCAGTTGATATCGCACTTGATAGCTCAGCCAAAAGCGATTTATTAATACGGGCCTAAGAGTTAAGGGTGTGTAAGTGTGTGTTACTTCTTCACGCTTAAACGGCTGAACGGATTTGGATGAATTAGTACGGCGGTAGCTTATAACCTGGATTAACACATAGGCTACTTTTTATCCCGGAAAAATGTGTGATTCCTGAGGGACGTGGGTGAAATTGCGAGGCGCATCTAGTATTTATATAAATTTAATGTTATTTTTATACTAACATACTTTAATTTAATAGTTGCAATTGCAACATTCAACGAAAATTGCTACTGTTTAGTAATAACAATAATATACTTTTGAAATGGTCTTTTAAAGAACTGTATTTTGATACCTCACTCGTTAGATTTTGGTAAAAAAGAAACTGTCGGAAATACAATATGGCAGCTGTAAGTCGCTATAATGGTTTTCTTGACATACTTACTTACTACTTAACATACTTTAATTTAATAGTTGCAATTGCAACATTCAACGAAAATTGCTACTGTTTAGTAATAACAATAATATACTTTTGAAATGGTCTTTTAAAGAACTGTATTTTGATACCTCACTCGTTAGATTTTGGTAAAAAAGAAACTGTCGGAAATACAATATGGCAGCTGTAAGTCGCTATAATGGTTTTCTTGACACTTTATATTATCCTATAGCACTCTTGTGATCAAGACAAATACAACAATATCTCATTTATCAAAATCCATCAAGCCGTTTAGGCTGTAGGACGCGCCAAAGAAACTTATAAATGTATATACATACATACAAAATGGGTACTAGTCGGGTAATATTTTTTTTTTATTCATTGCTGTTTTTAGAATGCACTTTTCATTGAGTTGTGAGCTATCCGTAAAGTTTCAGCCGGATAACTAATCGGGAAGAGCTCGAAATTTAAGTTGCAAGATTCCGCCCGGAACGACAGACAAACAAGAGAGTAACTAAACGTGGTAAAAAAAATATGTAAAAAAAATACCTTGCAGGATTCGAACCCGCCACCGTTCGATTTCGTACCTAGGATCTCTAGCCACGAGACCAACCAGTCGTCGATTCGTAATTAATCCTTAGATAAACTTTAAAAGGGCCTTGTCAATTGTTGCTGTAAATTTTTGTTTTTTTTTATTACGCACTACGCAATCGTTTGACCACGATCTCATCTGATGGAAAGCGATGATGTGGTCGAAGGTGTAGCACGCTTGCCTATTCACTCTTGACTTGAACACACCGGGGTTATAATTTACCGGAAACACTGACGAGGGCAGGGCATTCCACTCCTTTGCAGTTCTTATAATAAATGAAGAAGCGTAACGCTTCGTTCTCGTGCGAGGTATTTCAACCATGAAAGGGTGGCGCTTTGCTGATCGTCTAGTCGTGCGGTGATGGAAAGGTGATAACTGTAACTGTAACTGTTAACAACTTGTTGCAACACATAGTAACTGTTGTTGTAACTGTTGTATTTACTATACTTTTCTACAGAGTAAGCTGAACATTTCACCCCCAGTATCGCCGCATAGTTTTATAGCCCGTCGACATTTAGGGCCCCTTGTCGGACATCTTAAGGGTTTGTTTGTAAGACAACTTTGGCACTTAGCGCGACCCACTTCCACTTCGAGTGCCGGATCGCTCCTTCGACGTTATTGAGGTAATGTGACGTCACTGCTTTAGATTAGAGCGTAGATACTTTGTACCGTGTTTTTAGGGTTCAGTAGTCAAACTTGAAACGCTTATAGTTTTGACATGTCCATCCGTCTGTCACAGCCATTTTATTCACACACTATTACAAGGTTGAAATTTGGCACATGTAATAACACATATACGAGCAATTGTATAAAAAAAACTTGTTTGGTTTCGTTTATAAAATATTTGCCTCTAAAGTCCTTGTCCTTGCAATTCATCCTTGTGGAATGCAACTCATCCTTGTCCTTCCAGTTTGCTTGAGTTGCATTCCCCCCCTCCCCCCTAACTCATAAAGTACAGTTTCAAACAATTTGAGAAAATCTAGAATACTAGCGTTTCTATCTAGAATAATACGAATTTACTATGAAAGTAAATTATCACTAATATCTAAGTTTACCAAGATTTTATGCCCACGTCAACGCTGAACAAATTCTATAGTGAGAGGCAGAATCCAACCGTAAAAAAACACTTTGTTGGCGTATTACTTAAAAACTACTAGACCGATTGCAATGCGGTTTTCATAGTTGGGTTAGCTAATGATCTTGACTATAAAACCCTAAGTTAATCCGTGCCTATGAATACGCACTTGGCGGGTTTTTTAACTTTACGATGTAAAATATTACGTCATCGTCAACTATTACGTCATCAGCTTATTAGTTCCCACTGCAGCAACACAGGAATTTCAAAACTAATTTGAATGATTTTTCGGATTCGTACGCCCGAATGAAAAAAGAAACTCTTATAGGATCACTCGTGTGTTTGCCTATCTGTCTGTCTGTCACAGCCAATTTTCTCAGAATGTACTCGACCAATTTACGACACATAGGGGTGGGGGGTTGCTTACCTCCGAAGCTACTGAGCACAGAAAATAGTTCTTTATATATAAATTGCAGGAAAACCTATAAGAAGTCTATAGTCTTATAATAACATGGTAAATCTCTCAATATTATGAGATAATATTATATTTATCGTACGGAACCCTCTCAACGCGAGTTCAACTTGGATAACCCACATGCCTTAAGGCTTTTAACGTGTAGCCCAAGTGTTCTAGCTCTCTACCAGTTGACAGTGTATCAAATATGCTGGTGGCATTTCCCCGTAGAATTACAATACTAATTCGATGAACTACATTACACCAATATTATAAATCAGAGAAGTGTAGCCGCTGTCGTGAGCAGAGCCAATCAGAACTTAGGGTTTTAAAAAGGAATACTCTCTTATTAAGCGGAAAACTTCGTATGCGCGATGCAAAACTCCATACATTAGAACTGACAGTCCATATAAAAAGACATAAAATGTATAAATACCGATTAGCGCCATCTATCTTCTGAAGAGTGTGTGGTATTCTTGTTACTCCTTCACGCTCAAACGGCTGAACGGATTTGGATGAAATTTGGTACCAGGATAGCGCTTATATCCTAGATAGCACAATTCATCATCATCTATCATAATTATCCACGATGGTGAAACCGCAGGGCGCAGCTAGTATAACATAAATTAAAATCGGTTCAATAGTTTATTTATTAGTAAATAAATTTGAAGCCAGTTCTTGGGAATGCATGTATTGGAATCGAGAAATAGTCAAACAATCATAACCAGCCAGAAGATGTCCACAGCTGAACACAGGCACCACAGAACACCACAAGAAGCAGTTGCTCAGTCAATGCATCCAGCGCTCCCCGCGACTTTCAGCAGAGCTTCGGTCCACCTACTCTCCGTCTTTCGGTACGTAGTAGGTACTAATTTATTCTGCGCTCCGGTCCGTGGTCGCCATCCGAGGCTATCGGCGATCGCGTTGTTTATATGCACTAACGAAAATTAATTAAAAACTCATCACCTGACCTGTATCGCGTTTTCGGTCGACTAAACCCGATATAAAGCAACCTGACCGAACGAATCAGTTGAAGCGATAAAAACAGGTTCGAATTGAAAGCGAATGACCATTTCCACGTCGGTGATCCTGATAGATGGCTGCGATTTTTAACCCGTGATGAATGCCTTGGGTTAGAGGTTGTTTCAGACTACTTCGAGGTACCGAAATGGATCAAGGAAAATAAGTAAAGGTATGGAGCTCGAGGAAATAGGCGGAGAAAAATAGCGTCTTAATCTAGAGATTCGAAGAAACTTCCATGAGTCTATTAATATCTACAATATGACTTAAGGCCGATTGTATGTTACCAGTAAATAGACCAAAGAGTATATAAGTACATGTTACGCCGTGCCGTGCCATGTCATGCCGTGTACGTTTCGCTCCACATGTAGTATATGTGTTGAATTTGTGCCTGAGTATCCAGACATTTTGAGAATCTGTAGATTTGCTGAATAGATGTTCTGCTATAAAGACCATATGATAGTTGGGCGTTTTGCTACATATATTTTGCTAATTAGGTTTACTGTTCATTAGACGTTTCGCGCTGCTGGACATTTTGCTACTTAGACCTTCTGATCAGCAGAGGATATATTTCTAGGAATAACTTACTAGTCATTTACAAATATACCTAAAACATTGTCATCGGCTATAGAGTTTTGTATTATACTTAACGCAAATCAAGAACATGTCAAACGAAATGTGTGGCTGACAATAAATGACAACGAACCACATAGATCTCTGCTGTCAATCAACGTCTGTAAAGATCTAATAGAAATGTGGCCAAAATGGTGAAATGTGGTGGTTTCTTTTTACCCCCTCCCTCTCCCAGGTAGCTATATCTTTTTTAAAAAACTCTATCAAAAGATTTTTCTGCTGGGGAAAATATGGCGTTTCAAAACTTGTATGATAATAATCTAAATATATAAATAATCTTTAGGACCCTTTTAAAGTCCTTCCTCTGGGACGAACACAAACTAATTGAAGTTAAACGTTTAGCAAAATCTTTAATACTATAGCAGAAAATCCAACTATATTTTAACCACTAAATTGCCTTACCTGGAATATAATCAGGAGCCTATACCCGAGATTATAATACTATCTTCTACTATAATAATTATTTTTATAGGCGATTACGGGCCCTAGAACAAAGACCCATTGTAGGGGTTAAGTCATTAACCCTTAGGATAATAGTGTAATATATTTAGTAAGTTATGGGACTGAGACTTCCATTCACTCGCATGAGAGTAGGATAATTAAGTTTCAAATTTGAGGGAATTAATGTAATGACTATCTTTGACAGATCAATTACAATTTTATTAAAGTAAATGCATTCAGGGACCTTATCGTTGAGAAGCAATTTCATGTGGGTATAGCTGAATATAGATCGCTCACCTAAAACGAAACAGCAATCCACACCAATATATAAAAGTGAAACGTTGTCTGTTTGTTTGGGGAGTTTTAACGCGATAACGGCTGGATGGATTTTGATGAAACTTTGTGAATAGGTACTGTACAATACAGAGACAAAAATAGAATACGTATATCCCGGAAAATGGCAAGTATCCACGGGAAAACTGGAAAATGACGATTTCTCGCTGTGAGGAACGGTTGCCATGGAAACGAAATAGTAACAAATCATCAAGAGCGTTGGTGCTATACCTTTGCATTTATTTTTAATATCCTAGAAGAACACAGGATGCTCTTTTTCGCGATAAACTGAAGTCCGCGCGAATGAAGTCGCGGGCCAAAGCCAGTACATAATCTTTACTTGACTAATATTTAGCAAGAAAAGCAACTTTTCTATGCATGACAAGTAGGGCACCGTCACCAAAAAATGGTGGATGCTCCATGTCACTAGATAGAGTTAAAGGCGTTTTTTTGGCCTAAATTGCATCATGCTTGACTTAAAAAAAAAAGCGGTTTAAACACTAAACAATGTTTACGTTTGATCTAAAGTTTTCATTGTCAAATTAATATAATAACAGTATTCGTTCCATCAAAATTTGGTTTCAAATCTTGAATCAAGTTCTGAACTCAGATATATAATAACTGAATACGGTTAAAATATTAGATTTACAATTGAAACTCAAGATGTAATATAAGAATTACATGTAATATAATAATGAATTATTGTAGCTAATAAAGTATTAAATCGAACCTCATGCATTATAAAGCACAAAAAATATGTAAATATTGTCACTGGCTGCATCTATGGCGTGGACCATCCACCTTAATCAGTACCGATCAAAACTAAAGGATTTATGCCTACTGACGTAACAGTAGAAATAAAATAGCTGACAACTATGATAGGTCTTAGCGTTAATAAAATGCAAGAAAACGCTTGGTAATAACTTTTCCCTCTTGTTTCAGACGTTTCAATGTGACAGTGACAAATACATTTTATTCCTTGTTGCTGTTTGTTTGAGATTAAAATCTTAATTATGGTATCAATCATTTATGAGTGATTCGTGAAAATGGTTGGATTTAGAAATAAATAATTATGCCTAACGATCACAGATATATATAGTCCAACCTACCCAAACTCTGCTCCTAAGGATGTCATAAAATCATATAGGATAAAAATGTATGTTACCTATGGGCTCGTAGGTTGGACGAATTTCAGCCTCCCGAACAAACTGGATTCCGCAAAGGCGTATTTAGCACCGTAGACCACATCCATACGCTCCGGTAGATTATACAGAAGACCGAATAGTATAATTGGCCACTATGTCTAGCGTTTCTAGACTACGAGAAAGCCTTTGATTCTTTCGAGACTTGGGTAGTGCTACAGTCATTACAGCGGTGCCAGATTGACTACCGGTACATCGAAGTGTTGAAGTGTTTATATAGCAAGGCCACCATGACAGTCCGTATTCAGGATCAGAGCTTGAATTCCATCCAGTTGCAAAAAGGGGTGAGACAGGGAGATGTTATTTCTCCGAAACTTATCACCTCTGCACTGGAAGATATATTCAAGCTTCTGAACTGAAACAGATTTGGTGTTAACATCAATGGCGAATACATCACTCACCTTCGATTTGCGGATGATATAGTCATCATGGCAGAAACCCTGGAAGACCTAAGACAATGCTCAATGACCTCAATATTATTTCCCAACAGGTAGGTCTTTAAATGAACATGGGTAAGACGAATATCATGTCAAATGCCCATATCGCACCCATGCCAGTTTATGTTGGGAACCGTTCCCAACAAAAACTGGCATGCGATAATATCGTTCCCAGGGAACGATATTATCGAAGCTGTTGATCACTATGTCTACTTAGGTCAGACGATCCAACTGGGTAGATCCAACTTCGACAAAGAGGTCAACCGACGAATCCAACTCCGATGGGCAGCGTTCGGGAAACTACGCCTTATCTTCTCGTCGCAGATACCGCAGAGCCCCAAGACGAAAGTTTACAATCAATGCGTGTTGCCAGTGATGAAATACGGCACTGAGACGTGGTCGCTAACTATTGGTCTCATACATAAACTCGCAGTCATAAAGTCGCGCAGCATGCAATTGAGAGATTTATGCTCGGAGTTTCACTACGTGATAAGACCCGTAACGAGGAAATCCGTAGAAGAATCAAGGTTATCGACATAGCTCTCAGAAATTGTAAGTTGAAGTGGCAATAGGCAGGTTCTCGAGTGGCGACCACGAACAAGCAAGAAAAGTGTAGGGATACCCCCCCCCCCCCCCCATTGTTCCATATCAGGAAGTCGATGGATGGAGGTGGCACAAGATCGCTCGTCATGGCACTCTTTGGGGGAGGCCTAAGTTCAGCAGTGGACTTCTAAAGGCCGACATGATGATGGTGTCTTACTGAAATTTCTGTATCCAAAGAATCCCATAGCATTTACAGGATACAGCAAACCTTATGTTTCCCTATGGTCTCTATGGGTATGGGTAGTGTGGTGGTATGGTGGCTAGAGATCTTGTCTGCACAACACAGACATGGGAGAAGTACGTTTTTTCCGAAGCGGGAATTGAACCCGCAACCTATTGACGTGGTATTAATCAACTCAACCAGTGTACTACGGGTTGGCTAGACATTTAATATTAGCCTAGTCAATATGTGTTTTTAGTCTTAATTCTTTAGGCAATAAGAGGGTCCTACCCAAGACCCAGGCCTTATATTACGAGTAAGAAGCGTAAAGTTTCCGTTTAACTACACCTGTGTACGTACAGACAAACACATACTCGTACATATGTGACGGTAGCAGGTGGCGCAGTATGCATGAGCCATCTTGTTGAAATGAAGCTTCACATTACTAGGAGAGCAGAAGGGTAGAGGAGGTAATTATAACAGTTATAACTTTTCAACTTTCGCGATACGAACACATAGTAAGTAATGATATAAACAGGACTAAATCGCGCTAAAAACGTCAAAGTTTTATTTTATTTACCTCGACGTTACGATCATGTTGCATTGGTTGTGGTCAAAGCAATAAACAAAGTAAGGTTTAAAGTAAATTGAACCTCATGTCGTTACTGGATTTTAAGGAAAAAAAATAACATCTAAAATATTTATATATATTACTTTACTTTCTATACAACACAAACAAGACAATTTAACAACATTTAAATTTGAAAGCAGTAGCCATGTCATGTCACGAGAACGTCTGTGCCAAATTTCAACCCGATAGCTTCAGTGAAATATTCATTGAAAAATTCCAGGACATACATAAAAGAGAAGTAAATAAAAGCTTTTAATTTAAAATAAATACAATAGAAATGTTTGAAAAATCTGGACTGAGCGTCCACCAGTAAGTACTTTTTGAAAATTAAAGAGAAAGGAATCATTCACGAGATGTGTTTAAGTCTTCGCTACCTACATCAGGGCCATTATTCTATATTGCCACTAAGACACGTTACGCGCCGCGTTATGATATCTTCGTGGAATTATCGTGTGTAAAATACTATTTATTCTCTAAGCCACGGTCAAATTTGACAAACGCGACGAGGCGTGTTACGCGCACGTTATTGACGTTATAGTCTCTATATCGATACGATCTATGGAACAGCTAGGGATGTGAATATATGGTATTCAAATCTATTTTTCGCATAATCGATTTATTGGGATCCTTCAAAATAGATTAATCAAAAATCGATTATTTTTTCGCAAAAAAAAAACATATTTTAATTTAAAGAAATCTAAATTATTATGCTTTAAAAAAAACAATTAATTTAAAAACTTTAATGGGTCCAGAAAAATCAACTTTTCAAATCAATCGATTATTTTTCACATCCCTAGAACAGTCAACATTCCGAAACGAACGGACGTATGCGTATTAAAACACCACGTAAAATCAAATAAATAAAAACAACGAGCGTAGATAACTTTTCTTGTGGCATACAGAATTCCGTTTTTCGATTTCGCGCCATGGCCGTTTACGTTATAAGCACTTTATGACGTCACACGTTTTTTGCAAGGAATTTCGTAGTGCATTAGAGAATAATGGCCCTGCGTTAATAACGTAAAATCACCGGACAACAATATTAATAGTAGTTTATGAAACGGTTGCATAATAACTAGTAGTATATGCCGTTTCATACACTAGGTACTCTATCTACACTCATGCAGTAGGAACTTACATCTAATGGAAAAATATATGTCGTAATATTTTCTTGTTTTTCTGGTAAAAGCTCGTTCGTCATGTTCGTTGCTGTTTCCGTGATGTCAGGTGGAGTCAAATTCTCCTCACTAACACTGCTGTCGGACATTTTTAATCAGGATACAACTTTTGATCAACAAAAACACAATAAATTGGTCAAGTAGGTACTAATGTAAAGTAAATTATGGCGCCAAAATCCAGTCCACAGCGAATTCGCGCGCCTACGGTCTAGAATGCACCACCATAGATAATAAATGACGAAATCCCTCGTAATTGCGGAGCCAATCGGTGCTTTTATAGTATTATAATGTTTTTTTTTCTTATTCGAGAGGTGCCGTGCGTAATGAATGTCATTATGCCATCATTTTTGAGTTCATGATCCGGATTTTACGATATGAGTTTAGATAAAAGGTAATATTTTATACTAACGTTCAAGTTTAGGTAAATAACATACGAGAAAACTTACCACATAATGTCCAGTTGCGTCACTCCGCACGGCTCCGGAAAAAGCCGGTAGATATTACAAAGATCATTCCTCGTTGTCAGCGATCGGCCGGCCCGTGACCGATTGCTTCCCGCGTGCGCCGCCTGAAAGTCTATATCTCACGGTTTCCGCAAACCGGACTTGGTGACATGAACCTAAGAATAAGATGACGAAAAAACTCATTTTCAATGTCTATTCAAGACTTTTAATTTTAGTACTTAATTCATTGTGTAATTGGCACGTACAAGGAACTCAATGTAAATGTGCCCGAATGTAGGCCCGAATATATTAAAAAATATGTTACTAACTAGTTGTACCCGCAGCTTTGCACGCGTGGCCATTTCTCTAGGTTAAAATAACTTTATTACTATTTCAAGATCTAAAATACAAATATACCAACATAAAAACAACATTCCTTCAACCGTGTAAAAGATTTTATCGAATACTCGCTTCTACTCATCGGATTGAGATAATAAGTACGCCAGTTTTTAAGTCAACCGCTTGGCTATTAAACATTGAAAACCGCATCGCAATCGGTCTCGTAGTTTTTACGTGATGCGTGAACAGACTAACAGACAAGACAGACATGAATTTATTTCATTTTCAGTAGCTTATTTTTAGTACATTTTTTTTAAATAATTACCTTTCTTTTTTCAGTTTTTTTTTGGTACTCACTGCTTTATTATAAGTAACGATGCCCTTCACTTTTGGGCAGAATAATAAAATATGTGTTTTATTACATTATTTTAATCATGCCTATAAAACAGTACCGTGACATACCTACTGACTGACTGACTGACTAACTGACTGACTGACTGACTGACTAACTGACAGACAACGCCCAGCCTAAACTGGTGGACTGAGGTATTTGAAATTTGGAGGAATGATCCTTGAGTATCCTAGAGGTGAACTACGGAAGTAGTTGTACAGAAATGACCATAAGGTACAGCTAGTGCTATAATATGTTTGTTTAAGCCCAGACCATTTTTTTAGGTATCTTCGTTGTTCAGACTTTTTGTTACTTACTACTTTATTATAAGTACTTGTAGGTAAAGAAGATAGATAGATAATTATAATAATACCAAACTAATTGAATTAAATATAAATAATGCTAATATTTAAATAATTTTATCTCTCGCTAATCGGTTAACAAGTTTTTGTTTGTATTTATGAATGTAAAGTGTCCATGGAGTAGCGAGGACACAATATTCTAATCAATTAATCCCATGAAAGCTGCAAAGACGAAACAGAGTCCTGCCAAGATACTATTATTTACTATGTGGTCCAGCAGGGAAATATGGTTGTACCTACTGGACATGAAGATAATTGGCAGCCCGGCAAGTTTCATCTAACCCTACGCTTTGGTTTCTCGAGTAAAATGCTTTGACAAATTTGGGTTTTAAGGGCTACTGTATTTAACTACTGTATCATTTCAATCTAAATCTTTGTCTTTATTATCATTATAAAGTTAAAAGTACGTCTCAAAGTGCTAATAAAAATAACACCTAACATTATTAAAATATCCATCAAAACATCATAAGACCAATGAAACATAATTAACGACGTTCCTCACACCGAAAAGTATGTACATGCCTCCTCCATTAGCGAAATAAACGTCCTGGTTGTTACCAAGACTAATGATTCAAGTTTTCCGTCGTGTGTACAAGTATTTGTCAAGGTCTGTCGGCAGTTAATCTCGACAACCTTACTGCAGTAAATAAGCGAAATTAACTAAACGAACTCCACTGTCTTTTATGAGAAATTCTGTCTGTTTCTGCAGCGGTGGATGCAGCTGTTTGTATTCGTCAGTGGATGCTTTAAAGTCTTGAGTTTTCTTAACTATTTTACAGTGTTAAATAGATCTGAGATTGATCGTTTTAGACCCAATCTCTACCAATGGTGACACAATATCTGATGGAGTCAAATAAACGAGTGATTTCATCATCGTAGCTCTTATACTCATGGTATTCTTTACTCGGCAACTTGAACATTTTTGTGACCAGACATTAGAGTTATTAGTTTCAATTATTTAGTTATTTTATTGTTTTCGGTAATTTTAGCTATTGTTCACTTGTTCAGTATAGGTCCTCGTCATTTTGACAATGCGTAATTGACGTACTCTAACAGCAAAAATAATATGATTCCTGAGACAATTAGGCTGCGGGCAAACCCTGCATGACAGTTTTCAAAATTATTATATCAATAGCACACTCTATATAATCTCCGATTCACAAGCTAGAAGGACTGCAGTATACTAGAAGTTCATTCGTGTGTTGTCACTAGGGTTGTTTAATTTTCTCCATCATTTCTTCTGAGATTACAGACTAGTTTTGGTTTATGGTTACATTTTGCTCGTTGAATACCTTTCGACAAAGGACCACCAAGTTAAGGTGGTCTTCGTTTTCCCCTAGCATGGCTTAGGGAGTGTTCTTATTTGCGAGGCTGTCTTCAATTCACAAGCTAGAAGGACTGCAGTCCTTCTAGCTTGTGAATTGTATACTAGAAGTTCATTCGTGTGTTGTCACTAGAGTTGTTTAATTTTCTCCATCATTTCTTCTGAGATTACAGACTAGTTTTGTTTTATGGTCATTTTGCTCGTTGAATACCTTCTCGACGAAGGACCACCAAGTTAAGGTGGTCTTCATTTTCCCCTAGCATGGCTTAGGGAGTGTTCTTATTTGCGAGGCTGTCTTCTCTTTTCATAATGTCACTACTGTAAAAACACTTTGGCGTTAAACTCTAAAACATTAGGTTATTATATCACAATATGTAGTAGTTTAGGGATTACCCCCATTGACCTCCAATTTCCCCTTATAGCCATCCCAAGCCTTGCAAAACCTAATATACCATCATCAAAATAATCATCATCATCATTAATATAATAGTAATCATTATTATCTATCACTGGGTAGGTCTCACCCAATTCCTTGTTACGATCCTTTATCTTCCTCGATTTACACCTGGTCAAGTATCTCATCGCAGTCTCTCCACACCAAAGCACGTAGCACCGAAACTCGTAGCCAAACTGGACTGTGACCCCTCAAAGTACCTGGAGGCAGCATTCTCCTTTCCATCCGGTCCATGGTCTCGTTCGCGCCATTGAAGGTTAGCCGCGATAAGCTTCTCTATCCGCCATCTTACCAACGACTACTAAGTATATTATCTGTGGAGTGTGCTCCACAGATAATATCCTTATCTGTGGAGTGTGCTTCACAGATAATATCCTTAAATCTCTCGTCAACCAATAACAGTCAATTTTACCACAGCGATGCCATAACGCTAAACTTTACCACAGTGATGCCATAACGCTAAACTGTAACGTCAACCACAGAATAAATAATATTATAACGTCAACTTCAACTTCATTTTTAATGGCTTTTGCAACTGTAACGTCTTCATCTGAGTTTTTGAAGGGGTTCAAGCTGTCATGTTGTTAATGTTTACTTACTTGTGTTGTGTTATATACATGTGTTTTTACAGTGTTAATGTGTAAATTGGATATAGGGAAATTTTGTCGGAATATAGTTTTCCCGTTCTTCGTATGCGCGGACTACTGTTAATTGCGAAAAAAAGCATCCTATTTTCTTCTAGGATATTAAAAACCAATGCTATTGATGTTTTTTGACTGACTTGTTATTTCGTTTCCATGGCAACCACAGACCATTCTATGGTGGCAACCGTTCCTTACAGTGAGTAATCGACATTTTCCAGTTTTCCCGTGGAAACTTACAACTTTCCGGGATAAAAAATATCCTGTTTTATTCCAGGGTATAAGCTATCTCTATTCTAAATTTCATCGAAATCGCGTGAAAGCAAACAAACAAACAGACAACGTTTCACTTTTATATATTCGTATGGATTAGGTGTTCGTTAACTTGTACGAGAGTAAAAGGCAAAAAATTATACATCAAAAAACGTGGTAGGTACTTTGTGATGTCTTAAAAACTAGGGAGTTTCAGTAAAACGTTCACCATTTTACTGATTCGTGACTTTGTCATTTTGACAATAAGACTTGATAAACAAACAAATAAAATTGACATTGGTGCAATTGCTGGCCTTAAGCAATAATAAAAAATAACGGCCGACTACGAGAAGGACTCGCGCACCAAGGATTCCGCACAAAATTAGCTTTGCCGTTGGAAAACTGTTGTCCCCATAAATCAACAAAAGTCACAATATTTAAAAAAAAAAAGAAGTGATGTAAGTACTACGGTTTTCGGATTTTTACACGACTGCCCACAGAAATAATGTAATTTTTTTAGAGTTCATGTTTCTATGTATGCATGCTATATGTATGCATGTATGTATGAGTGTGAGTTTCTTTATTCCACCATAACTTTAAAATGCATGAACAGACCTGGATGTATGGTGTATCGTTAGAATCCTTACAACATCCCGAATGAAATAGGCATTTTTTTTTAGTTCCTTTTTTGGCAAGGAAGACGTGTTTTTTTCTTACCTTGATGATGTATTTTGTTCCTCTACTTGTGCTATAAGACATTACTTCCTGACAAATTTTCATGACTCTAGGTCAACGGGAAGTACCCGTACCCTATAAGTTTTGATTACTTTGCTAGTATCATAATATACGGCATAAACGGGATCCAAGCTCCAGCAAGATCCAGATCCAAGGGATTGCAGAACTGAGTATTTGATATTAATTTCTACTTTATAGCTTCACATGTTCCTTAGAAAAGGGTCTTGGCAGACAGACAGACAGTCAGACGGATGGACAACGAAGTGATCTTATATGGGTTACTTTTTTCCCTTTTGAGATACGGAACCCTAAAAAGATTTAAGAAGTCACCATCGTGTGACAGTTGACAGTTGACAGTTGATATTTCCAGTTGTTATTATGCTTTCGATGAGTGTTTTTTTTTAATTTGTCTATCAGTTTATTAAAATTTATATTAAATTATTATTTTCTGCTAAGATTTAGCTATCTATGAATCTCAGTTCTAGTGAGGTAGTGTCTAGAAATATGAACACTTACCAACTGCCAACCCTGTTACACAGACAAAGTGTAAAATCTGACCGAGCCACGCGATTGAATCGACCAAGCCTGTCACAAAACCTTTCTGAGCAACGCCCTCCTCGAAAATGCCGATATTTGATACGAAAATTAACATAACACTTCTTTCTATTTGGATTTTGAAAAGGTTCTTAGTACTGTTTAACTAACTAGTTTTAAGCAAACACTTAAGTGATAATATCGTAGGTCAAACAGGTACGGATTGACTCTCTATAGAACTCATTAAGATTCAGCAATCACTGCAACAAAACAAAATCAGTTTTCATACACATTTGAATGTTATTAATATTTGACCTAAATTTATTAATTAAAGTATTGTATTTGATATTAATCTTTCTACTTTTACTTGAGATAAACATTGACAAACTAAAAGCGCTGTAACACATTTTATTGACGACCAAAGTTTTTTACTTAGGAAAATATATTGACAACAGTTGTATCTTTCCATGGTCCTGTTTTAAGGCTAAAGTCGTAAAGCAAACTAATGTTGATGTCTTCCGGCTTTCTGTCTGCACTGTATCTTTTGTGTTAATAATAAAAGATGAACCTTACTATAGTAAACTCTTATCTCAAAATCGTTTTGCTGATCTGTCTACTTATATCCTCTGCGTGGTATATTAGACGTGGTTGGTTAGACCGCCCATTGTACTTATTTTAAAGAAATATTTTATGTGTAATAATATCTTTTTAGGTGCAATAAAGTATTATCTATCTATCTATCTATCTATATTAGAACAAGTTGTTAACTTAAATAAGTCCCATTATGTTACACTGCGTTAACTGTAAGTGTCAACTTTATAAAAAATAGAACTAATGAGGCCATTACATAACATAACATCACCACACATCATTGTCATAGCATCACCTCTGCTGACAATTTTATAAATACTGAATGTGGAAAGATTTTATATTTGGTGCCCACTCGACTCTACAGATAATTTAGTTCTGCCAATTTGGTAGCACTTAAATTATGACAGTTTGTAATGTAGACATCGATATCTGTCTAAAGTTTAAATATATCTCGCCCCTTGACAGTTCAGTAGCCAAGGTAACACCAACTTGTACCCGCTAGATTTAGCCTCGCTCAACAACTAATTGTCATTTTGCTTAATAATTCATAATTGACGTGAGCTACACTACTGATAAATAAGTATTCGTTTGCACTGTGTGTAGAACATAGGATGACGAACTTTCTGCCTTGTTTATGTTCATTCAGAATGAACATGTCATGTCCAATACAGACTCTGCAGTTCTAAGTCTATATTGTCAACCTGTTATGACCTAACAGAATATCAGAAAGTTTTGTCCCGCTTCTCGAAGGTCTTCTCTATTTTCAATCGACTTCCAGAGGAGGTGCTCAATTCGACCAGTATGTTTTTTTTTGTATGTATGTTACGCGATATCTCCGGCAATTGTAAATCGATTTGAAAATATATTTTTTTAATGGATAGGGTATGCCTCAGGGGTAGTTCCATTTAAATTTCATTAAAATATTCCACCTCTAAGGGTGGAAAATTAAGGGATGACTTAATTTTATTAGCTTTCACCCATTTTATGATGCGATATCTCGATTTGAAGTTAATCTCGGTAGTTTTTTTTATTGAATGTGTTATGCTGTAGGTGATATGCTTTATGTGATATGCTTTATGTGATATGCGTTATGGTCCCATACATATATATAATTTGGTGAAGATCTGACGAATACCTTCGGAGATACAAAGGAATGGATAACAACAAGTCACTTGCGATTGTTGTAATCGCATGTTCACGCCACTCAAAATAGGAAAATAAAATAAGATTAAAAATATGTAACAAACCAAGTAATTAATTATAGATTAAATTAAAAATTAACTTTAAAAAAAAGTAAAAACTGACTTCAAATTAATAAAATAATCTTATGTGGGAAACAGTTAAGGGAATCGGTGCCCAATTTTCTTAAATCAACGGCACATACTTCCATAACTGTTTCCCACATATGATTATTTTATTCATTTTGAAGTCGGTTTTTACTTTTTTTCTATGTAATTTTTCTCAATGTTATACATACCAATCGTTTACCATTTGGAAGTCAATCAACATCGAAGGCGAAGAGGTTGCTAATGCCTTCTAAACTTTTACAAGTCTCATAAAACTACAGCACGTAATGCTGCTACAAAGTAGAAACAAGGTGGAAAAATCTGGACGCACATACACCTGTGCATAACAATTCCTGCGAGCATGGATCTTATCGATCGATAAAATTCGATAAATTTATCGACCGGTAAACAGTTCTTTTTTTTTCAATTTTATCATAATGCGGTATCATGGATCTAGCCTCTCGGTAAATTTTATTGATTTGATAACACGTCGTGAGTTTATCGATTTAAAAAATGGCAATTCGTGGACTATACCATATATCAGATAGACGACTAATAGTCTAAGAATTATTTTTTGACTCAATTTGGCAAAATTACTGACATTATATCGACAACAATTGTCAAAAATAAGATTCATGCTTCCTTTTGTTAATATAAATCTATATATTAAATATGATTTATCGAATTTATATTGTTGTCGATAAGTACGTTCCGTGCTACTGAACTCGTATTATCGAATATTAACGTGAAACTTAATTTAAAAAAGTCGGTAAATTTATCGATCGATAAGATCCATGCTTGCACTGTTACGTTGATATATTTAAGCACTATAAAATTGTCTATAATACAGTGTTTATTTAATAAAGCTAGTTCCAATGTTTTGGAAGTTATTGAGGTTTTTGTCCGTTTTTGACCGACCCACTTTCTTTGCGGCCCAGTTTATTATTGCCGAGTGGATCCTAGTCGTCTATAATTTTACAATTTGATAGACTAGACAAATTCAGTCTTCAAAGTATGCTCGCAAATTTGATGCAATGATCACATAGCTTAAACACGGCTTAAACGGATAAGATATCAATTACGACCCTGTTGCCAACAACTCTATTATGTCATATATGAAATAAGTATGGTTAGCTGTGACAGAGGAGTTGTCAAGATAACTAATGCTGAGGTGTTGACCCGAAATACCAACATCTACGCTAATTAACTTTCCCGCCGCGTAAGAGAAATGAGTTATTACACGTGACTTTCCTGTTTTAGAAACATAGTGATCATTATCAGGAGACTAGCGGCCGTTTTCATACTTTAGTTCCTAAAATGAGGTACAGAATCGTTTTAGTTATCTGTCGTGGCGATATCGTAATATTGATCATTTCATGAAATGGTTGGCCACAACATGTTTTTTTTTTATTTCGTGAAATTCACGGTGACATCATGCCATATGAGTGAATGATTAGTGGTTGACGATATCAACAGCTCTAAACGTACGGCTACTTCATGATATGGTCAAACATTAGTGATCACATCGTAAAATAGTTACATTATCCATACCGCTAGAGGCTCTAGGCGGAAGCCCGAGTAGGCGGTGACAACTCAGAAGGCGAAGGCGGGAGCGAAGCGTGGCGAACTCACACCTTAGTCTTCGTGTTATTTTTTTAGCTTTGAAAACTTAGCCATTTGAACACGTTTGGTATCACAAAAACCCTAAGAAAGAATAAAAATAAGAAATAAACATAAACAACATAAATAATATTGTGGTACATACTTTGCATGTTTGGCAATTGGGGTAAGCTCAGCACTGTACAGCGCAGACTAAGTTTAGTCTACACAGGGCTGGTTTTCAGCATACCCCATTGCTTGAACTGAGATGTTACTCAAGCACGGAAAAATATAGAAATAGAAGCGAAACAGAAAAAAATATGCACATATAAAGAACAAAACAGCATTATTACAAATTATTACAATAATTTTAAGTGGGACAAGAACTTATTTATGTTGACTACAGTGTGTGTGTATGGGGGTGTGTGAGGGTGTGTGGGGGTTTGTGAGAGAGTGTGTGTATATTGTTACGCAGTTTAAAAGGTTGCTTTAAAGATATTTTCAAGACGGTTTAATATGATGGCTTTAAATTTAAGTTTTTAAAGATTGTAGCCTATTTTACCTCTCATAGGCGGAGGAATATTATTCCAAATTTTTGCTGCACTGTATTTAAACAACCTTTAAATCTGGTGGTCTTGTGTTTTGGAATAGAAAGAACGTGCAGGGATATTAAATATAAAATTATATGGCCAAACATGGATTGAAATCCATGGATCATTAAACGTTGATGTTTCAACGATGTGGTCAGTTTTAGCTGGCCAATTTATGAAATTATCGACCATTTCATGAAATGATCAATTCTACACACGATACGACATATCGATGGATATAGGATTACCCACTTAATAAAGAATTCTGCCAATTCATTCCCTGCATACTATATCGAAATAAAAACCTGCAAAAGGGCGATAAGTGTTTATCACCGAATCATCGAGGCCGGAAACAATCTCGCCGCGGGCACCGTGCCAGAACTTTGTTTGCGACTGTCGTGCGCAGATTTATCACTTTGGGAACAGTACTGAATCTGTGTCACTACACTAGTCATTGTCACTGTTTGGAATATAGAGAAATATCTATTGTTAGGCTGATTCAACTTCTCAATTGACGAAGGACTACTAATAATATATAACATTATAAAGAGGAAAGATTTTATTAATTTTATAGATAGATAGATAGATAACTCTTTATTGTACACCACATAGAACAAAAATAACTAAAACATTATAAATAAATTTAAACATTATAAATATATGGGACAATTAGTCTTATCGCTAAAAAGCGATCTCTTCCAGACAACCTTTGGATGGAAAGGAGTTAATATACGGCAAAGACGGTGGTGCATTATAATATAATAAATAAATAATAAAAACTGAATACAATGAATAAACATACTAATAAACACATATTTCAATATACCTACACATAAATATGTAAATATATATAGTATTGTATATATATAGTATATACATTATAATAAAAAATATAATTACATTTACTACATATACATTTAAAAATATATATAAACATAATACTAATTACAGTGAAATCACAACAGAATAACAACAAAATAGCAAGAAGTGATATTATTTATAGAGATAAAACTTCTTTACTTGAACTTTAAAAACAGGGAGAGACTTGGCTCGCCTTATAGTAACTGGCAGAGCGTTCCATAGGCGAACTGCTTGGATGGTAAATGAACTGCCATAAAAAGAGCTTCTATGTAGAGGGATCATCAAAGCAAAATTTTCTGATGACCTGAGTGACCACTTGTTAGAATCAGACAGGAAATTAAAACGTTCCATAAGAAATCGCGGGGAGGAGGGATTAAACAAAATTGTATAGAGAATAGAGAATAGAGAGTATATGAGCATTTCGGCGAAGGCGTATTACAAAAAATTCAGAGACATGAACATATTTGCGCAAACCAAATATAAATCGAATGCAGAAGTTTTGAAGACGCTCAAGTTTGTTTAGCTGGTCCTCAGTAAAATCTAGATAGCAGGCATCGGCATAGTCTAAGATTGGGAGAAGAAGTGACTGCGCAAGAGCAATTTTAGTGACAGTGGGCAAAAAAATTCGGAGTCTTCGGAGGGAACCTGCAGAAGCAAATAGCTTTCGACTAACGGTTTCCATCTGAGGAATCCAAGTAAGGCTCTGGTCTATAATTAAACCTAAGTTTTTGATACTCTGACTATATGGAATAGTGGACCCTCCAAACACAACTTTGGGTAGAACTGACCAATCAACTTTTGATATCATTCTGGAGCTGCCAAGAATTATTACCTGTGTTTTTGTAGGATTTATTTTTTTGTTAGTTTGTTTATAATGGATAAACTTAAAAAAATAATGAACCATTATAAAAAAAAAACTTTTTCCTTTTTAATGCTACATTTTCAGCGAGTAACCTGGGCATTATTTTATTTTTATAAAATTAGAGATACATACGAAAATTGCAATAATGTAACCTAATGTATTAAAAATTTACAAAAATGTGGATTACTCGCTGTCTAGGGAACGGAATGACATGTTGCCGTGGAAACGAAATAATAACAAGTACATCAAGTACGTGAGTAATAATGCACTTGTGTATGGTCAAAAAGCACTGCTGCCAATGATTTAGAATCACGCTTACTGGCGTTTTTTTTTTGGGTTGCGACGTGTTTATATATGATAAAAGTAAGAAAATTGCCGCGGTGTGAGTGTGAAGCCAGGGTGAGTCACTAGTTGAAAATATAAGCATTGTCTTGCTTGTTAGACAAGAACTTTAAGAAAGTCTGCATATGAGCTACAGAGTATACATACTTAGTTTTCTTAGCCCTTTTCTGTATCTTTCTAATTAAGTTTTTCTTTATCTTACGAGTTTGACGACAACGATCACATAAGTCGTAGTTGAAGTCCAAATGTTTATTGACAAGCATTATTATTTTTCATAATAATTTGTTTATTGTATGGAGTCAGTCAGTAACTTTCTGTCTAAATCTAGTGTCTACATTTTTTCAATCGACACGATATCACGTTTGACAAATTAAGAAGTGCAAAAGATACACCTCATTCAGTGATACGGGCTATGGAAATCTTGGTAAAGCGTCAAGGAAATAGTCAAGTTAAATAAAGTAAAATGTTTATAGAGATTCTAAGTAGAAGATAACATTAACTGATGTGAAATTTAAAACAATTCACAATGTGAATTTTCAATTAATCTCACAGAAGCATTCAATTTCGTGTAGCATGTCATGTTACAACGAAAGGCATCGGAACGAAAATTCCATTTTTATTTGAGAGTCACATAACAATATTCATAAAAGTTAACTGCCGTGGTTGTACACCTGGAGATAGCGAGCGACGCTGGGTGTTAGCAGTTGTATGAAAATTAAGCAAAGTAAAAACTTATCGGTGACGGTGCGGTTGGTATTTCGCGGTGTGGTCTGGTTAGATAAGGTTTCTAAGCTGGTATACTCGTATCTTGAGGGCTCAACATGAATATGTAGAGATGCTTCGTCGTCTCTTCCTTTGATAAGCCTTAATCACAAAATTTAACGTGTCAAGTTCTGAGAAGTACTTAATCTGGGATTTATATAATTACTATTTTTATATAATTTTTATTACGGACTAGGCAATCAAACGATTGCCTAGACCACGATCTCACATGATGGTAAGTGATGATGTAGTCGAAGGTGTAGCACGCTTGCCTATTACGAGTAGATACCTATTTACTCTTGACTTAAACACACCTGGGTTATATTTTACAGAAAAACTCCGACGAAGGCAGGGCCTTCCACTCCTTTGCAGTTCTTATAATAAATAAAGAAGCGTAGTTACCGCTTTGTTCATGTGTGAGGTATTTAAACCATAAAAAGGTGGCGCTTTGCCGAACGTCTAGTCGTACGGTAAGGAAAAGGTGATGGGGGAATCAGATTGTGCAGTTCTTGTGCACACTCTCCATAGTGCAATCTGTAGAAAACCGCCAGGCTTGCTACCTCACGTCGATGCGCTAGACGTTGAAACTTACTCTTTACCAGAGTTTCATCCCCAATGAACCTCATAGCACGTCACTCAATTTTACACTCTAATTTAAACGGGACTTAATTACGCTGCGGTAGCCTAGCGGTATACCAGTGTGACTTGAATAATACAACAGTATAGGGTTTTCCCGGAATTCTCACTGGTGGGATCAGTCTTATTTTATTTAAAGTACGGTTCGGTTAATGCCACTTGGACCATTCATTGCCACCAATCACTCGTTCGATTTCAATAAGCTCAGTGAGCTTAGTTTGTTGACTATGCAGGTATAAGTAAAACGAAATTAAGTGTAAGTATTACATATCATGTAATAATGTTATAATTTTCACATAAATCGAAGTTTGCCTTATTCTATGAGCTTGGAGAGCGGAGATCTATACATTATTATATATTCTTATGCAGTTCTGTGTGCATCCACCTGAAACAAATTGTTATTATTAGTATAGTAAAGTAGTTTCAACATTCAATATAGTTAGGTACTTGTCTATCAAGTCCTAGGCTATAATTATATATTGTCGAGCTTCCATTTGTCCGTCTCTTCAAGACTTGATCATTTTTGTGCACTGCCACATTGTCTTTATGACATAGGTTGATGCACTTTTATATACATAAGTACAAAGCAGGAGATTTCATCTTGAAATACATTTCTAAATCGAAAATATATTTCTTTCTTCGTTTTTTGGCGTTTTATATATTTATTGGTTTGATTGTTTTGTACAAAAATAGTGTACAAGGAAGGACTTAATGATATGATGATGCATTTTTACTCGACGGCAAAGTTTATTTTCAGTTGAAGTTTAACTTTACCTCAACAAAATCTGAATTGAGAAGCACTAATAGTTACTACACCTATAGAAATATGATATTTTTTTAAAAGCAGTCGTAATGATTATTTGAAGTCGGTACATACTATTAATGCTGAGAAATAATATCAATGTTTAGATTTTCTTTCAGAGACCTATCTACAAAATATCTACAAAAAGGATATTCACGGTAGGATCTTTGTCTCATTGCGATGCGACGGCATATTATTATATCACTACGAAACTTACGATGCTAATTAACTTTTAATTATACTTAATATCTACATGGAAACAAAAATTTTAGATAGATGAGCAAAATAGAAAATAAATTCAGACGATGTATGGTTGGAGGGAGATTGCCATTTGCCGCAATTGGTTTTGTTGGCTGGCGCACCACCCACAGATAATCACTCGAACATAAAACCCGGCAAAATTTGAAAAGTCCTATTTTTGCTAGAAGTATTTGTAGGCTAGGTTTAGCTTTATTCTGCCGCCTAGGTACCGGTTTTCCGGTATTAGTGTTGATTGCGGGTGCGGATGTGGAGTTGATCATTACTTCTATTGCCTATCTAAGAGATTCTCAATATTTATTTATTTTTATCTACAAACTAGCTGCGCCCGCGGTTTCACTCGCGTCGATGATGATGATGATGACGATGAAAAGTATCCAGGACCTAAAGCGGCACGTAAGTCTAGCGGGGAACGAAACGTGGCGGGGATCTTGGCACAGTCAGTTTTCGGGATAAAAGTATTCAACATTTTAACCACACTACATGAACTTTGACTATGCCAAGATCCCCGCCACGTTTCGTCCACCGCTAGACTTACTGCCGCTAGGTATTTATATAATAAATTTCATAACAAACATAAATACACACTCACAAACTTTCGTATTTATAATACCTATTAGTTTAGTGTGATGTGAAGTAACTATGAAGTTAAAGTTTGATTTGATAGCGTGAACAGCTGCATCCTGCGGTTTTACCAGCGTAGACAAATTATTATGAAAAAAGTATCCAATGTGTTAATTCGGGGTCTAAAGTATCCTCTAAACCAAATTTCATCAATGTTCATCCGTTTCAGCGTGAAGAAGTATCAAACATACACACATACACATAGACCCCTTCACACTACAAAATTTCACATATATAATATTAATAGTGTGATGTGTATATCACTTAGCAAGCCACACAACACATGTAATTAAGCCAGCTAACTGCTGCACATTTTTCCAACAATTAAAATATCCACTTGGTAGAATAATCCCTCTCTAGCGGTATTAAGTTTTAAACCTCTTAACTTGGAACGTTCTACGCAGGTACTACTAAGGTATCCCTTAGAATCGAGTTAGTAACGGGTTCTAAATACCTATAGCTGTATGTTAGGATAGGTTTCACTCAGGAAAGCTTATATTTTCTTCTACTTCTCGCAGAGCAGGTTTAATGTTTTTAATTGTAGGTAATAGAGATAAAATTGCTTACACCTAGCTATGAATAAGGCGCATGGGCGTCGCCGGATACTATAGTCTCCAAAATGGGAAAATAATCGAGTCTTGTATTTCTAAAAGCTTTTAACTTCACTTGGCACACACATTTGATTCTCGTGACATCACATGGCTACTGCATAAAAACTTATTTATTCAATTATTTTTGAACTATTATATTTTGATTTTTTGTACCCATCTAAGGTTACCTACCAGTCGTGTTTTATCAAATGTAAAGGAATTGTATGTAAATATTTCACATGTACTTATTAAAATAGGAGTATAAATTACTTATGTATATATAAATTATGAATTAAGGCAGAACATTTGATCCATACATTGTTAATAAAAAAAGTAAGTTTAAAAAAATAAACTTATTGTTATTTTTGACGAGGATACGTGTATAAATTTGCTTCTATATCACTACGGGCAATGATAAATACTGTTATGATAACAAAATCGGGTGATTTTGTTTGGTGTTGCAGCTCCATATCTATCATCGACATCCAATACTTATTACATCACTAGATAGCTAAAGGATCAAATAATTCGTAACTTTGAGTAAGTACTGTGACGCATTTCGAGCAATAGAGGGCGAAGCGCCGGTCGTTTCGCTTCGTCACATAATTTTTGTTTGGTATACATTTTTACTTGAAGAACCTAGAACGTTCGTTTGAGTTTCAATCAATTCAATGTAAGCTATCATCAAGATCTATCGATTACGTGCATTAAACCTTAATATGAAAATGCCCCACCCTCCGTGATAAGAGAGGTTACCTTCAGCTGGGAAAAATACAGAGAAGGGATAGACAACAGGCACCCACTATATGGACACGCTCCACCAATAAGTTGTCTTAAAAGTCGCAGGAGTTTTATAAAATGTACTGAACCCAACTCTGGTGATGCTGGATGGGCAAGGCTCAAATTGTGGCAAGAGAGTCATGCACCACCCAGTAACTTTGTTGCTCTTGCAGAAAAACTCCCAGCTGGCCGTGAACTTCCATGATCAATATGGAAATCCCTAAACAGGCTACGAACACAAGTGGGTCGCTGCAGGATTAACATGTGCAAGTGGGAGTTTGCACCCTTTTTCAAACAGCCAATGTGTCCCTAATTAGGTATACTATGTATAAATGAAATTATATTATTATGTAGTATTATATTATACACGTAGGTATATTATGTAAGTATAGAAATAGTATTGGTATTATTATTAGGAATCTATTAGTTTTCCAATTTAAAATAGGCACTATTCCGCATTAGAAACATCACAGTACACCGAGGTTAACTGGAAGATAATGCTTGCTAGCATTAAGTTCGCCTATGTACCTATCTTATGTGTGCAATAAAGAATTTTCTATCTATCTATCTATCTATGTGGAGGACCCACACAAACAATGCCACACCTAATATCTTGCCCTTCGAGCCGCTACACCTGCACGCCAGTAGAATTAATGGAAGCCAAAAACAGTGCGGTAGTGTGACAGTGTGGCCAAACAAATTTAATTTTAGTATCAAGAGGCTGAAACACCGACACGGAAAGAAGAAGAAAAGTTAAAAATTAAAATAAATAATGCAATGACAGCCTATACTTATCAAAAAGCTAAATCAAAATAGAGAGATCACATACGGTTGAAAAAGCTTCACAATAGCAATCCAGTGATACCCATAAAACACCATAAGACAGAGTGAAGCGGTCCGTATTATGGTACACATGGCCGTGTCCAAAACACGCAGATTTTTAAAATGTAGATTTTACTTAAATCTGGAAAGAAACGCTTACAAACATTTATCTGCACATAGAGCCGGTCAATAACGGCTAGTCTTTTATAAGGTTTTAATAACTCCCAAAGTAATTGCAGTAATCGGACAGAACGTTTCACTCACGAAAAACATCGGTAACTCCCACGCTATAAAGAAGCTATTTAAAGTGAAATGCGTCTAAGGAATCCTCGCCAACTCGCACCTGGCTCCCGCTGATTTCACGAACGACTTGTTTGTTTCGTAGGTTTATTTAAGCAGTAAATTAGCTGAGAAAACGTCACTGTATTTTTGTTTACGCTGTTTCCACTTTGTTTTCGTTTCCGCTGTTTTTGCTTGCTGATTTATTATATCTAATTATTTCATTATATTTATCTCTATAATAAAAATAAGGATAGTATTTAGTGCACCACATTAGCAGGTTGAATTATGATCTCTAATCTCTTTCTGAGGGGCAGCGTAAAAACCAAAGCCAGCCAAGATTCAAACCTAAATTATATCATTAAAAGCAGTTTCATCACACCCTTACATAATATATAATAGGCCTTTTATTAGGTACGGAGTGTAGAAATACAAATTAATGAAGGTACTTGAGAACCGCTCGCCTCTTAACTACGCAGGCTACATTGCATTTTAAATAACAATCCTGTCATATTGTGGAATATTTCTTGCAACTTCAACTTTCGTTCTTATTTTTATGACCAAATTACTGTTTTTACTGATGCCATGACAAATAATTGGATTATGGAATCGATCTCATAATTTACCATGTAATTCTAAAACATTATCTTTATGGCAGATAATCTATACTTATAATAAAACTGTAACAGTTCCAATTCTGTACATTGAAGATATTTAGTAAATATTTTTTGGAGGCTGTTCTATATTTTATACTGAAGCCAAACTGTATTTTTTCATTATTGTCTTTCTGTCTGTATGTATCTTGGCTAGGCATCACGCCGAAACTACTGAATGAATTCAAATGAAACTTGGCACAATTTGAGTTCATACTCATAAAGGTTCCCGCAGGATAGGGGTTGAAAGTTTTTTAAAAGAACACGTATTACGCTGAAACTACTGGACGGATTTTGATACAGCTTGGCACAGTTATAGTTTATACTAGCTGTACCCGCGGCTTCGCACGAGTGGCCATTTCTTTAGGTAAGAAGCAAAAATAAAAATATAAATATAACCTCCAACTTCCCACCCCCCTTATAGCTAAGAAGAAAAACCGCATCAAAATAAGACCATTCGTTTGGGAGCTACGATCATCACCCTCCATTTCCCACCCACCCCTTCACTCTCCCCCAATTGTGGCTAAGAACCATCTCTATCACATCAGTTTTCAAACATAAAAAACCGCATCAAAATCGGTCCATTCATTTGGGAGCTACGATCCTTATCCTATTAAACTCGTATCTTTCTTGTACAGATTTTTTGGTACTTACTGCTTTATTATAAGTATAAATGCCCATAACTTTTGGGCAGAATAATAAAAATATGTGTTTTATTACATTATTTTAATCATGCATATAAAACAGTACCGTGGCATACCTACTGACTGACTGACCGACTGACTGACTGACTGCCTGTGGACCTAGGTACTCGCATTGATAATGAAATTTGGAGGAATATTCCTTGAGTATCCAAGAGGTGAACTACGGAAGTAACTATAAACCGTAAAACATGAATACCAACTCCAAATAAAATACCCCCTATCCTGCAACCTAACCTGTAACGTTAACGTTATGAAAAGTATCAAATGTCCCTACCTCGTAGTATAAACACAAATCATGCCAAGTTTCATTTGAATTCATTCAGTAGTTTCGGCGTGATGCGCGACCAAGAAACAGACAGACAGAGTGACAAAAAACAAAAAATGAAATAAAAAAAATACAGTGTTGGCTTCAAACAGTTTAAAAATTTACTATAATATCTTCAATGTACAGAATTTGGACCTATATCCCGCAGGAACCCTTTATTTTTTCGGTGTAATATGTATCTTCAATTTTCACTCATCATATAAATTATAACTATGCCAAGTTGAATCAAAATCCATGCTGCAGTGTGATACTTGTTCTTTTAAATAACTTTCAATCTCTACCCTGCGGGAACCCTTTAATTTATCGGGATAAAAAGTATCCAGTGTCCTAACTCGTAGTATAAACTCAAATCATACCAAGTTTCATTTGAATTTGTTCGATAGTTTCGGCGTGATGCTTCGCTAGGATACAGACAGCAAGACAGAAAGAAAAAAAATACAGTTTTGGCTTCAGTATTGAATAAATAACAGCTTCCAATTTTTTTACAATATATATTCAATGTACAGAATTGGGGTCCAAATTCTGTACATTGAATTGAAGGAATTTCGGAATGAAAAGTATCGTATGTCCTACCTCGTAGTATGAACCCAAATCATACCAAGTTTCATTTAAATTCATTCAGTAGTTTCAGCGTTATGCCTAACCAAGACACAAACAAACAGACAGACAACAATGAAAAAAATACAGTTTTGGCTTCAGTAAGGAATAAAGAACAGCCTCCAAAAAAAATTACAAATTGTCTTCAATGTGAAGAATTGGACCTGTTACAGTATGTATAGATGATGATTGAAAATGAAGGATACTTTTATTCCAAAAATATGAAGAGTTCTTGTGGGATAGGGGTCCAAATTTTGCAAATTAAAGTAATTTTGTTTTGGAGTCTGTTTTATATTCGGTACTGAAACCACTACTGTTTTCTTTTTTCATATTCGTCTTACTGTCTGTCTGTATCTTGACTACGCATCACGTCGAAATTACTGAATGAATTCAAATGAAACTAGGTATGATATGAGTTCATACTATGAGGTACGACAGTGGATACTTTTTATCCCGTTAAATTAATGGGTTCCCGCAGGGTAGGGATTGAAAGTTATTTAAAATAACACGTATCACGCTGAAACGGCAGCATGGATTTTGATGCAACTTGGCACAGTTATAATTAACATTAGATACTTTTAATCCCGAAAAATTAAATGTTCCAGCAGGACAGGGGTTGAAAGTTATTTGAAAGAACACGTATGACGCTGTAACTATTGGATGGATTTTGATGCAAATTGGCACAGTCATATATCTATACTTATAATAAAGCAATAGGTACAAAAAAGGCTGTACAAAGAAGTCAAATAGAAAAATGGTCTAGGGTAAAAAGAGCTACAGAACAATTTTTTGTTTTTATTCGTGTCTTTCTGTCTGTATTTTTGTGCATAACGTAAAAACTACTTGACCGATTGCTACGCGGTTTTCAATGTAAGATAGCTTAGGGATTGACTTAAAAACTGATTTTCTTATATATCCAGCTGACACAACTCGATGACAATGAATTCTAAAAAAACGTGGTTCTTCGTGGTTGGATACAGCGGGGCTATATGACAAGAAATATCATATTATACCAACAATACCGAAATTATATAGTTGCAGCTCACTTCCAGGTTGGATATTAGTCCTTTTAAATTTGAAACCTTTATTCCCACATGTACAAATCCACACTATTCCTTTTAACCACCCCACGAACTGCAGCCACGCGGTGGCAGACAGTCACACTGATGACTATCGGCCCCCACGTTTTGGAAATGGAGGCAAACGTTTATACACTTATGGGTAACATTTCTTGCGAGAAAGGGAATAATTGTGCTAATGGGATGCATACCTACGAATTTTCTCCCAAAAACTCTGTATCACCTCGACTTGGCTTAAATGTTTGCTACAAAACATGTAAATTTTATTACAAGATCATTCCCTAACAGTCTATCGCGCGATAACATAATCTTGTTTCAACTTAGACCTATTCTTAAACCTTGTTATTCGACCTAAAACTTATCTCAACACATTTTACATCCCTTTTTCTTTGGTGTTATAACTACAAAACACTTAGAAATCGGCGTCCCATCTAAACTTGTTAGTTAATAGCTGGAGTTGGGTTTGGGAGCGCTTTTGATCCCGGTAGAGTTGTACCAATAAAATGCTGAAGTTTTTCGACGGGGCTAAGCGATCGGCAATTTTCAATATGGGCTGAGTTCAAGTTGGCTATACTTCATGTTTATGGGCAGAGTTGTGCTGCGACGTGCATGTTAAGTGTTTGTAGTCTATGTAGGCTTTAGTTTTAAAAGAAAACGGACAAAATAACAAGAGCCTTTCTTTGTACGGGTAGGCTATTTAGTGATAGCCCAATTGTTCCATAATACAGACATAGAGTCAGGAGTGTAGTAGGGCACTTCTTTTGGTGACTGAATAAGCCAATACGGGATCCGCAGCTGCGACCGCACCGTTTGCATTTGTGTACGTTTTTGGGCCAGCACCTCCAACCAACTGTGTCAATTTTTTAAAACCGTCTGCAGTAACTTTTCTTCACTCGTCGCACATCTTCTGGAAAAACTTCTCAGTTAGCAAAGTTTATGTCAAAAGATAATACATCGCGTTTGACTGTCCTTGAACCTCAATACAGGTCGACCAATACGGTGCACTAAGGGCCGTATTAATAAACCGACCTCAACTCTGAGAGCGCTATTGAAAGCGATCTCAAGATGCTAATCTAATTAATAAACATATCTTAAGCTGTTGATTGAGATGCCGTAATCAGCTGTAACTCAGCTGATTACGGCATGTGTTTAATAATAAATCAATCTCCAATCTCAAGAGCGCACTTGCGATGTGCTTTGAGTTACAGAATGTTGAGTGCGATCGATCCGTGACTTGAGAGCGTGATTGCCAGTTGCTAGAATCAAGGATTTCGAAAATATTATGTCAGAATTTGATAATTATAATTATATTAACCATCATTATAAGAATATTTTTATATTCCTCTGGAAATAAACAAATTTATTTGGCATGATTGCGAAAAGATCCAAAGATTTGATAGATATCAGAACCTGGCGAGGACTCGCTGAAGTCTAAAAAGATCCGAAATCGTAACCAAAGGATACGCGCTGGAAATACTGCATGGCTAATCAATGATTTTTAATTTTCATAAATTATAGTTATTTGTTGATGAATTGCGTTAAGTTCTTTAATAGATAGTGTAACTTTGAAAATATAGACAAAAATTATGGCTTACATATCCTTTCTACAAAAAAACTAAAGTAAGGTCATGATGATTAGGTAGAAAATAATCATTACGTTTAATATAATCGCATTCAATTTAATTCAACTACATCTAATAATAAATGTTTAAACCTTACGTTATATTTGAGCAAAAACCGAACTTTCACTAAAGAAAATAAATCGTTCATTCGTAGTTCATTCAATCTTGCTCTCAAGTTCTGGTTCGTGACGTAGCATCTTGAGATGCGGCTCTTGAAAGCGACATGATCTGAGATAATCTCGGTCTTTATTAATCAGCGACGATCTTAAGATGCTGATCACAACTTGAGAGCGTATCAGTTGATATCACACTTGAGAGCTCAACCAAGAGCGATTTATTAATACGGGCCTAAAACACTATTTTTTTTATTGGGAACGCAAATAATTTTGCATTTTTATTTCAAACAAAGCTCTAAGTAAAAAAAACAACCCAGTAAGTAGAGTCAATGTGCGTAAACCCCAGCGATAACTACCACAGACACAGTCTAGCAATAAACACAAAATGGCGTCTCTAACTTGCAGGCATTTTGTCAAAATGTAATACAATATGTTACCGTCTATTGGGTACTCTGGACAGTTCATAACCACTTGCTTTTTCCTGGAATGTAGGTTATGTAGGTACATGACAGTAAATCTGAGTGAGGGCGTGAAATTGTTGAAAATTAGCAAGATATTTATCTTATACTACTGACTCGCCCCGACTTGTCATGGGTAGCGCTCACGCCGTGTCATTTTTCTTACTTTGAGCATTTTTAAACCCGTCGTAACTTCTGTAAAAAATATGCCTGTAAGCGTAATTCAAAATCTTTAGCAACAACGTTCGTGGTGTTTTTTGACCATAAACAACTGCATTATTATTCACGTACTTGACAGACTTGTTATTATTTTGTTTCCATGGCAAACATGGGAAACGAGGTAATGGAATGACTTCCGTACTGTATTTTTGATAACTTGGGTTATATTATTGCAATTTTAGTAGTTATCTCTAATTAAAAAATAAAATAAACTACTCATGTTACTTGCTGATAATGTAGCTCTCTATCGGTGAATAATTGTTTTAATTGGTTCAGTAAGATTTGAGTTTATCTATTACAAACAAAACATACAAACAATCAAATCTTTCCTCGTTATAATATAAGTGTAGATGTAGATTAGTGTAGACAATTGACTGGGTTAGTGTTGGACCACGATCCCTCCTCCCTCACTTGCCTGACGATGTGGTTGGAGGCTTTTTGCATTATCCTCAACAGCTGGAAGACATCCACTTTTGGCACATTGGCCACTCCAGTAGAAAGCCACGACAAGTGTCAAATCACCACCATTGGTAGATTGATTGATTGATACAAACTATAAATTTACATATACGTAATATATATTATATGTATATAAATAAATATATATATAATGTGTGCAAAGTAAATATATATATATATATATATATTAATTTCAAAATATAATAAGGTAGAAAATAATTGCAAATAAAACTATTTATAAAGGAATTAAACTACAAACTAAATAAAAATCGAGGGAGTAACAAATATTATTACAAGGGAAACAAGAACTAAGGTAGTGAGAATATAGAATTAGGTAGAGATAATATAGAATATAGATATACTCGTAGATAACAGACAGTGACACAAACGAAGCCATGGTTTTCGCTATTACAGAAGGTAGTGACTAAATGGTGAACTGGGGTGCGTTTAAGTAAGATGGCGAAATTTTCACCGGATAAAAATTAACTAGCGATGGTTCGCTGAACGCAGTCATAGGTTTAGCTGTCACATTCAAATTTTAAATTTGACAAATTCTTGTTCAATATCATAGTAAAGGTCCCCTACATATTTTATTTATATTCGTTTTATAGACTATGTTACTGCTCTATTATAAATCTAGATATTATTTTCGATTATAACAACCGATTAATTTTATCTAACCGCAAATCGAATGACAAACAGCTGTCAATCTGACAGCAGACTAAAATTTAGCGACCTCATAATCTCGCTAAAATGTATCCTAGCCAAACGAATACTTATACCAGCGGACGCCCGTGAACGGGGCAGATTACATCTTAGTCGGGTTAATTTTTCGCCTCGCGGTGTGCTTGAACGGGGTATTTGACGTTTAGTCAGTTTAAATTTTATACTGGACAATTGACTTAAACGCACCCCAGAAGCGACGAGGGAAATCTAGTGAGTGATCAGTGGATGTGTTACAAAAACGCTGAAACAATATTGACATCCGCATACCGCCTCTGCTCGTCGATAACGTATTTTTTTAGCTTTAGGCAAAACATGCTTAAATGTTTTAATCTCCTTACTGGCGGGGGCAAATTATTCCAGCATTTGGACGTCGCGTACCGAAAGCCTCCTCTAAAAGCTGTCGTACGGTGACGCGGGATCGACAGCTGCTGGGAGCCGTCTCTGTTTGAGCATTTCCTGTTACATGTGACCCACTTGATATTATCTTAAAGGTATGAAGGCAGTTTGTGGTTGATTACGCCAAAAAGCAGACACGCTAAATGGAGTTTACGCCGGGACTCGGTGGTATAGTGAAACAAAATCTATCGCACGCATTCTGAACACGTTGTACTAAACGTTGGGTCCGTGAAAGCAATCTAGGGCCAAAAACAGTATCCGCGTAGTTTAATTTGGAAAGTACGAGCATACATTTAAAAATTCTCAATTTAAACGCATTTTGTTTAAAATAAATGGATCGATTTCGCTAAACTGTTTATCATACGTTCTGTGCATTCTAATGGTGATTCTATTCGCAGAGTATTTTGTACTATGAGTATGCACATAAAAGAGTTGTGTATGTCTCTCATACAAAGGATTCGACGAGTAGAATGCGAAGATCTTCACAAAGATATGGTCTGAGTTTATAAATTATTTTAAGCATATAAACACTGTTTTGTACGCACGCAGCTATATGAATCTCAAATAGTAGTTCCGCATCGACATTCAAACTCAGGTTCATCATGTCAGCCTTTAGAAGTCCACTGCTGAACATAGGCCTCCCCCAACGAGCGCTATGACGAGCGATCTTGTGCCACCTCCATCCACCGACTTCCTGCGATGGCTACAATGTCGTTGGTCCATCGTGTGGAGCGTCTCCCCACACTTCGCTTGCTTGTTCGTGGTCGCCATTTGAGAACCTTTATTCCCCAGTGGTTGTCGATTCTGCGCACTATATGGCCTGCCCATTGCCACTTCAACTTGCAAACTCTGAGAGCTATGTCGGTAACCTTCGTTTTTCTACGGATCAACCCAGGTTACGCACCTAGTAAACCCATTCACTTACTTCAACCATCAGTGATATGTGCACGGTTGTCGGTATCGATGCTAATTGATGTCTACTACCTAAGATCATGAACTTAGTCTTACTAGCGTTGAGCAAAAGACTTTTATTTTTGGACCAAATCACTACCCAATTTAGCTTCTCACAGCATACATGGGATGAGAAAAAGTGGTTCCATTGTTACGCCCTGCACCTTTAGGGATAAACATTCCTCGGGGCTAACTATCCAGTGTCACCATCTTCTGGAGGAGGTCAGTAAACAAAATCACCTTACTCTCCAATGGATAAAGGGAAACAGCGGATCGAGCGGGAACAATGCAGCTGATGAACTGGCAAAGAGAGGTTCGGGCATGTGCCCTGTAGGGCCAGAGCCAATGATTAAATTGCCTTGTAGTCAAATTCGAGCCTGGATCCGTTAAAGGACAAACAAACTACATCAAGAACTATGGGCAAGTATAAACGATTGTAGACAGTCAAGGGAGTTTAATCGGAACTCCCGAAAACTTCTGAATCTTAAACGGGACAGTCTCCGACAAGTGGTGGGAATTGTAATTGGTCATTTTCCTTTTAACTAACACCTTCACAGACTAGGTATCACAGACAGCCTCTAGAGCAGAGAATGCATGGAGGCAGATGGCCACGCATGTACTCCTCGAGTGCGAAAGCGTGGCGCCCCAAAGGGAACAGTTCCTGGAAACAACTTCTACACTGAGGAAAGCGTGCACCGGAATCCGTGAGCTGCTGGCCTTCCTGAGGGACATCGGGTGCTGTACTAACTATTGCCATCCGTAACACGCAAAAGTGGCGGGTTTTGGATTTTGAACGTGTCTTGTTATCCATTTACTCGCCTATTTATAAAAGAGCGATGGTAGCCTAACGGTTATAAAGAGCAACATAGAATCCAACGACACCGGGTTCGATCCTAGGCTCCGTACTTTTCTAAGCTATGTGCGGTTTTCCATCGCTCCGTGATTCGGAGGGCATGGCTGTTATTGATTAATAGCAGTCGTTAAGCCATGTCAGAGGCCCTCGAGCAGCCTGACAAACTCTGGCACCAGAAGCCGGCACTACCTCATACGACAAACAAACAAACAAAACCTATTTATACACCAAACACTTCCAACTAAAACCACAGATTAAATAATACAAGCTGAACTTTCCGAAACCTACTTCGTTACTTTCCGTACCCATAAGGTTCGTATATAACATGCACAGCTTGCAAAATGGAAATGAACTCGCAAACTAAAGAGCGCTCCACGTATTCGTTACTTTCCATTCGTTCACGTAAAATATGGCGAAGTGTAATGCTCCTGACGTAAACGTAACTAAATATCTGAACATTCGATCTACGGTTCGAAGCGTTGGAGTGTGGGGTGACCATATTGCAAGATCACTTTATTATAATGTGGTAACACATTTTAACTGGTGGTGTCTACTAATTGTTCTTGAAATAGAAAAACATCATTAAAAAAAAAACAAACAAATCATAAACCAGTATCATAGTTTTTACTTATAATAAAGCAGTAGTTAACAAAAAGTCTGTACAAAGAAGATAGTAAAAAAATGGTCTAGGGATCATAAAATACGATACTGAATAAGAATTAAAATCAGGTCTGTCTTTTTGTTGCTCATCACGATAAAACTACTGGACCGATTGCGATGTAGATTTCACTGTTGGATAGTTTAGGGTTTGTCTTAAAAACTGAGCTACTTTATATCTTAATCCGATGGTTAGAAGCCGAGTGAACAATGAAAAATTTACAGTTGAAGGAATTTTGAGTATTGGTATTTTAGGTCCTGGAATAGTACTTAAGGGAATCATAACCCAGAGAAATGACGACGCGGGCAACTCCGCGGGCACAGCTAGTTTATTATAAAACAAATACGCCAATTGCGTCTGTGCGTTTGTATCTCAAAAACCACTGATAGATTTTGTTCCTGTTTACACCAATGCGTAGTTTGACTTTGGGTAATGGTGTATAGTACGAGTATTATTGGGTATTCTGTGGTAATGGTTATAACGTCATGTTTGTAGAAAAAAACTTTTGCTAGTACAAAATATACCTATATAAACATGGACATTCGAATCTTAGAGGAAGAATTACCAAGAACAGAATTGATGTACTTTTTTAAGGTTCATTGACATACGAATTGGGTAGGCATAAAATTACACGTATCTACACCATTATTAGAAAGAGGAAAGTTTTTTTTTGTATGTTTGTATTTTTGTTTGTTCGTACTCAAAAAATACATCGATTTTAAAATTTCTTTCACCTATAGAAAGCTATAACTTATCAGCGAGTAACAAGGGATGAAAATATTTTTTCAACTAAATTGAGATCTGTACGAAAATTGCATTAATGAAACCCAAGGTATCAAATTTTGCATAAAAAAAAGTCGATTACTCGCTCCAAGGAAGGAAATGTTGCCGTGGAAATAATATAATAACAAGTCTATCAAAAAGCCGAAAGATTGATTTTGACAAAGATTTTGAATTACGTTTACTCATTTTTTCGTTCATATTAGTCAATCAAAACACGGGTAGAATCCTGTACAAATAAAGAGAAACCCTTAGCTACCCGTGAAAAACTGGGGCAAGTCACTTAATTGCTATATAACCACTTCGAAAAGAAAAAAAGTTGAAATGGGAACCTCTTTTTTTAAATTTAGTTAAATAAGTAAATATTTGCTATTTCATCACACATGGTGACCCTACTCGTCTCCTCGACGACTATAAGCGAAACACTGAGATGTGTCCCCTGCTTCATAAATCACAAGATGCGCCGTCTAACGACTGATACCGAAATGGTACATACAATGGATGAGTTCTTTCTGTATACATCTATTTACATCTTGTTCATTTTTAAACTCCAACGGAAAAGTGTTAGAATTTTAGACCGTCTTTCCATGGCATCGTAGCTCCCAAACGGATGGACTGATGCTTCAATGCGATTTTATTTATAGCTGGAGTTAGTTTTTCTTAAGGCAGGCTCAGTCCCTAATTAGCAAAAATACGAGCAAAACGTAGAGAACGACGTAACGAAACAACTTTACGCGAACTAAAAAACACTGTGGATAGAAAAGTACACCTAAATTGAAAAATAACCGAACAGTACTTTCAGAAATGTCTTGGTATCCTAAACTCGTTGCATCGCTGTTCTCGTTATTTTCAGCGACAACTTTTTGTTTATATATATATATAGCTACCCTGTTAAACTAAATAAATAACCGAACACTTTATTTTTTGAGTTTTATTTATTGAGATATCGATAGAAAAGTACAAAATGTATCTAAAATCTGCTCCCGAGGTACATCACCTCTCCACTCAAACTGAACCTGGACGAGCACGACAAACATTTGAGAACGTATTGGATGAAATCGGTACAACCGTTCCCAAGAGATTTCGCTCTGATCACTGTTTGTGAAAGGATCGTTGCACTATTGCAGCTACACACTGTGAATGAATACTCAAATCTTTAATTTTGATGGCATTTACCAAAATGCCATCAGATTTGAGCACAGTACCAACCCTTATGTATGAGGTTCTGACGATGAGTAGCATATGAAGACCTGGATCGAAGGGATCTAAGGCGTAAATCAATTTTAAAGTGTAGCTATATTAACATTCAAATACGGTTATAGTTGGAGGTAGTCCCATTTTTTTATCAAAATTGGTTCTATTTTTTTTTATTAGTTGGAAAAGGATGCAGGATTTATGAACTGATTTGAATGTATCTTGTTTGATTTAATAGGTTAGAATTTTATTTTATTGTAGTCTCATATCAGTATCATCAAAAATGGTTGAGTTTTTTTATTAGTAAATCAATTTATTTTGGTGTTTATATTTTCTCATATTTTCTGGATTTCTGGACCGTATTTTTATTTATCCTACAGTTTGGTACTGTATCAATTTCATCAAATTTGGTTTAAAGTTCATTACAAGCATTCATTTAACTCGCTGTATTAGTATGTTTCGGACAAGTTTGCAAGTCAATTTTCAAACACAATACACCCCAAGCGTTTGCTCATTACGCCCCATGCGGGACATCAGTGCAGGCCTTATCGCCCCCACGTCGAGAAATAAAACAAGAATAAGTGTACTAACACATAATATGTTTGCGAACAATCTTGCAAGTGAATTTTGAAATACTTTAATCTAATGAAGCTGATGTTTTGCACACGGGTGTAGTTCTGATGACAATACAATATGAGGGTACTATATGGGCTGGTCTGATGATGGAGCTGGAAGGCAATCACAGAAAAACAACAACAAAATGAGTGAACCCCTTCGAGTTTGGGCTCATTTGTTTTGTATTGATGAGTTCTCTGATTTTATGTGGTATCCAGGGTCTAATGATGGAGCTGCAAGATGCTCAAAGAAACTCTGCAAATAAATGACGGAACCTCTTTGAATTTGGACTCATTTGGTTTGTAGATCTCTGGTCTTATATTGTATCCAAGGTTTGATGATGGAGCCGGAAGGAAGTCAAAGGAACGCATTACCCAACTATGTATTCACGAAAACCCTTCGAGGTCAGACTTATTTGATTGGCCTCGATGAGTTCTCAGGCCTTAAATTATACTGATTACCAGAAGCCAGCAGCCTGAGACCTAAGTTGTTAAAGCTTGCTATAAAAAAGTTTTTTTTTTATAAATCTTTAATATTAGTAGTAGTAAGTGTTTATTTGCCCTCATATCTAACGAGACCTCAAACTTTATTGTATTGTAAAAGTTTTAGTGAAGTCGCAGATAATTTTCATCAAAACTGATTCAGTACTTTTATAAGTATCTAGCTCTTCGCGACTTCGTCCGCGTGGACTACAGTTTATCGCGAAAAACGCATCTTATATTTTTAGAGGATATTAAAAACCAATGCAAAAGTATATATAGCACCAACGCTCTTGATATTTTTTGACAGACTTGTTATTTCGTTTCCATGGCAACCGTTCCTATAGCGAGTAATCAATATAATTCAGTTTTTCCGTGGAAACTTACCATTTTCCGGGATAAAAAGTATTCTATGTTTTATTTAAGTGTATAAGCTATCTCCATTCCAAATTTCATCAATTTCAGCCGCTATCGCGTTATAACTCCCCAAACAAACAAACGTTTTCACTTATATATATTGGTGTGGATTCATCCTTGGTTTTAATATGCCAATGTATTCCTAAAGTGTTTTTATCATTAATCTACATGGATTTGCTTTGTCGTACTTTCGTTTGTGCTGATTCAAAGCGCCCCCACCGAGCGTCCATGGAACTAAAATTGAGAATTGTCTCATCTCCTACCCGTAGTCACAGAATAAATAATAGTACATGTACGTTAGTTCCGTGGACGATCACTACTGCCAAACTACTGCTATCAGCATAAAATGGCGATAATCAAATGCTGTCATTGCGACGTTTGTCAAAAGTAAGTGAGTAAAAATGGCGTTGTCTATTTAAGTTATTCCTTGCATTGTTTGTTTAGATCACTCGAAATAAAGAAATGAAGTTAATTTTAAAAAAAGCTTCGTATTAAAAATGATCTTATGTCAACAATCACTCTAGAACAAAAACACTTTTTCAAAATTAAAAATGTAGTTCCCATACGAAAATACAGCATAAGTTACGAAAGAGTTTTATAATTCGGTGCCAAACCTAGCCACCATAGAGTATAGGGGTCTGGACATACTCTTTTCACACAAACAACACATTATTTAGCAAACAAGCTATAACATAAGTACATTATGATCCACTTCCTGGAAGCAAAGAAGACTTATGATTGCCCCTGTGAAGGTTTACGATTATATTCTCCGCGTCATTTCCCAAGTGGGACGGGTATTTATGTCCCACATTTGGGACAATAATGAGTAAATCATTGTAAACAGAGTAGGAAGCCTATAAAATGTTGGTTTAATATGTCTCCTTCCATGTCAACTCTCAATGTTTCCGATGGGCTGTTTATGTTGAAAATAACTGGCCATAGATAAATTCCGATGTTTATTTAACCCCCGAACAAAGAGTCGGGTGTTGTAAGTTTAGGGATTTTAGTGTGTGTGTGTGTGTGTCTGTCTGTGGCATCGTAGCTCCCAAACGAATTGACCGATTTTGATGCGTTTTTTTGGTTTGAAAGCTGATGTGATTGAGATAGTTTTTAACTATGGTGGGAGGAGGGGGGAGGGGGGTGGGTGAGAATCGTAGCTTTCAAACGGCTAGACCGATTTAGCTGCGGTTTTTTCTGATTGAAAGCTGAGTAACAGGACGGTTCTTAGCTATGGGAGGAAGGGGGGTTGAGAAGAGGGGGGAGGGAGTTGAGAAGGTTGAAAGGGGGGTGAGAATACAATAAATATCTTCCAAACGATTGGACCGATTTAGCCCCCGAACAAAGAGACGAGTGTTGTAAGTTTAAGTGTGTGTGCGTGTGTGTGTGTGTGTGTGTGTGTGTGTGTGTGTGTCTGTCAGTGGCATCGTAGCTCCCAAACGAATAGACCGATTTTGATGCGTTTTTTTTAGTTTTAAACCTGATGTGATTGAATAGCTTTTTAGCTTTTATGGGGGGTGGGGGTTATATTCATTTTTAAATTGTGCTTCTTTTATGATGGATTAGGCATGCTTTTGACCAAATTTCACCCGATGGAAAGCAACGATGTGACTGAAGGTGTATATAAAACAATAATTGCCTATTCACTCTCTACTTGAACACCTCTGGGCCCTTATCTCTATGACTATTCACACACGTAATGCGTCGCGATTTGGAATCGTTCGGCAAATTACGATAAATCACGAACATACGCGAACAATTCCACGCAGATATCTTGGCGGGGTGTGGTACGTGGCCAAATGATCATCTATAACAACCAAAAAATCTGTACACATAAGATAATTTAAAAAAATGGTCTATGGTACTAAAAATAGGAACATGAATCTAACATTTTTAAATCGAGTCTGTCTGTTTGTCTGTATGTTTGTTCGCGCATCACGCAAAAACTACTAAACCGATTGCAATGCGATAGCTTTTTCTTCTGGATAGCGTTTGACTTAAAAACTGGAGTAAGTACTTGGTATCTTAATCCGATGATTAGATGCCGAGCAAGCGATAAAAAACTATTTGACGAACGAATTTAGAAGAAATGTAGTCAATAAAAAAAAAAGAAGTTATTTTTGCTTAGATACCTACCTATTTAGAACATTTCTTCATTAGGGAGCAGTTTATCGTTGTTAATATCACATCGATGGAGGAGCTATTAGCTTTTTAATGGAAAACATACAAGCCTTATCGGGTGAGGAGAAACAAAGGAAAAATATCTGAGACATAATCATGTTTCTATTGGAAACCTAGTTGTTAACTCTACAGGATAATAAAACCATTTGTGTAATAATATACAAAGCCTTCTAGTTTAATTTATAAACGTTGAATTGGAAGAACATAAACAAGTAAATTAAATAAAAACATTAAATAACTCCGACATCTTCATAAAATATAAGGACCATCTCGTTCACATCAGCTTTCAAACAAAAAAATGCATCAAAATCGGTCCATTCGTTTGGGAGCTACGATGCCACAGACAGACACACGTTATACTTATAACCCCCCTCTATTTGCGTCGAGGGTAAAATTTTAAACAGTATTATCCCATTTACATCACACTTCCACTGAGCATCAAGCAAAATATTACAGTCGAATAAACGTGAAATTATGACCACATTTGTGAAATATTCAGGAAATATTATCACCATATCGCACAGTGACAGCAAATCGGCACATTTGCCGCCACAACTCTACGAAATGAGAATTTAACTGCGGTGTAAATATGGCAAAAACGTACTCCTGAGACGCCGAGGAAAACTTTTGTTTTTGCTCCCATTGTATCTGAGAAGTTGTAAAGATAATTTACTGGTGAGGGGAACCGAGACTGTTTTTACAGTAAATGTACTGTATTATTTGTGGCTTGCCTAATGTGAACAAGTCTACATGTGGACTAACAAAGACATCAGTTAATATGACTTCTATGTATAGTGTCGATACACGAAGATTTAAAATAATTTTATAGGTAGAGATCGGTATGGGCTATGTTTATTCGGAATTGGATCGAAGGGGCTATGCCACAGTACATATATTAGTCTTTACAGAGCTTTGCCATGGTACTGATGTTTAACACGTTCACTGCGTGAATGAACCTGATGCATGCAGGTCCCACAGTGCGGGTGCAAAAAATCCTTGACTTTCTCATCAAATATCTGATATTCTATGGAGATAGAATGAGATAGATACTGTTTTATAATTGGCTCTTCAATTATTTAATCATTCAAAAATAATGTGTCAGGTGCTTTCGACCTGATAACAACCACTAGGGTTTTTTACGTCAAGAGCGTTTATCGGATCTCAAGAATGCAATACCGATGTCCCAATAGCCATACCGGATTACATTTTCTTTTTCATTATTACTTCTAGTGCAGTGTTGAGTTGTAGTTGTCACCTGATGATATCAGAAAACCAGAAAAGAAAGCCAAAATATTAGAATATCAGGATCTTCATTTATATTAAACTATGTAATTAATGTTACAACAAAAAAATATGTTTTGTTATCGTTTTATTTTTATTATTATAGTTAGCTAATTCCGATATCGATGGTTTTCCCGGTCCTAGAGATTTTGCGATGTCAGGATCTTTCAGTTCGTGTGCCAGGATTTTTGACCTTACTTATGAAACCCATTATTTTTATACCGTAGACTAATTTAATTTAGTAACCACTTCATAGTTCAGCCAATTCATTCAAAATAAGTTGAAATGAATATATAAACATTCGTATACTAAATGTAACATGGGCAAGACGAACATCATGTCAAATGCCTATGTCGTACCCATGCCGGTTTATGTTGGGAACGATATTATCGAAGCTGTTGATCACTATGTCTACTTGGGTCAGACGATCCATCTGGGTAGATCCAACTTTGACAAAGAGGTCAGCCGACGAATCCAACTCGGATGGGTAGCGTTCGGGAAATTACGCCATATCTTCTCGTCGCAGATACCGCAGAGCCTCAAGACGAAAGTTTATAATCATTGCATGTTGCCAGTGATGACAGTTGGCACTGAGACGTGGTCGCTAACTATTGGTCTCATACAAAAGCTCAGAGTTGCGCAGCGTGCAATGGAGAGGGCTATGCTCGGTGTTTCACTACGTGATAGAATCAGAAATGAGGAAATCCGTAGAAAGGCGAAGGTTACCGACATAGCTCTCAGAGTTTGCGAGTTGAAGTGGCAATGGGCAGGCCATATAGTTCGCAGAACCAACAACCGCTGGGGAATAAAGGTTCTACAATGGCGACCACGAACAAGCAAGCGAAGTGTGGGAAGACCGCCCACACGATGGACCGACGACATTGTAGCCATCGCAGGAAGTCGGTGGATGGAGGTGGCACAAGATCGCTCATCATGGCGCTCTTTGGGGGAGGCCTATGTTCAGCAGTGGTCTTCTAAAGGCTGACATGATGATGATGATGATGACACTATATGTATGAATTAATTCCATGTAAACGTATACATGTCAACTAGGTCTAACCAATCTGATAACGCATATCTGCTAAATTTAGTGACAGTGAACGTGTTACAACTATAAAAGGTTAAAAACGAAATACCTAGTTTGTGCGTTTGTATGAAAGCTAAATTTCAGCGACCTGATAAGCAACTCCCCGTTTTATGTGCTGTACAGTGAAGTGCCATCACACATTTTTACCCGAGTACGGCGAAGCAAAGGAAGGGTAATAAAGTGGCTATGCATGTACATACATATTATAGTGTCATTAGCTTATTTTTTACCCAAATACGGGGAAACAAATGAAGGGCTACATAAAAACATGGTCCGATTTTGATAAGCGAGGTATCTATCGATTCGTGTCCAACTACAGCAAGGCAAAGGACGGGTTATATGTTCAAACTAAAACTGGTTCGATTTCGACAAGCATACCTCGCTTGTCAAAATCGATTCGTCTTCATAGGCTATTTTTACCTGACAGTAGTAGGATTTTAGTTTTTGAACTTGTCTTGTTGAAGATTATTTTTATTCGAGCATTGTTTATAATCTCCTGGATGTAATATTAAGGAAGAGGGATTGCAATGGGCAAGCCCTATACATCTCCTTCCGGCACTTTAAAGCTTAAAAACACAAGTGTCTGTTTGGCTGCCTCGAGACAGATATCTCGTGAAAGGAGCTGTCAGACCCCTGCTCAAGATTCGCTAGCTTGATAAGGCAGACAAGCGATTGTTCAGTGAATATGTCTGCAGTTCCTGTTTATATGTCTATAAATTCATAATATACTCATATGTAGAGAGGAAATACTAGGAAGTTAGTGAAAATATGGGCGTTATTCAACAATTTTGGTTTGTTGAAATGAGCATGACTTGCGGGAATTGGTTTACAAACACAACTACTGAACACAGACGTATTGGAATCGATTTCGAGGTAACGATACGAGTGATTTAATTCAATCTTATTTCAAAAAGTACTGAGTTGATTTTGATTAAAATTGAGTCAATCAACGGTGATATCTGTGCTTTCAGTGGCAATATTTTTATTGTTAACTAGCTGTGCCCGCGTCTTTGCCACATTTTTCATTTAAAAGTAGCCCATACATGTTATTTCAGAACCAAATGTACCTATAAAGTACAATATACTACATTTCTTCAAAATTCGTTCAGCCGTCAAATAGTTTTTTTATCAATGGCATCTAATCATCGGATGAAGATACCAAGTTAACACCCCAGTTTTTAAGTCAAAGCCTAAGCTATCCAACAATGAAAACCGCATTGCAATCGGTCCAGTAGTTTTTACCTGATGCGTGAACAAACATACAGACAAACAGACAGACAAGATTCTTAAAAATGTTAAATTTTTGTTCAGTAGCTTATTTTATGTCGAGCATTTTTTTATTGTTTTGTACAAGTATATTATATTATTATAAGTATAGATTACACATTATCCATACCAATATATAAAAGTGAAACGTTGTCTGTTTGTTTGTTTGTTTGGGGAGCTTTCACGCGATAACGGCTGGACATTTGGAATGGAGGTAGCTTATACCTTGGAATAAAACAAAGAATACTTTTTATCCCGGAAAATTGCAACTTTCCACGGGAGAACTGAAAAATGTTGATTACTCGCTGTAAGGAACGGTTGCCATGGAAACGAAATAACAAGTCTGTCAAAAACATCAAGAGCATTGGTGCTATTTTTTATATCCTAGGACATAGGATGCTTTTTTCGCGATAAACTGTAGTCCGCGCGGACGAAGTCGCGGGCGGGAAAACTAGTAATCATTAAAAAAAGTATTAGAAAAGAGGCTTATGAGTACGCACACCGCGTACTCAAAAACTAAAAATTAGCCTATGACACTCAATAGGTACCTGAAAACGAATCGAATAATGCCTCGTTTGTCAAAATCGTACCAATAGGGGCGACGCTACGATATATATATATATATATACATCCACATAAACAGAATAGTACTCTAAATACTGGAGATAGCAAATGTTTGTAACCGCACCCGGAGCGAGAGTACTCTAAATACTGGAGATTGCAAATTTTTGTTACCGCACCCGGAGCGAGAGTACTCTAAATACTGGAGATTGCAAATTTTTGTTACCGCACCCGGAGCGAGAGTACTCTAAATACTGGAGATAGCAAATTTTTGTAACCGCACCCGGAGCGAGAGTACTCTAAATACTGGAGATAGCAAATTTTACTCAAAGGAAACATTCCTTTATTATTAAAAAGAAACAAATCTGCATTCACAGATTTTCGAAAACTTGCTTGGCACACTCGGCTTCCTTTGCTTCGGCGTAGTCGGGTAAAAATACACAATTACGCGCTCGACCGAGTCTTTTTTGACCCGATTTAATAGCTCGTGAGTGTAAAGTAGGTAAGCCAAAGCTATGCAGAGCTCGGATCGCTATGCTAACTGAAGGACAGTTTTCAGAAGTTGTTCCTGGCGGAAAAAGACCAGTTACTGTTCATTAAACTTACAAATTTGCCACTTCAGGAGCTGTTCACAATATAGTCAGAAGGCCGGAAATGTTCTTTGACTTAATTAAACTGAACCCTACCTCGGAAATTCGTCATAAGTGGTAATGACAAAGAACTCATGAGATTTAAATATAAGTCATAAGATAAGATTTAAGATCATAAGATTTAAATCAATATAGTAGTCATTTGAACACATCGTTATTTTGACTCGTTAAAAATCCCATGGCGGCCTAGTGGTAACATGTGATCTCTGCAATCCAAGGATGTCGGGTTAGATCCTCGGCCCTGCAGCAATGACTTTTAATAAGTTACGTACGGATTTGCCTACGACCCGGTTGCTAACAATTGATAACAGTTATTAGGCGGCCTGACTAGACTAGCTTTGACACCAGGTTTTTATTCGCTATGACCATGCAGACACGTAACGCGATATGTTACGATATTTTCGTAAAATCGTTCGGCAATTGTCGTAATGACGTCCACGTTTTCTGCCACGAATTTCGTTTGGCATAACGAATTAGCGCCCAGATCTATTTTGACATACATAAGTAAGGTAAAGGCACTTTATTCCGAGGGGTTCTGGAATTGGCACCATATTCCGAGGTATTTAGAAAAACGGCGCTTACAAGGGATTTAATAAATAAAAATGAATGCAAGATCTTTTATCCAATAGATAACATATTTTTGCGTAGTTACATCATCAAAAAAGTGGTTTCCTTTACGCACGCTTCATACATTTTGGACCCTGTGCACGTGACTACCATTTATCGTTATTTTTGTACAGTGTGTTTACTTCTTGTTAAATTATTGCCAAAATTATGTTTTTAATCGAAAACACTATACTTTTCTGGAGTTTTCTGAGTAAATTAAGGTAAAAATGCATTTTGTATATACCGCAGCATTAGGTGCCAAATATTTTAGTCAGTTCCTTATTCCGATGTATGCCGCGGAATAAAGATTTCATAGACTTGTTTTGTTTTTTTGATTATCAGGGTTGTTTTTATGATTAGGTCAATTCTCAGTTTGGATTTGACAACTTAAATAGTACTTAAATATTAAAATCTATTTCCGAGGTACATGTTTGCATCACATTCACTAATTATAACATGTCATAGGTGATCAATTTGAGTATTTTATTAACTCGTTGTATGGAAATGAGAAGTTAGAAAATTAAAGTTCATACACAATCAAATATAAGTGTTAGCAAGTATTATATGTATATTTAATACGAAATTGCAATAAATCATTTTTTTGTACATAAAATATGCAAAAATCTTATATATTTTAGTACTCGGAATTGGTAAACGCGTTTTTTTGGTATGAAACGCTATTCCGATGTACAGTAGGTCGGGATAAGGTTCTATATGCACGTTATTCCGTGGCACCGACATATCTAAAATGCAGCTTTCAGTTTTTTTTTTCACAACTTTGTACAGGTTACTATGCAGTTTTTCTTTAGTTCAATAATGCGAAAAATAATTAAAATAATAAATTTACTATTTTTCTTTTACTATTATTACACTTTTCACTTGTATATTGTACAATCGGAATTAGGGACCAAATACATCGGAATAAGGTGCTTATGACTTCAGTATATATTCTTTCAGTTTCTACAAGCAGTTGACAATTCAATTTAAATGAAACTGGCCAAGTACGTATTAAACATGCATAGACTAATGGTTCCATAGACAGGGTCCTCATATACCCAACTATGAAAACCGCACTGCAATCGGTCTGGACCGATTGCAAACGTTTGCAATCGAAACGAACGAACGAAATCGAAACGATTTCGAACAAAAGTGTTATAACTTGGACAGCTATAGCTCGTAAACTAATTAATTCTTGATAGGCGTGTTTTTTTTTAATTAAATTCATATAATATTTTTATAATCCTTACTTTTTGATTAGATTTCTATTTGGTTACTTTTACGAAATAAAAATTAACCAAACAGAAAAAAATAATTAAACTTCAATAAAATTTTAAAATCCATCGAGACCACTCGATAGGACACCTTTTTTTTCCTTCACTTTTCAAGTATGGGTTTCCAACAATTATAGGTACATATTTTTACATAAACACATAAACGTAGCGGTTATAAATATCTATGCATGTGCCAAATATCAACCTGGTAGTAAAACTGAACAAAATTACTGGACATACAGACGGCCAGACGGACATGGCAAAACTATAAGGGTTACTTGTTTGACTACGGAACCCTATAAAACCAGTGACACGATCTTGCATGAGTTGCCCCAGCTTCCAAGAGATTCAGCCCGGCGGGTTGCCATGGTAACCGACGCACCCCTACAGCCCTTGTGGGTCCACAAGGTCGCACTAACTAGGCCAGTCTCGTGTCGGATTGCAATATTCAGTATAATCTATTAACATATAATGGCAGCATCAAATTTTGTAGATGCAGCCTTCTCGGCTGAAACGCCGGATCCGTTGGGTTTAATGGACCTAGCTTTTAACTATGGTAAACGATGTTATATACACCAATGCTGGTGTATCAGACTTAAAGGCCACAAGCTAAGGTTCAATACTTAGACCAAATCAAATATACCGGATTTGGATAGTGTTTTAATGTTTTCTTCTTTCGTTTTTCGGTGGTAACATGAACTTTCAAAAATCGACATTATATTCCAACATTTATATTTTTTAAAGTCAATATTGCTACATTTTAAAGTGCGATCAAATTTATTATACGCTTTATATTAGCTTCACTTGTATGTTTGTATGTTTGTAACCGACTCCTTTGGACGCTATTTTGACCCAGTTTAAACGGTCAGATTTCATTCAAATTTTGCACACCTGTCAAAGACCGATGACAATGCAATAATTCGAAGAAAAAAATAAGCGTGGGGTGCTTCTCATATCTGTCAATGAAATATTTCTAACTATTGACCCATGCACCCCACGTTTTTTTTTGAAATAAAACCTTTTTTTCTTATTTACACAATTAAAATTTATTTTCTAATTTTTAGTTTGGTTTTCTATATAAAGCGTGTTTTTTAGTTTTTTAAACTATTATTTATGATACTGGAAGTCAATACAAACACTGGCTGGTCGTTCCAATCGTATTACACCACAGCTGCTAAATATCCCTGATCTTGGTTTAGCTTTAAGGCCCACTTCATAATCAAAATCCACACCATACATAAAGCCACTCATAAAGCCAGAGAGGAGCAGCCAGCATAAAGGGCCTGGCTGGTTGCCATAGCAACCGACGCACCCCTCGACCTTGCTTTCCCACGCAAGGTCGCAGGAACAGGGAGATGTGAGCCGATTTGAAATTTTTGCAGTCGCTGTGTATTTTGGAAAATTGCCTAGTTAAGTAGGAAGACTTGCAAGTTGCCTAGTTAAGTAGGAAGACTTGCAAGTTGTTTAGTTAAGTAGGAAGACTTGCAAGTTGCCTAGTTAAGTAGGAAGACTTGCAAGTTGCCTAGTTAAGTAGGAAGACTTGCAAGTTGCCTAGTTAAGTAGGAAGACTTGCAAGTTGCCTAGTTAAGTAGGAAGACTTGCAAGTTGCCTAGTTAAGTAGGAAGACTTGCAAGTTGCTCGGTCTTTCCCTGTTTGATTTGTTTTTCTTTCTTGCTTCTTAGATTGTTATCGATAAGGGTTTCTGTACAGGAAATGTACAGACATGATTTATCTGTGTTTGTTATGAGAATAAGGTAAATAGGGATGTATTGAAAGCTACATTTTCTAAAGAGCCAGGTGTTTCCTTCTTTTTCTCCTTCAACATTTTAATCATTTTCAGGACTTTGCAAAATACTATGGTATTTAGCAGACCTATCACACCCACAAATTCCATGAGAAACCCTTTTCTATATTCTTTTTTTTTTTCTATTTGGAGGATGTAAAAGAGTACTGAATTACTTAATTTCGTACAATTCATTTAGAATATCTCTGCATCTAATTTTGAGATTAACCTTTTAAAACCCCTTAAAAATACAAATTACATTTCTATCTGTACCCCGTTGTGAAAAATTAGGGTCACGGTCCCATTAATGACCCAGGCGGGTCCATATATCCTCAGTAGGTTGCCATCTTGCCAAACTCTGGAAAACGGACGACAAAAGGTTAAGCTCAACTTTTAACGAGAATCCTTAGCCTTTCAAAAGAAATTCCCACGCATATTTCAAACGAAAGCAGAACTAAATCAAATGGAATGCAATAATTTTGACGGTAGTGGATAACATGCTATAGCTGAATTTCGTGGACACGACACTGGAGAAATATATTCATAGTTCTGAAAGGATGGTACTTTTTTTTCATTATTCCTGCCTACAAACGAATCTCTTCATGTCCACAATGATTTCGAGCCGATAGAAATCTTATTCATCATTTTGTACTCGGGGATTTCTCACTGAGTTCTCACCTACCCACGCATCGATTGTGTCCCAAAATTAAGTACTAGGCAAATGATACTTGACTCTAATTGGATCACAAAAGCTCTCACTACACCAAATTATGAAGAATAAAAGGAAGGAACGGAGGTCTTAGCCCTGCAGTGAGATGACTGTGACTGAAAATAAAAATAATTTGAGACTTAAGACCAGGCTCCATTAATACATTTTCCTACGCTAGCTCCGCCTCTACACTCTTTCACCCGCTACCCGCAACAAGCACTGAAGTGCCTGCGAAACAAGATTGAATATCGCGAGCGCTGTTTGAACACATTATTTAGTTCGGAACTAAATGATGTAAGTCTCAAAAGTTATATATTTCATTTGCAGGCTAATAATTTAGTTAGGTAATTTTTTTCTTGACAGGGGATACTAAACTATATTTTCTAGCTGTGAAATTTATTTTAGAGATAAAATTTAAGTCGTTGAGAAGAAATAATAAAATATTACTGAAAATAACGTAATGTTTGATAACAAAATGTATCACGTTTTTGTCGTGATCACGGATATATAAAGATCTCAAAAACATATAAATGTTAATATATGTTTTTGAATTATTTATTCGCATTTATCAGGTTTGTGGTTAACCAGCATATTTATGGAAAACACCCTTAAATATTGGAGCCTGGTCAATGTCTCGGGGTGACGAGCGCAGTGCAGTGTAGAGCAAGAATTTGCAATCCCAACCAAAAGATGTGGCAATTTTTTTAGGCCGGGAAACGCTTACTTTCAGTCAAACGGCCTGCTCGTCTCATTGCTCACTTATACATAAAAATAAGTATATTAAATAACATTAAAAAAAGCTTTTATGCATCGTCATGTCATAGTGAAACTTAGAACGGCCTATCACAATTAAAAGCGTATACTACATTTCGTGTCTGTCCCGTTAACCGTTGAGGAGTCCCCTACTCAGAACTCAACCCTGAGTCTAGTAACTATGTCATGGCAAAACTTAAACCGTCTATCATAATAAAATGCGTACAAAAAAAATTGTCTCTCTGTGACAACTGTGTTGTTAACCGTTGAAGAGTTCCTTTATCTGAAGCTAATCCTGGATGTCGATTCAAGTCATGCTTACCATAAAAAAGCATTATCATCGGAACTGAACCAACATGTAAAAATTCAACTCTGTAGGATAAGAGGAAGTCGTTTTAATTCACCTTGCAAGATTTGATATCAAAAACATACATACATACAGTTTTCTTATCGTGTGTTTAATTTTGAGTTTCATCATCAGTTTACTGTAATTTTTAAACTTTCGCGATTCGAACACCTAATTATTTAAACAGGACTTAATTGCGCAGAAAACTCAATTTTAGCGCGATTATGTCCCGTTTTTAACTACAATTTACATTTGATAAGGTATCAAATGAAAGAAGGATTAAAAACGACGGAGTCTACATCGCAAAACAAACGAGTGAAGCATAGAAAATTGTGGCTACGTATGTGTGCGTGATTGGATAATTTGTAGTGTTTTGTGGTTGATACACAATTTAATCACAAAATACTGCATTGTCGTAAGAACTTGACAGTATATACATGAATAACAAGGTCGAGATCTTGCTGTGATGTGGCGGCCGATCGGCATAACTGGGGATAGTGTGTGCGTGAGGAACTTTCATGGAAATAGCCTACACATTGCGAACCTATACGGAATGCTAACTTTCCTTTGTTCGGCTTTTAATATAAAGAAGGACTACAAAATATGCCGTATTACTTTCAGAGTTTCATTACAAAACCCGTAATGGGTAGGTATAGCAAGATGTCCGCACAACATTCTGCGAACTGCCCGCAAACGCGAGCCTCAATTTAAACTTTTTAATTTGTCGTTTTGTTGTTTACAGAGCAAAGTTGTTTGAGCAACAAGTCGCGAAACAGGTTAATTAGTACTAAAAGTTTAAGAGATTTCAACGATTGTATTTAGGTAGAGTTTTTTTTTCTCCAGAGAAATACCTGAAATATTGATCAAGTAACTACTTATTTTTGCTGGCTGTGGTCGATTCAACTTTCCTATGAAATGATCTGTACGTAAACTTTAGTAGTCATATAACTGTCTTTTCATTAGATATTTTATCCACGCAACCAATCATCTTTGAGAAAAAACATAAAGACCTATCTTATTCGATAAGAAACAAAAAGCTGCTGCTGTTTTAAAAATAATATTGAATTAATCCAAAACCATAGATACACACAACCCTTTCATATTAACCGTTCTTAACACTTTCACGTCTTTACCTCACAACATGAGAATATTTCTAGAAACGTACCTACCACTTGACCTGTTTTACGCAGTTCAGCTCGCGCATGGATCAACCACATGCTGTCCGGTACTCTGTCTGAGTTGTGAGGCACAATGTGGATTCTCAAGCAAATATATATCTACAGGGACATAGATAATTAGATGTTCTTAGTTTTAAACTTCATTTTTCACAAATGAATCCTACAATATTTTGCGTAATCTTTTAGTTTGACATATGTTGAACTAATTATACCAAAATATATGTCCAAAATAAAGGACCTATGATATTTAGAACGATACTAATCACTGATCACGTACTTTTGCAAAAAGCATCTGCCTTTTAAAGTTTATTTAAACTAAATATATAGGTCTGAATTTTCGTGAGGAACAAAGCAAGTGGTTGCTTAAAATCTTTGTATACTTCTAACACGACGTAAGTTCAAAAATAAAAACTCGACTACGGTCGGGTAAAAATAGCCTATGACACTCTTGCGATGAAGGCAAATCTATTGATACCTCGCTTGTCAAAATTGGAACAAGTTTTTAGTTAAAACACATAACCCTACCTCTGCGGTGCCGTAGTTGGATAAAAAAAACTCTCTATTAATGAAGACAAATCGATTGATACCTCGCTTGTCAAAATCGGACAGATTTTTTAGTTTGAACAAATAACTCTTACTTGCCTTGCCGTAGTCGGGTAAAAAAAACCTATGACACTATACCTGAAGAAGAATCGATTGACACACCGTTTGTAAAAATTTAACCAATAGGGGCGACGCTATGGTGGAAAATCCACATACCTACATACATAGATACATACATAGATTGTTAAACTCATTACCCTTCCCTTGATTTGCTGTAGTCGGGAAAAAATAAGTATTACTGATTCCAACGTCACTGGTTTTTTGTGTAACAGCCTAAAGAAACACTGAAAAAATCAGCCTTCCTCAAGTACTTCTGTCAATAGTTACAGAATATCAATCAGTTTACCGTAACATGTTACAGTCCAAAACAAAAACAGGAAAACGATCGCAGTTGAATCAATTATACCGTAAATAAGTAGCACGGCTAATGTAAGCAAGCTGGAGTTCGTTTGAGAGGCAAGTTCCCAACGCCACCGCCTCCTTAATCTCTTTAGTGTCTTCGATTGCGAGGGCTCTTAACTTGTGAATGCTTGTGAGGATGCGGCTGGAGTGTGTTTTGTGTGTTTCAAGTGTGTATGTTCAGCTAAAGTAGCCTCTTTGTGGCTCATTTCTTAACACAAATCAAATCAAAAAGTTACGAGCTAACGACTCGTCGTAAAAGTCATTTAAGTCAAGATTTTTGTGTCAAAATTGTGTTACACTTTTTTTAACCCCTTACGCGAAAATAGAAGGGTGTTATAAGTTAAGGGTGGATGTATGTGTATGCTGGCAGCGTAGCTCCCAAACGAACAAACCTATTGTTTGTTTGTTTGTTTGTCGTATGAGGTAGGTGTCGTATGGATGTCAGAGTTTGTCAGGCCGCCCGAGGGCCTCTGACATGGCTTAACGACTGCTATTAACCAATAACAGCCGGGACCGACAGCTTAACGTGCCCTCCGAAGCACGGAGCGATGGAAAACCGCACATAACTTCGAAAAGTCATTGGTGCGGGAGCCTAGGTTTTGAACCCGGTATTGTTGGATTCTAAATTGCACTATAGAACCATTAGGCCACCATCGCTCAAACCTATATAAATGCGGTTTTTTCCTGTTTTAAAGCAGATGTGATATTCGGGCCTTTTTTTTAATTTGTGCTTTTTACTATTACTGTAAAACATAAAAAATTGTGTCAGTTAGTGTGAAAAATAAATGGGTGCGATAGAATTACCAATCTCTCATCAGCCTATCGTAGTTTTTATATGCCTTAAATTTTTTTATTGGATGTGGCTTGTGAAGTAAGCGTCCCTTCATTTTACCGCAACTTACCCGTGGTACTATCGGTGGCAATGCCACGTAGTAGTACCACGGGTAATTTATTTTGTCCGTGGTACTACTCGACTAAAAAAAACATTACACTAAGGGCGCCTAATATTATGACCATTTAATGCAATCAATAAAAATGAAAAACGTATTTCTTAGCATTTCACTACTATCAATTAACGAAATACCTACGCGCGTAATAAATTGCTAACATTGTGGTAAGCCAGAACGGCAACTGCGGACCGTTTAACCACAAATGTACCAGATAATATCCCCATAGTCTTTAATGTCCGACTCTGTACAAAAACTAATGGGAAACGGCGGCGGCGACTATGAGACATTCAATGTTTTCTGCTTTGTTTCTTTGTTGGAAGGTACCTTTGATTAATAGAGCAGACAACTTTGGTCTTTGAGACGTATATGAGAATAGGAATATATATGTAGGAATTGGCAAAGTGGTGATACGAATAACAACGAAGTATTTCACAGGATATTTTATTTATTTTATGAAAAACCCAAACAGTCGTTTCCGTAGATTTTTTATAACTCCAGTTCAGTTCTAGGCAGCTTTTGTACTTCAATGTATAGCTTTTTTATAAAACAGAATCCAAATACACGTAAGGCATAGACTACGCTAAGCTATGTCGACATATATTTGTGTTCATCACACCACATTTGGGTAAGCATTTCTAAAAGAACATTTTCATTAAAAAAACATGGTTGCAAGAATTATTTTATCACAAATGACGCCATTGTTTTGCTTTTTCATGAGAACTTGACAAAATTACAATAACCAAGGATGAGGTCTTGTTGTGATGTGGCGGCCGATCGGCAAAACATAGTGTTAAAGTGCGGGTGAGGCTTGTACGTACGAGCGGATCAGCGTATCTTGGGTGCTTCACTCATTAATTGGCGGTGTGTAATCCGTTTTTTTAAACATTCTTGCCAGTATTTTGATATTCTTTTAAAAAAAAGTTATTTTAATCAAAAAGTAGCTTTTTATTGGGTTAAGTTATCATACTTAAAATAAATTTTACAATATTGATGAAATATGGGAGGGGCCAAATATAAAAATATGTAATCATTCAAATACACACAAAAAAGGTGGATACAAGCCCCTTAAAAACCCAGTTATTAATTAGTTGGTATTCGGGAGTCGATTAAGATTTTTATTTCTGAGTTTTTTGCAACAATGTCAACTCAACTTTTTCACTTGATTTTACAAGTTTGTGTAGGTTTAATTGCAGTTGTACTTTCGCAATCGCCTAAGTCACGTACACGTACGAGCCAAGCACCTCAAACTCTCGATGACCACTCCAATTAGACGGGTCCATTTGCGAAATTGACTGAGCACTCAAGCCTCCGTCATTTCCCTCAGCTCGAAGTCTCCGAAGCTGATTCCGCTCGTTTTGCTCCCATGAAGGTAAGTGAGCAAAATGATAAAGGGAAAATTGCTGACTACCTGCCTCCTACCTTTTTATTGGAGGTACCAAAACTTCGGTAACTTTAGCGGCATAGAGTTTTTTTTCTGCAGTAATATTATAAAGAGGAAAGCTTTTTTGTTGGTATTTTTGTATGTTAGTTTGTAATGCGTAAACTCAGAAAATACTGAACCTATTTTGAAAATTCTATCGCCTATAGAAAGCTAGATTATTAGCGAGTAGCAAGGGATATAGTTGATTTTTCAAAAAAATAGAGTTCCTTTTGAAAATTGCAATAATGTAACGCTAGGTATCAAAAATATGCAAAAATGACGATTACTCGCTGATAAGAATGGAATGTTGCCATGGAAACGAAATAATAACAAGAATGACAAGTGCGTGAGTAATAATGCAGTTGTCTATGGTTAAAAACACACCACGATCGCTGCTTACAAAGATGTTGAATTAAGCTTCCTGGCGTTTTTTTTTAGGTTACGACGTATATAAAAATGCTAAATTAAAAAAAATGATGCGATGTGAGCGCCATCAATGCGAATCTGGCGCGAGTTGTAAATAAAGATGGACAATTAGTATCCCTGCAAGAATTTAATGATAATATTACGTAATGAGTACCTACCCTGCAGAGTAGGACAATTTCCAATGAATACCAAAAATTATGTAAAACTTTTGATTATGTTAGCTTCAATAAACTTGTTTTTTTTTTAACAATTAAATGGCAATGAACACAAGTTATTTCCTATAATTATTTCTCATAAAAAACGCTTGGGATCGCTTGTCCGTCAAAGTTTGACTCGTGGCTCGAATCGAATCAAATCAAATTCGTTTATTGTGAACATAGGTTGTTAATGGTGATAAAATAAATTATAATACATAGTTCGCTACACTCAACCTTTAAGGCATATTATTCAAATAAGTAAACACAATCTAATAATAAATTTAAAATTCAACCCGAACTTAAAATTACCAAAAACATGATAATATCACAGTACATTGTACTGTGATATGCAGACTTAGAAACAATGTCATAATATTAAAGTAAAATATAATCGTGACTTCTTTTTTGAATTACTGGATTCGTTTGTTTTTCTTTCTTTTTTAAAATCGATTATTTAACTTCACTTGTATGTATCGATGTATCTATGTATTTTGTCTGTCCTGGAATCTTGCAATTCAAATTTCGAGCACTTCCCGATTAGCTATCCGGCTGAAACTTTCAGGGTAGCTCACAAACCGATGACAAAGTATTTTTAAATTTTTAAGCAAATTTTATACGTAAAGAGTGAAAATGCAATAATAAAAAAGAGAACCTAAAAGAAATGTAAAAAAAAAATACATAAAAAGTGTCATTCAGTATAAAAAACGTCGTAAAAGCTTTTCATATTTTATTTTTTTCAATGGTACTTATTTTTATTATGGACTAGGCAATCGATTGACCACAACTTTACCTGAGATGATGTGGTCGAAGGTGTAGCACGCTTGCCTATTCACTCTTGACTTGAACACACCTGGGTTATTTGATAGATCAAAATTTGTTATTAGCTTTTGCACTAACCGGGTCATTCGAGGATAATTATTATCTGGTACATTTTGTTGGTAACGAAAGCATAGAGGTGGTCGAAAATTACGTGTATCTTGGTCATGTTCTATCTTTTGGCAAAGAGCATCAAAACAGAGAGATCGCCAGGCGAATTCAACTTGGTTGGGCGGCATTTGGAAAGCTGGATGACATCCTTAAGTCACACCAAATCCCACAGTGTCTCAAAACTCGTCTCTTCAATCAGTGTGTCCTGCCCACCATGACATATGGTGCCGAGACATGGACCCTCACGCATAAGGCTGTGCACAAAATCAAAGTAGTACAGAGAGCCATGGAGAGGTCTATGCTTGGCATTAGACTTCAAGATCGAGTCCGTAATGTTGAGATTCGACGAAGAACAAAAGTTCGGGACGTCGGAACCACAGTAACGAGACTAAAATGAAGTTGGGCAGGACACATAGTCAGGCGAAGTGACGACAGGTGGTGTAGGATGGTAACCGAGTGGTGGCCGAGACAGGAAAAGCGAAGCGTTGGTCGTCCAGCAACTAGATGGGCCGACGATATTGTTAAGATCGCGGGTCGAACCTGGATCCGATTGGCACAGGTCCGAGGCGAATGGTGTATTAAAAGAGAGGCCTATACCCAGCAGTGGGACGAGAAAGGCTGTGGATGACATTTTAGGATGTAATCATTAACACCTTGGTTTGATACAGTACATTTAAGCAATTTTAAAGCCTCTTTAATTGCAATAAAAACAGTTAAATTGCAAATAGTCAAAACTTTCAACTTTAATGTGGGTTATAACTTTTTCGCGATTCAAACTAAGTTTTGAATTAAGTTTTCAGCGCGATTAAGTCCCGTTTAAATATTTAATGTGAGTTGTTTATATTAATTATTTATTTTTCCATTTGACTTAGTTAGCGGAAGTAAGCTATATATAGTTTACTTCGTTATTTTCATAACTTCCAATTAAAAAGCTATAAAAACTATCACGGATCTCGCAGGTTGTTTGCTTCTCTGTCCCATTAATCGCGTCATAGCCGCTTCCGCTAGTTTTTGCACTGAGCGGGACACAAGTGGGACATTATCTGAGAGTCTGGGAGCATTAGGGAACATTATCTCGTACATTTGCGGCGAGACGGCTCGTCGCCGTTTTGGCTTGCACCTTGTTTATTTGCCCCCTAATGACCGTTTAAGTGGACATAGATTTTGGAATAAGTCGTCTGAGAAATTATTATTGTCATATTAACATAATTTCACGAGAAAAAAGTAGAATTTGTGCTCTCTGTTGTATTTAAAAACAAATGTTTATTTTTCTCCATTAGAATTTTATTGACAACATCACTCAATATACTAACCAAAAAGGTAAGTTATATTTTATAATATATATTTTTATATATTTTTGTTGTTCTAAAAAGTATGTGTTTTACAACACTCTTCGTATTAATACATATATTATTTTAATACATTATATTATTTTATCGAAAAAACATCATCCAATCCCAGAAAAATAAATATTATAAAGCTGATACGTTAATAGTTCCTAGTTTTTAGGGTTTCTTACGTCAGAATGAAAAAAAAAGCCCTTATAGGATCACTCTTGTGTATGTCTGTCATTCTGTCACAGTCACTTTGCTCCGAATCTACTTTGGTACTTTATGAATTCCCTTCCAGCCGCGAGATTCGATTGAGTAGTTCGATCAAGCGAACCACGAGGATTTTTAGGTCCTTATGGTTCGATTCCATCATTGAACTATGCAGAGTTTGCTATTTCATGTCCAAACGGTTCGATCAAGCGAACCACGAGAGTTTTCAGGTCCTTATAGTTCGATTGAATGATCGAGCTGAGCAGATTTTGTTATTTCATGTCCACACGATTCGATTAAACAAATTACGAGGAATATGGAAATAAATAGACATTTCAAATTAGTAGTTAGGTTTTACGGTGCAGGTAATGGTTCGTCACGTGAATTAAGTAGTTCAAAAATAAATAAATATAATGTTTGTATTTGTGGCCCTACCACCTATAACTTATGTGCCTATTTCTAGTACAAATAATACTCTTTGCTTATAGGGAAAAATCCAAAAAACTAATCAGTCAAATATTTTTTAACAATCACAGAATCATTAATATTCCTCTAAAAAAATATTCTGTACTTAATAAACATTGCAGATGTTTCGCAAAATCAGTAACTACGAACTACCTACAGTATAAATATATTTAACTAACGATTATATATAACGATAATATATGTTATAACATTAACGATACCAGTAACTACTACTATAAATGAGGTTATAATACTAAGCAAATATCGATTCAATCATCGAACTTTAAGGAATTGCAAACCCTCCTAGTTCGATTGATCGAACCACCAGGAACAATTCCTCGTGGTTTGCTTGATTTTCTATGATCAAACTACGAGAAATTACAAATCCTCGTAGTTCGGTCGATCGAACTGTAAGGACCTAAAAATCCTCGTTGTCCGCTTGACCGAACTACGCAATCGAACCTCGCGGTCGGAGCGTGAATTTTTGCAACCCACACAGGGTCGTGTAATGTAAATAAATGAATTATGATTTTTTTTTTTTTCTTATAGATTACAGTAAAACCTATTAGTAGTATATATATATATATATATATATATATATATATATATACTACCATGTATATATATATATATATATGGTCTTATGATAACATGGTAAATCTCTCATATTGTGACATAATATATTGATCGTACGGAACCCTTTCCACGCTAGTTCAACTCGTACTTGTCCGGGTCTTAGGTAAGTGGTTACTGTTCTGGGCGGAGAAATTGAAATTTCCAATCTTCCAAACATTTACACAAGAGGCTATTGAAATTTCCAATTTTCTAAAACATTTACACAAGAGGCTATTAATTTCACAACCAGAAGTTTAATACGTAACATAAGTGCACAAAACATAATCCAAAACATTTCCTAGACTGATCCTACTATTCGCATATTATCTTTCACCACCATGATCAAACAAACTCCAAAACTCAAATATCAAAAGCGGTTCTCAACCATTAAATATTCCCACAAACAAGACCAATTAAGAAAGAGTTAGGAAACTACAAATAACAACAATATCATCTGGAATGGAATAACGAGCGCTGGTCCATTTAAACAGAGGAATCTGAGGAGCGAGGGAAATACGACCCTCTGAGGGCCCGCCGGAGTCATAAACCCTCCAAATTAAATTCCTCCAAGATTAACTTCGGTTATTAGTGATTTTCTGTTTGTTTCATTACTTTTATACCTATAACAGCTCGCAAATAAGGAAAGTCTAGAAAGTCGTACTACTTTTACAACTGAAATAATTATTAGTTCCTTTGGGCTTATATTCGGATGCCAAATGAAGGATAGTTTGAAAATTCTCTAAAGTTAAGGGCAGCGCTGAAAAAGCCAATGAAAAAAAATTGGCTGACTGCGGCGAATCAAAAAGGAGGATTATGATTTTGACCGGTATGTATGTTTGCCCTAAAAGTTTGTATGTTTGGCAAACAAGTTTGCCCTAAAGTTTATGATCGCACTGTTACGCTACTGTTAGAATGTATTTGTTGGGTAGATGGCGTACGTCCACGGCTATCCTCCGAGCATCACTATAAATATGTTTTATTACAATTTCAGATGAGAATATATTCTTGCTTCATACTGTTTAGAGCGTGATTTTTCACTTCTCCGGTTTTAGTTTTTGTCATACGTCTTTATTTTTGCGATATTTAAAGTATTTGCATTTAAATCTATCTATATATTTAATAAAACATATTAAAAAATACTTATATATGTCATTCACTGTAGATTATAGTTATTGAAACAGAAGTTGCCAAAAAAATATCACTTTCAGCGAACAGGTCGCCCGCTCATTGCTGCTTTATTATAAAACTAAGCCTATGTTACTTCCTTAGTATTAATTTTGTATATAACTACTCGTTTTTCATTTTATTGTAGTAGCACAGAATAAATAAATAGTACAAGTAGTAGTTACTTCCAAAAAACAATGCGCTAACTGAAATGTTTCATCGCTGCCAGTTAACAATAAAATATAGCCTACTTTCAGGGCACTGGAGTTATTTGCCGCCTCTGACAGCCTCACGAGTCACGATTTAAAACTATTTTGTAGTCATAGAGAACTGAATTACTTAGTAACGCAAGAATTTACATAAACATGATTTCTGTGACGTCACGGAGCTTTAAAAGTTTCATAGGGCTACCACAGTCTAACATTCCATAATACCACGTTTTTTATTGAGTCACTTTCTTGTTTGTGTGTCTGTCTGTCGTTCCGGGTGGAATCTTGCAACTCAAATTTCGAGCACTTCCCAACTAGCTATCTGGCTGAAACTTTCAGGATAGCTCACAACTAGATGAAAAGGCTTTCTAAAAAAACGTGGTTATAAATTAGTTTTTTAATCTAAATTTGCTGCTTGTTTCTATTATGCAGAGTAAAATAAATATTGATGTACAGGATGGAAAGTTTTGAAGGGCCCTGGAGGGGCTGGAGGGAAAGTACCCTCATTATTGAAGATAGCTAATTTTACTCAAATGAAACATTTGTTTATTATTAAAAGTAAGTAAAACTACGTTATAAACTTTTTTTGAAAAGTTGCAGGGAATCAAACCCACACAAATGCGAAACGATAATATTCCTTATTTTTTATGTCACCGATCGATAATCTCTCTAAAAAACATTGCATCTTGAGTAAGATCATGAAATCTAGCATTTACTCATAAATTCAATAGGCCAAGGGACAAGGGGTACCAGAGGCAGATAGAAAAGACTCCGTAGTTGTTTTACTTTAGTTTTGCGAATCTGCGGACGAGTTAAAAAAATACAACAATAAAGAATTAGCAATTATGAATATTCGCTACAATTACTGCTAAAGACTACACTAAAAATGATTAAATGTTTCCATTGAGTAAAACTAGCTAGCATCAATATTTCAGGGCCCGTCCAAACTGTCCACCCTGTATATCTACAGCACTGGACCAGTTTGGTGGACGATGGCTCACATTGGCTTTTTGAAAGAAATCCTGATTATTAGAAATGTAACAATGGCATTTTATTAATAGTTACCGTCAAACTTTTACTAAATACACTAAATTAAAAAATCACTAAGGATCACTTGCACGAAAACAAAACAAAGTATTTAGTTAGTCCAAAAAATATTGTTATCTCTTTCGCACTATTGTCTGCGTATGTCTCTCTATTCTACTTGTCTTAATTATTTACTAGACTAGGCTCTACCATGGGGCTAAGACAGCTGTGCAAGTGGGCCTTAGCAGTGACGAAGCAAAATAAACACATCAACAAATAGGCTAGTTCTTAAATCAGCCACTAAACTGTATGCACTTAGAGTTCAGTTTCCACTATATACTCTCATCTCCCGGGACAGAAATTTAAATATCAATAAAAACTTACACTTTGTTCACAATTACACGCTTCGGCAACCCTACACACACGTGCAAACGTGACGATATTATTCATTTCCCCTGCCACTCGCCACTGGCCCTTACCTCTTCAGAATAAGGTCTATTTTCGTGTGCCCATGTAAGTGTTAGTGTCGCATGTCACCGAAACTCATGAATAGATATTGCAGCGTCAAAACCGCGGAAAATTGGACTTTCGGCTTTCGAATAATTTGACATTATTGTTTATGGGCGCGGAATGGTACTACGAATGGTAGCGGTAAAATTATACAGATATAAAATATAAGAAGCTGCTGAATTTCGAAGTGTGAAGCGGAGCAGTTTATATATTTTTTTCGATTTGAATTATGATAATTTGAAACACAACATTGAAACTCAAAATAATTTTATATTTATAACTAGAGACAGCCAAATCCTTTTTAAAACCCAAACTATGCTGGAGATGCTGACAGGTTTGGTTTGAAATTAAATGTAGGCTATTTGACTATAGAGAAAATATATCCCAGATTGATGTCATCCTATATTATGTATGTCTATTTAAATACCAGTTTATTATTACTTTGAGTAAAAATATTTATTAATTTTAATAAAAAGTTACTTTGAGCAACTTTAATTTTGATTATGGTCACGTGATCGCAAACACTCTATCATTGAATAATTTTTACGTCACATCCTCAAAACAGAATCTATTTTATTAAAGCAACCCATTGTTGTTTACTACCATGATAGAAAGAGTGTTTTGGCGGAAGTTATTGTTTAATAAATCTTGATGTTTTATTTATCTTTACTGAAATGATGGCAGTTAACGAGAAAATAAAAATTGAATGTATGTGTTAGTACTTGCACTAAGCATTTGATTTTCTAGAATAAGTCAAATAGCCTATCCTTTTTTTATTCCACCAGTAATTAATCATAGTACCCAACGCTACGGCCACCAATAGCTCTGGTTTCAATAATGTATACCTAACGCGCAATCCACCTCTTACAACAAAGTTGCTTACACTGCTCACCTTCAAGAAGCTTAATCTCAAAAAACACTTCAAGATTTCATTACCGTCTCAGAAGTTAACCCGACGGCGCTCGCTTCAAATTTAACGCGCGCTAACACAGCGGGGTCGAAATTGCCCGTGAAGGATGACGTCATAATTAATAATTCGCCCTCTTGCGGCCCTGGGTTCATCAAGTCTTCATGAATTAGTTATGTAACTCGCCCGTCGCTGCAAGGTCCTGTCGTGTGAATATTAAGAGCGGCCAAGAAGCGGCCAAATTAGTTTTTCCGCGCGGACTTTTTAGACCCATTATTTTAGACGCCTGCGGGCGATGTGTGGAGTTTGTTGAGAACGTGTCGAGGGTCAACTTTTGTTCTACGGAAAATGAGTTAGTGGTGTTATCTGATGGAGTAGGAGAGGGTTAGAATTTATAATTGTAACTACCTACTGTTTTCGTTAAAAAATCCGTGTTTTTTGTAGGAATAAAAGATATGTTTTCTTACTATTTCTATGTCAATAAATAAATAAAATAAATAAATAAATATTCGGGACGATTCCACACCAATTACCTAGCCCCAAACTAGGATGCCCTGTACTATGGGCACTAGAAAAACGGATAAACATACATATATACGAATATTATAACATCCATGACTCGGAAACAAACATTTCTGCTCATAACACAAATGATTGCACCTGACGAGACCAACCGATCGTAACCAATATTTTGGTTCCGTAATTTTAAACAAGGGACTTTTCTAGATTACACAGGTTCTTCTGTGTGTGACGACCTCTGAAAAGCGGCTCGTAGAGAGTGGATATGAGGGGAGCTGAAGACCGAGCTCAGTAGCGTTCATTAGTAGAGGCCTACGTCCAGCAGTGCACAAGTATAATAGGCTGATGATGATGACGTCCTTCTGTCCATCTGTATGTCACAGCACACTATTAACACTACAAGATTGAAATTTGGCACATGTATATATACAACAAGCACAAATTAAAATATATAACCCCCGACGCCCCACCCCCCATCATAGTTAAGAATCATCTCGATCACACCAGCTTTCAATAAAAAAAAACGCATCAAAATCGGTCCATGCGTTTGAGAGCTACGATGCCACAGACAGTACGATGCCACACACACACACACACACACCACACACACACACACACACACACACACACACACAGACGCGCGCGCGCGCGCGCACGCACACACACACACCCTAAACTTATAACCCCCGGGGGTTCAGTTTGTTCGAGGGTAAACAATTTTATACAATAAAAAAAGGAACTTCAAATAAGCTACTGAAAAAGAATATGACATATCTTCAAATGGTGTCTGTCTGTTTGTTTGTCTTTATATTCGCAGATCAAAACTACGATTGATTGCAATGCGGTTTTTGTTCTTAGATAGCTTAGGTTTTGACTTAAAAACTGTACTTGGTATCTCAATCGGAAGCGGAGCAATAGATGCAAAATTATTTGACGCCTGAATGAAATTTGGTATACGAGTACTTTATACATTATAGGTACTTTTCGTTCCTGGAATAACATATAGTATTATTTTATCCCAGAAAAATAACCACGCAGGCAATTCTGTGCGCACAGATTGTATAATATATATTAAATACAATAAATATAAGCGAGTAACTGAATAGCCTTTTAGATGCGCAGCAGGTTTGTTTCGATAAAACATGTGAATTACGTGTGCAATGGTTGAATACATCGTAATTAAAAGTCCCATAAAAAGGTAAAATATTAGAAGTTAGCGACAACCATAAATTATTGTTTACTAACACGTTGCACCAAAAAGTAGGTTTGTTCATATTGTTCCATCTGCTCCTCTCACTGGCACGCTGGTGGAAATACCTCGTTGAGAGAACCCCAAGGGTCTCTGACCGGCAACCGTCTAGCAGTACGAGAAAGTACACACAAAACAAAAACAAACTCTGTCCGTTTTTGTTTTTGTTAGTATAGGTGAAGGAAATACCGAATGCTTATTGTACCACAGTACATACAAACACAAACACTTCAAATTTTCAAATTATTCTCTTGAAACTATACATTTTATGATAAGATTCACTTTTTACACAAAACATTGTAGAAAAATCCGACATTATTTTCACTATGACGTCTACAGACTGACGTCTACTGACATGCAACTGTCTTGATAGACACTGCGCAGGAGCTTTTGAGTGTGCAATGTAAATTCAAGGTCAAGGTGATTATCGATTTTCCCAGCTGATTGCTAAGATGTAACTTTTAAACTTTCGCGATTCGAACACATAGTTAAATATTTAAACGGGACTTAATCGCGCTGAAAACTTAATATTTATTTACCTCGACGTTTCGATCAAGTTGCATTGATCGTGGTCACGAGAAGACTGAAGTAGCAGGTGTCAGCGTCGAGAAGGGCGAGCGTTGTCTCCAACTACCCGCATTTGGTTTTGTAAAAATTCAGAATTGTCACGACACACGACACTAATGACATCTGCAGATATCTTCTGACATAAACCGCGACGCGAACACTTGCTTATCACAGGATTCCAGGACGCAGCCAACTTGAACCCATCCTCTCGGTTGAAATTGGGATACTTTTTAATTTCAACCGCTTCGTGATCTGGCTACTGACTGTAAATGCCGCGGGTGGTGATGTGAAAAGGCGTTGAGGTATCTGTCAGTGTGTGTTGGTTTCCTATAAACAGAATGAGATAACGAGCCATTAGGTCTCACCGACACTCTGACATCCAGGAAAGCTAACGTTTTCTCCACCTCCAGTTCATAGGTAAACTTGATGTTGCTATGGATCGAGGTTTTTTTTTGTGTTGCTAAGATGTACTATTATTTATTTTGTGCTACTATAGGGTTTGATACAAAGTTCTTTGCGTAAACTTTAAAAGCAAATTCATGAAAAAAAGTTTCTAAATTTCAGAAGTCGTTAAAGTAACGTCATTCACCCTACCGAACCACGTACCCCACCCTAGTATCTAATAGGTAATTATGTTACATTCTGTATATATTGTTTTTGGTTGGCATGTTACATGTGAAATGAAGGTGAAAATATTTTCGAAAATATATCGTTGCATGTATTTTAAAATGTTGATAAATGAGGTTTCTTTATCTGCATACGCTTTCAATTGCAGGCATGAATGCATCAATTCATACACACCTTTACACTCCCTCACTCATCCTCAAACACAAATATACACTCTTACACACAAACATACTCACACACAGACACTCACACATAAAATCTCCCATTCAACCCCCTGATTAGTAAATAATTAAACTCCTATATTAATAAGAAAACACTTCATTTCAAAATTATATTTCATTTATTATTTTTCCCCCTATTAATTAATTTTTATAGCTTAAAAATGTGGAATTAGTTTTTTATTATTTTGTTTTTACACTTTCTTGAGTTTCTGTTAATATATTTAAATTTGGTTCATCGCTCTCAGAGCCTCAAGATACAGGCTCCGGCCTAGTTTGAGACTCGCTATTTACTTGGTATTTTTATTCTAAATTGTTTAACTGTGTGTTTATAATGTGTACTTAATAGAAAAAGTGTTCATTTGGAAATAAAAAATTATTATTATTATTATATTACTATTAGTTATTTTAGTTGGTACGAAACACTTGCAGATTTAATATAAAAGTGAACTATGCTTGAGTTGCATGTCCTCTCTAACTCATAAAGTACAGTTTTTTTATCTTGGGTTAGTCTCCAAGATAATAAAACTGTACTTATAAAGTACAGTTTTATTATCTTGAGAAGAGAAACGTAATTATCACGGCTATCTAAAACTAATTAGTTTATGAAATATAGCTCAGACCAAGTCAGACCAACTTTAGTTGGCATAATAAGTAAGAAATACTAAACCGATTGTTACGTGGTTTTCATAGTTGGGTAGCTAAGGACCCTGGCTACGGAAAACTAAGTCTATGTCTAAAAGATTTCATGCAGTAGCCATGTTATGTCACGAGAACCAAACGTGTGTACCTCAGCCCGATAGCTTCAGTGGAAGTGGGTGAAATATTGAATACACACATACATAAAAGTGAAGTTAAAAATAGCTTTAAAAGGAATTTTCAGAATCAGTCCGCAATTTACGGAGAAATCACAACTACATAAAAAACATATATATATATATATATATATATATATATATATATATAAAAAAACTTCTATTGTCCTCCTTTTGTTAAGTCGATTAAAAATGAAATTCAGGCCCAGCGGTATTTCGACAAACGATCACTTCACATACAAATTCCAAGTGTCAAACAGCGGCGGAACTTTATTAAATAAAAGATTTGTATTGTTCTCGAGCCAGGGTCCCTTCAGATTTAGGGTCAGACCCGACCTTTCCATTGTGTAATCCGATTGAACTGTTACTCATCTCTTGTACAAAAGGCACCTGAGTTGCGACAGGCCAAGTTCCATTCGCGTAACTCTCGACTATTGGCTTTGCCCTTTGTGCTCAAACTTCACTGTTTGCAAAGGATCTATTGGCATAGTGATGTAATAAATAAGCCGATTGAATCTGCTCTGCTTGTTAAGAAAAATATCAATGACTAGCTGTGCCCGCGTGGTCATTTGATTTAGAAGTAGCCCATGCGTGTTATTCCAGGACATGTTGTTGTGCACAAGAACTGCACAATCTGATCCCCCGTCACCTTTCCATCACCTTACGACTAGACGTTCGGCAAAGCGCCACCCTTTTATGGTTGGTTTTTTACGGTTGTCTCACACAAGACGAAGTGATACGTTTTTTCATTTATTATAAGAACTGCAAAGGAGTGGAATGCATTGCCCTTGTTTCCGGTAAAATATAACCCAGGTGTGTTCAAATCAAGAGTGAATGGGTATCTACTAGGCAAGCGTGCTACACCTTCGACCACATCATCGCTTTCTATCAAGTGAGATCGTAGTCAAATGACTGCAAATCCGTAATAAAAAATAAAATAAAAACTTGTAAAGTACAATTATACTATGTTTCTTCAAAATTTGTTCAGCTTTCAAATAGTTTGTTAACGATTGCTCAGCATCTAGTCATCGGATTGTAATACCAAGTATCAAGTTTTTAAGTCAAACTATAATCTATCCAACAAATAAATCCGTATCGTAATCGGTCCAGTAGTATTTACGTGATGCGCGAAAAACAAACATACATATAAACAGACAGACATAATTTAAAAAAAAAACTTGTTCAGTAGCTTTGGTTTAAGTACCCTAAACCATTTTTTTTAATTATCTACTTTGTACTGACTTTTTCATACTTATTGCTTTACTAGCTGTGCCCGTGACTTCGCACGCGTGGCCATTTCTCTAGGTTGAAAGAACTCTATTACTATTCCAAGACCTAAAATACCAATATAACAACATTTAAACTAAAATCCTTCAGCCAACAAGTTTTTATCGATTACTTGGCTTCTTCTCATTGCATTGAGATAATAAGTACACCAGTTTGTAATTTCAAACCATAATCTATCCAACAGTGAAAACCGCATCGCAATCGGTTCAGTAGTTTTTACGTGATGCGGGAACAGACTAATAGACAAATAGACAGACACGAATTTTAAAAATGTTTTATTCTTTATCAGTAGCTTATAGTTAGTAACCTAGATCTTTTTTTAAATTTCTTCGTTTTACTAAATGTTGGTACTTACTGATTTATTATAAGTATAGATGCCCGTCACTTTTGGGCCGAATAATAAACATATGTGTTTTATTACATTATTTTAATCATGCTTTAAAACAGTACCGTGACATACCTACTGACTGACTGACTGACTGACTGACTGACTGACAGACAACGCCCAGCCTAAACCTTGAGTGTCCTAGAAGTGAACTACGGAATTAACTATAAGCCGTAAAACATGAACACCAACTCTAAATAAAATATCTGTATCCTGCGAGGACCCTTTAATTTACCCTTAAATTTTAATTTGCCAAGTTTCATTTGAATTCATTCAATAGTTGCGCGATGCGCGTCCAAGGTACAGATAGACAGACAGACAAAAGACAAAAATTAAAGAACAGTATCCAAAAAAAAATATTACAAAATATTTTCAATGTACGGAATTTTGCCCCATATGCCGCAGGAACCCTTTACGTTTTCGGTATTTAAAGTATTTTCAACTTTCACTTATCATATAAACTATGACTGTGACAAGTTGCATCAAAATCCGTGCAGTAGTTTCAGCGTGATACATTTTCTTTTAAATAACTTTCATTTCCTATCCTGCGGGAACCCTTTAATTTATTGGGATAAAAAGTATCCAAAAAAAGTACTTCGTGGTATGAACATAAATCATGCCAAGTTTCATTTGAACTGTTTTGGCTTCAGTATTAAATTAACAACAGCCTCCAAAAAAAAAACTTCTATGTACAGAATTTGGACTCCTATCTTGCAGGAACTGTTTATTTTCTTCCGTATGAATAGTATGCTCAATTTTCACCCATCATATAAACTATGACTATGCCAAGTTGCATCAAAATCCGTCCAGTGGTTTCAGCATGATAAGTATTCATTGAAATAACTTTCGACCCTTATCCTGAAGGAACCCTTTAATTTTTCGAGATTAAAAGTATCATTTATGTCCTACCTCGTAGTATGAACTTAAATCATGCCATTCATTCCGTAGTTTCGGCGTGATGCGCTTCCAAGATACAGACAGACCAACAGACAACAGAAAAAAGAAAAAAATAACAATTTTGGCTTCAGTACGAATATAGAACAGCCTACAAAAAAAAAACTACACAATATCTTCAATGTACAGAATTTGGACCACTATCCCGCAGGAACCCTTTATTTTTTCGGGATAAAAAGCATCCTCAATTTTCACCCATCACAATTAACTATGATTGTGCCAAGGTGCATTAAAATCCGTCCAGTAGTTTCAGAAAGTAAGTGTTTTTTAAATAACTTTCTACCCCTATCCTGTGGGAACTGTTTAATTTTTCGGGATGAAAAGTATGCTATGTCCTACCTCGTAGTATGAACTTATATCATACCAAGTTTCATTTAAATACATTGAGTAGTTGCAGCGTGATGCCTAGCTAAGATACATATAGACAGACAGACAGACAGACAGAAAAAAAATGATGGAAAAAACAGTTTTGGCTTCAGTATGGAATACGTTCCATAAAAAAAAAAAACAAAAAAGATTTACTTATAATAAAACTGTAGTTTTATTTACTTATAATAAAACTGTAGTTTTATTATAAGTATAGATGGAAGTTAGATAAACAGATAGATACTTATAATAAAGCAATATGAACGAAAAGTCAGTACAATGAAGATAATTTAATAAAAAATGGTCTAGGGTACTTAAAATAAGCTACTGAACAAGAAAAGAACATTTTCTAAAATCGAGTTTGTTTGTTAGCTTGTTTGTCTGTAGAATTGTTCGTGCATCACGTAAAAACTATTGGACCGATTGCGATGCGGTTTGCACTGTTGGATAGCTTAGGGTTTGACTTAAAACCTGGTGTACATGGTATCTCAATCCGATTGGTATAAAGCCTAGCAATTGATAAAAAAATGACGCCTGAAGAAATTTTGATCAAATGGTGGTATATCGGTATTTTAGGTCCTGTATAGCACTATGAGTACTTTTAACCTGGAGAAATTACCACGCGTGCGAAGCCACGGGTATCAGCTAGTTTTAAATAAATTGCTCTAGTGTACATAAAATAGGCTACTGAACAAGAGTTTTTTTTTTAAATCGTGACTTTCTCTTTGTTTGTTTGATTGCGATGTAGTTTTCATTGTTGGATAGCTTATCGTTTGACTTTTAAACTTAATACTTGGTATCTCAATCCGATGATTAGATGCCGAGCAATCGATAAAAAACTGACGAACGAACGAACAATATTGATTTTTTTGTATATTGTTCTTACTCTTGGTCCGGGAATAATACGTATGGGCTACTTTTAAATGTAATGTCCACGCGGGCAAAGTCGCGGGCACAGCTTGTCTATACATATAATAAAGCAGTAAGTACCAAAAAGTCTTAACAGTGAAGATAATTTAAAAAAAAATGGTCGGGGGTACTTAAAATAGGCTAACGAATATTGTTTTTTTTGTATATTGTTCTTACTCTTGGTCCGGGAATAATACGTATGGGCTACTTTTAAATGCAATGTCCACGCGGGCAAAGTCGCGGGCACAGCTTGTCTATACATATCATAAAGCAGTAAGTACCAAAAAGTCTTAACAGTGAAGATAATTTAAAAAAAATGGTCTAGGGTACTTAAAATAGGCTACTGAACAAGAATATAATATTTTAAAAAATCGTGTCTATCTTTTTGTCTGTATGTTTGTTCTAGCATCACGTAAATACTTATGGACCGATTGCGATGTCGTTTACACTGTTGAGTAGCTTTTGACTTAAAAACTGGGGCCAATGGTATCTTAATGCTATGATTAGAGCAATCGATAAAAGTCTATTTGACGGCTGAACGAATTTTGAAGAAAAGTAGTATAATTAGGTACTTTTGGTCCTGGAAAAACACGTACGGGCTACTTTTAAATGAAATGACCACGCGGGCAAATTCACGGGCACAGCTAGTATTTAATAAAATCAATGTATCACAGACATACCTACATCACAGTCATATTTTCTAAAATAACTTGAATAACTATTTGACCTGAACCATACTATCCAATTAACGAACTTCTTAATGATGAAGCAGATGTTACTTTTTTAATAATTAAACAATGTACTAATCTACTTCTTTGAATGTCATTTTTATAACTTAATCCACACCAATATATAAAAGTGAAACATTGTCTATTTGTTTGTTTGGGGAGCTTTCACGCCAAAATGGCTTTTCCGATTTTGAAGAAACTTTATAGGTAGGTACTATACATTATGGAGACCAAAATAAGATACTTTTTATCCCGGTAAATAGTATTTTGTCACGGGAAAACTGAAAATGTCGATTACTCGCTGTAAAGAATGGAGTGACGTAGCCGTGGAAATGAAATAATAACAAGTCTGTCAAAAAGCATCAAGAGCATTAGTGTTATACTTTTCCATTGTTAATATCCTAGATGAACATAAGATGCTTTTTTATCGCGATAAACTGTAGCCCACGCGGACGAAGTCGCGGGTGAAAGCTAGTATTAAAATAAATATTGACTATTTTGACATTAATAATAATTGGCATTTAAGATTTTGACAGGCTGATTTTTAATCGACTTCTAATAGAAGGAGGTTCTCAAGTGTTTTATCTTTTCTTCGTGTATTTAAAACTACTTAACCCATTTGGATAAAAATATAATATTAGAAAGGTTAGGATCAAGATTAGGTCAAATTCAATTTTGTTTTAGTACTTTTTTTTTAATATTTATTTTGCTATGTTTTTTTGGTTTTATGTTTATTTTGGCTCAAATCTCTATGATTTCTAAACAGATTTTGGATAATCATTTTCCATTCAAAAGGATAAGTTTCAGTGCAATCCCGTATAAACTTTATATCAAAATAGGCCAGTTGGTGCCCCACGTGCGTAAACCGGTTTTTGTACTGAGTGTTGGCTGCCACGGAAGCCGCGGGGCATTGAGACCTGAAATTTTATAAGAAAATCTATTTGTTTTAGTGTTCTCTCGTATCTTCGAAATTTTTCAACAGAAAAAGATGATTATTTGTACGTGAAAAAAATAATAGTTTAAAAAAAATAAAAAACATGCTTTATATAGAAAACCAAACTAAAAAATAGAAAATAAATTTTAATAGTGTAAATAAGAAAAAAAAAAAAAAATCAAAAAAATTGTGGGGTGCATGGGTCAATAGTTATAAATATTTCATTGACAGATATGAGAAAAAGGATTATCATTTCGATAATATCTTAAAAAGCACCCCACCCTTTTTTTTAATTTTTTTTTCTTTCTTATTTACACTATTAAAATTTATTTTCTATTTTTTAGTTCTATATAAAGCGCGTTTTTTAGTTTTTTTAAACTATTATTTATTTACTTCTTTTTAGTTTGGTTTATTTATAAGAGCGGTTTTTTTTTTCAAATTATTGCATTGTCATCGGTCTTTGACAGGTGTGCAAAATTTGAATGAAATCTGACCGTTTAAAGTGGGTCAAAATAGTGTCCAAAGGATTCGGTTACAAACATACAAGTGAAGCTAATATAAAGCGTATAAAATAGATCTCTATTGTGGTAGTATACATTTCATCAAAATAGGTTTATTAGCTTTTTACGAACTTTTATTTAGTTCACTGGGTTATTACGTATGGGACAAGTTTGCTTATCAATTTTTTAACTATTTAACGACGTCTAATGAAGCTGAAGTTTAGCACACGGGTATAGTTCTCATGACAATATAATATAGTCGTACTATTGAGCTGGTCTTATGATGGAGCCAGTTTGGGCTCATTTGGTTTGTCGTGATGAATTCTCTGGTTTTTTGTGGTATCTCAGGGTCTTATGATGGAGCCGGAAGATAGTCAAAGGAACTCAACAATCAAATTTTGGAAAGACTTCGAGTTTGGGCTCATTTGGTTTGTGTTGATGAGTTCTCTGGTTATAACTATGAGGTAAACGTTGTGATTATATTCTCTTTGTAATGAGGTACTAAGGTCTGATGATGGAGCCGGAAGGTAGTTCCTGGGAAGATAGTTCCCGCGAACTCAATAATCATGTGAACCCTTTCGAGTTTAGGCTTATTTGATTATATTTGTCTCTCAGGTCTCACTTGTAAAACTTTGCTTTAAAAAAGTTTTTTATTGTACTCGTACTTGTTTACATATTAATTAATCCATTGGTTTTTGTTTTTATAGTACTCGTACTTGTTTACATATTAATTAATCCATTGGTTTTTATTTTATAGTACTCGTACTTGTTTACATATTAATTAATCCATTGGTTTTTATTTTATAGTACTCGTACTTGTTTACATATTAATTAATCCATTGGTTTTTATTTTATAGTACTCGTACTTGTTTACATATTAATTAATCCATTGGTTTTTATTTTATAGTACTCGTACTTGTTTACATATTAATTAATCCATTGGTTTTTGTTTTTATTGTACTCGTACTTGTTTACATATTAATTAATCCATTGGTTTTTGTTTTATAGTACTCGTACTTGTTTACATATTAATTAATCCATTGGTTTTTATTTTATAGTACTCGTACTTGTTTACATATTAACTAATCCATTGGTTTTTGTTTTATAGTACTCGTACTTGTTTACATATTAATTAATCCATTGGTTTTTGTTTTTATTGTACTCGTACTTGTTTACATATTAATTAATCCATTGGTTTTTGTTTTATAGTACTCGTACTTATTTACATATTAATTAATCCATTGGTTTTTGTTTTATAGTACTCGTACTTGTTTACATATTAATTAATCCATTGGTTTTTGTTTTTATTGTACTCGTACTTGTTTACATATTAATTAATCCATTGGTTTTTGTTTTTATAGTACTCGTACTTGTTTACATATTAATTAATCCATTGGTTTTTGTTTTATAGTACTCGTACTTGTTTACATATTAATTAATCCATTGGTTTTTGTTTTATAGTACTCGTACTTGTTTACATATTAATTAATCCATTGGTTTTTGTTTTTATGTTTCCTCATATCTACATTTAAAATTTCAAATCTTTTTTTAACTTAATTTCAATTTTTTTTATTTGAAGGAAGATATAAAAAATGTGAAGTCAATATTTTCAACTAAACTGATTCAGTAGTTTTATAAGTAATTCGTCCTGGGTTTTAATTTGCCAAAGTCTTTTTAAAGTGAGTTTATATTTTTTCGTTGGTGTATATTCCTTCCGATGTTTGCTTAGACCACTAAAAATCTAGAAATAAAAATATTTTTACAAAAATAGAACACTAAAAAAATAAAATAATTACAATTGGACAAGAACAATATCACTTTGACGTAATTAAAAATGTGATACCAATACAAAAATTCAATTATTATGGAAGAGTTCTTTGAAGTCGGTGCCAAACTTAGCCATCATTTTTAACATAGATATAATTTAAAATTCATTAGACGCTGTTGTTAACATAACCTATCATAATGTTGGCGAATGAACTGATTCTTGATGTAACACGCGTTCTGGAACCCGGGTTCAAACATAGTACATCAACTTTTTTTTTCATTTTCACCGTTTGGCATATGGTTGTCGCCATATTTAATTTTGTTTACTATCGTGTCTTCGCACTCGCAAAATTAATAGCCGGTTTCCGAAACGCGTGTAACAACAAGAATAAGCATAAATGCTGTCACATTTGACAATCTGTTATCTCTCTTTGGATTTCCGAAACGCAATTCAACAGAAAATTAGCTAAATGATTCTTGACAAGAGATAATTTTATTGATATGGTAAAAGAAAAACCAAAAAATACAAGTAGCCCTTAAACGGAAAGGTTGTTCTATATAGTGTTACTAGTTTTCCCGCCCGCGACTTCGTCCGCGTGTACGTCTGTTTATCGTGAAAAAACTATCCTATGTTCTTCTAGGATATTAAAAACCAATGCAAAAGTAGGTATATGTTCTTGATGTTTTTTGACAGACTTGTTATTTCATTTCCATGGCAACCACATACCATTCTGTGATGGAAATCGGTCTTTACAGTGAGTCATCAACATTTTCCAGTTTTCCCGTGGCAACTTACAATTTTCCCAGACAAAAGTATCCTATGTTTTATTCAAGGGTATAAGCTATCTCCATTATAAATTTCGCGTGAAAGCTCCCCAAACAAAAAATATCTACACAGGTAAACCCGTGTACATCTAGTAAAAAATAAAGGAATATTTCGCAACAAAATATCGAATATGTATTAACAGTGCAGGCCTAAGAACTCTGCATTAATTTGCTTCGTTAATGAATGTGATTTGCAGCAGAAAACAAGCTATGCTTTCGCAAAAATATGATAAACGATATTTTCCCGATTCACAAATAATTTCATACTATTGTATATCACTGTTGGAATATTATACGACTAAATTGAACCCTGCTTGTTATACTTGACAAATTTAACTTTTTCGTGCTTTATACCTAAGGCAGCGTAAATATTCTAAGTGCATTACATGCCTAGTAACTTTTTTCTCGGGTGCATAAAGACCACCTAGACCAAATAAAACGCCACATTTTACTAGATTTTTTTTTTATTAGCGCGGCATTTATTTTTCGCCACTAAGCGTTATTCATAATCTTAGGATATGGCCACACTTGATAGGTTCGTTCTCTTATGTTCATTCTTTGGTGATTTTTATCTATGTGAATAATCAAAATCAAAAGAGAAGTAATCGATTGACGTAGAATCATCAAATACTGTCCATGCGTTTGGTCTATATAATGCAACAAAGGAACAGACATACATACGTACATACATGCATACATTACCCGGCCTTTTCATTGCGCAGTCTGGTAAACCATCCTAGCTGTCGCGTTAAAAGAACTTTAAAATATTTTCCTATCCCCAAATCATTCACAACTTACCCTCATCAATATTTTATCAACGTTACCTCCAAACTGATAAAGGTATTTGTTATTTTATTTAGTCGCAGCGCAGAGCCTCCGAGTTCGTGTCGACGGAATATACGAGCGCACCCGAAATGGGATCTCGAAGCCAACCAACGATAAAAGATTTATATTTTGTGGCGGCGCGTCTTCAATATTCCTTATTTACTGCTGTATTTGTGGGCAAATCCATTAATTCAGCCGTGTTACCAGCCCAATGAATCCAAATTAAATATAAAAAACGTTTATTTCTGAGCTTCGAACCGAACGGTATAAGGTGATTTCATTATGTTGGTAGCTACTACCTATATACGTAATTGCTGCAAAGTTGAGAAACACATATTGAAACCAATTGAAACAAGCAGCAAATATAGATTAAAAAACGAATCCAAAGTTCTAGGTAGCACTGCACTGGGCAGGCGTGACACTTAACAGCAGGCGAGCGACTTACTTGTCTTGTTACACGAAAATACAAAAAATCTCTGGTCTGGTCATCCTGATATTATTATATAGAACTACTATGTATTTTCTATATATTCTGCTGTCAATAATGAGTACTTAATTGTATTGTTATTATTTGAAATATAGCCTGAAATCACCTCAATGAAATCAATTCATGCACACAAAAGAAGTTATTTCCGTTATGGTCATTAGGTGTATAAAACTTAATTGATCTGTGAACAAACAGGGAAAGTTTCAAGTATGCGTTTAGAATTAGTTAAAAATTATTGAAATGGAAATTGACTACGTATCTATTTCTTCAGCCTGACTTCAAATATGTATGTAATCTTGACTTCGACCAAATGACGTCCAGTCAAGAGAAGATATAAAAAACATTGATCCCTAAACGAGTATTCGGTCACATTGGTTCTGAGTAATAAATACTTATAAATAACGTATTTTATTTGATCTCCAAATTACATACACATCCAATAAAGCCATAGATTTTGGTATCAAAGAGTAAACTTCTTAAGAAAAATGTTTTTATACATGAAAGTCACGTTTTTTCAGAACGCTCTCATAAATTTTATCGGGTTGGTCTTTTGTTCCCTCAGATTTCCTCTATCTCGATTCCACGTATCGCCAAACTTCATCGAACACACAATAAAGGGGCGCAGGGACGAAAAAGGTAAATAAGTCATCACGTCAGGCTTGTCACGCCGCGTAGCGACGCGTGGCGTCACGTCACTCATAACCGTGTCACGTGTAACGTCAAAACCGTAAAATGGCTCTGTGGAAGGGTTGGTTGGAAACGTGATTTATGAAAGCTTTGCTTGTAATTTGAAAATTTGAATGGCAGAAGCAAACTAATGCAGGTGAAAAAAAAACTGGATTTTAAATAAATAAATTAAAGAAAAATATTTTGATATATTGTAAGATTTTGCTGACATAGGTACATACGTGACAAAAATGGCGGAGAAAAACATATTGAAACCAATTGAAACAAGGAGCAAATATAGAATAAAAAACTAATCCAAAAACAATGTTCTTTATTTTTATTTATTTTTGCTTTGCTTTGTCTTCTAATTGTGAGCTAATCAGAAAGTTTGAGCCGGATAGCTAATTGGGAAGTGCTCGAAATTTGAGTTGCAAGATTCCAACACGTAATACAAAGAACATTAAAAATGTGAGGTCAAGTGATCAGATACAGTTGTTCTATCTCCCGAAGGCGGCTTGATCTTGATTGTGTGTTTAAGATATACGTGCACATTGTTTCTGTGTGCGTAAGTGTAATCGCCGGAGCCACAGAATATATACACTAACCGGAGCTGCTGTTCCCGAGCTTACGCACACAGAAACAATGATTCTACACCAAGGAAGTTTTATGTACCTTAAGTACATATAACTTACTTGATCTTGATTATGTGTAAGTCAAGATAAAGTAAGTTCTATGTAACCCGCCTTCGCGAGATAGAAAAACTGTATCAATTATCCACCAACCCGCAATGGGCCAACGCCAGCGTAGTTTATGTTCCACTATCTCTCCCTCCCTCTCTCTCTGTCTCTCTCTCTCTCTCTCTCCGTCTCCTTCTCTCCTTCCCCTGCTTCTCTATCTCTCATTTCCCCTTTATTTTGAGAGGTAGAAGGAGGAGAGGAAAAGTGTAATAGAGGGATCTCACTTTCACTCTCCTCCTTCTACCTCTCTCTTCCTTTTTTTATTTTTCTCTCTTTCTCTTTGTCTCTCTCTCTATCTATGTATGACAGAAAGTCTGCGTCCCGCATATTTTAAACTCAAATGGTGAGGGCTTACAGCACGAAACCTGACTGACATGATCAGTGTTTAGTTTTCTAACTAAACACAGCATATTTTTGAGTAAACAACTCGTAGCGCAAAACCTCACGAGTAAATTTACGTAGCCTTTGACTCATCTACTGCCATCTCCAAGAGGAAATTGCTTTTGAAAGTGGATCCATGATAACCCTTAAGTTTAGTGAAAAAACTTGGAAAGTTGGCCCGACTGTTCTGACAAAGGGGAAACTTTGCAACTCAGGATCGGTTATAGACGAGATCGCGTTAAGACGGGAAATTTAGAGTTTCCAAATTGTTATGAAAAATCGGAAACTAGAGATTGCTGATTGATGGCGGTTAACGGAACATTTGGCAGAGTGCTGTTCCAGTTCTTGTTGTTATTTCCAATGGAGTTCCGTGTCACTAAATTAATCTACGAAATCGAATGGTGCACATATTTAAGTTGTCTTTACATCGTCGTTTTCATTTTAGAAGACATTTGATGACTTTAAAAGCACACTAAAACAATAATTAGAAATATGGGACCGAATCGGGGTCCTACTCTTTCAAATTAAAAAAATATATCCAAATGAGATATTAGGTAACAAATGTTAAAAAAAAACAGCTGACTTGAGAACTTCCTCCATATAGAAGTCTAATAAAAATAATATTGTGATGAAAAAGCGCCATAATAGTATTTGCTAACTTGCCAATGGCTTGTAATGTATAAAAATTTTGATTGAAAGTCAGGCTTTAAAGAGAAAAATGGAATTTAATGTAAATAAAATTACCAAAATAGAGTGTTCTCGCATTTAGGAAAGACGGGGAAGGTGTCAAGGAGATTAGGAGTGATTTTTGAGATCCGAATGGAGCAAATGAAAAAATGGGGCAAGTCAAACAAAATATGGGGCACGTCGAAGTTTTAATGTAATTTTTGATGGTACCAGACGCGAGGACACTATATTTAAATTTGAAGCTGTTTATGAGATAAATTTATGTTACTGTTTGAATTTATTAGAATAGATACTCGGATATGTCGGTCTGAGAAACAAACATTTTGGTTCAAAGGCCGATCAGTATCAAATAAGCTGGTACATTTAGGTATGGCAGGCTCAATTTAAACAACAGTATTACCAATTTATACACATTTATTGAAATTGGTTTCTCTTTGCTCAGTTAAACTTAAATAAATATTAAAATAAATAAATGTATTCGGGACATTTCCACACCAAGTACCTATCCCCAAACTAGGATACCCTGTGCTATGGGCAATAGATAACGGATAAACATACATAGATAAGAATATTACATCCATGACTCGGAAACAAATATACATTTCTGCTCATCACACAAATGATTGCACCTTGCAGGATTCGAAACCGCGACCTTTCGATTTCGTACCTAGGATCTCTAGCCACGAGACCAACCGGTCGTCAACTTAATATGTTATAATACACTGTACTGCCGGCGGGTTCTACCAATTACTTACTAAATCAATTTATATTGTAAATCAACCGTGGAAGTACAGGTTAGGAATACAGGTTGCAATTATACGCCCATTATCATGCGTCAGGCTAAAGACATAATCGTTCCATAACATGGATAAAATACAGTATTTTTGTTGATAATCTAATCTATGTCTCAACTATCACGAGTTAGCCTACGAGGTAGGTAATTGTACGTTGGACCAACGACAACCTATATATTACAACTAGCTGTACCCGCGGCTTCGCACGCGTGGTCTTTTCATTAGGTTTATTACTCCATAATGTGCTATTCCAGGACCAACATTTGAACCAAATTTCTTCAGCCGTCAAAAATACTTTTATCAATTGCACGGCTTCTAACTCACCGGACTGAGACACCAATTACTCCAGATTTAAATCAAACCTTAAGCTGTCTAACAATGAACCGCATTGGAATTGGTCCAGTACTTTTTACGTGATGCGTGAACAAACAAACATACAGACAAACAGAAAGAAAGACACGATTAACAAAAAAATAATTGTTAAATACCTTTTTTAAGCACCCAAGAGCATTTTTTTCATTTGAATTCATTTAGTAGTTTGGGTGCAATGCGCGGTCAAGATACGGAGAAACAGACAGGCAAAATTAAAAATGAAAATATTTTGGCTTCAGTATCGAATATAGAGAACCATTCATAATTTTTTTATAACTTAAATATTAACATAACTTTGGACCCATATCCCGCAGAAACCCTTTACTTTTTCGGGATAAAACGTGTCCTAAATATTAACCTATCATATAACTTAAGACAGTGCCAAGTTGCATCATCCATGAGTTTCAGCGTGGTATGTGTTCTTTTAAATAAGTTTCAACCCCTATCCTGCGAGAACCCATACATTTTACGAGATGTAAAGTATCCTATGTCCTACCTCGTAGTACGAACTCAAATCATACCAAGTTTCATTTGAATTCATCCAGAAGTTCCGGTGGCGTGATGCGCGGCTAAGATACAGACTGACAGATATATAAACAAAAATGAAAAAAACATACAGTTTAGGCTTGTAAATAGAGTAACTTCTAAAAAAACACTATATCTTTAATGTACAGAATTTGGACCCATATCCCACAGGAACCCTTTATTTTTTCGGGACAAAATGTATCCATAATTTTCACCCACCTTATCTTATAAACTATGTATGTGCCAAGTTGCATCAACATCCGTCCAATAGTTTCAGCGTACTACGTGTTCTTTTAAATAATTTTCTACCCCCTATCCTGCAGGAACACTTAATTTTTTCGGGATGAAAAGCATCCAATGTCCTACCTCGAAGTATGAACTCAAATCATACCGAATTTCATTTGAATTCATTGAGTATTTTCGGCGTGGTGCGCTGCCATGGTACAGACAGACAGACGAACATACAGACAGACAGACAAAAATGAAAAAAAAATACAGATTTGGCTTAAGTATCGAATCAAGAGTACGTTCCAAAAAAAAATTTCAAAATATCTTCATTGTACAGAATTGGACCCGTTACAGTTTTATTATTATGTTGTTATGTTAGATTCTAAGCTTTCTATGTTAAGCGGACTTGTAAAATTTTTAATGACCCTTCATGTATTAAATTAATTTATATGGCATATGTCAGGAGTGTTTTGGAATATGCGAGCCCAATTTGGAGTCCTCTTTATATTACTTATAAGGAAAGGATTGAAAACATTCAGAGTAAATTAATTCGTTACCTTAACTATAGAACGAAAACTAGAATTAATACTTACCAGGTAAACTTACGTCACTACAGACTCATAAACTTGGAAGATAGAAGAATACTGCTGGACATGGCTTTGCTGTATGATATTGTTCGGAGTAATATTGACAGTCCCTACCTTGTTAATTCTATAACTTATAATACTCCTAGATATAGAACCAGGCAAACAGTTTTTTTTAGTATAGCTTTGAACAAAACAAAGTATGGTGGTAACTTCGTCGTTAAGAGACTATCTAAAACTTATAATAGCTTATTTTTTAACATAGACCCTTACATTTGTTCCAAGAACTCTTTTAAATATCAAGTCTCCAAAGCTCTTCAAGCTAGAAGTTTTCTCAACTATAAGCACATTCTGTACCCATATTATGTAACATTATTCTATTTTTATAATATTGTTTTACTTTATATATTCGTACTTACTTACATTTACTTCACATGCACATGTACACACCTAATACACATTTACACACATCCTCACACATAGTTACACATTCAAACGCTAGAGAGCTGTAAGAAAAATGTATGTTAGTTTAGGAAGATCTATTATTAGTCTATATTGCGAACATGTTTAACTTATGTATCTTTGGTTTGTAAATGCTGTTGATCTTCTGTACAATAAATAAATAAAATAAATAAATAATTATAAGTATATATAGATAGATATGTGTTGGGTGTTTGTTATAATGATGATTGTATACCTGTCATTTGTTATTGGGCGAAAGGGATGGTAACAATTATGATGAAAGTAATTTAATACCGGGTGGCATCGAAAGAGTTACTTGTACAGGTACAACTAAAATGGTCTCAACAAACGCTGCAAACCTACTGCTTGCAGCATGCAGCACAGGTTCAACGAGAAGGTGAAATGATAATTGGCATGCAGCGGGTACGATACCATACGTGTTGTCTTCTCGTTGAATTATTTATTTAGTTGAATAGGTGATGCAGCAGTCGCCAAGCCAATTAGTGCGGATCATGCCAGCAGCATGGCGCAATAAAAGAATAAGAATCAGAAAGCCGATTGGAAACGCCTTAGTTGTGGTCAGCCGGGATTAGCCGTACCCTAAATTAGGCCGTATCCAGAAACCGCTGCGAAAGAAAGATCTATTTATAACATCAATTTTCGCAACACGAAGACGCGTTGTAACGTCATCATCTAAAGATTCAATATTTCTCGACGATGTGCGTTTACTGCAAGGCAAAATACACTTTTTCATGAAGCTTAACTTTTTGCGAATTTTGAAACACTTCCAGAGCAGACTGTTCGCTGCGGACACCCCTATCTCGGTTGCTAAAATTTGAGCCCCGATCTGCCATGTTGGCTCTCGAAACCAACAAGAAGCAAATCGTTCTCCCCTGGAGTCTGTCTCCAATCCCAATCAGTCACGGATGCCAGGAACACGTTCCGCTCCACTGAGATACCATACGTGTCGCTCTTGCACATATTATTTCAATCAACTTTTCATTTTTAAGCGAATTCAGAAAAGGTGACGGTTATAATATGTTAAACTGTATGAATGTTTTTTTTTTATGTCGGTTGATATCTCCGTCAATTGCGGACCGATTTTGAAAAATCTTTTTTTTATTTGAAAGGGTATACCTACTCTTCATATGGTTCCATATAAATTGTGTCAAAATTGGTTTAGCATTTTTTCGAGAATAAATAATTTTTTGAGTAAATCCATTCGATTTTGTGTTTATATTGCCTTGATTTTGTGTTTATCTCTAAGATTTGCATACCGATTTAGATGGTTGTTTTTAATTCAAAAGGGTAAACTTTATGTGTAGTCCCAGATAAACTTCATCAAAATTGGTTCAGCTGTTTTATTAGAAAATCTAATTGTTTTATAGTGTATGGTCTCTAATATCTTTGGATTTCTGAACCGAATTAGTTGATTGTTTTTAGTTGAGAAGACCTCCAGTGTGTTACTGTATAAATTTCATCAAAATTGGTTTAGTAGCTTTAAACAAGCTTTAATTTAATTCACTGATTATTTGTTCATTATGTTAAAAAGGAGACTGCCATGATAACTGTGATTTGAATTATGGGCATGCGTATCGTTTTCATACACGTATTGTAAGGTACGTAAATTGTAGCAATAATTGTTGCTATAAAAAGTTTTTATTTACTGACATGCCATTGTTGATTGCCAGTTATCGAATTGTTGTTTTTTATTATATACATAAGTATCGTACGCTACAGGCATTATCTTAAAAGTATTTAAGTTATGTTGTTTTTTATTATATACATAAGTATCGTACGCTACAGGCATTATCTTAAAAGTATTTAAGTTATGTTGTTTTTTATTATATACGTAAGTATCGAACGCTACAGGCATTATCTTAAAAGTATTTAAGTTATGTTGTTTTTTATTATATACGTAAGTATCGAACGCTACAGGCATTATCTTAAAAGTATTTAAGTTATGTTGTTTTTTATTATATACGTAAGTATCGAACGCTACAGGCATTATCTTAAAAGTATTTAAGTTATGTTGTTTTTTATTATATACGTAAGTATCGAACGCTACAGGCATTATCTTAAAAGTGTTTAAGTTATGTTGTTTTTTATTATATACGTAAGTATCGAACGCTACAGGCATTATCTTAAAAGTATTTAAGTTATGTTGTTTTTTATTATATACATAAGTATCGAACGCTACAGGCATTATCTTAAAAGTATTTAAGTTATGTTGTTTTTTATTATATACGTAAGTATCGAACGCTACAGGCATTATCTTAAAAGTATTTAAGTTATGTTGTTTTTTATTATATACGTAAGTATCGAACGCTACAGGCATTATCTTAAAAGTATTTAAGTTATGTTGTTTTTTATTATATACGTAAGTATCGAACGCTACAGGCATTATCTTAAAAGTATTTAAGTTATGTTGTTTTTTATTATATACGTAAGTATCGAACGCTACAGGCATTATCTTAAAAGTATTTAAGTTATGTTGTTTTTTATTATATACGTAAGTATCGAACGCTACAGGCATTATCTTAAAAGTGTTTAAGTTATGTTGTTTTTTATTATATACGTAAGTATCGAACGCTACAGGCATTATCTTAAAAGTATTTAAGTTATGTTGTTTTTTATTATATACATAAGTATCGAACGCTACAGGCATTATCTTAAAAGTATTTAAGTTATGTTGTTTTTTATTATATACGTAAGTATCGAACGCTACAGGCATTATCTTAAAAGTATTTAAGTTATGTTGTTTTTTATTATATACGTAAGTATCGAACGCTACAGGCATTATCTTAAAAGTATTTAAGTTATGTTGTTTTTTATTATATACGTAAGTATCGAACGCTACAGGCATTATCTTAAAAGTGTTTAAGTTATGTTGTTTTTTATTATATACGTAAGTATCGAACGCTACAGGCATTATCTTAAAAGTATTTAAGTTATGTTGTTTTTTATTATATACGTAAGTATCGAACGCTACAGGCATTATCTTAAAAGTATTTAAGTTATGTTGTTTTTTATTATATACGTAAGTATCGAACGCTACAGGCATTATCTTAAAAGTATTTAAGTTATGTTGTTTTTTATTATATACGTAAGTATCGAACGCTACAGGCATTATCTTAAAAGTATTTAAGTTATGTTGTTTTTTATTATATACGTAAGTATCGAACGCTACAGGCATTATCTTAAAAGTATTTAAGTTATGTTGTTTTTTATTATATACGTAAGTATCGAACGCTACAGGCATTATCTTAAAAGTATTTAAGTTATGTTGTTTTTTATTATATACGTAAGTATCGAACGCTACAGGCATTATCTTAAAAGTATTTAAGTTATGTTGTTTTTTATTATATACGTAAGTATCGAACGCTACAGGCATTATCTTAAAAGTATTTAAGTTATGTTGTTTTTTATTATATACATAAGTATCGTACGCTACAGGCATTATCTTAAAAGTATTTAAGTTATGTTGTTTTTTATTATATACGTAAGTATCGTACGCTACAGGCATTATCTTAAAAGTATTTAAGTTATGTTGTTTTTTATTATATACGTAAGTATCGAACGCTGCAGGCATTATCTTAAAAGTATTTAAGTTATGTTGTTTTTTATTATATACGTAAGTATCGAACGCTACAGGCATTATCTTAAAAGTATTTAAGTTATGTTGTTTTTTATTATATACATAAGTATCGTACGCTACAGGCATTATCTTAAAAGTATTTAAGTTATGTTGTTTTTTATTATATACGTAAGTATCGAACGCTACAGGCATTATCTTAAAAGTATTTAAGTTATGTTGTTTTTTATTATATACGTAAGTATCGAACGCTACAGGCATTATCTTAAAAGTATTTAAGTTATGTTGTTTTTTATTATATACGTAAGTATCGAACGCTACAGGCATTATCTTAAAAGTATTTAAGTTATGTTGTTTTTTATTATATACGTAAGTATCGAACGCTACAGGCATTATCTTAAAAGTATTTAAGTTATGTTGTTTTTTATTATATACGTAAGTATCGAACGCTACAGGCATTATCTTAAAAGTATTTAAGTTATGTTGTTTTTTATTATATACGTAAGTATCGAACGCTACAGGCATTATCTTAAAAGTATTTAAGTTATGTTGTTTTTTATTATATACGTAAGTATCGAACGCTACAGGCATTATCTTAAAAGTATTTAAGTTATGTTGTTTTTTATTATATACGTAAGTATCGTACGCTACAGGCATTATCTTAAAAGTATTTAAGTTATGTTGTTTTCCATATCAGATGGCTTTTAATAATCCTAGATAGTTTAACCAAAACTTGCAATCACAACCTCGTAGTTGCTGTACGCGTATTTAAATGAGAGTAAACACGGCGGGACACTATTAGGACATCAGATAAACTGACGGTGAAATGCAAATTTGTCCTGACTCATTCCGGCATTATTAAGTGCTGCGAGGCAGAAAATATATCAAGGCCTTTAATAAATAAATGAATATAAAAATTTAGTTTAAAATCTTATGGAGGACGCCAATCCAAATAAAAAAAGACATCCTGAGGAAAGGCGGCGCGGGAGGCCCTATTTTTAGGGTTTCGTACCCCAAAAAGAAAAAAATGAACCCTTAAAGGATCACTTTGTTGTCCGTCCGTCTGTCTGTCTGCCATGACACTTTTTTCTCAGGAACGCGTGGATGTATCAAGTTGAAATTAATATCAAATACTCAGGTCTGCAATCCCTTGGAGCTGTGACAAAAACTGACTTCTAAGTCTGCGCAATAAAAATGTACAACTGCTTAAGTCGCATATTTTGACATATTTTGACACTCGCAATGGACACAAAACCTATAGGGTACTTCCCGTTGACCTAGAATCATGAAATTTGTCAAGAAGCAATTATTTTATAGCACAAGTAAAGAGAAAAATCCGGAAAGCGTTAATTTGTAGTTACATCACAAAAAAAATACATCGATAATACAGAGACTCAAAAGGCGCAAATATAGTACCCTCGACAGCGGATATAATTTGAGCCTTTTGGGGTAGAGACACTAGGGCCGTGGGGACTAGGAGCTCATCAAATATACAAAGATCTATCGGGGCGTCTGGTTGAAGCAACACGTTACCCAAATGCTGGCCTTTACTTTGCCCAAAGACTAAGCATTGCCATACAACGTGCCAGCATTTTGGGAACGTTGCCCACTGGCAGCGGATTATAAGACTAGCTTTAGTATTACTTTGTTTTAGGTTAGTTTAGTAATTTTTTTTAAGCCTTTTTGTTTTTTTAAATAAAATATTTAATTCTTTTGATGGACGAAATACTTACATACCTACAAGTTTGTACGGAACCCTCAGTGCACGAGACCGACACGCAGTTGAGTTTTTTTTAAATGTTTTGTTAAATGCAAAATTTGACGTATCATCATCATCAACAACAATAGTCTGCATTATAGTCCACTGCTTGACATTTAGGCCTCCCCTTCTGAGCCTGATCTCAGGAATTGTTGTCAGCTAGGTACTTTGCGTAAGTCGTCGCGCCATCTAGCCGGAGACCGTTCTAAACTACGTTTACCTGCTCATGGTCTCCACTCGAGAATTCGTCTATTCTTCGACATATTCAGCAGCAGTCTCATATGTGACCAGCAAATAAACAACTAATAAATTTATTCTGAGAGACAACTTTAGTCACAGAATAAATAGTATTACAAGTACAAATATGCCTAACAAAATGAAAATACATTATTAGCTATCACAAGCAGTATCTCACACTATAGCATCACCGTCCGAATCCTCATCGCCTTGTCACCCGTAAAATGTCGTAACGCCATCGCTCCTAGCAATGGCAGGAAATTGAAAATGTCCCGGGCATGTATCGTCCCGTTATCCGGTTTTTTTCCCAAACCCCGGGATTATACATTTGTTACCCATCCCGGGCTCAATTTGTAACTTTAGATGTTCAATGTGCGGTCCCGATAATAGGTAATCCGTGTTGAGGATTCTATAGGATTTTTGTTTGTTTAAAAATATGATGTTCGTGTTGTTTCATTGCGTAGGAGTTATAATTAATTAATTTAATGTTGTTGTTAGTATTTTCCGTTCAATATTTTTCTTTTCCAAAAATGATTATTACCTGGCAGTTTTTCCGTTATTTTCGTGAAATTATGTTTAAAACGAGGTTTCTGCAGGTAGTTGTTGTTGACAACACAAATAAAAATATGTTTTAAATTGATTCGGTAGTACCTAGCTTAATTTTACCAAACATTTTAGGTAAAATATTGAAACGAAATTGTGAATAAAATTTTCTATTTATATTCACCCAATTCTCACAAACATATCATGAATCTTTTGTTATATCTCCAACTCCCCACCAACCCGCACAACGTTTCCGCTACGAGCAGTCTTCAGTCAAGTGAAATAGCGCCGTAGCCAGGTCGTAACGGTTATAGCGGAGCGCTGCACCTGCGGATGAGTTGTTACTCGCGATTCGTTATAACGACAGGGTAGATATAACGTAACGCTTACCGAACCGATTTAAGGAGGACAAGCTTACCTACACCGTGAAAAGGAAAACGTTGGCGATTACTAAGACTCACAAGCGCTATCACCGATAGCTGTTTAAACTCTTCTACAAACCTTTCTATCTACTAATTAATAACTAATAGAAAACCATCAACCACTTACAAATTTTGTCTTTCGAACATCTGCATCGAAAGAATACTCGAGTATTTTGAGATAGAGAATGCAGACAACCTCAAAAAACTCATATAACTACTGGAAAAGTAGACGGAAAGAGATCAAAAGCAAAACATTTGCAGCCCGATGCATTGTAACAGAATTGATGAAAACAGAGGAGGATTGCCTAATACCGCGAGGAGAAAGAAAAGAATAAAAAAATAAGGTAATCGTGACCCCTAAGGCGTGACCTCCTCTTTAGAAGATCTCTCGTTAGGGTCGTTAAAGTAGAGGGAAATTACTTAAGAAGGGGAGGGCGAAAATTAATCGTACCTTCCTTGATTCGGAGGGCACGATAACCTGTCGGTGCCATTTGTGAACACCGTCGGAGTCCGTTAGCCTGACAAACTGACACTACCTCAATTGACATACATTACATATCGCTTCTTCTTGCAATAAGTTGAGGTAGTTGATACGCACTTACTCGTTTCATTAAAAAAATACCTGAAAATGCATTCAGCGACTAAATTAAAAGTACATATCGGTGCCGGCTCAAACGCGGTTTATTTGACGAGACCTCTGATTAACTGATCATCCATAATATATAGCGTTGGCAGCAGATCCCAGTGATTGAATTCACACCACCAGCGCTACCAATATAGTGCGCATTTCCAATATTTAATTACATACCGGATGGGAATGATTCGGTTTGAGAAATATATTTGTCAAAAACTTCTAAAAGTAAAGCTTTGCTGCTATTTAATGTCATCAAATCCTGATCAAATCCTGATCTGAACCTATATCTAATAGAGAATCAGGAACTATTACATCTAGGTCACACGAGTACCTGCCTAACACATCCTCTGTTTTAGGAAATCGAACCCGCAACTTCACACCGCAGACGGCTTAGCACCAACTTCGCCATAGAAACTGTCAAATGACAAAATCAGTATCTAAGGAAAATTGTGAAACTTGTTTGTTAGTCGGAGGAAATTTTGAGAAGAGGATGAGAGATATTTTAACGATAAATTTTGGGTACGGTGCATTTTGGGGAAGGAATATTCTGGGATAGGATTTTTTTTTTCGGAAAGGAATAATATTGAATTAATATTATTATTTATGATACCCCATCTCAACAATCCCTTGACCGATTTTAAACATATTATACAAACTGAAAAATCGAAATATTTAAAACAAAGTCGGGTTTCTTACACCATTTATAACTCAAGGACGGCTGGACCATTGGAGGAAACAATGTCAAAATTCAACTGGCCACCTCGTGAAATTTTGACGTCATAATAAGAAGAGCTCGCAAACGTCACGTCGCGACGTCTGTTACGACTGTGACCGACCTTAATACAACGAAAATGACGCAAAATTCCTATCTGGGACTATCCTCAAATATTTTGTGTTTGGGCATCTATACTTATAATAAAGCAGTAAGTAACAAAAAGTCTGTACAAAGACGACAGTTTCAATAAAAAATTGTGTGGACTTAATACTAAACAAGAATATAACATTTTTTAAATTCGTGTCTTTCTGGTTGTCTGTTTGTTTGTTCGCGCATCACGGAAAACTATTAGACCTATTGCATTGCGATTTCCATTGTTCGATAAGTTAAGGTTTGAATTAAAAATTGGTGTACTTGGTATCTCAATCCGATGAGTAAAAGCCGAGCAATCGATAAAAATAACTATTTGACGGCTGAACAAAATTTGGTATTTTGTACATTAAAGGTAATTTTGGGCCTGGAATAACAGAAAGGTTACTTTTAACCCACAGAAATGACCATGCGGGCAGAGCAGCGGGCACAGCTAGTTATTTTATAAATGCTTGATTGACATAATACGAGTATGTATCGTTACTCTTTCTTGTCAGCGCTTTTTCAGTAAAACTAGCTCATCTATGGATTAGATTTATCAATATAATTCCTAACTCTAGCACAAAAAAAATACTGACAAAATATGTTCCGTAATCTGTCTTAGGACATTATGTCAAGAACCTCCAACATTTACCCACTGAAATTGATATGAAACGGGCAAAAATCCCTATAAATTGGCTTAAAATTTGACCCCTCTAAGTCATCCAAGACACTACACAATTTCGTCCCTCCGTCGACTTCCTTAAGGGTCCTACTTGCGAATCGAACCGATAAATAAAAAGGGCTGGATGGAGAGCCCTTCCGATCAAACGTAACACTTTCGAAGGACACTTTGCACCGATAGGTCTTTGGGGAATTATCTTCAGTATTACCGTGGAATATGCATGGTAAGGGAATCATTTTGTTAAACCTGTCATGGGTGAGAGATGAAATACAGCGCGCATTTCAAAGTACTTGTGAATTTAACCTAAACGCTTGGAATCCGACTGCAAAAAGCTCAACAAGGGGTTTAGTTTTTCGACAATTACTGTCGCAATTTGTAAAATCAGTGCAATGGGTTATGCATAGTATACCTCGACATTAGTGCTCCGTATTGCTGTAGATATTTAGCCAGGTATACAATTGCGGCAATTATCTACTTCATTTCTAAGAAGCATATAAAAATTTCTTATTTTTCGTACATATTTTTCAAATATTGAAATCGGTTTTCTGAAATTTTGTTAACTTTGATAACAGATTAAATCTATTGCTGTCTGTGTCATATATTTAGTGCCTGACAAAGGCAGCATTAGAATTAATCTGTTGTCAAAGTTAACAAACGTTTCAGAAACCCGAGGTTATTGTATCATCGTCTTGTCATACTTCCTAGCAGGGACATGATTTTTTACCGACTCCTAACTAGTCTCAAATCAAGACTTTTAAACTTTTTGTATCCGTAAGGAATTTAAATAACCAGTCATTTTAATAGCCATCGTGTTTTAAGAAATCAGGAATGAAAATGTCGATTACTAACAATATTTAATTCTCCATACATTTATTTATACGAACATTTTCTGATGAGTATTGTTACGCCGCCGGTCGAAACTTAGAAAGCAATAGGTACCTGCATGTCCAAGAAGTCGCGGCTGGATGACGCAATATGCGAGTACCTACACTACAAGGTACCTTCTGGAACTCACCAGTGGCGCGCAGGTACTATCGAGAAGTTTCCAGAACGCGCGGTAGATACATAAGGACGCGGCGTGACGCGGCAACTTCAAAGGCGGCGCCGGCCTTAGGTACCTACGTGCGCGGCGCGGCGCGACGCGGCTATATCACAGGCGGCGCCAACCAAGGTTTACATACCTACCAACTACTGCAAGTATATACCTTCTAGGAACCTCCGTGGCGGTATAAATAGGGTGCGCATCAGCTGCCTGGAACAGTCTTGAGTTGGCATTCGGAACGAAACGATCAAAATGATTTAGTGCTATATTGAATTGAGTGGTAATTAATTAGCGTATACAGTCGAGTTATTTGTTTGTCAATTTATATATGTGGTTTCCGAATAAAGGTGTTCATGGTTGGTTGAATTGGCTTACATTAATTTTATCCGAACTACAGATCATAACAGTATTTATAAAAAAAACACGTATTTATATTGGTCGTATCCATTTTAAACTTTGCACATGTGTGTGATTCTGATGACATTACAATAATAGCATATCATTCAGCTGCTCTGACGATGGAATGAAGCCGGAAGTTGCGTAAAGAAACGCTCGGGGCCAGCGCGACGGCAATACGTGCGTGAGCGATAGAGATAAGTAATGGGAGGTCAATGTACAAAATTCTCTCTGTATTGCAACCGCGCATAGTAAACTCATCGACCTGTAAGGGCAACAGATATCTTAACCGTTATAGCTACAGGAAAACGTCTAACCTCAGTTGGAGACTTCGATCCTTAAAGGAACAGGATCGATTGGCATCAAAAAAAGATTTTGTGTTAATTGCCCATTTCCTTGCTGTCTGTACATTTTATACAAAATCTGTGAAGCAGGTCAAAATATATCCAACAGATAACAGTTAAGTAAGTTTTTCTGTAACTATAATGACTAAGGTTAAAAAGTGCTCTTCCTGCCCAATCTTAAAAATCCACCCTATATACACAAATACTTTTGAAGCTACAGTGAATTTAATCCGTTCAGCCGTTTAGGCGTGAAGTAGTAACAAACACACATACATACACACACACACACACACACACACACACACACACACATACACACTTGTTCGCGGCTTTAATAATACGCGGACCTTTACAAAAATCCAGGTTATGCGGGCCTACCTTTCCCGTTGTTTTAGCGAAGTTTTAATACCGTACGATAAGTAACCTATCTCTGTCCAATACAATTCTCTGGTCAGAATTTCTATACACTCGAAAAGGACAGATATATTAAATGATGAACTTTCATACTAAAACCCCGATTATGCGGTCCGACCCCATAATAAGAAGGCACGAACGCTCTTCGCACAAGTCCGCATAATATTCTAAAGTCATACTCATTTACACACAGACCGCATAATAATCAAAATTCATACCCTTTTACACAATGCCCGCATAATATTCATAAGTCATACTCATTTACACACTGACCGCATAATAATCAAAAATCATACTCTTTTACACACTGTCCGCATAATAATCTAAAGTCGTACTCTTTTACACACTGTCCCCATATTATTCGAAAGTACTCTCGTATTTTACACACAGTCTGCTCAGTATTCTAAAGTCGTACTTACTATTTAACAAACACTGCCCGCATAATATTCTGCCATGTTCTATTACACAGTAAAACCTTAAATCCAGATTATGCGGACCTACCATATAAGAAAAAGCCACGAACGCTCTGAACACACTGTTTGCATAATATTGTAAAATCAGACCTTATATAACACTTCCTGAATAATTATAGTAATATAGATGAATTTGCTTACACAAAATCGTCCTTAACGACAATAATATTTTTCAAAATCATACGTTGCGCGTTGTTTTGGTCACGCACTGACAAAACGCAAGATTCAAATCGCCAGCTAGTTTTCCGACCCGTTCCGTACCGCAACTGACTATCGTCAGCTTTTAAATTTGTAATCGACTTCATAAAAGGAGACAGTTATAAGTTATAATTATGTTCGATTGTATGTTTTTTTTTTGTGTATGTTCTCCGATTTCTCTGTCAATTACGTTCCGATTTTGAAAAATATTTTTTGTTTGAAAGTGTATACTCTCGAGGTGGTCTCATATAAATTGCATCAAAATTGGTTAAGTGGTTTTCTGAAATTAAATAGATTATTCTTAAATTGTGTTTATATTACCTTTAATCTCCAAGATTTTATTCATTCGGGTAGGATTTCAGTGTAGTCTCATATAAACTTCATCAAAATTGGTTAAGTAGTTTTTTTATTACAAAATCTATTTGTTTTAATTTTTTATGTTTTCTCATATCTTCGGAATTTCTGAACTAGATGATTATTTTTACTTGAAAAATAATAGTGTAAAAAAACTAAAAACACGCTTTATATGGAAAACCAAACTAAAAAATAGAAAATAAATTTTAATAAGAAAAAATGTTTTATTTAAAAAAAAAACGTGGGGTGCATGGGTCAATAGTTATAAATATTTCATTGACAGATATGAGAAGCACCCCACGCTTTTTTTTTTAAATAAAACATATTTTTTTATTTACACTATTAAAATTTATTTTCTATTTTTTAGTTTGATTTTCTATATAAAGCGTGTATTTATTTTCTACTTATTAGTTTTTTTTTTTTTTTTTTTTTTTTTTTTTTTTCGAATTTTTGCATTGTCATCGGTCTATGACAGGTGTGCAAAATTTGAATGAAATCTGACCGTTTAAAGTGGGTCAAAATAGTGTCCAAAGGACTCGGTTACAAACATACAAACATACAAGTTAAGCTAATATAAAGCGTATAAAAAGAGGACATACTGTATAAATTATTTAAGTAGCTTTTTACAAGCTGTTATTCAATACACTGCTGGGTTGGGACAAGTTTGCAAGTCAATTAACGACGTCCAATGAAGTTGAAGTTTTGCACACGGGCACAGAATAAATAATAGTACAAGTACACAAGGATAACTGAGTAAAGTCATTTAAATACATAACAACTCTCGCTACAACGCAATAAAGTGCAATTTAACTCGCACAGTGCTTCGAGCTTTCAATTATATTTACTTAGAAGGTGCTCACCCATTGCGTGCAGGCTAGAATGTACCGTATCACAACGTGCGAGAGCTTCCATTGCTCTAATCGGTTTAGAATCGCTCTGTCACTTTTAGGCTCGGTAGGGTTGTATCAAGATATGACTAGATACTTGTACTAGTAATTATTCTGTGATATAATATGACTTAGATATTGTAACCGAATAAACAATTATGTAAAAATGTATTATTTTATTACTTATTGTTATAAATGTTGATAGTTATATTAACTACATATAATGACATTCTTATCAGAATAGACCTAGTACCTCATTATTTCATTATAACATAATAGGTATTGCATTTTGATGAATAAAAGGTGCCTGTATGACTTCGATGCTTAACAATGAATGAAAAAGAATTGGCTACCTACGTAATGAAATGTCGGTATGTGGGTATTTTACGAGATTTTTCAGACCGAATGCTATGCAGTACCTTCTAGGTTTCTCCTTGGTATTCATAATTAAAAAAAGAATACAATTTGACAAAAACTTTACGTAAGTTTACGTAAGTAGGTACTTTATCGTTAAGCACACGGCGTGCGACTCATCGAGCGCACGCTTGACACTCTACTGAATGAACCCCAATATTACGGCCCGGATGTTTAGGTATAATATATGTACTTGTTGCGGAGTGCGACCGCCCTGACACGGGTGTAGTTCTGAGTACAATACAATATTATGGTACTGTTGAGCTGGTCTGATGATGGAGCTGGAAGGAAATCACAGGAACTCCACAACAAAATGATGAAACCCCTTCGAGTTTAGGCTTATTTGATTGGTCTCGATGAGTTTTCAGGTCTTAGTGGTACTGGTGTGGTATCTCGTAAAATATTGTTTTAAAAAAGTTTATATACTGTTTTTTTATCTACTCGTATTTAAAACTTATAAATCTATTTTTGTTTATGTTTTCTCATATCTACGAGATGTGTAACCATTTTTTTTAATTCCATTCCAGTGAAATCATAGATAGTTTTCGTAAAAACTGATTCAATTGTTTTATATGTAGGTTATTCATCCTTAGTTTTAATTTAGTAACGTCGAGTCTAAAGTGAGTTTAATTATTTTCTTTGGAATTATTTTAATTCATCCGATGTTTGCTTAGGTCACTTAAAATCAAGAAATAAAAATACTTTTCATAAAAATTAAATAGTCTTCATATTAAAACATTCTTTCGTAAACAACCAATAAAAAGAATAACATAATTATGATTGAGCCAGAACAACATGACTTTTTCTAAATTACCAATGTTTTAATAATGCAAAAATACAACATAAGATAAAGATTATTGAAGGTGTAGAATATTGGTACATATTTCAAAAAAAGGATAAAACATTTGTGACATGTTTAATAAGAAAAACAAACCCTTCTGCCATGGTTAACGATTAAATAAAAAAGTTCTTGCATTTTAAATCTGAATAAAGGATGCACATTTTTTTAAATAGTTTGCAAACATATAGTACAACATAATATGCAATGTAGTTTATAAAAAGTTCTTGCATTTTAAATCTGAATAAAGGATGCACATTTTTTTAAATAGTTTGCAAACATATAGTACAACATAATAGACAATGTAGTTTATTAATAAAATTTCAATATTTGATGTTCAAAATTAGATTGACATCGATTTTATGATTACAACACCGTAATAATCAATTCAAAATATTTTACTTAGCACATTATAATGTGCAACTAATTGGGATTACTACACTGAAAACAGAATTCATAAAAAAACTTATTTTTTAGTAATGTCACCCAAGTCAAGGGGGGTTTACCAATTATTCAAATAAAATAAAAGTAGCCATATCTAAAAACTAGTCAACTTTTAAATTGTAAAGTTGTGATCATCTGAACGGAACTGAACTGGTGCATAAACCAGGTGGTGGTCTTTTAACGTTTGGATGTTGACTTTCGTTTTTGGGGTAACTTATCCACTTACTTTTTCATTGTCCATAAAAGTGTTCCCCATTTACAAAATTATTTTATTTAAGCTAAACATCAGTGTTTTATGATCATCAGCCTATATTAGTCCACTGCTAGACGTAGGCCTCTCCTACTGCACTTCACTGAGCTCACTGAGTCTTCAGTTCTCCTCATTCATTTTTTTTCAGCCACTTGCGCAAGGTAAACATATTGCTGGACAACTTCAAGAGGTACACCATTGACTGCAATTAGTTCCGGGTCAATAAGATCGATAAACATGATCTTGGTCTTATCTTCGTTCACTTCGAGACCAATACGTTCAGAAGCATCAACTAGGTTGGCATCAACAGCATACTTTGCAATTTGCAAGTATTGCAGCGACTCCGATATTAGGACGATATCATCGGCAAATCGTACGTGTGAGATGTTCTCGCCATTGATATAAATGCCCGTGCCCGTATAAACGTAAATTCATATGTGTACCAAATTTCAACTTAATTGGTCCAGTAGATTCGGAGCACATGAATTGTAACAGACGGACAGACAGACAGCACGTGAGTGATCCTATGATTGTTCGGTTTTTATTTGGTCGTACGAAACCCTAAAAAACAATTAATTTCAAGACATAAGTAGTTACCTAACTAAAATAAACAAAACATATTTTAATAAAACTACCTATAAAAATTCATAGTTTACAGGAGCGCAACTGCATTTTAGTTCTGGTTCTAATCCGGGAATTCAAGATAAACTTAAAAGCATGTAAATACTGTTACTTTTATTGGCACACAAATCCACATAGATAAAATTATGAATTTAATAATCTATGGAAGCGCGATGCAAATGGCGTTGTCACAACTGTCAGTAGCTCTCCGCGCTGCCTGCGCTCATCCCGCTGCAACAGAATATACGCTCCAACAAAAGTTAAACGTAAAGGGCGCATTTTATAATGAAACGTACGTATTTTAATTACACACAATCAAGTCCGCATTTTGCATCACCTACGTAATTTAACACAAGGCGAGCGCATAATCAATCGCAGACTAACATACACAGGACAAGGTCCGCATTTTACATCACATACATACTTTAACACAGGGCGAGCGCATAATCAATTGCAGACTAACATACACACCACGAGGTCCGCATTATAATAACGTACTAACTCTTACACAACTAGGACTGGTGGCGCCACGTGGTGGTTACACCCTGAACTAAAACACTAACGGATGTTAACTAAAGTTGTCAAATATCTCTAATATGCGGTAATTTTTCATATTTTGCTAAGATTTCACCAGTCAACCAATCTCATCGCGACGAATTCAAAGATATATTTGAGACCTCGTCAAATTATTATGCGGACGTCCGCACAACCGGGTAATTCCGCACAATCGTGGTTCCTGTCACGGTAAAGACCGCATAATGTTAAAGCCGTAAATACACTCACACACCCACCCACACACACACACACACACACACACACCCCCACACACCCCCCCCCCCACACACACACACACACACATAAACGAACACACACAATAAACGAACACGCACACATACCACACCCTTAAATACATACAAACTTTCGCCTATGCGTGCGATTATTTTTGTTTGCAGTCGAGTTTTTTATATTTTTATAATAATTTTATTTGTTGCCTAGTCATTATTAATGCGTACTATTATTTAAAATGCTGAGGTTACACACACAGCCAGCGCGCGAGTTGGCCTTGTATATTGTGTTCATAACCATTTATGTTTACCTATCCGGCGCACACATAGTACAGGGTATCCTATTTTGTTGCCAGGTAATTGGTGTGAATTTCCCCGAATATATTATTATTATTTAATTACTGTAGTGCAGAAACTAGCACCGTGTGACCTCAATAAAGTAGTAACTGCCATAAGCGAATCAGTCAGTAGCTCGCATGGAGTTACTAAATAACATTTCCAACCTGTTTTCACTCGCCATTTGCCTTTCCCACAACTTCCTTCTTTGCCACAGCAGCTACTCTCATTATGTGGCCGGTCAAGGTGAGACGAGCTACTGTCATGGGAGCTTACATTGGCAGTAGATATCTATTGTCAGGACAGTGGCACTGTGTAATCAAGCCTCACGTGGGTTGAATTCCAGCACGAAGCTAATACCAGAAATATTGTGGGTTACTTGTTAATGAAGTCTTTTAAATCTATCTATACTTATAATAAAGCAATAATTACGAAATAGTTTGTACAAAGAAGATAATAAAAATGGTACATAAAACATAGTGTGTACATAAAATAAGCTACTGAACAAGAATATAATTTAAAAAAAAAAAAACGCGTCTGTCTGTTTGTTTGTTTGTTTGTATATTTGTTCGCGCATCACGTAAAAACTATACTGGACCGATTGATTTTTAACCCGTGAGAAGGCGCACCCTAAAAAGTTACACGGAAAGGCGCGCGCGAGCATATCGCTCACGCTATATAAAATATAATTTATTACATAATTTCGATATTTTGTTAAAAAATGGATTGATATAAATAAAATACCATGTATATAATGTGAAAAATATTCATGTAATTAAAATTATTTAATATAAATGCAATTTTCAGCATAACAAAACTTTGAACTAAACTTATTGCAGTCTTGACAAAAAAATAATATATAAATAACTTTAAATTAAAAATTTCACTCTGCCATAAGATTTTGATGAACGTTTCTCTCATAACACGCACAGCACGTGAAACTTACGTGCTCAGTGCAGAGTAATTTATGGCACAAAGTGCACGGTTTTTAAAGCAATATGCAGGTCTCGAGTTCGACGACTGTCACCAATTTTACATGTTTTTGGTAGCTAAAAGGAAAAAAGGTCATTTAAATATGATACTTATTATATTGATTTGTTTAATAAACAGTGCAATACAAATAAACAAAGAAAAACAAAAAATAAAAAAACATCATGAAAAAATACTTACAGGGATAGGCGCGCGATGAGCTAAATGCCGCGCGATGGTACTAACACATCGCCACGCTGTCACGGGCGGCACTGAGCGGTGCAGAGATGCATCAGAGGTGAGGGGAGGGAATAGTTAGGAAGGTACATAGACGCCTGAGACGCTGTGTTGACGCTAACATTGTAAAAAAAACTATCAATTTGTACGTGAGCAAAATGCTCATAGCGCCCCTTCTCACGGGGTTGGTATATTGGTAGTTTAGGTCTTGGCATAGTACATAGAGTACTTATTACTTAGAGAAAATATAACCATGCCTACGAAGCCGCGGCACAGCTAGTTAACTATATAGGTACGGCAGAATAATTGAAATCTTAAAAGAAGAAAATGTTATCAATATCAGCATTGCTTAGATCGACGCAAACTCGAAAAAGGATAAAATAAGTTATTATATAAAAAAATGTAGCATCTCTTTTATACATTACAGTGATAATAATGCTTTTCCAACATTGGACTCACATATATTTTGTGAATGACCCCTTTCAAGAGTAGCATCAACAAATCATAGCTCAAAATAATCTAGCCGTTACTCACAGTTCCCTTAAATATCGAAGCAAGTGTTGGTCGAATCAAAAGCATTCCATATGTCCAGTGAAACCAGCAAATATAATTCCCGCAAAAATAAACACGTTGCTCAAACACCTCCTGGCTGGCATGTAAATTCGCCGTCACGTAGTCCGCTTCCCGTGAAAAGTAGTTACCAATTAGGATTCCTCGGGAAACACGATCAAATTTCAGAAACTGTCAGCAACTTTTAACTAACTAAAATTTTCAGCTCTCTAGGTGCCTTGGTGTGTGACAGGTGAGGGTTGTCACGACTCGGTTTTGTAAGTCATAGTAAGTATTTTTCAATTTATTGACCTTGCAAACCATAAGCCAACAAGATATCACCGAAATAAAGTAGCCTGAATGAAATAAAATCACACAAAAGAAAAGAGAATAATTAAATGAGGATTTAATAAAGGTATCAATTTAGCTATTGTTACCAAATTACACGTTTGTGTGTCTGTGTATCATTTACAAGACGAGGGACTTCAGGGAATTAAAATACTAGTAGTCCATGTTAATGGAAGCTCTGTGAAGAAAATTAGTTTTTATATGTCATCAAATTCTGAATACGTTAGCATCTAAAACTACTATAGCAAGTATGAGTAACACGTAACACACACTTGAGAGCAAGTTTTTGGGAAGTATGAGTAACAGCTATTACTCAGAAATAAGTTCGAACAACTGCACAAAACAACACACAAACACGAATGCTATCTCCAATTGCAATGCCAATAATCAAACAAAGCAAAAAAACTCAATTTCAATCAACATCGCTTCGGAGCCAATTTCGCGAGTAATCGAGCGGCAACCCTAACAGGTGCAGTCGAGCGCAATTACAAAATGCGGAAGGGCCCTAATTGAGTTACTAGATGCTGTCGGTGCCTTAACGAGTAACAACAGTGAGGTACTGATAGATCTAAATCATGATTATACTTTAAGTTAACACAATACTTGCCAGATTCCTCGCTTATTGAGGGTTCCTTACTTCAATGGCCTTAGTATTTTTTACGGCTATCCTTAAGAATAAATGTAGATAAAATTGAAAATATTATTAAGAACTAGCTGTGCCCGCGGATTCACACGCGTGTTCTTTTCTTTACGTTCAAAGTACTATAATGTGCCATTCCAGGACCAATATACCAACATTTGATCAACATTTCTTCAGCCGTCAAAAATACTTTTATCAATTGCTCGGCTTTTAACTCACTGGATTGAGATAACAATTACACCAGTTTTTAAATCAAACCTTAATCTATAGAACAATTAAAAACCACATTATAATCGTTCCAGTAGTTTTAATGTGATGCGTGAACAAATAAACATACAGACAAACACACAGAAAGACATGATTCATAAAAAGTTATATTCTTGTTCAATAGCTTTTTTAAGCACCCGAGAGCATTATTTTATTTATATTCTCTGTGCAGCCTTTTTTGTACCTATTACTTTATTATAAGTATAGATATAATTATGACTGTGTCAATTTGCATCAAAAAGTCCGTCCAGTAGTTTCAGTGTGATATGTGTTATTTTTAATAACTTTCGACCCCTATCTTGCGGAAACCCTTTAACTTTTCGGGATGAAAAGTATCCATTGTCCTAATCGTAGTATAAACTCAAATCATACCAAGTTTCAATTGAATTCATTCAGTAGTTTCAGTGCAATGCGCAGTCAAGATACGGACAAACAGACAGACAGACAGAAAAAATAAAAAGTTAAACTGTTTTGCCTTCAGTATCGAATATAGAGAACCATCCAAAAAATGTTATTTATTATTTCAATATTTACATAACTTTGGACCCATATACCGCAGAAACCCTTTACTTTTTCGGGATAAAACGTATCCTCAATAAAACTTAAGACGGTGCCAAGTTGCATCAAAACCAGTCCATTAGTTTCAGCCCGGTACGTGTTCTTTTAAATAAGTTTCAACCCCTATCCTGCAAGAATATGTACTACCTCGTAGTATGAACTCAAATCATACCAAGTTTCATTTGAATTCATTGAGTATTTTCGGCGTGATGCGCTGCCAAGATACAGACAGACAGACGGACAGACAGACAAAGAGACAAAAATAAAAAAAAACTGTTTTAACTTTAGTATTGAATATAGAACAGCCTCCGAAAAATAATTACAAAATATCTTCAATGTACAGAATTTGGGACTTTATCCTTCAGGAATTCTTTATTGTTTCGGGATAAAAAGTATTCTCAATTTTTACCCATTATATAAACTATGACTGCAACAACTTGCAACAAAATCCGTTCAGTAGTTTCAGCGTGATACGTGTTCTTTTAAATAACTTTCAACGCCTATCCAGCGGGAACCCTTTAATTTTTCGGGGTTAAAAGTATCCTATGTCCTACCTCGTAGTATGAACTCAAATAATAACAAATTTCATTTAAACTCATTCAATAGTTTCAGCGTGTTGCCTAGCCAAGGTACAGACAGACAGACAGATAGACAGACAGACAGACAGACAAAAATGATTAAAAAAAAAATTGGCTTCAGTATCGAATATAGAGCAAGTTCCAAAAAAAATATCAAAATGTCTTCAATGTACAGAATTGGATTCGTTACAGTTTTATTATAAGTTTTTTTAGATGAAAGGCAGCTCTGAATTTTCATACAAAACGAGAAAATGTTTGTACCCCATTAAACATTCACAGATTTTGATGATTTTTGGAAACTTATGAGATGCCATCAATGTTGAGCTTTATATTTTTACTATAAATTGATAAGAAATTGAAATAATGAGCGCGTAAATACCGATATTTTCTCAAGTTCGTGTACTGTTAAAATTAATAATAATAATAAATTATGAATAAAGAAAAGCTATAAACATAGTTTATTTCATGATTAATAAAATAGACCCAAATTAATGGAATTAGTTGTGGGTTAGTTTAGTAGAAAGGTTTTATTCCAAAACGCAAATTTCACGAAAAATCTAAGCCAAAACCTGTAGAAGCTGATTCGCTAGAGGCGCGGCGAGGTGCGCATAGCAGTGAGACAAAAACCTGTAGAAGCTGATTTGCTAGAGGCGCGGCGAGGTGCGCATAGCAGTGAGACAAATACCTGTAGAAGCTGATTCGCTAGAGGCGCGGCGAGGTGCGCATAGCAGTGAGACAAATACCTGTAGAAGCTTATTCGCTAGAGGCGCGGCGAGGTGCGCATAGCAGTGAGACAAAAACCTGTAGAAGCTGATTCGCTAGAGGCGCGGCGAGGTGCGCATAGCAGTGAGACAAAAACCTGTAGAAGCTGATTCGCTAGAGGCGCGGCGAGGTGCGCATAGCAGTGAGACAAAAACCTGTAGAAGCTGATTCGCTAGAGGCGCGGCGAGGTGCGCATAGCAGTGAGACAAAAACCTGTAGAAGCTGATTCGCTAGAGGCGCGGCGAGGTGCGCATAGCAGTGAGACAAAAACCTGTAGAAGCTGATTCGCTAGAGGCGCGGCGAGGGGCGCATAGCAGTGAGACAAAAACCTGTAGAAGCTGATTCGCTAGAGGCGCGGCGAGGTGCGCATAGCAGTGAGACAAAAACCTGTAGAAGCTGATTCGCTAGAGGCGCGGCGAGGTGCGCATAGCAGTGAGACAAAAACCTGTAGAAGCTGATTCGCTAGAGGCGCGGCGAGGTGCGCATAGCAGTGAGATAAAAACCTGTAGAAGCTGATTCGCTAGAGGCGCGGCGAGGTACGCATAGCAGTGAGACAACGTGGTTTTGTTGAAATTTCTTCTTTTTTTTATCACTGTCTAGGCAATCGTTTGACCACGATCTCACCTGATGGAAAGCGATGATGTGGTCGAAGGTGTAGCACGCTTAGTAGATACCTATTCACTCTTGACTTGAATACCCCTGGCTTATATTTTACCGGAAACACTGACGAGGGCAGTGCGTTCCACTCCTTAGAAGTTCATAAAATAAATGAAGAAGCCTAAAAAATAAAATGCCCCTTTTGCCGCGGCCGCGTTGGTTCCCTATTCTCTAAAGTTCTTGTAATGTTTCGAAAATAATTTTCATATTTCTAAGCGTGTTAAAATATCAATAAACATCATATAAAAATTTAGTACTCTATTAAAAAAATACGAGAAAAAAAAGCCAAAAAAAACAAATACCTATTGTTTTGTGTGTTAGGCTCTACACGGCAAAGAGAATACAAATACTACGTAAGACTACAAACCCTCGACAGATGGAGGACAGACAGACAGATATACAGCGTCTTCACAACAATAGGGTTCCCTTTTGGGCCGTTAGGTGCGGAACCCCAAAAACAGTTAGTACAAGATTCTTTCAGTACCTTTTAAAGCATGCAGTTTTTTGTAGTTAAGCTGCTTGTTACCTTGGATTTATTATTAAAGTCTAAATTATAACAAATTGCATTGAATTAGTCATCATCATCATCATCATCATCATCATCATCATCATCATTATCAGCCCGTGTCAGTCCACTGTTAGACATAGGACTCTCCCAAAGCATGCCACTGAGCCCGAGCCTTCGGCCTTAACTTACCAACTGCTGAATGCTACATAACGCTACATTACGTTTTCAGAGTCGCGGTCTCCACTCAAGAACATGTCTACCCGAACGGTTATCGGTCCTTTGGCAAATATGACCAGCCCACTGCCACTTCAGCTTGATAATTCTATAGAATTAGTTTTATTCAATTGAATAATTTGTACAGATTTATGGCTCAGCAGGCCCCAGGGCCCAAATGTTAAATTAACCGAACAGTATTCACAAATTCCGTTCATTTTTCACGCAATAACCATTCTGCTGGATTTATAAGCAATTTAGCCGCGTCCTATCAATGGTCCCGTAGATTTATGACGAGTTTAGGAGATTTCATTCTATTACGGATCTCCGATGTTTGGACGTGCGGCTAATGCGGATTCTGTTTGGATATTTATGGTTTATGGGAAAACTATTACATTGGATTGGGCTTTATCGGTATATAGCTAGGTTTAAAGCGTGTTGTGTGAGATGTTGTGACGGTGAAATGTTTTTTTTTCTTCATTAGACATAATGATAGGTTATAAGTTTTGTTTATTTTTAGTTACTCGCTCCTTATTTTTATATCAAACGAAGGTGTGTTTATTTATTAATAATTAATCCTAAAAGTTTAAATAAAAAAAGTTAAATTGTATTCGTTTTAATATCATAGAAAATGATGCCCTTACAAAAGCGATTTGAATAGATATATATAAAGAAAAACTTTAAAAAAAAACAATAAAAATAAAATCAAAAGAACAACCTTCAAACCAAAGTAAAACATAAAAATAATTAGTGAGTGAAAAAAAATACCGAATGTAAGTAATTAACAGATTAAAAATAACTTAAAGATTTAAACTCACGAGATAAATAGGTACTATAATTTATAACGCTAAATAATCAAGTAAAATAAAAAAAAAAAAAAAAAAAATGAGAAAAATAATTACTGAATAATTATGTACTTATTATTAATAATTATATTTTTAATAATTACTGTTATGTTGTTTTTTTATTGTAATGTGTTAAATAAAGAGTTATTGTATTGTATTGTATTGTCTTGTACTGTATGATCCTCTAACTAGAATTTTCTGAATCTTGGACATCAGAAGATATAATAATGCCTTATTATGCCTTATCCTATAATGGGAATTATCAGTCATGGATTCAAATAGTAATCTTGTCAATAGCCTCAAAGTTCACTTACCTGCATGGACTCAAATAGTAATCTTGTCAATAGCCTCAAAGTTCACTTACCTGCATGTACTCAAATAGTAATCTTGTCAAAAGCCTCAAAGTTCACTTACCTGCATGGACTCAAATAGTAATCTTGTCAATAGCCTCAAAGTTCACTTACCTGCACTAATATCTACTGATATAATATTCTTTGCTTGCACACTTCTTGTCCTAACCAAGACTGTTTAAAAAAAAACGGATACCACACCGCCTAATTGAAAGTGAAGCATCCAAGATATGCCGATCTGCTCGTATGCACACACTTACACCGTGTTAAGCTGATCGACTGCCACATCGCAGCAAGATCTCAACCTTGCTAGTCGTTTTAATTTTGTCAAGTTCAACCGGATAATCAAAAACAAAGCAGTCTTTTGTGATTAAATTGTGTATCAAACACAAAACACTATAATTTATCCACTCACGCACACATATCACAGAATAAATATTAGTACGCCGAAATCATAATTTTGTTTATTTTTTTATTTTCTGCTTTGCTTCACTTGTTTGTTCTGAGTTGTAAACTACGTCTCTTTTAACCTTCTTGTTCCTAAGTAGGTATAATCATTAAGTCAACAACCCTTAAAAGCCTCAAACATTATGAGGTCTTTACTTAATAAATACACGCAGAACTGTACTGTACTACGTACATGCGGAATTATACCTACTTCCGTACGTAGATAAGCACAGTACATACCTACAGACAGTAGAGGTTCTTCCTACTACTCTACACACACACATTCATGTGCTTCTTATATGAGTAGGTACAATGTCAATAAAAATAAATTACCGTAAACAAAACAAAAAACCCGACTGCGAATAAAACCAAAAAGAGGCAAACATGCTTTAGATTATCCATACCAATATATAACAGTGAAACGTTGTCTGTTTGTTTGTTTGGGGAGCTTTCACGCGATAACGGCTAGACGGATCATGATGAAATTATGAATGGAGATAGCTTATACCCTGTTTTTTTAATAAAACATAGTATACATTACATTAATACAATAAATTGTTTATTTTACGTTTACTGTCATTTACCCAATTTCAACCCTAGCAAAACAAAAGCTAGCAAGCCCGCTAGATCCCTTTGGCGCTGTAGCAACCAATTCCCCTAAAGCTAAACCCCCCTTGCTTGCTGCAGCGACCAAAAAAAACATGGACTTTAAGTTTTACCGTTTGACCGATTTAAATCGATTTAAATGTAATCCCGCTTTTATTATCAAATCTGCGTGTTTCTCTCCTCTAAAGGATACATCTATTATACGTTAAAATACCAAAAAGTATATATCTTTTTTAAAAATAAAACCACGGATTTTCTCCGCGAGCCGTAAATTTTTGCAATTTTTGTTGGTTTTCACATAAATATTCTGGACAATTTTTAAACTAAACTGTGTTGATGTTTGAATGTTATCGGATAGGTAGGTTCATTTAGTATTTAAATAAAACAAAAACCAGTATGTCATCGCTTTCATTCCCAAAATACATATTTTTTTCTGAAACTACTCACATTTTTGGCTTCATCATTTTTCCGCGGTGCCCTCTCCTTACATAATAATTCCTTAACACTTTGGTTCGGTTTGTCAGTGGCAACATATATTCAGCCAATTACATGCATAGTTTTGTACGGTTCCACCAAACCATTGAGGAAGGAACGGAAAATAAGTTCTACGTGGCAACAATATTTTCGCGCCATTTTGCCGTCTTGCCGAAGTGATGTCATGGTCACGTGGTGGGAGTGTTTTCACAAGGTTGTTAGTTTTAAAGCAGAGGGAGTGAGCGGGTAATATAACCTCTTTGATTGTAACATAGAAAGTAACATTTGCACAGTGTTAAATTGAGGAATGGTCCTTACTGTCTTTTTGACACTGTGTGCAATATTCCTTTGTATATTATACCTTGTACGAGGTCCTAGTAAGAGTAATGTTGCCTTGCTAATGTTGAAGGTAATTTTCAGAAGGAAGAGGAAACAGTACTCGTGTGATGACAAGTACGTTTTGGGGTAGATAGATGCAATAGTTTAAGGATACTTACCAAAGTCAAAATTATTTAATTGGAACGCTAATTTGATGATTTAAGATAGAGGAGCTCTTGTGTTAAATATAGCAACGTGGTCACATTACAAAAAATATGTTTTAAAGAATATTGACTAATAGTTTATATTGGCAGCGTCATCGATTTTTGTGATAAGCAAGTGTTTGTGTTGCGGTTTTGCCTGAAAAAATCTGCAGATGTCGTATGTGATGATGTTGTGTGTCGTAACATTTCTGTATTGTTACAAAACCAAATGCGGGTAGTTGGAGACAACGCTCGCCCTTCTTGACACTGATACCCAGTGTTTCAGTCTTCCGGCTTCCACGATTAATTCAACTTGATCGTAACGTCGAGTTAACTAAAATTAGCGCGACTAATACATTCATGACTCGGAAACAAACATTTCTGCTCATCACACTAATGATTGCACCTTGCAGGATTCGAACCCGCGACTGTTTGACTTCGTAGTTAGGCATTAGGCCAACCGTTTCTCGACGCGACCATAACTGCGCTGCTCAAGCTAATCTGTAATGAATCGTACTCGAATAATTAACTATGTGTTCGAATTGCGAAAGTTGAGAAGTCACATTATTAAAATATAGGACTAAACAAACACTGATGATTCAGTTATGGGGAAATCACCGACAAAAGTACGACGTACAAGATTCTAAAAGCTTACAAATAAAAGCAAGTATTTAAATTCTTGAATAATGTAGATAATTTCAATACGTAACCCCTAAGAGCGGCGAACACGTAAATTATTCAGAATATAGAGTGGGTGCGACTTGAATAAATAATCGATTTAAATCGATAACGACGAGCCAATATGGTGGGTAGCTGACTTTGCAGAAGTTTTACTTAATCAGAGTTTCAAGATTACAAGTACACAACACTGCATTAAAATTATTATTACTGGTAGTCAACCAACAAACATTATAGTTTGTCATAAATTTTATCTAGGTTAATAATATTGCTTACTCAATCAAGATATTGTTATTTTATTACTAGCTGAGCCCTCGACATTGCCCGCGTGGTTATTTTTTTAGGATATAAGGATTCTATGTGTTATTCCAAAATCAAAAGTATCAATCTATACATAGTATAAAACAAAGTCGCTTTCCGCCGTCTGGCTGTAACGCTTAATCTATAAAACTACGCAACGTCTGGTTGTAACGCTTAATCTATAAAACTACGCAACGTCTGGTTGTAACGCTTAATCTATAAAACTACGCAACGGATTTTAATGCAGGTGTCATCATCAGGTAGATCATTTTTCACGGAAGTTTTAGATACGAGTATATATAATATAGCTGTGCCCGCGGCTTTGCCCGCGTAGTCATAATACATGTTTTTTTTTTGCATGGATACCTAATTATTTTCAAAACTAAAAGTAGCTTATGTTACTCCTTAAGACATCAGCTATCTGCCAGTGAAAGTCTCGTCAAAATTGGTCCAGTAGTTTCGGAGATTTTTATTATTTAATAGGGATATGGATAATACGAGCATACGAGACCTGAACGTAGAGGAGAGACGGTGACGTGACGGTTAGCAGAGTAAAGGTCGATTGTACGAGAACAAAATTTTTTACCTCCTTTTTTTTATTTTATTCACCCGTGCCAATCATGGACGATTCGCTAGTATAATAATATTCACAAAACTTCGTTCAGACGCCAAAAAGCTTTTTATCGATTGTTCGGCTTCTACCTATCGGGTTGAGATACAAAGTACGCCAGATTTTATGACAAATCCTAAGCTATCCAGCTGTGAAAACTTGCTTTTCAATCGGTTCCGTACGTTTTTACGTGAAGCGCGAAGAAACATCAAGAGAAAGGCATTATTTAAAAATTTGTTGTATTCTTGTTCAGTATCTTATTTTAAGTCCGCTTGGGCATTTTCTTCTTAAATATCTTCGTTGCACAAACTTTTTTAATGGTTACTGTTTTATTGTGAGTATATATAGATAAACAGTGCTTGCTCATGTTTTTCTTTTGTGCTTGCGTGTTGTATAAATTATTTTTCTTCCATTTATTCTTTATATCTTTCAAGCAGACATGCTGCAATATTTTATTTGAAATGGTACACCTTCAGCGCAGTTCCATATAAATTTAATCTTAATTGGTTCAATTTATTGGTTGGATGGTTTCAGTAGTTATTTTTATACAATGAAATATCTAGGCACATTTCGGTTTGTCGTACTGTTATAAAAATGGTCAGTAACAGGTCATTATTTTTGACTGGTTGACTAGCTTGCTAATAACAATTGCAGTATCAAGAACTTTAATTGCAAAATTTTGCTCAGCATTGCCACAGAATAAAACTGCCCGCGTCACGTTACATTGGTAATTTAACTCGTAAATTTTATCAAAGCAGCTTAGTTCATTATTTTTGCAATCGACGACTAGTGCGATATTAACCTCTCAAATAAACCTCTCCAAATATGACGCAAATTTATTCCTTCCTCCGATACCGCCATGTATGAAATAACATTGTTATAATTCCATAACCGCTTGAAAACCCAATCATAATTTAAGTGTTCACGAGCGGAGATACAATAAAACCGGGATATGTTGGCAGCTTGTTTAAATACGTGTTAAATTGTAAACTAAACCCTAATGCGGTGTCATATGGAAGAAAATTGAAACGTGAAATCCGTCTGAAAGAAGCGTTATTAACTCCGTTGGTATGTCTAATATAAAAATATATTCCTTTGTCTACCTCGAGCGTATTATGTATGCGCCGAATAAATGTAAGCGTTGCTACATATTCACAAATATTTCCACGGAGATGTTCTCTTTAATTCCGCTGCTTTCATAGTTTTGTCGTGTGACCATGAGTTTAGTGAAGATAATGGGACTGTCAATTAAAAGAGAGGTCACTAATAAGTATCCTTCAACTGAGCCTGTATTCCAGAGCTCAGTGCCTGATGATTCCATTTGGTTTCCACTTATTGAATTTGTTTTAAAAATAATAAGTACTGAGAATCGAACATGAAAATAGTCATAAATATGTAAATATTAAGATTACAACCTGTTTCACTTGGCTAAACAAGTAATATAAAGGACTAAACTACTTGATGGGGGGTTTCTGTGATAAGTCAGACCTACAAACAGAGAAACAGACAGGCAGACAAAATAATAAAATGTTACTTATATTCTTGTTCAGTAGCTTATTTTAAGTCCATGAGTCATTTTTTTAATTATTTTCGTTGTACAGACTTTTTGTTATAGTACATTACTGCCGCGGTCTGTAATGACTGCGTTGCTGGCAGCGATGATGATGGTCGAGAGCGTAGCTAAGTTAAGTTCGAGGCCATCACAGCGTGGTCAGCATTGCAGCCCTTGATGGCCAAGCTGGAATGAAGGCTGAGACCGAAGGTCGAGGCCTTTATAGCGCAGACAGCAAGGGCTGCAATGATGGCCAAGCTTGAAGGCCGAAAACTTAACTAAGCAAAGCTCGAGGCCATCACAGCGGCAATGTACTTTAAAATGACAGATCACAGACGAAATAAGGACAAGATTGTATCAAAATAAGCATTTGCAGGTGAGGTAAGATGTAGATAAACAGCGACTTTTGACCTTCCGATGGCAGGCTAAGCAGGTGTAGATACAGCACGTTCACAACATAAACTTGATAAATTACTGAATTTCTTAGCTATTGCTTATAAATTGCAATTTTTATGACCTAGTTTATCGTTTTCTTTTAAATTGGGTACAAACTAAAACATTCTTTGTGAAATTCAGATCTTCCAATCTAGAAAATAGGATAGTTGTGTAAGCTACTGGTGTTATTATATGAATTACTTTACATCAACCTGGCGTAACTATTTTCGTGTTGATCTTGAATGTTGATTCTGAACTGAGGTTCAAAAAGCATATAGCTGAATCCGTCCAAAATTATTTCTATAGGCTTAAGACAATACAAGCTAAGACCTCTCTGAAGAACTTCGAATACAACTTATTGAATCGCCCGTGCTGTCCAAGTTGAATTATGCTGACACAGTGTATGGTCCCCGTCTGCTCTCGCGAACTGAGCGTTTAACTCAGTGTGTACAGAACGCCTGTGCGAGATTTTGTTTTTCAATAACACCGCGAAGTAACGTTACTTCATTTTTAAATCAGCACTACACTTTGAAAATGAAATCTCGTCGCAAGCTTCACCTGGCATGCCTGATTTTTGGTGTAGTAAGGTACCAGGATCGCTCATATATGTATGAAAAGATAAAGAGGTTGTCCGATAGCAAGAAATATTGTAGTAGGCATGGCTCTCAACACTTGTCCATACAGCGGCACCGCACTACGTCTTTCAAAGGTTGCTTCCGCTCTGCTGTGACTAAGTAGCTGTGTTAGTACAATCAGCAGTCATCATCGGGGGCTAAAAAATTTATACATTTTTTTGCTTAAACTCAAGCAATATTTAATTGATGAGCAGAGGCAGCATGGCAATATTTATAAAGATATATCGCTTTTGTTTTTTTTTCCTTGATATTCATTTTACCTCACTTTATTACTAGTTGCACGTAATATAAGAGGTTAATACGCTGATACCCACATGCGTGGAATTCTCAATAGTCAATGCTAATCTTACGCAATTTCGGTGACACTTTCTTCGTCATTTACTTGACACCAATCAGAGACATTACATTTTTTGTTTCCTTTGTTGTTGCTATTATGTTAAATATGCTTTTTCATTTATTTATTTACCCATGTATATTCAAACTATTTATATGTAATTATTATATATGTATTTATGAATGTATTCAAATTTTATTCCATTTTTTATTGGTACTTATTCTTGTATGTTTATTTTTTCCGCCCCTTCTTGGCTTTAGCAGAAAACCAGCACTGCGTGGCATCGGCAAACAGCTTAATGCTGAGTTAAGGCCCATTCAGCACCACTTTTACTATCTACTTTTACCTTTTTTATGTTTTTCCTTTTCTATTGTACCTACTTAATTGTTGTAATTATTTGTATTTTTTTTTGTGTGTGTTGAATAAATATATTCTCTTTCTTCTATTTTCTTTCTCAATACACAAATGAAGCTCCCGCGCATACACTAACACATACTCACATGAACACACCCGTACATCATGCATAATACCGAGCTTCATGAAAAAGCACAGGATAGGATGTATGCTTATGACAAATGTTGCAAGCTAGTAATGGACGACTTCCTACTTTGCCTATCAATTGAAGTACGTGCCAGTAAACAGTATTTGGCCTCATTTTACTCAGTTCAGCGACTACTTTATACGCGGGGCTTAAATTATGTTTTTTCAATAAAATGGTTTCATTTTGGGTTCACAAAAATATTAAAAATTATGGTTGCCCCAGAAGCGGGAGCATAAACATTTCATATCCAAAATTGAAAGTAGTGTGTTATGAATACACAACGTAACTTTTTACTTATTATCCCTTTAGCATTGATTCTCTGATTGGTTTGTATGTCTCAATATAACTGAATGTTTATCTGGTCTGTTAAGTGGATTACAAGTTAAAAGCTCATATCTTAATTAAAGTAATTAAGAAGACAGCCCCGTTTCGTAGTGGTTAGACGGAAGGCTTCAACTTCCACAACCAGTAAGGATTGTTCAATTTCCACAACCAGTAAGGTTTGTTCAACTTCCACAACCAGTAAGGATTGTTCAACTTCCACAACCAGTAAGGTTTGTTCAACTTCCACAACCAGTAAGGATTGTTCAACTTCCACAACCAGTAAGGTTAGTTCAACTTCCACAACCAGTAAGGAAATGTTCAACTTCCACAACCAGTAAGATTTGTTCAACTTCCACAACCAGTAAGGAAATGTTCAACTTCCACAACCAGTACCAGTAGTTTCTATTTCATGTCTTGGTTTGTTCAATTCAAGACATGAAATAGAAATGGTAAATTTATCATGTATTTATTTTGTTTTAAGTTCCCAATTTCTCGTGATAAATATTTTTGCCCAGACAAAATAGAGGAAGTGCTTGTGCCGTATTTAAGTGTTGTTAAACGATGGTCCTCGTGGTCCCTGGTTTTCCTATTCCAGGGAATCTTTGCTAAGACCCTATTTAAGTGACCATTGGACGTTATGTACGTTGTTAAGTAACTAACATCCGAATTGAGCGCCGAATTGTGCCGATGGGAATGGAACCATTTTCACATTTTGACTTATAAATCATGAACAGAAAATTAAAATTAAACAAAATATATGTTTTTGATGTACAACACACTAAACCCTTGCATATGACATCCAATTTGAACTTAAGATTCCTCCAAATCGGCTCATATATTTTGGAGGGGTACATATCAAATTATAGTGGAATGCCCTGCCCTCGTCAGTGTTTCCGGTAAAATATAACTCTGTTGTGTTCAAGCCAAGAGTGAATAGGTATCTACTAGGCAAACGTGCTACACCTTCGACCACATCATCACTTTCCATCAGGTGAGATCGTGGCCAAACGATTGCCTAGACAGTGATAAAAAAAACGTTTTGATTCGTGTTCAGTGACAAAAAAAAAACGTTTTGAACTTATATAAGTTCAAAATACATCAGTTTTATATATGGAATCGTTTAAATAAATAAATTGAAAGTGTATAAATTTAGTTATTTAGAATGGTTGAAATTCCTAAAATCAATTTATACATATTTTTACAATTCATAAGTTTTAAATACCGAATATCATAATACCTTATGGTTCAAATGAAAAGTTAAATATCCATAAAGTATAATTATATCGTTAACGTAAGGTTTTCACGGCTAAAAAAACAAGTAGACAAAGGGGGGATCTCGCTACGCTTCGCCTTCGTCTTCTAACCTATCTCGTCAAAGTCGGGCTTCTGCCTAGCGCCTCTAGCGGTGGATAATGTTCTAATATAACGAGCATATTATATAGCACTATATGATTCTTAATCATTGTACGTTTTAATGAGACTATTTAGCTATTTATGTCTAGTAAACATTATATATACTACACTTAGACTAATATGCTTTGTGACGTATAAAAAATAGGGTTTATAATAGATTTAGGTTTGAATGGTTATAATTTAATTTTATGAAAAAAAGTTAATTTTGAAATATAAATGTAAGTTCCAAAAGAGGGGTTTTCACGTCCGTGAATGGTGGGCAGGAGCTTAAAAGGTAAGGAGTGAGTTTTGGAATCAAAAGGAGCGAGTGGGAAAAAAAGTGCACAGGAGGAGAAAATGGAGCAGATTTTGATGTTATTTGATACGATTGGACGAGAGGAGATCCTATATAAATTTAGAGCTTTCCAAAAGACGAATTTACGTTACTATTTCAAGTTACCATTTACACGGATAGTCGTCAGACAAACCAAATGTTTGTTTCGAACAAACTGGTAGATTCGGGTATTGTGGGTACAATTTAAACAACTGGATACCCATTACAAATTTATTGGGAATAGTTTCTTATTACCACATAAATCATATATTGCCAGCGCGTTCTAATAAATTTAGTTTGTAAATCAACTGTGGAACTGTGGAACTGCAGGTTAGGAATACAGATTTCAATTATATGTCCATTATCATTCATCAGGCTGAAGACATGATCGTTCCAAAACATGGATGAAATACAGCATCATTGTTGATAATTAATATATATTTTTTGTCTCGCCTATCAGGAGTTAGCCTACAAGGTAGGTTTTACTATATTTATAATATATGAAAAATTGTACGGTGGCCTAACGACAATTTCTATATTACAGTTTGGGTGCTTGTTTCAATTATTATTTTACACCTGTTATTTGTTATTGCGTGAAAGGGATGGTAAAGATTATGATGAAAGTAATTGAATGCCTTGAATGAGTTGCATGTGCAGAACCAAAAGAGTCCAAAAAAGAACTACTGATTGTAGCATGCAGCACAGCTGGACCGTTCAATGGGAAAATTATTATTAATATTGGTGAAAAAATAATTGACAAGCGGTAAAGATACCATACGTGTTGTCTTCTCTATATGGTTACATAGTTGATGCAGTAGTAGCCAATTAGTGCGGGGCATGCCGGCAGCAAGCCGCAACAAAAAACAGGAAATCGTTTGGAAGCGCCTACAGTTGTGGTCAGCTGGGGTCAGCCTTACCCGAAAACCAGGCCGTAACCAAGAATTCCGCTGTGGAAAAAGACACAACGGTTTTAGGGAAATAATATTTTGTTAAAAGCACCACAGATGGGCGTCATAGACCCGACTTCTCTAATTTCCCATGCGTTCACTTAGAGTGTAACTCGAAACCTACAGTTCGATTTCAATTATTCCAAATTTTGCTGTTCCATACTTCTAACAAATGACATTATATATTTTGATTAATCCGGTATTTTAAAATAATGTATTTTGAACTTATGAATTCTAAACGTATATATTTTAATTTTATACATTTTGATGGGTACCCATTTTGGAGATATCGGTGTACCTACTTTAAAAATAGCCACTGTTCCCTATATTTTAGCACGACTGCCCTAAAAAGGAGTGTAATGTTTTCAGGGTTCATGATTTCGATATGTATGTATGTTTGTATGTATGTATGTGAGTTTGTTTGTTCCACCATAACTTTTAAATGCCCGAACAGATTTGGATGGTATCGTTAGAATCCTTACATCATCCCAAGTAACATACCTAAGCCATAAAAAGTATTAAAAGTTAGTTTTTCGGCACTCGTGTTATTTCTGTTACTTTGCAGTACTGCAGTTTACTGATGTATTTGTTTCTAATATCAACCGGAAGAACATTTTATCAATGTTCTACAATTGGAAATGTACAAAATAGCATGGTAAACAATTAAAAAGACTTCAAATGAATTAACTAGGTAATAACTAAAAAAAAAACTGATATTATTTACTAGTGGTACCTACGGCTTCGCACGCGTGGTCATCTCTCTAGGTTAAAAATAGTCAAGTACTATTCCAAGACCTAAAATACCAATTACTAACATTTGATCAAAATTCCTTCAGCCGTCAAAAAGATTTTATTGATTAATCGGCTTCTGCTCATCGGATTGAGATACCAAGTTCCCCAGATTTAAGTCAAACCAGCTATCCAACAGTAACAACTGCATCGCAATCAGTCTAGTAGTTTTTACATGATGCGCGAACAAACATACAGTCAAAACAAACAAACAGAAAGACACGAATTTTTAAATGTTATTTTCTTCTGCAGTACCTAGCTTATTTTAAGTACCCTAGACCATTTTATTTTTAATTATATTCTTTGTACAGACTTTTAAGTTCTTATTGCTTTATTATAAGTATAGATAGATATGGGACCAACATGGAGGACTATTCTAACAAATAAGAAAATAATTTACAAAATAGGTCTGCAAAATTGACGGACCATCCGTTTGAGGACTACGAAGCCGCAGACTCGCATACAAGCAAAAGCCTGTATCTTCTACTAACCCTGTTTTTGCGTTAGGTATTAAAAAGGTTCAGTTTTGAACCAGACCGTGGGTTAAGACGGTGGCTGCCATCAAGGAAATAAAAATGTGTTTGCGCGATGCACAACCGCTCTTAGACGCCTTTATTGGCGCATTACGTTGATATATCGCCAGTGGCTTCGTGATATGGCTCTGAAATGTGTTTATGAAGATGCTTGCTAAACAATTTTGGGGTGGTGAGCTCTATTTGATGTGTTGCGATGTAAAAACTCTACTATAGGTAGAGAACTTGCGCAGTTTTCTCTTTGACCGCGGGGACTTTGTGCTAACTAAGTCCCTGACTCGTTTTGGATTCATCTTAATGCGTCGTTTTAAATGTGCGTCGTAAATGTCGTCGAGTTTTCTTTTTCACTTTTTGCTGTGCAATATTTGTAGATGACTATTAGAAAATACAATGTACAACTGAACGTAACTTAGCTCATACAATTTAATTTTTAAAATCTTGTGTTTTGTCGTGGAAACTGTTTCCCTTGGAAGCTAACCCCAAAACTTAAAATTTTGAGGTTGATCAATTGAAGTCTTTTTTTTGTCATAAAAAATAGATTTGTACTTAAAGTCAAAATTAAAAATGCTGTAGTTATTACTTATTGCTTAAAATTTTACTGTCTTTCGTAGATGCAAAATGTACTTTTTTAATAATGATAATATCTTTGTTAAAGAAGAAAGAAGAAGAAAAAGCATTAATTGGCACAAATCACATTACAACAAAAAAAACAGGTATACTAAAAAATAGGTGAAAGGATAGGTGGTGATAGGTGTTAGTTATTCTGTGACGCTCTATCCCTCCCTAGCCCTACCACCCTGTTTGTCTATTTCCTTCATTGCTCACGTTGTACCTTAGAGATATTGTCCCGATTAAATGACGATTGGATACGTTGGGAACTAACTTCAAGCAAACAACCAACTCCGTGTTGGAAGGAACGTTACTTCAGAAATAATACGTATCCATACCTTGAGCTATAATACTCGATACTCCGTACTCGATACTTGCTTGCGAATCCTATACGAGTCTGCTACAAATACTCTAATAACAATCTCTCGAGATATGTCTATAATTAACTTAGCATTTTCTAAGTGGATATACAGGCCAATATATCAAATATACCTAATTTACATATATTACTCATACTAAGTAATAATAAAGTAATCTCAGTTTTCTCATCGGGCTCATTACGACCGTAATCTATTTTTTATGGTTGTTAAAATGTACCTTTAGGTACTTGGGACTCGGATACCCAAGTTCTCGATCCACACTGGGTGCTTAGTTTCGAAACCCGAGGCGGATACTACCCTACATTGAGGAAATAAACGCGTTGCAGACAAGTAAATATTTTTGCGATATTATTATAAGCCCTGCCCTGTTTTACGACTTTTGTGAGATATGTCGAGGATATTTTGAGGATGGGAGGAAGAAAATTTTGTAATCGAAGTTTTTCTAGGAGACACAAACAATTGCGTCGATAATATATAGCTGCTAATGAAAAATAGCTAATAAGTTAAATAAATAAGTTAAATGTTAAATTTTTGTTTCAATTTTATTGTAATTTTCGCACAAGTTGGGTTATCAACATATACACTGCACATTGTCTGCCAACCAAATTTGTTTCTTTGTCGGTAATTTTACCCGAGTACGGTTTAGCAAGGGAAAAGTAGTTAGGTTAGCAGCCTATATGTATGTCATCATCATGTTAGAAGTCCGCTGCTGAACATAGGCCTCCCCCAAAGAGCGCCATGATAAGCGACCTTGTGCCACCTCCATCCATCGACTTCCTGCGATGGCTACAATGTCGTCGGTCCATCGTGTCCATCGGTCTCCCTACACTTCGCTTGCTTGTTCTTGGTCGCCATTTGAGAACCATAATTTCCCAGTGGTTGTCGGTTCTGCGAACTATATGGCCTGCCCATTGCCATTTCAACTTGCAAACTCTGAGAGCTATGTCGGTAACCTTTGTTCTTCTACGAATTTCCACGTTTCGAATTTTATCACGTAGAAAAATACCGAGCATAGCTCTTTCCATTGCATGCTGCGTGACTTTAAGCTTATGTATTGTGCCGTATGTATCACTGGCAACACGCACCTGCCATGATGACTGCCATGATGACTATATCATCGGCAAATCGAAGATGAGTGATGCATTCGCCATTGATTTTTATACCATATCCGTTCCAGTTCAGAAGCTTGAATATATCTTCCAGTTTAGAGGTGAACAGTTTCGGAGATATAACCCCTTTATTGGAGCACGAATTCTAAGTTTTTTTCTTTTTTTTTCTTTTATTATAAGCTTATTTCTATCGATTTGCAAAAAGCACCCTTTTTTGCAAATCGATAGAATTCGTGCTCTGATCCTGAATACGGACTGTCATGGTGGCCTTGCTGTACAAACACTTCAACACTTCGATGTACTGGTAATCAATCTGGCACCGCTGTAATGACTGTAGCACTGCCCAGGTCTCGACTGAATCAAAGGCTTTTTTGTAATCCACAAACGCTAGACATAGTGGCCGATTATACTCTTTGGTCTTCTGTATAATCTGCCGGAGCTTAAGGATGTGGTCTACGGTGCTAAAGCCTTTCCGGAATCCAGCTTGTTCGGGAGGCTGAAAGTCGTCAAACCTACGAGCGAGACGGTTTGTAACTACTCTCAAAAACAGCTTATAGACGTGCCTCTGCAGCAAAATGAGCCTATAATTCTTCAAGAGGGTGTCATCACCTTTCTTAAAGAACAACACCTCTACGCTCTTGTGCCACGCCTCTTGCGTAGTACTCTCGAGGATGACGGAGTTATACAGCCTCTGAAGGACTTTAAGTACCGATGTTCCACTCGCTTTCAGTAGCTGTCGTTATTCCGTCTTCCCCTGGTGCCTTGTTGCTCTTAAGCTGTTTGAGAGCCATTCTGAGCTCTAATAGGCTGACGTCCGGGATATCTTCGGTATTATGTTGGGTCAAACGGGTTCTTGCATTGCTAGTCGTGCTAGGAGGACTACGCAATGGGTGTATAATTGCCCATAGAACTTCTCGAGCTCACTGACATCTCTGGCTTCGACGAAACGATGCTGCCACGGTCGGTTTTCAGCATCGTCAACAGGCTTTGCCCAATAGACAGATCTCTTGTGAACACTTTGGAGCCCTTTTTCCGCTCTATATTAGTATAATAAGAACGCAAATCGTGTCGCATCGACTTGGAAATCTGTTTATTAAGCAAGCTGTAACTCGACATATCCACTGAAGACTGCAGCCTCATCTCTCCTCATTCTGCTATAAGTTTGAGTGTATACTCAGAGAGTTTCTGTGTTCTATTTTTGCGGTGGGTCCGACCTGACCGCGTGAACAATTTCCACAAGCCCGTTGTTTAGTTCGTCCACTGTATCGCATTCGGTAAGAATTTGCAAGTGATTTTGGAGCTCTAACTGAAAGCTCTCGGGGTTTTGGACTTGAGCAGACCTTGGGCGAAGAGTAGATCTTATCAAACGAGACCTTTCCAGATTTACGTTGATATTCAATGAGCCTCTTACCATGCGGTGATCACTGCTGGTCAGGGTTAACCTGTTGATCACAGAGACATTGAATATATGCCGATTGGTTGTCAAAACTAAATCTATCTCGTGCTTATGGCCGCCGGGGTGCAGCCACGTCCATTTCTTGAAAGGGCGCTTTTTGAAAAAGGAGTTCATCATAAAAAGTCCCTCCTTCTCCATGAAGTCAGCCAATCGCTGACCCCTTTGGTTCCGCTGTCCTAATCCAAACTGCGCCACTCTCAGTTCATCGCAATTCCTCATGCCCAGCCGTGCGTTGAAGTCCCCCATCACCATTGTGAAGTGTGTTTTCGGGGCATGTATGGCATTAGAAATGTCGTCATACGTATCCTCCACTTCAACGTCTGGGCGTTTCGAGTGTGGGGCGTACACCTGTATGACCTTCAACGAATACCGTTCGGTAATTCTGAGTATAAGGCGCCACCCTGCGCGAAACGCTTTCGATCTTCAAAACATTGTTGACGAGGGAACCCGATACCGTGTTGGGACTGCTTCTGGTAATGGTCATCGTATCCTCTCCCTCTCTTCGGGTTTATGATAACCCTAGAATATCCCAGCATATCTCACTTACTACTTCTTCCAGCTCTATCAATTTCAAAGGTGCGTGCGTTGTATGTTGCAGGGTCCAGAGATCGTGGGGGTTGGTATCTGGGTCTCTGCCGGGGATTCTTAGCACCCCTTGCTCCGCTGTTACCATGGCTGCTACCGGTGCCAGGAATAACGGAACTGCCGGGGACTGGGGGCGTCTTTGCGGTGTGTCTATCATATTGGGGGTGGTTTGCCATAGTCACCACGATTGGCAGGCGGATTGGTGACCGCAGTGTAACAAATATGTACCTACTCGGAGGACGCTGCTGCCCATCTTCCGGTGTGTATTCCCTTAGTCGCCTCATACGACATCCACGGGAGGATTGGGAGGGGTCTTATTCTAAGCCGAGACCGCCACGGCGAGTATGTAAGTATGTACGTATGTATTTATGTGGATTTTGGACCACAGCGTTTTATTGGTCCGATTTTGACAAGTGAGGTATCAATCGATTCGTCTTCATATAATTATAGTGTCATATGGTACATACTTTTACCCCTTTTGTTTTTGAACTTATGTCTTGTTTTAGCCAATTATTTGTGAAAATATCGCTGTTTTAATCTATACTGATAATAAAACTGTAACTGGTCCAATTCTGTACATTGAAGATATTTAGATAGTATTTTTTTGGAGAGTACTCTATTTTCGATACTAAAGCCAAATCTATATTTTTTTTAATTTTTGTCTGTCTGTCTGTATCTTGGCTAGGCATCACGCCGAAACTACTGAATGAATTTAAATGAAACTTTGTATGATTTGAGCTCGTACTACGAGGTAGGACATAAGATACTTTCATCCCTAAAAATAAAGGGTTTCCACAGGACAGGGGTTGAAAGTTATTTAAAAAAACACTTACCACGCTGGAACTAATGGATGGATTTGATAAAACTTGGCACAGTCATAGTTTATATAATGTGTTAAAATTGAGGATTATTTTTATCCCGAAAAAATAAAGGGTTCCTGCGGGATACGGTTCCAAAATAATGTTATGTATGAAGTAATAAATTATTCGAATCTAAAGCCAAAACTGTATATGTTTCATTTTTTTCTGTCCGTCTGTATGTCTGCCTGTCTGTAACTTGACCGCACTTCACGCCAAAACTACTGAATGAATTCGAATTAAACTTGGTATGATTTAAGATCATACAACAAGACATAGAATACTTTTCATCCCGAAAAGTTACAGGTTTCTCGCAGGATAGGGGTTAACTTATTTAAAAGAACACGACGTATCACGCTGAAACTACATGACGGATTTTGATGTAACTTGGCACAGTTAAAGTTTATATGGTGGGCTATAATTGAGTATCTATACTTTTTATTTCGAAAAAATAAAGGGTTCTTTCTGGATAGGGGTTCAATGATATGTTAAGTTTGAAGGAATAAATAAAATATTTTTGGAGGGTAATCTATATTCTGTACTGAAGCCAAAACTGTATATTTTTCATTATTGTCTGTGTGTCTGTCTGTATCTTGACCGCGCATGATACTATATGAATTCAAATGAAACTTGGTATGATACAAGTTCATATGACGAAGTAGGACATTGCGTACTTTCATCCCGATGTTTAGTATGGTTCCTTTGGGAGAGGGGATGAAAGTCAAAATGTGTACTTAGTTGTAATTCATTAATGCGTACTCCGATTTCATTTATTATTTTTTTGTTAAAAAGGAGATACCTACTAATATGGTCATGTAAATATTTCAAGGTTTTTGAGTTTGTAGTTCAGAAATTACAGATAGCACAACCCTCAGTATTTTGACCTAATAACTTGAAACCCGAAATGTACAGGAACGTTTGAACGTACGGCTCATCTTAAGCTAGCCTTCACACTTATCATATAGGATTACCGGTCACCGTACACACAAACACGACGTAGTGCGGGACGCCTGCCGGCCAGGTAGAGAGATGACTTGCGAAAGACAGCTGGCAGCGACTGGATGAGAAGAGCCGAAGATCGGGCTCAGAGGCGTTCATTGGGAGAGGCCTACGTTCAGCAGTGGACTGGTATAGGCTGCTGATGATGATGATGTAGACACAAAAATTGCGTTTGGCTTATTCTGTGGTTAAGTCGCAAAAATCTGTACCTTCCTGTTTTTTGTGATGTTGTTAGGATAGATAACAGAAGTTTTAAACTAAATTTGCAGCTTCAAAAGACCAGAGCTGACTTCGTGGTGCACGAAAACTTTTCGGTCTTTTTTTCAGAATTTGCCTTATACCTTCTAAAAGGGCTTCCCACGGAAAAGTTATCTGCAACACTTTTAAAGAAAACATAATTTATAAATAATTTGAGCTCAACCGCAGAACTGTTATTTTGTTAAAAAAACCTGAGATGCAGTACTTCAAACAAAGGCATTTTTTCGTGAAAAAAAATAAATTTTAGTTTTAGCCGCCTTCCGAGCAGAATATCGGCTATAATACTCACTCTTCGAAGAAAATCATGGGAAAAAATTGTAAAACAGTTACTTAAATTTAATATGAGCACAAATGAACCTTTGCAGGACCAAAGTTCCCCTATAATCTGGACAAAATGAAATATTAAGGAAATCGGTTTGTAAAGAAATGTAAATTGTTATTAATATTGCACAGTTATTTATTGCAATGTTATTAAAATGATATCAAATTTATAAATTTGATTTATTTTCAGAGTATCATGTAACATTTTTTTAATTGTGTGTGTCTGTTTATCTGTTTATCCAAGTCTGTTTGTTTGTTCGCGCATCACTTAAAAACTACTGCATTGATTGTAATGCGGTTTTCACTGATGGATAGCTTAAGGTTTGACTTAAAAACTGGTGTACTTGGTATCTCAAAATAATGTGTGTAAACCGAGAAATCGATAAAAAAAATGTGACGGTTAACGTAATTTTGATTACATGTTTGTATATTGGTATTATAGGTCCTGGAATAGCACATAGAGTACTTTTAATCTAGAGAAATGAACACGCGAAAGCCGCGGGCACAGATAGTTAATAATATGTACGAAATTAAAACGCACATTGATGAAGCGTGCGATATTGAACGGCCTAGGCATGCTTAGTCTACACTAATATGTTATAGAGAAAAGTTTTTTAAATTTTTGTATGTTTTTTGTATGCAATGGATAAAATCAAAAAATACTTAACCGATTTGAATAATTCAGTTACTTATAGACAGCTACATTATCAGCGAGTAACATGGGCTGTACTTAACTGTTCAACATATTTTGAGATCTTGACGAAAATTGCTATAACACATTATTTTTAATCTACATGTTTGATACCTTGGGTTGTAATCCAAATTTATCTGTAAAAGTCATTATTTGTCGTGGTACGTATGTAGTAAGTACATACAATGATGTATTATCTAACATTATGTACTACATGTTTATAGTACTCTTCTTCACTTCGTTGGTTAATTCCGCTGAAAATAATTTTCAATAGTGTTTCATCTTGCCATTTAAGTACTTGCTTTTTCCATCGTTTCTTTGTTTAAATGTTCATGATTTAATTCCTTTTTAATGTTTTTTTTTTGTTTGTCTATTCCCTCTTACTCTATAATATTAAACTATTATTTTATTATAAACTAGCGACCCACCTCGGCTTCTCGGGTGAAATCAATAAAAAATAAGTAGTGAAAAATGTAGTAGGTACTCACACTTCAGTAGTAGTAGTTCAGTAGAGTAGAATTCACACTCCGCTTCGGGGGACGGCGTCTCGCTTCGCTCGCCGTCTACCCCCTCGCTACGTTCAGGTCTCGTATGATATAACTAGCTGTACCCGCGGCTTCACACGCGTGGTCTTTTCTTTAGGTTCAAAGTACCATAATGTGCTATTCAAGGACCAATATACCAACATTTGATCAACATTTCTTTAGCCGTCTAAAATACTTTTTTTAAATGCTCGGCTTCTAACTCGCCAGATTGAGATACCAATTACACCAATTTTTAAATCAAACCTTAAGCTATCTAACACGGAAAACCGCATTGCAATCGGTCCAATAGTTTTTACGTGATGCGTGAACAAACATACAGACAAACAGACAGAGCGACATGTTTTTTTTATATTATCGTTCAATACCCTTTTTAAGCTCCCCAGAGCATTTTTTTATTTATCTTTTTTTTACAGCCTTTCTCGTACCCATTGCTTTATTATAAGTATAGATATATGAATATGTCAATGTGCATCAAAACACCCGTCTAGTAGTTTCAGCGTGATACGTGTACTTTTTAATAACTTTTAAACCCTATATTTCGGAAACCCTTTAATTTTTCTGGATGAAAAGTATACAATGTCCTACCTCGTAGTATGAACTCAAATCATACCAAGTTTCATTTGAATTCATTCAGTAGTTTCTGTGCGATGCGCGGTCAAGATACGGACAAACAGACAGTCAGACAGACAAAAATAGAAAGTAAAACAGTTTTGGCTTCAGTATCGAATATAGAAAACCATCCAAAAAATATTATTTCTTACTTAAATATTAACATAACTTTGGTCCCATATCCCGCAGAAGCCCTTTAATTTTTCGGGACGAAACGTATCCTCAATTTTAACCTATCATATAACTTAAGACGGTGCCAAGTTGCATCAAAACCCATCCATTAGTTTCAGCGTGCTACGTGTTCTTTTAAATTATTTTCCACCCCTAAGCTGCAGGAACTCTGTAATTTTTCGGGATGAAAAGTATCTATTGTCCTACCTCGATGTATGAACTCAAATCATACCAAATTTCATTTGAATTCAGTATTTTAAGCGTGATGCGCTGCCAAGGCACAGACAGATAGACGGACAGACAGAAATACAGACAGACACACAAAAATTACAAATATCCATTTATGGCTTCAGTATTACACATAAAATGGCCTCCAAAAAAAATTACACAATATCTTCAATTTACAGAATATGGAACATTATCCCGCAGGAACTCTTTATTTTTCCGGGATAAAACTTACCCTCAATTTTAACTATGACTGTGCTAAGTTTCAACAAAATCCGTCCAATAGTTTTAGCGTGATACGTAATCTTTTAAATAACTTTCAACGCCTATCCTGCAGGAAGTCTCCAATTTTTCGGGATGAAAAGAATCCAGTGTCCTACCTCAAAGTATGAACTCAAAACATAACAAATTTCATTTGAATTCAGTGAGTAGTATCGGCGTGATGCGCTACTAATGTACAGACAGACAGACGGACAGACAGACAGACAGACAGACAGACAAAAATTTCAAAACTACATTTTTGGCTTAAGTAATTTCGTTTAATTTCGTTTAATTGTTATATACATTATTGTAACATATTTTTATTCTTTGTATTTAAGCACTTCATGATCATGTGTTGTTTTTGATAAGTGTTGAATAAACTATTTTTATTTCTTCATTTCTTTATTTTCATTACTACCTACAAAAAAGTCCAGGAGTATATATGTCTAACTATTATAGTTAAGTCACAATAACCGTTTTTTGTTCAAATTAGTCGATCAAAATACGGGTAGAACCTTGTACAAGTAAAAAGATATTCTACTCATGCAAAGCCGGAGCGAGTCACTGTAAAATAATAATTATTCATGATCCTAGCACCAATAAACTTACAGAAAAATAAGTTAAAAGCAGTCATGATGAAATGCACCAGTGTCATTAGAACTAGAGACAAAGAAAATCATGCAAAAATGAAAAACCCGATCAACATTATCCATAGTAAACTTCATCATAAATAAATAAATAAAAAATAAATTGATTCAGGCCAATCCATTTACCTAGCTCCAAACTAGGATACCCTGTACCACGAGCACAAGATAACGGATAAACATGTACAGATACAAATATTACATCCATGACGCGGAACCAATATTTCTGCTTTCACACAAATTAATGCACCTTACTGGATTCGAACCTGCGACTGTTTGATTTCGTAGTTAGGGTCACTAGCCACTAGGCTAATCAAACATTGTCGTCAAACATAGAACTTAGAATACTAACGTTAAAAATAATACTTATAGAGCATTAGAAAATATGAAACCCTAGTCTTTGACACAGCTGCGGAGCTCTAATAGCCGTATGTTTCCAAGTTCCTGTACAACATACATACGGTTCTCGTAAAGCGGTCGGGAATTTTTCATTTTCGCTCCTTGTACGAATATGAATATCACGGGAGAATTTTGTTTGAGGGAAACTGGCCAAGCTTGCTATAGTGCTATAGTATTCAGCCAACATTGCTTGTTTTTTGTAACAGCAGCGCATAAGGAACGCAGTGCAGTGCCGAGACTGACTTTGCAATGTATGTTCTATCAGGCACTGCAAAAGTTATAAGTAAGCGCAGTGCTTATCATTAATTATTTTAGGAAACTGCTCCTCTCGTCATACAATTCTACATAAAAAGTTACAGAACATGTCCAAGCAAAATAGCTCCATCATTGTAATTAAAATATATTTAAATGTGAAAGATCAAAATAAGATTCCTTAAAAATATAATTTTTATATTCAATATTACTAATGCTCATTTCTTAATATAATTTAAAAAAAAAAAACTATTTCGTTCAAGGTACCATAAAACACTATCCAGAATGTTTTGAATGACAATGACGGGACTTGCCCACGTTACAGAGTGTCTTATCACTGATAGATCAAAAGGGGAATGAGCTAAACTCTAGCTATCAGGGCTATCAATAGTATCAATGTAAACCCCATGTATGTTTAGCGTTAAATACTTGACTCCTGCTACTTCTTCTCCGCGTCGATAGCTGAAAAACTTACGCTATTTAAATGGTTTTGATCAGTGGGCGAGTTTGGTATAATACAATGGGCATGCTCCTGCTAAAACGTCAATTGGTAGTGTACGCCTTAGATACCTACGAGTAGTATATGTAAAAATATAGCTTGAATTTCACTAGATTAGTATATTTGCTTGCAGGATGCAGATTTTAGATAAATTAATAATTAATTTTAAATAAAAGATACAAAAAAAACACAAGGCGTGAATCTAGATCACTTAAAAATTGTCTTGACAAGAAAAAAAAAAAAAAATATATATATATATATGTGTAAAAGAATTGCAGTCGGGAGACCTCTTAGATTGAAAGTGTTCCACAGAATGGTCCCCCGACAGTAAAGTCAGTTTAAATTATCTCTTGTTTTGAGATATTAGTTCGATTTTGGTAGGGCAGTCATTTTTATATATATATATATATATATATATATGTGTGTGTGTGTATATATATATATCTATCTTGTCTTTTACTTTTTAGGTCGATTTTGGCAGGGCCGTTGGTTTTTTTTTAATTATTCATTCTTATTTCATACTTTTTAGTGACAAGTTTTGTGGTATGCCAATAAATTATATATATTGTTGTGTTCCTCAAAACTTTCAATTTTATACCCATATTGTAAATTATATATATTGTTGTGCTCCTCAAGACTTTCAATTTTATACCCATATTGTAAATTATATATATTGTTGTGTTCCTCAAAACTTTCAATTTTATTTCCATATTGTAAATTATATATATTGTTGTGCTCCTCAAGACTTTCAATTTTATACCCATATTGTAAATTATATATATTGTTGTGCTTCTCAAGACTTTCAATTTTATACCCATATTGTAAATTATATATATATTGTTGTGCTCCTCAAGACTTTCAATTTTATACCCATATTGTAAAATTCAAACGTTTCTCGCATCTGAAAATGGATTTATACTGCGTTTAAAAAAAAACTTTTAGCCTGTGTTACTCGTGATGATATAAGAATCCTAACGATAGCCCATAAATCCAAATCTGTTCAGGCATTTAAAAGTTAGGGTGTACTTAAGAAACTCACATACTTACATACATACATACATACACGAATCCTAAAAACATTACACTTCTTTTTTGGAGCAGTCGTGTAAAAAGCAAATTACGAGTTGATTACGATACTAGCTGTGCCCGCGGCTTTGCCCGCGTGGTCATTTCATTTAAAAGTAGCCCACACGTTTTATTCCAGGACCAAAAGCCAAACCACCACCAGACCAGTTGTAGGTTTGGTCCAGGTCCAGAGGACCAGGAGGACTAGGACCAAACCTACAAAGTACAATATTATACTACATTTCTTCAAAATTCGTTCAGCCGTCAAATAGTTTTTTATCGATTGCTTGGCATCTAATCATCGGAATAAGGCACTGCCTTGCCTTTTTATAACGCATATTCTGTAAAGTACGGCACTCCGTACTTTACAGAATATGCGTTATAACACACTTGCACTTCTATGACACTTCATAGAAGTGCACGTATTGCAATGAAATAAACGCATAAAATAAAATATGAAATAAACGATATAATACAATGTGAAATAAACGCTAGAATAAACGCACCGCGTTCCACTGCAAGGCAGTGCGTGCAAGGCCTAAGATACCAAGTACCTCAGTTTTTAAATCAGTCGCAAGGGCTTGAGAGCAGGGCCTGGATTCTGTATGACCACTCACGCCAATTCCACGCCACCTGCGTGGAATTAGGGAAGGTGGGTATTTACGCGACCAGGTTTTTAAACCAGGTTTTGACTTGTAAGTACGCCGCCCTGGTGCGGACCCGCAATACTTGCAAGACTTTCAAAGTATTTTACTCACCAACTCGCTCTTTCGCCCCGTCCGCACCTACATACTCGGTGGCGGGTTCGGCATGGCTTCGGCTGAGTTCGGCCGCACTCGGCCAGCCGGGTCACAAGAAGCTAAGTGGCCGATACATCACTCAAAAAACTTGCAAGGTTTCGAAGTTTTTTAAGCAAACGCAATTGTGCTCTTTATTTACATAAGCGCACGGGTAAATTTCCTATGCAAGTATTTTTTACTTTCAATTCCACGCTTCCAAGTACTTTTTTCGCAAACACGATTGTGCTCCTTATTTATATGGATACGAAGATCAATTTCCTATGCAAGTATTTTCTACTTTCAAGGCTTCGGTTTACAAAGCACTTGAAAGTATTTTGAACCCTGGTTTTTATAATGAAAGATTCATGACATGAATGAGTTAAAAAAAAAATTTTATTAATAAATTACTATTTTACTATAAATAATTCGCTTAATTTCGCTGCGCGTTTTACGCCTGAAGTCGACTTATTCTATCAAAAAACACAAAAAACCTCTTAATACGTTTTAAGAGCCTTTAGGGACCATAAGGTAAAAAAAAAGAAGAAGACATGTTGTTCGAGTTCATTCAACGTTCAAACCACTTCGTAACAAACCGCTTGCGTGTTTTAAGGGTAGACAACGCCATCTAGTTTAAATGAAGTAACTTGTTATCATGAACGTCTTGTTATTGAGTAGAGAAAATTATCTCCGAAGGTAAGGTGGCACAGATTAGAGAGTAATTAAGGTGGTGAGGTAAATTGGATGGGGCATCAAGGGTAGGTCATTATTATGAGGTCCATACGATCAAATTTTAATGCAACGAAACATTGTGTTCTTAGTACAAATTATTTTTTATGATGTTTCACAGAACGACGTACTTACTGACACTTTAACTGGCTCTTAATAATTGCCTACCCTACCTACCTACTTTTTGAGCTTTTTCAACACGATATGAGGATTGATATGAAAAAATAAAAGTTTTCTATACTTTCTCTGTGAAGAGCAATACATGTACCTCGGTATGTACAAATTTCAATACCGACAACTAACCATTTTGCCAGTAAGACATTATGAAGAAACCTCCGATATATATAATTATGTAGGTACGAAGGTAGTACATTATAATATCTCAATGGAAGAAACATAATAAAAAAACGTAGTACATATAATGTATATACATACTCAGAAAACTTGCAACGCTTCGAAGTATTTTTTACGCAAAAGCAATTGTGGTCCTTATTTATGCATACCCAGGATCAATTTCCTATGCAAGTATTTTTTACTTTCATTTCTACGCTTCAGAGTACTTTTCCACATACACGATAGTGCTCCTTTTATATATAGAGACAAAGATCAATTATCTATGCAAGTATTTTCTACTTTCAAGGCTTCCAAGTACTTTTATTTTGCAAACATGATTTTTCCCCTTATTTATATGACGGCAAAGATCAATTTCCTATGCAAGTATTTTCTACTTTCAAGGCTTAAATCTGTTTCTACAGAAAGCACTTGAAAGTATTTTGAAGATTATGAATTTTATTGAATAATAAAATAAGGTTAAGTAAAAATTAATAAATACGAATAACTAGCTTAAAAGCTATAAAACCACGCCTGCACTGCCAAAAAAGAGCTTTTACCAACAAATTATATATTGTTGGAATGTGCTTATCAAGGCCTTCAATTTGATACCCATTAATTAATTAATTAGAAGAAATTTTTATTTTATCGCCATACTACCGACACAGTAAATGTTTTCAAAAAAAATAGCCTATGTTACTCAAGGGGATGTAAGGATTCTAACGACCATACTTCTAAATCTGTACAGGCATTTCAAAGTTATGGTGGAATACAGAAACTCACATACATACATTATTATCACGTATTTGTATCTATGTATGTTTATCCGTTATCTAGTGCCCATAGTACAGGGTATCCTAGTTTGGGGCTAGGTAATTGGTGTGGAATTGTCTCGAATATATAAATACATGAATGCTTATAACAATACACTCCTTTTTTGGGCAATCGTGTAAAAATATGCTACGGTATCAAATATGCAATTTTCACACGATTTAGTATTCCGTTTTTCCACCACGAGCTGTTAATATAGCTTTTATACGGTTTGGCAAGCTTTCCACCAGATTTCTGAGCCGATACTAAATTGTATAAATCGTCTTCTGTTTTTAATTAAATATGGTGTTTTAAAAAGGTTTTACTTCTTCCTATATTTGTGATGAAATTAACTTTCATTTAGTTTTTATTTTAAAAGGATTGCTCAAATATTTTGAAAGTTATCGCATTTTTTTAAAACCGACCCGCGCTCTTTGCGACTCAGTGTATTTGCGTTGTGTCTTGATTAGAAATTTTACATTTTTATTTTCCTTATAGGGCTTTTGCTGCTCTCAGCGCTTTTTATTGCCGTCCAGTTAATAACGGCGGAACGACTTAATTCTCAAACATGAGCATTATCAGCATCTGCTTCCAACGATTTCATATGAAAAAGTGATAATAATCTTGATTTGTAGCGAGAAAATGGAGTTTGCTAACGTGCTGCGTACTTCCAAATGGCAGTGGGAGTGGATCGTACGGCCAATATGTATTATTTCAAAAATGAATAATTTAATTTCTCAGCAGTATCATTTTTATATAAAAAACTGAAGGGTATTGCTGTCGTTATGAAAAAAGATGTAAACAAAACAAAACAAGGCCATTGTCAGGGACTAGAAGTCCCGTTCCAGAAGTATTGTTATATAACCTTCCACCACATTGTTACTTAAAACCAGGAAAAAATTATAATATTATAGTAGTTTGAAATTTGAAATAGTAGTCAAACGATAGCAGCACCATTGTAATCAAACGATGGCAGCACCATTGTAGTCAAACGATAGCAGCACCATTGTAGTCAAACGATAGCAGCACCATTGTAGTCAAACGATAGCAGCACCATTTTAATCAAACGATAGCAGCACCATTGTAGTCAAACGATAGCAGCACCATTGTAGTCAAACGATAGCAGCACCATTGCTATGATCAGTAAAAAAAACTTTAAAAAACCGACTACAAATGGATTTTACTAAAAAGTAACTGTTTTTACCCTTTTGATACAAAATAATATTTACCCAATAGTGCAAAGAGTTGGACTCGCGCACCGAGGGTTCCGTACATACTTGTTTTTGGTGTAGTTACTCAAAATTTACGGTTTTCGGATTTTCCCCTTTACTTAAGGCAATAAGACATTGCTTCTTGGCAAATTTCATGATTCTAGGTCTAGCAGTAATCTATAGGCTTTGATTCCCTTGCGAATGTTCCCTTGTGAATATTAAGTATCTTTTGATTGCATTGATTTAGAAGTTTGTTTTTTTCACAGACCTGAGTATTGGATATTAATTTCAACTTAATTCCTCTAATAATTCCTAAGAAAAACGGTCTTGACATACCGACAGACAGATGGTTAATGAAGTGATCCTATAAGCTATAAGGGTTACTTTTTTTTTCGTTTTGAGGTACGGAACCCTAAAAACAATCGAAACTAGTTCAGAAATCCCGGAGATATAACTATAGTAACAGAAAATACACTGTTGAATTGAAAAACTCCCCCATTTTAAGTCAATTAAAGATAATAAAAAAGTTTTGGTGGCGGTGGTAATAAATAGTGGTTAGTAGTTGTGTAGCAGTAGTGGTTGTAGTCAATGAGCAGAAGTGTAGTCAATGAGTAGTCGTGTAGTCAATGAGTAGTCGTGTAGCAGTAGTCGTTGTAGTCAATGAGCAGAAGTGTAGTCAATGAGTAGTCGTGAAGTCAATGAGTAGTCGTGTAGCAGTAGTGGTTGTAGTCAATGAGCAGAAGTTTTTTTTCCTTTCCCTTTTGGGTAGTTGTAATCGCAAAAAAACTTCTGTGGTTTTAGTAGTAGATTTTAGAGCCTTAGGTTTGTTTCAAATCAAAAAAAAAATGCTTACGATTCTAAAGAAAACTATTTTCTTGAATAACATCAATACATGAATAAACATACAACAATACATGCAGTAACAAAGAAAGCTTCATTGTTTGCGATTTCAAGATGACTTCTTACAGATTTTACGGTGACAATATAAAACTTGCGAAGCAAATTCAACGAAAAGACTTGTGTATGTTTTAAAGGCGTAGATGACAATATACAGACAGTATGGAGAAGTTGACTTAGCTACTCAAGAGGTCTTGTCTCTACTTTGGCACTATTGCATGAACTTCATGAATCAAGGAAGTTCGTTGTATACCAAAATCCTAAAGAAACATTAGATTTTATATGTCAAAACCCAGCCATCCCAACGTTGAAAATTGCATTTCAATCAGTTCAGTAGTTTTTACGTGATGCGCGGAAAAGTATCCAGACAGGCACACAGATACACATGATTTTTAAAACATTTTATTCTTGTTCTGTAGCTCATTTTAAGTCCTCGTGGGGATTTTTCTCTAAATTATGTTTTTTGTACTTTACTTTTGTTACTTAAACTTTATTATAAATTATGTGTCGCGAACCCATACTGTATCTTCCTTTATTTGAAAAAGTTTTAGTATACTGGAAGTCATTTCCTTTAGCTGGCAGACATTGGCCCCAGCTGTTACGATGGCTGCCGCGGCCTGTCGTTAAATAGTTCGGAACTTAACTTGTACGAATACATTTTTGACGTTAGCTCCACCGTTAACTTTATTCACATACTTCACAACCATGTGAAAAGCAATTGATGAATGAGGGGCAAAATAATTACAATTACGCTCATGGTACGGTCATAGACAACTGCATCATACTCACGTGTACTCTCAGCGAATCTTTATGTTTGTGAAGTTAGGCTCTGTTAACGATTGCTCAGGTACTGCCGTGAAGATAAAACAGCAGAAAGTAAGAGTGAGACAAAAAATGCGAAGAACGTAAGCGAGTGAGCGAGGCAGATATACAATTCTGTCTTCACCTTCATCATAGAGATTGCGCCTGAAAAATAGCAGTCTGCGCAGCGGCTAGCAGACAACTTCTCAGACACAAACTTCCGCTGCGACTATTGAATACGGTACGGTGGAACCAAGAAATTTATATATTGGGTGGAACAAAGAGTAGGTATACAAATATCGGTGGAAGTCCAAATAGTATTTACTTTTATTGTGATATTTTTAGGGGTCTGTATAATTACAAGGACGTTGAATTAAGCTTACTGGCGTAGTACGGGCATAGTATATTATCATAATTCATCATCTGTGCACAAATTAAAAAAACAAATTGAAAAACTGCCCATCAGCATGGTTTCACAGATCTTGAATTACACTTTCTCTATGTAAGTTTCACGCCAGCTATCAATAGAATTATTAATTTCCAAAATTTTAATATTTTCAAAATTAATAAGTCCGGGACCGCTCCGAGACCCCCATTTGGAATTCGAATGTTTCGAACAAGTGTGGGAGTTTTCAAAGAAACTAGTAAGTACAACTAATGCCACCCGGCATTAGTTGTACTTACTAGTTTCTTTGAAAACTCCCAAGACCAAGAGAACGAGTCTAGACTCGTACTCTAGACGCACTCGTTCCCTTGGTCTAGAAGTCTAGACCAAGGGAACGAGTGCGAACGAAGGCTACCGAGCGAAAGCGAACAAATCAATGTGGATGATGCTCGCTTTTGTCGCTCGCTTTCTTAACGAAATAGCCAGCGTAGGCCTTCGTTCGCATTTGGCCGTGCTCCGCCGCGTGTCGGTACATCAAAGGGAATTATAGCGAGCGAGCGCACGCGGTGTGTACAAACGGGCAAATGCTTATTCTGCAGCGACCGTTACACGGAACGGACGTCCCGCGCATACATTGAACAGCTAATGTTCAATGTTTAAATTCACTAAAAAACATAGTTTTAGGCAGCCATCTTGTCTCAGCCCAGTTTTCGTACGCTAATGCAAGGATCTGTGGAGCTACATTTATTAAAAGTAATTTATTAACAAAAGAAGCATAACGTGTCACGACTGTGAATATTCTGGCAAGGGTATGTAAACCTCTAACTTAAATTCCTGATAACATGAGTTGTGTATTGTAGTACAGTTTCTTCCGAAATTATATTAATCACATGGTGTTTATTTTTAGTTATAAAATGGTAATAACAACGTCAAAATGTCACGTCCATAGTTGTCACATTCGTAATTTCACTGTGACTACGGTTGTGACATTTTTAATACTATTGGGTTTTTGTTTGTGTAAGTAAAGGGCAGATCCGTAGTCGAGATGTCACATCTGTATTAAAATAATTAGTTTTCTCTTTTTTAAGGATGTCCAGTGCCCAAACAAAACACAAAAAAATAAGCTTTTTATGTAATTTTGATGAATACATTTTTGTTAATGACCTATTTAACGATCTATTTATTAACATTTACATTGAAACAAAACACCATTACCACCCTAGCAACAACGCGCAACACTACATCATTTTAAAATGATTTATGACAGCTTAAACATTTTCACCAGTTCCTCGGACTTGGACTTGAAATTAGGTGCGATGCGAAAAAATCACAGTTGGAGTGGCGTTTGTGTAGAAAGTATCAGTAGGGTTAAGTATTGTATTAAGCAGACTGTAGCGTGAATGAGTCACGCTACAGTCTGCTTATGTCTATATCTGATGCACAGGAAGCACGACAGTGGCAATGTAGCTGTGTTTGCATGTAGTAGTATCTAGTCCAGCTTTTGTTTATTTGGTTTGTTTTAAACGTGCCGTATGCCCTGTAACTAGATCTATGTCATAGTGATTTTGCCTTTTTGCTCCCCTAAAGATTACCCAAACATATCAATTTTCCCTAAAATGGGGGAAAAAACCCCCGATCTGGACACCCTAATTCGAAGTGGTTCGCCGATTGTCGCCGGGTTCACACACGTTCACTTAGTGTGGACACTACGACCGAGCGAGCGTGCGGTACTAATCGGCGAATCCGTTTGTCTTCGCTGGCTCTCGTTCTCTTGGTGTGGACCCGGCGTAAGAACCGGAAGTCTTTAGGAACTTTACATTTGAGATGGAATGTGAGAGGAATATAGCTTTCTTGGTAGTGAAGGTTAGTATTTGTAATAAAAATCCTTATTACTAGTATTTTTCACTGGTAAAATAACTTTTTCCAACATAAATATAAATTTATTTACACCGGCCACTTATATTCTACTATACAGTTGCCACTTATATCCTAATATACAGTTGACTTCTACGTTTCGATGCTCAACAAGAATTGACTATGACAATATTTTCTCTCCAGAAATTATTACACAATTAATTTGTTCTGTCGGAAATACAATATGGCAGCTGTAAGCCGCCGTATTAGCTATCTGGAAACTTCTGAAATTATGTCACTTTCGTGATTAAGATGAATCCAATGAATCTCATTTAATCAGAATCCGTGAAGCTGTTTAGGCTGCAGGACGTGACAAGGAAACATTACATATGGCCTTAAACATAACCCTCCCTCCGCAGTCGCATAATAAACAAGACATGAGGTCGAAAACTAAAACCCGACTACGGTCGGGTTAAAAATAGCCTAACAACAACTAATAAACAAACTAACAAACAAACAAACAGAAAGTCACGATTTAAAAAATTGTTATATTCTTGTTCAGTAGCTTGTTTTAATTATCCTAGACCATTTATTTTTAAATTATCTTCTTTGTACATAATGTTTCGTTCCAATTGCTTTAATAATCGACTTCAGAAAAAGAGACGATTATATGTTCGGCTGTATGTATTTTTTTATATTTTTTTTATGTATGTCAGTCGATATCTACGTCAACTGCAAACCGTTTTTAAAAATTATTTTTTGTTTGAAAGAGTATACTCTCCAGGTGGTCCAATATAAATTGTATAAAAATTGGTTCAGCAGTTTTTCGAGAATAAATAGTTTAGATGAGTAAATCCATTCGATTTTGTGTTTATCTTGCCTTTATTTTGTCTAAGATTTCTAAACCGATATAGATGGTTGTTTTTTCTATTCAAAAGTGTAAATTTTCCGTGTAGTTCCTTATAAACTCCATCAAAATTGGTTCAGTAGTTTTATTAGAAAATCAATTTTTGTTTTATTTTATAGTTATGTTCTCTAATATCTATAGTTTATGTTCTCTAATATCTTGGGATTTCTGAACCGATTTACATGATAGTTTTAACCTGAATAAGAAGACTTCTAGTGTGGTACTGTATAAACTTCATCAAAATTGGTTAAGTAGCTTTAAACAAGCTTTAATTTAATTCACTGTGTTACCGGTTGGTCTTGTGGCTAGAGACCCTACTACGAAATCAAACGGTCGTGGGTTTGAATCCCGCAAGGTGCAATCATTTGTGTGATGATCCGAAATGATTGTTTCCGAGTCATGGATGTAATATTCGTATCTATGTATCTTTATCCGTTATCTAGTACCCATAATACAGGGTATCCTAGTTTGGGCTCGGTAATTGGTGTAAATGGACCCGGATATATTATATTATATTTAATCATTAGCACTGGATTGCAAGTCAATTATGAACATTTTAAGGACGTCTAAAGATGCTGAAGTTTTGCACATGGGTTTTGTTCTTTTGACAATTAAATACTACAGTAGTAGTAGTAGTAGTAGACAAAGGAACTACATAATCGGATGATGGAATCCCTTCGAGTTTGGGCTCATTTGGTTTGTCTTGATGAGATCATGTCTGTTTTTATGTGGTACCAAGGGTCTGATGATGGAGCCGGAAAGTAGTCACAGGAACTCAACAACAAAATGATGGAACCCCTTCGAGTTTGGGCTCATTTGATTTGTCTTGGTGAGTTCTCTGGTTTATGTGGTATCCAGGGTCTGATGATGGAGCCGGAAGGACATAGAGAACTGCATATTACTTCGTACATAGATAGGTATGTATTAATTTTGTAAAGATATTAGATTTAAATGATGCCTGGGTTTGGCACCGCCTTCAGAAAACTCTTTCTTATCTTATGTTGTATTTATACATTATTATTACGTAAGTAATTTCGAAAAAGTGATACTGTTCTGGCACAATTGTAATTATTTTATTCTTTTTACATAATATCATTTTTATTATAAGTTTTTTTTTTGGAGAAACTTTCTAATTTATTTATAGATGTAGACGAATCGATTGATACCTCGCCTTGTCAAAAACTTATAAATAGAGGCGACGCTCTGGTGGAACATCCACATACCCACATAGGTACATACATACATAGACTGCTATACTCATTACCTTTCCTTTGCTTCGCCATACTCGGGTAAAAAGGTGACCCCAATTAAAGCTGATGTGGTAGGTAAAAGTAGGTCCTATACATAAAACTACACAGACATTACAAACAAATACACCCTATATAAAGGCAGCGTAACAACAGTTTCGCGTGTCTGAAAGAAGTTATTTTAAACTAGTGCTTTCGTGGTGCCTGGGTTTCCGCTGGCGGTGACTGGCGCGTAATCTGTGGCGGTAGGCTTTCTTATCTGTGGTGATGGATGCAAACAGAACACGCGATCTGCTGTGCCGCCTTGATCTATCAGACTTGATACAAAAATTAACAGGGGCTTGAATTATTATGCATTTTTTAATAATTGGAGGAGAAAATAAAACTTAAAAGAAATAAATAATTCAAACTTTTTGTGCTTTTCCAAACCGACTTAAGGGTTAGACCCGGGTCAAAGTTGAATAGCGACGATTTTACATGCTTAATTACGAGTATGAACATTTTTCTAAGAAAGTAATGTAATTACATCAAATATGTTTACTGCATGTAATTATACGTAATATATGCTAAAGCTGAGTATTTTTTACGTTCATTTGGATAGTTTTTGATAAGTAAATGAAACGTTAACTACACCTCTATAGTCGAGTCTATAAACAATAAATTAAAAATTGTATTCAAGTAACACATAATTCTCTTATTGAATATGCGCTGAACAGATTTTTCAAAACTTTATATTTTTCCTAATTTTGAAGCCACAATATCGTCAAATTTCACAGTTTTTAAACTGGTTTTATGTTGATATTAAGTCAGCGTATTAAGGCAATCAATTAAATTTCATAAAGATCGAGTATTGAATAACTGATTTACTTGAATAGTATGTTTACAGAAGGATTTTAAAAATAATAATTACAATCCATAAATAATGCATTTTTATACAGAAATCACTGTCAAAATTTCTCAGTGACCGCTCAGCGGTATAAAAAGTTACTCTATGGCTCAGCAGTAGAAGCGTTTGGACGTGTGATCTGTGTCATTTTTTTGCGATCCTCTCGCTCTATTATAGTACGTGCCTCTCGCTCTGACCGATAATTAAAGTTGCTCTACTTTATTTGTTTTTGTTTATTTAATATAAATAGTTGTAGTGCAGTTTAGGTGATTTGCATGTTAGAATATTTTTAATCGATAACAACGTGTCTCATGAAAACGATGCTTATCTCGTGTTTAGGATGTATGATTTTGAGCATACATCCTAAACTTTACACGAATACGGTGAAGCAACGGAATGGTTATGTGTTCAAACTTAAAACTTTGTCCGATTTTGTCCAGCAAGGTATCGATTTGTCTTCATTTACACAGTGTCTTAAGCAATTATGTTATATTTTTCCCGACTACGATGAAACAAAGGCAGGTCTATGTGTTTAAACTAAAATCTTTACAAGTGAGGTCCATATCTCTAAAACCTCTGAACCAATTTAGATAATTCTTATTTTGTTTGAAAGGGTATGACTCCGATCAGGTCTCATTTTTTAAATCCTAATTATTTCTTTAGTTTTTAGTAGGAGGATAAGGATGCAGGATATCTGAACCACTTTGATTTAATAGGGAAGAATTTCATATAAGTTTCATCAAAAATGTTTGAGCTTTTTTATTAGCAAGTTGTTTTGGTGTTTATATTCTCAAATTTCCGGGATTTCTAAGCCAAATTAGATGCATAGTTTTTACACGGGTTCCCAAAAAAGGAGTGAAATGTTTTTAGGATCCGTGTATGTGTGTATATATGTATGTATGTATGTGAGTTTCTTTATTCCACCATAACTTATAAATGCCTGAACAGATTTAGACGTATGGGGTATTTTTACATACATCTCCTTACATCCCCCGAGTAACATAAGCTATTTATATTTGAAAATATTCAATATGGCGGCAGTATGGCTCCATTTTCAAATGCGAAAAAAGAATTTGGTATATTTGTTCAGATCCTCATATAATATGAATAGGAAATAAGCATTTTCAACATCATAACATACATATATACATATACTCATACATCAACTTGATAATCTCATATTTTTTAAGTAGATTAAAAATGGGAAGAGATGGCCGTGTGATAATATGTGGGCCTTGCAATCTAACCACGGACGCCAGGTTCGATCCTCGGCTCCACAACAGCTACTATTAATAACATATGTAGGGTCTGGTTTAAAATAATAGAGCATTCTCATCCCACGGGTGCGGGCTAGTGATGATGATGATTATGTGATGATGATGATGTGCGGATTGGTCATCGCATCGTACTTCGGCGTGTCTCGGTTGCTAACAATTGATAGTTGTTGCCACTTCAGAGGCTCTTGAGCTCTTGACAAACTCTTACAGCAAAGGTCGGTACAACGTCATCTATCTATAGGTATTTATAATAAAACAGTAAGTTACTAAAAGTCTGTACAAGGAAAAAAAATGGTCTGGGGGACTTCAAATAAGCTACTGAATAAACATATAAAAATTTATTAAATGGTGGTTGTCTGTTTGTCTGTTTGTTCGCGCATCACGTTAAAACTGATTAAACGATTACGATGCGGTTTTCATTTTTTGATAGCTTAGGGTTTGACTTAAAGATTGGTGTACTTGGTATCTCAATCCGATAAGTAGCAGTCGAGCAATCGATAAAATACCATTTGACGTTTGAACGAAGTTTGATGATATTGGAACTTTTGGTTCTGGAATGAAACAAGCACAAAACATTCTTATATCCCAGAATAAGGATAAAAATTACCACGCGGGCAAAGCCGCAAGCACAGTTAGTTCAACATACATACATATAGCTCCTGCAGCATACTATATTGTTATATATACTGTTAGACATTTCTTACTGTCGTTGGTAATAATCAAGAAAGGTATATGTACTTTCTTACAACTAGAATGGTACATACAACTTCCTGGATAAATAATGCAGTTATCTATGGTCCAAAAAATACCACGATCATTGCTGCCAAAGGTTTTGAATTACGCTTAATAGCGTTGCTTTTTAGAAGTTACGACGAGTATATAAATGCTAAAAGTGCCTGAGTAAAATGCCACGGTGTGAGTGCTATCCTTGCGAAGCCGGGGCGAGTCACTAGTATTATATAATCAGGGTTGGAAAATACAAGTTTCAAAGATTCTCGGGGTGGAACTTTGCTTGATACTTTCAAGGACTAATAACAATAATTATGCAAAATTTATAAGTTTCAGGCCGAGTTCCGCTATACTCCTAATGAAAGTTGAAAGTTCCCGAAGTGAATGTTTGCGAGTATGCTAGCTTTTAACAACATTTTCATCTGGCAAGGAGAGTTTTGGGCATGCGCTCCGTAAATGAAATGAAATTTATTATTGTCACAGATGTAGGTAGAAGAAAGTTGGTAAAGAAAATAATGTAAAGCTAAAGATCCATACAATCTACCCCATTCAGGGGTGTGCAACATATTCTACAGCATGCAATATTATAATCTAAGTACATAATATAAGCTCAGAATCATTGAATTAATTAATTGATTACAATAGGTATGAACATCTATTATGTCAAAGAGTACAAATTTGATTTGAATACAGAAATACACAAAGTTAAGTCAAAGTTACATTTTATTTAATAATTCACTAATAGAATAATAATTTTTAGTGCGTAACCAGCATAATAAGTTCTTTTTGAATATTTTTACATCGAGTATTTTAATATCTCTTGGCAAAGCATTAAACACTTTAATACACATGGCATGACATTGCTTATGATAAAGCGTAGTCTTAGGATGTGTATTATAGACCAGTCTGTCCGGATTTCTCGTATTTCTGGGGTAAATTTCACGTGCCGTCCTGAAATATTGGGGGTTTGTTTTTACAAACGTTGCAAGCTCAAAAATATACATGCATGGAAGGGGTATAATATTGAGCCTCTTAAATAGAGGTTTACAAGACTCAAATGGAGGCACACCACACATTGCATGTACGCATTTCTTCTGGGCTATGAATACTTTATTGACGTCTGTTGAGTTGCCCCACACTAATAAACCGTATTTTAGTACTGAGGATACATAACCATGATAAGCTGCTAGCACCGTACTTAGCGCCGAGGTTTGTCTCAACCTATTGAGAACATAAACGTACCGGTTCAATTTAATACACAGATAATGTACGTGAGACTTCCAATTTAAATTTTTGTCCATGAATATTCCCAAAAAATTATTTTCATATACTTCATCAATAACAGTGTTGTTGTAATTAATATAAAGCATAAGCTGCTTATTACCATAATTTTGAAATTGTATGTAGTTTGTTTTTGTAAAATTTACATTCAAATTATTTGCATTTAACCAAGTTGTCACATCATTAATGGTATTATTAATTTCATCTTCATAATTACTGATACTATAATTACGGGGGATAATTATTGAAATGTCATCGGCAAATAAAGTACATTTATATTTTGTTACGTCAGGGAGATCATTTATGTAAAGTAAAAAAAGTAAAGGCCCAAGAACACTACCTTGGGGCACACCACATGCGTTTACTCTACAGTCAGATTTGTATTTTGTTATCACAGATTCATGATTTAAACCAGTTAATTCCACATACTGTTTTCTGTCTCGAAGATATGAAGCCAGCCAATTTAATGCCGGTCCTCGGATACCAAGATTTTCTAATTTGTTTATCAATATATCATGGGAAACGAAATCAAAAGCTCGGGTCATGTCAAAAAATATAACACTACATAATATTTTTCTGTCAATATTTTTGGTCACTTCATGAATTAAATTATAGATTGCATGTACTGTTGATTTATTACTTTGGAATCCAAATTGTTCGGTTTTGATAATCCCAAATTTTTCAGCGAAACCGATAACTCTTTTATGAAAAGCTTTTTCAAAATTTTTTGAAAATACCGGTGTTAACGCAATAGGGCGATAGTTACTAATATCTTCTTTTTCCCGTTTTTTGTACAAAGGTTTTACAACTGATAATTTTAGCATGTCGGGAAAAAAACCTGTTTCGAAGGATAAATTTACTAGAAATGCAAAGACAGGTGCTAAAATTACTTTACAATGTTTTACAACTTTAGTCGAGATTTCATCGAATCCCTCTGAATTTGTGTTGTTAAGAGATTGGATAATGTTTATTATTTCTGTCAGAGAGCATGGCATTAAAAACATACTACTTTGTATGCGTTTTTTATTCGTGTTTTTAGTCATAACACGATTAGTCAATTCAATTAAATAGTTTTTAAATTCATTTGTAATGTCAGTTAGATTAGAAATTATTATGTCATTTACTTTAATTTTCGTAATAAATTGATGATCATTCACGTCATTTTTTTCCGCTTTTATCAGCTTCCAAGACGCACGGCACATATTTTCTGAGTTACGTAAGTATTTATCATTGAATATCTTTTGTGCTCCATGCAAACACCGTCGAAGGACTTTAGAATAAGACTGATATTTCTTTTTGTTACCTCTCGATCTGTCTCTATAGTATTTGTAACGCAGTGATCTCTTGGTTCTACAACATTTCCGTATTCCTTTTGTAATCCACCTAGGTCTGTTATATTTATATGTCAATTTGATCAGGGCAGTAGGAAAACACAACTTATAAAATAAAGTAAAAGTATCACAAAAAGCTTCGAATGCTGCATTTAAATAGTTTTTATTGTAAACCTCCGAAAAGGACAACTGTGCTAGGCAGTAGTGGAACTTACGCATGTTCTCGTCACTATAGTCTTTTTTAGTTGTGTAAAAGATAGAAGGAAGTAAAGTCTTACTTTTTATTGGGACATACAGCATTTGGGCTGTATTGTGGTCCGAGAGACCAAGTTCAAATAACTTGCCAACAGCGCCTTGAACATTACTAAGTAAATGGTCTATACAAGATTCTTGTCTGGTAGGTTCGGTAATATGAAAATTAAGATTATAATTTTGTGCTAAGTATTGTAAGTCAGCAGTTGAGTTACTTGGTTTAAGCGTGTTAATATTAAAATCACCCGCGAGAACAATTTTATATCTCGGATATGTTTTGGTAAGACTGAATAAAACCAAGTCCAATTTTGAAATAAATAAAGCACTGTTAGGAGATGGTATACGATAGAGACAGATTACAATAATACTATGAGATGGAATAATAATACCACAACACTCAAATTGCTTGTCTTCAGCATATTGTTCTAATAATACAAGTTCTCTATTTGGCAGACCTCTCTTAACCAATATAGAAACTCCCCCTCTATGTTTTCTATCCCTTCTACTATAATTAGATGCTAAACTATAACCAGATATGTTGATACTGCCTTCATTACCCAATCCAATAAATGTTTCTGACAGACAAAGTATGTCTGGTTTTTGACCTTGGTCATGTAGTTCTGAAATTGTTACATCCAAGACATCTCTCTTGGATATGACACTAGCTATATTCTGATGAAGAATTTTAAGGTTTTATTGTCTGTTTTTAGGGACGAAAAAATGTTTCATCAGGCTTCTTTATGAGAGGCTCTGTATTTGGTTTATCTATTTTTTTTAAATAAAATGGAATCGAACCTTTTTTAGGGGAGGCAGACGATGATTTTGTATTTTGGAAATAAAAGGAAATTGTCCCTTTTCGGGGCGAAACAGATAATGGTTTATTGATAGAGTGACGTGCGACGTAGGGTTTGTTAATCGTCTGCTGGAAAACTCGCCTGCCATAGCTCAAATATTTGCAATCGTAGTCAAACTGGTCAATGATATTGTTAATTCTATAACATAAATCTCTAGACACATGTTGCTTCAGTGAATCTAATTTATTTATATCTACAAAAGTACAGTTGGAAAAATTTGTGCAGATATTCCTTAACATTAAATTTAATCTATTTTCATTCAAGTGACGACTGCTTTTAATGCTTAGAACAATAATAACAGGGCATTTGTGCAGTCGTTTCAGAATCGTACTAAATTCAATCATCAATCTAGCAGGGTTTGTATCATGCATTTTACGGCGTATAGTTACATTATCCGAAGACTTGTTTATGCCACTCATGCTGGGTTGTGCTTGCACCACGGTCTGCTTGGGGGATTTTCTTGTAGGAGTGCTCGTTAGCTTTGCCCCAGCTTGTATACATGGTGTGCAACTCCAATTGACTTTATGATTTTGAGTCATTCTCAAAAATCTCTGGACTGACACATTTCCACATTCTAGATCAAAACAAAGCTTGCATTGCGAGCAATGTAAGAATTCCCGACTTGTTATAATTTTAAGGCAACGAGTGCATTTTTTTGCATTTTGATCCCTTTTTGCACTCATTCTGTATTACAAATGATAAAAAAAAAAAAAAAAAAAAAAAAAGTGATCGAAACAAACTATTTCTTGTGAGATTCGAACCATGAGTTTCAAGCTTCTAATGTTCAACCGCACACCACGAGACCAAAGTAGCAGTTATCAAAGTGGTGAAATTAGGTCTCAAGTTCTATTTCACGTTTGACTCGTGACTGTCGCAGAAGTTGTTGTTGTACAAGGAGTCCAAAGGTCAAATTATGTTTGAATTGAAAGAACTCTTGTTAACGGTTTATTATTTTGGCACTTTTCGTTGAAATCATAGTAATACTGCACCGATTTTGTTAGTTTATGCACTGTTTTGTTTGTCAAAATGTAATGTATGTTTTTATATATTTATTTAGCCGATTTGTTTGTAATTTGCGTCGTAATGCCTATGACTTTATTGAGGCTGAGTTTTTACGGTTATCACAATCACAATTTTGTGAAAAACGATATCACTTGTTTATCACAGCCTCTAGTACATATTCACACCACTTTAAACTTGTAGCAATTACTTTATAAATTTAAAATATTATTTAGTTACGGAGCCGATGCTCATCGTGTAGCGCCACCTAGCGGAGTCCCGTAGGACCGGAGTCAAAAATTCTATTCTTTTTTCAGCAAAATTTGAGCCTGGATCTATCAAAGAACAAACAAATTACACCAGTAACTACGGGAAAGTATAATGGAATGTAGAAATCGAGGGAGTCTTTCCCGTAATGAAATCCGAGATTCTTCCATAAACTTCTGAACCTTAAACGGGACAGTATCCTACAGGTGGTATGAATTGTCACTGGTCATAGCTCTTTTAACAAACACCTACATATGTAACGTCTCACTTCATGTCACGTTCGTTTTTATTCCGTTTCGTTGAGTTTTCACGTAGTATCTACAAAATATGTCCACTTTCACAATAAAATCAGTCGATAATAAACAAAGAAATACGTAACCTTAAAATGTCTATGTGTTGTCAAGATTTTAAGTATTTCTTGTCTTTGAATTAATATGTCCATTCTACATGTTATGTAATCTACAATCTTACTTATTGCAAACAAATTTTCATCGCAATATCGACACCAACGCACCGTATTGAATGACGGTAATACAAGTTCTGATTGAAACAGAATGGGTGGTTGCTACGCTAAAATTTCGAACGCGACCATCACAGATAACACCAATAAAAGCGACTAATTAACCTGTGATGATGAATAGTTCTTTTAGCCTCGTCGTTTCGTGATGGCTTGGATAACGTTTTCTAAATCATTTTGCGAGTAATTTTGGACAAACCTTTGTCTTTATTTACCTGTTTACCTAGTGAAAAAACCCCAATATTGGGTAAGTGTTTCATATATCGTGTGACCTCTAAATAGCTTTTTGCTCTAAACTACTGCCTATCAGGCCGTAATATTTTGGTTAAAAAATTATATGTAATGCTTGTGAATCCACGAACTGATTATTTTATATTTATCTATAATCTTATGTATAACTTTACTGTGCATCTTACGTGCCAGGCTTGATATATTGCAGACCTGGATTGCAATATTGCCCGGTACAAATTTTAATTTTAGCAACGGAAAAATTTACTAATTTTATTCATTTTTTTTTTCTTTTAGCAAGTCATTGCCAAAGTTAATACGGTCAAACTATGCTTGTTGGTTGCATTTAGTCATACCAGCAAACGCTTTCACAATGACTTGACATTTTAGTATGTACCGGTTTATAACGCTTTTGTACTCCCTGCATTTCGAGATAAGTTACTCCCAACTGGTGAAATTCTTTTAAAACTATGCTTCTTACGTGCTTTATTTCTATAATTATGAACTAATGTCCGACCCTTCTGGTCTTTCACACTTGTACTTCTGGTCTTTCACACTTGTACTTTTCTTTTAACTTTTTATTTACTACTTTAACACAATTTTATGTACCATACTGGCTGCCACATCTACTTCCTTGGGGCTTAACTGAAAGAGGCTTCGTCCGGCATGGTGGACCCCAAGGTACGAAGACCTGTTGATGTACGGCAGCCAGACCTACTGAACCTGGACTAAGGCGTCTAATTCTACCGTTCCAGGGTTTTTTCCTTCTGATACCCTAAGGGTACGAACGCTAACCAGCACGTTGCCACGGGTCTGTGGACACCTGTCCCCCGGGAGCTGCTCTGCGCACTGCTGCATTACTTCTGGCTGTACCATTACTTCTGCACCATCTCACCGTGGAACGTCTTTCAAGTCCTGTCAGCTTAGTTCCAATCCGTGAGGGACAGTAACACGAACATCACCACAACTCACTACCTGAGATAGTATTAACTTAATATGTGAAAAAACCGCCACTGCTAGGTAGGTAGGCTTCTCTTATTATATTTATTTCTAAACCTAACTGCCAGGTAACACATAAAATAGATAGAATAGGTGTCACAGACATCCTTTTGTGCAGAGGATGTATGGAGGTAGATGAAACAGCATTAATGTGCTCTTGGATTGCAAAATCGTGGCGCTACAAAGGAAACAGTTCCTGGGAACATATTTTAACCTGAGGGAAGCCTGCACTGGAATACGTGAGCTGTTGGCCTTCCTGAGGGACATCGGGGTGGCTGAACTAGTGGTCACCCAAATCACGCAAAAGGGACCGATAATCTGCCTAGTAGTGGGAAAAAGCCCGTACACCAATTACCAAGTACAACATGTTCATGTCAGCCGTATACCGTTTTAGCAATATTAACTAACTCACCAATGAAGAAAAATTAACAATATAAATGCGCACCCGCGCCCACACAACACGTTACACAAACAAAATCCATCCAACAACACGGGTTCGATCCTGTGCTGCGCACCAAATAAGTTAATAGATATTACAAACAAACAAACATTACATAACACAACATTACATAAACAAAAATATATTTAAAAAATTTATGAATTTCTGTCTTCGTTTTCGCAACAAGTAATTAAATTTACTGGACTGATAAAAATTTGGTTTTCTTTCTTGGATAACATAGGATAACATTCAATCTGATGTACTTTGTATATCAATGCAACGAGCTTGTCAAATTGCTGAAGAAAACCCATTTGACGGCTGAACAAATTTTGATGAAAATTAGTAGATACAAAGGTTAGTTTGTCCTGCAATAGCACATTGAATAATTTCACCCAAGAAAAATGTCCACGCGGGCAAAGCCGTGGTGAAAATGAAGAAAGCGTACTCTAGTTTACTTTATAGAACTGTATTCTAGAAGCCACTAGTTCGAGTCTTGTTTGTTTTAATTAATCCTTTACAAATCATATTATTACTGAAAGTTTTAACTTTGCATAGAACAAATAAAATAAATTACTCTTTCACAATTTTCATTTTGCGATTACAATAAAATACAATAACTTTAATAACTCATGTTTTTTTTTACACATTTTGTTTGTATATTTAACATAATTTCAATTTATTTTAACAGAGTAAACATCAATCATAAAAAGTTTTATTTTTCACTGAGTGTTTGAAAGATTTTTCATGATTTTTAGTTTATTCTAATCATTCGAAATACACAAAGTATATATCTAACAAAATCAAAATTTCTAACATACAGAGTAGCAAAAAAGTTAAAAGTTATCTGCGGGTTTAAATACTTCAAGTATTTAAATCTGAACATTTAAACGCTCAATATTCAAGGCAAGTATAATAATTAGCCAGCCTATTATAACATTTTAAGTTTTTGGGTTGTGTGTTTGCCTGCCACTGGTTTCGTGTTCTGATTCTAAGATTTCTCCACGCTTATGTGTGTTCATGTACGGCATCTCCTCAATGCTCATTGCTAAACTACTCGTATTTCTCCTCTTGCAGCAGCAAAAACATCTTCTGCAATGACAGTAGATACTGCAGAAACAACTGTAACAGAACTCGTAGCACACACCCATAACTTGGTAACGTTAAATCCAAAAATGTAAAACAAGTCTACTATTCTTCAAATCCATCTCGTTCTGACATCTTGTTTTTGGAGTCTACCTATACTATCAGGACACAACTAGGTATTGGATGGGTTTTTCATATCATATTCGGTCGTATACTCTTTTGATGCCAAAACACTTCCTATAACTAAAATTGATTCTTTTGAAGCAGCCACTGTAGAAATTTTAACGGGCATATTTAAAAAGAATTAAAATGACCTCAAACTAATGCTTTCGTGCATATTTCCTCCGTTGCAGATTGTGTTTTTCAACGTTGATGTACTTAACATCTCGTATTCTTCTCGGGCCATGTTTTCTGCAACAGCATTTGCAATTTTCCCAACATCTCCCGCATAATTCACAAAGGATGCAATTGCAGCTCCGACAGTAACAGCAGCAATCGCGGAGCCATTGCCTACATGTTTCCATAACTTTTCTTCATTATGTTGCCGTTTGAGACCGATCAGAAGAATTGCGGAGCCATTTTCTACATGTTTTTATGACTTCCCTTCATTATGTTGCCATTGAGACCGAGCAGAAGAATCAATATTTTTGCACTAATTTTAATACTTTCGTTTATTGGACATGCGCATTGATTTTCGATTCAGAGTAGGTCACAAACTAAATAGGAGGTACAGGGAGTAGGTATATACTTACTAAATACTTGATGCCATGTTGAAATAATTATAGATAATTTGTCATCATTTTTTTTCTGTGATTTTTCTCTTCTTTTTTTATTAGATGGCTTCTGCGGAGGCACTGGCCTACTAGCAATTTCGCCAATGCTAAGTTTAACAGTTTATAGTAATGTCACGTCACAGTCATTAATTGTCAAGTCAAAGTCACGAATCAGTAAAATGGTGGACATTTACTAAAACTTCCGAGGGAGCCATTTATATCTGCGTTTGATTCTTTTGCCTACACTCGTGCACGTTAACGAACACCTAATGGTTAATATTCCACCAATATTACACATCAATACTCGAAGAAACACAAGATTGAGAATAAAATCAAACTCTACAATACAACTGTCGTAAATAAATAAAAATTAAAAAAAAAACTTGGTGAGTTAGTACTTCCGACTTTTGAACCACTTTTGTTTTTGTTTTCTTCTTCAAGATGATAACAGTTTTTGAAATTTAGTTTTAAATAAGTTAATACGAAAAGCAGCAGCCATCTATCGTGTGAAGGTGATCCCTTTCTTCTGGATTGCAGCTAAGTGTTATAGGATAACTTTACGTATAGTCTAAATTTCTTATAACTTGTCTTGGGGAATGTCAGATGGATTTCCTTCATGGTGAGAATGAGGTTCATCTGGGCAGTTCTTTCCATATTTTAATGATCGGCGGTGGGTATATATATATCTATGTGTTGAGTTGCTGGGTCCCAGACAGGTGAATGCTGGGAACCTCCAGGCCTGGGGATGTTTTGTACTGCCAGTTTGTAGACCTTAATCCTTGTGCAGTTTGGCTGCCGGTTGAGACCTTAATTTGTGCAGCTGTAAACTTGCATCATGGTCAATAATAGGCCATCATTCTAATCCACCTAGGCTAGGCTATCTATCCTAGGCTGCCAGCTTCTAGGCCTTAATCCTTGTCCTTGTGCAGCCGCGGGTCCGTATACCTGCTATAATGTAGAAGGACTGGCGAGCTAAGTCCTTGTCTTTGGTGTGATCTATTGTTTAAACTTAATCCTTTTTACGTAAAGTGTCTTATACACTTAGCATGTGCGCCTTATGGTTTCACTTCAGGTGAAATCATGGGGCATAAATGTTTTATACAAGTGGAGCCATCATTCGTCCACTTCTGTTAGGGAACGAGCGCAAAGCATCATCTAACTTCGAACTTTCTACCGTGATAATACTGCAACTTTTCTGGTGAGCATTGCACTATAGTACTGAACTGTTCTGGGACTGTTATGACCTAAATAACCATTGATTACATCCTCTGTTTCGATTTACCTACACATCAATCATATGATTCCCTGGAGTTTAGATCAAGTTCATTAAAGCTGTTTGTGTAACAGTTGCCACGACAACAACATTTTGAATTTTTGCAATAAATAAACGTGATTTTTTTCTTTCTCTTGGAGTGAAGATCAGTGACAATGTCATGATCAGAGATTATGACATGTTATTCAAGAAGTTTTAAAATAATACGGAGTCTACACTGCCAAACAAACGTGTGAAGCGTATCCAATGTCAGCTGTAACTTAATACATTTGCATATCTCGCTGTTCCTTTGTGAGAACTGAGTGAGCCCACATTCAATGATTTATGTTTTGTTTTATATAGGAGTTCTAGTCTGTAGTTTAGTTAGGGTAAGGGACCTAAACTTGCTCATGAGATACCTAACTGCACTTAAATTTATATTTTTAAAGAAATACTTACGTGCCAAATATTCAGGTTGGAATAAATATTTTACTGATTATTCTAAAAGCGAGAGTGGTAATGGAGCTGCTTATTTTGATGTAAATGGACGTACTGCTAGAATGAATACTAATGCAATGTGTCGATTATGACAATGGAACTCAATGCAATCGTAGAGGCTCTTAGCTCAGCTTCAGTTCAAATGATTGTACTATTGTTATTTTTAGTGACAGTAAAAGTGCATTGCAACATCTTGCTTAATGCACCTCTGGACGTAGCAAAGGTATTTCAAAACACTTCACAAATACCTAGATATATTGGTTTTACAATTATTTCAGAGCTTTCAATAAATAACTTATTTTATTTCTTACTTTATTAACTTTTTTCAGGTGCTCATTCAATGAGTGGATAATTTGTGGTTGATACACAGTTTCAACCAATTTCATCACAAAATACTGCATTGTTTTTTATTTACCTTGTCAACTTGACAGAATTAACACGAGTAAAAAGATTCAGATCTTCCTGCGATGTGGCAGGCAATCGGCAAAACATGGTGTGTGTGTGTGTGTGTGTGTGTGTGTGTGTGTGTGTGTGTGTGTGTGTGTGTGTGTGTGTGTGTGAGGCTTGTGCGTACGAGCGGCCCGGTATGTCTTGTGTTCACTTTCGATTTGGCCGTGTGGAATCAGTCTTTTTTTTAAATATTATTGATGTTATTAATCTTTGTGATTTTGTGACCCAAAGATTAATAACATCATTCAACATCATCATTATCACGGGCACCAAATGAAATATAACAGATTCTATTGATTAGAAAAGAAAAGAATTAGGCATATTAGAAATACAAAATCTATTTGCAGCTATCCCTTTTGCTGTGAGTAGTACTACAGGCAAAAATATCATCCATGGTATAACCCAGTAGGTACACTGGCAATAAAATGTGGATGACTTTTGATGACCAACTAGTAGGACCACAGGCAACAGAAATTGCCCATGGTCCTACTAGTAGAACTACGAGGTTGGACAACGGGCCCCAAACGTTATCTTTGTTTTTGTGACTAAGGTCCCAACAAGGAACTTCTATTTACTTACATACAACAAGGAACTTCCCTGTTGTGACTTTAGAGCGTGACATTGCTGCGATCATGTGACAGAACACCTAAAAATACTACGTATAGAACGGACACTGTATCAGCTCCAGATAAAGAAACTCTTCAACGGCCAAAAGCACAGTCACCAAATTTTGTGTACGCGTTTTATTACGCTAGTTGGTTTGAAATTTTACCATGACATGGGTGCTGCACTCTGGGTTGGCTCGTGATTAGAAAACTCCTCAACGGTTAACAGCACATACACGAAATTTTGGGTACGCATTATATTATGCTAGCTGGTTTGTAGTTTTACCATAACATGGTTGCTGCACTCCGGGTTGGCACCTGGTTATAGAACTCCTCAATGGTTAACTGCATAGACACGAAATGTTGTATACGCATTTAATTGTGATAGCCGGTTCTAAGTTTCATCATGACAATGAATGGCTAAAGCTTTTTTTGTTTTTAATGATTTAATTTAACTTATTGTACGGTTGAAAATGGGGTATTCTTGTGCGGTTGTGTTTGTCAAGTAAACTTGAGAAGGATAGGAGCTTTTATAGATTCCCGAAGGATATAATAAGGTAAGTTATTCTTTGTAACCTACAATGAGTAATTGTCATTCTTCAGATAAGTCAACCGTAGACTTTACGGAAACAATGAGCGATTTTCCAAGTGTAATTTTAGCATTATTTACCTCTTGCTAGATGGCGTTGGCGACAGTTTTGGTAACAGTAGTGTGGTATGACATTCTGCGTTACCTTGTTTATGGGAAGTTGTGCGTCAGTTTTGTATCAAATTCAATACTTATATTATTCATTCATAGTATATTCTACCCTTGATATTCTATCTTATAAATTACAGCTAATGATACAAAGAAAATTGACCGTTTTATTTAGATTTAATTTATCTTCTTTATTAAAGGGGTAAATAAAATCTGTATATGTCAACACTGCCAATGACATACTAAAACAATAAACAAATTTCACAACACAAACAACCTGTCTTTCGTATGGTTTGCTCGTGTTTGTGTATTTTAACGGTAAAACGCTGTTTTTACCTGCTTGAGTTGAGTAAATACCAAAAGTTACGCGAGTGCCATCTCTTGACGATGAAAGAACTAAACTGACAATGCCTAATGGAAAACTGCTCATTGAGCGTGTACAAAACGACATGTATGTAGTGTCTGTCTACTCTGTTTAAGTGGTAGTTAGAAGGCGGCTTTTGTATAGAGATCTAGGCAAGTGTCCGGGATTTGATCATGTCACGTCTCTTTTTTCTCTATGGGCACGATACGTCAGACCTTAGAATATTTACACGCCCTATAAAATAAGCGTTAGACCAATCTTTACGTTAGACATACAGACTACAGTGACGTTAGACGATTTCCTACCTTCCAGCTATTGTCAATGCGATACCTCCAAATTTTTGATAAAATGTATACCAAGATTAATAAACTCTAGGTTTTTTGAAAGTATTCAAACAGTCATGTTTTTTTTTATTATTTCATATATTTTTTCGAGTGTTAATGAGTAGTGGAATATTAACCATTAGATGTTCGTTAACGTGCACGAGTGGTAGGCAAAGGATAAATACTCAAAAAAAACGTGACATATTGTGATGATTTCAAAACTCTCCAGGAAGTTTCAGTATTTTTTTTACCATATTACTGATTTGTGACTTCGACAATTGAATTGACTGTAATGTGACAATACTTTCCCGCCATCCGTGTAAAAAAATAGATATAAAATTAATTATAAAATATGAGTTTTTTTTCATTTGTGTAGTTAACAAACGTATCAACAATAAGTAAAAAAGAATACTCTATGTTGTACAAAAAAAAATGGGTTGGGTTGTGTTGGGGCGCACGGCAGCTTGTTTGTCGTGAAAAGTCAACGCTACGTACAATTTGAACCCTCTTGCCTTTATATCACTAGTACCATTGGGCAGACCATTAATGGTACTAGTGACACTAGTTTGTATTGCTTGTACCATTAATGGTACTAGTGACACTATTTTGTATTGCTTGTACCATTAATGGTACTAGTGACACTATTTTGTATCGTTTGCTCTGTGCTGGAGTTTAGGGTATCGTTGTGAGCTCTAGAACTTCTTCTTTCCAACAACGTGCCTAATCTTTATTTTAGTACGGACTTGCCGCGCACTGCAGGGGGGGGGGGGACATGAATCTGTAATACTTCGTGGAGGGTTTTTGAAGGAATAGATGAGATACTTACCGGTGATTTCAGGCAATTGTCTCCTGTCACCGAAAGAAGAAAAGTATATGAAATACATATTATTTAATAAATAGTAAACGTACAATGGTTGGTTCGGGAGATATCGCTCTGGTAGAAGTTATGTTTGGATATCTCCGTTTTATAGCAACTTGCATATACATACATTCAAGAGCTAAAGTCAAACACATTGAAACTGACTGCTACATCGGCTGCTTATGAACATCATTGTCATGAACTCCTACATCGTAGTCTATGCGTGTTTGGAAACTGAATCACTAAAATCATCGCAGAGATGGATGCTGACATTCAAACCCCGATACTGCTCATAGGAGGTTTCAACATGGATCCGCGAAACAAAGAAAACTCTTGGCTGTCGTCATATCTGAGAGAAGAATACTATCTCATGGCTTCATTGACAACTCTAGGGAACACCACGATAGATCACACATACGCCAGACACCTGGAGCCTTCTCTCAAGCCGTTTATATCGAATTTCAGGTATCATAGGCCCATATTTCCATAAGTTAGAGTTTAAGGAAGTAATAAGTTTTTCATAAGTTTTCGTTTATCTCCTTCATATAACAAGCACAAATTAAAATGTATATAAACCCCGTCCCATCTTCCCACGACCCATTAAATATCATCTTAATCACATCAGCTATTGAACAAAAAACTGCATCAAAATCGGTCCATTCGTTTAGGAGCTACGTGCCTGACCTCCCCCATTACACCTAAGAATCATATCGATCACATCAGCTTTCAAACAGAAACAAAACGCATCAAAATCGATCTATTCGTTTGGGAGCTACGATGCCACATACATACATGTGTATGTATGTACAATGGTTATAGATACAAACACACCCTTAACTTATACCCCCTTTGTTCCCTTTGTTTCGAATTCAGGTGTTAATAAATAACTTTTAATAAAGCAGGAAGTAACAAAAAGTCTGTACAAAGATGATACTTTAAATGTAATTGTTCTAGGGGACTTAAATAAGCTACTGAACAAGAATACACATATATTTTTGTCGTGTCTGTCTGTTTGTCTGATCGCGCATCACGTAAAAACTTGGTTTTGAATTAAAGACTGGTGTACGTACTTGGTATCTAAATCCGGTGAATAGAAGCCGAGCAATCTATAAATAACTATTTGACGGCTGAGTGAAATTTGGTATTTTGTACTTTATAGGAATATTATATTTGTATATTAGTCCTGAAATGACACATAGCTTACTTTTATCCCAGAGAAATGACTACGCGGCGCGAATAAGCAAAATGGATTTTTATAATCTTTATTCGGTATAACTCGCGATTTGTACGTGGCATAGACGTTTCACGACAAACAAACGGCCGTGCACCCAGTCGCTGCCCCAACAGCTTTTTTTCTCGATGGTAGGTCGGTACTTGTTGTTCAGTGCTGTAAACAAGGATTATAATGAACGTAGCCAAAATCGGAACTAACTGTGTGTGATGTATACTACTGTTAGTATACAACTTCCTTGTTTGAGTCGTATAGAATCATTGACAACTGCACATTACTAGAACAGCAGCACCCTCCCTCAACTGTCACTCTCGTTCATAATAATCCTTGTAGCACTCCGCTCAATGCCCCCGCTATAAAACAAACTATAATGTAAATACACTCCGATCACGTGACCATGACATCATCGCGGCAAGATGGCAAAATGGCGCAAAAATATTGTTGCCGCGTAAAACTTATTTTCCGTTCCTTCCTCAACGGTTTGGCGGATCCGTACAAAACTTGGCCTGTAATACGCTGAATTTATGTAGCCACTGACAAACCGAACGTAAGTTTTATGAAATTATTATGTAAGGAGAGAGCACCGCGGGAAAATGATGAAGCCAAAAATGGGAGTAGTTTCAGAAAAAAAAACGTATTTTGGAAACGAAATCAATGACATACTGTTTTTATTTAAATACTAGATGAACCAAGCTATCCGTTAACATTAAAACATCAACACAGTTTAGTACAAAAAGTGACCAGAATATTTTCGTGAAAACCCACAATAATTTCAAAAATTTACGGCTCGCGGAGAACGGCCGTGGTTTTATTTAAAAAAATATATACTTGTTTAGTGTTTTTACGTATAATATATATATATATATATATATATATATATATATATATCCTTTTGAAGAGAGAAACACACTAATTCGATAATATATGCGAGATTACATTTAAATCGATTTTAGTAGATCAAACCGTTACAATTAACTTCCATGTTTTTTTTTTGGTTTCTCTAGCGACCAAGGGGGATTTGCCGTTTTGGATCTTGGTTTCTACAGCGCCCGGGGATTCAGTATAAGATTGCAGCTTCGCAGCACAACTGACATGACTGATAAACGAATCGCTACACACGTACATTTTAAACTGAACAGTTTCGTCATTTCAGTTGTTTGTTTATTTGTCGTCGTTTTGTCGTATGAGGCAGTGCTGGCCTCTGGTGCCAGAGTTTTTCTGGTACCAGAAGACCAGAGTTTTTCTGGTTTTTCTGGTGCCAGTGAAAAATATGATTACAAAATATTACATCAAATCTAACTTAAAAAAAACTATAAATTTTCATGCTACATAAGCTCAGTTTTCATTGTCATCACTTTCACTTTGACAGTTTTACTTTTACTTTGTCTTATAGTGCTGCCAACTCATCTGTGAACTAAATGGTGGCGTGAGTGTTCCAGTCAATCAATAAGTAGACCAATCAAAAAATCAGAAAAGAAATGAATTTGAACCTCATTCGTGGTGGTGGTAGGTTTCCTTTTTTACCACTTCACAGATAAGTTGGTTGCACAGCACATTCAAAAGCGTAGTACAAATAAGCGTAATTCAAAATCTTTGGTCAAAAGTGATCGTATGTTGCAAAAATGGAACTCGGTTCGTTCCCACTACCAAGCAAAGAGTCTATGCTACTTGGTAGTTTACAAAAGATCATTTTCTATGAAGTCGATTTAATATTTTTTTGGAAAACTATTTTTATTCGTTTTCTTTAAATTACTAACCGAACCATACACTAAAGGGTAAATCCGAAATAACAACTGAATTATTGCTACTAAAGGGTAGTAATATTTCGGTGCTCTGTCCCAACCGGACTAATGACACTGAAAAGTTGCAATAGTTCGGTTAACCGGACTAACAACTGAACTACTGTTAGTTGTACTGTTACTAACATTAATGTTATCAATATATTTATTTTACCTCTCTGAAGTTAGTAACGGCTGATTTGCTTTATTCCGACAGATTCATTCCATGTCTAGGCTACATGGAATTAATGACAATTGAAAAATAGGTAACTAAATATCAGGCCGATAAACAGTCTAATAAATTTACTTAATAAATTTACTCCTCTGACAGTTATTAGCCCGTTTATCAGAGCATTAAAATTTACAGGGCATTTTTTTTCATACTTTTCGTAATAATCTGGTACCAATTAATGCTTCACTAAATGTTCAATATGGCCTTCATCTTTCCTACACGTTTTTTAACTCTTCTAGTGGCTTTGGTTAGGTTATATGTTTTTCTCAAACTAAAAAGTGCATTTTCAATAATGTTATCATTTTAATGTTACACTAATTACAATACACTTAACACATTATAACACATTTTGTATGACAAACACATTACACAATGTAGGTACAAAACTTTATTAACAAAATAGACACAATAAGTATTCCTTGTGGAAATTCTATAATCCTTTTAGAAAAGGTTTGTAAAAAGTTTTTGTGAAAAGTATTGCAAAGTCACGAAAGGTCAAACGTATGCATGTCTCCAAGGGTCGAAGGTCTGAGATCGAAAGCACGGAAAAGTTTTTGATTGATGGCCTTATCGATTGGACTGAACTGAGCGCTATAAGTTCTCCGGTTCTAAGGTTCCGTAGTCCAACAAGTAATCCCACAATTGTATGTCACAGTCATTTTATTCAGATATTTATTATCTCTGCAGGGTTGAAATTTAGCATACGTATAGTTTTTTTATTACTGCTACTTCAATGAAAATATCTTAAAAAACGCTTTTCTTTCTAATTAAACTTGAGAAGTGAATTTGTTTTTTTTTATTAATCAAGCATATCAGTTGATAAACGAATTTACTCAGAAAATTATCACAACTATCTACAATTAACTAGTTTACGACAACTATATCTGCTGACTAAGTTAACGTGTAATTCTGTCCGCGTCAACTCTGAACAAATTCCATAATGAGAGACATAATCTAACCGAAAAACAACTTTGTATGCGTATCATGCAAAAACAACCAACCAATTATAATGTTTTTTTTTTCATTAATAGGTTAAATCCTGGCTAAGGAACCTTGAGTCTATTCATGTCCAACACTCACTTGACCGGTATTTGGGTCGATCAACTATTCTTTGTACATCTTTAACATTATTTTTATGATTTTTTATAGCAGTTAACGCCTGCTAAAAAATACAATAATAAATATAAATTAAATATATTAATATATAATTAAATGTTTAAGATTTGGATGACGACGCATAGGTCTCGGTGGCCGAATTGGTAAAGGCATGTGCTGCGCTGAGGCACAGTGTGCGAGTTCGAATCTTGTCCGTGACCCAAATTTTTCCATTAGAAAATTATTATATATCTTTAACATTTATGAAAACGCAAAAAGATATCGATCTTTTTTATCTACTTTATTAGAATGATATATTACTACATGTTATTAAGTGGGCAGTACAGTTATTTTACTCTTCTGGCTTATTTTTATGTTTATGTGTAATTACCCTGATTTCTTTATAATAAATGATGAATAGTGACTATTTAAAAAAAAAACATTGTCCCAGGGACATCATGGTAACATAAGAGACAGATGTCACTAAAGTTACAATTTTGTATACTTTGTAACTAAAACGTAGATACAGGAAACCAGGTAAACTAAAATAACTGAGTACATATCTAGAATAGTTATTTTTACTGTAATATTTGTAATAAATCAAGAAGAAATTCTTAATTACATTGACGCTTTTTAGTTTTACAATCGTAAACTTTGAGCTTGTTTTTTCATATAAAAGTACTAATCATAAAATAATAGCTAAAGTGTTTTTTCTTACAAGTCAGTCAGTCTAAACTTATAAAGTATCGTATTGACAAAAACTCACTAAGGCCCGTATTAATAAATCGCTCTTGGTTGAGCTCTCAAGCGTGATATCAACTGATACGCTCTCAAGTTGTGATCAGCATCTTAAGATCGTCGGTGATTAATAAAGACATTTCAAGAGCATCTCAGATCATGTCGCTTTCAAGAGCCGCATCTCAAGATGCTACGTCACGAACCATAACTTGAGAGTAAGATTGAATGAGCTATTTATGAACGATTTATTTTCTTTAGTGAAAGTTCGGTTTTCGCTCAAATAAGATATAGCGTAAGGTTAAAATTTATTACTTCGATGTAGTTGAATCAAATTAAATGCGATTATATTAAAGGTAATGTTTATTTTCTACATAATTATCATTACCTTACTTTATTTTATTTGTAGAAATGATGTAAGCCATAATATTTGTCTATATTTTCAAAGTTACACTATCTAATAGAGAACTTAACGCAAGTCATCAACAAGTAACTATAATCTATGAAAATAAAAATTCGTTGATTAGCCATGCAGTATTTCTAGCGCGTATCCTTTGGTTACGATTTCGGATCTTTTTAGACTTCAGCGAGTCCTCGCCAGGTTCTGATATCTACCAAATCTTCGGATCTTTTCGCAATCATGCCAAATAAATTTGTTTTTATTGCCAGAGTAATATAAAAATATTCTTATAATGATGGTTAATATAATTATAATTATCAACTTCTGACATAATATTTTCGAAATCCTTGATTCTAGCAACTGGCAATCACGCTCTCAAGTCACGGATCGACTGCACTCAAAATTCTGCATCTCAAAGCACATCGCAAGTGCGCTCTTGAGAGTCGAGATTGATTTATTATTAAACACTAACTCAGCTGATTACGGCATCTCAATCAACAGCTTAAGATATGTTTATTAATTAGATCAGCATCTTGAAATCGCTCTCAGAGTTGAGGTCGGTTTATTAATACGGCCCTAAAAGTTGGAACTATCAAAAATTAATAGTTTGTCTTTCGTTGTATTGATATTTTGCTTTTATAAAAATAAAAATAAGTATGTTTTCTTGTAGCGTTTCATTAAAATTACACTTAAGTTACCACAGTGTCTCTCAACCACCACAGTAACTTAAGTGATCGGTAACATGGGAAACATTTTATAGGTTTTAGCAACGTGCTCTCTATCTTGTTTGATAAACACGAAAATGCTTGCTGGAATTATGAACGAGACGTAATTAAAACATTCTGCAAGTATTTGCAAATAAAAATAAAGTATATTTGGTCTGTTAGCCGCTTGCCCCCTTTCTGACTTCGTCTATTATTTCTAGCCATCCATAGAAAATTGTGGATCTTTGCCGCCTTTTTACCTCTATTTGGACTGGAACTTAGTTAACACCGAATAAACACACCTTGTTCCTTGAACAAACTTGTTTGCGACTAGCAGGACGCACAGGGCAAAATAAAAGGCCAGAACGCGATTGCATCATTCTCAGACATTCATTAATAGATTTGAGACTACTAGAGCCATCTATTTTTATGTTATAACTTTTAAGGTAACAACTTAGTAGACAGCAGTTTGCACAATGATGGGGGACACAGTTTTTTTTAGTTGCTATATTAAACTTAAAAAAAACTGGTAAAAATGTGAATGAATTTGGAAAATATTATAGATTATAATAAAATATATAAGTTATTGCACTTTTACACAAGATTTTTAAATCAATGCATATCGTTACAACTGAGCTAGCCGTGGGCACAGGAATCAGTTGTATGGGATTGAGATCTTATCAACTAAGTTACTATATAATTAAAAAATTATGAAATTATTGATATTTCTTAATCAATTATTATTTAATGTTAGTTATATGTATTCTAATTACTGTTTAAGATATAAAAATTTGATAAATTATTATTTTTTGGGAGTTACATTTTTTTATTGGCGCTACAAGGTTTTTACAAAGAATAGTAGTTGAATAGTTGTTAGTAACACAGGTGACAAATACCGAGAAAAATATTTAAATGACTAAAGTATTGTTGCAGGTGGGAAAAGGAGATAAGAGAAGCATCAAATTCGTGTAAGATTGAAAAAGTGCGTAAATTTCTAGCGGAAATCTGGCCAAGATTGGCACAGCGAAAGGACAAATGATACGGAAGGAGCAGACGAGTATGGTCACTACAGACAGTTTTAAATATAAATATAAAACTAAGTTTTTAATATAGATACAAAGACGAGACCAGCATATCGTTCATCTGATGGGAAGCGTAACGCCTTGCAGTACCATCCAGAACTCTGCCACGGCACGGCATTGCAATCCCTCGTCACCCGGAGACATTGGTGTGTGAAATGTGTGTTATATGATTAACTTTAGTACCAATAAACATGAGTTTAGTTAATCTTCAGAAAAAAGTCCGTTGAACTCCAACATATCTGCATCTGATCTTGCAAAGCTCAGGTACAAGTAATTCTTGGAAACTCGAAATGACAGCAGTTTGAGGGTAGGCGTGAGCCTGACTTTTGCCAACTTGATTTTGTAGTACCGTGGGTAAATTTTGAGAGAAGTAGGCGGTTCTGAGACAGGGTTCTTCCACTTCTGGGTAAGTCTGTCCTGTCTGAAACTGAATAAAACCAACTATAAATATCTCCATAAAGAGTAGTTTTTTTTTTAATTTCGCGATTTGAATCTAATTGGGTCTTAATCACGCTGAAAATTCTTTTTACCTAGACATTTTGATCAAGTGACATTAAACGTGGTTGAGTGAAGATCGTAGCAGATAAAATACCGTCGCAGTATAAAATGATTTATATGCGAGGTCCCGTTTAAATTAGATTATAAGAATTGTATTGATGTTTATTGAGTAAAGGCGGTGCAAGGTAGAGTTCACATGTTCCAAAGAACCGATAGCCATTGGGGTAGACGAGTTCTCGAGTGAAGACCACGTTTAGGCAAACAGTGTAGGACACCCTGTGTCCAGGCGACCTGGGAAAAGTGACCGGAAGAAAATGGATGAGGAGAGCAGAAGACTGAGCTCAGTGGCGTGCATTAGGAGAGGCCTACGTCCAGCAGTGGACAGAAATAGGCTGATGATGAAGGTAGAGTTGAAATGGTCAGGATATAAAACCCTTCATTTTTTCCTCATCGTACCTAATAAGCTATGGTTTTGAAAATCCACGAGAAGGGAAAATACACTGTGTAATAAATAAGTACTTTTGCATACTATCTATACTTATAATAAAACTGTAATAGGTCAAATTCTGTACATTTAAAATATACAGGTTTTTTTTGTAGGGTTCTCTAAATTCGATACTGAAGCCATTACTGCAATTTTTAATTTCTGTCTATCTGTCTGTATTTTTGCCGCGCATCACGACGAAACAATGATAGCAATGTGGTTTTCACAGCTAAACACCTAAATATTGTGTAATTGGTATCTCAATCCAATGAGTATAAGCCGAGCAATTGATAAACATCTATGTGACGGCTGAAGAAATTTTTATCAAATGACGTTGGTATACCTATTGGCATATAACATATACATTTTTTTTTTTTTTTTTTTTGTTTCGTAGTAGGCAATCGTTTGACCACGATCTCACCTGATGGAAAGCGATGATGTGGTCGAAGGTGTAGCACGCTTGCCTAGTAGATACCTATTCACTCTTGACTTGAACACACCGGGGTTATAATTTACCGGAAACACTGACGAGGGCAGGGCATTGCAATGCCTATTGGTATTTCAGTTCTTGGAATAGCACATACAGTACTTTTAACTTGGAAAAATGACCACGCGTGCAAATCCGCAGGCACAGCTAGTGCTCCAATAAAAACATTGAAATACAACTCAATAAAGTAGAGACGATTGGGAAAAGAAAAGATACACCTACCAATAGCTTAATTTAGGCAGAAGAACAAATTAAAGCTAATTTTGTTGGGTGGCATTCAACCATAGACATTAAATTATACCTACAGCTATCATTACTACTATGTGAGCAAGATAGTAGCTATAGCTATATTCCGCCAAGTTCTCTATAGATCTTCTTTTTCGTTCGCTTCCTTATATGAAAATCCAGGTAACAAATCCGAGAGATCGAAAACTTATCGGCATAACTTTCGACATCTGTTGGTATAGTGGACATGTTTACCTTTCTTACTAAGTTAAAGTATCTGGGGGATATACAAACAAAGTGGGATTCAGGTTATTGATGTTGTAGCTTCATATTTACTTACCAAACTGTGTAAAGTTTTTTTACGGCACAGGAAATTTTGATCGTCATGATGAATAATTTATGTGTATCTTCTCTATGGTCTATTGATTTCAACGACATAGGAAATGTCTATCTACTTGTACTTATTACTTTATAATTTGTGTGTCTATCTTCCTTTCTCTACGTAGGCGCAAATATGTACGTTTCTCTATGATTGATTTGATCTTTGCGCATTTCCCATAAAATATTTACGCTGCCATAGGGGTATTTCCGAAGACAGCCAGAGACCAGTAGAGTCGGAAGGGTATTTCTTTTTCCAGTTGAGATTTACCTCTGTTGGCACATGAAAGAGAAATTTCTTTTTCAAACTCAAAGAATACTTCGTTTACCAAAATTTTTATTGATTTGATCTTTTCATAATATTTTATGTATTTCTCCTTGTTCATGAGATGCTAATTTTGACTTGTATTAGTGCTATTATTTTGCTTTACAATAAAATACTTTGACTTTGACTTTTGACTTTTTTTTTTATTATTATCATTTTGATTGGCTCCGCATGGCTATTGCATTTAGCCAGCGTCATTCATAGAGTAAGGAATTTTCGTAGGAAATTTCCCTTTAACATTTTCTTCGCCATTTTCAAATTTTTTACATTACTATTTAATTATTTTTTCTGAAGGAATATTGAAAAATCAGATATGCACATATTTTTTTCCAATTCGAGCTATGTTTTCCGAGAAATTAATTATAAAAAGTAGCTTATTCTAAAAGGACGTAACTGCTAGAATTCGGTGGTATGAACAAGATTTAAAAAAACGTTTATATATCTATCAAAGTCAGGCTCTAGAGTTTTCTTTTTTACAGGCAACTTTATTTTATTATTTCACCGAACTCTGCTTGGTTGAGAGTTACTACTATTTAAATTTGTAGTTACTGCACTAAAAGTTTTGGTAATAATGATCAGCGTCGCAATATCTCGAAATGGTTTTCAAATTTCATTGCCTTATGAAGTATGAAAACTTGTCAATTAAAGAGATAAAAGATTAAAGAAGATAAGAGAAGGTAAAGAATGAAAGAAAAGAGATATTAGAAGTTGTATGTTTTTTGTCCTAATTAGTCAAAATGTCGAGTCCTAGTCAGTTCACAGTCAAAGTCACTATTCAGTATAGTGGTGGAGCTTTACTAAAACTTCCTAGAGAGTATCGGAGGGTACACGAAATACTCGTAGCATGTTTTTTTACATTTGTATCATTTACCTACAATCGTACACGTTGACGAACACCTAATGGTTGATATTCCACCAATATTAGGCATTAACATTCGAAGAAACAAGTTTTAGAAAGTAATTCATAGCAAAATTAGGTACGTCTCAATTTCGTTTTCCCGCCGAAAATTCAACAAATTTCTATATGAATTCTACCATCATCATTGTCATCGTGGGTAAATCCGCGGGGCAGCCTAGTGTAGAATAAATCCCCACTAAAATATAAAAAGTAAAATGTTTCTATTTGCTGGTTTGTTCGTTTGTTTGTTTGTTTATTTGGGGTGCTGTCATGCAATAACGGCTGGACCGAATTTAATGAAATTTTGTATTAAGATGCTTTATACAGCATCCATAGAAAAAAAACATTGAATACTTTGAAAGGATCCTTGCGTGCATAGCAGTTTGGCGCAGCTAGTTTTAAGTAAACTATTAATGCCGCTAAGTTGTTGAAGAAAAACGGAAAACGCAAAATCGAAACAAAGAAAAATATGTTTAGGCACTGGCACACCTTTTGTGACCCCAAAAGGCACTTTTCAGCGATCCTCAAAATAATCATTAAAGGTGTCGAACTCTGAGAAGCACCTCCCTTAGTGCCTTATATCACAACTTTAAGAACCAACGGCTCGAAAAAAGTAATCCCAAAAACAACCATCTACCCCAGACCCCAAGCAGCTTCAAATTTGAGGAAAATTCATGAAAAGCAAGGCTCTCTTTTCGCTGGTCGTGCAGAATTCATAACTGAGGTCTTAGTCGACTTATTTACAGATTAGAATTTTTTAAACAAGTTTTAAGTGGTCGGATTTAAAAGTTTCGCGAGCGGCGGCTTTTTTTTTATGCTCTGACTCTCTTTAATAATTCAACGCGCCTCCTGGGCAAGTTGTTTAATTCTATTTAACTCGGTAATATGGCATGGATAAGAGTGTGAATGGTGTTCGTTATTGGAATACGCAAAGTTGGATGTGGTTTCAGAGGAATGCCAGATTACGGACGGGAAATATTGAACGTGTGCAACTTGGTTTTGGTGTAGTTTGTTGACCAAGTTTGTATCGGGTCTTTAGTTGATCCACTTCATAACATGAACTCGTATTTTAGAATAATTTTCCATCTGTGCAACATCAATGATCGTATAATATTTAATGTCGAATGGTCGACCTTCACTTCGCTTCGGGGTCGGCGCCTCACTTTGCTCGCCACCCCTCTACGTTCAGGTCTCGTATGCTCGTTTCGCTAAGTTTATATATCTCTTAGCCTATATAAGCCATGTACATTTATTTTTCGGTGACTTGGCATTGGGTTTTATTATAAACTAGCTGTACCCGCGGCTTCGCATGCGTGGCGATTTATCTAAGTTAAAATAACTCTATTAGTATCCCAAGACCTAAAATGCCAATATACCAACACTTAAACAAAATTCCTTCAACCGTCAAAAAGTTTTTATCGATTGCTCGGCTTCACGGCTCGGACTCATCGAATTGAGATACTAAGTTCACCAGTTTTTAAGTCAAATTATAAGCTATCCAACATGGCATCACAATCGGACTAACAGTTTTTACGTGATGCGCGAACAGACTAACAGACAAACACGAATTTTAAAAATGCTTTTTTTTTAGTGCCCAAAATATATATTTTTAAAACATCTTCCTTTTACAGATTTTTTGGTACTTACTGTTTTATTATAAGTATAGATGGCCTTCACATTTGGGCAGAATAATAAAAATAAGTGTTTTATTACATTATTAAAATCATGCCTATAAAACAGTACCGTGACATACATATTGACTGACTGACTGACTGACAGACAACGCCCAGGCTAAACCGGTGGACCTAGGAATTTTAAATTTGGAGGAATATTTCTTGAGCATCATTTTATCATTTATTTATGTGAGCTACGGAAGTAACTATAATCGGTAAAACATGAATACCAACTCCAAATAAAATACCTCTATCCTGCCTTTAATTTACCTTTTAATTTACCAGTATGAAAAGTATCCAATGTCCTACCTTACCTTCGGTATGAAATCAAATCATGCCAAGTTTAATTTGAATTCATTCAGTAGTTTCAGGTTAATGATCGTCCAAGTTACAGCCAGGCAGACAGACAGATAACAGACATATAATAAAAATACAAAATACATAATATCTCCAACGTACAGAATTGGGACCCATATTCCGCAGGAACCCTTTATTTTTTCGGGATAAAAAGTATCCTTAATTTTCACACATCATATAACCTATGACATTGCCAAGGTGCATCAAAATGCATTCAGCAGTTTCAGAGTGGTAAGTATTTTTTTAAATAACTTTCAACCCCTGTCCTGCGGGAACCGTTTAGTTTTTCGGGATAAAAAGTATCCTATGTCTCTACCTCGTAGTATGAACTCTAATCATACCAAGTTTAATTTAAATTCATTCAGTAGTTTCGGCGAGATGCCTAGCCAAGATACAGTCAGACAGACAAAAATGAAAAAAATAACAGTTCTGGCTTCAGTAGGGAATACAGAAAAACCTCCAAAAAATTAACAGAATTGGATCTGTTACAGTTTTATTATAAGTATAGATATAAACCTTCCGTGAAAAATGATCTAACTGATGGTGAAAACCGCATCAAAATCTGATGCGTGGTTTAGAAGGTTAGTGGACATACACACAGACAGACAGATGCGGAAAGCGACTTTGTTTTATTATATGTAGAGAAGACTTGCGAAAGTGAGTTTGTTTGTACGCGGTCACGCCTTGACTACTCAACTAAATCAAAATTGTTATTTTTTTATGGGAATTATGACTTCGATGTCAAAGTGACAGATAGTTTGAACCCTGGAGAAGAACATACGATGCTTTTGTTTCGCGATAAACTGTAGTCCGCGTCTTGGTTTGCCCAATAACACACTGGATTGGCACATAAACTTACAAAAAGAAAACAAAAATATATAATACCTAACATACTTTACAGAATGTAGCCAAAACCTGAAATTAATTATCAAGTCATTTAATGGAACTGGAAGAGTTAAGATCCCTAACAAAAACTTTGCCACTTCATGTTGAAGGTCCAGACAGAAAAACCACCAAATTACTACACCAAATTACTCATTGAAAACAGAGGCAGAACTTCGAACTAATTTCTAACTTAAGAATCAATTAAAACAAAATCCGAGCATAAGTCTTACTCACTTTGATTGAACTTTCTGTTTATCTAATCAAGTTGAACTTTGATAGAATCTGAAATAAATGATAGAAACGGATTTCTTAGTTTCGGAATTCTGTTGTTATTTCTTTGGTATTTCAAATTTGTATGTTATCATCTGCCGCAATCAAGTGAGCTATTTCTCTTTTTTTATTCGATACTTTCCATGCAAAGGTTGTCTGGAAAAATTTGCCTGAAGCGATAGGATGACTACTTGAAATTCTTTAAATGTTATTATTATGTGTTATGTACAACGATATTTTGGAAGATTTTGACAAGAAATCGGTGCGTGCGCTTGAACAGTAAGGGTTTTTGATATTTTTTCTGACACCAGATTTCGCTACGTAAGCCAACTAAAATTCATCGTATTTGCACTGTTTTACAATATAAATATAGATTACCGACAGAGAAAAATAGCTGAACTAAAGATTGTACTAAAGAAATAGCTGAACTAAAGATGTTTTTGCACACATAGGCACTGCACAACACTGGTAGCGATTAGGGCATCTTCTGAACTAAACTTAATTTCTTCAAATGTAATTTAAACCTTGGTGACATCGTAACAAGGTATTTTTTCCCCTTGCATCTAATTCTCACTCACTAAACTATCACTAAAGCCTGTCAGCGTAAAATCAACTTTGTTTCCACGCAGCGAGTGCCCCGATTTGTCCAAACGCTGTCTCAGAACGTGTCCGAATTTATCCAAACGCTGTTAGACAGCAAAAATCTGTTTTAATTACGTTAATTTAAGCGATGCAGCTTAAGTTGACGTAAGTTAGAATAGATAGAGTCAAAAAGACCTTGTTGCAAAGTCGAAAAGGTTTAAATTACATTTGAAGAAATTTAGTCTAGTTTAGTTTAAAGAGTAAAATGACCAAATTGCTGCCACTGAAACAATATTCCTCTGTTAATGATTTAAATGAAACAATAATCGTAAACTACAAGACGCTCATGTATTTTCACAGATGATTAGGTCTTACGCTGCAGTGCTGCCACCTCATGGATTTATTAAAGTAAACCTTCATTGCGGATAGTTTAGGTAATGAATGATTGTGGATGGAAAGGTCGAAAGCAGAAACTTTAACTTAGGCACTTTGCTTGGACTAGAAAAAAAACATTAAATGTCCCCACTCTTCTGGAAGCCCTAGGAGAGGAAAGAAAAAGCAACTTCTTGGTTCCTGTCCAAACCAAAGATCCAGCTGCACCGTTCGGGCACTTTTTCCTCACATGAACTGTTTTAAAGTTATAGAGCAATATATGACAAAAAACATGAGGTAATTTTTTTTTTATACCACTTTTTTTTTAGCTCATATAGATATGAGCTAAAAAAAACGATTGGTAATATGTAAAACAACATACATACATACAGCCGAACATATAACCGTCTCCTTTTCTGAAGTCGATTAAAAAGTGTATAGAATCGATGTTGTAGATTTTTTTATCATCTTTGATTATGTACAATAACAACATTTCTTAATGAATCGTTTTCACGTAGTAAGCAAAAAAACAAAATACGGGACCTTATATATATTATATGCCTCCTAGAGCTTACCTATGAGGGGTGGAGATTTTTGTACCTATGTTTGTCTCCTAACTAGTCCAAACAAAGTTCCAAAGTCAAACTTTCTGCTTTCGACCTTTCCATCCACATCCCGTCTCGTCGTAAAATGTTATATGTACTTACGTACAACTGGAACAATATCTCCCATATACAAAGTGGTCTCACCGAAAACCGTAGATGGACTATTCTACGCCGAAAACGTAATTTAAAAAGAAAATGTGAGAAAAGGAAGTATACGTTGGATCGAGAAGTCTCTTTCTCCCTCGTACAAAGTTTCAGATTTTTCGCACGGACTAAAATAAACTTGCCAAATAATCATCGCAACGACAATTGTACCAAAGAGGTCACCTCCTAATATATTTACATAGTACATCCTCTTTGGTGTCTGATGAGATTTTATATACTATTCTGGAAATTAAAGAAGCTCTTGTCCTGTTTGTCTTACGAAATATTTGCTGTCATCTGAGATTGGCACTATAAATAAGGAGACAACAAGGGCTCTAGCTCAACTTCCTTGTCTTTTTTATTTTTAAATCGTTTTCAAGGTCAAATAATCGATACCGCGTTTTCTTTGAAGATATCGTTCCGGTTGTAAATAAGTACGAGTACATTTAACTTCCTTGGCTGTGTTCACTTACACGCTCGAATCATCCGTGCGACTATCGCTCGATCATCCGGAGTTAGTGAACGACTTTGGACGTTCACATAGAACTGACAACTGTCAAGTGTCAGTTTCATACTATTCCTCCCCTCCCCTAATATTTTTCGGATGACCCAGGCGAACGCCCGACGATGCCGTGAACGATTGCGAGTGTACGCGCGGGTGATCCGTGCGTCCTCGTACGTCTAAGTGAACGATTGCGAGTGTACGCGCGGGTGATCCGTGCGTCCTCGTACGTCTAAGTGAACGAGCCCCTTGATTGTAAGTTAGAAGCGAACAGACAGCTGTCATTTACTATTGTAAGCTAGAAGCGAACAAACAGCTGACAGTAGTGAATTTGACTTTTTGGGTATAAGTGCGAGCACAGGAAGTATTTTTACCCGACTGCACGGAGGGTTATGTGTTTGGGTTGTATTTATGTTTGTTTGTTTTTACGTTTCTCAGGCGCATCCTACAGCCTAAACGGCTTAATGGATTTTGATAAATTAGGTATCATTGGATTTGTCTTGATCACGAGAGTACTATAGGATTTATGAAGTATCAAGAAAACTAATATGGCGGCCTACAGCTGCCATATTGTATTTTTGAGTGATCAAAAAATGACCAAACCTACCAAGTGGGGTATCAAAATGAAGGTTTTTAAAATACCATTTCAAAAATAATTCTTATACAGTAGCAGTTGTCTTATAAGCTTCTTACAAAATTTTCATTTTTATTTATATACCATTTCCTAATGTTCAAATTGCAACTATTAAAGTATAGTAAAAAAGAAACATTAAATTTATATCAACACTAGCTATAGCCGCAGGTTTCACCCGCGTACCTCAGGAACCGTGCATTTTTACGGGATAAAAGTAGCCTCTGTATTAATCAGGGTATAAGCTACCTCCATACCAAATTTTATCCAAATCCGTAAAGAAGTAACAAACATATATACACACACACACACACATATACAAACTTTCGCCTGTATAATATTAGTGTGATTATTATTGCGGGCGGTATTCAATAATTTTGTTCGCAGTCGGGACTTTTGTATTTATTATAATAATTTTACTTGTATAATATGCATTAAAGATAAGTTTTTAAAACAATACAATAATTTTGAATTTAGAAGACGCATAATAATAATTTTAACTTCATCTGTTGCAGGTCGCGAAGATATAAATTTCATCAAAATTGATTTTATGTTTAAATCCACTCGAAGTAGTTTTTTGTATATTTTATCTAATATAGAGGTGCAGTTACTAAAATAATTACTATTCTAGTATAATTAAGTATTAGCTCTCCCGCCCGCGACTTCGTCCGCGCGGACTACAGTTCATCGCGGAAAAAAGCATCCTTGTTCTTCTATGATATTAAAAACCAATGCAAAAGTAGAACACTTGGCTCTTGATGTTTTTTGACAGACTTGTTATTTCGTTTCCATGGCAACCGTTCCTTAAAGCGAGTATTCAACATTTTCCAGTTTTCCCGTAGAAACTTACCATTTTCCGGGATAAAAAATATCCTATGTTTTATTCCAGGGTTAACTCCATTTCATTTTTTTTCAAAATCTGTCCTGCTGTTATCGCTTTAGAACTCTCCAAACAAACAAACAAACTGACAACGTTTTACTTTTATACAATATGGATTGTCCGTATTTCTTTAAGATATAACGACGTCGAAAACTGCCAGAACCATAGACAATCTATTATCCACTGTTCTCAAAGACTACCCAGAACACAAACTAAATCATACAAGATTTCAGTCTGTTGGTTTCATTCAATTAGATTAGGTCAAATGATCTAGGTAATCGTTCTATCGACTACTCGTGCCTGGCCGGTCCTAACATCTAAGATGATCTAAGTTAACTGTGAGTTGCTGTGATTTATATCAGAAGTATCACTTAGAACGAGTCTTAATTTATTTCGAGTCACACACTAGCGTACTATGCTTATGTGAGATCTGTGACGAGATATGAGAAAAGTTGTGATAGATGTATAAAAACTCAACTTTGTTGTTCATAATCAATTTTGTTTTATTAGAAAACAAGCTGTGCCTGAGCTTTTTTTCTGTGATTAAACTATATTATGTGATAGTATAAGGCCAAAAGGACTTATAAAGTATTAGGTTTACCAAGTATACGTACCAAACGACTTCTTCTCATCGCATCGAGATGCAACATACATCCAACAAAAACTAAGCTATTCAACAGTGAAAACCGCATTTTAATCGGCCCAGTAAGTAGTTTTTATTAAGTTATGCGTGAACAACATAGAGAGGAATTAAAAAGTCCTCGAGATCGTTTAAGAAGCTTCTTTGTACAGCCTTTTTGTTACTTACAGCTGTGTCATATGTATTGATGGAGAGCCTAGATATCCACTTAAGTACCTATAGATAGAGCAAGTGACCAGGTATGCTCATAACATAGACCAGTATAAACAAGCTCATATTCATAGTCTGGAGCTCAATTACAGTGCGCAGAAAAAAATACTAAATTACATTTTGTTGCATGTCTGGGTGTACGTATGTGTCGTGGCGATATCATAGAAATGATTATTTCATGAAATGATTGGCCATATCATGAAAAAGTTATATTTCAAGAAATTATCGCTGACATCGTGAAATGGTTCGACCAGATGAAGCATGATCAGCGCTTGACGATATGAACGGCTAAACGCACGGCTACTTATGATATAGTCAAACATTAGTGATCATATCGTAAAATAGAATTGGCCGTGATAGGATAGAAGGCGAAGGCGACAATGAAGCGTAGCAAGCTCCCGCGTTCGTCTTCCTGTTTTTTTAGGCTTGAAACCTTTGAACATCTGTTTGAACACCTTTGATATCATAAAAACTCTACATTAATAATATTTAATGATATGGCGAAATGTGGATTGAAATATAATTAAACGTCAATGTTTCAACGATATGGTAGTATTAGCCGGCCATATCATGAAATAGAACCATCTCATGAAACGATCAATTCTATACGATTTGGCCTATGCATTACATAAAAATGTTTACTCTATGCTAATTTAATAATAAATCTATAACATTAAGTCTGAACATTGAAGATAAATTGGGGACTAACTTAACATAAGCTCCTGAACCAGATTATAATATTGTAAAAAAGTTTGGTTTCTTTTTGTCTATCTGTACTGTATTTTTTTTAACTGTTTACTTACACTATTCTATTTAGCAAAGTTGAACTTAAAAAGTGGTAGGTACATATAACTTTGAAATAATAATAATAAAATGCACTTTCTGTGAAATGTCCACTCCAAACTTGTAAGATATTTTTGATGTGTAACATCTTTCTTCTCGGATTCCTGCAATCTGTGGGAGTGATTTCGTGATAAGGGATGGAAGTGTGTAACTGGAAGCCGGCGAAGCGCGCGCTATTTGATTTGATCAATGAGCGAAATGTCCACTCCAAACTTGTAAGATATTTTTGATGTGTAACATCTTTCTTCTCGGATTCCTGCAATCTGTGGGAGTGATTTCGTGATAAGGGATGGAAGTGTGTAACTGGAAGCCGGCGAAGCGCGCGCTATTTGATTTGATCAATGAGCGAAATGTCCACTCCAAACTTGTAAGATATTTTTGATGTGTAACATCTTTCTTCTCGGATTCCTGCAATCTGTGGGAGTGATTTCGTGATAAGGGATGGAAGTGTGTAACTGGAAGCCGGCGAAGCGCGCGCTATTTGATTTGATCAATGAGCGAAATGTCCACTCCAAACTTGTAAGATATTTTTGATGTGTAACATCTTTCTTCTCGGATTCCTGCAATCTGTGGGAGTGATTTCGTGATAAGGGATGGAAGTGTGTAACTGGAAGCCGGCGAAGCGCGCGCTATTTGATTTGATCAATGAGCGAAATGTCCACTCCAAACTTGTAAGATATTTTTGATGTGTAACATCTTTCTTCTCGGATTCCTGCAATCTGTGGGAGTGATTTCGTGATAAGGGATGGAAGTGTGTAACTGGAAGCCGGCGAAGCGCGCGCTATTTGATTTGATCAATGAGCGAAATGTCCACTCCAAACTTGTAAGATATTTTTGATGTGTAACATCTTTCTTCTCCGATTCCTGCAATCTGTGGGAGTAATTTAGTGATAAGAGACTGAAGTGTGTAACAGGAAGCCGGGGAAGCGCGCACTATTTGATTTCACCAATGAGCGAAATGTCCATTCCAAACTTTTAAGATATTTTTGATGTGTAATATTTTTCTTCTCGGATTCCTCCAATCTGTGGGAGTGATTTCGTGATAAATCACTCCCATATAAATCACTCGTTACTGGAAGTCGGGGAAGCGCGCGCTATTTGCTTTGACCAATTAACGCGCGCGGTGCTAAAATATATTAATATTGCATATTATCAAGGTGAGATGTCAGATGTTACACATCATATGCGACTAATGTAACGCTCGCTCTTTTTTTTGTTACAAGTAAGTACCTAATTATACTTCCAAATTATACTGCTATTAGTCAATTATAATCGTGTCTTAACTTATTGTATAGAAATCACTTAGAATAAAAAAAAACATAACATCCCCTACTGATCGCGTACCTATACTAGCTACTATAATCAGATGTAACTCATGTGTTTACGTACTTAGACGCACGAATAGGTACAGATTCAGATTGCCTACATTACACTAGTTTTAGGCTGAATGGGATTGCCTGTGTCGAATGTAAACAAGGACACCTTGTTCTAAAATTATCACAAAGACTATAAGTGATGCGATGTTAGCCAAACGGTTCAATAACCCAACTTAAAAACGAACGATACCTGGTTCGGACCTAGGCTCCGCACCAAGACTTTTCTGAGTGATGTGCGGTGTTCCATCGCTCTGTGCTACGAAGGGCACGTTAAGCTATCGGTCCTGGCTGGTATTGATTAATAGCAGTCGTTAAGCCATGTTAAACGCCCTCAGGCGGCCAGACAAACTCTGTCACCAGAAGCAAGTACCACCTAATACGACAAACAAACAAATCAGGACTTTACCTTACCATAAAGCATAATGTCTCACAGGATTAATATCTCTGACCTTTGCGTAAGGAATGATTTTCTATCCCTAAGAATTACATACCTACAACATAATGATAAATAAAAAGTACAAATGATTGCATGATTGTAAGAACCCACCACAGTCCAAATTAGTTTCAGGAATCAATGAAAACTGTCTGGCGTAAAAAATGTGTAGTAAATGTTTTATTTTCTTATTGTGATACAAAAAATATATATGTTACGGACTTGTCCCGTACTGCAACTGACTATCGTGACTATCGTGAGCTGTAACATTGTTATAACCAAAAAATGGCCGTTACTGTTTACTGAGGTAGTGTGTCAAAATTTTAATACATAAATACCTAGTTTCTTTGATTATCCTAGTTTCTATATTTTTCTTTGATAAGGTGGGTTTTTAAAGTCGTCTTGTACGAGGTGTGTTTTTACAATCAATTGTACTTTGTTAAAACACTCCTCGTTGCATGAATGTTCACTGAATTATATTTGCATGTAATATAACATTTTTCCTAAAATTATGCTTACCATTACTACTATTAATACCATTTTATGAGGTCTTCCAATTTCTTTGCATTGATGCAGAATTTTCTTGGTCCGCAGGTTCATGTGGTAGCGGTACGAGAATCTGTGGCCTCATCTTCATCAAGAATGTATGCTTCACATTCCATAAATGTATTCCTGTGTTCTTACCGGCACGTCGCTTCCAATCTATTTGAATGTGAGGTGATGGAACTTGGAGATACTGAAGCTTACTTTGTCTATTCTTGGAACACATCGGTCTCTTGTCTCAAGAGACCGTGCAGACTTTTTGAAATGTTGGACCAACCACTTTTTGAATTCGGTCACACCCTCTCCGTTTACCAAGCGAACTGTGAAAAAATCTACTCTGCCTGCTCGAAGATACGATCCACCACAAGTTTCTGTACAATGTACAGTTTTCCTTTGCGATGAAGGCTCCTGTTTCAGGTTAAGGAATATTTATTTTCTCAACAATAAAATATTTTCACTTATATGAGAAACTAACTTAAATAGTATTATAATCTTAAATGTACTTCGACAAAGTAGGTAAATTTAGTGTAGCTAAATATGCTAACGCAAACAGAATTAATTAACTACAATACATAATATAATAAAACATGATAATTATATTAAAACATGATTTTTAACTACCCGCGGAAGACGCCTTAGCAGTTATCCGAACCGCACAAAGGTATTGTACCTATTCAATAGTAGAACAATACCGGTTTGCTAAGCAAAGAACGCGCCACAGTGTAAGCAAATACAGATACACCATCTTATTTCTTTAATATGTTATGTCATTCAGTATGTGACTTTTTAATTCATTTTTAAATATATCAAACGAATCAATTCTTCACTTCCTTTGGTTTTTTTTTTTTTTTACAAATCTTACAGTTCTCTTGCCGTGAGCAGTTCGTACTCTTGGGAGTAGGATGTGGTCCTTTCCACGGCAGTTTCGGCTATGTACCTGGTGAACTTTGATGAATGACATTTGTGTATGGATAGATTTGTTAAGAATCTTTTTTTATGAGTATACAAGTGCAGTAATTATATAGTTGCTTTACATTAATATATTTTGTTTCCTTGTATAATATAATTGTAGATGTGAGATTTAATTATATTTTGAGCAATCTGTCTTTACCATGTCTATAACATTAGTTTTTGGAGCACTACCCCAGATCTCAGTCAGGCATATTAGATGCAGTTTTACTAGAGAGTTATATATCGTTTGGCGTACACGACGAGTGAGGCACCGAACTATACTCCGCAGTGAACCCAATAATGACGACGTTTTGGAACGAATATGTTCAATCTGTATATTCCAATTCCATATATCTAATTGTAGTCCAAGATATTTTTCAGAGTGTTTTAGCTGTAAATATACACAGATAAAAAAAATACAAATCAACAAATCTTGGTCAATTTTGAGAGGTGGATGAACTGGAACTTTTTTGTTACTGGATTTAAAATGACGTAACTGGTCTTAGACGCGTTTAATTGTGATAAGATTGTCTTGAAACTAATAAAAAAGTTTGTTTAAGACATCTTGAGCTTGGCATATCATATCCTGTATAGAAGTTCCAAAATAAAAAAAACAGGTGTCATCAGCATACAGCGATATGTTACCATGTAGTTTGATCTCACGAATGGAATTTATATGAATGAGAAACAACTACGGTCCCAAGTATGTACCCCAAAAGATATGTTATGTGGTTTACTTTGGTATTCATCGATCTTAACAATCTGGGATCTGTTAGTCATGTATGACTGAAACATTTTATGAGCTGTCCCTGTTACCCCTATGTCGTGTAATTTTTGGAGCAGGATTGACTGGCTGACTGTGTCAAATGCTTTTTTTAAGTCGATAAAAATGCCCAAAACTAGCTTTTTTGATCAATGTTAGTTTTAATTTTGGTAATTAAATCTGATGTCACCGATATAGTATTAGACTCCGATCGGAAACCATAAATTGTTATTTAAAAAGAAAATTAATAGAAGTTAAATATTTGTCTAAGCATCAATCTATGACCATTTCAATTTTTTTTTTGAAACAACAGGCAGAACTGAAATTGGGCGGTAGTTGTTCGGGTCATTTTTGACAGCTGCTTTGTAGATAGGAGTGACTTTGGCTACCTTCACGGCATCTGGAAAAAATCTTTCAGCTAGGTGTTTGTTGATAACATCAGTGAGCTCGTGCACCATTAGATCACTTATACATTTAATTACTTTGGTGGAGATACCATCTATCCCTACACTGCATTTTGGATCAAGGCTTTGAATTATTTTTGTCATTTCGTCATTTCGACAAATAATTAAAGTAGAAAGTTGGTATGGGTACTGCTGAATATGTGGTTGGGTAGTTTTTTGTTGATATCGAGCAAGAATCAAATTAGCAAGTGTTGATCCATTGGTTGAGAAGAAGTGATTGAATATCTCGCATATTGCGTTTCCATCAGTTAGTGAACCAGAAGACTTGGAGGAGTACAATCTGACTTAATCTTATTGTTAGATAGGGTGTTTATCAAATTTCACATCTTCTTTGGATCCCTTTCATATTTCATAACTTCTCCATAGTAGTATTCGTTCTTCGACTTTCTTATTTTTTCAGCGGTTTTGTTTCTTTCCGTACAGTTTTTTTTTCAGAATTGCTTTTTATAATCCCAAAATACCCTATAGCATGGCATAAAGTACCAAATTGTACGTAAAAGTCTTTAATTTTGATAGCTGATGATGTCAGGTATTGCTACAAGTATGGTTGTAAAAATACACCTCATTCAGGATAAGGTGGATTTTTACTCTCACCGAATGTTTGTGTGAGCTCAACGCAGCACATGCCTTTTACCAATTCAGCTACCGAGACCTATGCGTCGTCATCCAAATCTTTCCACTAGCTTCTTTGAACCCCCCATAAGACGGGTTCAAAGAAGCTAGTGGAACTAGTGGAAGTCCGTGACCCAAATTTTTCCATTAGAAAATTATTATATACAATTAGCCTAGTTTGGTCTTAGTCACAATTAAAGTGGCGATTGTGTAGCACTTGTTAGCAGTGACTTTCATTCGCGCTACAGTCTGCATATGTCTCTTTATCTTTGTTGTTGATGAACATGAAGCACGATGGTGATAATGTAGCTGTTTGGGTGCGTTTGCATGTAGTTGTATCTTGTCCAGTTTTTATTCAAGTGATATTTAAGCGTGCCATATCTTCCCCCTTGAACTAGATCTAATGAAAAATTTGTTTTTGATGTTGACGTATCTAAATGAAATCATTAAAAAACTTTAATTAACGTAAAAGTTCTAAGAAGATAAGCTTTCAAGCGACTTCGCCGGCCAATCAAGTTCTCTTGAGTACGCTTAACTAAACAATAAGTTGTTTAAATTCCGAAAATGAATCACCAATTAGGAACATTTAAACACGTTCAGGCTTGTTCTGCAAACTCGCTATAATTTATTCAGAGGGGGTGCTCTCAAAATGTCAAATAAATTGTAGGCTCTGTGATACCGGTTTCCACGCGATTGGACGACAAATTAGCGCCAGCTGGGGACTGGAGTAAGAACGGCTTGTTTTATTGTTGGGATGCTCTAGTTCTGTCTAAAGGAGTCCGCGTGATAGAAGTCCATGACTAAGACCTGGTCTTTGTATTCCAGACATTTAATGCAGAAATGAAATGAACTGAAAAAATATTTCAGTGCCACTGATAAAAAACAATCAGACTATAGGCAATAGTGTATCTTCATCTTATGCTGCGTTCACGTTTTCATGCGTCCGCAGCGCTGTTTTTAAATTTACCCCGAGATATCATAAATGCGGGTTACATTATAACTGCAGGTCATCCATCTATCAGAAGAAAATACATAATAACAACAACAACATAAGTGATCTTGGTAATTACCCTAAATCCATACTTATTATCCAGTGTCACACTGGAGTAGCAACTTCACACTCTTTCTTCTGAAGTCTTCGTAGACATTACTGAACCTACATCTGAAGCTGCTATATTGCTACTTATTTGCTTGCTTTTCGTATGAGGTAGTGCTGGCCTCTGGTGGCCTCTGGTGTCTCTAAAGTTTCTGAGGGCCTCTAAGTTATCATTCAATAACAACCGGGACCGACAGCCTCCGAAGCAGCTATGTTGCTACTTCAGATGTTTAAGCAAGTCGTGTGAAAGTTTGATTTATCTATTGTTTAGGAAGTATTATGAGATTTTTATATCATCCACAATGTGGCATTGCCACGACTGGCATGCCACATTGTGGATAAAAATCTCCAAATCAAATTTCAAAAAACACTGTCTCTTTATTCGCTACTGGAGAAGCATCTTCACACCACTACAGGATTAGTCAAATTAGTACCGGATCACGCAGCGGGCTACTCGATCCCGTAGGCTTAACTTTGTCACGTGATACCGCTTTGTATCTTGCCAGCTATAGTGTAGTGAACCTGGCTCGGTAACCTATTAGCATAGTACTATTTTTTTTTTCTGTGCTACTGCACTAGACTCGGTTACCTATCTTACACTGGTCATATAGTCACAGTCAAAGATTTTATTGTAAATAGGCAAAATAATAGCACTTTTACAAGTCAAAAAATAATATATCATGAAAAAGAAGAAATACATAAAATATTATAATAAGATCAAATCAATAAAATTTAGGTTAACTAAGTATGCTTTGAGTTGGAAATTTCTCTTTCATGTGCTAGCAGAGTTAAATCTCTCACAGGAAAAATAAATACCCTTCTGACGCTACCCGGTGCTTCGGAAATACCCCCGTTAGAGAAGAGAGCACCAAGAAACTCTTCGGGAATTTCATTTTTTCCATATTTGTTAATGTTTTATAATTTTTTCAGAAGTCATTATTTAAAAAAAAACATGTCAAATACAAATATATAAGATAAAAGTGTCAATGAGATGTCCCACAATCATCAAACAATCAAAATGGGAAAAATAAAGTATTTTTTTTAACTAAGTATATATTGTATATAACAACGTGACATCATTCATGATCTCATGGAATGTTGTAGTCATGAGACACCTCACACAGTACTTTGAACATTTTATTCACTTAACGTTAACATTGAAGTTCACTTATTATTATCTTGGAGATTGGAGACATCAGGCCATGCATTTCTGTCATTAATGTAATATTTACATTGTAATATGCTTTCTTTATGGGATTTGCTTTAACAAAACTTTTAAACCTATGCATTGATAATTGCTCAATGCCGTCAGGTAACTTATTAAAAAAGCGTATACAGTTCCCCATATATGAACCACTAACTTTCTTTAACCGAAATCCAGACACTTTCAGTTTATTTTTATTTCTTGTATTAAAATTATGAACATCGCTATTTTTAGCAAAGGTATTTATATTCTTCCGAACATACATTATATTTTCATATATACACTGCCACTAGCCACTTTAAGAATATTGATGAATATTGATGAATTTCCGCGGCCTTACCCCACAGCAAAATGCCATATGACATAATACTGTGAAAGTAACTAAATTATACTAATCTTGGAGTCGCTATATCGGTAAACTGTCTAATTTTACGTACTGCATAGGCTGCAGAGCTCAATCTACCAGCTATCAACGATATGTGAGGACCCCACTGTAATTTTGAATCTACAGTAATACCCAAAAACATGGTTTACTGCACAAGGTCTACAGGCTCACTATTTATTAAAATACTTGAATTCGTAGGAACCCCTCTAACATTGGGTAGTGAGAATTTAATACATTTAGTTTTCTTAGAATTTAACATCAAATTATTAGTTGTAAACCAATTAAGAACTAGGGTAATTGCCCTGTTAACATCGTCACAATTTTTCAATGTTCTGTCAATCTTAAATATTAGTGAAGTATAATCTGCAAACAAGACAATATCACATAAGTTCTGTATGAAAAAGGGAAGAACGTTAATGTAAACCAAGAACAAGAATGGCTCCAGTGTTGAACCCTGTAGGACTCCCATTGTAATGAGAGATCCAGGCGACCTCGCACCATTCACATCCACTTTTTGGACTCTATTGCTAAGATACGAGGATAAAAGATCGAGAGCTTTACCATGTCAATTACTGGTTTAATATTACTTTCTCAAAAATTTTACTTACATTGGGAAGTATAAAAATGGGTCTGTAGTTAGTAGGTTCATTTTTACTGTCAGATTTGAATAAGGAAATAAGTTTAATATTTTTCATTATGTCGGGAAAAACTCCTTCATCAAAACATTTATTACAAATAATTACTAAATATAGACCAATTATACCAATAATAGAACTTAAAATTTTAGTAGTTATTCCCTAGAGATCCTCTATATTTTTATGTTAAGCAATTTAAATGTCTTAACAATTGAATTAACATTAATGTGTTTAAATTTAAATATAACATCAAACTTCTCAACGTTGCTTGAGAGCATAGAAGAAGCCTAAACTGAGGATGATTTTAAACACTGGGTAGTTACAATTGGATTTTTTTGTGAAGAAATATTCAAATGCATTGGCAACTTTGTGATCTTTGGAAAATAATTTATTGCATCGGCAATGTTAAGGATAAAATTTCGGTCTCGATGTTTAATATTGCCGGTTCCTGTATTTATTATTTTCCATGTTGCTTTGATTTTATCTTCAGATTGTTTAATTTTCCTACTCAAATGAAGAGATTTTGCGGAATCACACACGGATTTAAATGTTTTAGAATATTGTTTAAAGTATTCAACAAATTTGGTGTCATTAGAATTCATATTTTTTTGAGAATAATAATCGTATAATTTGATTCTACTTTTGTTATTTTGTACCTTGTAGCCCAGTCATCAAATCCCACCCTTATACCCCCATTACATTTTTGAGATTTAAATATATCATTAAACTCTTTATCCATTATATCAAACAAGGAATCGCAAAGGTCATCAGGATTCCCATCAAACGGCAAGCGAGTAAGTTGATTATCAATGCTATCTGCAAACTGTTCCAAACGTTTGCCAGTAATATGCCTGTAAGTGAACTCCTGGGAGTTTTTACAAGATTTACATGGAAACACAACGCTTTGCCCACTATGATCATAACTAAGTTTATCACTTACAGCCATACTACGGGGATCACAGTTGCAAAAAACACTGTCCAAACAGGTCGCAGATGTGCTAGTGATTCTGGTTGGCTGATTAAAAAGTTTTTTAAGTTAAAGCATAAAAATAAATTTAGAATTTTATGGCTTAATGGACATTTAACAAGTATATCTACATTAAAAACGCCGCATACAACAAAGAATTTTGAACTATGTCTAAAAAAAGTTCTAACTCTAATATGCCTTACTGGAAAGCATATGCTTAAACCCGATTTTTGGGCCTTGATTGCGATGCTGACCTCCTTTTCGTTGATTGACATATAATGTAATAGGCATGGAATATAATTATCATCACCATCATCATCAGCCTGTGTTCGTCCACTGCTGGACGTAGTCCTGTCAATGAACGCCACAGAGCCCAGTTTTTAGCTCTTCTCATCCAGTTTTTCTTCTAGGCCAGCTTTACCTCATAGGAAAAGCAAGCAAGCAGTTATCAAATCAATACATACATCATCACAATAACGTCATAATCACTATTCATGCACTCATACACACATTTTCAATTAATGTAAATATATATTTTATATTTAAGATAATGTTATGTAAAATTTAAATCCATACCAATATATAAAAGTGAAACGCTGTCTGTTTGTTTGTTTGGGGAGCTTTCACGCGATAACGGCTGGTCGAATTTTGATTAAATTTGGATTGGAGATAGCTATACCCTAGAATAAAAAATAGGATACTTTTTATCCCGGAAAATTGTATGTTTCCACGGGAAAACTGGCAAATGTTGATTACTCACTGTAAGGAACGGTTGCCATGGAAACGAAATAACAAGTCTGTAAGAAAACTTCAAGAGCATTGGTGCTATACCTACTTTTGCATTGGTTTTTAATATCTTAGAAGAACATAGTATGTTTTTTTCGCGATAAACAGAAGTCCGCGAGGATGAAGTTGCGGGCGGGAAAGCTAGTTAGTTATATACGCTACCTTCTGTGTAACTGTAGTTCTTCTATTTTAAATTTATTTTGGTAATTTTCTCGGCCTCCCGCGACACAGGCTTGACCGAGAGCGGGGACCACTGGCAATAATATTTATTTGTAATTTTCTTTTAGTAAAATAATCATTTTGTATTTGTATTAGTTTCTGCCTGCCGCCTTCTGCAGGCTGTCACTTTACCGGCCTTTTTTAGTGGGCGTCCTACACTTCATTTGCCTTGACGCGGTCTCCACTCGAGGACACGTCTACCCCAGTTGTTGTCCATCCTTGGAGACATGTGGCCAGCCTATTGCAACTTCAGCTTGCCTTTGAGCTTCGGTGACTTTGGCTCTCTGTCGGATAACCTCGTTCTGAATTTTTCCTTCAGAGAAACCCCGAGCATAGCTCTTTCCATAGCTCGCTGAGCGACTTTGAATTTGAGGTCAAGTTCCACTTTTTGTATACACATCTCGGCTCCGTGTATCATATAATGGAATGCAATTTCATGGAAATATTAGGAACAGTGTTACCATATGATACAAAAATAAAAAGCTTAGGTAAGTACATATCGATGATCCAAACGAATAAGGCGGTATATCTAGCTGGTCAATCTACGATGCTTCAACCATAAAAAGCACGAAAGAAGAAGGTCGTAAAACATTGTGCACTGTGACCAGAACAAATGACCCTGTATTATTCTCGGTCCAGTAGTAAACACAATTGTTTGCCACATCTAGGTTGAGTGGTGCAATAAGGCTTCATTCTAGGTCGTAACATTCAGTTACGACTGCGTTGCGCGCACACTAATGAATTATGTGTATTGTTCTCAACGTCAAAACTAATTAAATCAGAGCTGTTCCTAACTACGTGCTTTATAACTTATAAGTGCAGCTTCATTGTGATTTGTCAAACAAACGGTTAATACCTAATGCAGCTTGCGCCGCGTCAATTTGAACTCGCAACTCTACTAATCAAAGCTGCCACTATTTCGCGTGTGTTAGACCTTGTTGGTATTTGTGTTTCCATTTGAATCAATAGAGTGAACAAGTATTGAACAAATTTTGTTTTGTACCTACAGTTGAACAACTTTTATTTGTACTGTTAAACTAATTGTGTTTGTTTAATGAAGGACTTTTGTTTGAACAGTGAAACACGTTTGTGAGCAGTTGAACAATGTTTCTATAAACTGTTCAATTACTTTGATTTGAAACGTTTAACTAATATTGTTTGAAAAGTTCTAGATGTTTAGTTTCAACTGTTGACCAAATTTTTTGACAGTTGAACAGCTTTTGTATAACGATCGTTAAAAAATGTGGCACTATTACAGATACTGAACATTGAAACATGATAAACGAAATTTCATTATTTATTGTAGGATACCTATAGCCCTAAGTTCGTGTGCGAAATTTCGTTAGAATCTGGTAGAAGAAGGTAAAAAAACTGACTAGTTCAGCGACACGTCCCACAACACAGTCGTCTCAGTAGGAAGAGTTACTGAATTTAAAAAATATGAAATTTTCTGTTCAGTAACTCGTCCCATTGATTTTATTCTCCATTTTTTTCCATCCATTTATTTTTGAAGTATATTTATTAATTGTTTATTAGTTAGGTTTCTTTTATTTGATTTCTATAGAAACATGACTTATGTAATGGCAATCAATAGAATATTATTACAAAAAGAAAGAAGCAGCACTACTTTTCCTCGCATCACATGGTTAGTGTCGCACTTTTAGACGAATGATTTAAGGACAAGGTAATTATAGCTATACGATAAAAATCTCATTGTATTGCAGGTAGAGCAGTGTGTAGTCGCCATTATCTGTATATTTGAGCAAAAATCTGTGCCTCCGTTTAACAAACAGTGCAGCGTTGTAAGATTTAATTATTATAAGACGATAAATAATTATAACACATACATTTTGATTTTATTTCTAACAAGTGCTCGTATAAATCAACTTGAGATTGTAAAGATAAGCCTGAAAATGTAAAATATTTGGCTTTTGTTTGTTGAAAATTACAGGTATTTTTGATGTTTAAAATATCCACTTAGAATGGTAAAGGTTTAAGTTATTATAAGGCAGCTATGAACTATATTTAAACTAGTTGTGTTACATACATAATATGTTAATTGTAGAAGTTATTTTATTTTCATATCATGTTCATTCATATTACAGATTATAACATATTTGTTAGTCTTGCTAGTAGAAATGGGTTAGTATAAACTATTTAAAATTGTAGTTGTCTAAATCTACAATAAAATTACATAGGGGTAAAATTTGTTGTAAATTTGTTTGTTAAAGCTAATCTCTGAAACTGCTTATCCGATTATGAAAATTCTTTCACTGATAGAAAGCATAACTATTCCAAATGGACATAGGCTGCTTTTTATCGGTATAACGCAATGTTTCCGTGGGATAACGGAAACACTACGGGCAGAGACGTAGGGCACTGCAACTAATATTTAATAAATTGGAATGATTTATATAATTATTATATAATAATATGAAACCTTCCTATTACTTTTTTTTATAATATATCGTAAGTAGCCATTTGCTGCAAACTCTAGCGACATTACTTTTAGCAAATACGTTAAGTAAATATAATGTAAAAATGTTATGAAGGTCTAACCGCCTTTTTGTTTTGATAAATCATTTTTTAAATAATGTTTTAGAATGTTTTTCTTTTGTTTATGAATCTAATTTATACCTTTGTAGATGTTATAAGTGCAGCTAGGTACAAAATGTCTTTGTACTTTCCTTTAAAGTATTATTTACTTTATAGGCGGAGAAATGTCGCAACTAGAACCCTTGACTTCACATAAGCATGATGAATTTAATTTGTTTGCATCACAAAGAAGCAGTCTCTTCTCCTTCGCAGGGGCTACCAGTATGACGAAAAAAATTAATGTAAAGACCGTTCAAGTTTGACAACAATTATTTTATTTATCTTATATTTTTTCTTATTTTAAGACAGATTTTAAAATAATTGTATCATTATTATGATTTTGTCATCATATAAAGTAATTAGTGTGTAAAATATATTGTGTGTGTAATATATTTATACAAAACTATATTCAGACTTTTATTTTTTCTGCGTCCCGCATTTCCACTAACGTTTACCAGGACCTAAAGTATCGAATTTCATCCAAATCTGTTAATATTTCTTCATTTCCCATTCACCCCTCAGATTTACTTTTACCGTAACTTTAAAAAATGTATCTTAATAAACTTTACTACCCTTCCCTCCATAATAAACCTTCAAATTACTCAATATTACCACTCAATTTAAAATCACTAAGTTCATTAGTTTAGGCTGTGCGTAATCTGTCAGTCAGTCAGTCAGTCAGTGCGTCTTGGTACTGTTTTATAGGTATAGACGATTAATCATTTAAAGATTATGTCCTCGACTGAACTAAATCCATTAAATTTTTTAGGATTAAATTTGGTCGAGTTTGGGACGAGTTATTGAACAGAAAAAAATATTTTTCAAATTCTGTAACTCGTCCCATTTGGATGAGCGTCTTGTGGGACGAGTCGCTGTACTAGCCGAAATCTGTCGCACAACTTTGATTATTGATATTAAATTATTTTATTACATATAACATAACATTTTTATACATTACTTTTATTATTTCTTACTTTATTTTTTATTTATAGCACTGCTAAACGTCATTGTTGTATGAGGTAAACAAACAATATACAGGTAATCTATATATCTATCTATCTATATGTATATATATATATATATATATATATATACTTATAATAAGGCAATAAGAACGAAAAATTCTGTAAAATGAAGATATTAAAAAAAAGCTCTAGGTTACTTAAAATAAGCTACTGAAGAAAAATAGAACATATTTAAAAATCTTGTCTGTCTGTTTGTTCGCGCATCACATAAAAATAAAACAACTGGACCGATTGTGGTGCATTCAGTTGTTATGTTGCAGCCAGTTCTTAATAACCCCGTTTTAAATAACTACATGTCAGCTACTTTGATTTTTGTACTGTCAATATATTTTTGCCTGGAAGAAAAAGGAGGTTGTCGCAACCGCCTGGCCTGGCGGTTGCGACAACCTCCTTATCTAATAGTCTTGCGGTTAATTCACTAGAGCAATGCAATTCCTCCGAACAATCAATATAAACAAATAGCCAAGCCTTCACTCTAAAGTCAATGCTCCAATCACAGCGCATTTCAATAATTGGCGCATCTTAATTAATCGAAGCAATCAAGTGGCCACCTCTAGCGGCAGTACACGTATGTAGCAAATGTAAGCATAACATGTACAATTTGGATATGTACCAATGGAATTGTACACGTTCGGCTTTCACCAATTACTGACGTTTTCTTCAATATCCACACCAATATTTAAAAGTGAAACGTTGTTTGTTTGTTTGGGGAGCTTTCACGCGATAACGGCAGGACGGATTTTGAAGAAATTTGGAATGGAGATAGCTTATACTCTGGAATAAAACATGGGATACTTTTAATTCTGGAAAATGGTAAGTTTCTATGGGCAAACTAGAAAATGTTGATTACTCGCTGTAAGGAATTGTTGCCATGCAAACAAAATAATAAGAAGTCTGCCAAAAAACATCAAGAGTGTTGGTGCTATACTTTTACATTGGTTTTTAATATCCTAGAAGAACAGAGGGTGCTTTTTTCGCGATAAACTGTAGTCCGCGCGAATGAAGTCGCGGGCGAAAGCTAGATGAAATCTATTTTTGTATTAATTTATTTAACAAAACTGACCATTTTGCAGTAGGACCGAGCCCATTTCTGCTAATCCAATGGTATCAATGGACTCGAAATAAAAAATCGAAAAGAAAAGATTTCATTGACACCTAAAATACAAAAAGTCAGTAATCTGTGTCCAAAAGTGGCAAACAAAATCGATTGACAGGCAATTAATTGACGATTCAGACATAGATTATTTTTTTTAAATGGCATCCGCAGATTACCAGACAAAAACCAGAAAAAAAAACTTAACAAGATATAAGCTCCATAGTGAAACCTATTAGTCATGGATCTCAATGTAAAATAAAGAAAAATGGTTTTTCCATGCTGACGTGGCATGCTACATTGCGTAGCTGGCCAAACGAGGAGATTGCGCGCTGACCTGATTTAATCGTTACCTCTCGAGTTACGAAATTGTAACAGGTATCAATCAATCCATCGCTTGCATTGCCATCAAATGAATTATTAATTTGTTATTGTAATCCTATCAAAGGAAACTCGGGCATGTATGCCATATCATACCAATGCTTAACTATCTATACTTGTAATAAAGCAGGAAGTAACAATAAGTCTGTACAATAAAGGCAATTTATAAAAATTGGTTTAAGTGACGTAATAAGCCACTGAACAATAATATAACATGTTTTTGTCTTTCTGTTTGTCTGTCTGTCTCTTCGAGTATTACTTAAAACTATTGGACCAATTGCAATTCAGGTTTCACTGTTAAATAGCTTAGGTATTGACTTAAGAACTAGTGTACTTTGGTATCTCACATCATGAGTAGAAGCCGAGCAATCGATAAAAAACTATTGGATGTCTGTTTTTTAATGGAATGTAGTATATTGTACTTGATAGATATTTTTAGTACTGGAATAACTTATAAACAATAAGACAATTATCAGTAATGGATTAAATCAATGATAATAAAATTCCAAAATTAAACATATTCACAAAAAGACAAACAAATGGACAGAACAGTTTTCCACTTGTCATAAAATAAGTCAATATCAGGGTTGGCAACCAGGAGTGCATTGAAGTTAATCAGGGACCGGCACAGGGGAGAATTGGCTCGGGCCACGGTGCGGCAGCCAGAGACAGCGAACAGCCTATGTCTTCTGCTGGGCCTGTGTCGCACGTAATTGTCCGGAACAAACAACCTGCACAGATAGTCGTGCAAGTCAGTGGAGTCTACGGACCCTCTTAGAACCTTGCAGCAAATTGTGAGCTGGTCTGATAACTTTCTCACTTCAAGTGAATTAAAACCAAGCTGACCAAGCAAAAACTTAGTGGGATAGAGGTATGGGTAGTAACCGTAAAGTCATTTATACAAGCTTGGATCGCAAGAAGGCTTTTTGCCCTTTTTCTAGCATCAGCGTGTATGTAACATGGAAAGGATTCCACACACATGAACTTGATTCTGACTTGCTCCTCACAAGTCTGTTAAACAAGGTACGAATCACCTGCGGATCCAGGAAATCCTTAGCATTTCGCAGAACAAATCCCAAGCGACGGAATGATTCTTTGGCAATGCTTGCAATGTGAACGTGAAAAGTGAGGCGGCGATCAAAAATTACTCCTAAATCCTACTAATATTATAAACGCGAAAGTTTGTGTGTATGGATGTTTGTTACTCTTTTACGCAAAAACTACTGAACGGATTTGGATGAAATTTGGTATAGAGGTAACTTATACCCTGCATTAACACATAGGCTACTTCTTACTCCGAAATAGAAGAAAAAAATATTATCGTTTTCTTTAGGACTTGAAAAAAAACGAAAAAAATAATTAAAAATAAGTACCAGGAGAGCTTAAGCACTTAAGAAGTTGGAGATACAAAATTGACTAATAAAGTTATTAAAAGTGAGTAAACTTACCTACCTCCCCATGAACATTAAATGGTGTGATTTTATAAAAAAAAGTATTTCTGAGTACCAGGAGAACAGAAACACTTAAGATGTAAAATATAGATAAAAAATATATTGACCTAAAATCCTAAGGTATTAGTGGCATATAAATTATAGATGAGAAAGTTAGTGTATTTTAGTATGTTTGTCAGAGCGCTGTTTCATCGCATCAATATTTTTTGCAAATTCTATGCAATCAAAAAAAAATTTTTTTTAAATTAATGTAGTTGTGTTTTCGGGGGCGGAGGGGTTCAAAGGTTGTTGGTAGCAAAATTTGTACGCGGGTAAAGCCGCAGGGAGCAGCTAGTAGTATATAAATTCCTTGGTTAGACTAAACAAAAAATAACATAGTTGACGAAGCTACACCGTCAAGCAAAATAAATAAAACGAAACAAGAAGCCCTCATAAGATACAAAAATGCGTTCTGAACCAACAAAAACGGCATTATTGCCGGCAGTGAATTGCCAGACATCACAGCTGTGTTACATTTTACGCCACAACGGACCACATATTGAGCAAAGACAATACTCATATCTTTTATTTAGGAACACATCGTGTGGCAAAGGAACTATGCTATTCAGCCGCGCTCGGTGGCTGCCTAAAATATTCATGCCCTCCACCTCACTGAATCAATCCGAGGTACAAAGGTCCCAGATTTAGTGGGACCACAAGTTTTTCCTAATTGGACTACCTTCGACCCTTGAAAAATATGTTAGTAGGTAGTAAAGCCCGGAAGATTTACACGATAAATTCAAAAGGAAAATGTTGGATGAATACATTAAGCATCCACTTATTTTACTTTCAGCTTTTTCTTAATTTTATTCCATTCAATTTTTCGCTCGTATATTTTTTTATTACAAGTGTATCCAATTTAGTTAACTTAGTGAATTTCGTTAAGTTTTTGTTAATATCGTGGTGAAAGATGGGATCTCTGGTCCTACAGACATCCATCTTGACCATTCCCCTCACCCGCCTTTGGCATTGATTATTTTAACAAAATCTTACTTAGCTTACCCGCCCGCGACTTCGTCCACGCGGACGACAGTTTATCGCGAAAAAGCATCCTACGTTCTTCGAGGATATTAAAAACCAATGCAAAAGTAGACTTAAGACTTCTTGGTTATGGCCTCTGTGGCTTGTTGTTGGCATTTTTGACAGACTTGTTATTTCGTTTCCATGGCAACTGTTCCTTACAGCGAGTATTCAACATGTTCCAATTTTCCGCGATAAAAAGTATCCTATGTTTTATTCTATTATTCTAGAGTATAAGCTATCTCCATTCCAAATTTCATCAAAATCCTTCCAGTGGTTATCGCGTGAAAGCTCCCCAAACATACAAACAACTTTTCACTTTTATATATTGGTATGGATAACTGCAAGACCATAAATTTCCTAGAATATCATGCTCAAGTAGCTGGTCAAGTGCAGAATTTAGTATTCATTGGTCACACTTTTTCCTGTATAACTCGTAAAATTTGAAGCAAACAAATGAGGAAGATATAAAAATGTTTGCAAGAACACAGGACAAGACTGGGTACTTTATTTTATTATGATTTTATAAGCATACAGCGATACTGCACAAAAGGGGGTAAGTATGTTCAAAAATTATGTATGCTTTTATCAAATTACATACAGTTCGGCTCACAGCTAGAAGATACTGTGGTTTACTGGGATAGATGGAAAGACGGACGGACTGGACGATATATGTGGTTTATTTGGTGGATTGCAGAACCCTTCGACAAAATATTCAAACTCTCAAAAAAGTCTCGCTCACAAAAATGTTACATAAACCAAAACCATAAACTAAGTTTTATGTGCACTTTTTCTTTTCCTTTCGCAATGTTTTTAATCTCCTTCAAATATCACGCCAAAACGGCATTAGGAGGAAAACAAAAGGCTATTTCATCGCATAAAAGAACTTTTAATGAAAGGAAAATCCTGATTTCATTCGGCAACTGTATTTTTTATTCGTTTTGATGTAAATGTTTCTTGCAAATAAATAAACGAATTATTTATGTTAACTGTGTCGGTAAATGTGTAAAAAACAAGGTATAAGTTCAAAAACGAAAACCCGACAACGGTCTGGTAAATAAAATACTTTTCCAAAAAACGGCTTCATAATAAACAACCGCTAAAATGAATAAAATAATTACAATTAAGCCAGAACAGTATCACTTTTTCGAAATTACCAACGTAATAATAATGCATAAATACAACATAAGATAAGAAAGAGTTTTTTGAAGGCGGTGCCAAGCCGAGCCATAATTATTAATATGGTTGAGCTTACACAAAAAGACAATGTCTTAAACGGCTTGACGTGCCATTTAAAATAATAAAATTTTAAAGTAACTATCTACAAAGACTTTATCATTTACTAGATTGCTGTATTCATGTCAATCGGTTTGTGAACGTGTGACAGTCCAAATCTGCTCGTGAGAGTCTCTTGTTGTCTCTTCTGCGTTTAGTGTTTTGTATGAGGGTGCGTCATAGACAACTGCATATTGCTTCGTACGTCGATAGGTATGTATTAATTTTGTAAAGATATTAGATTTAAATGATGCCTGGGTTTGGCACCGCCTTCAAAAAACTCTTTCTTATCTTATATTGTATTTATGTATTATTATTACGTTGGTAGATTCGAATAAGTGATACTGTTCTGGCTCAATTGTAATTATTTTATTCTTTTTAGTGGTTGTTTATAAAATAACATTATTATTATGACGTCGATTAATTTTTTTTGGAACAATTTTATTATTTTTTTATTTTTAGTGGCCTAAGCAAACATCGGAAAGAATATATGCCACAGAAAATAGTAGACACTCACTGTAGTGTATAACAGTTGCCTGACAGCTGACTCCATATTGTGTCAACTGTCAGTATCAAATAACGTCATGAAACAGTCGACGGTGTTGTCATCGCCACGCGGCTACAACCTATAAAAGACGGCCGAACAGTCGGTCGGCTCTCACATTAGTTCGATACTCCCCAAGTAATCAATGGCAACTGTCCAAGCCGAGGTTCGTACCCCCTGGGTGCCCTTGAGCAAGTGGCCAAAAACTTAACTTTGGCGTGCGCCTTCTGCGTCACGCATTGCGGCGGAGCGCTTTTGCGCCCGCCCCACCGTCCGGTGACGCTGTAGAGGTCAGTTATAGACCAACAGCACATATCCTTTCTAAAAAAAAAAAAAAAAAATTGTGTACCTATATCGAAACGTGTGTGTATAAGTTATACAGTAATAAACAAGTATAAATATAACCTGGAGTTATAATTCTACAAACCTGGAGTTACAATAAGTGAATTGTACATTGGCGACGAGGGTAAGTGGTATTTTTCTATGTAAATATGTCTTATATAAAATCGTGTATTTGGCATTATATACCTAAAGTATATAGTCTATTGATTGAAAAAATTGTAAAAATCACGTAATGCATGAATTGCTGGCCATTTAAGTAACGGAAAAAAAAGGGAAGGACCACACGTTATGGTCACCCTTGTTTAATGGAAGGACCACACATAATGGTCATCCTATTTCAAGGAAAGGACCACATGGCATGGTCATCCTAGCTCAAGGAAAGGACCACACGTAATGGTCATCCTATTTCAAGGAAAGGACCACATGTCATGGTCATCCTAGCTCAAGGAAAGGACCACACGTCATGGTCATCCTAGTTCAAGGGAAGGACCACATGTCATGGTCATCCTGGTTGATAAGAAGGACCACTTTGTTATGGTCATCTTTTGGAAAATATCGAAGTAAGGTCCAGCTAGTAATAAACACCTTTTGTGAAGTTTAAATTATGGTTATTATGTGCGTATACAGTACAGATAATCATTTCTTTCGTTAATAATAATAATAATGTAATTGTTATGTATGGAATAATGCTGGGAATTGTTTTCAGTGTAAAGATGTCATCTTTACCGCCATTGGACAATTTTGACTGTGATGGAGATCCTTCTGGCGTTGGCCTAAAATGGAAAAGATGGAAACGGGGTTTGGATATTTACTTGGAGGCTGCTAATGTTAATAAACCGGAGAAAAAAAAAGCTACGCTTCTTCACATGAGTGGTCTCACACTACAAGAGATATACTAAAACATTCCTGGTGCACACGTGGAGAGCAACGATGGAAACGTATACGATATTGCTGTTAATAAACTGGACGAGTACTTTGCTCCTAAGCAAAGTAGGGTTTACGAAAGACACGTTTTCAGACTGATGAAGCAAGAGGCAGGTGAAAAATTTGAAAAGTTTCTTGTTAGATTAAGAAAACAAGCTGACCGATGCAAATTTACTGATAGGAACGAAAACCTCATCGATCAAATCACAGAGAAATGTTCGTCGACAGAACTAAGGAAGAAAATATTGCAAGGCGGTGACAGCATCACGCTTGATACTATTGTTCATGATGCCAACACTCTGGAAAGTGTGACACGACAACTAGAAGAGTTTGGAAAAAACAGTTCTGAGAATACAGTAAATAAAGTCCAGACAAAGAAATATGTTTCCAACAATACAGACTTCAAGAAACCCAACTACAGGAAATGCATCAGATGCGGTAAGGACCACCGTGACAAGCCATGCCCAGCAATAGCGGTGAAATGTCACAAATGTGGAAAGACTGGTCACTATAAGAATTGTTATTTATCAGGAAACACCTTTAAACGGAGATTTCCATCAACAAACGGTACTAAAGTGCCTACAAAGAAACCTCGATACGGAGAATCGAGTACCAACAAGGATGAGGTTGATTACGTGTTTCATCTTGATGACGATTCGAATATCAAATGCATCTTAGGTGGAGTAAAAATAAACCTATTTATTGATTCAGGTAGTAAGTGCAATCTACTCACCGAAAAAACATGGACCTATTTAAAAGACCAGAAGATCAACGTATTCGACCAAGTGAAATCTCCAAACAAACTGTTTCTGGCTTATGGCAGCAAGAAACCACTGGTTGTTATTGGTTCATTCAAGGCCAGGATCGCGATACAAAATCAGAATGAAACCACAACATTTTTCGTTATAAAAGATGGTACAAAAGACCTCCTAGGAAAAAATACTGCAATGGCACTTGGAGTATTACATATCGGAGCAAAAGCCCAAGCAGTATTACACACAGCTGAAACCACGGGAACTTTTCCCAAATTCAAAAATGTGCTGGTTGAGATACCAATTGATACAGAAGTTAAACCTGTCTGCCAACCTTACAGAAGGGTTCCTATCCCCTTGGAAGAAAAGATTAACGACAAACTTCAACACCTCGTACGAGCAGATATCATAGAAAAAGTGCATGAACCATCAAAATGGGTATCGCCTATGGTACCAGTACTTAAAGATAATGGAGACGTTCGTATTTGCATTGACATGCGACGAGCAAATGTTGCAATCAAACGAGAAAACCACCCTTTACCAACTATGGATCAACTTCTACCAAGTTTCAGAAAAGCAAAGCTCTTTTCACGACTGGATATAAAAGATGCCTTTCACCAAATTGAAATACACCCAGATTCTCGTTATATAACAACGTTTATTACTAACAAGGGACTGTTCAGATACAAAAGGCTGATGTTTGGAATATCTTGTGCACCTGAAATCTTCCAGAAAACGTTGGAAAGGATACTTGTTGGCTGTGAAGGAACTATAAACTTCATTGATGACATTGTCGTATTTGGATCAGACGACTTGGAACACGACAGGAGACTACAGAACACCCTGAAAGCTTTGGAAGATAATAATGTTTTGTTAAACAAAAACAAGTGTTTTTACAAAATTAAAGTGATTCAGTTTCTCGGACATGAGTTGTCCCCAGAAGGCGCCAGACCACTGGCCAAATATGTAACTTCAATCCAAGGTTTTCGGGCACCATCCACTATAGAAGAGTTATAGAGTTTTCTAGGACTTATAAATTTTGTAGGTAAGTGGATTGCAAATTTAGCATCTCATACATAGCCTCTGAGGAAACTTCTACGATTAAAACTTGGTAAAAATGCCGATATTACAAAATTATGGGACCAGGAGCAGCAGAAATCTTTTAAAAGGCTGAAGACTTGCCTTAGTGAAATAAAAACACTGGGATACTATGACCCAGCTGACAAGACTCAGGTTATTGCTGATGCAAGTCCAGTGGGTCTCGGAGCAGTCCTAGTTCAAACTGATTCAAATGGGAGTCGAATCGTAGCTTACGGGAACAAAAGCTTGAGCGATTGCGAAAAACGATACTGCCAGACTGAAAAAGAGGCATTGGCACTTGTATGGGCAGTGGAACATTTTAACATCTATCTGTACGGCAAGAAGTTTGAGCTGGTAAGTGACCATAAACCTCTGAAAGTGATATTTGGCAGACATTCCAAACCCTGTGCTCGCATAGAGAGGTGGGTATTGAGACTCCAGTCGTACAACTACAAGATAGTATACCGTCCAGGGAAAAGCAATATTGCGGATCCTTTATCTAGATTATGCACCAAAAGCAACCGAGAAGTCTCCGACAGCACAAACCATGTGAACCAGATAGTAGAATATGCAAGACCAGTGGCAATATCTCTTCAAGAAATTGAAAGATTTTCAGAGAATGACGAAGAGATCCGTCAAAGTGAAACAAGGACGAACAAAGTGAAACAAGGTTTATACCAGCATAATTGGGATCCATCAGTAAGTGGTTTTAGAACGTTTGAAACTGAATTTTGCTTCCAAGACAGTATATTACTGAGGGGTAACAAGATAGTTATACCTAAAAAACTTCGACAGCAGGTGTTGGAAGCTGCTCATGAAGGACATCCAGGCATAGTATCAATGAAAAGCCGATTACGCACTAAAGTTTGGTGGCCTAAAATCGACAAAGAAGCAGAACAGTTAGTGAGGCAGTGCAAAGGTTGCACTTTGGTATCAGCACCGAATCCACCAAACCCAATGAAGAGACGGGAGTTACCCACAGAACCATGGGTTGATATAGCTATGGATTTGATGGGACCTTTGCCATCTGGAGAATATATTTTTGTTGTGATCGATTACTATAGTCGCTACAAGGAGATTAAAACCTCGAAGAACATTACTTCAGCCGACATAATCAAAATGTTTTCCAGATTAGGTTTTCCAAGGAGTATTACAGCGGATAATGGGAAACAATTTTCAAGCGAAGAATTTAGAACCTACCTCAGAGAATGCGGCATCACTCTATATAACACTGTACCTTATTGGCCCCAACAGAACGGAGAAGTAGAGAGACAAAATCGGAGCATTTTAAAACGGATCAAAATAAGCCAATTGGAGCGAAGGAATTGGAAAGAAGATCTTTTGCATTATCTAATGATGTACAACTGTACTCCAAATACAACAACTGGTAAAACACCATCAGAACTTTTTTATAGGAGGCAATTTCGCGATAAAATCCCATGCGTTGCAGATATCGCAAATAAGCAAAGTATAGACGACTCTGAAATTCGAGACAGGGATAAAAATCAAAAGGAGATTGGGAAAGCTTACAGTGATCGGAAGAGAAAAGCCACCAAACACACATTAGAAGAAGGTGATAAAGTATATGTTAAAAATCTGGTACGAGAAAATAAACTCACATCAAATTTTTCCCCAGCATCACATACGGTCACAAAAACAAATGTTAATACAGGAGATGTAGAAATACGAAATGACAAAACTGGCCAAGAATACCGCCGCAATATTATACATTTAAAAAGGATGGAAGGAAATGTGTGGGAAAGGATAAACAGAGATAACAATGGCAACCTAAACGAAAAAGGAGAAAATGATGTCGAGCGTGATGTAGATGATGCTGATGCTTGTGTCCCAGGCTAATGAATAAGTTAGAATAGTTAAATAAACAATGTAAAAGTTGATTAATACTAAAAATGATGAATTAGCTATAATATAAGTTCAGTAGGTAATTTGAAATCTATATAAATTATATTGTTGTTTCAAATGTGAAAAAGGAAGAGATGTAGTGTATAACAGTTGCCTGACAGCTGACTCCATATTGTGTCAACTGTCAGTATCAAATAACGTCATGAAACAGTCGACGGTGTTGTCATCGCCACGCGGCTACAACCTATAAAAGACGGCCGAACAGTCGGTCGGCTCTCAGTACTTCAGTAGCCGCCGCGGAGGCAACACCTCCCCTTGAGTTCCTTACGTGTAAATAAATTGTGTACCTATATCGAAACGTGTGTGTATAAGTTATACAGTAATAAACAAGTATAAATATAACCTGGAGTTATAATTCTACAAACCTGGAGTTACAATAAGTGAATTGTACACTCACTCAATTTAGACTCGAAGCGTTGGTAAATTAAAACCAAGGATGAATAAAACCTACATATATAACAACTGAATTAGTTTTGACCATTTTCCATCATTATGTTGTTGCGTTCCTGTGACTACCTTCCGGCTCTATCATCAGACCCTGAAAACCACATAAAACTAGATAACTCATCAAGACAAACGAAATGAGCCCAAACTTGAATGGGTTCCATCATTTTGTTGTTAAGTTCCTGTGACTACCTTCTGGCTCCATCATCAGACCCTGGATACCACATAAAACCAGACATGATCTCATCAAGACCAACCAAATGAGCCCAAACTCGAAGGGATTCCATCATCTGATTGTGTAGTTCCTTTGACTACTACTACTACTACTACTGTAGTTTTTTAATTGTCATCAGAACTACACCCATGTGCAAAACTTCAGCATCTTTGGACGTCCTTAAATTGTTCAAAATTGACTTGCAATCCAGTCCTAAACATTATAACACAGTGAATTAAATTAAAGCTTGTTTAAAGCTACTAAACCAATTTTGATGAAATTTATACAGTGCCACACTAGAAGTCTTCTTAATCAAGTAAAAACAATCCTCTAATTAGATTCAGAAATTCCAAAATACAACAACAACAATATTAGAACAATTATTTGATACAATTTATATGACACCACCTGGAGAGTATAAACTTTGAAAAAAATAAATTTAAAATCGGTCCGCAATTGATGGAGATATCGAACGAAATAGGTAAATAAATTTAAAAAAAACTAAACACAGCCGAACATATAACCGTCTCCTTTGTCGTTGTCCTTGTCTGAAGTCGATTAAAAAATAGCTTATGACACTCTTGCGATGAAGACGAATCGATTGATACCTCTCTTGTCAAAATCGGACCAAGGGTTTGAACAAATAGCCCTTCCTTTGCCTTGCCATAAAATAGCCTACGACACTCTATACATAAAGACGAATCTGTTGACAGTTTGCATGTCATAATAGAACCAATAGGGGTGACGTTATGGTGGAACATCCACATACCCACATAGATACATACGTACGAGTACATAGACTGTTAACTTCATTATCCCACGAATCTGTAATACTGTCGTGCATTACCCTTCCCTTGTTTCGCTATAGTTGAGTAAAAAACAAAAGATTGGGGACCTAACATTATAACTGACTTGTTTATTATTTATTTATTTTGTTAATAAAGAACATTAAGACTGTAAATATAAATAAATAAAACGAATAAAAGCTTACGAAAAATAAAATCGGAAATACACTAACCAGTTTCGGACTATTTTGAAGTCATTCGTCTGGCAGTGTTATGCCGACAAGCCACGACAAGCGCTATGGACGTTAGCACGCAACTTGCGTGAAATTTGTCATGAAAACAAAATTCTAAATTAATATTAGTGTTCTGCTGGTTTTACCAACTCTAGAAAGCTACAGAAGATGTGTTTTAATGTGGTATTCGCGCCAGTCGTGAAAATCAGAACAAAAAGGAAATTTATGGCATGATTTCCTGTTGATCAGCCCCGGTAAGTATTTATTTTGATATTTCTTAGTGCCACGTCCCATCAACGTGATTTTATATGATAATTTACATGATGTTAATTTTGTATTTTGATATTTTTTTAACACTAGGAATGCGCAAGTTCAAACTATCGATAAAGCTAGGCAGGCTGGGTCAGGCTGCCTTTAACGTGTTTCCTTATCATTAATCAACATTTTTGATTCCAGATACAGAAAATGAGGATATAGCATACATTCCTATAGAGACCAGTTATTGTTATTATGTTATTTTGATATTTCTTAGTGCCACGTCCCATCAACGTGATTTTATATGATAATTTACATGATGTTAATTTTGTATTTTGATATTTTTTTAACACTAGGAATGCGCAAGTTCAAACTATCGATAAAGCTAGGCAGGCTGGGTCAGGCTGCCTTTAACGTGTTTCCTTATCATTAATCAACATTTTTGATTCCAGATACAGAAAATGAGGATATAGCATACATTCCTATAGAGACCAGTTGTAACATACTTTTATGAGTGTGAGTGCATGAGGTAATGGTAGAGTAGGTACATCGCAAGGTCTCAATTCAGAGTGAAACACTATTAGGTAAGCTAACCTATGTTAACAAAATCCATTTTCGTTTACATTGTAAAAAAGTATTTTAGATAAAATGGTCCGTCGTTCAAAAGTGTTTTTTTTATTTTTTTATTACATGGCTCCACATTTACCTGTTGCAATGGCTATCCATTATGCCCAACGTTGTTGCATTGTGAGAAAACAACATTGAGCTTACTGGAACCGTCTTTGATTAATATGAAGCCTCGACGAGGGCATGCATGTTTTATTGATATCGATAAAACCAAGAATACGTGCAAGCAAGCACTACTCTACCCGTTATTTTGTTAGGTTGGTAGCATTGTCAAGATAAGCTAACGCCTGAACTTTAATGTTAGTAATGTTGGATTCATTGATGCCAATAAATTTCTGCCAGTGCTTTTATTGGCTAGTAGCGAGGTTCCGCCTCTTAAAACGTAGTATTACGTAGTGATTATATTATCTTTGGCTGTCTCAATCTTTCAAACATACTTTGTAGTGTTACCTATATTTTCTTTGGAAACATTGTTTATAATTATTTAATTTATCATTTTAATTTAGTACTTCTAAATTATTATAGAATATCGAGGTAAGTAACCTTTGCATATTCCTAGAATGCCAGTAGGTATATGTTAATTAATGTTTCGTCCTTATTAACAAGGAACATAAATAATGAGTCTGCCAATCTACCAACAACTTAGGGATCTTGGTGATTTCCTGATGGAAAACCCAGGAATTGCCAAAGGTCTCGTGCACTCTGCCCACGAAAAGCAAGAAACTAAAAGAAAATAGGACGAGATAGCAAGTAATATCAATGCGCTAGGCGGTACACAAAAAAATATTCCAAAATTCTTAAACTGGGAGCATTTATTCAACGATATGACAATATAATGGAATCTAAATATAATATTTCTTTTGTCAGAAACAGCCTATAATCATAGAGTAACAGACATTTCGTACTACGTCGTTGCCTATGATCATAGACTGGGCAGTTTTTTAGTAAATGTAACAAAGCTAGCAAGCCTACATGATCTAAAAGTAAGTAAATTATTGGACGTAGTGTAGGGCGTCCGCCAGCCAGGTGAAGTCACTACGACGAGTCGGTTTTAGCATTAGAGGCTCCAATATGACCTCAAAAAGATCTTTAGTAAATCTGTAGCATTTTAGAACTCGTCGTCGTTCATGGGTAAAGCTTTCTCACTATAGCGCGCCATTTATTTATTTATTTAATTGTTTTGCACAAAAAAATAGTGTACAAGGAATGACTTAATGCTAAACAACATTATCTACCAGGCATCCAGGTCGTGAAAGAAATAATAGTAGGGCATGCGGCTCAAAGTAGGTACTAAACAAAAAATACAAAAGAAACAAAGTAAATAAAAAACAAAATAATAATAAGTAATTTAAAACAAAAATTTAAATAATTATACATAAAACCAGTACACACATAAATACATAAATACTTTACTAAAAATAATATACATACCTACCATAATATGAATTAGATGAGTTAATTAAAATAACACACATACTACCCTAGGTGGATGATTTAAGTTAATGAAAATAACACACATACTACCCTAGGTGGATGATTTAAGTTAATGAAAATAACACACTTACTACCCTAGGTGTATGATTTAAGTTAATGAAAATAACACACGTACTACCCTAGGTGGATGATTTAAGTTAATGAAAATAACACACGTACTACCCTAGGTGGATGATTTAAGTTAATGAAAATAACACACGTACTACCCTAGGTGGATGATTTAAGTTAATGAAAATAACACACTTACTACCCTAGGTGGATGATTTAAGTTAATGAAAATAACACACTTACTACCCTAGGTGGATGATTTAAGTTAATGAAAATAACACACGTACTACCCTAGGTGGATGATTTAAGTTAATGAAAATAACACACATACTACCCTAGGTGGATGATTTAAGTTAATAAAAATAACACACATACTACCCTAGGTGGATGATTTAAGTTAATGAAAATAACACACATACTACCCTAGGTGGATGATTTAAGTTAATGAAAATAACACACATACTACCCTAGGTGGATGATTTAAGTTAATGAAAATAACACACTTACTACCCTAGGTGGATGATTTAAGTTAATGAAAATAACACACATACTACCCTAGGTGGATGATTTAAGTTAATGAAAATAACACACATACTACCCTAGGTGGATGATTTAAGTTAATGAAAATAACACACTTACTACCCTAGGTGGATGATTTAAGTTAATGAAAATAACACACATACTACCCTAGGTGGATGATTTAAGAGGATGATCAGGATAAAGATTTTTGACAAAATGTTTTTGAGTTGCTAGCTTAAAGTTATCTTTGGTGCTGATTCTTTTTATATTTAAAGGTAGTTTATTCCAGAGGCGAACTGCCATCGAAGAAAATGATTGATTATTAATTATTGATGATTGATTTTTTTATCCATTCTTGATAATCACTAAAAACAACACACTCGATCGCAAAAAAGTTATATTTTGAAAACTGTGTAGCTTCTATCGCAAACTCGATTCCAATTCAGTCTATCAACGTCAAAATCGCGTCAAGAGTACCAAAAAGAGGATAGTATCAAGATGAGTCGATTGCATTTAGTTCCATAAAATTCCACCATTATCGATTCCAATCGTGCGCTAGTTTAAAATTCAAGAGTACCAAATAGCATGATTTCGATCCTAATCCCAAATTACGATTGAAATCTAGTGTCAAGAGTACCTGTTCGGCTTGCACAGTTACTTCGTTGTCCGTCAATGAGTCATCACTGACACTCACTTGCGTTAACTTCGATTGTTGGCACACTGCGTTCATTGTACGGTTCGCGACACCACAATACGGTTCCAGTGTCAGTCGCATCAAGAATTGGTTTCCACGCCGATGGAATAATCCGCCCACAATCACGGTTAAAGTAGGGATGACGCTTATCTCGATAGGCTCCCGAACCACCGCTTTTAGCCGTATTATGTACATTTTTAATATGAGTTTCACTTGCGTAAGTTTTCAAAATCAATTAAGATTGGTTGATGATTTGGTATCTCGTAAAATTACAGGTTAGTTATATAAGTGCCAATATATTTATTAATTACTAGATGCGCCCCTCGATTTCACCGGCGCGGCGTGGATAATAATGATTATCAAAAGTATCATATGTGTAAGCTATCACTATACCAAAAGTATCATATGTGTAAGCTATCACTATACCAAAAGTATCTTATGTGTAAGCTATCACTATACCAAAAGTATCATATGTGTAAGCTATCACTATACCAAAAGTATCATATGTGTAAGCTATCACTATACCAAAAGTATCATATGTGTAAGCTATCACTATACCAAAGCACACATACGCGGGTATAAGCTATCTCCATTCCATACCAAATTTTATCAAAATTTGTTGAGCCGTTTCAGCTTGAAGAAGTAACAAACATACAATGATACACACACACACTCACAACCTCTAACTTATGGTACATTTTTTTTTACTATCTCCTGGTATATTTCAATAAAAAATTGTAAGGTATTTTTTATCCGGACAATTACGAACACAAAAAATATTATTCAAATCGGTCGAGCCATTCTCGAGTTTTTGCGAGACTAATAACACGGCAATTGATTTATAATTATTACATTACAATATTTACAATGTAAACACATGAAAAACTCCAAGGCTCTCCATATATAAAATCTATAAAAAAAAAGGGTGTGTAGGGCGTCCGCCAGCCAGGTGGAGTGACGACTTGCAATAAATGGCTGGCAGGAACTAGATAAGAAGAGCCGAAGATCGGGCTCAGTGGCGTTCACTAGGAGAGGCCTACGTCCAGCAGTGGACTAATATGAATACGTCCAGCAGTGATGATGATAAATTCCAACTGAACAAGTCTAGACTTCAAAATGTATCGAATCACCATCAGGCTCGTGCAGAAAAAAAAACTTGCAAAGCAGCTATCTTCAGCCGTGGTCTGATGGAAACATGAAACTTTTCCCATTTTGAATCAATTGAAAGAGGCTTTTATTTGCCTACTTTGGGGAAATATGAATAATAATTTGTTTTAAATGGGATTAAAACTTAGTCCTTTGTAACGATCAAACTAGTAGATTACAAATTTAGTTTGACTGTAATATGGTAGAATGCTACGTAGGTATATGTTATATGTCAAAAAATACGAGTCCCTAAGATATGTACAGTGTCAAAGGTGTCTACAAAAAAAATATAGAACGAGCGGGCCTTACAAGACTTACCAATAGCTTGTTCTGTTTTTGTTGTATACATACATACATAAAACGGCTGAACAGATTTTAATGAAATTTGATATACAGATAGGTCATGGACATATACAATACTTTTAATCATCATCATCATTGTCCGCAAGGGCAAAACCGCGGGGTGCAGCTAGTAATTATTAAAATATGAAAATAAATATAGTTTTAATTTAATTTCAAGCAACACCTTTAAAGGAACGGTCTTCTTCTGAAATTTCCTCAAACAGTTTTGGATGTATAATGGTACATGGTACTCACCTCCATCCCTGCTCCTGGATCAGTACAATCCTCTAGTTCAGCCACAAGTGTGCAAGCCCTAGGGCTCTGCAAAGCGCAGCAAAAATACTGGACACAATGAAAAAATATATTTAAAGGGGTACTATAAGGATACAGAGTAAAAGAAAATCTATCTAAATCCATACCAATATATAAAAGTGAGTCAAGTAAAAGTAAAGTAAAAGTGAGTGGAGACAGCTTATACCCTAGAATAAAACATGGAATACTTTTTATCCGCTGGAAAAGTAGAAAATGTTGATTATTTACTGTAAGGAACGGTTGCCATCACAGAATGGTCTGTGGTTGCCGTGGAAACGAAATAGCAAGTTTGTCAAAAAACGTCAAGAGCATTGGTGCTATACCTACTTTTGCACTGGTGTTTAATAGTTATCCTAGAAGAAAATAGGATGTTTTTTTTTTGCGATAAACAGTAGTGTGCGCGTAAGAAGTCGCGGGCAGTAAAACTAGTATTCCAATAAAGTTTGATAGATCTATTAAAAAATAAAAATAAAACTCCTAATAAATGCAAATGCAAATTAGTTACATGTTGTCAAATGTTGTAGTTTTTGAATACATTTAATATATATAGGCTCAGTCAAATATTTCCCAAAAGAAAAAAAATTTTTTTTTTTCGATTCCCAAAAGGATTACATCACCAAAAAAGTTTGACAACCGCTGCTCTAGTTGAATGTTTATTTCATGTTGAGGGCAATATCATATACATAGTATTATCACTAGGTACAACTGTAGTTTTTACTGTTTCCACGCTTCCAAATATTCCTCTTAGCAAGAAACATCTCTCGATAGTATTTGAGGTGAAAATGTGTGCAGAATTATATCACTAATCCTGTGGAGTTTGCAGGTTGAGGATAGGTGTAAACAAATACTTAATGGGTGCAGGGGAAAACCTGCAACAGTACCTACACCACACCGTTAAAAGCTCCAGCATCAAACAGAACAGTCTGAAAAAGAATAATGTTAGTAAACCGGACACAATGATTTGATAAAAATATGCATGAGGCTGTAACACTGACATTTATTATAACAATTACACAGTATTATATATGTCAATGGGTTGTGGTCATTGTAGATATCATCTAAATATGGACTACATGAACAATTTTTCTGTTTTTTTTTTTTTTACTTAGTTAAAGAATATCTATCTCTCTATTAAGTAATCTATCTGGTTATCTTGGGAAACTCATTCAAAACAAATAACACAAATCCTCTAGTAAGTTTTATAAATCCTCTCAGAATAAATAAAACTTATTTCATGACGAGCTCAATTGCGTAGTGAAAGTTATGTACAACCAGAATTTGTGGTGAAATTGATGTTCTTCGATCTGGGTTCATGCATTACATCACAGTAGATCGTCTTTTATCAGATACACAATAGTTCTTGAGGGTTTGTGTAACGATATTTACTTACCTATATTGATACTTTTCCGTGTCGACATTCTCAAATTCTATGTATGTACTTTGTGCGACAACGCCTGCGCCGTGATGCCTCTGGTGTGATATTATTCAATATGACCTACATACTTTCAATTAAAACCAGTTGAAATTGCATCAAAATAAAATAAACAATACTAATTTAAAAAATAAAATAGAAATAAACGAACCAACCATAAACTAGAAGATTGGTAGGTTTTACGATGTTACCATAGAAAAGCCAAAAACCTAACCGAAACCTCTAACGCTAATACCATTTTCTTCTTGATTTAGGTCTAGGTCTGGCTTCAACTCAAAAACATGAACATAAACTATCAACCATAATAAGGCTGTGAGTGTCCACGTTTCGGCTCCGTAGGTCATGACTGGTACACTTGAAGATTTTTGGTGGTATGGATGACGAGAAGACTTGGCGAATGCTGCCCAGCCCAGCTGAATTCTTCTGTTGGCTTCCTTCTCAAAGTTGTTCCTACCTAATTGCAATCTACGCCCAAGGTGAACATATTTTCGGACAACTTCACTAGGTACACCATTGACTGCAATCGGTTCCGGGTCAACAAGATCGTTAAACATGATCTTGATCTTAACTATGTTTATTCCGAGACCCATGCGTCCAGAAGCATCATCTAGATTGGTCAGCATACTTTGCAAGTCTTCCAGTGACTCCGCCATTAGGACGATATCATCGGCAAATCGTAAGTGTGAGATGTTCTCGCCATTGATATTAATGCCCATTCCTTTCCAATCCAGCACCTTATATAGAAACCTCAGCACTTCGATGTATCGCCAGTCCTCTTGACAACGCTGCAAAGACTCCCGAAATGCCAAGGTTTCAACGGATTCAAATGCTTTCTCATAGTCCACAAAAGCAAAACACAGGGGCTTATATTATATCTACTCTTCAGACTTCTGTATAACCTGCCTCACTGTGTGTACGTGGTCTATGGTGCTAAATACTCCGCGAAACCCGGCCAGGAGGCTGGAATTTGTCAAGTCTTCTTGCTAGATGGTTTGAGATGGCCCTCGAAAACAAATTGTAGACGTGGTTCAAGAGAAAAATAGGTCGGTAGTTCTTTGAAAGGGTTTTAACCCTTTTTTTAAAGAAACTACCGAACTTCTGGAGTTCTCTCACTGTTAAGAACGGTGCTAAATAACCCCTGAAGCTCCCGAAGTACGATTTCCCCCCCTGCTTTCAAGATCTGCAAAGTTGAGCGCTATCTTAATTTCGTCTAGGCTGACATCAGGCAGTTTGTCAGTGTAGTAGCGGGTCAGTATTGCGCGGCAATCCTCTGTACTGGGTTCGAGTCTAAAAGCATGCGATTCGTACAATCAGCTATAGAAGTCTTCGATCTCAGAAAGAATTTCCGGCGATTTTAGAGACGACGGTTGTGCCATTTTTGGGCTTGAGCTTCGTAAGATGGGACCTAGCTTACTGATCTTCAGATTGAGCTCCCCTTTTACTGATGATGTGGCTTGTTGTTGCTTCCGTCGTTTTTCAATAAGCCGAAAAGCCTCATCCAAGAATTTAGACTTCGTGTCCGCACGCTGCAGCTTACTAAATTTTGTGCCTTCTTCCCTTAGAATTCCCACAACCTTTTGGAGTTCCTCATTCACGTTATTGGTGGTTTCCAAGGCCACGAATCGATTTTCCAACTTCAATTGGAACTGTTCTGATCCAACAGCGGCTTTGAACAGTTTGGTTAGGAGTCTAGACTTCACCAGACGGCATCTTTCAAGCTTGTGGTTGATATTCAAGGAGCCTCGGACAAGTCAGTGATACCACTACCAGTGACCTTGCAATCAATGAGATTTCCCTGAATATGTGCTTATTGTCCGTCATGATGAAGTCAATCTTACTTATAGTCACAGTGTCGGGGCTTTACCAAGTTCACTTGCTTTGGGGCTGCTTTTTGAAGAATGAATTCATCAAAAAGAAGCCCTCTTTTTCCAAAAAAATAACTAGCATTTGCCCCCTTGTGATTTCTATCTCCATAGCCGTGTGGACCTATTTTCGGTTCACTCCAAGTCTGTATTCCCACTTGGCGTTAAAGTATCCCAGGAAACGTTGTAGTGGGTCCTTGTGGTGTTATGTAGGGCCGAAGAAATTTCATCAAACATATCTTCTCGGATTTGCGTAAACCTGTACGACCTTAAGACTTTACCTTTCGGTCAATTTAAAAATCAGGCACACTGGATATTTCTACAACATTATTAATGAGGACTTTATTGACGAAGGACCCACCACCCTGAGACGCCACCCTGAGACGCCACCCTGAGACTGCTGATCGCTCTCTCAGAAGTAGAATAGTTGGCCCGATCCCAGGCTTATTCTCCCCCCCCCCCCCCCCCTCTTTTCGGACTTCACTTAATCCTAGAATGTGCCACCTGATCTTCGTAAATTCCGTCTCGAGTTGTGCCATGTGCTCGTCAAGCTTAATCGTTCGTCCGTTGTACGTAGCCAGGGTCATTTGTTTTTGTTTGTGGTGGCCTACGGTAGCCCTCGGATTATTTCCTTGACTGCTACCTTGGTCAAGAATAACAGGGTGACCGGAAAATGGGGGCATTTTATATTTATGTCGTTTATATAGGAGAGTTTGCCCATAATTATTGATTAAACGTACTTACCTGTAAGTTAAGTTTTATCATAATTATATTTTGCACCTAGTCCTCCAGACTGATATACAAGCACCGGTAGAGTCAGAAGGGTATTTCCTTTTCCAGTGTGAGATTTAACTCTGTTGGCACATGAAAGGGAAATTTCCTTTTCAAACTCAAAGAATACTTAGTTTATCTAAATTTGGATTGATTTGATCTTTTTATAATATTTTATGTATATCTCTTTGTTCATGAGATGTTAACTTTGACTTGTAAAAGTGCTATTATTTTTGCCTATTTACAATAAAATACTTTGACTCTTGACTCTTGACTCATGTAGACCTTGAGAGATAACGGTATTATCATCAATGCAGAAGTTTGTACCTTCACAGTATATTTATATCACAAATTAATTTGTGATGATAATATTAATAATTTAAGTAACGTTAATGAACAATTAACCTCCGAACTCTACTAATATAAAATATTGTGACCAATAACCGACATTGTTGAGATTGTGTCAACATTATCGTTATAATTGTTAAATTTATTTTAGTTATATGCATATATATTTTTACTGTTTTCAGTCACATTGTGACGACCGTTTTGTAGGACGAGTCGTTAAATTAGTCCTCCAACGGGCATTTTATTACGTCTATATTAACATCTAGCGTATCATGTGGCAGAAAGTCACGTAGCTTCTCGCACCGGTGACGCTGCTGCCCGTCACCGGCCTGTGTCATTTGGCTACGCTTGTTTTTAGTATAGTTATACTGTCATCTATCGGTTGAGGTTAGGAGCAGTGAGATATTTTTTCGCTCCCATACATCCCATAACATCTCACCTTGGTCACAGAGTAAATAATAGTACAAGTACAGAAGGATAACTGAGTAAAGTCATTTAAATACATAGCAACTCTTGCTACAACGCAATAAAGTGCTATTTAACTCGCACAGCGCTGCAATTGTATCAAGATATGACTAGGTACTTGTACTAGTAATTATTCTGTGATATAATATGACTAAGATATTGTAACCGAATAAACAATTATGTAAAATTATATTATTTTATTACCTACTTATTGTTATAAATGTTGATAGTTCTATTAACTACATATAATGACATTCTTATCAGAATAGACCTGGTACCTCATTATTTGATTGTATCCTATTAGGTTACACTTTGATGAATAAAAAGTGCCTGTCTGACTTCGATGCTTAGTAATGAATGAAAAAGAAATGGCTACCTACGTAATAAAATGTCGGTATGTAGGTATTTTACGAGATTTGTTAGACCGAATGCTATGCAGTACCTTCTAGGTTTCTCTTTGGTATTCATAATTAAGAAAAGAATAAAATTTGACAAAAACTTTACGTAAGTAGGTACTTTATCGTTGAGCACACGGCGCGCGACTCATCGAGCGCACGCTTTGAGTAGAGTGCTACTGAATGAACCCAAATATTACGGCCCCGAAGTTTAGGTATAATATTTGTACTTGTTGCGGAGTGCGACCGCCCTGCCTTGGTAATAAGCAACATTAACATACTCTAGCACCACGTGCGTTTATTGGTCAACTGTGAATCAGAAACTACTTCAACTGACCTATCTAACCTTACTTTTCGTCCAAAAATCGTATGTCTTCATAGCTCAGCCGGGAACCGTGCGGCTGATAGCCTGAAGTACCTAAGTTCTATTCCAGACTGAAGTGTTTATTTTGCACTATAAAAAAGAAATGTGCTGGCTTCTACCTTGATAACAACGCACGCGCTCATTGAAAGAAAGAAAGAAAGAAAGAAAAATACATTTATTCAACACACACAAAAATAAAAGATACAAATAATTAGAAAAATTAAGTAGGAACAATAGAAAAGGAAAACAAAGAAAAGGTAAAAGTAGATAATTAAAGTGGTGATGAATGGGCCTTAACTCAGCATTAGGCTGTTTGCCGAAGGCACGCAGCGCTGGTTTTCAGCTAAAGCCCAGAGGGAGCGGAAAAAATAAACATAAGAGTATAAAAAATGAAATTAAATATGAATACATTTATAAATATATATAAATATATATATATATATATATATAATAATAATAATAATAATTACATATAAGTAATTTAAATAAACATAGATAAATAAATAAAAAAGTATATATAAAATATAGCAACGACATTGGTTAATCAAATAGCGCGCGCTTCCCCGGCTTCCTATTACACTTCCGGTTACACACTGTCTAACTCTTTCCACGAAATCACTACCATAGATTTCAGAAAAGCGAGCGGAAAGATATTACACATAAAATGATATAACATTTCAACGCCTCAAACTTCGGCGCAAACGCACATTACACATGAGGACTGCAGACCTAATCTCGACTTTCGAACTTGTAGAGCTCTAATAGATTTAATCTTATCGCGGTTGAAAGCATTCTACTTGAATAAAGATTTAGCTACTAATGCTTTGTTAACAGTTAACTTTCCAATCTTATTGAAACTCGGCTTTAATCGAGTTTTAGATCTTGAATACAATGGCGCATAATATTCACAAGCACAATGAAGTCGTGAATTAAGACGGGCGTTACCAAAACTATAAGCACATAGGTGAGATTGGAAGTTTAATTAACAGGGATCCAAACAAAACAATCTAATAAGCGAAGCTAAGTGCAAAGTCGTACGCCTGATGTACAACTGGGTGGTGTGAGTTACTAACTTTAAGTGAGTTTGTGAAGGCATGGCCGAGTTGAGAGAAACAGAAACAGACTTAGAGATAGATAGAGGCCATTTTTATGCCAATCTTGCTATCCTTATGGGACGTGGCTTCTTCGCGTACGAGCATCTGAAACATTCGCAGTCTTTGGAAAAGAAAAATGAACGGAAATAAACTTAACAGGTAACTCAGTGTACATTTTGCAGTTATTATGTAAAACGGAATGAGAGAACCAGGCCTAAGTAGTTGCGGTCAGTATACTCGCTACTCCCTTTACACTCAGACTACATATTGATCTTAAACCGATTTCTGCCGTGCTGGGAGCGTGGAACAAATATTGCTCGCGTTGAAGCGGGAGCCGCACGGGAGTCACTACCGACTCACGAGACGCTTTACTCTGTTTATCACAGTCGGTCGGCATTCTCTCTCTTTTAGCTCGAACCCCATATTCCCCGTAAATCGATTTCTGTAACTCTTAGAGCGCGGTACGAACTTGGCTCGCGATAGATGAGCCAGCTGCACGGGAGCCGCAACTGACTCACGAGACGCTATACTCTGTGTAGCACACAGTCGGTCAATATATTCGCTACTGTCTTTACACTCAGACCATGTATTCCCGGTAAACCGATTTCTACCGCTCCGGGAGCGCGCGGTACAAACTTAGTTAGCACACGTTAGTCGAGCTGGTAGTCGCTCACTGACTCACGAGACGTTATACCCTGTGTCGTATGTACCTAGTGAAGGGGAACTATGAAGGAAACGTGGGCACTAACTCAACCAAGCCGATTAGATGAACTCTATATGGTTAGATGTCTGTATGTACCGAAACTTTTTTTACCCGGCTACGGCGAAGCTATGTAATGGGTTTAACAGTCTATGTATGCATGTATGTGGGTATGTTGATGTTCCACCATAGCGTCGTCCCTATTGGTCCGATTTTGACAAACGAGGTGTCAATCGATTCCTCTTTAGGTATAGAATGTAATAGGCTATTTTAACCCGTTTTTTTTGTGTTTTTTTAAGAACTAAAATTTTGAACTTATGTCTTGTTATGTCACACAGATACACGACCATCTATAACTCCAAGCATTATTTGAGTACTTCCAGTTTTTACATACAAAAGGTACGTGAAAACATACGCGGAGTAATGGCAACGAGTCGTAAAATGTCTCATTCCTTCCCTAGCTTTATGTTCACAGAATTAAAACGTTGGGCATTTAGAGCTGCAATTAAATACATTGTATTTTAGAGCAACTACTCAGAGGAGTCAACACTTTGGCGTATTTTACTTATCCAAGCGCTAGTAGGCAATGTACAGGAAATTGTTTCACTTTACAGGTACTAGAGAATGGAAAATAGAATAATATAGTTATATGTGTGCTTAATAAGTCAAAAAAAAAAAGAAAAAAGAGTTGTTTCTGCTATGGAGACAAACATACAATAGTAAATTTTAAACTTTCGCGATTCGAACACATAGCTATATATATATAAACGGGACTTTTATATCTAAACGCGCTGAAAACTTAATTTACCTCGACGTTTCGATCAAGTTGCATTGATCGTGGTCACGAGAAGACTGAAGTATCGGGTGTCAGCGTCGAGAAGAGCGAGCGTTGTCTCCAACTATCCGCATATGATTTTGTAAAAATTCAGAATTGTCACGACACACTACACTAACGACATCTGCAGATTTCTTCTGACATAAACCGCGACGCGAACACTTGCTTATCACGGGATTCCAGGACGCAGCAACTTTAAGTTTTCAGCGCGATTAAGTCCCGTTTAAATATATAACTATAAACATACAGTAGGCAAAATGTTAATAAAAATAAAAGTCGCATTTGCTGCAGAACTTATTTTCATAAAAGATAGTTAAGTAACAACTAAATCAAACCAGATTTCATACAAAAACAAGCAGATTGAAATGAGCAGGTTGAACCGTTTGGGAGCTTTGATTCTAAAAAAATGTGATATTTACCTTGACGTTATTCTTTTGTTATGATTAGGTATTCGTTTTCTTTATTTCGGAACCGTTGCCGTAGTTGCAAGATATCACGGATGCACGGATGTATTCATTGTCAATCCTCCATACCAATATATAAAAGTGAAACGTTGTTTATTTTTTTCTTTGTTTAATTGTTTGGGGAGCTTTCACGCGATAACGGCTGGACGGATTTTTATGAAATTTGGAATGGAGATAGCTTATATCCTATAATAAAACAAAGGATACATTTTGTCCCGGAAAATTGTAAGTTTCCACGGGAAAACTGGAAAATGTTGATTATTCGCTGTAAGAAACGGTTGCCATGGAAACTAAATAACAAGTATGTCAAAAAACATCAAGAGCATTGGTGCTATACCGTCTTGCATTAGTTTTTAATATCATAGAAGAACATGGGATGCTTTTTTCGCGATAAACAGTAGTCCGCGCGGACGAAGTCGCGAGCAGGAGAGCTAGTTAGTGTGTTATATAACTCATTGAGTGACGGCACCTAGTAGGTCTACTCGTGCGGCCTAGAATTCAACAATACCGGGTTCGGTCCTAGGCTCAGCACCAATGACTTTTTAAGTTTTGTGCGCTTTTCCATCGCTTTTTAAGCCAGCTCAAAAGCCCTCGAGCAGGCTGGCAAACTCTGACACCAGAAGCTAGCACTACCTCCTACCACAAACAATAACAAAAGAATGACATGTTAAATATCCCGTCCCTAATATTAACCATGTAATTTTAACAACTTATTATACAACTAGTTTTCCCGTCCGCGTGTACTACTGTTTATCGCGAAAAAGCATCCTATGGTCTTCTAGGATATTAAAAACCAATGCAAATGTAGATATAGCACCAACGCTCTTGATGTTTTTTGACACTCCTGTTATTTCGTTTCCATGGCAACCGTTCCTTACAGCGAGAAATCAACATTTTCCGCAATAAAAAAGTACCCTTTGTTTTAATCCAAGGTATAAGCTACCTCCATTCCAAATTTAATCAAAATCCGTCTAGCCGTTATCGCGTGAAAGCTCCCCAAACAAACAAATGCATAATATAGATAGGTACTCATTGGCCAAGCTTGCCAAGTTAAAGTAGAAGACCAAAACATGTAAATAAATAGCAAATGTCTACCCTGTAGCTTTACAACGGATGCTGGTAAGTGAAAACCTGAGTAAAACGGATAATATGTATGTTCGCAGGGCTTCAAGCCTTGTCGAGCATGCTCCTGGGATCCCAAGCGCAACATTCATGTTGCCATCGGGGCTTGAATATATTTTTCATTCGCGTTGCGAAAGTAGCAATCTGTGTAATTAGTCTTGCCTATGGGAACAGCTAAAAGGACCATGTTCATACGTAATATATGTATAGAGAAGCTTTTATTTAAATGTAGTTTAAATCACCTTGCAAAAAGAGGGGATAATTATTTGAAGCCTTTGTCTATCTGTGGCATCGTAGATGTATGATTAATATCTCTTTAGCCTGTTTATTTTTGATTATATACCAAAACTAGCTTTCACCCGCGCGGATTACGGTTTATAGCGAAAAAAAGCACCCTACGTTCTTCTAGGATATTAAAAACTAATGCAAAAGTAGGTATAGCACCAATGCTCTTGAAGTTCGTTGACTTGTTATTTCGTTTACATCGCAACCGATCCTTAAAGCGTGTAATCAACATTTTCCTGTTTTCCCGTGGAAACTTAAAAGTAACAGTATGCCATGTTTTATTCTAGGGTATAAGCTATTTCCATTCTAAATTTCATCAAAATCCGTTCAGGTGTTATCGCGTGAAAGCTCCCCAAACAAACAAACAAACAGACAACGTTTCACTTTTATAATATATTGGTATGGATATACACGTACATTCCAACTTCGGTGAAGTCGGGGGCTTAGCGTATCTTGTATTATCAGTTTTCCTGTTTTAGTTTCCTTTATTTTGTATTTCAGATACAGATATTTGAATAATAATACCTACTTACATCTGTTATAATTTTTATAGTTTTTACCTGTTTTGTTTCGCTAATACTATCTTGATTAAGTTACAATTTTGTAATTCAATGATCACGTTCACTTCCTCGGCTAACAATGTATTTCGAGTAGACGGGTAACTGAACAAGTAAAATTATTTTAAAAATACAAAAGACCCGACCTGAATACGCGCTTACCCCGCTGATAATATTATAAAGGCGAAAGTTTGTATGTATGTATGTAAGGGTGTGTGTGTGTGTATGTAAGTTACTTATTCACGCTTAAACGGCTGAATGGATTTAGATAAAATTTGGTATGGAGGTAGCCCTGGAGTAACACATAGGCTACTTTATATCCCGGAAAAATGCACGGTTCCTGAGGGACGCGGGTTAAACCAAGGGGCGCAAGTTAAATGTTTCTTTTATATTTGCATATTTTACTATGCTTCAATAGTTGCAATTGCAACATTAGACTATAATATTAAAATTAACTTAAATAACTTTTTTTTGTTATTGTAAGAAGCTTAAAAGACAATTGGTACTGTTGGCTGTAGTACGCACCTATGAAACGTACAAACAAACAAACATACATACAACCCAAACACATAACCCTCAGTGCAATCGGGTAAAAACAACGCGGCATGAAAATGAGAACGCTGTTTATGCTGATCTTACCTTCTTTGCCCCTCATTACTGCAGATATAAACCGTTTTTGTACTAAGTGTTTCTTAATTATTTTATAAATAAATAAATGAAAATATATTCGGGACAATTCCTCACCAATTACCTAGCCCCAAACTAGGATACCCTGTACTATGGGTACTAGATAACGGATAAACATATATAGATAAGAATATTACATCCATGACTCGGAAACAAACATTTCTGCTCATCACACAAATGATTGCACCTTGCAGGATTCGAACCCGCGACCGTTCGATTTCGTACCTAGGATCTCTAGCCACAAGACCAACCGGTCGTCAAAATATAATGTGTTTTGATGGCAATAATTAATAGATTGTGCACCAAGGGGATAAAGCAGTGTTTTACGATAAGGGCGGCATATTGGACTCTGAGTGTAACGACTCTTAGACTTGTGTGTCTTTTGTGGACTCTTAGTTATGGGCGGCTTGAACCCCTCACTTCAGGACGTTACCTAACTCAGAGTCCCTGAGTTAGGTAACGTCCTGAAGTGAGGGGTTCAAGCCTTCTGCGAGACCATAAAAACCCAGGACTACATATATAAAACACTAGTTTTCCCGCCCGCGACTTCGTCCGCGCGGACTAACTGTTTATCGCGAAAAAAAGCATATTTTTCTTCTAGGATATTAAAAACCAATGCAAAAGTAGGTATAGCACTCGTGATAGACTTGTTATTTCGTTTCTATGGCAAACACAGACCATTCTGTGATGGCAACCGTTCCTTACAGTAAGTAATCAACATTTTCCAGTTTTTCCGTGGAAACTTACAATTTTCCGGTATAAAAAGTATTCCATGTTTTATTCCAGGGATTAAGCTATCTCCATTCTAAATTTCATCAAAATCTGTCCAGCCGTTATCGTGTGAAAGCTCCTCAAACAAACAAACAAACATACAACGTTTCACTTTTATATATTGGTATGGATTTACTTATATAAAAGTTTTATACAAGTTTATATTGATATTGGACACATTTGTCCAGTTATGGTGGGATGTCATTGGCTTTGGGGGCAAAGGTGTCCAGGGATCAACAATATTCGACGTTTTTTTTTGATGAATGCTCCAATAATACGGTGCCTATGGTAACCAGTTCGATTTTCGAATAAACTCTCTTTACAATGTTCGTATCAATGCTAAGAGCGCGTACCGACGTACGTGTTTTGTATGCTTTTTCATCAAGAAGCTTAGTAATTTTAATGTAATTAACGTTCTTGTTTTTCATTGATAGGTAAATAGGTACGTTTGCGAGGCGCGATTCGCAATGGGGAGGAGGGGGCTGCCCCCTGGTAGCCCTCTGCCCCCTATGAAATTGTTAAGTTTTAAATTTATTAAAAATCGGCTGTTTGGTCGCCGTAAATAAGATTATTAATTAGTAGAATGTGTTTTTTTCCCACTGCTTTCGCCAGGAAGTATATTGAAAATGATAAGTATGGTCCCAAAGACTAGGATAGGTCAGGTTAGAACATGATTACAAAAAGCGCGAGCCGAGCGAGCGAAGCCAGCGGAAAACCAAAGTTAGGTTCTGTTCAAAGTTAGTTACCTCTTTTGACATGGGTAATGGATCGAGTCTTCCGCCAAAGGCACGCTACACGAAGGTAGGTTATTGTGGGATTCCATCCCATTCCCGTCGAAGGTCTTCTTTCAGCGTTTCCACACTTTCATATTTTTCACCTGTAAACGCTGGAGCTCTCAAATGCAAGGCAAACAAACGGTGTGACCACGAGTCCGTCGCCAGGCAAACACACTATTGCGTTTAATCGAGACGTTTAACATCCTTATTAATAATTTTTTATTCAAATTTTCTTGACAGGTTACTAACTTGAAAGCAATCTTGCGTTCTGCCAAATTTTTCCGCTGCAGCAGCGTAAGTTGGTACCTAGGTAACACTTCGAGTGACGGAGCCTGTATATAATCATTCAGATCCAACCACAATAAGACGACCCTTCAATTTCCAAACTTTCCTTTCACGTATTTAATTTATTTATTTCATACTTTATGCACAAAATCAGTGTACGGAGGAGGACTTAATGCTATGACAGCATTTTCTGCCAGTTATCCCGGTCTGAGAAACACATTTTTGGTAATATCGAAAACTACGTTACGTCAAAGCTAACGAAATGTTTTTCTTTCCTCCTTAGAACACAAAGGGTTCAATAAGAACCCTTCACAATACCTTTGAAATGTATTAGTGGTTTCAATCGCATTACTTCTTAGTAAAAATTTGATACCAGAAGAGGTATTCACGGTAGGTAATACTTTTGTGTGATAGCAGTGTTTTGTAGAACAATAAATTAACATTATCATCAGCCTATACTTCTCCACTGCTGGACGTAGGGCTCTCCTAATACACGCCACTGTGCTCGGTCTTCAGCTCTTCTCGTCCATTTTCTTCTAGCCGCTTTTTAGCAGGTCGTCACTCCACCTGACCAGAAGGCTATTGCCTAAACGTTGTCTCCACTCGCGAACTCTTCTACCTCAAGGTTATCAAGTCTTCGGGAAATGTAACCAGCCCACTTCCTCTTTAGCTTGCTTATCCTTAGAGCTATGTCGGTTACCTTGGTTCTCCATCAAATATCTTCATTACGAATCTTGTCCTTCAGAGAAACTCCAAGTGTAGCTCTCGCCATAGTTCACTGAGCGACCTTAAATTTGTGGACTAATTAGACCGTGACGTTTCGCCTCCGTAGGTCATAACTGGTAGGACGCACTGATTGAAGACTTTTTTCTTCAGGCATTGTAGTTTGATCGACAAGAAGACTTGACGAAGCTTGCCGAATGCTGCCCGATCCAGCTAAACTCTTCTGTTGACTTTCTTCACAAAGCTGTTTTTACCTAATTGCAATATTTGACTAAGGTAAACATATTGCTGGACAACTTCAAGAGGTACACCATTGACTGCTATCGGTTCCAGGTCAATAAGATCGTTAAACATGATCTTGGTCTTATCTATGTTCATTCCGAGACAAATGCGTCGAGAAACATCATCTAGGTTGGTCCTCATACTATGTAAGTCTTGCAGCGACTCCGCCATTAGGACGATATCATCATACCTATTCCATTCTAATCCAGTACGTCTTAAACATATCTTCTAAGGCATTAGTGTTAGGCATAGCAGTTTCAGAGATATAACATCCCCCCTGTCTCACTCCCTTGAGCATTTGGATATGTTTAGACTGCTGGTTTTGTACTTGGACACCCATAGTCGCTGCGTCATACAGATACCTCAGTACTTCGGTGTATATCACCAGTCCACTTGACAACTACAAAGACTACAGAACCGCCCAGGATTCATCGGAGTCTAAGGCTTTCTCATAATCCAAAAAAGCAAGACACAAGGGCTCTTTATACTCTTCAGACTTCTGTATAACCTGCCTCACTGTGTGTATGTGGTCTATTTTGCTAAATCCTCCGCGAAACCCGGCCTGTTCAGGAGGCTGGAATTTGTCAAGTCTTCTTGCGAGACTTCTTTCTTCGTGTGAAGTTTTACATCCCTTTCATTTATTGAAACGAAGGAGTAGATTTTCCGTAAAAAATTGACGTAAGTAAACCAAAAGCACATAATAAAACTTTCAATATTATTACTATAGACCAAAACCGTATAAAACCATCCCCAAAAAATAATTGTAACTAATCCGCCTGCTCACGCTTGGGAAAACCAGTACAATATGAATAATTTCTCATCCCGAACAAAACGGACATGTGCGCGACTCGTGTCCCGCGTCCCACGTCACGCGTGCCCGACGTGACTGGGGCCCTAATCAACCCCAAATGTAGGGCCACCACTACTTTGGCAAATTGAAACTTAGCTTCACCGAGATAGCACCCGATGATGCTAATGACAAAACTTTCAATGGCGGTCTTATGACTTTATCGCAATCTATTTCACTATAATAAGGCAAAGTAGCAAAAAAGTCTGTGCAATGAAGATCATAAAAAAACGGTCTAAGAAACTCAACAGAAGAGAGCTGCTATTAAACAAAGCTAACAGATTTTATTTTTTATTTCTGCGTCCTTCAACTTAAAACCAACTTAGAAGACAATTACAAATTTTTAAAAGGATAATCAAACCATGTTTATTTAACGCTTTTTTTTAGCTTGCCCTGTTTGTTGATTTTTGTTTTAAATTTATTATTAGAAATGAACAACCCCTTCCTGTTGACCAATTGGTCTGAAATTTGGTACATGTCTTTAGTTCTGATAACAATACAATTATGTATATTCAGTATTATTGTAAATCCAAGATGGCCACAGCCACAAAATGGCGGTTCAAGTATTTTTTTTCAAAACCCCTCAATATAGGTATCAAATAAAAGGGCTTAACTAGTAAAATACAGCCCACCATGACAATTATAAATCTAAGATGGCTGCCACCACAAAATAGCGGATTACTTATTTTTTTCAATCCTTCTATATCAAATGAAAGGGCTTGACAAGTAGAACACTTTAGAAATAACGAAATAAAAAACTAAAAACTTAAAAAACAAAATGAACAAAATAAAAATATGTACCAAACCAACTTAGTTTCATCACCTTTGTTGCGTATTTTCACTGGAAATGCGTCACAAGTAACAGGCGGCGATAACGTAATCGTAAATGTGTGTGAAATCGTAGTGATTCATGCCGGCTCAGACTGGTTCGTGGCGGTGCAGTGGTGCAGTTTCACTGGCTCAGGCGCATAGCCTATATAAGAGAATTTGTCACCATTGCTTAGTCACTCAGTCCAGCACTCGACGACTCAACATCATCCGAAGATGCCTCGTGCAGAGGCAAAACACGTGTTGTATTGATGTCAGACGTTTGTTATTTGTATCGAGTTCAATTTGGGTAGGGTTTGCTTAGCGTGGGGTTTTACTTTTGTTATAAATTAATTTTACCATTTATCAATTGTCAGACTTACAGTTTTGGCGGAAGTAAGCTACATATTTTTATTTTGTTCATTTTAAATATGGATTTCCGCAAAGTAACGCCTGAATCTATCAACTATAAAAACTTAAAATAAAATAAGTAAAAACAAAATTTTACTTAATCGGTTTTATTGAAAAGAATATAATGTACTAAAAGCTAAAAATAAAACAAAAGATCTGCTGGGAGGAAGGCATGTATTTCTTAAATTGTAAAGTCGTAACAGGAACGTGGGCTTGACAAGAGCACTAAATGGAAATTACCTAATCGTGGGCCCAACTGAGTCATCACAGGCTTTAATAAAATAAAACATTAAAGGTTTACACAGTTGGCATCCCTACTAAAGGTATAAAACGACCCCGGGGTACCAAGCTGCCCGTGAAAAACGCCGCGAATTGAATATCAACTGACACCTGGCAGACGGAACACGGCACGTGACCTGTAGTTGTCTTACAGTACTGTACTTCTTACAAATGACGTTATGTTGGTATGGTTTTGAGCAATGCCACAATGTGGTAACCTACCTACCAAATCTTTCTGGAAAATTCTAAACAACCGTGCAACAGTGAGCTTTCGGCTTAAAGGCGCCTCCAAAACACTGTTACATTATCTATACTTATAATAAAACTGTAACGGGTCCAATTCTGTACATGAAGATATTTTGAAATATTTTTTTGGACCTTACTCTAGATTCGATACTGAAGCCAAAACTGTTTTTTTTTTTCATTTTTGTCTGTCTGTCTGTCTGTCTGTCTGTCTGTATCTTGGCTAGGCATCACGCTGAAACTACTGAATGAATTTAAATGAAACTTGGTATGATTTGAGTTCATACTACGAGGTAGGACTTTTCATCTCGAAAAATGAAAGGGTTCCCGCAGGATTGGGGTTAAAAGTTATTTCAAAAAACAGTTACTGAAACTACGGGACGGATTTTGATGCAACTTAGCGCAGTCATAGTTTATATGATGGATTAAAATTGGGGATATTTTGTATCCCGAAAAAATAAAGAGTTCCTGCGGGATAATGTCCTAAATTCTGTAAATAAAAGATATTTTGTAATTTTTTTGGGGCCGTTCTATATTCAATACTAAAGCCAAACCTGTATTTTTTTAATTTTCGTCTTTCTGTCTGTCTGTACCTTGGAAGTGCATTACGCCGAAAATACTCAATGAATTCAAATGAAATTTGGTATGATTTGAGTTCTTACCTCGAGGTAGGAAATAGGGTACTTTACATCCCGAATAATTAAAGTGTTCCTGCAGGATAGGCGTTGAAAGTTATTTAAAAGAACACGTATCACCCAGAAACTACTTGACGGATTTTGTTGAAACTTGGCACAGTCATAGTTTATATAATGGGTAAACTGTGAGGATACTTTTTATCCCGAAAAATAAAGTGTTCCTTCGGGATAATGTCCAAAATTCTGTAATTTTCTGTAGATATTATGTAATTTTTTTTGGATGCTGTTCTATATTCAGTACACTAAACCCAACACTGTATTTTTTTAATTGTTGTCTGTCTGTCTGTCTGTCTGTCTCTCTGTCCATCTGTCTATCTGTATCTTGGCAGCGCACCACGCTGAAAATACTTAATGAATTCAAATTAAATTTGGTATGATTTGAGTTCACACTTCGAGGTAGGACATTGGATACTTTTCATCCCGAAAAAATTAAGTGTTCCTGCAGGATAGGGGTGGAAAATTATTTAAAAGAACGCTTAGCACGCTGAAATTATTGGACGGATGTTGATGCAACTTGGCACAAACATAGTTTATCAGATTGGTGAAAATCATGGATACATTTTGTCCCGAAAAAATAAAGGGTTCCTGTGGAATATGGGTCCAAATTCTGTACATTAAAGATATAGTGTTTTTTTTGGAAGTTACTATATATTCGATTACGAAGCCTAAACTGTATATTTTTTCATTTTTGTCTGTATGTCTGTCAGACTGTATCTTAGCCGCGCATCACGCCGCCAGAACTACTGGATGAATTCAAAAGAAACTTTGTTATGATTTGGGTTCGTACTACGAGGTAGGACATTATTAACAATTATTTTTTTGTTATTCGTGTCTTTCTTTCTGTTTGTCTGTATGTTTGTTTGTTCACGCATCACGTAAAAACTACTGGACCGATCGCAATGCGGTTTTCATTGTTAGATAGCTTAGGGTTTGATTTAAATCTGGTGTAATTGGTATCTCAATCCGGTGAGTTAGAAGCCGAGCAATTGATAAAGTATTATTGACGGCTGAAGAAATTTTGTTCAAATGTTGGTATATTGGTCCTGGAATAGCACATTATGGTACTTTGAACCTAAAGAAAAGAACACGCGTGCGAAGCCGCGGGTACAGCTAGTACTTAAATAATGATATGCAACTAATTGTTGGTTTGTCTCGTATATATTGTCCTCCAAATGGAGATAATGAATCCCAATATTTTGGCTTTCCAGATTGTATCTTATTTATAATTGTACTAATACATAAATAAAATTAAAAAAACAACCCGTCCTGTAAGAAATAACTTATGACAACAAATTAATATTGTTGGATGCCTTCAATTTTACACTCATATTGTAAAATTCGAAGTTTTTTTTATTTAATTTTAATTTAGAGCCATACTGCCGGCATATTGTATGTTTTCAAAAATGTATAGCATAAGTTACTCGGGATGATGTAAGGATTCTAACAAAACCCTATACATCCAAATCTGTTCAGGCATTTAAAAGTTATGGTGAAATAAAGAAACTCACATACATAATACATACATGAACCCCGAAAACACTACACTCATATTTAGGGCAGTCGTGTATATGGTGTTTTGGTTCTTTGGTGAATCTCTGCATGCACATATATGTGAAGCTTGATGAGTGTTTTTTTGAAAAGGCGGGCCAGAAATCGTGCATTTTTCATGCAAATTGAAGGAACCCTCAAGATGTTTATCTCAAAATCAAAGATATATATGACTGCTAAGCCATCGGAGAAGCCCTTACAGGTAGTAGGTAAGTACTTTCAGCTGCAATATTAATGTTGAGAAGAGAGTTTTAGTCGCTTCTTGAGTGTCACCTAAAACTACGTGTGAAGGTGAGCCCATAAAGAGAGCGAACGTAAGGCCGGTACAAGTTGGCGGCAGTCCATACATAGTTACAGTAAGGACTGATCCCTATTCAATGCCTGCCTGGCACAACGACACAATTATCATACCTTAACCTTACTAACCTAAAAGGATTTGACAGTTTCGGCGTTAGTACTAAGTACTATACTAATAGAGTAGTGGTAGCCTATCGGTTCAATAGTGAAACTTAGAATCCAACGATACAGGGTTCGGTCCTAGGCTCCGCACCAATTACTTTTTTAAGTTATTTGCGGTTTCCCATCACTCCGTGCTTCGGAGGGCACGTTAAGCTGTCGGTTTCGTCTGTTATTGATTAATTGCAGTCGGTGCCCTCTGGCGATATGACAAACTCTGACACCAGAGGCCAGCACTACTTCATACGACAAAGAAAACAGAAGACTTATTTTGACTTAAGCCATATGACATGGCTTAACGACTGCAATTAATTAATAACTGTTCTCGGGCGGCCTGATAAATTCTGACACCAGAGGCCAGCTAGCTCATACGACAAACAAACAAACTATACATCCATACCAATATATAAAAGTGAAACGTTGTCTGTTTGTTTGTTTGTTTGTTTGGAGAGCTTTCACGCGATAACGTCTGGACGGATTTTGATGAAACCTGGAATGAAGATAGCTTATACTCTGGAATAAAACATAGGATACTTTTATCCCGTGAAATTGTAAGTTTTCACGGGAAAACAGGAAAAACTAGAAGAAACTCGCTGTAAGAAATGGTTGCCATGGAAACGAAATAACAAGTATGTCAAAAAACAAGAATATTGGTGCGACAGAATACCTAATAATACTACGTAGTGGTGCTCTACCTACTTTTGCATTGTTTTTTTAATATCCTAGAAGAACATAGGATGCTTTTTTCGCGATAACCGTAGTAGTAGAGTAGTCCGCGCGGACGAAGTCGCGGGCGAGAAAACTGGTACTCTATGTTTCCGGTCGCGATGAAGCTACATTTAAGGCGTGAATGCACCAAACAAACGAGACTAAAAAATAATAAAAATTAAATTATAAATTCGGGATAATTCCACACCAAATTACCTAGCCAAACTAGGATTTCCTCTACTATGGGTACTAGATAACGAAAACACATACATAGACCCAAATATTACATCACATCCATGATTTGAAAACGAACATTTCTGCTCATCACACAAATGATTGCACCTTGCAGGATTCAAACATGCGACCGTTTTATTTTGTACCTAGGGTCATTAGCCACGAGACCAACCGGTCGTCGTCATTGATCAGTCGTTATTGGAGTGCCCATACTGCGCTGTACTGCGCCAGGCGTGACAAGTGCAGTAAAAAGTAAAAGGGGTCTGTTTATGGGCCGTAAACAAGCGCCCGGCGCGGCGGCCGCTGGTACTTGGCTCTGCTGCGTGAAATCATTTTACAGACTGGGGACAAGCGTTCTGGTGCCTCATCCTCACCTGTTGTTTTCTTTCTAACTGTCCACAAAAGGAATGAAATAAGTATAATAAAAAAAAATGCTTTTGCGGGTTCTATTCTTTTGTTTTTAATATTTTTTTCCTTTATTTTTTTTTTCTCTTTTAACAATTTTATGTATTTTTTTCCTATTTTACTTTTTCTAGTTTAACTTTTCTTTTCTTTTTTTTTATTGAGTTGTCATTGGTTTGTGAGCTACCCTGAAAGTTTCAGCCGGATAGCTAATAGGGAAGTGCTCGAAATTTGAATTGCAAGATTCCAGACAAAATACATAGATACATACATAAATAGACAGAAACAAGTGAAGTTAAAAAATAAAAGCTTTTAAAACAGATTCCAGTTTGCCCTGAATGTCTCGATAAATACATTTCACGTTCCCTGAAATCTGTTTTTACAATTTTGCATATCTATGAACAAGCTTTCAAATAAATCAGGTTACAAATTATTTATAAATAACATTAGTGATTTATGTGTGTAGGAAATACCACGATGTTTTTCTTTGTTTTGAAATTCTATAAGGTTTTTGTAGAAAAGAAAACACGAGGAAATGACTGGGTGTATGGCGGGATTGGTAGGCTAAAGTGAATTACTCAATGAACTTTCAAGTAACCATATCTAACTCCGTTAGGGAATCGCGAATGTGCGAGTTTCAACGGAAATTCAATTCGAGGTCCTGTAATGAGAAAATCTAATCAGAACATAATGACACAGGCTTCTGCGGAGATTTCATTATTGCTTGTTTTATAGATCTGGTGAATCTGTCTCGAAGGATCAGAATGAAGATCCTTGCCCTACGTTGAACGAAGGATTGGTTTGGTATGGTCCTTCCAACGCAGTTGATTCTAGCCACCATGCCATGCGCCAAAATGGTCAAAGATATTTATAAAGAATTATTTATTTTTGTGGATGTTTGGTTGGTTTCGCTGTTCAATACAACTGAAGTTTCAATAATAAGCATTTTTTACAGGTTTTTAGAAAAATGATAACGCGGGTTGTTTTGTAAACAATATTGTTGGTTATTGCCGCGTTTCTGAAACGCGTCCGGTATGTTTGCAGATGCTCAGGTTGATGGTTTTCATGCCATCATCCCAAAGCAGTGTGTATAATTACTCGGCTGCTGGCGTGGCAGCACGAACACCATCCTGGCAGCATTGGCCTCCCGCTCGGACAGTCCAATGTTCGGTCACCGGATGCACCTTCATAATGAAAGCCTATTAGTATATATATATTAAAACGTAAGTACCTGTCTATTATTATAATATTTTTGATTATTAATTGAAATTATGTTTATTTATGTGTATTTTGTAAATTGTGTTTTAGGTCTCTGGTTTATGTGCTGTTCTAGGAACTGAAATACCAACACTCAAAATTCCTTTAAACCTCAAGATTTTTTTATCGATTGCTCAGTTTCTACTCATCGGATTAAAAACTGGTGTACTTGACACCAGTTTTTGAGTCAAACCTTAAGGATATCTACCAGTGAAAACCGCATCTCAATTGGTCCAGTAGTCTTACGTGACGCGCGAACAGACAAACAGACAGAAACGATTTACAACAAAAACTTGTTCAGTAGCTAATATTAAGTAGTTTAAGTACCCAAAAGTAAATATCTTCATTGTACAGACTTTTTGGTACTTACTGTTTTTTATAAGTATAGGTAGATAGATATAGATATATATCTAGATAGATAGAAGATAACCTGAAATCAACAATGTTTAAAAAACCTGAAATAAATTTACATAACTTTTTTTTTTAAAGCCGTCCATGTGCTTATGATGGACACGCATAGACCTGCTGTGTACTGTTTTCATTGCTGGGTAGCTTAGGGTTTGACTTAAAAGCTGGAGTCCTTGGAATCTTAATCCGAAAATTCAATCGATAAATAACTATTTGACGGCTGAACGAATTTCGAAGAAATGTAGTATATAGGCACTTTTGGTCCTGGAATAACATATAATAACGCGGGCAAAGCCGCGGGCACAGCCAGTCGTTTATAAACGATTAATTATTGTATGCTACAACTGTTCAAAATCGATTTCACATCACATCATATGTGTCACGAACCCTAACTCTCAACATACAAAACACACTCTAAAATATTGAACATCACCATAATTGGCGTTCGATGGCTGCCAATTTCTTTGCCAAGTAAATTGTGTTTGCCTTCGCTTAGTACATAAGTAGAACATTATGGAAATTGTTAGCGGAATTAGCTTCTGATTATGTGACTATGCAGATATTGTCGAGCTTTTAGCGATATTAGAAAATAAAATAGGTATTTACGTAGATATTGAATGAACCTTTTACTTTGACTTTGTACCCTCTCGATTAGTGAATTTTTCACAGTTCTCATAAAATAACTCATGAAACTAGCATAATGCCGAGGATAGACCAAGAGAACGAGAGCGAGCGAAGGCTACCGAGCGAAAGCGAACAAATCAATGTGGACGACTTAACGAAAACGAGCGAGAGCCAGCGTAGGCCTTCGTTCGCATTTGGCCGTGCTCCGCCGCGTGTCGGTCTTCAAAGGGAATTATAGCGAACGAGCGCACGCGGTGTGTACGAATGGGCGAATGCTCGTTCTGCAGCGACCGTTGCACGGAACGGACGTCTCGCGCATACATTTTTAGGAAGGTTCATTCTTGTCGTTTAGTAAGTATGGAATGGTCGAATGAAAATCTTCTGAGGCTCATAGAGCTTTATAGGCATATTTTAATATAATAGCAATAATAAATGGGCAGCTTCACGATGCTTTTGTAATTTCCCCATACGGAGAAAAAAACTTCCCAAATAGGGGAAAAATTGCTGAAATACGAGTAGTAATGGTCCGTGTTATGTGACATTATCGTTTTCTAACGAAAAGTTTAATTAAATAGAGAAACAAATCTTTAGCTGTTCAATATTTAAATTCACTAAAAAAACATTTTAGGCAGCCATCTAGTCTCAGCCCAGTTTTCGTACGCTTATGCAAGGATCTGTGGAGCTACATTTATTAAAAGTTATTTGTTAACAAAATCGGCAAGCATAACGTGTCACAACTGTGAATATTCGGTATGTAAACCTCTAACTTAAATTCCTGATAACATGATTTGCGTATTGTAGTACAGTTTCTACCTAAATTATATTAATGACATGGTGTTTATTTTTTTAGTTATAAAATGGCAGTAACACCGTCAAAATGTCACGTCTATAGTTGTCACATCCGTAATTTCACTGTGACTACGGTTGTGTCATTTTTAATACTTTTGGGTTTGGTTTGTGTAAGTAAAGGTCAGATCCGTAGTCGAGATGTCACAACTGTATTATAATAATAAGTTTTCTCTTTTTAAGGATGTCCAGTGCAAAAATAAAACTCAAAAAAAAGTTTTTAAGTTATTTTAAATAATACAATTTTTGATAATGACCCATTTAACGATCTATTAATTAACATTAACATTGAAATAAAACACCATTACCACCCTAGCAACAACACGCAACACTACATCATTTAAAAATGATTTATTACAAATTAAACATTTTCACCAGTTCCTCGGACTTGGACCACATAAATTAGGTGCGATGCGAAAAAGTCACAATCGGAGTGGCGTTTGTGTAGAACGTGTCAGTAGGGTTAAGTATTGTTATCTTATTCACGCTACAGTCTGCTTATGTCTATATCAGATGCACACGAAGCACGACAGTGGCAATGTAGCCGTGTTTGCCTGTAGTAGTATCTACTCCAGTTTTTGTTTATTTGGTTTTAAAACGTGCCGTTAGCCGTTTAACTAGATCTATGTCATAGTGATTTTGTCTTTTTGTTTCCCCAAAGATTACCCAAACATATAATTTTTCCCTAAAATGGGGAAAAAGCCCCAAAAACACCCTGATTCGCCGAGGTTCGCCGATTGTCGCCGGGTTCACACGCGTTCACTTAATGTGGACACTACGACGAAACCGAGCGAGCGTGCGGTACTAATCGGCGTTTGCCTTCGCTCGCTCTCATTCTCTTGGTGTGGACCCGGCATAATACAAATTTCCTAACAAACTTATTAGGTACGGCTATGTATGGTTTACTAGTTAACGATCTGAAGCTGACTATGATAACGCTTTTTATGCCCGCGTCAAATCTGAACTAATTTAACTCTTAACTAATTCCACATAATAACAAGTTTGTTAGCGTATCGATAAACGTCTGGATCGATTGCAATGTGGCTTTCATAGTTGGCTTAAGATACTGGCTACGGAATCTTAACTCTATGTGTGTCCGACACGCACTTGTGAATATATTTATTTATTGCTCTGTCATTTAAAAAAAGCGGGTGGGCTGTGTCACGCCACACGGTTTGTTTGGCGTGAAACGTCTACGCCACGTACAAATCGCGATTTATACCGATTTAAAGATCGCAAATATTTTGCTGACTTTGAGCGGGACACCCGCGGTTTTGCCCCCGTGTTCATTTCTTTGGGATAAAACTAGCATATGTGTTCTTTCAGGACCAAAAGTACCTATAAAATACAAAATACAAAATTTCACTCGTTCGTCAAATAGTTTTTTTCGATTGCTCAGCTTCTGTTCGCTAGATTAAGATACCAAGTACACAAGTATTTAAGTCAAAACCTAGTTTTTACATTAGCTTATTTTAAGTCTCCTATTCATTTTTTTATTATTATCTTTGTATAGACTTTTTTCGTACATATTGCTCTATTATAAGTATAGATAGATATATATTACTTTAAAATTAACATAACTTTAAACACCTATCCCGCAAGAACCATTTTTTTATAGGTAAAAAAAGTGTTCTCTCATTTAACCGATCATACGCTGACTAAAACGAAACTAAAAAAAAAAAAAACACTAAATGAATAATTATGAAAATTAATGTAACAAAAATATGAACAAAATAGAAAATATGTAGCTTACTTCCGCCAAAATTGTTAGTCAGACAAATGATAAATGGAACCCCACGCTAAACAAACCCTACCCAAATTGAACTATTGTAAAATATAAATGAAAAGAAAGCTAAGGCCAGGAGGCCACAAAAAAAAACTATATAATACACAATATAAAACCCCCACGCTAAACAAACCCTACTGAAATACAAGTATCGTAACACTTATATATTTATATACATATATTATAAATACACAACAAAAAACATATACCTCAATCTAAATACCAAATGTCTGACATCAATACAATAAAATTAATGTAGTTTCGCTGCAGTATCAAATATAGAGTACCATGCAAAAAAAAAACTGCAATGTAAAGAATTGCAAATGTTACAGTTATAGATATAGATATTTTGTACTCTTATTTTTTTACCGACCGTAGTCGGGTTTTAGTCTTTGATCTTTTGTCTTGTTTTCATACTGCATACTGTATCGAATATTCTCAGCGAGATCTTTGCTACAACACCCATATCAATACGCTACCCTACTATACAATAAAAGCAGTTACTCGATGTCTGTAAAAATGTATAATAGATTACCGCAGCACATAAAGATACTGCCTTTTGCTAAATTTAAATGTGAATTAAGAGCGTGGTTGCTGGATCACAATGTTTACTGTCTTAATGACTACTTAGATTCTCATTAGGCTTATTATTATTGTCATCATTGTAAATATAATTGCTATTTTTATCGCATGATGCATGTACTTATCAAATTATAATTTATAATTTAAGTTACAATTTTTGCATGCCATTTAATTGGCGAAATGTGTCAGGTCTTTTCACTGTAAAACATCAATTTATATTAACTCACATTTGGAGCAAATAAAATATATTCTATTCTATTCTTCTATGTACGAGTAAATCGGGTGCTAACACAAAAACATCAGTTTTTCTGATTTTTCTCTGTGCGTCCTGCCCTCTGTCTTTTGATAAAAACATAACATTATCGAGCTGATAGTCAGCTCAACTCAATGAGCTGAAAGATGACACCAAAATTATATCTCTGAATCTCATAGTTACAGAGTTCTAAAAGAGAGACGATATACGACTTCTAGTTACGGTCCCTCTTTTTACCCGACTACGGCGAAGCAAGGGTAATGAGTAGACTATGTATGTATGTATATGTATTTGGGTATGTGGATGTTCCACCATAGCGTCGCCTCTATTGGTCCGATTTTGACAAGCGAGGTATCAATCGATTTTTCTTCAGGTATAGTGTCATAAGCTATATATTTTTACTCGAATAAGGCGACGCAAAGGAAGGGTTATGTGTTTAAACTAAAAACTTGGTCCGATTTTGACAAGCGTGGTATCAATCGATTCGTCTTCATGTATAAGCCATTTTTTTACCCTACTAAGGCAAGGCAAAGGAAGGATTATGTATTCAAACTAAAAACTTGGTCCGACTTTGACAAGCGATGTATCAATCGATTCGTCTTCATGTATAAGCCATTTTTTTACCCTACTAAGGCAAGGCAAAGGAAGGATTATGTATTCAAACTAAAAACTTGGTTCGATTTAGACGAGCGATGTATCAATCGATTCGTCTTCATCGCAAGAGTGTCATTGCCTATTTATTACCCGACCGTAGTTGGGGTTTAGTTTTTGAACTTATGTCTTGTGTTATTCGTAAAATATTTAATAGCAAAAATTCGAAAGGTACGATTGCAAATCAACGTACAAAAAAATAGTATTCTATTGAAATACTTTAAATTAACTGCACCGTATAAGATAGCACACCAAGTGAAAAGTTGAACTTTGTCTCCACGGTAAGTTAAAACACTTTCAACTTTAAAAACGTGGAAATCACGTCCAAGATGAGATAAATTGTATGGCACGGCACGTATACTGAGGAGCTCTATATAGAAAGTAGCTGTACCCGCAGCTTCGCACGCGTGGTCATTTCTCTAGGTTAAAAGTGCTCTATGTACTTGTCACGAGGCGGTCCAGGGGTTTGGGTTAGTTCCACTAGCCCAGGGAACAAACCTCAGTGGACACAAAATTACAGGAACAATTAGGAGCACAGGAACAGGAGGAGATGTTCATAAACAGAGATCTTGCACTCTACTATTCTATTCAGTCTTCTTCCAGTTAAATAATTTAATATATTTGGTAAGAGTGTACCCTTGGGGCTCTAGTATTTTTATTATCACAGACTTTTCGAACTTCAACGATACGGATGAAAACAACCACGAGAAAAAGTACTATCATATATATTTAAGAGTCCAGGGCCATTATTCACTATGAACAGTCACACGCGTAACGCTGTGGAATCGTTCGGAAAAGTACGGCAATTCTCGAACATGCACAAACAATTCCACGCAGATATCTTAACGCGTTGCATTACGTGGCCGAGTGGCAATAGAGAATAGGGTCCCAGTTGTAATAAACTTATTTAGGTAATTTATCACATATTATTTCGTAAAATTCGGTTTTGCTAATAATCAATATCGGAATGACCGGTTATTTGAATTTAGAATTAATAATGACAAACTATCAAATGGAATGAAATGGATTATGAAAGAATTAAGAGATCAAATGAGTATTATTACGAAAGAGGTTTTTGTAACTTTTAAACTTTCGCGATTCGAACACATAGTTAAATATTTAAACGGGACTTAATCGCGCTGAAAACTTAATATTTATTTACTTCGACGTTTCGATCAAGTTAAATTGATCGTGGTCACGAGAAGACTGAAGTAGCAGGTGTCAGCGTCGAGAAGGGCGAGCGTTGTCTCCAACTACCCGCATTTGGTTTTGTAAAAATTCAGAATTGTCACGACACACGACACTAACGACATCTGCAGATATCTTCTGACATAAACCGCGACGCGAACACTTGCTTATCACGGGATTCCAGGACGCAGCCAACTTGAAACCATCCTCTCGGTTGAAATTGGGATACTTTTTAATTTCAACCGCTTCACGTACAATCCTGGAGTGGTAGTGACGTTCCGTGGAGAGGATCTTCGGGTCATGGAGTTCAATCCAGTGATTCGGGCCCGATTCGAGCAAATTCTCAGCAATTGCAGATTTATTTCCTTTTTAAAGCTATTTTCGTTCCTTTTGCTTTATTATAAGTATAGATATCGATAAAAAGTCACGCGTTAAACATATTATATCGATAGATACGTGTGTGGCACCACCACCAGACACCATTATAAAAGTTATATTCTTGTTCGGTAGCTTATTTTGCGACCTCTGGACCAATCTTTTAATTATCGTCATTGTATACAGGCTTTTTGTTACTAACTAAAAAGCTATTGAACATGAATACAATTTTTTGATGTGTAAAATATCTAATGGCGTGGTACGGGGGTAACAGCGACTCTTGGCGTGGCGAGCGAGCGGCGCGCCGCTCCTGGCTTGTCGGCTCTTTCCGCCTCAAATACTCAAATACTCATTCATTGATAAATATTATTACACGTCAACAAAGCTAATTATTCAGAATATAGGAAAAAAATGTATTAATCACAATCATAGTACAAAAAGTTGGTATACAGTGTGTATACATCCAGAATACAATAAATATTCATCAAGCAACAATATGTCAACTTTTTTTTAAATAGAAACAAAAGCTTGGCCATATTCACCTTATAAGCCATCACATATATTTTTAGCTATTACCTACGGAGCCAAAACGCGGAAACTCACGAAGGGGCTGCTCCACAAATTGAAAGTCGCTCAGCGAGCTATGGAGGGAGCTATGCTCGGAGTTTTTCTAAGGGACAGAATCCGAAATGAGGAGATCCGCAAGAGAACTAAGGTAACCGACATAGCTCAAAGAATTAGCAAGCTGAAGTGACAATGGGCCGGTTACATAACTCGGAAAACCGACAACCGTTGGGCTAAATGATTCCTAGAGTGGAGACCGCGTTTAGGCAAACGTAGTGTAGGGCGCCCGCCGGCCAGTTGGAGTGACGACTTGCGGAAGGCGGTCCGGTAGCGACTGGATAAGGAGAGCCGAAGATCGGGCTCAGTGGCGTTCACAAGGAGAGGCCTACATCCAGCAGTGGACGAATACGGGCCGATGATGATGATGATGAAGACGTCCATTTTTTTATGTGCAAAATGTAATCACTCCAGTTGGGAATTGAACACTGGTATTACAGACCGGCAGCCAAACGGTTTCCCGTTTCGTCAACCAGACTTATGGTATCAGGCCGAAAACTAAGTATAGATCAAACGAAGAGTTGCTGATTCACAGTTGACCAATGAGAGCGTGCGGTGCAAAACGTTTCTCGTTTATTTTACCAGACTGCGCAACGCAAAAGCCCGGTAATGTGTTTATCAGCCTATGTATGTATGTATGTATGTATGTATGTATGTATGTATGTATGTATGTATGTTTGTATGTATGTATGTATGTATGTATGTATGTATGTATGTATGTATGTATGTATGTATGTATGTATGTTTGTTTCTTTGTGGCACTGTATAGGCCAAACCCGTTGACCGATTTTGATGATTCTTATGTCAGTCGTTTTATCTTAATCTTGCGAGTGCTACTAAAGACATGACATTAATCTTTATTCAATATGGAGACAACCAGACGCCATATTGTGAAAAATAATATAAAAGAAAGTCGAAAAACTTTGTCAAGTGGGATATCATTGAATAGGTATTTGATAATAATCTTTAGGTTTCTGTTATTTTTTTTCATTTCGAATGTCCATTTAGGTACTATAACAATTTAATGTATGTCTGTATATTTGTGCCACTATAATAAAGACTAAACACGTGGACCGATTTTGATTATTTTTACGTTAATCGTTTTGTCTTAAATTTGCGAATGCTACTAATGACATGAAATTAATCAAAATTTAATATGGCGCAACCAGACGCCATATTGTGAGAAGGAAAAAAAAAATCGACAAAGTAAGTCAATCATTGAAATCATTTTTAGATTTCTCATATTATTTTTCATTTCGGATTACCATATAGGATCTATTACGATTTAAAGTTCGTTAGCAACGATTCTCACTAATTTATAAAAATATAAACTAAAAGATTAGATTTTTGATTTATATAAGATGCAGTCGGAGGCACGAAGAGTTAGCTCGCCAGTAGCTGATCCCGTCAAAGGAGAAATAAAATGCATGATACCTCCGACTGCATCTTATTTTTCTATATCAAAAATCTAAAGCCTGCTTGCCTTTTTTTAGTTCTTATTAGAATTTTTTGTTTTTATAATATTTTATTTTTATTTATGTTTACACATCTGTCAGACGTCCCGTGACGGCTCAATTTTTCTTTTTAAATTGTGTCCGTCTGGTTTTCTTTTTGTTTATCTGTTTCTTCGCTCACTTAAAAACTACTAAACCGATTGCGATGCAGTTTTCAAAGTTGGAAGCTTAGTACTTGACTTACAAATTTGTGTACTTGGTATCTCAAAACAATGGCTAGAAGCCGAGCAATCACCAGTAAGTACCAAAAAGTCTATACAAAGGAGATAATTAAAAAATAAATACAAATTGACCTTAAATAAGCTAGATACTGAAAATGAATATAACATTTTTTTAAATCGCGTCAATCTGTTTGTTTATTTGCGCATAACGTAAAAACTACTAGACCGATTGCGATGCAATTTTCACTACTGGATATTTTAGGGTTTGACTTAAAATCTAGTGTACTTGGTATCTCAAACTCAATCCGATGAGTAGAAGCCGAGCAATCGATAAAAATATTTTTGACGGCTGAAGGAATTTTGATCAAATGTCTTGGAATACATAGAGTACTTACTTACTCGGATATTTCAATCCGATGATTAGGAGTCGAGCAATCGATAAAAACTATCTGAAGGCTGACAAAATTTGGTATTTTAAACTTGCAATGTATGGATGTTTGCTTAAAAGTTGAAAAACATGTTGGTTCAGTTCCGCTGACATGGCGTTTTTATGGTAAGCATGACCTGAATCGACCTCCAGGATTAGCCCTTGATAAAATAACTCCGATCAACAGCACAGACACGAAATTTTGTGTCCACATTTTCTTGGACTGAACTGGACGTATGCCTCTCCTAATGCACGCCACTGAGCTCTGTCTTCAGGATCTCCTTATTCATTTTCTTCCGGCCGCCCCTCGCAGGTCGTGACTCTACCTGGCCACAGGGCGTCCTACAGTGGTCTCCACTTGAGAACTCTTTACCCCAACGGGTATTGGTTCTTCGGGAAATGTGACCAGCCCACTTCCACTTTAGCTGGCGTATCCTTAGAGCTATGTGGGTTACTTTGGTTCTCTGTCGGATATCTTCATTACGAATCTAGTCCTTCAGTGAAAGTCCAAACATAGCTCTTTCCATGGCTCGCTGAGTGACCTGTTGACTGCTGTACGCATTTTATTGTGATAGAAGGTTTTAAGTTTTGCCATGACATAGTTGCTGCACTCAAGGTTGGGTCTTGACTAGGAAACTCCACAACGGTTAATAACACAGACATGAAATGTTGTATACGCATTTAATTGCGATAGTCCGTTCTAACTTTCACCATGACATTGCTACAGCAAAAAAAAGTCTTAGAAAACACATTAGTTTTTGATTAAATACCACTATTTATTTATATTATTTTCATAATGTACCATCTCTATTTATCGTAAACCTGAGGTCGCCACAGTAAACGTTCCGCAGCACCGTGCGACGGCAACCAGGTCAAGGGTCGAAACTAGCAGCACTCTGTAAATATTAAATTTAATGACCTGCTTTTGTCACTGGAGTCATTGCACAGAACACCCGCTAGATTCCACCCTTAAATTATTAAAACGTTAATTTGCCGTGACCCTACTCCGGGGTCACATAACCCTTCATCTTAAATGTGTTAATCTTATATTTTTCTGTCCTTGACCACTGTATTGCTAACATAATGTCATCAAATATTGTAGCAGACTATCAGTTCATGTACCTACATCAAATACTATTTATTATTTTAAACTCCCTAAACTTACTTTTACTTTACGTGTAAACATTTTTTTATATACAAAAGTTTTGTTCTGTAAACCATCAGTTTGTTGCCTTCCAACTTAACTTAATTTTGCTGTATGGTCTGTGGGCACATTCCTTCCACAGCAGCCCGATTCCATAACTTGGCTTCAATCGAATTCTCAGTATCGCAGCCACTAATGCCTTGCGATAGAGTCGAATTTGCTATGAAAAAAGTGATAATCTGATTGTAGCCAAGTTATGGAATTGGGCCACAGAACATTTAAGAGATATGGAATATGCCGTATTTCCACAGACTATATAGGAGACGCTCACTTCATAATATTATTTTATTCTGTGCTCACTTCACTTCTAGTTTTTGTGTGGAATAGTGTTGCCAATTTATATATTAATTCGTTTGTGTCAATGCCTTTTCACTTTACTTTATATTGTATTCTTGTACCTAATGTGTAATTTTTATTATTGTTAATTTTTTCTTATTTTATGTGATATTTCCGTGCGTGACGTCACCTGCCGTTCCCAACGAAAGACCAGCGCTGGTTGTTATCAACCAGCATTATGCTGAGCTGGGGCCGGCTTATGGCAAAAACCTAACTACTTAGGTACTAATTTATTTCTTTTATGTACTTGTTTTTTGCCATAAAAAGCTGTAAAGCTATAAAGTTATTTTAACGAGTTTTTAATTCATACGGTTTTGTTTCGTCCGTACCTTCTATTAGACATTCTGTGGAGTCATATTGCAAAGTCGGGCGTGGGCGGATGGTCGATATAATGCTTTGCACAAAAGAATATTCGACACAATTCCAGTTTGGAAAATTATCTTTTCCACCATCGTTGCCTTTATTATTACTGTCTCCCCAATCTCCATATTTGTGTCGGTTTCACACATGTAACCAACAACCCAATTTGATCATAGCCTTGATTTGATATTATACTGTCGTCAGTCGTGGTAAAAGACGGCATAATAGTAGTTTATGAAACGGTTGCATAATGAAGGGAATTAAAACAAGTGAGTTTAAAAACGAGCCGTAGGCGAGTTTTAATACCTAGTTATGTGCCGTTTCATACACTACTTTATCTCATGCAATAGGAAATTAGTTTTAATAAAAAAGAAAAAGTAATCTTTTCTTGATTTTGCTGGTAAAAGCTCTTTCCTCATGTTCGTTGCTGTTTCGTGATGTCAGGTGGAGTCAAATTCTCCTCACGAAAACTGTTTTCACATGATTAACACATATTTGTCACATTTTTAATTAGGATAACATTTGATCAACATAATAAATCACATAAAATTGGTTAGGTACTAATGTAAAGTAAATTATGGCGCCAAAATCCAGCGGAAACGCGTGCTACCACAGACAATAAATGACGAAAATCCTCATAGGTGCAGAGCGTTAACTGTGCTTTAATGGTAATTTTAAACAGTGTTCTAATTTAAAAAAAATAACTTACTTGCCGTGCGTAATGTATATCATTATGCCAACATTTTTGAGTTCATAATCCGGATTTTACGATATGAGTGTAGATAAACATACAAATACAACATTATGAGAACATTATGATTAGATCTTGACTGCACACTATCGTAGATCTCAGGTGAAGAACTTCATCTCAACTAATATTCCCCCCACTTAATAGGTCCCACCTCACAATTTTCACATACCAAAGCACTCAAACACAACTAACCCGCTTATACTCTTCGCTTCTTTAAACACAAATTAACAGCCTTTAATATTTAAACTTCCAAAAGCGACTGCGAACAAGAAATCGCTAATATACAACTTAATAATTTAGGCCAAATTTCTCGTTTATCTGCTTTATTTACTTCCCTACAGCTTATGCCTTGATAAATAAGCGGTAATTCTGTCGTGACCTCTCTCAGCGATGATAAGCACAAATCTTTGCCGGCCTTCGGAACTTCGAAGATCGCGCCCGAGAATTAATTGGAGACATTGCCACTAGACTACAAGTCGAGACTCTCGATGAGTTTAATTTTTTAGTCTGTATTTAGAGGCTACGGTACCACTAGCGGTTGTTTTTAACCCCCGAATATATAAGTTAAGAGAGCTTCAAGTTTATGTGTCATTGTGTGTGTTTGAGTCATTTTAGCTCCCAAACGAATGGACTGATTTTGAGGGTTTTTTTTGTTTGAATGCTGATATGATCGACATGGCTCTGAGCTATAATTTTCGATATCGTAGCCCCAAAACTAATGAACCGATTTTGATGCGGGTTTTTATGTTTGAAAGCTGATGTGATCAAGATGCTTGTAAGATGTAATGGGGAGGGGGGAGCGGATATTATATATATTTTTAATTTGTGCTTGTTTTTGGGGAGACACTACCACTACAGTCGAGATATTTTTGAGCTGCGTCACTATATAGCCGTTCGTTTTTTATTTTCATCGTGTCTGCAGACACGTAACAGCACAGACGTAATAATATTATAACATTATAACTTTGGGCGTATTCACATCTGAGGCGTGTACGCAATGACAACGGCGCCGGCCATTATTCTTGGCAAGAATGTACGTGATGTATGTGAATGTATGTAATGTATGTGAATGTCTGTCGGTAGATATGACAATCATCTGTGCCGTGTCGACCGCGTTACGTGCTGCATATGCTACGTGCTGGCAGATGTGAATCAAGCTTTACGGGATACAGACCAAGACCTAAGCTTAGCAACCAGACCTCAAAAGCAATTTTCATCAGAGCTGCGAGTATATATATCGAATCACATAGTACCAACCTCCAGTGTGAGTTTGTCTGGCCACCCCTTAGGGCCTCTGACGTAGCTTGGCGACTGCTATTACTTGTTAGCTAGGTGGAACATAGCCTCAACGTGCCCTTCAAAGCACGGATCGATAAATAAGCTCATAAATTATATAAAGTGTTTTCGGGCTGAGGGTCGAACCCGGTGTCGTTGGCTTGTAAATCAAATCAAATCAAAGTGTTTGTTTGGCAGAACACAGTCATATAAAAAAGATCTTAAATTTTTTTTTTTGTTGTAACACTGTATTCAGTCTGCAAGCAGACGTGCAAACGTTTTCAATACCTACCTAATTACATACTTAATAATTTGTAGTTTAATTATAAATATTATTATTTACAAAAATCTCTAAATTCCTTAACACAATAAAAACAATTGCTGAGAAGCCATTCAGTCAAAGATTTTTTAAATTTGTTGTCTAATATTTTAATGTCACAACATAATGTTATAAATCGAAATGCACATATTATAAACATTTCTCTTGTCCAAGTCCTTATGGGCAGGAGGTTGAAATAATAATTAGTAAACTTGGCTATTTTTGGCGGGTAATTACTTGACTACGTTTCTTAGTCAAGTAATTATTAAGCACATTGTTGTTTAGTGAAAACACAAATGTCCTTAATGTACATACACAGCAAAGGAAGTACAAGTATATTTAAAAAAAGAGGTCTACAGCTGTCCAAAAACCAAGCCCTATTTATAACCCTAACACATCGCTTTTGTATCTTAAATACTCTGTCTAAGTCAACTGAGTTGCCCCACATTAACAGGCCATAGCTAAGCAGAGACGACACATGACCATAGTATGCCACCAATGCAGCCTCCATAGAAACGGTATGCCTATATTTTTTTAGGGCAAATACAAAGCGTTCGAGCTTTTTACACAATAAATCAATATGTATTTTCCAGTTAAGATGTTTGTCAAGAGTCAGTCCTAAAAATATATAATTGTCAACGTTATGAACTACTTCATTGTTATAAGTAATGTCAAGCGGCAAATGATTATAATTATATGAATTAAATTGAATCAATTTGGTTTTATTAATATTAATCTTCAAATTATTAGTTTCCATCCAATGAATCACGTCTAATAGGGCTTTATTTACCATTTGCTGAGCGTGTTTTTTAACGTCACATTTAATAACTATTGTAGTGTCATCTGGAAAATGTATACATTTATGCGCCGTAGCTTCGGGAAGGTCATTTATGTAGAATAAAAATGCAATGGCCCCAGTATACTGCCTTGTGGAACTCCAGTATTGTTAATTAATGGCTCTGATCTGAACTTCTCTTTTGTAAGTCTATTATGAGAATTGGTGTCAATTTTTGATATTTCTGTACACTGTTTTCTATTTTCCAAATAACTAGCTATCCATTTATAAGCTGGACCACGTATGCCATAAAAATCTAATTTATACAAAAGCATAGAGTGAAAAAACAAAATCAAAATATTTAGTCATATCTAAAAATATTGATATTATCGGAGTACCGTCATTTATATTTTCTGTAATAAATCTTACTATGTAAAAACATGCAAGTTTACTCGATCTTCCTTTATGGAAACCGAACTGTTCTTCTCGTAAAACCATAAATTTCATCGGAAAACTATTTAATTTGACAAGCATTGCCTTTTCTAGGATTTTGGATAGGATTGGGACCATAGTTAAAGGATGATAATTATTGGGATCGGATTTATTACCCTTCTTGAACAAAGGCTTAACAATTGCCATTTTTAACTGTTCCGGGAATACTCCATCTAAACATGACAAATTTATTATATGTGCAAGTGGGTAACATGGCCAAGAGGCACAAGTTTTAAGTGCTTTAGTGCAAATATCGTCGTAACCACTTGTGTTACTGTTATTTAGACTCATGATTAGACTGTACACTTCGCCAGCAACTATGGGGGTAAAAAAAATTGTGTGTGTATTTTAATTAACATTATTAATTTTTATTAATTTTATGGTTTAATGTCAAATCTATAAAATATGTATTAAAAATATTGGAAATGTCAATTAAGTTGGTATATGTCACATCATTTAATTTTATCATTTCAACATCATTTGCTATAAATGTATTAGAAGTGGATGATGAAATAACATTCCATATGGCTTTGCCTTTGTTCTTATTGTATTTCATATGTCTAGCATGCACAATATTTTGTGCTTTAATTATAGTTATTTTAATGTTTTTGTTATATGTATTATATTTACTTTTGTTTTCTTTCTTATTAATACCAATTTTGGTGTATGTCAGATATTATTTACGTTTATTTCTACTAGATTTTTTAATACCTTAAGTGAGCCAATTTAGTTTTACAGGTTTATTATTCATTTTAACTGTAATCGAAGGAAAACATATATTGTACAATAGGCAAATTATATCATAAAAATATTCAAAAGCGACTGAGAGAGAAGATACGCTTTCACAAAACGTCCTCATGTTATCTATACCATAGTCACGTCTGTGCTCAAACCATGTAGTAAATGTTTTTTGTTGTTTTGCTTTAATAGTCAATGTTTTTGCTGCTTCGTGATCTGAAAGCCCCAGAATATGAATTTTGAACTGCACGTTTTTAATATTACTTGAAAATTGGTTTAGACCAATTTGCAAGTAATATTCAATCGTGTGATACACTTAACATGGGCTTAAAAATTGTTATTCTGTAGTAAACTTAATAGATCTTTGGCAGCTGTGTCATCTTTAAAAATATCTATATACCAGTCACCACAAACTACTATTCTCTTACGCTCGGTCAAATAATTAAGCAGACTATCCAACTTATGAAGAAATACCTATCCTATACCTATCTTTATTTTTTTTATCAGGTGTCCTATATATGCTAAAGATTACGACGTTAAGCCCAATCAATTCAATACCTCAACATTCAAAATAAAATTTTGGAAATTTGACGGAATCGATACTAGTTCAGCATTGAGTCTCTTTTTGATTAGGATACACGTACCTCCTCTGCATTTGTCTTGACAAAATATGGCAGCTAATTTAAAATTATTTTAAATTGCAAAGTTCACATATCACCGCTTGACCGCTATCACTCTTACTGCTTGAGTATGGAAAGTGTCTCAAGCGTTTGTTCAATATACTCGTACTAATGAAAGGCCCAAATTACACCTAATCATATTGAAATAAAAGTATCCCAATAGTACTTTTAAAGTATTACTTATATCCCAGAAAAATTAAATACACAGGCCTTCAAAACTTAGTAACACACTTTTTATGTATGTCTGCTCACGCATCACATTAAAACTACTGTTAAATACCTTAGGTTTTGATTTAAATACTTGGTGTACTTTTTATCTCAATCCAATGAGAGATTGAGATAACAAGAGATTGAGAGATTGATTGATTGAGATTGATTTTATATTTTTTGTATTTGTAAAATCCAAGCAATTCAATAAAAATACTAAATCTATTAATTTTAAAAGTGTGGTACTAAGTTTTGAACAAAACTACTGGACTGATTGCAATGCGATTTTCACTGTTGGATAGCTTAGGTTTTGAATAAAAAACATGGTGTACTTGGTATCTCAATCCGATGAGTAGGAGCCAAGCAATTTAATAAAAATACAAAATCCATTAATTTTAAAAGTGTGGTACTAAGTTTTGAAGGCCAATGTATTATGTTATTAGGTTATAATAAGACAAAAATACCTATTACGTACGTAATAGCCAAACTTCGTTCAACCGGCGTCAAAATGCTAACGTGACGCGAGGCACAGTGAATTTGTTTGTATAATGTTACTTGACTCATTGTCGCGAGTCATGTTAACGTGGAATATATAAATAAATAATTTATATTGATTGTGTTTACAATAAAAAAAACTTTCTTATGATTCTAAGAAAACTATTAAGGTGAAATGGGCTCCAAATTCGACGATTCGTCCTCACGAATATTTGAAACTAGACCTTTATAAACGGTTAATTGACTTTATTTTATTATGTGTTATAAATGTTCACAAAAGACTTTATCCGGCTGTGGTGACCGAAACGCGATTAAATAAATGTTACTCTATAGAAAAAAGTCGTAAAATTTCCTAAAACACGCCCGTTTTTTTGTTCCCGTCGATGGAATGAATTAACTTCATTCAGTGTCTATCGAAGATAATTTTACAAAAATATGTGTGCAACCCTAATAAACATTCAAATACTTTTTTGAAAAATCGAAAGATTATTTGAAAATTATAACTACATTGAAAATATTAACTAAAATCGGCTCCTGAGACGCATCACCTGTCCTGCTTAACCTGCGCCTTGAAGAGTAGGACAAAAATGTTGGCTCCCATAGCGCCTTAAACTATTGTAATACTAATCTATTCTTAGAACAATCTTAATAATAAAGACGAAAATGTTGTTCACTTCAAAGATCACAAACGTAATATTATTCTAGCCTAGCTCTATCCACGATGCCTATCAACTATCCCAGATTGTAACACCGACCACATCACCCGGGCCCGCCCGCTCGCAATCTTCAAGACGAAGAGATAGCGGGGTAATAAATAATTCATTTACTTCAATCTCGATATAATGGCCGGATTAACATACAGAAGTAGGTATGGATACGAAGTTGTAGCTAGCTAGAAACAAGGTTCCGGACAAGAAGGGAATCTGGGTAAGGATGTCAGATAGAGCTTTGCTTTTTGCTATTTAGTATCATATAAAACGACGAAATTAATAAAAACATTGTATTGAGCTGTATATCAGAAGTCCAGTAGAAAAACAAGTGACAGGCAAAAATGTGTATAAAAGAAATAAGAGTAAACTATAAAAAGATTGAACAAAACAACACTATAATAGCCTTCTTGAAAACCCTAATAGCTTTCGTCCCACAGATTACAGTCAATCGCGATAAAAAGTATACTATGTCCTTTCCCGGGGCTCAAGCTATCGCCATACCAAATCAATAATCAAGATCGGTTCATCCGTTTAGTCATGAAAAGATAACAGACAGACAGGCAGATTTACCTTCGCTTTATACGGTTTTACACTAACATGGTCACAAACACTAGAAGTATTGTTTGTTTGTCGTATGAGGTAGTGCTGGCCACTGGTGTCAGAGTTCATCAGGCCGCCCGAGAGCCTATGACAACGACTGCTATTAATCAATAACAGTCAGTAATAACCATCTGGAGCTTTTGGGTGTCGAACTCACATCAAACCTGAATTTTGGGTCTTATATTGAATCCAAAGCCAAGGTAGCTGCAAAAAATCTTGGTATTTTGTCTTAGTAAAGAGTAAGCTTCAAAGTCTGGCGCATCGATGTGAGGTAGCAAGCCTGTCGGTATTCTACAAATTTCACTATGAAGAGTGTGCACAAGAACTACACAACCTGATTCACCAAAGCACCACCCTTTTATTGTTGAAATACCTCGCACAAGAACGAAGCGTTACGCTTCTTTATTTATTATAAGAACTGCAAAGGAGTGGAATGCCCTGCCCTCGTCAGTGTTACCAGTAAATTATAACCCAGGTGTGTTCAAGTCAAGAGTGAATAAGTATCTACTAGGCAAGCGTGCTACACCTTCGACCACATCATCGCTTTCCATCAGGTGAGATCGTAGAAAACGAATGCCTATTCCGTAATAAAAAAAACAGCCTGCACCGACAGCTTAACGTGCCCTCCGAAGGACGGAGCGATGGAAAACCGCAGATAACATAGAAAAGTCATTGGTGCGGAGCCTAGGATTGAACCTGGTATCGTTGGATTCTATGTTGCACTATTGAAACGTTAGGCTACCATCGCTTATTCGAGACGGGATATTTACCATGGATACTATTTTCAATGAGTTCCACATCAACATAGAATGCTTTTTAGAGCGATAAACTGTAGTTCGCGAGGACGAAGACTTAGGCGAAAGCTAGTACTGTATATACTGCATAATACTGGCCACATACTTTGCCAATTCTTGTCAAAGTATGTTGCCAACATTCAAGTCGGTGAGTCAATTCGACTCACAATGCACAATCAGGCAACCTCACAATACCAAGATTGGTTAGAGAAGCGATTGAAATTACCAGGTTCAAAAAATTCAATCTTGAGGGTGGGCTTTAACAGTCGAGTGTCTAGAACGTCGAGTGGTACGTCTGTTTGAAAACCAAAGAAATATCGTCCCAAATTCGCGAGATGATACTGTTAGTGTTGTGTATCGAGATCGAAAAATGAAAGTGTGAACGATGGTACTGGTTTTGCGCGTAATAAACGAGTGAGAAAGAGGGTAGACCATTTTGTCTGCCCGGAAAAACTTATCCACCCGCAGTTACTTCAGTTATCCGTGATCATGGCGCTTGCAATGCAACAGTGCCGAAATATCGGAAACTCATTAAAAATAGTATCCATGGTAAATATCCCGTTTCTAATATATTTACTTTCGTTTGTATAATATTAATATGGATATCACTTAAAATTCCAAAGGTTCCAAAGCTATGTACTAACTTTGTTTAATCAAGGATCTTATGGTTCTTTCTATACATACATATAGTTATCTCTTGTCAGTTCACATAAAAATGATTACATACAAATTACAAAAAAAATAATTATGAATTACATACATGGTTAGGTTAGAGGAAAAGTTTCCTCGGTAACAACGTGAAAACCAATAACATATTGGTATTGTAATAACATACAAAAAATACTATTCCATGAAAAATATCTCATCTCATAATTCAAACCAATGTTCAATATTCGAAAACCAATATACAAAACATAACCAAACATTTGTATGAAATTCAATCTAACATAGATAGTTTTTACGTTCAATTTCCCGGTTTGAATCACCGGCTATATGTCACTCCTGACACCTCAGACACTCCAGACTAATACATACGTCGTCGGTACATCCGACTGAAAAATTACAAGTTTCCATCATTGCGTGATAACAGCTGTGGTCAGTCTTGAAAAGCGTCTCTGTAATCATTACAGGAATGTAGCTAGGCGGCCCCTTTGTTATGCCTAGTTGATTAGATCCCATTAGATATTTAGAGCATGAGCTAAACCTTAATAGGGTAAAGTTAGAGACACTAGAATTTTCATACAACAATAGTAGTAGCAAGAAGGAAGTAGTTGTAGAAGGAAATTAGTACAATGTATCCATACTCAGAGTTAATTGAAACTAATATAAAAAAGTCTAATAATAATAAAGTTAATTTACCAAAAGAACAATAATTACACATGGAAGCAAAAAGTAAAAATTAACAATTAGGTACAAATAAAATTAAAGTTTCCATAAAATGTATAACAACGGCTCCACACTAGGCTCTAGGGCCGTATCGTGGAAACCGAAAAAATATATCTATTAATAATTATTTCACATAAACGTTTGAGGCATCCTAAAGATTTCCAATTAAGGCATGCAAGGGAGTATATATGTTTATGTGTGGGAGGGAGTGTATGCGTGCGTGAGAGGGTGTATTTGTGTGTGTGAGAGGGTGTGAATTAGTGTGTGTTGTTTTATGTTGATTGCTCACAAATAAATTATATTATCAGAATCATTATATGACTGTGTTAGTAGCCATTTTTTGACAATTTTACAGGCTTTAGAGGTACTATCATTCTTAATGTCACATACCTTAAGTATTTTGTTGTAAATGCGTGGAAGTAGGTAATTTGGATGACGATGTGCAAAGGCTGAGTTTACTATAGCCATTGGCACTTTAAACACCCGCATTTTCAACAACGCAGAAAGAATTTATGCATCTATAGAATGCATTAAGTTAGTGTACGAATAATTGACCTAACTACACCTAAGTATGTTCAAAATAATAGTTGCAACAACACCTGCATTAAACAGTCCAATAAGATTAAAAAATTTGTAATGATTAATAAAATATTAAAACGAACCACAATATAAAAAAAACACATTTGAAAAAATATAAACATTAAGTGCATTTGAACATAAATATTGGTTAAGAAAAATAAATCTGGCTAAAGAGCTTGATGAATCTTATAACTTATTAGGCCGCAATAATAGATGATTACATTATAAGAGTAGTAAATAATAATGCTTAAAAATAGAGTTATGTGACATAAAAGCCAGTTATAAGGTATCAAATAAGCTAATTAATAAAGGTCATAGTGTGACAATGTCTTGCTTGGTGGCTCAAAGCCCTAGGAACTGAGATAAATGCACTCAAAATATGTTCAAGGCAACTCTAGCTCCTCATTCGGTTTTAGCGGAGAGCAACTCCGTAGACTCTATTACTGAACACATCTCACCTCATCTGTGAAGGAACCTCTTTCTCACTGTCCTGATTTTGTTTCGATCCTCGGCTCGATGACTTTTATGTGCGGATTTGCTTTCGATCTGTGCTGTGAATAGCACGTTATGCCATCGGTCCCGGTTGCTAATAATTGACAGTAGTCGTTAAGCCGTGTCCCCAAGGCCTCTATGGCCCTAAGACCTTAAAGCAGCCTGAGAAACTGTATCATTTGACATACATAAATACAAAGACGCCGTGATAAATAAATGCCAAGAACTCGCCTTTTCACATCAACAACTAATAGGTAGATTAATAATGTAAGTTACTTGCCCGTTAAAAAACAAATGCATATATCATTTAAAAAATCCTGCCAGTTTTCAACATTTTACCTGTCAAACTTTTTGATTTGCGACGCCTCCTTAAATCATCGTTCCCGAAAGTGTCGTAAAAAGATTGTCAGATTGAACTTTAACTTTCTGCCCTGACTCCGAGCCTGTTCTAACATCTAACATTTTCAGGGAACTCATTAAGCTGGGTGGAACTAAGTGAAAAACTTAGTGACACTTGTTTTCAGTCGCTGTAACATTTTTCTTGTAAGTTAATAAAAACGATGGGACCTATGGGAAATAAATTGATAAAAATGGTTGATTGTGTCACTCTCTAGGGAGCTTGCGAGTTTGTACCGTGTGAACAATAATCGAAACAATATTGCCGACGGGGAAACCCATTGTGTTCGGTAACATCCTTTATTTTTGCGAACGTGTGAACGCCTTCCTTTTGTTTTTATAATATACTAGCTTTCCCGCCCGCGACTTCGTCCGCGCGGACTACTGTTTATCGTGAAAAAAAGCGTCCCATGTTCTTCTAGGATATTAAAAACCAATGCAAAAGTAGGTATAGCACCAATGCTCTTGATGTTTTTTGACATACTTGTTATTTCGTTTCCATGGCAACCGTCTCTTATGGCGAGTAATCAACATTTTTCCAGTTTTCCCGTAGAAACCTACAATTTTCCGGGATAAAAAGTATTCTTTGTTTTATTCCAAGGTATGATCTATCTCCATTCCAAATTTCATAAAAATCCGTCCAGCCGTTATCGCGTGAAAGCTCCTCAAACAAACAAACCAACAGACAACGTTTCACTTTTATATATTGGTATGGATTGTTTTTGTAGTCGCGTGTCTTGAGTGATGGCATGCAAGATTTCAGAAAAAAACTGAAAAATTTTATGGCGAAAAATGATATTGACTAGCATAGCATAACTTTGCTTCTTATCTACGACAATTTTGTATCGTTAAGTTCCGTACGGAACTTTGGGGGACCGAGTAATTAATCTTTTAACAAGGCTAGGTCAGTTTTTAGGCATATAACTTAGTACAAATTAAAGCCTCTGTATTTCCGGTTAGAGCGCGCAGATGTCAGATTTGCCTGATTTCCAGCCGGGCTAGGAACAAGTTTGTGATGCGGGAACGCGGGCAAATTGGCAGCCTGATATACTGACCGTGATATTTGGACAGGGATAACTTTAGGATCTGTTATATATACATAAATATTATATCAGTTTGTATATGATTAAGTGCTGCTCTCGAAGTTGTTCAGACGTATGTTTATCTGGGACAAACTTCGCAACAAGGTAAAACAACTTTGAGAGAGAGAGACCCGCAGAAGAATACAGGCTGGGCAGCATTTGCAAAACTTCGTCGAGTTTTCTCGTCGCCAATACCGCAAAGTTTGAAGACAAAAGTATTCAACCAGTGTGTCCTACCTGTTATGACATACGGAGCCGAGTCGTGGATACTCACGGTACGACTAGTCCAATAATTTAAGATCGCTCAGCGGGCTATGCAAAGAGCTATGCTCGGAGTTTTTCTGAAAGATCGTATCCCGAATGAGGTGATCCGGCAGAGAACCATAGTTGTTGCCATAGCTCTTAGGATTAGTAAGCTGAAGTGTCATATCTGTCGAAGGAATGATAACCGTTGGGGTAGACGTGTTCTTGTGTGGAGAGCGCGGGTCGGTCAATGTAGTGTAGGGCACCTTTCAGCTAGGTGGAGCGACAAATATATACAGTCCGAGTTAAAAATATAAACATTATTTTATAGACTTGCCATTACAAATGATTGCAATGAAAAAAACTATATATAAACGATTTTAAAAATGTTGCTCCTAAAGAGGTGGAAAAGGTAGTATAATGCAAGAATGATTAAAAACATACGGATTTCACACCGCAGAATCGAAATTGTAGCATCTAAGATATACCGATTCTCTCATACGCATAAGCCTCACGTACATACACACTTACATCATGTTATGCCGATCGGCTGCCACATCGCAGCAAGATACCTTGTTAGTCGTGATAATTCTGGCAAATTCTCACGGAAAATCCAAAACAATGCAGTCTTTTGTGATGAAATTGTACGAAATTGTGTATCAACCGCAAATTATTTGCTTACGCACACATACGAAACAGCCATTTTCTATGCTTCACTCCACTCCACCAAATATACGTTTATTTAGTGGAGTGGACTTTGCTTTTTCTTAAACCTTGAAATAACCTTAACCTTAGAATATATTTCAGCAAGTAACCTATGAAGTAACCTTATTTCAAAATATATTCAAGTCTAAAGGATTTTATAATTTCATTACAAATAAAAAAAACAGTTTCAGGATTGTTTAAAAATTTCCCCCCTACATGAAAAAAAGAGGACGTTGAATTTGAATGATTTTTGAAATTACTTTATGAAACATCAGTGCCGAAAAATAATACAAATAATAGCGTGTCTAATATTTCTACAAAAATCCTCCCTTATCCACTAGGGTAGAGCGTATTTATAAGATAAATGCGTTTTATGTTTATAAAAATAAGTTTGAATTTTGAGTGGTGAGTAGAGGTGCTTAACTACGCTAAAAGATAGCAAAATCAACCCTTAAGTTATTGAATACAATTTTCTAAAATATATCTGTCAATAAAGCTGTGTCAACATTATAAACGAATCAAAAAAAAATTGTTATAACTCAAAAATGAACCCCTCCATGGATGAAAGTCGATATATTTTATTCTTATCTCAGCATCATCTAATTTACGACCTAAACACTAAAAAGGTAGGCAATAAAGAATATAAAAACAATTAATAGTGGGTTTCGTTTGTGTGATAGACCGTGTGTTTCATTATTATATACAATTATTAATTCTAAAGATGATGGTGTTATATATGTATGATATATGATAGAGCGATGGTGGCCTAACGGTTCTATAGTGCAATTTAGAATCCAACGATACCGGGTTCAAAACCTAGGCTCCGCACCAATGACTTTTCTGAGTTGTGTGCGCTTTTCCATCGCTCCGTGCTTCGGAGGGCACGTTAAGCTGTCGGTCCCGGCTGTTATTGATTAATAGCAGTCGTTAAGCCATGTCAGAGGCCCTCGGGCGGCTTGATAAACTCTGACACCAGAGGCCAGCACTACCTCATACGACAAACAAACAAACAATTCTAAAGAATAAGTTCGTCTGCTGATTGATTACTATAGACAAGATGGCGTCTCCTTGATTAGATGAAAGCCGATGAAAGAGAATGTTTTATTTATTTATTTATTTATTTAAGAAACACCAACAGTATACATATTAAATATTATAAAGAGTAACACTTTCATAAGACTATAACAGGTGCCATAGCATAATCAAATTCCGATATGCATACCTTTTAAAGGTGTTTACAACATTCACCATTAACGGAGGGAAACGGAAAAATTAAAAGAAATTATAAAAATGCTAGCAAATGAAAACTAAGCTAGGTAGGTGCAATACTTAACTGTGAATATAGTTACAGAAGCGTAACTGAATAATTCATAATGTTTAGGAATAGGTGCAGTGCGTACTATATCCAGCAAACAAATTCACCATAAACACTTATGTACTTACATAATACTAGAAATATAAAAATAATACTATAAAAACTTACATTATTAAAATTACTGTACAGCTATGATACAATGATCACTACAATAATAAAAAACAAAATAAAATCATATTTGCAAAAATTACATATATGTCAGAGCATGCTTCCATGTAATTTGTTCTTAAACACATTCAATGAATCGTGAAAGATATCAAGATCACTCAAAGAACAATTAAATTCATTGTATGTACGACATATTCTTAATAGAGGAGAGTTATGTGCTAAGTTTGTTTTGGCGGATGGAACAAGAAGGATTTTTGAGATTCTCTGGCGCGGATAATGGTAAGGAACGTTTAGGAATATGTCATCTAGAATTGAAGGTCAATCTGTTAAGCTGTGTAGTGCTTTATAAATAAATTTGAGAATTCGAATTTTCCTTCTTTCACGCAATTTATGCATTTTAAAGAAGGATAAACGATTTTCGTAAGGACTTCTATGAGAGATACCTGGACAAGAAAAGGCCAACGATCTTGTGAATGTCCTTTGAATACTTTTAATGCGTTGAGAGTGCGCTGCGTAGAAGGGGTTCCATGCCACACTTGAGAATTCTAGACAGCTGATCATAGAGTTATAATGTACAATTTTTGTACGATTAGATTTGAAACATTTGGTAATTCGTCTAATGAAGCCAAGCTGTTGCGCCGCTTTCCTAACCACTTATCAATATGAGCTCGAAAAGTTAATTGACTATCAATTAAAACCCCCAAGTCACGTATTTCACTAACCTCTTGTAGAGGTACATCATTCAAAGTATAAACAGAATTTATGGTGTTTTTTTTACGTGTATATTTAATATAATAACATTTTTTAACATTAAGATGCATTTGGTTTAAGTCACACCATTGTTTTATATGATTAATGTCGCTCTGAATTAGATGAATATCCGTGTTACCATTGACTAATTTATAAATTTTAAGGTCATCCGCGAATAGTTTATAATTACAATGCTTTATGTGCGTAGTGATATCATCTATGAATATAGAAAACAGGATAGGACCAAGATGTGATCCTTGCGGAACACCCGACTCGGCATAATATGTTTTGGATTCGTACCCATCAACAAATACTATTTGTTCCCTTTTGTTGAGATAAGACCGGAACCAATTCAGAAAAGACCCGTGAAAACCGATGAGTTCCAGCTTCTTAACTAACAAGAAATGACTCACTTTGTCGAACGCGCTGCTAAAACGGTGTACACTACATCGATTTGATTCCCCTTATCTACTTTTCGAGACAATTCGGAGACAAAGTCAACCAAATTTGTTTCGACAGAGTGACCCTTCTTAAAACCATGCTGCTGTTCTGAAAGGAGGGGACTAGAATGATGAGAGACTATGGGACATATTAGTCCTTCGAATAATTTTGAAAAACAGGATAAAATTGAAATTGGTCTGTAATTTTTTACATCATCAACATTTCCCTTTTTATGAAGAGGTATAATCTTAGCCTTCTTCCATACGTTGGGAAACTCTCCTAATATCAAAGAGCGATTTATTATGAGTGTCAATGGTAGTGCCAGTGCAGAGCCACAACGCTTGACTAAGAGAGGTGGGATGCCGTCAGGGCCTGGCCCTTTGAGGACATCAATTTGCTTAATTCTTTGCAAGACTTCACGTTCAGTAAAGATTATTTTACCAATACAATTATGCTGGTGAATAATATGAGGTGTACTCATATCACGTCTGTTCGACATTGCGTTTGAATTAGAAGTAAATGCCTTTGAAAAATTGCTAGCAAACAGGTTAGCTATATCAATACCAGTGTTAGCGTTTTCTTCACCCATGTGCATTTCTGCATGGAGTGAAGACCGTGCTTTTCGCTTGTCTTTTACATAACGCAAAAACCTTTTGGTGTTTTCGCAATACCTTCTTTCGTTCTTCTGAGGTAATTCGAATATAGATTGTCTAAAAACTTATCTTCAAAATATTAAATTCAATTAAGTCGCGAGGGTTTTTGTATATACTATATTTAAATCTTAACTTCTCTTTTTCTGCCAGTAATTTAACCAAAGATTTATTAAACCAGGGATGAAATAATTTTCTATTAAATTTATGTTTAGGAACGAATTCATCGATACCTCTTCTAATTATCATGTAAAAGGATGAGGTCATTTCGTTTACTGAAGCACAGTCTTTAAAAACTGCATTCCAGTCTGTATTTTTTAAATTTAGTGTGATACCGTTAAAGACTGCTTTATAAAAATTAAATTCAGTGGACAACTTTGGACGAAGAAACTTCAGTTCATTGTTAGGTAAACTTAGTAATAAAGGGGGATGCTTATGGTCGAGTTTACTCAAGAGATCAGGTGGTTCCGTTAGAGAAATGTCTGTTATTGTGCTAATAGCAAGATCTAATGTCCTGTCATCCTCATTGCGTATATCGTTCAATTGGTACATATTGAACATAGAAATAAAGTCAACTAATGCATGGCCTAATGTATTGCTATAGTTAGATGGCGTTGTCAAATTGTTACACTTAGTCCATTTTATAAAAGGTAAATTATCACCAAGCAGAACAACCTCATCAACTTGGTTTATAAAATTATTAGTATTATCCAAGAAAACACTTAGTTCTTCCAGTTTTAACAGGAGGAGGGAAGTAGACAGTACAAATGGCAACTTTATTTATATTTTTGCCTGCACGCATCTCGACAACTACCCAAATATCTTCACAACTGGATTCCCAAGTTTGTAAACAAGTTGACTTGAACTTACGAGAAACTGCTATGAACACCCCACAAAAAAAAATATGTAAAAATGTATGGGTTTATAAATGTATTCATATTTAATTTCATTTTTTATACTCTTATGTTTATTTTTTCCGCTCCCTCTGGGCTTTAGCTGAAAACCAGCGCTGCGTGCCTTCGGCAAACAGCCTAATGCTGAGTTAAGGCCCATTCATCACCACTTTAGCTGAAAACCAGCGCTGCGTGCCTTCGGCAAACAGCCTAATGCTGAGTTAAGGCCCATTCATCACCACTTTAATTATCTACTTTTACCTTTTCTTTGTTTTCCTTTTCTATTGTTCCTACTTAATTTTTCTAATTATTTGTATCTTTTATTTTTGTGTGTGTTGAATAAATGTATTTTCTTTCTTTGTTTCTTTCTTTGTTTCTTTCTTTCTTTCTTTCTTATTCTTGTTGAACCTCTGAACCGCAGCAAGCAGGTTGTCACGCAAAAGCCGGGTTCGCAGCTTCAAGATTATCGTGCGTGGTCTGTCACTCTCCTTGTTTAACTTTGCAACTCTTGATACATGAACGATATCAGTTTCAGAAATAGGACACTCAATCTTCTTAACAAGTTGTTCCATTGTTTTGAGAATATTTTCAGAACGGCTCTCTGGTACCCCATTTATTTCCACGTTGCACTCACGCTGGTGCTGCTCCATTTGATTCAGTCGGCCGCCAAAGCCCTTTTCAAGCTCTGTTACCTTTGACTTTAGTTCATCGTTGCTTTTCTGAAGCTGAATGATAGCAATAGATTTCTCTTCAAGGCTTTTCTTTAATTCTTCAAAACAGGTATTGATAAAAGTCAGTGACTGTTCGAAAGAAGAAACCTTCTCACCGACATTTTGGAGCTCTTTAGTCATGGTTCTCAACGCCAAAGTAATTTCCTCTCTAATAATAGTGCGAATGTCTTTATCGCCAGAGTTGAAAACCTCATCGGGAGTATCATTAGACGATTTTCGGCGAGGCTTTGCTTTGGAGACGTTACGCCGAGTGACATTCTCCATGTCGCTAGAAGCCTGAGTCGACAATCTGACCGGGGTATTAGTGTTATCTGTTTTTGGCTGTTTGCTAGAACAGACTGGACGATTCCATTTCTTTTTCTTTTCCGAAGAGAACGAGTTGAAACGTTTTAGATTAATACCGCAGCACTCCAGATCAAACTTCAAGTCGCAAGAAGAGCATCACATGAACTCTTTAACCTTGATCTGGCTATGGCATCCTGCGCACTTTGCGGGCATAGTGATTAATGTATTGAATGCAAAGCGAAGAAATATATGCTGATCAGACCACACGGGAACTAGGCGTAGAAATAGTAACTGCTAGTAATCACAGAATACGCGGTAGTAATCAAGGCAACCGCGTTCAGCAGATCGACACAGTAACGACACAAACCCGATGCGTTTCCTGCTAGCGCAGAGTCAACACTGTGCATGATTTAGCTTACAAACTCCCCTATTTTAGAAAATATTTTGGATGATATCCAATATCACCAATTTGCAAACAACACTATATTGTTGAGTTTTTTACACTTAGCCTCTTAACAACATGATTGTCATCAAATTATACTCACTGCGCCACAGTGTCGTCAAAGTTGGAAGGTACTTCAATAATATCTATGTATGGGTCTTCATCGACTTTACGTCTACGTTTAGGCAAACGTAGTGTAGGAGGAGGTGCAGGTGGAGCGACGACCTGCGGAAAGCGTCTGGAAGAGAGTGGATGGGGAGAGCTGAAGACCGAGCTCAGTGGCGTGCATTAGGGGAGGCCTACGTCCAGCAGTGGACAAATATTGGATGATGATGATGATGATGGGTCATCATCACCCGTTACACGTTTACCACTGAACTTAGGCCTACCCTATAAAAGGGGGGTTTTGACATAATCGCCAAGTTTAGTAAGCATCTTGGTGCTCGTAGTTGTTTTTGATACTTACACAGTTTTTTTTTGTTTTTAATAACCGTAATAAAGTTATTTTTTCGCTGGCAATAACAACCACTACGGTTTATGGAATCCGTGCGAATGAAGTTGCGCGCTAAAGCTATTAAATAAATATTTGTATTTTGAAGCAAAGCGCCGGATTTTCATTACGTCACCTGTCACAGTGTATTTCTAAATACAAATTAAATTAGGATGCGTACTGAAAACACGACAAATTGGTGCACTCAAGTAGTAGGTATATATACTGCTTCTATCAGCAACAGGTATACAAGTCTAAAGGCTTCTAAAGTCAATTACTATAGCTGCCTTCTAAAAATGTTTAAACAAAATGAGCATTAAACCTGTTCCTGTAAACCTGGTTGTACTATTATTTATTCTGTGACCTGTGTGTTTCCGATCTTCTATTTCGTGAGTTTTTAGCCGTTTCATTTATATTTAATATAAAACCTGTAGTTTCAATTTAATCGCATTAACACATATAATAAGATTTTCAACTCGATAATCACGTTTGATCGAAATGTGGAATGTTTATCTGTTGAGGAACTTACCCAATAAATAAAAATACTTGTCTGTATATACGTATTTTAATTGGTTTTACTAAGCAGTGTACCAAGCAATGTTTGAAAGACAGTGTTTCCAGCGAAATCTGCATTATGAGACTTCAAGACCTATGTTTTATGGAGACTATCGTAGTTCAGGGCCCACAAAACTTGTCAGATATTATAATGTATAAACTATAAATGTACTAGCTGCACCCGTGATGATGATAGATAGAGGCATAAGTAGTGCTGCATGGTGTCATTGTAGTCATCTCTAGTTGTTCGTGGTCATAAGTGGTGGTCGTTGGCATTTCGCGTATATTTGTTTTAACGTTTCGCGTAAAAGCGTTATGACGTTATTCGTATTTGGCGTTTCGCGTAAAAGCGTTTTGGCGTTATTCATATATGCTGTTTTGCGTTATTGGCATAATGAGAACTTGGCATTAAGCGTATCATTTTATGTCTTTGAGATTTTGCATTTTGGTATATTGCGTCGAAAGGAACATTTCTGTGTTTCGATTTGAAGTGCAATGTTTCCAGCGAAATTACTGGGCAGTGAGACTTAACAAATTTATGTATCAGGGTGGCGAGCGCAGTGCAGTGATACGCAGGTTTTGCAAGCAAGGTTTTGGGTGGCACTGCAAATGTTAAGGGTAGGCGTCACGCGCTTACCATCAGGTGAGCGACCTGCTCGTCTCGTCACTCAATGTAATAAAAAAAAACGACACTTTTTTGTATAAAAACTATTATGCTTTAGCCAGATGTGCACTTACAACATCGATTTTACGACTTGCCTCATTCACAAAATGGCAGATTACATTATTTTTCATACCCTTCAATATGGATATCAATTGAAAGGGCTTAGCTAGTAGAACACAGTACACTTATTAGTTATATTTATAACTAAATAAAAAACAAAAACTTGAAAATAAAATAAGTAACAAATGTTTTTTAAGTTTAACGGTTTTTTGTGTAGTTAAAATCGTAACCTAAGTAATAGAAATTCGACTCGCGCCGCGATTTTAATATATTTTTTAGCTTTTTGTACATTTAAAGTCAAACATAAAAACATGTTTTTGATGTTAAAACTTGACTTTAAGAGAAAATACGGAAAGAACTTAATACATCGATGAGCTTTCATAATTTCTTAAAATATAGGATATCCCTATTCCAATGGCTGTAGGGGTCATTAGGGACCAACTATAAGACAATAGGGAAATACTCTCAAGGTTGGCACGGACCCAATCAGGTACCCGGTTACAAAGGTCTCAGCCATTAGAGGTAGATAACAAATATGTTCTAGTATGTCAGCTAGGTTTATAGTGACGTGGCATTGTTTAAAAGTAAAAAATATTTGAGGAAGATATGTAAATATTTATAATTATTGCCTGAACTTGATACCACTGCGACACTCTGTAAACCGAGAGTCTAGTGGCATGTGTCTGAATCACACGATCACAATCGAGTATGTTTGTTGGTATTCACGCTCAAACGGCTGAAAAGATTTATATGAAATTGGGTACCAGAATAGCTTATATCCACCCTCTATTTTCAAAATCGAGTTTAAAAAAATATTTATAATGCCAGTACAAAAATACAACATAAAATAGCAAAGAATATTTAAAATCGGTGCCAAACCGAACAATCGCACCTGATACGGTTAAGCTTTAATCGGCTTGATGTGAAAATATAAAGTTGTATACGTGTCAATCGGCTAGTGGACGTGTGAAAGTCAAGGGCAGCCGAGTTCACAATTATTTTGTCTCCCCTCCCTGGGGAGACAAGAAGATTCTGCTAGTGGTCTTGTCTCCCCAGGAAAGACGAGGGGAGCCGTGACCACGTAGCCAAAATCCGTTCGTGTGACTACAGTCTCTCGTTTCATGTTTTGTATGAGGGTGCTTAGACAGGTATTTATAAATTTTGTTGTCTAGATATAATACGTTAATAATAAAACATTTAAAATAAAAGCTTTTATGAAGTAGCCATGTCATGGCGAAACTTAGAACGGGCTATCACAATTAAATGAGTATACAACAATCCGTGTTAACCATTAACCAACAAACAAGCGCTGTTAACCGTTGAGGAGTTCCCTAGTCAGGACTTCACACTGAGTACAGCAACCATGTCATGGTAAAACTTCAAACCGGTTTTCATAATAAAATGAGTACACAAAAAATCAAAAAATGAAGAGTATCTGGAGCTAATCCTGGATGTCGATCCAGGTGATAATTAAAAATGCATTGTCATCGGTCAACTAACATGTCAACTAACATGTAAGAATTTAACTCCGAAGGATAAAACGAAGTGGTATTAATTCAGCTTGCAAGATTTGACCTAAACAAACATACAAAGCTTTAGAAAATGTGATAGCCACTTCAGCTTGCTAATTCTTTGAGTTATGCCGGTGTTTTCGGTTCGCTGTCGGATAACCTCGTTTCGGATTTTATCCTTCAGAGAGACCCATAACTCCCATACCACCGAACCCATAACTCACCGAGTGACTTGAAATCAAACATATAACCCCCCATCTTTTTGTATCGACGGTTAAAAGTCGTTACCGCTGACTGCTTAGATAACCAGATATCATGGAGGAATTTGAATTTCGATTCCTAATTGAAATTTAAATCTCGAGCATTTCCATGAAAACCCGATTGAACAGTCGTTACGCCTGCATTTAAATTGTGTTTGTTCAGTCTGATGGAAAGAACTGGTACGGGGTAAAATGGTATGTTTGTTCAACCAAGACAGAATAAATGAAATAGAAGCCTTCCTTTTATAATCGACTAGCTGTAATCCGCTGCATTTCTGGCTTACACTTAATTCAGCTTAATAAGAGTTGATTTTTGGTGCCCATTACGTTTCTCTTTCACTAGTTAGGCTGTAATTTTACCAAGCATGTTTAGTTCCAATCTAGCTAGCTTATAATGTACTATCGATCCGCCCCGGCTTCGCACAGTTGTAATTTAGGAAAAAATAAGTGAAATATGTAGTTCTCACACACTCAACCTTCACTCCGCTTCGGGAGACGGCGCCTCCCCCCTCGTTCAGGTCTCGTATGCTCGTTTTATCCAAATCCATAATAATAAAAATCTTCGAAATGGCTACACCGATTTTTTGACGGGACTTTAAATGGCACATAGCTGATGTCATGTTGGCTGGAGGCTACTTTTTTTTTGAAAAGAGATACTCGTACTGTTCCGCGCAAAAAAAAACCCATGTATTTTGACTACGCGGGCACAGTATACATATAAAACTTTCACTTTGGTGGTGAAAACCGCATTAAAATCCGTTGGAGATTAAGCGTTACAGACAGACAGCGGGAAGCGACTTTGTTTTAAACTATGTACTGATATTGATACTTCTTCTTGACCTATCACCTTTGTACATTTGAAGTGTAGAGATGATTATGACTATGCAAAAGTCAGGAGAGTATAGAGAGTATAGATGTGGGACTCCTGGAGTTATTGTATGATGTTTCTCATTTTGCTCAGTAGGTGACTACTAAAAAGCCTGATATTTAACCAACTTTAAAAAATAAGGTTCTCAAGTTGATGTGTATGTATGTGATATTGTTGAAAATCCGTAATATTCATATATGTTAGTCTATATAGGTGTCTAAGTATATTTACCAAATTTCACATGTTGATGTATGTATGTTTGTCCACCTAATTCTCAGAAACAACAACTCTGATTACTATAGTTCTTTTTGTTATAGTTTCAGTATCTTTCAACTTATGGAAAAGTTTGTTTGATCAAATTCGGTCCAGTAGTTTAAAAGTTATGCCCTGTTAATTTTACCAGTTTGTTTTTTTTCTTAGCGAACTGATTAATTACTTCATTTTTTTAGACCTACTTTAACGAAACTAGAAAGAAAGATATGAAAAGTAGTTTAAAAATAAAACCTACTTCAAATCGTATGAGACCTCAAAAAAATTGAATTATTTCTTTCTCATATGTTTTAACCATAACATACCACCACCACCACATACCATACCATTTATGGTTGTTGGCGACCACGAACAAGCAAGTGAAGTGTGGGAGACCCCTTACACGATGGACCGACGACATTGTAGCCATCGCAGAAAGTCGATGGATGGAGGTGGCACAAGATCGCTCGGCATGGTGCTCTTTGGGGGAGGCCTATGTTCAGCAGTGGACTTCTAAAGGCTGACATCATGATGATGATGATGATGATGTGTTATACGATATGAAATTCATACCTGGACGGTGTACCGGCACTCCTGGCGGGAGGCGGCTTCCAGAGAGTTTGGTCGTACACTGTTCCTGTGCCTGGGTATACCAGAGCATGTTGTCCCAACTATTTTGGAACGTGATCGTAGACTAGTCCATAATTTGGGCAATGTCTACGTGCGCTTCTATGAGAAGGATGGAACGCTAACGGATGCACCACCGAATCTAGATGAGGAACCGATCAGGAACACGGATCCTCTATCTCAACCAGAAGGGTGCTTTGAACAACAGTCCCTGCCACCCACGTCTCTGATCGGCAGCGCGAAGGAATCATTTCTGGACGCGTCAACTTCGAGGGGAGTAGAGATGAGTGTGGACACGGTCCCTCCGGAGGAGGAGACAGTGGGGGACTCTGGAACGGATGGTGGAGAGTCTGAGGAGGATAAGGGAAGCCTGGATTATGGTGACCCCGACCTCTCAGACTGACTTCATTCAAGCCAACCTCCAGCACAGTATTCCTGCTACGGCTAACCTGCGCAGGGTGCTGGAGGCAACCAACAAAGAGACTATCGCCCTGATCCAGGAGTCATGGATCAGGGGTGGGCGTGTTTGTGGTCTCAACAACTTAAATGGTAAGTTAATACTAGATAACACATGTAACAATCCATGCGCTTTTATTTTCATACCGCGAGGTGTTCCAGCAGTGCCCCTCACCGAGTTCTGTTCCAGGGAGATGGTACCCGTTAGGTTACTCTCTGGTGTCGGAGGGGGAGAAGAGGTTATCACGGCACGGGGGTTGGTGATTATCACGTCGGTTTACATGCCCGCCGACGAGGACGTCCCATCAAAGGAAGTCGCTGACCTCGTTAGACACTTGTGAGCTTAACAATTTTAATTTAACCATAGCTACAGATAGTAATGCACATCATCCTATATGGGGGATGCCGACAGCAAACAGTAGAAGTGTAGATTTGGTAAATTTTATTTTCACTACTACTCTCTCTATAGCAAACAGAGGTGCGGAGCCAACCTTCGTCAAACGCAGATGCCGCGCTATTGTTCATTTAACCTTATTCTCAGACAATAACAAAGAAATTAAAACCATTATGAATTGGAGAGTTTCGGAAGAGTCTTCGTGCTCAGACCATAGGTGGATCCGGTTTGAAATGGAACTTAGCAGGGTATTTCCCGCACCAACTCGTAATCCCCGTAGAACGGACATGGTGATCTTTTATAATTCGTTAAAACAGTACCACACTCCCATGTCTACGGGATCACGCCTAATAAGTACTACTGATATTGAGCAGGCGGTAGTACAATTAACAGACAGTCTCACCAAAAGCTATGAGAGCCTGCCCCCTCTCCCCACCATACGTAAGTTAAGCTGGTAGTCATGGTTGGGGTAAAGATTTGGAGAAACTGAAAGCGAAGGTTCGTAAATTATTTAATAGAGCCATGAATGCGTACCATGATGAGGACTGGGAGCAATATAGAAAGGCGCGGGTGGCGTACAAAAAACTACTTCGTTCCAAAGGTCGTAAGTCATGGAAAAAATATAGTACAAACATAGAAACGAATACGCAGGCAAATAGGGTCAGGAAAATTCTAGCAGCTGACCCTAAGCGCGATATTGGTTCTTTAAAAAAATTAGACAACACTTATACTAAAACAGAAACAAATAGCCTACTTTTACAGACACATTTCCCAGGATGCCAAATCACTGATACCATTACATGGTTTGACATTGAAGAGGCTATACCTGCTGATGCGGATTGGGATGATGCGAAGTCAGTAGTAAGTCGGGAAAGAATTAGTTGGGCTATAAGTACATTCTTCATTCAAGTTATCAGGTTTATAGTTACTTTCATACAGGGCATTTTTCAAACGTCTAACTATATGTCTTTATGCTTATAATAAAGCAGTAAGTAGCAAAAAGTATGTACAAAGAAGATAATTTAAAAAAGTGTCTAGGGTACCTTAAATAAGCTGCTGAACAAGTATTTTTTTTAAGTCGTGTGTTTTTTCCATCTTTTGGCTTAAAAAGTGGTGTACTTTGTATCTCGATCCGATGAACAAAAGTCAATCAATCAATAAAAAATATATTTATAGGATGAACAAATTTTGATGAAATGTATATATTGTACGTTATATGCACTTTTAGTACAGGAATAACACATATGTTACTTTTTACCCAGTTAAATTATCAGGCGGGCAAAGCATGGGCGCAGCTAGTTTTACGATATGATCACTAATGTTTGACCATATTATGAAGTAGCCGTGAGTTTAGCTGTTCATATCGTCAAACGCTATTCATTCATTCATCTGGCCAAACCATTTCATGATGTCAACGATAATTTCACTGAATAGAAATGTATCATTACGTGGCCAACGATATCACCACGATATGTACTATTATACTTTTCTTCTCTCGTTGACAGGAGGCAATTTCCTGAAATCAGTCGTATCACATCTATTCCTCCAAAAAGCGCTCTCGTTCACTCTTTGCTAAAGTTTAGGGTACCGTTGTGAGCTCCAGCACTTTTCATTTCCAAATATGGCTTAATCTTTATTTTAGTACGGACTTTACGAGAGCTGGAGCCACTCTTGTGAAATTTACTTAGTCTTAGGTAGACTTTTTGTATGGCTTTTTAATGTTGAAACAAAATTTCCTCAACAAGATCTTTACAAGAACACCCAAGTCAATACGCTACCCTATCTAAATCGCGAGTTATGCCGACTTAAATATCATAAAAACATCCATTTTGCTCAGTTTGCTCTATGCTTCCTGTCCTCTCTCCCTCTGTCTTTTGATAAAAATAAAATAATACATCATCGAGCTAACATATAAACTAAAAAAATAACATCAAAATTAGATCTCTGGAGCTTATAGTTACAGAGTTATAAAAGCGAGACGATGATCCTTTTCGTGATGGTCCACTTTTTAGTATGTTACCCCGAATGTATCGAAATTTCACATAGGTAAATAACCACGAAGACGAAGCGAAGCAACAACGAAGCACGTCCAAGTTGGGCCGCCAATGATAAAACAAATTTTATTACAATAGTGACTACTTACGGCAAAATTACAAAAAAAAACGAATACGAAGCGCTGTTACTTGGGCTATTACAATTTGACGTACTTTTGTTTAGCCGTATTACATTCCGCCCGGTTGAATGTCAATTATTATTTTAGGCGATTTACATTACAAACCAGTGCTGTTTTGTAAATCAGCTAGGTTTGTCATCATCTGGAACAAACCTTGAGTAACCTTAACCGTTGTAGCTACAGGAAAACGTTGTTAGGAGAATGTCCTAAGCTTTTAGAGATATTGTGACCTGCATTCAGAGATTTTAGAAAAGAAAAAACTGTCATCGAGAAAATGGTCAATTTACACAAAAACTTTTATTGATTGCCACTCAATCCTGTTTTTTATAGTCAAAGTCAAGTCGAAGTCAAAGTATTTTATTGTAAATAGGCAAAAATAATAGCACTTTTACAAGTCAAAATTAACATCTCATGAACAAGGAGAAATACATAAAATATTATAAAAAGATCAAATCAATCCAAATTTAGATAAACTAAGTATTCTTTGAGTTTGAAAAGGAAATTTCCCTTTCATGTGCCAACAGAGTTTAATCTCACACTGGAAAAGGAAATAAATACCCTTCTGAATCTACCGGTATAAGAATCTCTACTGGACCAACTGAGGTACTTTCTGTAGCTACAACGGATGGTAATATCGTACAAAATGTATGGGAAAAGTTTTTAGCGATTTCTAACTTTTCTAGTAGTACAACCTCAGTTGGTTCAGTAGAGCCTTCTGATCCATATAAGAAACAGGATCAATTGGCACCAAAAAAAGTTTATGTGTAAATTCCCCATTTTCTTGCTAATAGTTTTTTCTTCAGAATCTGTGAATGCAAGTCAACATATCTCCAAAAGTTAAGGATAGTCTCGTAACAACGATTTCTTGTAACAATTAAGGTAGCCCTAACTGCCCCATCTCAAAAATCCAGCCTGTTTATTCAAAAGGAACAATACTTTTGTTGAACAAGGTAAGTTTTATCTTTACGCATAAATAAGAGACAATCTTATGTAAAGCTGTGTACGTCTACAGCAGCTGTTGCGACTTGCAGGGGATTGAAAAGGGCTTGATAAAGGAAAACCTTGGGAACGGCGACAAAAGGTGAATTGGTACAATTTGGAGGAGAATAGTCATTTATGATAATGATTTGTACATTGTTATGTTCAAGGTAAAGCGTAAGATGTTCTTGCCTCCCTAATTTTGTAGATTATCAGTTTCATTAGAAAAAAACCGTGCTCATACAGACAAGTGTTAACGTGTTGATGAAAGCATGTGTCTATATCTAACTATTTATACTTATGATAAAGCAGTATGTAACTAAACGTCTGTACACAGAAGATATTTAAAATCAGTTTATTAAAAAGCGTAAAAAAACATTAAAAAAAAACGAATACGAAGCGCTGTTACTTGGGCTATACAATTTGACGTACTTTAGTTAATTGTTATGCAGTAGCCATAACATGGTGAAACTTAAAACAGGCTATCATAATAAAATGCGTACATAAAATTTCGTCTGGATCTGGAGCTAAACCTGGATGTCAATTGAAAATACATTGTCATCGGAACTGAACCAACATGTAAAAATTCAACTCATTAGGATAATAGGAAGCTAATTCAGCTTGCATGATTTTACCTTAACAAAAATACATACATACATGCAGACATACAAACATTGCAAGTTAAATTAAAGCTTTTTTTTAAAGTCTCGAGGACTTAAAATCAGCTACGCAGATCAATAATATAACATTTTTAAAGTGAGGTGTCTGTCAGTCAGGATATTAGTTCGCTTATCACGTAAAAACTACTGTACCGATTGAAATGTGATTTTCACTGTTGGTCAACTTAGGTTATGACTTAAAATCTTATGTACTGCATATGTCAATTCGATGAGTAGAAGCCGAACAATCGCTAAAATCTTTTTAAGGTCGATATTTACGTCAGAATGTTCAAGCACACTACTAATATAATAACATAATACATTATTACTTATTATTATAAATTAAAATAAGTCTATTACATACAATGACATTCTTATCAGAATAGACCGACTACCTCATTTTTACTACCTATCTATCCCGTTTTCAGAACGCCGATAAGTTTAGTGAGATACCTACCTACGTGTCGTTGGTTGATTATGATTATATCCTATAGGTATTGCACTTTGATGAATAAAGGTGCCTGTCTGAATTCCATGCTTTTTAATGAGTGAAAAATAAATTGCTACCTACGTAATAAAAGGTATTAAAAGTAGGTAGGTATTATACGAGACCTGTCATCCATCACTGGTGCATGAAGACTTACCACGACTTGCCGAATCTGGGCGCGCAGTGATTGTGACCGTACGACGTGTAGCAACGCGACGCGCGGCTATTATAGTTCGGGAGCAGAGGAGCGATTTTGGCAATGAAAAATAAATGTTAGTAGGTACTTACCTAGTATTAGATTGGAAAACAATTATTGTATCCAGATTGAATGTCTATGAAATAATAATAAATGAACAATAAATAATAAAGTATGTGTATATTATAGTAATAGCACAAAATAGATAATAGGATTAGGTACAGAATATTTTTATAATTATTACTTACAAATGTTTAACTTTTATATATTTTTTGATATCCTTTTTCCCGTCTTTAAATTTTCGATTATTGAATCTTAAAGTGGCGTATATGCGTAACCGAATGAACAATTTTAAAAGGTAATTTAAAGGAAAACAGGCACACGGTGTCTCTGGAAATACAGCTTGCAGCAGTTCGTAAAGTTTTGTACCTGGTTTCTCTTGTATTACCTTTTCAAATGTTTTTGTGAAGACGTCTTCCAAATTTTGGACGTACTGGATAAATTCTTTAGGCGGCATTTTCAGTGAGCCATATAATCCAGTTTTTTGTTGTAGGCTTTATATTTTGTGAACAAGTTCGTTTCTCCCAAATCTGGAATCGAGTTCAATGCGCCATCAATGTTATGGCATTTGTGTTTACCCATACACTTGAAAAGTAAGTATCCTGAAACATAAGTTAGGGCATTTTCTTCAGGCACATCCATATGGTGATCAGTTTCACCATTTAAGCACACAACTGATATTTCTGCCGATGGAGGGGTAAACAAATTAAACGTTTTCATAACATCCTCGGTTTGGAGCAAAATGTCATAAATATCCGTCTCGCAGTTAGCATTTGGTGAACTTTTCAGCATGTTACATACGAATAGCTTTGAAAAAGCTCTTTGAAATTGAATTGGTGTAGGCTCTGTGCAAGAACCGCTTTGCTGCCTAACTGAACCAAAAAAAAAACCAAGATGTCTTGATTCAATCTTCGAGTGCATATATATTTGAATCCTTCTTTTTTTAAATCTTTATAAAGCATTTGAATGGATTGTATTGATATCTGTGTATTTATGAACGATTTCATGTGAGCCGTATTATTTTTTCCTGTTTTTTTATTAATGGCCTTAATTTTGGAAAATATTTCTAAGGCATCATCGAGTACTTTCTTTTGATAATCACATTTTCTGAAGGCACTTTGATACTTGTTTTTACAATTTATTCGGCTAGAATTTAAAACGTCAAATAAGTTATTCATGGATTCCACAAAATTGGCTGTCGGCCTGGCCTCTTCGGAAATAATTCCCAAGTCTATGTAGGTATGAAGAGCAGCAGAAACTGTGTGACTAAATATTTGCACTGAGTATTTCACTCGCATTTTTTTTTTAAAGTTATTAGGATCTATGTGAGCTTCAGTTATTTTAGGGATAAACCTTAAATTTCTGTCTTTTTGGTGGTCGTAAAGTTCTTTTATGAATTTCCAGCATATTTTTTTGTCATCATAATGAAAGTCACTGGTTATTAGATTATTGCGAATGCACTTGATTAAATGAGGGACGTCAAATATATAAAAGATCTTTTGATCATCATATATGAAGTAAGGTTTATCTACTGTTACATTTTTTATATCTTTTGCGAATTTGTCGAAGTTCGATCCTTGATCAGAAGTAATAGCTTTTACTTTAATTCCTATTGCAAGAAGTTTGGAAATTACTTCCTCCAACCATAAATCAAGCTCGCCATAATGCTTTGCAGATGCTAGCAAAGCGTAAGCAATCGGTTGTTTCCATTTTATGTGGATACCTAGAAGCATTATGGTATAAGAATTACTGGCAATTTCTGGTGATATTTTTCCATTAATATTGTGAAAACCAATCACTTCATCTGTTTTTGTATTGTAATACAAGTTTCTTTTAAGGGTCATCTCATCCACACAAATTGTGCAGTATTTAGCTTTATTTGGTAGTCTTAAAAATGTTTGTAATAATCTGTAAGCATGGGGACTTGCATAGTATAAATTTAGTGCAAAAACTTTATATTCTAATTCGTATCGATTGCCTTTAAATCTGCTTTTTAATTTGTTCTGCCACTCAATCAACTTATGGAATCTTTTACTGACGTCATCATCAGGATACTCGCTTGTAATGGCTGTATTCTTGCCTTCTAATTCCTTTTGTATTTTTGTTATTTCACGATCTAAACGCCTGCATTTATGTTGAGAACTCTGTAATTCTTCTGAAAGTCTACGTTTCCGAGGAGTTTGAGCTGACAATAATTTAGATGTCTGTGTTTCCTTTTCTGATTGTTCTATAGATTTTGTCTGAATTTCGGCTGAGGCAGTATATGCTTTTTGAAGTTGTGCATTGGATATAATTTTGATTTTAGGTTTGCTGTGTGCGCTGGTCTGTGCGTCTGTGTTAAATGAGTTTTCTTGCGATTGATCAGTTGAAACGTTAACTTTAATTGGAACTGAACCCATTTTAAGGCCCTTTTTTAGCGATGAATCTTTAAAATGTTCCGAGCATACTCAATAACTGTGGGGTTTCAAATTCTCTTTGATTAATAAATCTTCTCTTTCAAGTAACGCTAACCACTCACTGCGCCTGAAAATATACAAGAAATCGCAAATTGTATAATAATTATCGAACATCCTTGAGGACAAAAGGACATTTCTTGGCGTCCATATATAGTTAGCCCAAGAACCGACAGTATGAATTTACTTCGACATTTTTATGAACTTAAAATAGCATTATTTTGATCACCAGTACTACTAGTAATACTTTCTATTATAATCACTAGAAGTCGAGAATGGTCAACAATTGAAAATCCAGCTTAAAGCAGGTTAAGCACTGTAAAGAAATTTTGAGGTTTGCTGCAAAAAATAAGTAGTAGTTATCTACCTAGTAAACAAGAATAGCTTCATAATAATTTTACGTCAGCTCTCAGACTATATCACTCGTTTGATTTATTTCATGATAGGTAAACTCCTAATTAGTTGTAGGCTACTTGCTAAGTCAGCACAGTAATTCATTTTCCGATCAACAATACCTACTATAATCAATTATAAAATTACGTAGATCGATTTAATAAACGACTTTATTTCTGCGCGGAAAAACCTTAAATATGCGTAGCTTCGGTATGGAACACAAATGAAATAACATAAAACTATAGGAACCTACGTAATAAAAAAAAATCAATATCTAACTACATAACTAGGACCTATTATAGGTATTACAATTTATTACCTTTCAATATCCTTTGGAAGCGTAAAGAAATGACAATTCGGCATTTCTATCACTATTCAATCAGCCGAATGCTATGCAGTGCTTTCTAGCTTCTTGGTACTCATAATTAAAACACGAATAAAGTATGTTAATAACTTTACGTAAGTAGGTGCTCTATCGCTAAGTACAAGGCGCGCGACTCATCGAGCGCCCGCTTGACACTCGACTGAACGGACCCGAATATTGGGTCCTTGAATTCATTTGTACTTGTTGCGGAATGCGACCGCCCTGGTTGTAGTCTGATGAATCTATACATAAGTTCAATTTTTGACATAACTTTTGTAAGTACAATGTATGATTATCACAGTACTCATGTTTTACGAATTCTACATTAGCGAAATATTTGCAAAGCAGCTGCATATTTGTATTCACAAGATTGACGTTTAGAAATCTATTGTTATTCACTTGAAGAACGTAGATACTAGTGCTTTTCAACTTGTTTAGAGCAATAGTAAGTGATGTTGAGATTTTCATGGAGTTCCTATCGTTCTCTCGTAAGCATATAATCACCTTATCCTCCCCCTTATCCTGTGTTGTAGTTGGTCTATGCAAGAAATTACATGCTTATTAGCTCCAGGCTTGTTGATTGCAAAGATGTCGTAAAAATCATTCCATTTCATGTTTCTATCATGTATCATAGTCATTGACAGTTTTTTTATTTAATCAGAACCTAGTATGTATACTTTAGACTTATTTTTATTTATTAAACTAGTTTGTTTTGTTCTGTTGTTCAAATTAGGGTAAATTTGTGGCTTACTGTTGCCCTCGTCAAGTGGAATAATAATTGTCGACATGTCACATGTTATTTTTACCAGGGGGTCTTCGTTATTCCTACCTGTACCACCAACTATCTTGTTTTCATTATGAACAAGACATTTTTGCTGATCTTGTGAGGGAGATGGCTGCTCAAAAAGTGTGGGTTGAGGTATCATTATTTGTGCAATATTGTGTGTGACCTGAAGTAGAGATGTTCGTGGTATTCTTATTTGAAGGTATTGTGTCTTTATGCCAATTTGACTTGACACTAATGATTTTCTGCTAAGCTTCGGGGTCGAGTTCCTACTTGGGTTAAGGTCATCAATTTTGAGGGATTATTGTTTTAAAGTTCTCTACTTCCTTCTCGAGTACATGTATGTTGTTGCATGTTCAGGTTCGAAACCTCTTCATTTGAAATGTCTAATTGGTTGCTTGGATTTTCGTTTTCAGCTTTTAATCATGTTGATTATATCCTACTGATACATTGCATAAACTTTGAAATATGGTATCTACATCCCGAGAGTGAGAACTGTCTCCGTTCTCCACATTGATGGCAGATAAATCAAGGACGAGCGAGTTATATCGCCTTCGTCGACGCATGATGAAATTTTCAGAAGTCATGTTTACCATAAGTATTAAAATATTTAGCCTCGTATTTCACTTATTGTATTTCTCTTATTTTGTTATTGTTAATATCTAAAACTTATTATGTAATCCTGTTTTGGCCTATTTTTAAGTCTATTTATGTTTAATTTTTCTGTAACATCGCTGTTGGATTACTAAATAAATAAAATAAAATAAAAAATAAAAAATAGAGTGGGCAACTCGATGATTTTATCAATTTATGCTCTGGTCGTTGTGGTGTGAACCCAAGATCTTGAAATTTATATGGTGGCAATATTAACACTGGTCATAAGTATTGACAAGTATGATTATCTCGAACTCATATAATTCCTACCTATGAAATTGAAATAAAAGAAATAAGCAAATCTAAACCCAACTATTTAAAAATCTAAAATACTTTCGATAAATTACCGTCTCCCTGGCCTCTGCTCTGTGCCTTGTCTGCCTGTCTATTTGTCTGCCGCGGTACCAACTATTATATATCCTGTGCAGCCCCAGATTATAATAACAATATTATGCTGGGAAATAAAACTACTGCATTTTATTTGGTACAGCAGTTTTATTTCATTTTATTATATCATATTTATTACTTCAAAATTAACATAACTTTGGACCCCTATCCTGCAAGAACCCTTTATTTTTTCAAGATAAAATGTCTTTTTAATTTTAATCCATTATATAAACTATGACTGTGCCTTGTTGCATCAAAATCCGTCTCGTAGTTTCAGTGTGATTCGTGTTCTTATTAATAACTTTCAACCCCTATCCTGAGGGAACACTTTAATTTTCGGGATGAAAAGTATCCAATGTCCTCGTACTCGTAGTAAGAACTCAAATCTTGCCAAGTTTCAATTGAATTTATTCAGTAATTTCGGCGTGATGTGCGGCCTTGACACAGACAGACAGACAAAAATGAAAAAAAGAAACAGTTTTGGCTTCAGTATCGAATAGACCCTACAAAAAAACATATCTTTAATGTACAGAACTGGACATGTTCCAGTTTTATTATAATAATAATTAGCCTTCGCTAGAGGTGCTAGGCGGAAGCCTGACTTGGCCGTGATAGGTTAGAAGACGAAGGCGGGAGCGAAGCGTAGCGAGCTCCCATTCATAAGTTAGAGTTATAAAAAGTAATAAGATATTCATTACATTTCATCTATCTACTACTTATAATAAATAATTTATAATAAAACTAGCTGTGCTTGCATTTACAAGTAGCCCACACGTGTTATTCCAGGACCAAAAGTACCTATAAAGTACAATATAAATACTACATTACTCCAAAATTCGTTCAACCGTCAAATAGTTTTTATCGATTGCTCGGCATATAATCGTCGGAATATGATACCAAGTACCCAGTTTTTAAGTCAAACCCTAAGCTATCGAACATTGAAAACCGCATTTCAATCAATCCAGTAGTTTTTACTAGATGCGCGAACAAACAGAAAAACAAACACACAGAAAGACACGACTAAAAAAATATTGTTCAGTAGCTTACTTTATGTACCCTAAACCATTGTGCTTTAAATTATCTTCTTTGTCTGTTATCTACTTTTTCGTTCTTATTGCTTCATTATAAGTATGTATAGATATAGAAAGATACTCCATCTGGAAAACCAATTTGCTGCTCTGGAAACCACCAACGACGTTTACGAGGCCCTACAACATGTGGTGGGTATTCTGAAAGAAGAAGGGTCGAAATTTTGTCAGAGGCAGCGTACAGGTACGAAGTTCAATCTCTGGGCAGAGACTCCTCAGCTAATGGATGTGAGACGGGATGGTGTACTGGCCACTTTGTCCGAGAAACGGGCCCTCAATTGAAATATCAGCAAGGTTCAATCTCTGGATCAGGAGAGCCAAAGATCGAGCTCAGTGGCGTTCACAAGGAGAACCTAAGTCCAGCTGTGGACGAATACGGGCTGATGATAAAAAAAGTCTATAATTTTTTATTTTTTTTTAAAGTCTATGTTACTTAAAATAACATTCTGAACAAGAAAAAACTTAACATTTTTTTAAATCGTGTGGCTGTTTGTCTGTTTGTCTGTTCGCGCATCACGCAAAAACTAGGTTTTGACTTAAAAACTGGTGTACTTGATAACTCAATCCGATGAATAGATAAGCCGAGCAATCGATAAAAACCTATTTGACGACTTAGTGACGTTATAGGTACATTATAGGCACTTTTGTTCCTGAAATAACACATAGGTTACTTTTAACCACGCGGTTGCCAGCATGGTCAGAATCAGCAAAATGAATGTTTTTATGATCTTTAATTCTATATAACTTGCGATTTGTACATGGCGTAGACGTTTCACGACTAACAAACGGCCGTGCACCCTGACACAGCCTCCCCAGCTTTTGAGCTTCTTGTTTTGTATTTCGCCACCGCTAAAAAGACCACACCACACCACACCACACCACTACCACATCCACCACTGGAGCGTATCCGCATGCTCCTACTGGATACTCCTACTAGTATGCTACCACTGCCACTAACACATTGCTACTGCGCCTGGCATCGTAGCTATCTATCTTTCTCATAAATTTAATTCTACTAAATAAATATTATTCTTAGCACAAAGGTGCTTCTTGCAATTCTATTCTCAATTTAGCTTGTGTCGCTACTTTCGGCCGCGTTACCTTAACTCGTCGAACGCAATTTTCCTTCCTCGCACTGTGCGGCACTTTGAAGGCATATTTCGATCTTATAAAGAGGTTAGAGCTGTTTGTGATATACTGAATACATGTGATATACTTGATATACAAACTGCACCCCGCGGCTTTGCCCGCGTACATATTTTGCTCCCATCCTCCTCCCATGCCCACGACCCCTCTAAAACCTCTACCAACAACCCCGGATCCCCCCGCAAATCCTACTCCATTAATTTTTGTATAATTATGTATACAGATGTCACTTCCACACGTCACGTGACACTTGTCAAAGCCTGTCCCTTTGACACGTGTCACTTTAACAAAGAATTTGCAAAAAATATATATTTATTTCAAAGTTTTATTTAAAACTCTAAATATGTATCTTCATATTTTTTTCTTTTATTTTCAAAATCTTGGCGGATTTTGTGCCCATAAGCCCTCGATGGCGTTGTCAGAAGACCTAAACCATTGATCAGATTGTGATAAAACTTTTGTAGGGCAAAGTTTAGGAGCAATCAATTTCTGATCAATGGTTTAGGAGCGCATAGAGAACAGACACACCTACAACATACATTCATTTATATATATATATATATATATATTCTTGTCTCTATTGACATGACGTATTGTGTGTCCACGTTACGAAAATATCTTCGTCTTCAACCTAGTAGGTAGGTGCGGGTATATTTTATAAAAAGGGCGCAATTTTGAAAAAAAAAATTACTTATTTTGATCCAGATTTTAGATCAAGAGAAATCAAAAAGTCATATATCTACAAGTTACGATTAATGTCAACTTTTGGCTTCTCAAAAATAGTAACTGATTTTTGATAAATTAACTTAAAGTTAAAGGATATAAAATTAACAATGAAACAACTCCAGTAGTATAAATCAGATTGCTTTAATTTATTTTAGTTTTATACAAATCGAATACTACTTACGATAGTCAATTTTAACGAATAAACATTTTACCCGTCGCGTATTTATATTTTACAAATTTACCTTTGTATTTTATTTTTTATTATTACTTCTTTCTATTATAAAAACCTCCATAGGGGCTTTCGATTATAAACTTACATTACTGTGTGGTATTCAATCATTTTACTGCAGTCATTTATATTAATTAACTAAATTGATCTATGGTTATGCCACAGGAACACAACGTGGATCTTTAGAAAAGTATACTATGTTGATACATTCGTTATGTGTGAGTGTATAAGCTTGATGGTACGTTTACACTCGCACCTTGTGGCTTGCCTCGTGAATTATCACGTCACTGGCGCGAGAGTGTAAATGAGCTATGCATATGCGAGCGCTGCGAGTGACAAGAGGCGCGAGACGAGTCACGAGCGCACCGTTTACACTCGCGCCTCGTGGTTCACCTCGTGACTCGTCTCGTTACTGGCGTGAGAGTGTAAATCGGCTGTGATTATTGAAGAAAGTATAGAATCTCCAAGAACTTTGTCATCGGTGTTGATAAAGTAGGATCGTCGTTTTATGCTTTTTGTAATGTGGCTACTTAGTTAGTACAAAGTTAGTATATTTTACTGGTTCTTGATATTTATGGATTTCTTTTGATTTTGTGCTTAGAACATTGTTAAAAAATTGTTCTTTGTGAAAAGAATTACTGTGTTCAATAAGAAAATATATTGAATTTATGACGATAACTGGAAACTACTAGAAATAACTTTAGATCTGTGAAAAAGTATTTATCTCACGTTGATAACAATTAAAATAAAATCGATATAGTATTTCTTGTATTATTTGTAGTTTTTCTTTGGTTATACATACAGAAATTAAAATAGTTATACATACAGAAATTAAAATAGTTACCGTGAGGCAAAGATAAAATTATACAAATTTCGGAACAAATGTGAAAAACATGTAAATGTGAGTTGTGTATTTTAGATGAATAAGTAGGTAATCTGTGAATATTACCTACTATATTCATCTACATGATAGTATATTGTATATTGCAGGGTTAAGAAATATCCTACAAAAGCATTTTGTTCAAATACGCGATAGTGATCATAGTATTGGTAAATTTAGATAATATACGAGACTTTTAGCAAACAAGAATGGATAAAGCTCGATAAATCTAAACAAAATAATATTCGTTAAAATTTAAGTAAATACACAAAATCTAATTAGTAAACTAACAAGGTTCACAAATGAAAATGATGTATATGTTAAGTTTTTTAAGTGGCATTTCATGAATAATAAATTAAAATAACATTATAATAAATATAAGTAAATAATGTAATGTTAATAGTAATAAATGAAATACTATTTATTTTTATAAACATTAAATCTTAATTTTAAATAAAAGTTTCAAGTTCCTGATTGCCAAAAGTCTCTTAAATTTTAATATAAGAATAAGTTTAGTGATAGCCTTACCACATAAATAATATTATATAAAATAAATACAAGAGTAGAATGACCGTCAAAATAGTTAAAATCTTATATTACAGCATTCAGAAGTAGAAATGTACATGAAATCCAAAATACCTGTTTCACGTTTAAAGCATTCAGTTGCGGTTGTGCAGTGTGCGGTTTTGTATGAAGTTTTAAAATTGAATGTTTGCAAGTATATAGGAAAATAGTGTGTACATTTTTATAGTGTATAGTGGTTTCTTGAATGGAATTAGAATTCGGTTAGTTTTGCTCACTAGTTTACTTTTTTATAAGCTTTTTGTATGAGAAGAAGGTTAACACACAAAGCTTGCATCTAAGTAAGTTATATGAAATTAGGGGATAAGAAAATGAATAATATAAATGTTAAATCAATTATTTAGAGAAATCTAGATACTGTACGTTTAAACAAGAATACCGGACAACGATGAGAGAAATTTTTGTGTTGAAACATTGAAAAAAGCAATTTTGATATTGTCGTCATTACGTGTCATGCGAAGAATTTGAATACGTGTTGCTAGAGTTATAATATAATGTAATTAATTATTTAAGATCCGATGATATTTTTCGGTGGTTTGATCGGAAAAGTGTTCGTTATGATTCAGTACATTTTGTTTCTGTATTTTGTTTTTTTATAGTTACCCGGTCCCGAGCAGGCATTCTTTTATTCCGTTTTTATTTAAAATGTTCAATCTACGTATTTAATTGTATAAATTTATTTCAACATTGAGCCGCGACTGCGAGTGTACAATCTTTATTCACAACCTCTCATATTATTTTTATTAAACAAAATAAGTTATTAAAATTGGCTGATTATACTCGCAGAGGCGGCCCAATGCTCGCTTCCACATTAATTTTACGATACTCTTTATCAAACGTCCTAGTTCGTTTTAATAGTATTTTATAATAAAATTCCCTTTTTAATTTATTTAAATACCTATAAACCAACTTATTTATAAACCCTATGTTTTGGCACTAACAAATCTAATTAAATATTTTCACTTGATTTCACAAATAAAACAAAACTTTCCAATGGATGTACCAATCAATAATACGACAATAGGGCAACATATTAAATAACAGACTCAACAAAGTTCTAATACGAAATCGGATTTTCTTTTTGATATATTTTGAGCACCATATGGTATTCTTTAACAAAATCTATGCAACAGTGTAACATAAACATAAACATATTATAAGATATCAAAACTTATAAACAACATTATTCCTACGCTTTTATTTAATAAAATATTTTACAAAACGCTGTATCATCTTCCAAGACTAGAATCTTTTTCAATTTTACATTATTACATTCATTCTCGCATATAATTTCAACAAATCTTGGAGAATTACAGCGTTAATTAATAAATGTCACACCATAAGATCATCAAGATAATTCGATGATAAATTTAAAATAAAATCGTATCCGACAGTTTTACAAGTAACACACACAGACGCGTAACTTTTTAATCTATTTTATTCACTATTTTTAGTGAGCTTCCTTATTATATAATTTAATATATAATTGTATTCTATACGTGGCAGTCAAATTGATACAGAAATGAACAGAGGAGAAGAAAGTTTACAATATTTTTACTATCTTGACTAAAAACTCTTTTCATTCCTGTACCAATAGACCGCCTTCTAAATATAAGGACACGACATTTACTAGTCTATCACGACACCTATAAGAGTGAAATTGAGGAACGGACATAGAATAAGACTTGAATTTATAATTGTTTATTAAATGATACGACTATTTACGATAAATTTGCTACAGTAGTGCTAAAGATATACTATTCGAGGACAGCTACTATCTCTCAAATATTTGCAAACCAAACAAAACTTGTTCAATCTTTCCAAATATTTGTCAATGGGTCACGTCTTTTTGGACTTCGACGCTGTCTAAGAATTTAATTAAAGATCTCCAATAGGAAAATGAAGAATTTTCCAATAAGACATGTTGTTATATTGACTAAATTGAAGAATTAATGTTAGTCTTTTTTCCGATTTTCTAAGTTTATATACAAATACACATCGCAATGTAAACTTATTTACACATTATCGATTGACTACACTTTTAAAGTTATGGTTAGTTTTTATATCAGCTGCTTTATCATTGACTACATTTTACAGATTTCATGTCAGAGACTTTGTCAGTTTCCCAGATATTTTATTAACCAGGTTTCACTTGTCTTTATGTTTAACCTTGGAGTTGTTTCGTCGAACCTTATTATGAACACCAATGTCATATTAGATAGACATTTTTACGCTTTCATAGTTTTATCCTTTTGATCTATTTTATTTGCTCCATCTACATCACTAGTCTACCAGTTACTTGGTTCCTTTATTTTGATTTCTTATCAATTCCACAACTTTATAACAATTCCTGCGGTTTCTTTACATTCATTAATATAGCCTCCCATTCGTACTTTTTTATCAATTGTTCTGATTTCATTTTGAAATTGGGTTTTAAACCAAGTACCGATGTTTCAATTTCAATATCGTTCAAATTTAATGTCAATATGAAACCAGAACATTGTCTCCAGGATATTCTAGCCAACCGACATTATCTTAACATGGCATGTATTAAGCTATGTTCACTCTACTAATATTTGATCCATAGTTTATATACATTAACTCCAATTGTGATCCCACAATTTACTTTAAAGGATACTGAAATCAATTCTAATTTATTTACTTCGGCGTGCTCGTGTGTACCTTCATTTACATCATTGCTATATCCATTCAAAACCAAAACATTGTCATTATTCTTCTCAAGGCGATCGCCCTTTAAAGTAATCATTTAAATAACATTATCAATTATACTCAATTTCATTTTTAACAAATTATCTTCAACATTCTGTTCAACACACTAGTAAACATCACAATCGTTAATGTCTGTCTTAACTAAAGTATTTTTAATTTTAAAAGATTTAATGTCTTTCGACTTAGTTTTACACGACGTGTGCGTTTGAACCACGTTAGTTTATAATTACATGATGTGGATACTAGATTAGTCTCTCTCTCGGGTTCAGGGAGAGGTCCCTGTGGAAGGGGTCCCCTAGCGCGGGGCCCCTTAGGGTCACTGAACGATGATATGAGGCGCTGACAAGAGCACCGCCACCGTTGCGATGATCGTGAACAGCGTGAACACGAACAGGCAGAACCTGCGGATGTAAGTAGTCGTAGTTGGTCGAATCATAAATGTTGCTTAATTGCTCAAACACTTATTACAACATTTACGGTGATAGGGTCGTTGACCGACGCGTAGGCATTAGATAGGCCAGCGAACTTCTGCGACCTTTAGTTAATATTGGCTGGTAAAACTTTTCCTAACTTTCAATTATTTCGTTAAATTTACAGGAAGAGAAATTATTTGTTTAGTTATTTTGTGATTTTACTAGTTCAATATAATGCCATTTTACATCGGAAAATACAAGTAAAGCCATCGGTGGACCAAACGAAATAGTAAAATGCGCAGAACATAAAAATATAAGTATTCATAAAAGATTATAACGTTTAGTTCATGAGCATCGTGTCACGTCACCTTTAATCCATTTAGGAAGCTGATGAAGCCTCTAATCTAACCAAAGCCACCTCATAAAATATCAACACATCCATGTAGTAAAGTAATTATTATATATTGACTTAGTGTTAATAAAATTACTCATATGGAGATTTTCCAATACTCGTAGGTGGTAACAGACAGACCAAAGTAGCGATTTACCTTTAAAGGCCAATTACTCTCCTTCAAGAGTAGAGACAAGATGAATATTAAAATCAGTGTAAGCACACAGATCAAAGATAATACCTCTAAAACAAATGGGGTCAGAGCACCATCTTTGATATTTAATTCTGATCATGTACCTGTCGACAACCATTGCTGCGAACTTCCAGTCACTGATGAGCTCGGCCTCTTCATCGGCCTTCTTCATCCGGGCAGTGATGAACTGCAGCTCACGCAGGATGAGGTGCAGTTCGCGGTGATGACTGCCCAGACCGCCCACGTCCTCCATTGTGGATGGGCGGACGAACGACCGGCGAAGGTCCGTACGGAATATTGAACACCTGTGGTGATGAGTCTATGTAAATGCAAGTTACCACAAATACTCAACTGATGGGAAATATAAGGTAAGCTGGTCTGTCATTTCAATTTCCCTGCCACCGATTTTGGATTCGAGAAGTCTACCTAAAGGAATCAAACAATATTACATTTGGTAGTCTCTGATACCACAAATATACTCGTACCAACTTATTATTGTATCTTGAAAATATGCAAAAATGGTTATAAAGCATTTGTCTTCATTTATTTTTAATTTGTATTTATTGTTTTGGATATATTATATTAGTCACTAAAAACTTATTTTTATTACGTAAACATTTTTAATTATTAATTTTCCCCGAATCGCTTCCTCAGGGTCATGCCAGAATATCACAATACCAGCTCGGTATCATACTGAGGCGCCGCACTTACATTTTTACTGTTTTTTTTATTTTTTTGTTATTATTCTTGTTTTTTCTGTATGTGTTTGTGTGTGTTTGTGTCAAATAAATGTTTTTTAACCGACTTCAAAAAAGGAGGCTGTTCTCAATTCGACCCGTGTGTTTTTTTATGTTTGTACCTCAGAACTCCGTGTTTTGTGAACCGATTTCGAAAATTATTTTTTTGTTTGCAAGGATATACATTCAGTATGGTCCAATAGTTTTTTTTTTCAAATTCGGTTTAGCACTTTTATCCAGTGCCAATAATAAGAAAAATTTGGTACGAGCGCGAAGTCTCTCGTACTTCGCGAAAGATCGAACCAAATTTTGAAGTCGGTTCTTTCATCGTGCTACTATACGATCCACATCATCTTGGATTGTCTACCACCGAGCATTAGAATAGAGTCTGGAGATACAATTTTCTTGTGGCTTGAGTCTGGCCCTTGCAGTGGTAGACCTTTTCATTTCCGCTACGCGCGATCTCACTTGCGCGTAAATGTTCAAAAAACTCTTTCGATTTTTATTAGATTTACATTGATTATTGTATTTAGATGTAATTTAATTATTATAAGGTAGGTAAATAGTTTATCTAATTACTACAAAAAAAAGCAATTCAGCGATATCCTTTAATAGATTTCCAGTTCGTACCAGTTTCTTTGATAAATGCCCTTACCGTTCGAAACATTTTAATTCAACATGGCGGTCACGCGGAAAGTAATCGGTAAAAGGAGATCATATAAAGACCACGTATGTGTAGATAACGATCATCCCTAATTACTAACATGGGAAACCATACCCATCAGGCATCATCTATGTATTACATACTATGTACCCATGGATGGCCACAACTTCGAAAAGACCATTGCAACCTACCCTGGCCCCAAGTTTCCCGTAGAAGCGGTACTGTTGGGGGGAGGTGGCGCGTGCCTGAAGTCGTCGTCGATATCCAGGACATTCGCTAGCAGTGACTTTGAGGACCGCTCCTTCAGCTCTAGTTCCCTCATTCGGTTGGACATCATGATGGTCTTCCGTGTGATCTTCTTGCCGGGCCTCGACATGCGCAGGATCCACGGCAGCCATTGCAGGAATACTGTTTTTATCTGGTGGACAAGACGCTTGTTGAAACTTTATAACGTACTTTTTTGTACGTACTGAAATGTTCGAGATATTAACAAGGCAAGGGCAAAACAAAAAATAAAACTACTTCAAATCGTATAAAACTTAAAATAAAGAAATTATTATAAAAAGAGGTCTGTGCTACGTCCAAGCCGACTAAAGTGAGTAAGTAGGCACTTAACTGGGACAGACCTCAAAAAAATAAACAAATATTTATTTTAAGTCTTATACAGTTCGAAGCCGGTTTTTTTTTTAGTTTGTTTTTATTTCTTACTATTTAGTTTCGTTAAAGTAGTCCAAAAAATGAAGTATGTAATTCCGTTCGCTTAGAAGAAGCCTTACTAGAAATATCTTTTAAATTACTCAACTGATTTTGATGTAACTTAAACTATGCTCTAAGTTGAAAGAACTTAAACTATTACAAAAATAAATATTGCAATAAAACTTGTAGTTTCAGAGAAATACGTGGACAAACTTACATACATTCGCGAAATTTGGTATATCTGTTCAGATACTCAATAATTATACATTGACTAAACATGTATGAATATTATGCATTTTCAACAATTACTTATATACATACATACATACATACACACTCATCAACTTGATAACCGCCTTTTTTTGAAATCGGTAAAAAATGATTCCTTCAGTTATTTGTGGAGTGATTTTATCAGCAGAGTCTTCTTGTGTAGACCATCTCTTGCTTTTTTTCTAAATCTCAATTTCTAAAGGCATGTGATGTATAAGTTGATATATTATCTATACTTAGAGCGATGGTGGCCTAATAGTTCTATAGTGCAATTTAGAATCCAACGGTACCGGGTTCAAAACCTAGGCTCCCGCACCAATGACTTTTCTCAGTTATGTGCGGTTTTCCATCGCTCCGTGCTTCGGAGGGCACGTTAAGCTGTCGGTCCCGGCTATTATTGGTTAATAGCAGTCGTTAAGCCATGTCAGAGGCCCTCGGGCGGCCTGACAAACTCTAACATCAGAGGCCAGCACTTCCTCATACGACAAACAAACAACAACAAACAAACATCTATACTTACAAAAAAGGGATGTATGGGATCGAAAAAGTTCGGTCCCGGCTATTATTGGTTAATAGCAGTCGTTAAGCCATGTCAGAGGCCCTCGGGCGGCCTGACAAACTCTAACATCAGAGGCCAGCACTTCCTCATACGACAAACAAACAACAACAAACAAACATCTATACTTACAAAAAAGGGATGTATGGGATCGAAAAAGTATCTCACTGCTCCAAGCCAACCTCACCTGCACGCGGTCATCCTGCTGGATAACAAACGAGGCTCTCGTGACCGACAGATGGCGGTATAAACATCTCAAAACAAGCGTAGCCAAATGACACAGGCCCGTGACGGGCAGCAGCTTCACCGGTGCGAAAAGCTGACGATTATGGACAAGACCTCCTCATGAATGGAACAACAAAAAAATGGCCCACAGTTCCCTGTCGCCCTGACCACGGTAGTGGTCAAGAAATGGCAGGGCAGGGGGTGCGAAGAATCTCCGAGCTACCGTAGGCCACCCAATACAAAACAACTGAACCCTGGCTTCGTACAAAAGACGAATAATTAGGCTTGAAGAACACAAGGTGCAACTAGAGACGGAGCTAACTAAGATCAGGTGGCATATTCTAGGGTTAAGTGCAGTGTGAAGAGAGGGGGAGGTCACTAAACCGTGAATCGGGCCACCTATTTTACTTCCGAGAGGGCGATCAGTAGTCTCAGGGTGGCGTGGCGTTCCTCGTCAATAAATTCCTCATTGATAATATTGTAGAAGTATCCAGTGTGTCGACCAGGGAAGAGTACCTGATTCTTAAGCTGACCGAAAGGTATAGCCTTAAGATCGTACAAGTTTACGCACCGACCTCGACACTCTTGGATAATGAGGTAGAAGATATGTGTGATTACGTATCTTCGGCCCTACATAGCACCACAAGGGCCCACTACAACATTATCATGGGAGACTTTAACTGGACACAACTGAAAACTGAATCTATAAAAAAAACAACATCATTTTCAGTTTCAATTTATACTAATTGATATATATTTAACGCCCTCGTCGATTCGACGTCGAGGTTATCCAAAAGTTAAAGACAGTGTCATAAGAACTAGAAGGTTTTCTTGGGGCTTTTGGGTCACTGCAAGTCTGTGTCCAAAGTGGGAGTACAGACTTGCAGTGAATCGAGAATAGGTTCATGGGTTATGGGGACAGGAATCACAGGGAGCAACTGCTATACATTTTTTTGGGAACAGAAGGGTTCTTTTTGATGAATTCTTTCTTCAAAAAGTAACCCCAGAGGAAGTGGACTTGGCAAAGCCCCGATGGTATGACTAATAATGAGATTGACTTCATCATGACGAGCAATAAGCACATATTCAGGGATGCTCAGTGATTGCAAGGTTCAAAACCGGTTGTGATCATAGACTTGTCCGAGGCTCCTCGGATATCGACCACAAGCTTGAAAGATGCCGTCTGGTGAAGTCTGCGCTCCGACCCAACCTGCTCCAGGCCACTGTTGCATCAGAACAGTTCCAACTTCAGTTGGAAAATCAATTCACTGCCTTGGAAACCACAAATGACGTAGACGGAAACTCCAAAAAGTTGTGGGAATCCTTAAGGAAAAAGGCACTAAATTTTGTCAGCTGCAGCGTACGGGCACGAAGTCTAAAACCTTGGATGACGCTCTTCGGCTTATGGACGAGAAAAGGGAGCAACAGTTACAAGTTATACCGACACAGAAAGGGAAGCTCAATAAAAAGATCAGCAAGCTGGTGTGACGTGACCTCCGATGCTCAAATACACGCCGGATAGAAAAGGCAATTGATCAAAATCGGGGGTCAAAAGCATTCGCCCAGCAATTAAGTAGATCCCATCAGACGAAGCTCAAGACCAATACTGGCACAACCGTCGTCTCTAAGCTGGAGATCCTTTCTGAGATCGAAGAATTCTATGGCCGATTGTACGACTCGCATGCTTCTAGACCCAAACCTGGCACAGAGGATGCCCGCGCAATACTGACCCGCCACTGTACTGATGAACGTGCCTGACGTCAGCCCAGACGAGATTGAAATGGCGCTCAAACAACTTAAGAATGAGAAGGCCCCTGATGAGGATCGTGTAACTTCGGAGCTCTTTAAGGCAGGGTAAAAACCCGTACTTCGGGAGCTTCAGGGGTTATTTAGCACCGTTCTTAACAGCAGGAGAACTCCAGAGGCGTGCAGCAGGAATTTAGTAGTACTTTTCTTTAAAAAAGTTGATAAAACCCTTTTAAAGAACTACCGACCTATTTCACTCTTGAGAAGTTGTTTTCGAGGGTCATCTCAAATTGTCTCAAACGAAGACTTGACGAAATCCAGACTCCTGAACAGGCTGGGTTTCGCGGAGGATGTAGCACCTTAGACCACTTACATACAGTTAGGCAGATTATGCAGAAGTCTGAAAAGTTTAACCAGCCCCTGTGTCTTGCTTTTGTGGACTATGAGAAGGCCTTTGACTCCGTTGAAAGCTGGTTGGTTCTGGAGTCTTTGCAGCGTTGTTAAGTGGACTGGCAAGTGGAAGTGATACATCGAAGTGCTGAGGTTTCTGTATGAAGCCGCGACTATGAGTGTCCAAGTACAAAACCTGCTGTCTAAACATATCCAACTGCGCAGGGGAGTGAGACAGGGGGATGTTATATCCCCGAAACTGTTCACTAATGCCTTGGAAGATATGTTTACGAGGCTGGATTGGAAAGGAATGGGTATTAATATCAATGGCGAGAACATCTCACACTTACGATTTGCCGATGACATAGTCACAATGGCGGAATCACTGCAAGACTTGCAAAGTATGCTGACCAACCTACATAGTTGATGCTTCTCGTCCCATCGGTCTCGGAATGAACATAGATAAGACCAAGATCATGTTTAACGATCTTTTTGACCCGGAACCGATTGCAGTCAATGGTGCACCTCTTAAAGTGGTTCAAAAATATGTTTACCTTGGGCAAATATTGCAATTAGGTATGAAAAACTTTGAGAAGGAAGCCAACAGAAGAATTCAGCTGGGTTGGGCAGCATTCGGCAAGATTCGCCAAGTCTTCTCGTCGTCCATACCACAGTGCCTGAAGACAAAAGTCTTCAATCAGTTCGTCCTACCAGTCACGACCTACGGAGCTGAAACGTGGAAACTTACGGTCAACCTAGTCGACAAATTTAAGGTCGCTCAACGAGCTATGCTTGGTGTTTCTCTGAAAAACAAGATTTGTAATGAAGATACCCGACGCAGAACCAAGGTAACTGATACAGCTCAAAGGATAAGCAAGCTAAAGTGGCAGTGAGCTGGTCATATTTCTCAAAGTACCGATAACTGTTGGGGTAGATGAGTTCTCAAGTGGAGACCACGTTTCGGCAAACATAGTGTAGGACGCCCTGTGGCCAGGTAGAGTGACGAAGAAAATGGATGAGAAGAACTGAAGACCGAGCTCAGTGGCGTGCATTAGGACAGGCCTACGTCCAGCAGTGGACAGATATAGGCTGCTGATGATGATGATGATGTTGATGATGATAATAAAGCAATATCTAAGTAAAAAAAAGACTGTACAACATTTTAATAAAATGGCCCCTTGTTCTATTATAATAAACTAAACAACAAGAGTATAACGTTTTTGAAAATCGTGTCTTTCTATCACGTTAAAAAGTACTGGACCGATTGAAGTACAGTTTTCACAGTTAGATATAGCTTGGGTTTTTCATAAATTTTGATGTGCTTCTTATATCAATCCATTGAGTGGAAGCTGAGCAATAGATAACAAAAAAAATTACGGCTGAGTGAATTTGATCTAATTTGGTATATTGTTACTTAGGTCCTGGAACTGATTTCCACCTTTGATACAAGATGAACACACCCATATTAAAGAACTTATAGGACATAATATAGCTATAATAACTTACCCATTGTGGCATCTCATGGATGTCCGCTGTTCGATGATGGTAGTTGAGCACCACCACTGTTAGCACCACTGAAGATGCCACCATGAACATGATGCAATTGAAGTACGTTCCTGCCATATACCATGCAATTTATACACCGCTGTGATAAACATGAACATATGCAAAACAAAAGTACGAAAAACTTTTTGGCCTAAATTTAATCGAAACAAAAGACACGAGTATATTACGAAAACAGATATATAATAGGTTTCTCATTTCTCAAATATTTATCAAACATAAACATAAACTTCAGAAAGTGTTTGCAAAAATCATCGAAATAAATATTACAATATTTAACAGTATCAATTCGAAACAAAACATCAGCGAATTGGTCACGTTGCACGGAACGTTGTTCACATTTAAAGGGAATGTGTATAGAATATTGTAAATAATGTAGTGAACGAAATGAAAGAGCCGTTACAATGAAAATAATTATAATTGAACAATATTTACACTGAAATTTTCTTTGAAATGTAATCTTTTGTAACAAAATATTATTCACGATATTTTAATTAGCCTCTTTTTGTTTCAGATAAAAATAACAGTTAATTTATCTTTTTATTTAGTTCAAGCAATAGTCTTTCATCGAAACTTGTGCTAGTTCACTAATTAAAAATTCGTTAATTTATTTTCAGAACTAAGGGTAACATAAATCCATAACGATAATGTCAAGGAGAAAATTAAGTACTTTACCGTCGTAATTTCAAATTAATGTATCGTTTTAATTAAAAAAAAAGATTACTTAGTTTATTTTAAATGTCATTTTAATAGAAAATGGGAAAGGTGTATCATGCATCACTGGACAACGGGCATGCAATGAAAACTAATCTAATCTACATTTTATACGTGTTCGCTGTTCGAGCCAAGCAATGACAATCTTACTTACCAGCTTTTGTTTAATTTGGCGTGATCATTCAAAAATGTTATAAATACCTTTATACCTAGTTTGTATAAAAACAGTTTTTGTGATAGTTAAGTGTAAATTTCTGTGAAATTCCATAATCGCATTATAGAATTGCGTTAGCTAAATAATCTAACTTATTAACTCCTTTTTGAGACTACAATAATTATAATTGTTTATTCTACCAAAATGTAAAAGATAACTGAAGAAAACCATATGATATTGAAGGTTACCAGCCTTATATAAAGGATTCTTTAGTTGATTATTATAAAACCTCGTACCAAAAGAAGTAACAACAAGATCTATGTACCAGTACCTACGAATTATAATTCGTAGGGTCGTACCTAGTACACAAAATTCAACAAAACATTCTTGCATTTAATTTTATGTTCTACAAATATTTAGCCCACAACGACCAACATTACTATGTTAAATACAATGTTTTTGATATATGATTATAATACTTGAAATACTGTTTAATAATGAATCTGAATCAAATCAGGATTAGCCTTTAAATAAACACGCCAAATACTTACATTAAAATTTCTAAGATTAGTTATTTTGGATTGTTTTCTCTTTTAACAAATTAACTTTTTATCTGCTACACTCAGAACCGAAAGTAAGTTACGGAACAAGTTCTCAAGTTTAACCTAACACATTAACAACTAACAACAACTCGCCTTTTGATGGTAACATAATAATGTTACTTGTTAAAAGAGGTTCCTAACGCTGACAAAGGAACAACAAAGTTTAAGTTAAGCTCCGTCAGTTGAATAACAATTAGTAAAGGCAGCAACGGTGACGATACTGACAATGCTATCGCTTCCTTTGGCATCGTTCGGATAATTTAACAAGCAGCCAATGAAAAGGACGTAACAGACCAGAAAGTTGCGAGACCAGTTGTTCTCGAGATACTTGGAGGCTGGCCCCTCTTTACCCGCATTCGCTTTGTCGCTTAATCCGTTGCCATACTTTAAATTCCTGCTTTTAGAACTACAAGCAATAATATATTAATAAAGCTCTGTTTAAACAGTTTTAATGGGAAAGTTGTGCTTTTAAATTGAATTTTTAGTTAATTAAACCCCGTCATGCTTATCCAAAATCTGACGTCAATAGTCACGCATCAAATCTACAAAGGCCAATCAAAAACGTAGAGGAAATCAAAAATTGAGGAAGAAGGACATGAAAAGAAATTTCGTTGCAAGGGTTAATTTTATTACATTACAAGACGATCAGAAGCTATTAAATTTAAAATTACCTTTAGAAATGGAACTTGTTAGCAAAGCTACGTATTTCTCTAGCACGAGTGTAAAGTGCAATAACTCTATTTCAAGTGTTGAGAGAGCCGGCAAGAGCTGTAAAAGCATAGAGTAGTCTCCAGAGACGTGTGGCTAAAATGCGAGTTGAAACAGGAAGGTAAGAATCTATACTCTCCTTCGAAATTTACAATCATAAAACCACGTATTCTATTTAGATCTTTGTTAGCTGGTGTTTCATCAATGTGCCGAGAAATATTTTTACCAACGTTGATTTCTTCACATGTCAATTCAAAATATTCCTTGGGACACATCTTTGTTGTTCAGATTCATTGTTTATGTTAATTATTATTTATAATGAGAAAATTCAATTTTTAGAAAACGCGTTGTTCTTTTCTCACCTATCAGGGGGATCGCCTCTGAGGTTTTTGTGATGACGTGCCCCACCAATAGAGAGAAAACAGTTTGCGACAGTAGAATTGTAACACCTGCAAAGATCAATATATTCTATGAAAAACAAAACGTTCTATGTACATTGTTCGTAGGTAAGAGTGTACCATAAAAACTACCGCTCTTCAACGGATCGAAAAACCTCTGACCTGTGTGTGCTGAGTCGGTATCAGGGGCTCAAGTGAAATCATAAACTAAAAATAATAATAGTCATGCAAATATTAGTTAGGAGAGGGTTTTATTACTGGCTTTATTAATTTGCTTGTTTACTTGAAAAAAATAATTTGGAAGGGCTTCTCACGGATGGCTTAATCTCTCCCACCACCCTCCAAGTATCCTGAAACCACGGCAGTCAAATACCACGGTTATGACATTGCTTACTTTGCAACGATTAAGACATTTAAACACAAAATATTACACCATGGAATCGATTACGCATTGACAGATAAAATATTATAGAATACAATAACAATAAAATTACGATGTAAGTATATTAATAAATTATGACTTACCTTCAGGATCCTTTATCATTCCATTAAAATATCTTGTATAAAGTTAACACATGCCATGCCACTTAAAAATGTATCACAGCTCCAAAATAATCTTAATTGTATCACCCAAAGAAAGAAAGTAATGAAGATTGAGAGTGACAAAACGTAAGCAAAGAATCACGAAATCGATTCCAAGATTTAATTCAAAACAATACTAAACCAAATTCAAAATAACTACATCAATTTTGATAATATCCAAACGTATAACGTATACGTAACGTATACGTTTTTTTCCATAAACAAACGTTTAGACGATAAAACTAAAGCTTTAAACCACTTAATAGCAACATTTAAGCGTCTCATTTTGAAATGAGTTTACGAATTGCATATAAGGTACATAATTAACTCCTTGTAATGTTTTAAAACAAGTTTTAATTAAATTATTTGTTTTAATTAAATGATAGCTAACAAACTAAAAACGAAAATAGTGAGATACTATTCAGATGAAACAGAAAATAATGTAAGAAATAATGAGAGTGAAGACAGAAAATAAATAAATGCAGAGGATTAAGTGGGATTAGATAGAACGGTCGGGGCTAGGTGTGGATAGTGTACCTAACAAAGGGATAGCATCGGAGACCTGCGGCAGGGTCTCTGCTACCAGGTTGAGGAACACCGTCAGCGATAGTAGAATAGTCACTCCTGTAATCAAACACACTGTTAACTCCACCAATAATGATCTTCTCCTCCATAAGTCGTCTGTTACTAAACTGATTTAATGACACAACTCTCCAAATACCCATATTCACAAGTTTGATGAATGGTGGAGTGCTCAAAATGATGTCTACACCAATTAATACTCACCGTTTCTATTCGTAAGCAAACCTGCTGGTTGGAAAACTACTACACACACATAAGCAGTCATACCACAGTCTATAAATAATCTAATATTCATATTGAGCGCACCCTGCTTCTAAACTTCGCTAAAAGTTTTATCGCTCGTATGGTACGTTCATGAAGTTATACTGACTTTAGTATAAAACAGTGTTACAAGAAATAGGTTTCACCTTCTGGTATATTTCTTTACCCTTATATGTTAGGAATACATTAACTATTCAGTTGAAATAGTGAAGGTCCCAAAAATTGCCCTTGAGGGATACCTAAAGGGATTAAGGAAGCAGTGTACGTTTATGGTGATCAATGTCTCCTACAGTGAGGCACCTATGAGGGGCACTGCATCCGAGGTGGAAGGCATCTTTTCAGCCACCATGTTCAGAAACACGGTCAAGGACGACAAGATTGTCATACCTGTAGACACCAATCAAATCTAATTTCATATATTATAATTTACTGAAGAGTTGTTTTATTTGCAGTTTTTTTTTTTACAGTTGACTGGATTTTGTGATAAAAATATAATTCTAATACATTTCCAAATGTTTTTTTAGTACGGACATGCTCGAACCCGCATCATCCGTGGTCCGTGATCCGAATCATGGCATCAGCCTTTACCAATTCGACCACTTGTATTAACACAGCAAGCTTTAATCCATACCAATATTCAAAAGTGAAACGTTGTCTGTTTGTTTGGGGAGCTTCCACGCGATAACGTCTGCACAGATTTTGATGAAATTTGGAATGGAGATAGCTTATAAAACATTATATACTTTGTATCGCGGAAAATTGAAGGTTGTCATAGGAAAACTAGAAAATGTTGATTACTCACTGTATGGAACGGTTGCCTTGGAAACGAAATAACAAGCCTGTCAAAAATAATCAAGAGCATTGGTGCTATACCTCCTTTTACATTGGTTTTTAATATTCTAGAAGAAAATAGGATTCTTTATTTGCTATAAACAGTAGTCCGCGCGTACGAAGTCGTGGGCGGGAAAGCTAGTGCTAAAATAAAATAAAAAATATTTTTTGTTAATAATACATATTAAGTGTTATTAACCGTTTTTAAAATTTTATCCATTTAATTTTCTAATTTTACCGAAATGTTAAGTAATTAACTGTACGGTACGCGTATCAAGTGGATGAAACTCCCAAAAGTACTTCAGATCGTAATATGAACATCTTGAGGCAAAGATTCCTCTAATGTTCTAGAACAAGCCAATTTCCAAGACAAAGTAATAATAATTTCGCGTCTTCGTCAGACTATTGCCCATTAAATTTAAGTACGTTCTTAGTTCCAGTGGTGCTGTTTGAAACACTGTGGCCTCATCAGTGATAATTAAATTGTAAAAGCTTTTTATGGAGCATGAATCTTTTAGTAACAAATTCTAGAAGGAAATACAGCTGATGTCGAAATGATTTTAATGTTAAAATGCTTTTGCTATATTAAATTAACAGATCTTGATTGCGGTTGTTTTAAGCCAAAATTGAAATGTACGAGTATGTCAAAAGAAAGGAGCTAACTTCATGATAGTGCATGGCTTGTGCAAAGTGAATTAGTTTTCGCTAACAGTATTAGAGCTATAAAAACAGTTTCAGGGAAACTGACTTCTACAACTGCATTGGGATATCATATAACAAGGGCTTTTAACTAAATTTATTCCAAAGTAGATAGCATGGTATCAATGTTTTGTTTTTCTCTTACTACACAGCTTTTACTACGATAAACCAATGCTAAATGCAATAACGTATAGTTTAGATGTAAACTTTCTTTGTATTCAAATGGAATTCCATCAATACTTATCTTCAGCAACTTTGGTTTAAGCTGATTTCTCGGAATACAAATAATTAAAGTAACCTCTGTATGCTCAGTCTAATATAAAATAAAAGAATAACAAACTCCTTGTATCTACCCTGCAAGTCCCCTGCAAGTCAAGGTCAAGGTCATAATAAGATACAAAGACAAATTTAGTAAAGGAATTAAAAAAGTCAAGAACAAGGTCATGAAAGGATACTGACCGAGTGTAAGCTTCTCTCCCGAGTCAGGCGGAAGTGTGAACCCAAGCAGCGCCATTGAGGAGATCAGCACGCAAGGCACGATCAGGTTGAAGAAGTAGTACAGCGTCCGTCGCCGGATCATGATCGTAAACGTCACGTCCACGTACGGTTCTGGACAGCACGCGTATGTGATCGTGTTCTTCTTGCCTGGCATTCCTGTGAAATGCAAAATCGTTCAGACATCTTATATAAAGTAGATTTATCATCTTGGTATCAATCATAGTATATTTGCTTTTCGTCGAATAACTTTTGATAAGCAACTTGATATTTCCACATAATATGTTCAATAACTCTGATTAAAGTAGTGTCAATTTAATAGATCACATTTGACACTTCATAAATTTAACAACGTAACCTTGTAACGGAGGGCACACAATTATTTTTTTCTAAGTTAGATCTGTACAATTGCTTAACTTTTTTCAGTTAAAAATACATCTTTCATGTCATCATTTTTGTAAAATAACAAAAAAGACAATTTGACAGAAGAAGGCAATTTTACGATTTACTTTGACTAAATGCTATATTTGTTAAATTATGTACTTGTCTTATATTGTTTCCTAAATTTACGATAGAAAATTATAATGGGACAGGAATTTGACTAATGATTTATTGATTTGATTTTCAATGGACCACAATTAAAATTACTGTATCAATGAGTAAATTTTCACAATAACTGCATTCAATTCTGAGATGTTTGAAGTCCGTATCGTTTCATTCAATTTAATCGTTTTTTTAAGCAGGTCACCTTACTTTGAAGTTAAGACTGACAGATGTCAAATGTGATCTATTAAATTGGCCCTACTCTAGGATACAGCAAAACATTCTTATAGGAATTTACATCCATTGGTCTAATAAATACATCGGTATCGGTTCAGATACATTTGGTAAACCAACTCACCTATCAAATACCACTCTCCGTTTGTGATGAAATCTGACAAGTCCCCACCAGCTTCGTCTTTGAGCACCAGATCCAGCTGTTAGGGTGAAAATAGTTGTAACCTCATACACGAATGCACTAACTAAGGGACACCATGCAAGACAGAATTGAATCATGCCTTGGCTTGATTGACTATCATGCTGGCAAGGCTGTCTTTGTAACCCCATAGACAACTGAGGTGAGGTGTTCACAGATTTTCATAAATCATTTTTTTTGTACAAATTAAAGATTTTGGATAAAGCTACTGAATTAAACCAGTATCTAAAAATCTATATAGAAAGTATGATTAGTAAAGTCAAGAACTGTAAAGTAGATTAAACCTCACATAAAAACGAAATGAATCAAGAACTGTCTAAATTGTAACAGGTATCATTAAGACATCCTTGGATGCAACCACAAAATTTCAAATGAAACTCTTTGCATTGCCAGCCTGGCAGACAATCAAGCATCCGAAACAATTTCGATCGACTCAGGAAAATGGATATGTGAGAAACGGTCCAAGCAGAGTCACTAAGAGGGATGCAACATGCTAAAGGGATAGAGAACTTGATATTCTGCCATACGGTATACGCTTCGACGTTCACAAAAGTTTACATAGGTTCACATGCATTTTGTCCTTTGATGTAAGTTTCTAAAAAAGGTGACATAGATAGAAAAGTAAAGTGAAACAGGTGTCTAGAATCTAATTAATTAATGAAAGTAAAAGTGTAACTAGTGGTAAAGGTTAAAAGTGATTGAAGAAAACATAAAAGGAAAATAGAAGCATAAAACCATAAACTGGAAGGTTCTGCAGTGGACACATAGTACGCACACATTTGTAATGTTATGTGTTAATTACTGGTAAAATAGAACACATGCTAGAATATAATTAAATAAAAACAATTTGAACAAACACGTAGACAAGATAACTTCCAACCTCAGGTGTGCATGTTTATGTTTAGCTCCAACAAAATACCAAATTATGGTTTTAAAATCTAGATGTAATATGTACAAAAATTAAAATATTAGGTACATGTGAGTACGAGTATATAAAAATTATGAAAACAATGCATGCGTTTTTTAAATGACAATCTGATCGAAGCCATGTTCTGTAATTGGGCCACTGTTTTACTCGTAGAGCTCATATTGTTTTGCTACTTATGATCGTTTGCAATTTGGTTCAATCTAAGCAAGAGTTTTTTTTTACAAAGTATATGATTTTGATCTCGGATACTTTCCAAAAACTTACTTTCATGGACTTCAAACTCCAACTCTATTGACGACTTTTGATTATTTTATTTACATCTATGTTAGTCCATTTTTTAAATTCCCCTATTTGCGGAATCAGTCGTCAAACGTAAACAAGAACGATGAGAGCATACCTCATTCATTTCCTTCTAAATTAAACTTAAGTGCTTTCAATCCAATAACCCGTCCAAAAAGTCTAATTTCTTAATCAAAACTTTCGTCTCAAACAGGAGACTCGAGAGCAATTACTCTTTCAAGCATAACTGGAGACAAGATGCGAAGACAAAGTTTGATTAGCTAGAAACGACACGTGTTCCTCGCCTGGAGTAAACGAGCTTTGAGACTTCTCAGATCAATGTTTCACTGGAGCTGGGATGCTCGGAATAATTCAAGAAGTTCGGATGATTCAATATCGTGGGACTTCTATGTGAGTATTCTATGTCTTAGTAAGATGAAGTAGGTTATTGAAGTTCTTGAGCTGCGACATCGCCTTTGCTCGAATTTTGTAAGCTTTATTCTTTATTGTTTAAATAAGATTATTATTAAAAGTAGGCATGAGCTTAATTTTTTATGCTTTCTAATTTTGACGGAGCAATGTAATTCAGAAAGGCCCATTGATTTAAACCTCAAGATTTCGTTTTTTTAGAAGTAAGAGGGTAATTTGATTCTATTGACTTATGTCAAAAGCACTCATTGGAACCTTCTTCAAACTGACAATATTTAGATTCTTTCTTGTCTAGTTTTTTTCCATTGATCAACCCTTTTTTAGGAAATATGTTTTTGTATAACTTGGTTTTTGCATTATCTGCATTACAAGTTTGCAAATTATGCAATAGCATGATAACAATATGAAAATTGTTTTACGTAAATAATATTTATGTGATTTATGGCAAACCAATATAAATTTACATAAATAGATACAGATCAAAATAATGAATATGAAATGCTTAAATTACCGATCGCGGAAACGAAACAAAGCCGTATTTTGTAATGAAATTCTAGAACAAAATTAAATTCAGGAGTCTGAATTCATTACATTGAAATATTATATTATTAAAATAAATCATGCAGACTATCATTCAGTAACCACACAATCCTAATAATGTATGATCTGTGCATAAAGTTATCCAAATAAGAAAGTAAACTCTGAAAATACTATTTCAGAGCGATATTTGAAATAATATTTTCAGGAATTTGTGACGTTGACAAGCGATTTACTTTGAAAAAGTTATAGAACAAAAATATAATGAACGATATCGCTGCGACAGTGACATATTTTTCTTAATTGAAGCTCTTAGTATCACAAAGTTGTATTCGAACTTTCTAGCCTAAGTACTTTACGGCTCGTCGTTTGTTTTTCTTAAAAAGACTGTTAATAATTCTTCAAGAAAGCGAGAAAATGTTTGAATACTATTTTTAACTACCCACAGTGACAAACCTTCACCGCACCGTGCCGTCTACATAAATGTCGCGGCGATATCGCTAACTCGACGCTAGATGTTTGCAAATCGCTTGTATAAGTCCAACGAGGCATAATAATTTATTTTTTCGGCGTAATACAGCTTCCGAATGACAGAGTAAAAACTGTTTTATTGTGCGAACGGGTTTAATATTTACGAAGTTTTTACGCACAGAGTTAATTTTTATTTTAGTATTTTTTACATATTTTATAGCGTATCCGTATGGCAGTTAAATATCGTGTTTTAATTATTTGTTTTACAGTGCTTCTTGTGTTTGCTCCATGCAAAATAGTACATACAAAACGTTTGGGATATGTACATATCCTTCTGGTTTCTCACATGGTTCCCTTCATTGGTTCCCTGCCTAAGTCTATTCAACTAAATAATATTCTATTTTTGTAAGATTTTTGTTTTAACATTAATTAATTAGCCTTGTCCTATCCGAATATAAATAAGTGAACGAAAGAGCTACAGCGATTGTTAATCGAATAATCGATCAAAGTATTACAACATCACAACAAACATTTTAAAAAACAGGTATTTAATGGAATTCAGATATGTTTTAAATATTCGATTATTCGTTAACAATCGAGACGCAATCGTATCGGATCCAACTAAGCTCTATACCTGATTGCCATCGTAAGTCCAGCTACCGAACTTCATGTCACAGTGTTGGTCGTCGAAGGGGAACCACGTGATGTCTATCTTGCATGTGCTCTTGAAAATGCCCGGAGGCACGTACAGGCAACTGCCGTTGTTTCTGACCACCACGTTGGTTTGGTATGTCCCGTCAAAACCTTCGTCAGCACTATGGTACCAATAACACATGCGTCAGTACTCATTCAACATTCTATATTCAAAACATTTATCTTTAGCATGATAACATTTCCCAATGTAGAATTCGTTCGAAAATTTGATTTCGATTCTATGCGGCCAGGGTTATTCGGTTCCTCGTAAAGATTGGATATTCGAAACAAATGAATCAGCCGGGGAAATCCAGAGAAATAAATAAGCTGGACCTATTGACCCTCATCAAGACCCTTACAATTTACAATGGCCAACAAAATGGTGCCTAAAAGCATTTTCTGATCAATAGACTTCCTTAATTTGATTATAAACTTTCTTCTGCACTCTTAAAAGCTTAAAAGTAGACTGAGAAGCTTGATAGACTGTGCTTGTAATATTAAAATGTGAAATAGAAAATCGAATGAAGCCTTAGAAAATGAAGTAAGCATTAGATAATTTGCGTCAAAAAATTAAAAAATAGCTCGTTTCATTTCACGACATAAGTTATTTTAGTTAAATTTATAAATGTTTTATTTATTTACACACAAGTTTTATTTCAACAAAAGCTGTTTCAAAAGCAGTGGTTTAACGTTGCAGCTTTTTAGTATATTAATTTACAATATTTATGTGCTTCAGTTTCATCTGGGACTGTTTAAACTACACTGTCAATGTTAAACTTTTTTTTTAATTTGTTTATCATTGGCAAGTGCAGCAATCATCCTCTCGCTTCATCAAAAAAATATACATCGTGTGTATTCGTTCTTTTGGAAGAATGAAGTCTCGATGTTGCCAAATTTTGATAGGAAAGGATCTGATAAGCGAGACGATGACAGTGGTGTCTCAAATCAGCGTCTAGCGTGCCATGTACGTTTATTTTATATTTATGTGTGGCAGCACTGAGTAGGAGATAATGGAAAAATACTCCTCGCAGGCGATTGTTACTTTTTATAACAAAAAAAGAAAAGGACAACAATAAAGTACCAATCGCCACATTCGGACGAATCTCCTACTGTGCTGTCACTAGTTTCTGAAAATACTATTACACATAGTTTTAAGAGAAAAGAAAAAACAGTGAAACTAAAATTGCAAAGTGAAATAAGAAGTAATTATCAGTGAGTTACGCAAACTGCTGCCAAACTAGAGTAAACGGTGGAAACTTTTCAAATTACAGCATTTAATACAATCTTTAATTTTACGCATGGCAGTTTTACGCCATTGCCAAAAAAAAACGCTAGTTTTTTGAAGTAGTCGGTCGAAATGTTCAAAATATTCTGCTGGATAAGTCTTGCAATATTTAAATATGACACTTTTAATACGATACCAGGAAAAATGACGAACCGTAGCGCATAGCTTAAAAAACCCAATAGAATCGCTTTATTTTCTAATGTTGGCCTAATGAAGCTATACAGTGGTTTTTTACTCACTTTTTTTTCTTGTATTGCATTGTTTTGAAGATGTTTATCAGTCGAGATTAATTATAAAAGTGGTTATAAACATTAACAATAATAAATAATAATAATATAATTTAATAAAAATATATCGATATCTTTAATTAAATTAAAAACCTTTTGAACTAGACGGCAAGAACTTTCATAAACTTGTATGTATCTCTCATTTCAATAACATAGTCTCGTTTACCTTTTTGTAAATATAAGTGGTTAATCTAGAACGCATTTATAACTTTATCATTTAGTCGAAGGTCTGCTTCTCAATTAAATTTCATTTGGAGGGTTACACCTTTTCTATTTCCTTCCTTCTAAACTTCAGATGAAGCGACTGGCAAAATATCTCGACCACATTAAATTGCATGCGCGTCCACCATCCGCCATTGTTGGAACGCCAGGTGGTTTCAAAAAAGAAGTTTTATCGCCGATCAATGAGTTCGGTTTGCTTATTTCGCCGCGCTTAGCTTGCAAGCACCGAAAATCTATAATATAAGAAAATCGGCAACTCAACTAGGAGTGGCTGTGTAAGCCAGCTTGACGCACCAGAACCAGGCGCTGGTTCTGGTGCGTCAAGCTGGCTTACAGCTGGCTGGCTTTATTTTCTAATGTTGGCCTAATGAAGCTATACAGTGGTTTTTTACCCACTTTTTTTTCTTGTATTGCATTGTTTTGAAGATGTTTATCAGTCGAGATTAATTATAAAAGTGGTTATAAACATTAACAATAATAAATAATAATAATATAATTTAATAAAAATATATCGATATCTTTAATTAAATTAAAAACCTTTTGAACTAGACGGCAAGAACTTTCATAAACTTGTATGTATCTCTCATTTCAATAACATAGTCTCGTTTACCTTTTTGTAAATATAAGTGGTTAATCTAGAACGCATTTATAACTTTATCATTTAGTCGAAGGTCTGCTTCTCAATTAAATTTCATTTGGAGGGTTACACCTTTTCTATTTCCTTCCTTCTAAACTTCAGATGAAGCGACTGGCAAAATATCTCGACCACATTAAATTGCATGCGCGTCCACCATCCGCCATTGTTGGAACGCCAGGTGGTTTCAAAAAAGAAGTTTTATCGCCGATCAATGAGTTCGGTTTGCTTATTTCGCCGCGCTTAGCTTGCAAGCACCGAAAATCTATAATATAAGAAAATCGGCAACTCAACTAGGAGTGGCTGTGTAAGCCAGCTTGACGCACCAGAACCAGCGCCATCGAAGAAAATACCAGACCAAAGGGTCGTGGGTCAGTCGCTACCCGTCCCCATTTTCTCACCCAGTATGTTTTCAGCTTGGCAGGAAGTGTTGTTTACAACATTCCATTCATTTCATAAAGAGCTCATTCAATCGAAGCAAGGTTCTTCTTCTGATTTTTATTAGGATTGTCTACTAACAATTCGCCAATGTCAAGTTCATTTATTTTAAATCAAGTTTATTTATGTTAAAATTATTGTCTTGTCACGCTACAGTCAACTGTCAAAAATTCAATGATTCAATAAAATTTAACACCCACAGACAACGTTCAAGTTTTCGTGCATACGATTTGACCTAACACTTTCTAACGTATGCACGTCAAAATAAAATATTGATAAGCCTCGGAGGGAATTTACTTCTGAGAAGAAAGCAATACCTTTCTTATAATACATGAAGGTGTGTCACTCGTCTTAGAACCTTCTTATCAAGTGCCAAAATGGGTCGTTCTTGTTCCCAAGGGTTTATGTTATAATTGCGGTCTACGCAGACGATGCATTAATTTTAATAACCGTTTGTAGTTTGGGTTCCTTGTACTAGATTATTTGTTGATCGTTTACTTTGGTGGTTTGTAATAGTATTTATTAATTAAATTATTATAAATGCCTACGCTATAGGAACAATGTTAACGCAAAACCATCTGGTCCTTATAGGTCACCGACGGTGACGTCACCTTTGGCTTGCATTACTGGTGAATTTCCTACCCTTTCTATACCAATCGATAGCAATATATGTTTCATAATAATTCACTAGCTTTCACAGATTTCATAAGCCTAATAATTCCACCAATCTCTGCGTTAACACCATCCATTTTCAATTGTCTGTGCAGACAGCTCAACATCCTAAAATCCATTCGTGGAACAACTTAAAGCGTAGACAGGAGAACAAGCTAAAACGAGAGTACGAGCTAAGGCGCGCGTACACAACACATGGGAACAAATCACGCGTAGACAGGGCAACAAGCAAGGCGCATGTCAGACTGCAGACAGGCCGATTCGCTCGGGGCCACACTGCTCTGTTACAAAGTATTCTCGCAACAGGAGAATACTTCAGCCGTATCAGTATTACAGTATTCATGAATGACTCGTGTGTAAGCAAGCTCTCGGTCACTGGCGGCCCGCCAACGGATTCATATTAAGGTGGACTGTGGTCACACCGTATTGTAACGTTTGTCAATATTATTGTGGCCGTAATCCGGAAGGTTATTGTTACTTGAGGAAATGGAAAAGGCCTGTCTTATTATTCTGAAAAAAATCTAAGTTCCACCAGGTTATTATAACAAGCGGAAATTACACGCTGACTATATTGTTTGTGGCCTTATTCGTGACATTTTAAATGTATTTTTGCTGACGAAATTGCGCCTTATTTTGATTGACTTAATTATTCAGTCTGGAGCTTCCCCAGGTGTCTTTTTAATAGATCAATTGATAAGATTCTATAAACGCCCGGCGCACCTTGCCACCGCTGTTGAGTTAGCTAATACTGTCATCAAAACATCCCTGACAGAAGGTAAAATAAATTCTTGCTATTTTTAATCCATCCACCAAGCATGAAAAATAATAAGAACATTTTTATTATTATATCAGCCTGAATCGTCCCACTGCTGGGCAAAAGCCTCCCTTTTCTCTTTGCATGATTTTCTCTTTAATTCTTGAAATGACCAGTCCTCATCGTATGAGTCTAGTTCGTCTTGCCACTGGCCACGGCCATGCTGACGTTTTGCTCCAGATGGAGCCTAATCGGTTGTGATTTTTGCCCACAACTTGTCTGGCATAGGACATACGGGCTGGACAAGCACAGTCCCATTTTAGCTGTGCAACTTTCTGGGTAACGTCTGTGATTTTGGTTTTGGAGCACAGTATCGTATCCATAATGCGGTCAGTTAGTTTGACTCCCAAGATACTACGCTCCATCTCGCGTTGGCAAACCTCGAACGTGGATCTTTGCTGAACAGTCAAAGACCAAGTCTGTGCACCGTAAGTGAAGATGGGGAGAATGCACATGTCCACGAGTCTGCGCTTCAGGCATAGAGGAAGGTTGCAAACAAAAAAACGTTACACTATGACATACAGTAATTCCAGCCTCAACCCAAGAGCATCTGACTGTAACAAGCCAATATTACACCGTCCCGTAAGTGATTTAAAAGCATTCCATAATCGAGGGTGTCGGCCGAGCTTGGACGAGCGCCAAACTTGGCTCCAATGTTCGCAATACCGAAATGGGTGTTAACATTTCTGCTAAAAGGCTTCGTAGCTACAAAGTTTTTGATTTGTGTATTGGTGACAGAACAGAACAGAACAGAACAGAATAACAAAATGTTATGAAACTTTTGTTTGCGTTAGCTTATTTAGGTATGTTTTTAAATAGTATGAATGTGACTTTAAGCGAACTTCAAGCACGAATGGATTTAACTGCCTACAAACTACTTTGCAGTTTGGAAGAATATTGTTTTATAATATTTGCTATGTTTATTGATGAATAAATAAATAAATTAAAAAAAAACTGCATAAATTCGCCTATGCGTTTTTTTCCTTTTGTCCTTATTTTGTTTTATATTTTGAATTTTCTATTCTTTTTTCATTTCGGAATATTAAAATAAATAAGAAATTCTGTTACCATTTATTACGTCCTAGCTTTCCCGCCCGCGACTTCGTCCGCGTGGACTACAGTTTATTGCGAAAAAAGCATCCCATATTCTTCTAAGATATTAAAAACCAATACAAATGTAGGTATAGCACCAGTGGTCTTGAAGTTTTTTGTCAGACTAAAGACGCTGAAAGGAACGGTTCCCATGGAAACGAAATAACATTTCGTTTCCATGGGAACCGTTCCTTACAGCGAGTAATCAACATTCAGTTTTCCCATGAAAACTTACAATTTTCCGGGATAATAAGTTCCTATGTTTCATTCTAGGGTAAGAGCTATCTCCATTCCAAATTTCATAAAAATCCATCCAGCCGTTATCGCGTGAAAGCTCCCCAAACAAACAAATAAACAAACAAACAGACAACGTTTCACTTTTATATATTGGTATGGATATTGTTCATTTTTACAAAGGTCTCAAATGTTTTTTTTCAAAATTGCGTTCCAATAGACACATATAGCAGGGGGACGGATGGCGCAAAGGATGTTTTGGCACTAACTCAGTCCACTCTTGCTTGACTTGAGTTAGTGCGTTGAACGATCACGGTAAGTGTATTGATTAAATGTTCTCAGTAAGATGTACCGAGTAAACACAAATGACAAATGATTGTGCAAGTACGTGTTTGTATTTATTTGCTACTAGCTTTCGTCTGTGATTTCGTCCACGCGGATTACAGTTTACCGTGAAAAAAAGCGAAACCAATGCAAAAGCTTAGCACCAACGCTCTTGCTACATTTTGACAAATTTGTTATTATTTCATCTCCACGGCAACCGTTCCTTACAGCGAGTAATTGGCATTTTCCAGTTTTCCCGTGGCAATTTAACATTTTCCGGGATAAAAAGTATCCTATGCTGGTCATTATATAGTAAAATACCTATTTAGAAAGTTTCATCAAAATCGGAATAGCCGTTTTGTCGTGAAAGCTCCCCAAACAAACAGAAAACGTTTCACTTTTATATATTGGTGTCGATGCCAGCAATATGATTACAGCAATACCAATACGTATCCACGGATATATCTGCGGTTATGGCTCTGACCTATCAAATGAGTATATTATTTTTATTATTAAATCTTTCCATCCTAACGTTTTCTGGAAGAGATCACTATGAGCGATAAGACCGCCCATTGTACCTATTGTTTATGTTATTTCTATTTTGTAATTTGTTTAACTGTGTGTCAATAATTTATTGTACAAAAAAAAAGTAATTAAAAACATTGTTTCAGTCCACTTACCAAGGCATATCCATACCAATATATAAAAGAGAAACGTTGTCTGGTTGTTTGTTTGGGAGCTTTCACGCAATAACAGCTGGACGGATTTTGATGAAATTTGGAATGGAGATAGCTTACACCCTGGAATAAAACATAGGATACTTTATATCCCGGAAAATTGAGATTTTCCACGGGAAAACTGGGAAAATGTTCATTACTATAAACTGTACTGATAAACTGTAGTCCGCGCGGGCGAAGTCGTGAGCGGGAAAACTAAGTATTAAATAAAAAATAATGCCTTTTGTTTGTCTTGTCTAAAATACAAATAATAAATGATAATTTAGTTGCGTCATTTATGCTCCAAAGATGTTTTAGATTTGTGATTTGATACATGGTTCATTAATATCAAACTTCAAATTGAACCAGTGTGTGCTCAAAATTAATGATTTATCCAAGTTCTTGTGTAATATCCATTAATTCCAGCGACTAGGTTTTGCCGTAGCCTCCCCCGGGACAAAAGGGATATATCATACTTCGGCACTCGCTTTACTTTGTAAATTAGCTTTTTTGCGGGCGTCTCGCCCACGCCAAGCCGCGCGCCTCTCTCCCGTGAATAGATTAAGTTCGACGGGTATCTCTGCTGGGCTTTTACGCTGTCATTGTAACTTAGCTGTTTTATAAATGTTTTCATGTAGATTAGGCGGTTAGCAAGTCGCATAAAAGAGAAAAGATTCAAAGTACGAAGTAGGATCGCTCGGCTGGAGAAGCGATGGAATTGCATTTTGAATATCAAGGGTCAAATCTGGCTTCGCAGTCATTTGTTAATTTTTGCTCCTTAACTCTTAGTAGTAGTAAAAGGAGATTATATCGAAGCTAATCGTACCTAAGTTCACCCTTATATGCCTTAACTAGACTAGCTATAGGCAAGACTTCTAACCTTTGCTAATTAATTACCTAGAAAGCTTTTTAAAACTTCGTGAATTTAATTCATATTTAACTATTTACTATCAATATGATTATGTTGCAATCAACGTGATCAAAACTTCGAGGTTAATCAAAAAACGCACCATATTTTTCTTAAAAGCAGCAAGGTTATAAAGCAAGGTTTTTATTACATAATCACAACAACAGCACTCCTTCCCCGCTGACTTCATGATCCAGTTATTTTGATGAAAATAAAGGGAATATTCGTAGGCAAAAATTCCTTTTGAATTTTATCCCTAATAGACCCTTTGAAGGATAAAATTCAAGGGATCATTGTGTAGTAACATGCTTTTTCATTTTCTCTGATACTTGTTATTTTCGTCATGTTTTCCTTAAACACGGGCATAAAGATACCATAGATGAAAATGTTGCCGTGAATGTTGGCAAAATATAGAGACGAGAATAATAGGAAAATAGCTGACTTTACCGAAATTGTTTATACAACGTGACATTGAATTCGATCTTTTTCTTAAATTTATGTACTCAGTCCATGCAATAGAATGTATCTGTAGCCCTAAATATGAAAGTAATCTATATATTTTATCTTCTTTACTATAATACTATAATAAAACTGTAACTGGGCTAAATCTATACATTAAATATTTTTTGTAAATTATAATTGAGATAAACTTCAATATCGATATGGAGCGCAAAAAGGTTTATTTTTTATTTTTTGTCTGTCTGTCTGTATCTTTGAACACGCATCACGCTAAAACTACTAGACAGATTTTGATGCAACTGGCACAATCACAGCTGATGTTATGGATTAACATTTATAATACTTATTATCCCCAAAAAAATAAAGGGTTCCCGCAGGATAAGTGTTGAAAGTTATTTAAAAGAACACGTATCACGCTGAAACTACTGGACGGATTTTGATATCACTGGGCATATTCAAAGTTTATATTATCTTAATATAAATATAAATAAAACGCCTAAAAACTCACGAAAAAGAAGATCGGAAATACTCCAACCAGTTTCGGACTATTTTGAAGTCCTTCAACTGGGAGTGTAATGCTGACAAGCCACGACGAGCGCTACGAACGTCAGCACGCAACGCGTGCGTGGCGCGGGCGGCCCAGTGGGCGGCGATTGCGGCGCTCAACTATGTTCGGCCTGCACAGTCACTTCGTTGTCTGTCGAGGAGTCATCACTGTCACTCACTTCCGTTAACTTTGATTGTTGGCACACTGCGCTCGTTGTGTCCGGCTCATGACCCCACATTGTGAACCCAGTGTCAGTCGCATCAAGAACTGGTCTCCACGCCGAAGGAATAATCCACACACGATCCCGGTGAACGTTGGAATGGCGACTAATTTTGATAGCCACCCGTACCTTTCGAGGAACAAAAAACTTCTCCCTCGCTAGCACAGAAACCCTATCAAAACGCAAATAATGGCCAGAGTCCGGGATGTGGACGTGTTCTGCGACAGCTGAACGATCGGTATCCATATTCTTGACGCTTCTGATGTGTTCAGCTATACGTGTTTTATATTATCTGTTAAAATTTAGAATACTTTTAATCCCGAAAAATAAAGGATTTTTAAGGGACAGCGGTCCAAAGTTTATGTTAAACTAAAGTACATCCGTTTATAGAACGATACCGAATTTAGTTCTTCGCTCCACTAAGCAAAGTGGCGAAGCGGTAACATGCCTGGAAACGTAATCCAGACGTCCGTGGATTGAAACCACGAACTTCTAGATTTTTTTTGCTCCATAATTAGAAGCATTTACATATTTTATGCATTATTTTCATTTTTTAACAAAAAGACGTGTGTTATAAGTTTTGGGTATGTACAAAAAGACTAACAAAAAGACGGGTGTTATAAGTTTAGGGTATGTATCAGAGTGTGTGTGTGTGTGTGTGTGTGTGTGTGTATATGTCTGTGGCATCATAGCTTCCAAACGAATGTACCGATTTTGATGCGGTTTTTTTTTTTGGTTGAAAGCCAATGTAATAAAGATGGTTCTTAGCTATATGGGGAGGGGGAGGGGTGAAAATGAAAGGTGGTAAGAATAGGGGGTGAAAATTGTAGTGGCGATCCGACTTCATCTTCTAACCTATCACGACCATGTCGGGTCGCTAATGAAGATTCTTAACACACCTACCTATTTGGTACTTTTGGTATTGGAATAACTCATAGGATCTTCATATCCCAAAAAAACTACAACACGAGCAACGCCGCGGGCACAGCTAGTTAACTAATAAAACATAAAACTACACATTATTAATTAGTCAACATTCAAACTTGTTATCCCTGCGACATGAGAAAACCAATAAATGAAGAACGCGCGCCTGGCGGAGCACCCGCGCCTCAGACGTGTAGCGTGTTTCGTGAAATAGACATTTCAGCTTAAGGCTAATTACATTCTGATCAGTTTTTTTACTATTTTTTATTTAATGATTTTGAATGATTTTATATAATGGACTGAAGAAAACAAATTGACGACCACCTTACTTTAGACCAGAAACAATACACAATACAATACGTGACATTGAATTCGATATATATCTTAAATGCATTACTTGTAGCACCGTGACATCACGGTGTATTGTTTCTGGTCTAAAGTAAGGTGGTCGTCAATTTCTTTTCTTTCTCATATTTAAATTGCTATCTGCAGCTTTGATTTTTATTTTACGTTACTGCAAATCATAAAGAAAATAAATATTGAGTAAAAATTATCACATTACTAGCAAGACTAAACTAAATTTGCGCAGATTTCTAACTTGTGTCATTGGTTGCAAACTTTTCATCATTAATCTGCCTTAAATCGTATTTCAGAGTTTTGCAATATGAAACAAAATAGGGATCAGTGGTTGTGCCAAATTGTTGTGAGACTTTGAACAATTATCTTGGCTAGTTTGAACGGATTAACTGGGCAGTTTTGTATTTTAGGATATGACTGACTACCTTCATTATGGAGTAGGCACTTAGGTCTAACATCCATTATATTTCGCGCCTAGTCCTCTAGATTGATATATAAACACATGTAGTATCGCCACCCGGTTCCACCATTTTATATCTCTTCGGACTAGGCGCTCCTATAATTATGATAGAACTTCACTTACAGGTAAGTTCATTTAATCAGTATATGACGTGTAAAAGAAACTAGGCAAAGACGAGTCAAACTTCAGATTAAACCACTACATGTGCAGGATCTCAAGCGCAAACTTTTAAGCGCTGACAGAATATTAAAACAAGTTCCTTTTTGGGAGTTGCACAAAATAGCGCATTATACTCGTAGTTATTAAGAGGATGCGACAAACAAATCACGATGTTACTAGAAGTTACAGTTTTCAACATGAATATAGTTTTCACGAATTGGCGGTCGGCCAGCCGACCGCTTAGTTTTGACTTTTAACTGTAAATATTTAGCTATTTAACTATTTGTTTATCTGTTTTACAATTTAATTAGCTGCTTAAAAGACTATGAATATTTAAATAAGCTTCGAGTAAAATTGAGAGACGCCTATTGTTATTGTTTTGGCAAATAGTGGTTTCACGAGAACAAATGGAAATGACGCTTTCTTGTAACATTAAACGAGTAGTTTAGTTACACCATCAGTTAAAGATATTTAACGATATAAATAATTATGATATAAAACATAGTTTATTTGTACCTATTTGTGACGAGATGGACAAATCAAGTATATCGTGACCTTACGTTCGAATACTCTTGGCCTCACACTTTTTGCCTCAGTCCGAACTTTTACACGCTCCTTTAAATTACCGAATTCCAGATTTTCCAGTAGTCTGGTTTTTAAATGAAATAAGAGGAAAATATCATCAAAACAATTTTATTTCAAATTAAATTAAAATATTCTGAAATTGCGCTAATATTGAATTAACCACGTTCTTTTACGAAAAGAAGCATTCACGCACTTTTTTGGGAAGGTCTTTTCAAATTTGGATCTTATTCGTATCGGTAAGCACCACGCATGTACATGTCATCTTTTATTTCCTTTGTAGCCCCTGGCAGAAAAAGAGAGGTGTATAAGCATGAAGCGTTCGTCTGTCCGACTCTGTAGCCTGTATGTCTGTGGCATCGAAGCCACATTGTGGCGTTTTTATTCTTATGGTATGGCCCCCAAACGAATAGGCCGATTTCGAAGTGGATTTAATTAATTTGAAAACTGGCGCTGTCAAAATAGTTCTAGAGATACCTTAGTTTGAAAAAAACGCTGCAGCCATTCCGAAGATATTAAGCTCTGATTACTCTTTGTGAAAGATTCTTGGGCACTATTGCAGCTAGCAATATTGAATTTGTGCTCAAATGTTTTTCAATGGCATTGTCCGTACCGCATACATGAGGGTCTGATTATGAATATCCTGAATTGATGGTACCTGTGGCATTAAGTGATTTTGAACATAACAAGATGATCATAAACTATTTTTGATTGGAGCTTTTTAAATTTGTACCAAAATTAATGCCTTTTTGTTATTAATTGAAACGAAAAGACGTAATTTGCAAAGTTCTTGACTTAATCGTCACTTAAAGCAAACTTATGTTCCAATTTATTTAACACCATTACCAAGCCGAAAGTTCCAACACTACGTTAAAATAAACTGCATATAAATTACTTCAGGTAAGCGAAAACACATTTCCTTTTAAGTGCATTTGTAGGTCGATTTATATCGCATTTTCGCAAAGTAGTGAATAAAATAAATTGGCGGGGAGCCAGATCGCAGGCATCACCGTGTTTGTGGAGAATTGTGCCGCAATAATGATGTTGAAACTGTAAACTGGCGAGGTTCACTTATAAACAAACAGTCTTGCTAAACTGAAATTCCTCATATTTGATAGTTATGGTATCGTTAAAATGTTGTCTTTTTGTAAATATTTTATTCTGACTAAACAGATACAGGCTTGGCTTTGGGTTTGTCGAGATTATAATTTTATTTGCGATGATACTTGCAAACTACTCGCTAAATACAAATATGTTTTTAATAATTTCATAGTTTACAAGTCAATGTGTTCATAATTGTAATTTAGCTGTGGCATTTTATCAAAATTGTTGTACTAAGTTGTATTTTTTAATACTTCGCCATCATAACAGTTAGATTTTTGTAAATCTCTAAAGTTGGTCATTTTTTGTCAGCATATAAAAAACATGAGTTGTAACATGAGCTTTAAATAAAATAAACCCAATTTTATTCAAGGTCCTTATCACTGGTTATTTACGCATACGCCAATTGCTGAATGTGCCTTATTTACGCTGTATCCAATTTTACGCTCACGGCTCATTACGCATTTGCCTAAATTGGACGAGACGGACGGAACGGCTCGTGCCACTTTGTTGTTACTTTTAAAGAGTACCTACGTCATTTTTTTAGCTTCATGGCCAAGTTATACAGAATTATGTAATGATTAGCATTAAACACAGAGTTTATATTTTATTAATGACAAGGCCACGGTCCAATCAGTTGTCTTGGAATGTCTAACCTTGACCAAATTGTCAAACGACATTTTCAGCGCCAAGCAATTAAGTAGGTTCGAAATAGAATAATATTTATTTCAGATGTACCTAACTTTAGTTGGTTTGTACTTAAAACATTCAAACTTATGTTATGTAGGGTTTAAGAAAGAACTATTAAGTAGCATTAATTAAGAAAAATAACATAATGTGCCTTCGCTTGAAGCAACCCAATGTTTAAATATCCGTAATGAAATAAAAACAAACCCCCTTTATATAACGTCTCAGTTATCACAATTTACCCAAGAACGGGGAAAAATAATTACATAAATTACATCTCTGCTTTTTGTCATCCATTCTAAGAAAATTTCAAGGAATTTACGCAACGGTTAGGTACGCCTTATTTCTCAGTAACTGCTTCTTTAATGTTTTCCCGTTGGAGTGACTTTAAATTGATATGAACTACAGTTCTGGTTCATGAACATTTAAATTGTAGAATTGAAGTAAGAAGTAAGAACCCAAATTGCCTTCAAGACATTGAATAAAATAATTTGTTGGTATATAAAAAAAACCTCTATGATTTATCGTTTTTTTTTTTTTTTTTTTTTTTTTTTTTATATTGAGCAAAATGCAATATGGGGAACACAAATTTATTAATTTTTGGCCGATTTTGTAACTTTTTCCCATGTCCTTAGATATTTTTACACGACTGCCCAAAGAAAGGAGTGTATTGTTTTTAGGATTCATGTATGTATGTATGTATGTATGTATGTATGTGAGTTTCTTTATTCCATCATAACTTTTAAATGCCTTAACAGATTTAAACGTATGGGTATAGTTAGAATCCTTACATCCCCCCAAGTAACATAGGCTATTTTGTTTTTGAAAAAATTGAAATTGTCGGCAGTATGGAACAATTTTCAAAAAAACTTCTAATTTGACAATATAGGTATCAAATTGAAGGCCTTGACAAGCACATTCGAACAGTGTATAACTTTATTGGATTAAGATCATTTTTAGCAGGGCAGGCGTGTTTTTTTTAGGTTTAAGCAAGTTTATCAATAATGCCATTTTCTACAGTTCAACTTTTGTGTTCAGAACATTTTTGTACTATTTGACTTAGACACAATTTTGTTTTTTGTGTAATGAAGCAATTTTCATCAAGTTTAATGCACCATGAAGACACCGTGGCACAGTTGCGTTGGTAGTAACACTGGTTGCTGAACTTAGTGCCCTAGGTTCGAATCTTTGTGTGATGAGCATAAATGTTTATTCTCGGATCATGGATGTTTGTGGTGTGTTAATGTATGTTTGTATGCCCGTGACAGTGAGAATCCTAGTGCGGAGATTGAGTAAATATGAGTGAGTAAACGTTGTTTTTATTTTTATGGTTCCGTACGTCTGAATGAATAAAGGAACGCTTATAGGATCACTCGTGTGTCTGTCTGTTTGTCAGTCTGTCACAGCCAATTTGCTCCGTATCTAAAGAAACCGATTTAGTTGAAATTTGGTACATAATTACATATATGAATTGCTGTGACCCAAACACAGACGTGTATCTGAAATAAATGATTTATGAATATGGGGCCACTTTTGAACGAATTAGAAAATCTCAAAAATTGTTTGCAAACTTTACCGTGTGGTATATCAAATTGACAATTAACCCCGGAACTACTGAGCCTAAAATTTTGAAAAAGTACAGAAAATAGTGCGTTACTTATAGATCACATGAAAACCTATAACAATATACGGTCTTAAAATAACATGCTTAATCTCTCAATATTGTGAGATAGTAATTATATTCATTGTACGGAACCCTCTCCACGCGAGTTCAACCCGCACTGGTCCGTTTTTTTTTTACCATAGGCCCCGTTATGTACCCCCAGTCCCCACTGTCTCCCCTCCTCTACATTCTCACCTATTATACATCAAAACGTCTGGCTTCCACAGTTTGTTGGGTGTTATCCTGAGATCCTTCACGCCGCCGTACTCGCTGTCGTTCCATCTGAGGTTGTAGTCGTTCCATTCCTGGCACACGCAACACACAAATGAGAAAAAATACAAATAAATATATATACAACTAAAATGGTGCAGAGTTGAAAGTATACGCGCAGTGATACGAAGTAGAGTTAGCTAAAAATCATTACTCAGACAAACAAAAACATGAGTATTGCCAACATGACATGCATGTATTTTTATCATTATATTTTTGATGCGTTTAATGCGATATGGTCAAATGTGGTTAACACGCTTAAAGTATAATAGAATTAGCTCTCAAGAATTGCGGTCAAAAGGGTTCTAACTTTTTCGGTATACCTATAAGTGAAAAACCTGAACGTGGCCACTAATCAAACATTAATAAATCGATAAATGATTTCAATATAAAGCAAGACATCATTTCAAAATCTAAAACCCAAATACTGTCGAGTAAAAAATAGTCTATGACACTTTTACGATGAAAACGAATCGATTGATACCTCGCTTGTCAAAATCGGACCAAATTTTTAGTTTGAACGTTTAACCCTTCTTTTGCTTCGCTTTAGTCGGGTAAATAAAATAGCCTATGCCTATAAAATACTCTATACCTGAAAAAGAATCGATGTATAATTTATATACCTCGCTTGCCAAATCAAGCGCAAAAATCGACAAAATCGACGCGCGACGCTATGGTGGAACACCCACATACCCATACACATAGACTGTTAAACTCATTACCCTTCCATTGCCCTTCCGTACTCTGGTAAAAAGTGTTGCGTTTCTGAGCTATAGGATCTCAAAGATAGCATATGTATATAGTCATATCCTATCTTTGAGGTCCCATATCTTTGAAATGCGACACTTCGATTAATTAGAATTTGATTAGTGGCGACAAATTTTCCATTTTTTCTCTTGTACTTGCCATGCTCCTTTAAAAAGTAAGGACCTTTCAGACGTTTTGTAAACATTTTGAATGCTCTTATGTCAGTTAAAAGTTAAAAAGTGAAGTTTTCTGAATCAGCATTTCGTCAGAGGAGGTAATTTTTACAAAGCGTGCGCTTGTCCTTTTTACGGCCGATTTCAACTGCCAGTAAAGATAATTTCCTTTGTCATAATTTTGTATTGTCCCTCCTCTGGGAGGGGATTAACCCTTTTAGAGGACGTCTATTATACCCCGGCCCCTATAATTAATTAATGTGTCATATTTTAATACTTCCGGGGTCGTTTTATGGTTGTATTTGTAGCAAATGCTTGTAATAGCCACGGGTGCAGACCTCAACTAGAATGGGTCTGATTTAGGTAATAATGTTACTATTAACGATAACGAGTAACCGTATAATTGTATTCAAAACAAATATTGTACTGTGAGGCTGGCATTGAATCAACAACAAGGTTTACGTACATACCATTGGGTTGATATGATTTATTAATGTAAAGTAGCACCTGAATATATATCACACTAATATTTTATAGGCGAAGGTTTGTATGCATGTGTATGTGTGTGTGTGTGTGTGTGTGTGTGTGTGTGTGTGTGTGTGTGTGTGTGTGTGTATGTTTGTTTGTTACACCTTCACGCTCAAACGGCTGAACGGATTTTCATGAAGTTTGGAATGGAGATCATCATCATCATCATCATCATCATGTCAGCCTTTAGAAGTCCACTGCTGAAATAGGCGCTATATTTTGATTTATTTGTTTAATTCGACATTCAAATGAACACTTTTCCAGAAATCATCATTTTGGTTTTGAAGCCACAGCGTGATATTCACATTTTGTTAATAATTATTGATATAATATTATTATTTTTTTAATTATTTTTTCTATTGTATTTTCCCAATTAATTTCATTATTATTTTGTAATTTTTAAGTGCTTATTTATGACTTTTAAACTTTCGCGATTCGAACACATAGTTAAATATTTAAACGGGACCTAATCGCGCTGAAAACTTAATATTTATTTACCTCGACGTTTCGATCAAGTTGCATTGATCGTGGTCACGAGAAGACTGAAGTAGCGGGTGTCAGCGTCGAGAAGGGCGAGCGTTGTCTCCCGCATTTGGTTTTGTATAAATTCAGAATTGTCACGACACACTACACTAACGACATCTGCAGATATCTTCTGACATAAACCGCGACGCGAACACTTGCTTATCACGGGATTCCAGGACACAGCCAACTTGAAACCATCCTCTCGGTTGAAATTGGGATACTTTTTAATTTCAACCGCTTCACGTACAATCCTAGAGTAGTAGTGATGTTCCGTGGAGAGGATCTTCGGGTCATGGAGTTCAATCCAGTGATTAGGGCCCGATTCGAGAAAATGCTTAGCGATTGCAGATTTATTTATCTGGCGGTTCTTTACAGCTGCAATGTGTTCTTTGACCCTTTCCGCTATAGTACGCTTGGTTTGTCCAATGTAGGAACTACCGCAGCTGCAATCTATCTTATGTACGCCAGGAGTTTGAAAAGGAATGACATCTTTCGGTGTTCTAACATGCCTTGCTAACTTGGATAAAGGAGTGTAAACGGTCTTGATAGACAAGTCCTTTAATAAAGCACCGACTTTATCCGTCACTCCTTTTACACGACCACGATCAATGCAACTTGATTGAAACGTCGAGGTAAATAAATATTAAGTTTTCAGCGCGATTAAGTCCCGTTTAAATATTTAACTATGTGCTTATTTATGGTTTATGTATTTATTTATTGGTTGAAATCACCGTCCCTATTACCGCCGTTATTCCTTTCCATGCACGATTGTCTAGAAGAGTTCACTCTGAGCGATAAGAGCGCTCATTGTGACACTTTATTATTAATTTTGTTTTTTTAGTTGTAAGATTTATATTTGTGTGGTTCAATAAAGAGTTATCTATCTATCTATCTATAGGCCTCCCCCAAAGAGCGCCATGACGAGCGATCTTGTGCCACCTCCATCCATCGGAATGGAGATAGCCTGGAACAAATCATAGGATACTTTTCATCCATATTTAATATTAAATTTTCATTTTTTCTTTGAATAAATCGATTAAAACGCCACTCCTGTTTTAGGCTCTTGTTGAAATAGAGTAAGCCAAAAACAAACTCTAGCTTAATTAAAGATTGGATTAATTGTATCAACCTCAAGATTTTTTGTTCATCACTCTTAGTACTTAAGAAATAGAATTAGGTACTCCTATCTAAAAAAAATACTTCCATAATTATTAGATGTTTGTTATTTGTGATTTTAGTTTACGTTACGTTACGTACGTGTGTAGAAAGTTTACGCACCGATCTCGGCACACTCTGATGATGTTGTAGAAGTTATGTTTGATGACATATCTTCGGCCCTACATAGCACCACAAGCGCCCACTACAAAGTTATCATGGGAGACTTCAACGCCAAAGTGGGAGTACAGACTTGCAGTTAATCGAAAATAGGTCCACACGGCTATGGAGACAAGAATCGCAGGGGGAAAATGCTAGTTAACTTTTTGGAAATAGAGGGCTTCTTTTTGATGAATTCATTCTTCAAAAAGCAGCCCCAGAGAAAGTGGACTAAGCAAAGCACCGACACTTTGACTAAAAATGAGATTGACTTCACCTTGTCGGACAATAAGCACATATTCAGTACATATTCATTTCATGTCTGCGTAGTGAATAGCAGGTTCAATACCGGTAGTGATCATCGACTTATCCGAGGCTCCCTGGACATCGACCACAAGCTTGAAATATGCCGAAGGTGAAGTCTACGCTCCGACCTAACCTGCTCCAAGCCGCTGTTGGATTGGAACAGTTTCAACTCAAGTTGAAAAATCGATTGGCTGCCTTGAAAACCACAAATGACGTAGATGAGGAACTCCAAATATTTGTGGGATTCCTTAGGGAAGAAGGCACTAAATTTTGTAAGCTGCAGCGTACAGGCACGACGTCTCGGATGAGGCTCTTCGGCTTATGGACAAACGAAGGGAAAAACAGCAAGCCACACCGTCGGAAAAAGGTATCTCAATAAAAATATCAGTAACTTAAGCTGGTGCGTCGTGATCTCCGATGCTCAAATACTCAAATTGAATTTTGGATAGAAAAGGCAATTGAGCAAAATCGGGGGTCAAAGGGCTTCACCCAGCAATTGACTAGATCTCATCTGACGAATCTCAAGACCAATAATGGCACAACCATCGTCTCTAAGCCGGAGATCCATTCTTTGATCGAAGACTTCTATGGCCGATTGTAGGACTCGCATGCTTCTAGACCAGAACCCAGCACAGAGGATTCCCGCGCAATTCTGACCTGCCACTACAATTACGAACTGCCCGCCGTCAGTCTAGATGAGATTGAGATGTCGTTCAAACAACTTAAGAATGGAAAGGCTCCTGGCGCCTGGAGAATTTCGGAGCTCTTGAAAGCAGGGGGAAAGCCCTTACTTCGAGAGCTTCAGGGGTTATTTAGCACCGTTCTTAACAGTGAGAGAACTCCAGAGGCGTGTTCAGGAGTTTGTTAAACTCTTGATCCACTCCTCTGGAGTTCTAAAAAAGGGAATAAAACTTTTTTAAAGAACTACTGACTATCACTCTTAAGCCACGCGTATAAGATGTTTTTGAGGGTCATCATAAAACGTCTCGCAAGAAGACTTGACGAATCCCAGCCTCCTGAACAGGCCGGGTTTCGTAGGATTTAGCACCACAGATCACATACACATAGTAAGGCAGGTTATACAGAAGTCTTTGTTTCTTTCTGTTTCTTTCTTTTGTGGACTATGAAGAGGATTTTGAGTCTGTTAAAACCTGGGTGGTTCTGAAGTCTATGCAGTGGTGTCAAGTGGACTGGCAATATATAGAAGTGCTGATATTTTTGTATGACGCCGCGCCTATGAGTGTACAAAATCAGCAATCTAAACATATCCAACTGTGCAGGGGAGTGAGACAGGGGGATGTTTTATCCCCGAAACTGTGCACTATTGTCTTGAAAGATATGTTTAAGACATTAATATCAATGGCGAGAAAATCTCACACTTACGATTTGCTGATGATATCATCCTAACGGTGGAGTCACTGCAAGACTTGCAAAGTATGCTGACCAACCAAGGTGATGCTTTTCGGCGCTTCAGTCTCGGAATGAACATAGATCTTGGTCTTACCAAGATCACATTAAAAAATCTTATTGACCAGGAACCGATTGCAATCAATGGTGTACCTCTTGAAGTTGTCCAAAAATATGTTTACCTTGGTCAAATATTGCAATTAGGTAAAAACAACTTTGAGAAGGAAGCGAACAGAAGAATTCAGTTGGGTTGGGCAACATTCGGCAAGCTTCGTCAAGTCTTCTTGTCATCCATACCGCAGTGTCTTCAAACAGTGCATCCTACCAGTCATGACTGACGGTTAAATTAGTCCACAAATTTAAGGCCGCTTAGCGAGCTATGGAGAGAACTATGCTTGGAGATTCTCATTCAGAGAATTGAATCGTGTGTTCAAGTCAAGAGTGAATAGGTATCTACTAGGTAAGCGTGCTACACCTTCGACCACATCATCGCTTTCCATCAGGTGAGATCGTGGTCAAACGATTGCCTAGTCCGTAATAAAAAATATATAAAAAAATGAAGGTATCCGACGGAGAACCAAGGTGACCGACATAGCTCTAAGGATAAGCAAGCTGAATTGGCAGTGGGCTGGTCACATTTCCCGAAGAGCCGATAATCGTTGGGGTAGACGAGTTCTCGAGCAGAGACCACGTTTTGGCAAACGTAGTGTAGGACGCCCTGTGGCCAGGTGGAGTGACGACCTGCGAAAAGTAGCTAGAAGAAAATGGATCAGGAGAGCTGAAGACCTAGCTCAGTGGCGTGCATTAGGAGAGGCCTACGTACAGCAGTGGACAAATATAGGCTGATGATGATGATGAGGTAGTTCTCTGAGCTTGGCCTCTGGTGTCAGAGTTTGTCAGGTCACCTGAAGGCTTCTGACATGGCTTAATGACTGCCATTAGATAAATAGATGGACGCTTTATTGAAACACCACAATATAGAAACATACAATGAATAAACTTAGCCTAACAAAAACGTGTTACATTTGGCGGTCTTATTGCGTAAAGCAATTTCTTCCAGACAACCGTGCATGGAGAGAAATAACGTCAACAAATTACGGACGGTGGTTTTTCATACAATAATGTTGTACAACATAACAATATCTACTTAAATAGACAAACAACTAAAAAACGAAACAACCATATAAAAAAACAACCGACCGAGACCGAGACCGAGACCGACAGCTTAACGTGCCCTCCGAAGCACGGAGCGATGGAAAACCGCGCATAACTTAGAAAAGTCATTAGTGTGGTGCTTAGGATCGAATCCGGTATCTTTGGATTCTAAGTTGTATTATTGAACCGTTAGGCTACCTCCGCTCAAAACTTTAACTATATCCTTAACTGTATCCTAGCAAAATCCTAACTTTATGATATAAAAAACAAATATAAAATACTGGAAAATATTAAATGAAATCTCTTAAACTTTTCATTTGCCTTCCACCTGTCTCGGTTCGTTATTCTCTGGAAAATGAATCACGTTTTTATAAGCTCCATTTTAACAACCTCGCAAAAGCTCTGATTTAAACTTTATTCTGAAATAATCATTTGAGAAAAATATCTATGAGTTTTACGTAAAATATAGAATACAATATTTTCCCCATATTAATATACTAGCTTTCACCCGCGACTTTTATATAGAAAAAAAACATCCTGTGATCTTCCAGGATATAAAAAACCAATGCAAATGTATAGCACCAACGTTTTGTATTCTCTTTGGCATCAACACTCTTGATGTTTTTTGACACACTTGCTATACTTTATTATTTATTTATTTCGTTGCCATGACAACCATTCCTTACAGCGATTCGTCGAGTTTTTCCACTTGAAAGTGGAAATTTAATTTTTCCGAGATAATAAGTATCTTATGTTTTATTCCAGGGTATAAGCGATCTCCATAACAAATTTTATCAAAATCCGTCCAGCCGTTATCGCGTTAAAACTCTCCAAACAAACAGACAACGTTTCACTTTTATATATTGGTGTGGATTACCTTTGTCGTGGTGATATCACAGAATTGATACTTACAAACACTTGTTAAGTATTTGTAAATTCTATCTCAAACTATGGTTAAACAGCAATCGGTTTAGAAATACGATCCAACCAAACTGTCCCAACTTATCACTATCCGACACATAAAGCATTTAAATAAATCACCAGACCGCGAAAGTAATGAAACCACCCTGCAATAACATCTCAAATATGCGCCAACTTAATATCACAGTCGTATTTGGAACAATACGCAGGCCCTTGCTTAGTTGGGCCAACCTCTCCACTAATATTACGAAAGTTGGATCAACTTAAGCCGCCTACGGTTGGATAGTGAGTGACTTTATTACTTAGCTGTTAAGTTATTCCGAGATATGTCATAGTGTTTATTGCTCCGTTACTGTTTTGCTTATTGACAATGTTTTATTCCTAATAAATGTAAGCTATAATCGAATGTCTAGTTCAAAATGAGATAGGGTTAGAGTATGGTCAAAATATTCACTGATAGTTTGTTTCGAATATCCTCTACTTTATACAAGTTGTTGATTTGCATCCCTGTCATATTAATAGAGTACATTGTAATAAGAACACCTAATCACCTAATAATACAATGAAAATCCTACATACAGAAGCTGAATATTTGATTAAATTATTTTTTGGTGAATCGCAATCAGTAATAATTGGAACCTACACTTTTTTTAACTAATATATTTATTTATTTTTACGCTTCTGATAGGTATTTTTTTTACCTATCAGAAGCTGTTGACTCCATAATACAATAAAATTGTATATATGTATCTGTTTATCAAGGTATCAATTGGCTAATGTTGTAAACTGCAGGACCAATTTCTTCCTCATCTTTATCAGTCCGTATCAGTCCACTGCTGGCCTCTCCCAAAGCACCCAAGCGCTCACCGCCACTGAGCCTGATCTTCAGCGCTTTCTTTCTAACTGCTGCCAATCATCTTGCGTATATCGTCGCTCCACCTAGCCACAGTACACATATTGTCTCCGTAAGGACAATATATATGTACTGTGACCTAGCCGGAGGGCGTCCTATATTACGCGAGTCGCTGTCGCTGTCTCCACTCAAGAACACGTTTACCCTAATAACTTTCGACCTGTTTGGGTACAAATATCAATAATACCCTCTTACCGTACAATTTAAATTCATGATACATCTCAGTTAAGACATAACTCAAACTGTTTAAACTAATAAAATAATTTTGCTCAACATCTTGCAGAGCTCCTAAGGCCTCGCACTGATTATGAAACTGTCAGTACCCGGGCTGTCATAGCTCGATAGCTACGCGTGCGAGTGAGACAAACTACGAGATATTGTAAATCATGACTGGTTGGAGTGAGACAGATTGGGGTGTTTACGTCTCTCTTGAAGGGTTGCCTGAAGGGCTGGTTGTCAATCAGTTTGGGCACAATATAATCACTTTGTGTTTTACGGCTATGTGGCCGTTGCGGTCCCAAACGATATTAGGGTTAATTCTGAGTATTTGACGACATATTAAGGGCAAGTTAACATGTTAATATACTGTAACTATTTTATGAACTTCCGTTAAAAATAGTTAACAATCAGTAGAAGGCAAGGTGCTGCTTCAGTAGCTAATACTCATGTTAAATACTTTTGTACACCATTTTTTTTTAACTCTATTGTACTTGTACGAATCAAAATGTCTTAACACTGTTCAAAACTCAAATTATCCCACAACTGCTTATAAAATTGAGCAATTTGAACTCATTCAAATATTCACAAAATGGGCTTTGAAACTTTGATTTACCTACACTAACTCTGAAGTTGTAACCAAATACCTTCGAGGGAGAACAATCGCTTGAGAACCGATCGAAGAAAAAAGTTGCTAACTCCATTTCATATTACTGCTCGTACAAAAGGTATTCTGTAATTTCGAGATTGCGTATATATCGAAATATTTAAAAGCATGTTTTTGTTGGCATATTTTGATTAGTAATGTATATAAAACTAGCAATATTATAGCAAATCGGAAAGATAGATAAGACCAAAAAATAGTATTGTGGACAGTTACAATAGTTAATAGTATTGTGGACAGTTACAATAGTTAATAGTATTGTGGACAGTTACAATAGTTAATAGTATTGTGGACAGTTACAATAGTTAATCAGACTTAACTGATTATGCTTTCCAATGGGTATCATCCACATTTTAATAAATTATGAACTCAAACATGGAAATTATAACTAACTACTTGCGTATGGTCTTAATTGCTTAAAGTATTCATAGCATCACGGACACACGACTATCACGACATGAAACAAAACATACTTACCTTGTTTTAGACATATATACTTTAACAAAATTACAACATAAGCGAAGATTAAACACATGCAAAAAATTAAGAAGATTATATTTTACAAAGACATGCAGGAAAATCACTGGCTACATTACGAGTAAATACAATACATATTCACAGACTCTCCTACAAGTCTTTATTTTTCTCTAATACACGATCCTTGCAGGGTATATATAATGACATATATGACTAATCTCAAAGGGGACCTTTCATTTTACCGTGAAGCCTGATCAAATCTTAATAAATCGATAGGAGACTTCAATGTCAACAAAAAATGCTGCTACACTAGTAACTTAGTGTCTGGTTTCTGATATATTGCAGCTCAAAGATAGCACATTCACTAATACGCTATCTTTGAGATTCAATATCACAGAAACGTGACACTTTAGGATACCTGAACCTGCAGTCTTGACATCGACTGCGATTGCTTTCGATTGATTAGATATTTGATAGACTCTGCCAAATATCGCTGTCAATCATGACCAATGTCATTACAGATATCGGTATGTATCAATTTCGGTTGTAAAGCTTCCACTATCTAAATGTCGAGACTGCAGGCCCGGTATGCTATTTTTTGTTTGTATTGGAGTCATTTATCGATTTATTAAGGTTTGATCACTGGCCGCGACTGCTCTGTTGATTGAAGCTATGCCACAAAGGTTAGAACCCCTTTATGTAACAAGATCAAGGGAGTCAAAGGGACATACTTTTCGGAGAGGTCAACTAAGCTGCCGTATTGGTAAATGCTAAAGTAATTTCAGTTTAACAGCTTAACGACATACTTTTATTGCTGGAAATGTTAATACTACTCTTTCATCTTACATCCAAGTACATACACAAAATATTCATTATTTATATACAGCCAACATCAAAAGTATGCATATTAAGCATTTCTTTTATTGTTTTTTTTTATTTTAAAAACTTAAATTTAATAAATTCTTATGTAAATTATTGGAAACTTAAGCAGGAACTTAAAATAAAACTATCTGGAATTAAATAAAGAGGGTTGTCTAAGTTGAAGTGTACTCTTGTTGCGGTGTACACGTATACCTATATAAATGCCAAAGATATAGAGAAAACTATTTTAAAATGTTTTTAAGTAAGTTTTTAGTATAGATTATTTCGTCTCAATCAGTTTTACTTCGCAGGCATTCTAAGTTGGCACAAACCATGGTGCATTCACGACTCGATGAGTATTTCCATACAATAGAATTTTGAACATTCGACGGCCATGCATAGTATCAAAATGCTACAATTCCGTTCGTCGCAAAACCAAAAAATAAAAGAACAGCGGGTACCCAGGATGTGCATAATCAATTTACAGTGTACATAAAACACATCTCAATATTGTGCATATCGACAACAAATCCCACCAATATTTCACATCGTAACCAATATGTTACTTTAATTGACTATTTGTTTCCTAAATATATGTATGCCTTCGTATTTCATGGTTTAACTTTTAGCAATTAGCCATCGATAGGTTGGCTTAAGATTCAGTGTGTTTAATTAGTATTTTATGGTAATATGTATAATATCGTCAACCATTAGTACATATTGTTATATGCATTGCGGCTTACACGGCAGTCACGCTATATAAAGTTGAGAACTAAAACGTCGTATAATTGATAGATTCAGGCGTTACTTTGCGGAAATCCATATTTAAAATGAACAAAATAAAAATATGTAGCTTACTTCCGCCAAAACTGTAAGTCAGACAAATGATAAATGGTAAAATTAACACAAGTAAAACCCCACGCTAAACAAAACCCTAACCCAGAAAAAAAATACATACAATATAAAAAAAAAAAAAACACAATAAAAAACATATACCTCGATCCAAATACCAAACGTCTGACATCAATACGACACGTGTTTCGCCTCTTCACGAGCACGAGCACGAGGACATCTTCGGGTGAACATCAACATCACCCGAAGATGCCTCGTGCAGAGGCGAAACACGTGTCGTATTGATGTCAGACGTTTGGTATTTGGATCGAGGTATATGTTTTTTATTGTGTGTTTTTTTTTTTTTTTTTTTTTTATATTTTATATATATGAATATATAAGTGTTTCGATACTTGTATTTGGGTAGGGTCTGTTTAGCTTGGGGGTTTTTTATTGTGTATATATATTATTAGTATATAAGTTTTTTTTTTTTTTTTTTTTTTTTCTGGGGTAGGGTTTTGTTTAGCGTGGGGTTTTACTTGTGTTAATTTTACCATTTATCATTTGTCTGACTTACAGTTTTGGCGGAAGTAAGCTACATATTTTTATTTTGTTCATTTTAACTAAAACTTCGTTATACGACACATTTTTTTTATTACTCACTCAGAATATTAATAATAAAATTTATTTATTTTAACCTCTCGATATTTCACAGGGTTGCCACACGCACAATCTGCTTATGTAGAGGGTAAATGAATCGGGTTTTTTTACTTTTTCTATTTGACTGTACTTTGAATATGCAATATAAAACAATCGAAATATTTCATGACACTATCATATATGACATGACATAGTATGGGGGGATGCATGATAGGGACTACTGGCTACAACTTGCATGAGCTCAAGACCGAGTCCAAGAAATTAACACTAAGCAACTTTCATACAAATATGACAGACATATACAGAAATACTGCCGCATAACTCACAATGCTATGCAATTTTGAAAAACAGTCAAAGATTAGAAGAAATAACACAAAGTATAGACAAAAAAAACGAAGGTAATAGAACTTACAACCAAAAATAGAAAGAAGAAAAAGATCGAAACGTAAAATTAGAAATTTTAGTGTTAAATTTTATGTTTGTCGTTTAATCACACTTACCAATGACAGCCATATATTGGTTATAAGTAGTTGATTCTTCTCGTCCTATTGGGTTAGACGATGTCAACAAAACAGAAAGGGCGCAATCAGTATGATATCTATATAACTGTTCCACACCTTCTGGAGACACAGTACTGAGGGGATGGCGACGCGCGAAAATGAACCTCCATGCGTTGTATTAAAAGCGTTTTCGCGCCTCGCTGGACACACAATCTAATATATAGATATCGTAAATGTTACAACAATTTAACACCGATAGTCCATGCGACATATCTGCCGCGAAGATGGCGCCCTCACTCCGCGCCCGCCTCCTGTAACCGTTACTCATAAAGTGCTGTTAAAGAAAATGTGACGCATCAAAGAAAGTGATGTCAATAGTTATCGTGCTGTTAACTTATTGAATGTAGAGACCGAATCGCAAATGGTGGCTGAGAGGGTTGGCGGTGGATCGCGGGGGCGGTGCGGCGAAGGCGCCAGGCTCGGCTCCTACCACTTACCAAGTTAAGCCAAACGTTCGTGGTCAGGATTTGATTTTTCTCATCCTTATTTTGTAAAATGAACGGATGCCGTCGCAAGAAAGGAACGAAAAAAGTTGGTGAACATCAATACGCTACGCTCAGACAAGTCGGCGCGCAGTCCTCGGGTGTTATGTGATTACTCTAGGTAACTATTAGCCAGTGGAGCTCATTAGCGATAAGTCCGACGTGTGGAACGTACAAATGCAAAACTTACAAGACGTATTGACGATGGTTCATCAAAACAATAAAGTACTTTTAATCCGTTTACAACATAATGTTCGTTGTTCTCTTATAGCTTAATTGTACTTAAATAATAAGTATCGGTAAATATATTGTTCACAAAAAGAACATTAATTTTTCAATTTAGCACATTATGTACTTACAGACTTATCGTTAAAGAAGTGCACAGACTTTACGCAGGACTACGTGTCATTACGGCTTTTCAAGAATTTGCTTGAACAAAAACACTTTGAATATTGGCAACTTTTAAATATGTATTCATGTAAGCCATCACAATACTTAGACCTGCGTATGTTTTAAAAATTACATTAATAGTTATAAAGCACAGGACATTATAAAATGACTTCAATCACGGCCCCGAAGAATCCAATCAGACAAAAACGGCCAAAGTACTTTTACCAAGTTAGTAACTTTTTAATTTAGACTTATAAGTATCTTTAAGAACCTCAAAGTCGTTTTAATCGCCGCCCTCGATAATTTTAACGAGTTCCAATCCACTTTATTTCGAAACGTCGCCGCGTCGTGTCGTTAAGATGGGCAATTAAACGAATATTCTAGAGAATCTCAGTTTTAAGACCTATTATATATGTTATTATGATTTCTGTACACTTAGTTTATAATAAGAGCTCAAATCATCAAATGAGAGGCAGAAATAAGATTCTGATGCTAGTTTTCCCCACAATTACTGTTAAGCAGTTAACAGTAACACTAGACGTAACGCAGATTCCATATAAGTGCATAGAATTAAAAGCAGTAATCCCTGGGCCACGCATTAATTTTACTTCAGTAAAAAGCTAAAGGAAAATGTAGCAATCATAAGCAACATTGCTTATAGTATGTAAAAAACGAATGGAACATTTAGGTAGGTACTGTAAATATAAAAACCTTGCTGGTTGGAAATCGCTGCTCCAGACAGATCGCTGTCATCCAAGTACCTAAGCCTGCGGGCGTCGTCGCATCGCACTTTGTCCCTTCCATCTCACAGCTACGTTTTTTGTTCTATTTCTCAGAGCTCTGCACTTTTGTCATCGTGAACCCGAGACGCTAACTGCATCTAACTGGATTCTCGTCCCGACGGTTCCATTTCAGCGGTAATTCAGGTTTTCGGAGTTGAGCGCACATTGTTGGCAGAAATGCGAAAAATCGTGCAGTTGAACCGCAGAGTTTTCAAAGAATGGAATTAATCTGAGCAACCTCTGGTCGGTGGAAAACGTCGGGTTATTTTATTTTGCGGTTGCTAGCAACCTTTTGGTGATCATCACGTTCAGCTGTGAGTGTTCAGTCAGGTTTCTATTCATTTTCCAGGAACATTATGAAAGATTTTTACAAAATACTGCACGAAGCTAGAGAAAAATTGTAGATATTTTAGTATCTACGTCCTTTTTCATACACAATAAGTCGTAACGGTTAAAACTGTTTAAAATTTGCTTTGTTTGATAGTTTGAAACATTGTTGCCCCAAAGGAATAGGAAAATGACCCACCTCAATGATGATTAATGATGTTATGTAGAAAACAAAAGAACACCCCTTTTTTTATTCAATTAAATGACTAGGAGCAGTTCAACTGATTGTATAACGCCTGCCAATAACTCCAGTGCACTCTACATTGATGTTCACAAATCTAGTACGTCACAGCACCCGAGACTTTGTTATTTCCATGTGACCACTAACTTCGCTAGAAACATTGCCCTTCAAACCGGAACACAGAATATTTAGTTTGCACACTACTGCTTGACGGTTGAATATCAGCCAAAGGTGGGTACTACCGAGGCGGACGACTCTTGCAAAATAATCTACAACCGTAATTACTCTGGAAAATGCTGTTGTCCTTTCCATTTCCCTTAATGAAATGTATTCCCTTAGCTGGTTCTCGCATCACCCGTGGGACTAGAGGGGGGAAGGGTGGTCCTCCTATTATTAAGCCGTCACACGGCTGAAATCGATTCATTATCTAACATCGAGTGAGCTCTCAGAGTATTGTTTAACCAAACCCAGTTAAAATATAATGGGAAATCGCCCATAAAATATCACATTTCATTTTGCCTTCTCCGCCAAACTCGCCCACACTCTTGCTGCCATTCTTAGGACACGGCCAACAGGCATATAAATGGTTGAAACATGCGGTACCCTTGACGTGACGTGATTTGCGATGTATCTCCTGCCGTCCCATTGAGATATCGGACTGTTATTAAAGACTAAAACATGAACTGAGGTATTGTGTTTCAGAATTAGGTACCATCTTCCATTGTCAGTTTTTAAGTTATTTATCCATAGCAACTTCTCTGGTTGCCCACGTGTTTCTTAAACGTCATTTTGTACATGAAGTAGCCTTCGCATCTATTACAAAACATCTATTGTGCATTACAAAACGTGTACAAATACTACGTTTGTTTCTGCTAGGTTCTTGAGACACTTTCATGAAATAAAAAATCTATTTTAGTTTAGCAAAACGTCTTGTTTTCCTGGTATACAAAAAACAACCAAATGAGAAGTCTGAAGTCTGTGAGGCGTCCTGATTCTGTCTCTCCATGCTTCAACTGTCAAAGTTACTCTATTTCTGTATTATTGGGTTATTTCACTTTAGCCTGGATGTATTTGTTATTTTTTGCCAACACAAAGTAAGGCTTTTGTTTTGTGTTGTAATAATTATATGGTTCGGGTATATACCTAAGCTATCAAAAATTAATCACGATCATTGATCATTGATCCTGATCCCTAACTAAAATTTCCAGCATCTAGAGATTCTAGAAAATCAGGAACGACTACATATCTGCCTGTCCTTGCTCATTTCGAAGATCCAAAGGTTATCTATCATCTTTGATATTGGTTCATGCGATTATACAGAACGACCTAATTTGGTCCTCTGTAACAACTATGATGCATTTTTTTTTTTTTTTTTTTTTTACTATCTACGTATTTTTTTTTATTAATACTTTGCAACAAAGAGCTTATTTTTTCCGTTGAGTGACGAGTCGAGCAGGTCACGCGCCTGATGATAAATTTTTCGCCTGCACTTAATCAGTTGCAGTGCCACCCAGAATTTCTGTTGCAAAATCTTGCGCGTCACTGCACTGCCTTCGTCACCTTAAGACATTAGTTATGTCTTATTTCCCAGGTAATTTTGCTGGAAACACAACCTTCAAACCTTTAAACCAAAACACAGAACTATTCACCCACTACTGCTTGGAAGTTGAATATCTAACAAAGGTGTGGTACTTCCCCAGATGGACTATTGGTAAGAGACCTACCACTATAAAAAAACAGCTATCTATCTATTGATCGTATTGATCAGATCGTATTGAATGACAAATAATACAAGCTATAATGTACATACTTAATTGGCACTTCCATCCAAAGTGCTTCAGATTCACTGTCATTAAATTAACATTAATCAAAACCCGACTAATACAACTTGACAAACTTCGTCGACTAATTACCCGTAGTTATACTATTATTTTGTTCTGCGCCCGTAGGCAATCATTATTAACCACCATGAAGAAGCACACTTCTATACACTTGTGTATAGAGCTATATCATAGTTATAAAGCTATATCATTTAGGTGTTGGTGTAACCAACACCTAAATGATTTATCTACGAAGACAAACCTCTCGGAAACCGTCCACAAATCTCGAACGATATCATCAATTTAAACATACAAACCTGACCAGCACCCTGAGAACCACCGACACCAGGCACCGCAGTAATGTAATTGCGGTTAAACTAGACCTATTTGGTTGTACTCTGAGTGAATTTACTAAGGTAACTTTAGAAGTTTTATGTTATGTCTAAATCATAAGTTATTTTTTAGCCAACTGAGGAGGGTTATTTTTAATTTGTTGCTACACTATCGCATTAGGTGAAATCCTGTAATGGTAGTTCTAAGTTTTGTAAATAAATAAATAAATAAATAAATAAAAAGTTCCCTATCCCTTTTTATCACACAAAAATAACTTTAACTTTATTGTAATTGTATGCTAAAACTTCTTGGAACTTCCGATTCTATTAAACAGGCACGTTTAACTTCAAATGTATACTGAAACAAACTAAACAATTGTTATTCCGGCTGTTATTCTCTAGAATATTCGTATTAAATCTCAATACCCTTTTATCGTTCAGTTGTTACGGTTATTTACCATTATTAAACATAAAAACCGCACGGACAATATAACTGAATTTCCGGCGCTTCTAATGGTGATCATTAGATACGCAGACAGAATTCGTATAGTACTTAATTAATGCACACATATTATTATCGTAATTATAATTACTATCTTATCTTATAATATGTTCTGAATGTTGACATGATAATTAACAATCATATCCTCTAATTTGAGAATTATTTATAATTTATTATTACGTTGAGTTGATAGTATTCAAAATTAAACTCTAAATAGTATTGGGCAATATTTTCTATATCAACATAAACATTAAGCGTTATCTCAGACATGTTATTTGAACACACACGTAATAGTAACATGACCATGAAGTGTTGGGATAGAGGTTTTCATCACGATAATTACATTCCCTCCTATCTTCAGACATTATGCGTTAATATTAAATGAGTGAGGAACTCTCTGCGATAAGATAATGATAGTGAGGAACTCTCTGCCTTAATATAATGATAGTAAGGAACTCTCTGCGTTAACATAATGAGAGTGAGGTATTCTCTGCCTTAATATAATGAGGGTGAGGAACCATCTGCGTTAAAATAATGAGCATGAGGAACTCACCACATCTATGATCTGCTGGAGCGTGAGGCCGAAGCGGACCTCTAAGGGCTCGCTCTCGTTCGCCACGGGCCGCTCCAGCGTGTTGTATGACGCCAGCAGAGCATTCAGGAGACGCTTCTCGTGTGGGCCTTGCTCCGATACTGATAACCAAAGTAAGAATACGTCAGATGTCTTGTTGATTGTTAAAGCAAATTAACAAGACATGTTATTATGTTTTATTTTCTTTCAAAGAAAACAGCATACGAGGCGCTGCTTTCATAACAGAATTTAGTTAAAATAACGAAATTGTTACGACAGTAACTCAGTTCAGTATATCGTTATTTTGTAAATTGAATCGTACAACGTTGCTTTTGGTAAGAAATATTGATCATACGGTCAATAAAATAGTGCTGAGCTGAGGTGTCGTTTTTTGCGTAATTTAACTTCAATTTGCTAAAATGTAGGGATCGGAACACTTCAATAAGGTTAAACGCTCAGGCACCGTTGATAAAATACTGAAATAACGTATAGAACCCCCTAATTTTTCTCAGCAAATTGGACAAATCCTCATAAGTTCTATGTCCGCAGAAACTCCGTACATCTGCCGCAAGAGTAACGACTGGATAAGCCGGTTATCCGAGCACCTGAACCGTTCCAACCAGCAAAGCCTCCATAACTCTTATCACAATTGCACAAGGCACACTTCAGCTTGAGGCGCCAAAAGTCCGGCTCGAAGGATCAGCAATAAACACTCATTTTGAGGGCTTACAGGGCTCTTATTCTCGTGATGTATGAAAGCTAGAATGTGACGGCTATACTCCGCCGTACGGAAGATTAGAGGTAGAGAGGGACAAACATACTTAAGACTCGCTGACAAAGGCCAGTCATATATTTTCGAAGAAATCTGCAGGTCTCTCGAGGATCTTAGCTCGGTCTAATAGTTTTCTGACTCGAATAAATATATTTTATGTCGTATTTTTTGTTAGCTTCGTAGTTTACTGAAGCAATTGATTCTTCTTTATACCACCTTTACGAGTGTGGTTAGTTTTTCGAGACTGAGAACTTGGTGTTTGTATTTATTTACCACAAGATTATATGGCGACTTTGTACACGTGAGTCTGTGAGATTGTGCTATGTAACGAATCGTAGTATATAAGTCAATCAATTATGTAATGCAGTTCTATGATGTCAAAGTTTTTCAGACCGCCGTATCAGTTGTTTGTAACCATGCAGAATCAACGACTTTCATGCCCTCCGATGTTCGGAGCGATTGAAAATCTGCTCATATCGTGTTAAAAGTCGTTGACTGAGGATCGAACCTGGTGTCGAGAATGAATGAAAAATTTCCGGCTGTTCTCCTCTACAGGTCGCATTTCTCAACCGATCTAGACGAAACTTGGTATACAAGTTAAGCAAATTTTCAGAATTTTTTGGTCGTCGGGGATTTTTAATTGGGGGTGTACATTCCCCCAAAAAATGGTAAAAAGGGGCTACTGAATATCTCCGCCATATTATATCCGATTTTGATGGTTTTTTTTTTTATTTGAAAGGTAGTAAGTTTAAATTAGTCTCATAAAAATTTGATGAAGATCTGATGAGGATCTTTGGCTTGATGAGCAGAACAGCTTCTCAGAATGCAGTAAATTTCTCACTTTTAGGTTTCTACCAGTGGAATCATCTCTTTACCTACTAGGTAGGGATTGATGGAGCACCTTGGTTATTAATGTTAGTGTTACAATAAGTTACCTTATTGTAACACTAACATTAATAACCAAGGTGATGGCGCTACTGTTCACCGCTATATTGTTTGCTAAAAGTTTGTACGCGCGAGGTCTACAGCTCACAAAGCCACTAGTAGTTACTGTTTCAAGACATGTTTGTTTAGAGTACATATTTAGTTATACGTATAACTTATGTTTATTTAAGATCCAAACATTTACTTAAATATTTAGATCGCTGAAGGCTTCGTCAAAGGCTTGAAAGCTTTTAAAGTAAATTTGTAGTCATTAAATTATGAACAAGCGTCAAAAGTTTTATGAAATGGTCGGCGGATTAAATCCGGTCACCGCCGAACTATTTACGCAATCAATCACTTTCTGTTTGAAAACCGCTGCGTGAGAGGAAATCCGCTTTCGTATGGGATTATCCAAAGTAGCATTTAACATCCCAAACTATTCATACAATAATATTATCTTCTATCCTTCCAAAAATGTTTTTATCATGTTTGACGTGAATATGAGATTATTAATTCAAATAGTAAGTTTTAACTGGTAAATATATATATATCTATCTATATATATGTCGTGGCGATATCGTAAAATTGATAATTTCATGTAATGTTTGGCCACATCATGAAAAACTTTTATTTCATAAAATTATCGGTCACATTATGAAATGGTTTGGCCATATGAATAAATAATTAGCGTTTGACGATATAAATAGCTAAACGCACGGCTTCTTCAAGATTTGGTCAAATAATAGTGATCATATAGTAAAATAGAAGGCGAGGGCGGAAGCTCGACTTGGACGTGATGGGTTAGACATGTTTTTTTTAGCCTGTAAGCCTATCTGTTTGAACTCCTTTTGTATCATGACAACCCTATATGAATGATATTTAATGAAATGGCCAAACGTGGATTAAAATATCATTAAACATTGATGTTTCAATGATATGGTCAGTTTTAGCTGGCCATTTCATGAAATACGACTACCATTTCATGAAATAATCTATTCTACGATAACGTCATGACATATATAAACAATTTCCATGCATTAGTCTCGCAAAAACTCGCAAATGGCTCAACAGAATTGTTTTTATTTTTTAAATTTCCTTATCTAACGGATAAGGCTAAAAACTGAAAAATAAGATAAACTTTTTTTTAATTGAAATGTACAAGGAGTTCGCAAAATTATCAGGGTTCCCATTCTGGGTTCATCCTCATCCCCACTAATATATAAAAGTATAACGTTGTCTGTTTGTTTATTTGGTTAGGGCGCTTTCATGCGATTACGGCTGGGCCGAATTTAATGAAATATAATATGTAGATGCTGTATACCATAGAGACCAACATAGGATACTTTTTATTCCAGAAACTTGTACACGCGGGCAAAGCTGCGGGGCGTAGCTAGTACACGATAAAAATAATATGAACTAAGTAACCTTTTTTTATGTCTAATATCTCTATTGACTATTCTCTCTCCTCTCTCTGAGAGACTTAAAGACTAGGGTTCCAGCAGAGATTACACAATAGGCTGCAAATTGATGATGATACATAGAGTTTTGTATAAAGCAAGCATTATAATAAAACGGCTGTAAAAGTATATAACAAAATCTCAGATATCTTGAAAGCTAACGAAAAATAATTCCTAATTGACCCGATCGATTGAACATAAATCTTATTCAGTTTGGACGAATGTCGATAAATTATGACAAAAAAAAAAGAAAAAAGTTATTGTATTTGTTCCTTATATGGTGTAATAAAGTGTTTATTATTACCCTAAAAGGGTGTCGCTAAAATTACGTAAGAACTATGTGACATATGCAATAAAGGATTATATACTATTTTGTAAAGAAATCTATTACTATCAACATTTTTAAAAAAAGCTTCGCACTTGCTTCGTTTAAAAATAAATAACGGATAAAATCCATAGATCTCCCTAAACTGCATTCAAAGGAATAAAAAAGCTATTTCCATGCTAAAATCACATAATACCTAAAGCTCTTGTTCAACAGTAATCCCTTAGCCTTAATTATCTGCCTACCTACATATGTAAAGCAGATATGTATATCGAGTGCGTTAAACCGGAGTTAAAGTTTCGCCATTACCGGGACCGTATCGCGGCAATCTCACTCGATACCGGTAGTGTAAGCAATCTACACGCAGCGTGGCCAAAGTCACGGGGGCAAAGGGGCAGTTTGTATCGTTCTATATAAGTGTTTTTACTTTTGCTTCCATTTGACTAATATCTAACGTGGTGTTATGCTATGATGCGGTGGGAATTAGCCATATACATGACGGCCCGTTATTCACATATGGCATTGTGAAAGCTGAGCATCATGTTGTACCTAAACAACTAATAAATACTATATCTATACTAATATTAAAAAATATCTATACTAATATTAAAAAGAGAAAAGATTATTTGTCTTTGTTTGTATCTGTTTGTATATATGTATGTTTGTTTGTAATGGACAACCTCAAAAAATATTAACTGATTTTAAAAATTCTTTCACTGGTAGAAAACTACACTATTCCAGATGGACATAGGCTACTTTTCCCTCGGTAAAATACAAATTACGGAATTACGGAAAAGTACGGGTGGAGCCTTATGGTAATTAATTTTAGGTACATAGTACCTAGTTAGGTAATATAGTACCTTGTTAGGTACTTAAGTGCATAGTACCTAACTAAAATTAATTACACAGAGACCTAAAGGTAACATGAGAGCTGTCACCTGCCTACAAACTACTTGTTTGGCGAAATATTGATTCATATTGATGAATAAATAAACAAATACTTCAATTGATTTTAGCCTACCTTTGGTACCATGAAAAAACATTAATGATATTTAATGATATGGCCAAACATGGATTGAAATATCAATAAACGTTGATGTTTCAGTTTTAGTTGGTCATTTCATGAAAGAGAAACATTTCATGAAATTATCGACCATTTCATGAAATGATCAATTCTACGATATTGCTACAACATAGCCATCACTAAACTGTTTAATGTACATACGACATTTTTGACTAAAGTATTTTAAACTTATTAATAAGATTTTCTTGTATAAATTAGCGGTATACCAACTTCTACTAGCGTAGCCAACAAACCCCTTTCAAATGTGTTACATTAGATAGGATCAAAATAATGTAAATAGGATAAGACTTCCATTTCAAAAGGTGGGTTGAAAAGCCCACTTTTTACAGTCCTAGTTACGTCCTTAACTGCTATACCTAACCTAATACCGGTAGCACGCAACTCCGGATTAGCGGAGATAAAGGCTTGTTCAGAGCAGCCTCTCTCAGGTCATTATTACCACACACCTACCAAGAGAGTGTTAAACGCTTAGGTAACGAGTAGTGAGGTATTAACGTACTCAATTATGAAGAAGGAAGACGATCTAGGCTTTTTGACGATTCGGCACCAGGCTATATATCTAACGTGTACCTACATGTGTATATTTATAAGTTTGGTGGCTATATTCAATCACAATCAGCAAATGTAGATTAAAAAATGAATCTAAAAACCAGTTTTTATTTAACTTTCAGCCGGATAGCTGATCGGGAAGTTCTCCAAATATAAGTTGCAAGATTCCACCCGGAACGACAGACAGGCAGACAAACAAGAAAGTGACGCAATAAACGTAGTAATACCTGACCACCTGAGCATAACACGCGCCAAAGCAACGTAGCTACTACTGGAATACCGGTTAATACCGCTTTTTATGTTCAAATAAGTAAAAAAGCTCATGGGCTGCAGTAAGCCAGCCTCGGATTTGCCAACGAGCCATGGAGCGCAAAACCTATCTACGGAGCCAAGCTGTAAGACGAACTGAATTCCAAAACAGCATAATAGGTGACGCTGGGAGGAACGTGGAAAGGGAATGGGGGAATTATAGTACTTTATGAAACGGTTGCATAACGAACCGTAACGACACGTAAACGAACCGCAGGCAAGTTTTTTAAAAGTATCACTTGTGTTTATATCTAGTTATGTGCCGTTTCATACACTACTTATCTACACTCATGCAATAGGAAATAAACTTTAATGAGAAAAAAAAAACATTATATTTTCTTGATTTTGCCGTCCAAAGCGTGTTGAAAAGCTAGTTCGTCATTTTCGTTGCTGTTTCCGTTATGTCAAGTGGAGTCAAATTCTCCTCACTAACACTGCTGTCGGATATTTTTAATCAGGATAAAACTTTTGATCAACAAAAATACATAACATATTAAATGTAAAGTACAGTAAATTATGGTGGCATAATCCAGTCCACAGCGAATTCACGCGCATACACAAATAATAGGCACATAGATAATGAATATGGCGAAAACCCTCGTTGTACGGAGTAAAACCGGTGCTTTTATTGGAAAATATATATATATATCATAACATTGTTTAGTTCAAAAAAACAGTGTTATAATGGGTTTTTTTTCTTATTAGATACGTGCCGTCCGTAAAGTATGTCATTATGCCACCATTTTTGAGTTCATAATCCGGATTTTACGATATGAGTGCAATAAAATAAGTAATGTAACGCACACTCTCCTAAAAGACCGATATACTGGGAACTTTGTGTTGCTCACGACTCTGGAGTTTAGCTAGCATAGTTATACCAATAAGCCTTTTGGCTCATTTTATATTGTTCCCAAGGACTCAAATTGATAATAATCTGTCTATTAAAGCCTTAAGTAACAAAATGTATGTACAACGAGGATAATAATAAAAACGGCCAAATGCAAGTCGGACCCGAGCACTGAGGGTTCCGTACAAAATCAAGACTCGAAGATTTTCGCCATTTTTTTTGTATTTCCATCACGGTTTTCAAATTGTTCCCTTTACTTGTGCTATAAGACATTGCTTCGTGCCAAATTTCATGATTCTAGAAGTACGCTAAAGGTTTTGATTCCCTTGCGAATATCGAAAATGTTGGTATATGCGCCATAAACAGCCGTATATAATGATTGCGTTGACTTAAAAGTTTCATTTTTTCACAGCTAAAAGGGATTGCAGACTTGAGTATTTGATATTTATTTTAACTTGATACCTCCACGCGTTCCTGATAAAAATCGTCTTGACAGACAGACAGACGGACACAAACAAAGTGATCCTTCAATGGTTCCTCTTTCCTTTTTAGGTATGGAACCCTAAAAATGACCAAGGGTACATAAAATAAGCTACCGACAAGAATATAAGATTTTTTAAACGGTGCATGTATGTCTGTCGGTTTTCACAAATGGTTTTGTCGTAAAATCTTGTTTACTTCATATTTCAATCCGATGACTTGAAGCCGAGCAATTGATAAAAAAATATTAAACGGATGAACTTTGTTCTATATATATTGTACAAGTCCTGGAACACGTAAATACTTTTAACCCCGAGAACAAAAACATAAATTATTAGAATAGAGTGATTAAATAAATTTATTCTAGAATACCGGGTAAGCTGCCGATAATATATCGGATATAGAGCGGTGGGTGCTCTGACTCCGGATTAGCGATAAGGACGTGTGCAAATCTCTTTGAGTGGGTGTCAGATTGCAAACTGATATCAATTTTGGGTAAGTGGATTATCCCAACATATTATTACAAAGTTGATAATATTATTAAATTTTAACTTAAAGCATTATTTTTATTATAGAGCTTATTTTATACTTTAACAAACTGAAAGAATTGTGAAAGCGCTTTAAACTTAGAAGGGGTAATAAGGCAGTAAGTAATTAACAATCCATATGTAAATAATTAATAGTCTATACAATGAAGTTTTTTTTTAAATGGTCAACGGAACTTATTTTTTTTTAAAATAGCTAATATAATTGATGAAAATATTTCATTTTTTACAAATGTTTTTCAGACTGTATATGTATAGCTGTGCCCGTGGCTTTGCACGCGTAGTCATTCCTCTAGGTTAAAGGTACTCTATGTACTATTTCAAGATCTAAAATACCAATATACCAACATTTGATCAAAATTCCTTCAGCCATCAAGTTTTTTATCGGTTGCTCGGCTTCTACTCATCGGTTTGAGATACCAATTACTATAGTTTTTAAGTCTGACCCTAAGCTATCGAATAGTGAAAACCCCATCGTAGTTGGTCTAGTAGTTTGAGTGATGCGCGAACAAACATACAGACAAACAAATAGATACGATTAAAAAAAAGTTATATTCATGTTCAGTAGCTTATTTTAAGTACCTTCAATATTATTTTTATTTATCTTCTTTGTACGCATATTTTCGTACCTATTGCTTTATTATAGATGTGTGTTATTGCATCATGTAAATCTACTGAACCGATTGAAATCCGTTGAATGACTATAATTTAGTATATAACTGGGAGTAGAATCGAATACGGAACATACACGGATGTCAGATGCCTAATGTACCTACAGTACACGACGACAACATACCTCGTCAGTGTTGTCTTTTATAAATAAATGTGCCGCTAAGTATACAGAATGATTTTTGAGTCGGACAAAAGGTTAAGAAATCAGGTCTACTCTCTTTCTAATTAAAAATATAAATCTATTCAATGTACTCGCTATTATGACTTTACACTGACCTCACTAGCTGTGGTTTGGTTCACTTAGTGTTTATTGGGGAGCGCTTAGCGGAGTTTAGTTACAATTCGTTCCACTGAAGCACCTTTTAGTTCGAATGTTTCGCAAAGCCCTTTTAGCAATGATGCGTGTAGGGCGTATCAAGGGTGATTTCAGGGGGAAACAGTGGAGGTTGAGCTATGGAAAAAAACGACGGAAAAAAACTTACAAGTTTGTTTTTCTCCATCAGCTAAAAGTTTTGACTCGTATGTTCGAGATGATCTCAGAAACTACTATACATATATAGATGTGGTTTTTATTGTTCAACGATATATTTCTCTGAGCAAATTTTAATATGGGCCTTGTAAGATCCTAGTTCTTGTAGCAGAGAACATCAAGGATAGGAAATTTTGGTTAAAAAGTCAGAAGCGAGCAGACAGTAGTGCGATTCAGCTAACAAACCGCAACGTAATCGCTGCGCGATCGTTACCTTTCGATGTAGCCATACTTAAAAAAAAAAAACCGGGGAAAAAATTTAATAAAAAATAATAATAATAATAAAATTGCCAGTCCAGGATGATAATTTAGTACATAAAAGTTTTTATAACAATGAACATAAATTCAATCATAATATTGAAACGAGATGCTTACAGTTTGGGAAGGCTAAATAAATTTAATGACAACAAAACATATAGTAAAATTAGCATTTAAATGGCGTGGAATGAAGCTAGCTGGCAGACCGTCCGCAACAACAAACGTTTTGGAACGGAACGCGAAAAGTATTATTTCGTCCATACCTTGTCGCATTTTTTAATAATTAGCGAACTACCCCACTTCCCACGCCCTTCCCCGACATCCCCCACCATTCGTCCACTTCCCACTACTCTCCCCTCACTTTCCCCCACCTTCTCTCACTTCCCCAACCCTTCCCCCACATATCCCTTTTTTTTGTAATTTGGCCCACCGAATGGTAACCATCGCGCAGCGATCACGTTGCGGCTGGTTAGCTGAATCGCACTGAGTGCTCAGTTTTAGTTTGGAGGGACTCTAAGCTTATTGCTTATATATTGCTTATCTGGGAGGTGAGAACACCCTTCTTAGTTTCATCCTCACGCTCGCCCTGAAATCCTGGGGGTGAGTGGTGTCGTGCTAAATGCGTTTGTTCAGTGTATGGGACTGTTTGTGCAATTCGTTACTGCTGTTTGTCGTGGTTCCAACTTTGTTGTTTAACGACGCCTCCGTAGCAGCACTCTAATACTATTACATAGTATTTAAGTACTAGTATACCTAGTTGATTTCTGTTTTGAACAGAATGGTTGCTGAACGGTTGCCTAAGAGATTATCGATTTGTGAAACTGCTATTAATCAAAACAGTGTAAGAACATCGTGAACAAACTGACATGCCCAAGACCTTTAAACAAACATACTTTTAATAATGTTGCCAACTTAGTATCGGTTTTTATATGATACATTTCAGAGACTGTGTGTTGGAATCACATAACCTCATTCCTCCACGTCCCTCCATGGCATCCGTATTTGACATTCCACAGATTCGTAACAAGTGTGTCACTTGGCCACCGCCATAGAATGGAACATCTGAACTGATTCATTATTTTCCATCAATTACAATCTGCGTATCTTCATGAGAGAAGAACAGGTATCGTCTAAGCAAGCCATGCTCTGTCTTCAGCCGCGTCGTCACTTATCATGAGGTGAGATTGCGGGATCGCAGTCATGCATACGAAGATATGGTCATGCGATCTAATCGGAGTTGGATGCGTTGTCGAAGAATCTACCTTACACCAATAAGTCTAATAAAAACTCCTTGGATCTACTACTAATGAGAATGCCGTTCAATTGTCCAAATAACGGCCGGTTCCTTGCCTCCCCACAGGGGGCGTGGAAGTGTAAGTACACCTCTTTCAAGTTGTCCTCGGATTTTTTATTTTTTTAACCCCTGAACGCGGAAAGAGTTATAAGTAAGTGTTAATAAGTTTAGGGTGTGTATGTGCGTGTGTGTTGAAAATGTACCGACCCAAACGAATGTACCGATTTTGATGCAGTTTTTTTGTTGTTTGAAAGCAGATGTAATCGAGATGGTTCTTAGTCAAAATAAAGAAATAAGAAAATTCTTTCTACAAACTGCTTCATCAGTAAACGCCTAAAATTAACATAAGTCAACAAAGGTCCTCATACAAGAAGGCCCATTTTTTGTTTGCAGAACACCATTTAAATGTAAATAAACAAGGGATAAAAGCCGAGCCGCAATTATACCGTTTTATTGAACAAAAACAACGGTCTTTTGAACAATTCTGTGTTTTTGTAGTGAAGGTACAATCGAATATTTTAACGGCTGAACAATGGTTTGTGTGGACAATGTCCCGTCCGTTTAATTCTTTCCACGGCCTATCGCTATTGGGATTATTGATTTTATGATCTGCTCCTTATCGGCCCAGGTTATTTGTACAATTTGTACTAACGATAAAGATGTAAGTAAAAAATCTGTACAAGATAAAAAATACTAGAGAACTAAAGCCATTCGTACTAAACAAGAATATAACATTTTCAAAAATGGTGTTTGTCTGTCAGTTGGCGTATCATGTAAAAACAACTGGACCAATTAAAATGAGTTATTCACTTCGGATAGCTTAGATGTTGACTTAAAATCTGGCGTACTTTGTAACTCAATCTGATAGGTAGAAGTCGAGCAATCGACATGTAAAATTATTGTAAAAATACAAAAATCCGACTGCGAACAAAACTATTGAATACTAGCTGTACCCGCGGCTTCGCACGCATGGTCATTTCTCTAAGTTAAAAGTATTCTATGTGCTATATATACCAGGACCTAAAATATCAATATACCAACCTAATAAAAAATACGTCAAAATATTTTTATCGATTGCTTGGCTTGTTCTCATCGGATTGAGATACCAAGTACACCATCAGTTTTTAACCGCATCGCAATCGGTCTAGTATTTTTTACGTGATGTGTGAACATGTGACATGTTAAATCATGACTCCAAGTTAAATTTTTGTTATAGATCTCGATTAGATAGAATATATTGGATACAACGCCATCTGGCGAGGAGCAGCGTCTTTTCTATTAGATCAAGTTGTGTTTTCTCCGTATCTGAAAACCAGACGCCGAGTTTGTAAAAAACGCCGAACTCCACCACGCGTGCGCCACTTTCTTCGTTAAAGGAATAATGAAAGCTTTTCTTGTTGAAGACAGATTGATAATTTCGCCTATCTAAGAATCAAGAAATAATGGTTGAATTTGCCTCTGCGAGTGAAAGGGAAAAGTTTTCATCTACTGTCTCAAAATAGATAAAATGGTTAATCCACGCAGCGACAGCTAGCGACAAGAGGCGTGAACTAGAAGGAAGGCGTAAACGAAGCGGTGACCTCTGACGGCAAGTAGCAGGGCTTCTGAGTGTTGCTGGATACTGGACGAGGATAACTTTGGACGAGGAACGGGTTGTTTAAAAATCCAGAATAGGTCGCATCTTTAAGTTGGCTAACAAATCATAAATTCAGAAGGCAGCGTTTCATATGTCGAAAATAATTTAAATCTAGAAATCGCTTGCGATTTTCACACCATGGAAGGTTTTGACATCATGGCGAAATCACATGTAAGTTCCGGAAATATGGTTTTTTTTATATGAAGTTTTTCGAAGTAAACACCGGAACCTGATCGGAATGTACCAGAACTGGCTGGAGGACAGTGACCTGTATAGCTAGGCCGACAAGGTCTGCTTTACGAAGCAAGTTGCAGAGTTCTTTCTAGAGTTTTCTGGATACCGGAAGTTCGAGGTCTGAGTAGAATGCTACTCGAAGTGCAAACCAAAGTTCGTATATATACAAGAGAGAAGCCTGTGGATTGGATTTTGATTTCGGACGTAAAACTGGATTTAGTTCACGTAGTTGGCACGTGATTAAGATCGGCCCAGGCAGCAGAAAAACACGCAGTTTCTCTTGTGTGAACAAAACGACCGAGGCACGCTGTCCAGAACGAAGCTGCCCTGTTACAGGCGAAATAAGTATACAAGTGCAAAAGCCAGGTTAGTGTGATTTCCCGTGATTTCAGTATTGTACTAAAGAAATATCTGTTTTGATTTTGCACCGCGTCTATCTAAGGCGGGCATCTCGAGACACATTTGAACACAAAGGAACGTGGTTTCCAGGTTAAAATCGTGCATCTACGGTCGGCTATTGTCGTCACCACTGCGAGCTGCTGTGCGCGATCACCCGGGGCTCACCACCGTTCGTGGAAGAAGCCGGTCTACGAGGGACTCCAGAAGGACTCCAAAGCACCACCTGTCCAGTAGAAGATACCAGGCACCGTTCCTGGTCAAGCAGTAGGAGCTGATCGAGTGGAGTAAGGAGGTGTTCCGCGGCGGTACGCGAGACGACGGTTCGGCGTCCCAGGAAGCCTCCAGGTTGGTCCACTCCATATCATTTTGAGTCAGCGAGCTACGGTAGCGAGGGAAGCCTTCGCCTTCTAACGTGTTAATATATTGTTGAAAGATACTTTCTGTCTTACTTTCTGTTTACTTTCTATTTTAGAGTTTAATATCCCTCTGGGAAACACAATCTTACACACACACACTTTATTTGCACAAGTTCTCCTTTAATTTGAACATTCAAAGGCAAAGACATGACTATTCCGTTGCGTTGTGACCAATACATGTTAATCTGCTGAGCACAGACTCTCTAAGTTTTACTAGCCTAGGATACAGCTTTTCTATTGTAAATTCATATCGCACAGGCCGAAGTTAAGTACTAGAATATATATTTTTGAGGAAATTGTAATCATATTTGAGAATTTTGAGTTTTGAGTAAAGTTAGAAGTATTTCCTATTATAAGATCTTGCTGTTTATAATTATTTTGATGCAGAACAAACTAAATTAAGTGTAAAATATTTCTTTTTGAATTCCTCAGTAAAGGGGAGAGTACCATTATTTGATAACTCATGTGTGTCTTTTTTCTATTTTTTGTAATAAAGCCCTTTGTTATTGAATTTACCATCTTGTTTTAATTCCTCGCCTTTACCTGAGAAGGAAGTCCGTTTCCTTAGCCGGGCAACGGTCCTTTCAAACAAACATACAGAAAAACTAACAAACAGGCAGACACGATTTTTCAGTAGCTTCTTTTAAGTACCTTAGACCATTTCTTTATTTATTATCTTCACTGTACAGACTCTTTCGTTCTTATTGCTTTATTATAAGTATAGACAGAAGATGACCGCCCGTAAAAATAATCACACTAAAATTATAGAAGCCTAAGATTGTATGTATGGCAGCTGTAAGCCGCCATATTAGTTTTCTTGACATTTCATATATCCTATAGCACTCGCGTGATCAAGACGAATCCAATGATACCTCATTTATCAAAATCCATTAAGCCGTATAGGCTGTAGGACGCACCTAAGAAACGTACAAACAAACAAACATACATACAACCCAAACACATAACCCTCCGTGCTCCTCAGTTGGGTAATAAGAAACTATCATCATCATCATGTCAGCCTTTAAAAGTCCACTGCTGAACATAGGCCTCCGATCGATCTATAAGAAACTATATGAGGGCTGAACAAATTTTGATGATGTAGTAGGTATGTTACTCGTATGTGATAATTTTCTAAAGGAAATGTTAAGATCACGGAAGGGATTGGAACCCGCATACATCCGAGCCTCTGCGCGGCACAAGCCTCTAAGCATTTCAGCTACCGTGACCACTGCATCATAACCCAATTTTTTCCCTTAGTATCTCAACCCGTCTTACGGGGACGGTAACGCCATCTATTGGTAGTATTATGAACTGACCAACTGAACACGGCTAATATTGATTAATTTCGTGTCGGAAAGATAAAGCCTCCCAAATCATTTTTTTGTGATTGTCTGGATGTATGTTCGGGCATCATGTAAATATAATGGACCGATTGAAATTCTGCTTTCACTGTTGGATAGCTTAGGGTTTGACTTAAAAACTGGTGTACTTGGTATCACAATCCGATGAGTAGAAATTGAGCAATCGATAAACAACTATTTGACGGCTGAATGAAGTTTTATGCAATTTAGTATATTGGTTTTGGTATTGGAATAAAACATTGTATCCTTATATTCCAGACATATGACTACGCGGGCAAAGCTGCGGGACAAATAACAAAAAGCTTGTACAAAAAAAAATGTAACCGTCTGTACAGTCTATCTGGTTGGTCTAGTGGCTAGAGACCCTAGGTACGAAATCAAACGGTCGCGGGTTCGAGTCCTGCAAAGTGCAATCATTTGTGTAATGAGCAGGAATGGGTTGTTCCATATTCATCGTATGACGTCTCATCCGACTATTATTTTATGTTTGTTTCCGAGTCATGGATGTATTATTCATACCTATATATGTTTATCCGTTGTCTAGTGCCCATAGTACAGGGTATCCTAGTTTGGGGCTAGGTAATTGCTGTGGAATCATCCTGAATATATTAAAGAAGAAAAAAAATGAAACGGTTTAGGAGACTTATAGTAAGCTACAGAAGCTTTTTTAAATCTTGTTTGTCGTGCATCACCTCAGACAAATACTGGACCGATTGCGATGTGGTTTTCAGTATTAGATAGCTTAGGTTTTGACTCAGAAACTAATGTATCTGTTATCTCAAGCTGATGAGTAGAAGCAGAGCAATCGATAAAAACTATTTGATGTCTGAACATAGTTTTAGGGAATTTGAAATATTGGTCCTCTTGGTTTTGGAAAGCACATAGGATCCTTGAATCTCAGAAAAACTACCGCGCGAGTAAAGCCGCGAGAACAGCTAGTTTGAAATATATTTTAAGCCGGCTACAACGGACGAGGAAATTTACTTTTTCATTTCCATACAAAAATAGGTAGTTTATATAGGCATTCATTTAAACCAGATTATAACAATTAATTTAGATTTTCCTATGTGTTTAAAACTAATTTATGTTTAGAAATAATAACATATTATGTTACAAGTTTTGCATGGAAAACTAAAAACTTCTTTTCATTTTATTAAATGTAGGCCCTCGGCTTTGCCCGCGTGGTCATTTCATTTAAAAGTAGGCCACACGTGTTATTCCAGGACCAAAAGTACATATAAAGTACAAATCATACATTTCTTCCAAACTCGTTCAGCCGTCAAATAGTTTTTATCGATTGCTCGGCCTCTAATCATCGGAATAAGATACCAGATTTTAAGCCTAACCCTAAGCAATCCAACAGTGAAAACCGCATCGCAATCGGTCCAGTAGATTTTACGTGATGCGCGAACAAATATAGAGACAAACAAACAGACAACAGACGGACACGATTTAAAAAAAATGTTCTATTCTTGTTCGGTAGCTTATTTTAAGTACCCTAGACTATTATTTTTTAAATTATTTTCTTTGTACAGACTTTTTCGTTCTTACTGCTTTATTATAAGTATAGATGGAAGATAGATAGATAGATAGATAGATAGATATACATAGTAGAATTAGGATAAATTGCATAGTAGCTCATTCTATATACAAAATGTTATTCTTAACTGAATGGTAGTTTTAACTAAGAGACTTCGCTGGTATAGATTTCTAGCGAAACTACCGACCTCGTTTACAGTTATAATCGCAAGTGCTAAAAAAACCGTCAGTGAACGAAACTAAAAAGCACCAAAAATGTTTCCATCGCTCCGTGCTTCGGAGGGCACGTTAAGCTGTGGTCCCGGCTGTTATTGGTTAATAGCAGTCGTTAAGCCATGTCAGAGGCCCTCGGGCGGCCTGACAAACTCTGACATCAGAGGCCGGCACTACCTCATACGACAAACCAACAAACAACCACCGTCATGGCGTCTGGTTGCCGCCATATTGAATTTTGATTAATGTCATGTCTTTAGTAACTCTCGCAAGGTTAAGACAAATCGATTGACTTAAGAATTATCAAAGTCGGTCCACGCGTTTGGTCTATAAAGTGCCACAAAGGAACAGACATACATACATACATACATACATACATAAGCTGATAAACACAATACCCTCCACGCAGTCGGGTAAAAAGGCAGCATCTTCGCAACCACAGTTCGCAACAATGGCAGAATTCGTGATGTCGCTCGTTGCCTATATCGCAATAATACCACGGTTAATCGCTGCAGCGCTGGAAGCCGCTATATTAGCATCGCGAGTGCCAACCATGGATTAATTCCAGCGCTGTAACCGCTTTATAGAGCAATAACCGAGATTTTTTGAAGCTTAATATCGCCATCGAGTCACTGTAAAATGGCGGAAAAAATTGGGTGGGCAAAGGCAGTGTTTACATTCTGCAGATTCTGTTCTGCCATCAATATTAGAGGGATAGTAGTAAAACAAATGATGTTTATTGATAGGTGGCGTCATGCAGGACTTTTACTAACTTTAGTCTTTTCTAAATTACTTCAATTCTATTCAATTCTCAATTTCATGGTACGAGTATGTAATATTGTTGAAAATGCGTAATATTCATAAATGTTAATCTATATGGGTGTGTAGCAAATTTCATGTATGTATGAGATATTGTCAAAAAAAACATGTTAGTAGGTATACAACACACAAAATTTCGCGAATGTATGTATTTATTTATGTTTCTCCGCGTATTTCTCGGAAACTACAAGTCTGATTGCATCAATTATTTTTGTATTAGTTTTAGTAACTTTTAACTTAGGGAAATAGTTCAAGTGTCATCAAAATCGGGCTAGTAGTTTAAAAGATATGGACTGTTACTGTTTCCTGTAGAGCTTTTAATAAGTAGCTACTCAATTTCCATAGTCCTACTTTAACAAAAGTAAGAAATACCTAAAACAAATAAAAATATATAAACCGAATTCAAACCGTATAAAACTTAAAAGAAAGAAGTAATACAGTTTTTGAGGCCAGTGCTAGGTAAGTGCCTACTTGTTTACTTGAATCGATTCGGGCGTAGCACAGACCTTTTTTTTTTTTTTTTTTTCAATTATATAACACTTGAAGTGTTTTTTATTTTTATTATGTACTTATTCTCATACTTTATTTATTACTTTATCTGATACAAAATGGTAAAAAAATAAATAAATAAAATATGGTCATATTATGGTAGGTATGTATATTATATTTAGTAAAGTATTTATATATTTATGTGTGTACTGGTTTATGTATAATTATTTAAATTTTTATTTAATATTACCTATTATTATTTTGTTTTTTATTTACTTTGTTTCTTTTGTATTTTTTTGTGTAGTACCTACTTAGAGCCGCACGCCCTACTATTATTTCTCTCACGACCTGGATGACTGGTAGATAATGCTGTTTAGCATAAGTCGTTCCTTGTACACTATTTTTTGTGCAAAACAATTAAATAATAAATAATAATAATAAAATGATTATTTAAAATATTAACAAGTACCTACTAAGTATTGAAACTGCGCTGCGTTCGAGTTCGAACTCAAACTGAGGCGGGCTGCTCCAATGATTATTTAATAAAATGATTATTTAAAATATTAACTAGTACCTACTAAGTCAATACTTAGTAGGTATTCGAACTCGAACGCAGCGCAGTTTCAATAAACTGCGCTGCGTTCGAGTTCGAACTCAAACAGAGGCGGGCTGCTCAAATGATTATTTAAAATATTAACTAGTACCTACTAAGTATTGAAACTGCGCTGCGTTCGAGTTCGAATTCAAACTGAGTGAGGCGGGCTGCTCAAATGGAGTAGATGAAGCGAAATTCAGTTCAAATATTATACCTGCTACAGTGAGTTTGACTTTGAAATGCAAACACTTGCTAAGGTTGAATTGTACCCGTACTTACTAAACCTTGTACGCGCCTTGTACAGTCAGTGACAATTGTACACGTTCTTGCTGAAATACGTGCCTTGTACAGTGACGAACATCATTGCACACGACCATGCGATCATTTTATTTACAATGCAAAATGTTTAATAACATTTCTCACACTTGCAAAATATTATGAAACATTTTGCATGTAAAATAAATAAATAAAGGAGTAAAATAAAAGCTTAGATATGTTGAGAGTTTTCTTTCGCTAACTAGGAAGTGAAATTGTGCTTTTGCCTCAGCTCATTTGACGAAACATTCGGTCAATAATTTTCCCTTAGAGACAGGATATTACTTCTATGGAGCTTTTGCTTCACTCCTTCCTCTGAGAGCTTTTTATTTGAATGTATTAAAATAGAGTTAGATCTACGAGTGTACTGGCACAATGCGTTTGTAACGTGTCACAATCACAACATAAATAAAACAAGACCCGATTACGGTCGGGTAATAAATAGCCTATGACACTTGGGATGAAGGCAAATCAATTGATACCTCACTTGTCCAAATCGGACCACTAGGGGTGACACTATGGTGGAACATCCACATACATATATACTGTTAAACTCATTACCCTTCCCTTGCTTTACCATAATCGGTTAAAAAGAGTTAAAAAACCTAGAACTCCCTTAATTATTGGACAATGAGTCTTAAAAACCAATGTCTCAAGGTGACGAGCGCAGTTCAGTGTCGCGCAAGATTCTGCAACCAAGAATAAATAAGTGCCACTGCAACTGTTATGGGCGGGCGTGACGCTTGCCATCAGGCTGAAACGTGTATCTTGTAATCTCATTTATTATGTGAACCATCATAACAGTTAAAAGCAGCCTTTAAAACATTCCAAACATATCCAGTATGGCAATCCCAAACGCAGATAAACATTCTTTTGTTGTGCTGTCTGTTTATTGTTTTCGAGATTGCTCCAAAGCGAAACCGGAGCACATATTTTGCCAAGCCCTGTTCTTTTATTAAATATTGTTTGGCGTACCGTTTTGTATTATTTTAATCCGCTTATATTTGTTTGTAAACACACATCATTAAAATTACTTGTAGCTCTGTTATAACATTTGGTTTTGTTTGATTTCGTTTCATTTATTTGGATCCTTTCGTACTAAAATATTTTAAAAATTAAAAGATAGAAACCAACCTAGCTTGTTTTTTTTTTATAATATTTTTCAACAGGGTTAACTATGTATTATAGAATTCGTTTAATATTAAGTTTGTTTAATTGTTTTGTTAGTCATTTTATTGTTATTCTTGAAATGGGAACTAACAACTAACCTTGCAGAGTATCTCTAATGAGTTAAAACTAAGAGTACATGTACGAGTACATTGCAAAAAGAAAACTTTGATCAGCATGTTTTTTTTATTACAGCAATGAGGATAAGTTTTCCCATATTTCATTAAATTCTTAGCTCAAAATGAACCAAAACCAAAATAGCGGAGCCGAATTATGTTAAGTACTTCAATCTATACTTATAATAAAGCAATAAGAAAGAAAAAGTCTGCACAAAGGAGATAATTTTAAAAAAACGATCTAATGTAATTAAAATAAGCTACTGAACAAGAATATATCATTTTTTTTATTCGTGTCTGTCTGTTTGTTTGTCTGTCTGTCTGTAAGTCTGTTTGTCTGTATGTTTGTTCGCGTATCACTGCTGGACAGATTACGATGCGGTTTCATTGTTGGATAGCTTAGGGTTTGACTTAAAAACTGGTGTACTTGGTATCTCAATCCAATGAGTAGAAGCCGAGCAATTGATAAAAACTTTAAGACGGCTGAAGGATTTTTTATCAAATGTTGGTAAAATTGGTATTTTAGATCTTGGAATAGTAGGTATGACCACGCGTGAGAAGCCGCGGGTACATCTAGTAATATAATAATTCGCCGACATTATTTTCCTTTTGTAGAATTAAATCAATGAAGACTGCCAAGACTTCCAACTATGAAACCCACCAGCATGAATATATGAATGAACCCTCTCCTGAAAAGCACCTAGTAGCACCAAGCATGAAAGCCCTCATTTCGTATACATTCACGAATTATACGCCACATTATAATTATTACAACCGAATACGCGAAAGCTACTCAAGAATTCCCGTGTTCCACGTAGGCGTTGCTCCGGGCTCCATGAGAGCTAGGAGGCGAGTGGAGAGGGGGCGAGCAGAGACGAGGTGAGTCGAGAGGGAGGGCGCGTGGTGGAAAAGTGGGCCAAACCGGGAGGCATCGCGGCATGAATGGGTAGCTATTGCCTCGCACGTGCTCATGTTCGGACGCACCGGTGGCTTCGCGGTTATATTTTTAATGGACATGCTTTTATGACGTTGCTGGCTGGCTGTGTGTGTGAATCGATAATGGCAGGCTATTCTCGTTGTTTACTTGAGGGCGCTGAGGTGAGAATATCGCGCCAAAAACATGTTCGCTTATAAATAAGTCAAGTTTTCTACACATTGGCAAGGTTTTTTATAAAGCGTGCCAGTTTTAAATTATTTTAGGGCTTAGACTCAGAAAAAGTAATTTATCTTCGGCCTATACCATTCCGAAGGCTGGGTGGGACAAGGGCAATAAATAAATAAATATATTTGGGTCAATTCCACACCAATTACCTAGCCCCAAACTAGGATACCCTGTAATATGGGCACTAGATAACGGATAAACATACATAAATATGAATATCACATCCATGACTCGGAAACAAACATTTCTGCTCATCACACAAATGATTGCACCTCGCAGGATTCGAACTCGCTACCGTTTGATTTCGTTCCTAGGGTCACTAGCCACTAGATTAACCGGTATCATAGAGACAGAGATAATGGGCCATAATCAACCACGCTGGGCCAGTGCGGGTTGGTGGAGTTCACATGTCCTTGACTTTGAAGTTCTAAGACATGCTGGTCTCCTCACCATGTTTTCCTTCACCGTTCTATGAGCGATGACATTAAAATCCAAATTACATTCAAATTGTCAACATTGAAATCCGCACATACCTAACTTATTAAATAAGTCATAGGTCGAGATTTTGAACCAGCGCCCCAATTCATTATTGAATGAAAATTAACCGAATCTCGATTGAATTGTGTATTGAATAAAACTGTATAATATTCTAAAACAACTTATGGTGTCTCCTCATTCAACCCACTAATTCCAAACGTTCAGCTAAACATCGAATCGAAAGGTGCGGCCGCACTGTATCTGCGTCTAAAATATTATTTTCAAGCCTACAGAGGACTAAAAATTTAAACACATGCTTAAACGAAGATGGTGGATGTTAACAATACTTCTTCAATGTGGCATAAATTTTGAATGAGATAAAAAAACACACTATCATCCAACTGATCATCGAACCCTTGATGTGTGAAAATCTGGTTCGAGCGAGTTCGAGAACTTTTTCAGACTCCTTTGATTTGGTGTATTTTTTTCGCCACCACGATCTCGGGCATTCTTGACCGAACTATTTCAAACGTGCATCCACATTTTCAAGGATGGACGATCAGTTGGAGCTGACTAAGTTAAAAGGTTGGAAGATTGTCTGGAGCCACCATAAGCTCAACTCTCTGTGACATTACAATAAAATTCGCATATCGAGCAATGTTTGATGTTGTTTTTACCAGAGTACGGCCATATTCCTTAAGGACTATGTATGTACTGTGGTACGGCGAAGCAAGATTAGGCTAATGAGTATAACAGTCGATGTATGTATGTGGGTACGTGGATATTCCACCATAGCGTCGACCCCATTGGTCCGATTTTGACAAACGATGTTAACTTATTGAATATGTAAGATTAATGTTGCGTATTTTATAATAGTTTGTGTGCTATTTTTTTTTTATTGGGTAATGTCAAATTTCATTTTACTCGTCCGTCAATGAAACTGTTTGACAGTTTCAATTTCAGCTACGTTCGGATTGGCATGATGACGTTTTTGGCTAATTTATATTTTTAATAATCCGTTCAGTTTTTTGGATATTATTTTATGTTTTCTATGTGTATTAATTTTTATGTGTTGTCACTCTGCGTTCGTGATGTCTGTCACAATTAGGTTCCGTTATTTCGTACCTTTCATTTTTGTTTGTAATTATTGTTCTTTGTTTTTCTGTATAATGTTGTTTGTTGTCATAAATAAATGTATTTTCTTCTTCTTCTTCTTCAATCGATTTGCACTTTTTGTCAATTGTCATTTTTCTTTTTAAAAGGATTATCTATGTGTTCAAACTAAAAACCTTGCGATTTTTACAAGTGACTAGCGCGGTATCAATCGATTCGCCTTCATCGCAAGAGTGTCATAGGCTATTTTTGCCCGACCGTAGTCGGGTTTTAGTTTTTGATCCTATGTTTATTCTTGAGATATGTGGTGGATCGGAACTGGAATTTGAATACATTATGTTAGAGAAGTTGGCTTCAGTGTGTTTTGATTGGGAAACACACACGACCCGACCACTACCACTTGCTTAAAGGCAAGTAATGGCTAATAAATTGTAGGCCGTTATCTAAGATTATGATTTCAGGAAGCCGTAAGTCATTAAAAGTTTTGTAGGATATGATTATCACACTAAAGGTAGCTCGTTAGACGAGGAACATAAGACAATATAGTAAGACAGTAGTTTATTCAATTAATATGTATTATTAATTTATGAACATTGAATATTTGAAATTAAAATTACTAATCAATAACTAAATTATAGTATTGTAAATATTGGTTCAAATCTTCCTAACCCGCAAAATCAATGTACGTGGATACACCATTTCCTCTCCAGTTTGTTCGGCGAGCAAACTTAACATGGAAATGACGACTAAACAGATTAGCAATCAGGGCCCGATCCTAAGCCAACAAACACGGCACAATAACGTATCGGAGCACCTTACAACTTAATTATCCACACCTGAACTCCAGGGGCCTTGAAGCCTGTAATGGGGTTCTGTGTGCCCTTCCGGTACTCCGGGGAAGCAAACAGAGCCTGTTGGAATTGCCAATGTTTTTAGATTAAGTGAGAGAAGAAAGGAGCCATGGTACGCGCGCGTTCCAAATCGAAACACAGTGTTTGGTCAACAGATTCCGTCTCGCACCTACGTTGATCAGCTGCATTTAATATTATTATAAGCTTTTATTTAACTTCACTTGTATTTAATATGTATCTATGTATTTTGGCTGCCCTGGAATATTGCAAATCAAATTTAGATCACTTCCCGATTAGCTATCCGGCTGAAACTTTCGGGGTAGCTCACAAACCAATAACAAAACAATTAAAATAAAACTTAAAAACGTAAAAAGTGAAATAGTAATAAAAATATATACAAAAAAAACTTGTAAGGTAAAAACTGAAAATACAACAAAAAAATAACAATAAATTCATTCGAAAAAAGCTCGAAAAAGCTTCTTCTTTTTTTTTTTTTTTTATTATACTTATTGATAATTATGTATGTACATATGTTGAATGAGGTAGTGCTGACCTGTGGTGTTAGTTTGTCAGACCATCCAATGGCCTTTGACGACTGCTTTCAATTGGTAGCAACTTAGACCAACATATTAACGTGCACTCCGAGGCACAAAGCGATAGTAAAGCTGCACCACGTGTTCTATGTCCGCTGTGTGCGGACATAGAACACTTATTAAAAGTCATTGGCCTAGGATCGAACCCGGTGCCGTAGGATGGCAACCACACATGTGATACCCGCTCAGCCACCATCTCACACATCATCATCATCATCATCAGCCTATATCTGTCCACTGCTGGACCTGCTAGGCCTTTCCTAATGCACGCCACTGAGTTTTTTTTTTGACACTACGTTTGCCTAAACGTAGTCTCCACTCGAGAATTCCTCTACCCAACCGTTATCGTTATGTGACCAGCCCACTGCCACCAGATTGCTTATCCTTTGAGCTATGTCGGTTACCTTGGTTCTCCGTCGGATATCTTCATTACGAATCTTGTCCTTCAGAGAAACACCAAGCATAGCTCTCTCCATAGCTCGCTGAAAGATCTTAAATTTGTGGACTAGTTTGACCGTGAGTGACAACGTTTCGGCTCCGTAGGTCATAACTGGTAAGACGCACTGATTGGAGACTTTTGTCTTCAGGCACTGTGGTATGGACGACGAGAAGACTTGACGAAGCTTGCAGCATGCTGCGAAACCCAGCTGAATTCTTCTGTTGGCTTCCAAACATATTGTTGGACAACTTCAAGAGGTGCACCATTGACTGCAAACGGTTCCGGGTCAAATAACTTTTCGGACTTTTAAATTTGCCTTTGTAATTTTTGACATAAAATGGATCGTTGGTGAATTAAGTAAACAACATAATTATGGGAAAAGGCCTTTTCATCCCATCTATTCGAAAAACGCTGACTGGTTTCTCAATAAGTGGGAGCAAAGTTGGTCTTTTCCGTTCAAGACTTTCAGAGAGGGCAGTAATGAGTTTTAAATTTGGAACGTGAATTTTGCTAAGACATTTCCTACATACAATGGAATTTTGTTCATTGGGTCGCGTGGCGCGCTGACTGTATTTGAAAAAAGAATCATGTGAATGTACGGCATAGACAATCTGACCTCTATCTTTTTAGAGCCTATCCATAGAGATCGGTGATGTACGGAGAGGGGGAAAAATTAAAAGCGCGCGAATTACGATAGTCAAGGAGACAAAGAACAGTGCAAAAGCTAAATAATCTCACGAAAATGCAAGTGTAGCGAAAGTACTAAACTACTTACACCTGAACATACTACGCAATAAATGTGATACAGAATCTATTACCAACTAAATTCCGGGGAAAATATTTGAAAGCTTATAACAATTTTATCGAGTGGGAAAATGCAAAAGAAGCGAAGTCTTTTTCGGAAAGCAGTAGTAAAATAAAACTTAAAAACCTAACCTATTTTCAAGAATTATCCAAATAAGCAACTTTAACATGTTGACGGCCAGTATCATAATGACATTCAAATCGAGATCTACACAAAGTGTAGAACACAATATCTGCTGACTTGTCTGAAGATGGTCTGCAAACAGAATACAATACTACGATGGTAGCAGATGGTACGATAGTACAATACTCGTAAATCAAAGAAGTACAAAACGAAAATATTTTTTTAGTTAAGTATTACAAATTACCTAGTTTATTTTTAGTTTATTTAATACCCTTTTAAATAAATAATATGAGCTGTAAAGTATCTAAAAGCGCCTTTTATTTATTTTTCTCATATAGGGGGATGAAAAGTAAAGTATATGATTCAGACGCAAAATTATTTTTCCTCGCGCGACGTATGTTGAATCCCTCGCTACGTTCAGGTTTCTGCTTAAGAATCCTTCGCTAAGCTCGGGATTCTACTCTAGAATCCTTCACTCCGCTCTGGATTCAAAATAGCGCCCTCGCCGTCAAAATATTATTTATCTCCCTCGTCATACAATTTACCATATCATCTCTCTACTTACTGGCGCAATTGTATCAAACTAAGTATTATTACAAATATATATATAGGCATTTTAAATCGCGACTCAAATAGGACATGTCTATCAAGTATTTTAAACTTGGATTTTTATTTTGATCACGGAATATAATAATGTTGCACTATTTTGGTACTTTCTAACGAGAAGTTTTGACAATAAAGACGGTCGCGTTAGAACCAACATAAATAGTTTCCTACTAGAGTAGGTACAGTTCTATACGATAACGAGTAGAAACCTTAACGTACGTTACGTTTTTCCTTTTACCTTTTCGAAGTATATAAGTTTTCACGTACTTTTTTTATGTTGCTTCGTGCTCGTTCAATTCGACCGATGGAAAGCAATCTTTAATTACGCACCCATTGCCCAGCGGAGTGGAATCTGTCTGAAGCAACAGCGATGGCACAATACACTCGCCCAGATAGTAGCTAAGCTCGTGCACTTACGATAGCTCGGTGTAAAATATTATTATGCCTACCGCATTTATGACTGCTGTGCCTGCGTAACCGATGTTTTCTCTACTTTTAACATAATATTTTTACTATCCTACAGCCATCTTCTAGCTTAGGTCGAGGCTCATCAAGGCGGATTGAGTCTTAAGCCACGGTTGCAGATATTTAAGCCAAAATGTTATTCCGCCATAACTATTAGCAAAAGATAGATGGTAAAGGAATGCATAGCCAAAAAATGAGAGTTTAAATATTTTATCTGTATATATTATTATTTAAAGTTATCGATTTGGTGTATCATACTAATATTATAAAGGCTAAAGTTTGTATGTTGTGTGTGTTTGTTACTTCTTCACGCGCTGAACGGATATTTATAGAAATTCGGAATAACTCATTGGATACTTTTCATCATCATCTTCATAATCATCACTAACGCGGGTGAAACCGCGGGCGCAGCTAGTTTATAATGTTTTAAGGTTTTACTGTTTACCATCTAGGTTAAGGTATGTATAGCAAAAAATATGAGTTCAAAGACTTTACCTGTATGGATTATTATTTAAAGCTATGGATTTGGTTTACTTATTTATAATATTTCAAGGTTTTATTGTTTATCCTTGTTCCAGAGGCATTCGTAATTTGATTTGAACAAAAAGGGTTCACAAAAGTGCTATGATGTTGCCTACTTACTTGAATTTAATAAAGGTGCGTCTAATCTGAAAATGCGAAACCAAAGCTACTGACTATATTTATACACGTCGGCGGGGCTAGCGGGGAACAGGCAAGGTGCGGGGGGTACGCGTTGCCGTGGCGACGGTGCGAGCTCAGTTTTTGCCCCAGTTACGCCGATTGAGATACAAAGCTTTGCCCGTGGCCAGGAGAGGACGCTGCAATGACCTCTAGAGGTTCCGAATGTATGCGAAGTTTAATGCCCGAGAGGGTTATAATAGAGGTCGTGGGAGACAGATGAGAGCTGATAAGAATATCGCATTTACATGTTTGTTTCGACTGAAACGTGTCTAATTTGGATAGATAACTGTAGACATTATGATGCAGACGGTTACTTTGCAAACTAATGACTATTATATTTTGTAGGGCTTTTCCATTTCTGAATTTTCACCCGACTCAGCATATATAAGTATGTCTGTACATTTATGGCACTACTTATATATACCAAGCGCGTGGATTGATTTTGATGATTCTTACGTCAATCGATTTGTCATAATCTTGCGAGTGATACTAAAGATATGACAGTAATCAAAATACAAAATGGCGACAACCAGACGCCATACTGTAAAAAAGAAAAAATAAGTCGACGAACTATGTTAAATGGGGTACAACTGAATAGGTATATGAAAATCATCTTTGGGTTTCTCTTATCATTTTTCATTTTGAACGACTATTTAGGATCTATAACGATTAAATTTCGTTAGAAACCATTTGTACTTAAATTTTTGTGTGTGTGTGTGTGTGTGTGTGTGTGTGTGTGTGTGTGTGAGTGCATGGTATCTTTTTCATACTATTTCCAACACTTCTTTTTACCCTTTTTTCTACACAAAAGATAGAGAGAGTTTGCCGAATGCGTCTGCATAATTTTGCTTAAAGCCGGAATATCTGCGCGCATGCACATGAATAGGGACGAGCTATCGCTTAACGGCACACATTTCACTTGCATAATTGAACCTTTCATTTGCCGGACAAGTCTGGCAAAAGGCCGGTTAAAGCTGCATTTTTTGCTTAAAGCTAGAATATCCCCGTGTATGCACCTCTTAATATGAATACGGCACGAGTAACCTACCGCTTCACGGAACACATTGCACCTGCATTTTGAACGTCTGTTCATACTTTTATACCCTTTGAAAAGTTTATGCACATCATTTATTTTGTGCTAAAATAGAAGTGAAAAGGGGCCAGCTACTATTACCATATTAAAAGAGAATTTTGGCAGAACATTTCGTAATAGAACTAGATCATTGTTTGCATCAGCGATGTTGGATGTTGATGTTGAAATATTTTAGTAAAGCGAGTAAATAGACAACGACTGCCTTGCAAAAAAGGAACTTAAAAAAAGAATTCACTCGGGATGATGTAAGGATTCTAACATCCAAATCTGTTCAGGGCCATTATTCTCTATGAACAGTCACACGCGTACTGCGTCTTGCTGTGAAATCATGCACAAACAATTCCACGCAGATATCTTAACGCGGCGCGTTACGTGGCCGAGTGGCAATAGAGAATGAGGTCCCTGGTATTTAAAAGTTATGGTGCAATAAAGAAACTCACATACACACATACATTATATACATGAACCCTGAAAAACCTTACACGCCTTATTTGGGCAGTCGAGTAAATACAAGCTGCGGCTCGCAGCTTCGCCCACATGGTCATCTTATAGGATAAAATTATCCTAAGTGTCATCCCAGGACCAGAAAAGTACCTATTTACAAAATTTTATTAATTTTTGTTCGGCCGTCAATCAATTTTTATCGATTACAATTTTTTTCGAGATTGCTCTACTTATCGCAGAGAGATGCAAAATAAACCAGATTTTAAGTCAGCACATTGACATGTAAAATAGATACATCAGATTTTAAGGAATATCCTAAGTTATCTAACACTGAAAACCGCATTTCTAACGGTACCGGTTACGTGATGCGAAAACAGGGAGACAATAAAAACTTGTTTAGTAACTCGTTTTGAGTCCCCAAGAACATTTTGTTGAAATATCTTCATTGCACAGAGTTTTTGTCATTTACCTACTGCTTTATTGACTGAGGAAAGCAAAGGAGGGAAGCGAAAGCTTCTTTGCTTGAAGTACCATCAATTTGCTTTTATCTGTCAGTTTGTTGGTTCTCCTCTACAGGTCGTATTTTACAAACGATCTGGACGAAGCTTGGTATACAGGTTTGACGAATTTGTTTAATTTAGTCATTTGTTAAGGGGCAAAAAGGGGGCTACTGAATATCTCCGCCTTATTAGATCCAATTTAGTTGGTTCTTATTTTTATTTGAAAGGTAGGTACTTTAAGTTGGTCTCATAAAAATTTGGTGAAGATCTCAGTAGGATCTTTGGCGTGATCAGCAGATAATCCTCAAAATGCACAAAATTGCTCACTTTTACGTTTCTACCAGTGGAATCAGCCCTTTACCTACTAGGGAGGGATTGATGGAGCACCTTGTTTATTAACCCCCGAACAAAGATACGGGTGTTATAAGTTTAGGGTGTGTATCACTACGCGCGTGTGTGTGTATCTGTGGCATCGTATCTCCCAAACGAAAAGACCGATTTTGATACGTTTTTTTCTGGTTGAATGCTGATGTTATCGTTTGCATTCATAGTTGTTATGTTAGTCTCATACTCGTAGGTAAACAGTCACAAGAAGCGAAAAAAACATCTAACTGTTATAGAACTATTTAGAAAAAGCAAATGTTGGCCTCTTCAATTCAAGATGGCGGCTAACGCTCCCACCCCCGAAGATCGAAAACTTGCATTTTTCATCCGAGTCTACACCTAAACAACATATTTAAAAATCATGACTACTTACTGGCCTATATTACGTAAATCTGAAAGGCGCCAGTATCAACAAAGAGTCACACGAGGAAGTTAGTTGCTAAACTCTCTTACAATCGTCGAGTTCCTATTACAATTCTGCCAGTTCCCTCTCAACATTACAAGAACATGCCAAGTGCTCAGCAAACTAGCGAAATTGGCTTAAAAACTGTAGCTGAGCCAAGTTGCGTCGTTTACGACAAGTTTGTCGGAAACAGTTTATAGTACGGAGCTGGCGGCTTGCTGCTAGACAGCTGCTCTTAATGATACTTCTTGATTGAAGCTGAGCAGCGAACTCAATGGTGGTAAGATACCGTCAAGTTATGTAGCTTGAGGATCAGTCTCGTTGTATGTAGATTTACTTTAAACTTCTATATTGCAATTCGGTTTTATTTAATTTATTACCTACAGCGGCTTTGCTCTCGTGGTCATTTCTCTGGGTTATGGTTACTCCAGGACCTTAAATACCAATGCTCAAAATAAGGAATTTTATATTTTTTAAGTCGGCAAATAGTCTTTATCGATTGCTCGGCTTCTACTTATCGCATTGAGATATCAAGTACACCAGTGATTAAGTATTACAGAAAACCGCATCACAATCATTGCAGTGGTTACGTGATGCGCGAACAGACAAACAGATAGACAGACGGACACGATTTTCAAAAATGTTAGATTCCTGTTCAGTAGCTTATTTTAATTACACTAGACTTATTTTTTATTATATTCTTTTTATAGAATTTTTGGTACCTACTAGAGGTGCGCCGAATATTCGTTAATTATTCGTATTCGGCATATTCGGCGTGGTTTTACGTGATCGGTATTCGGTCGAATATTCGGGTGATGTGCCGAATATTAACCGAATTTTAAACTTATGTAATTTTATGGCCTACCTACAGCTTGTATTGTATATTTACTTTAAATTATTTGGCTTAGATATCAAACATTAACCAATTAATTAATACTAGCTGCACCCACGGCTTCGCACGAGTGGTCATCATTCATTCTCTAGGTTAAAAGTACTATTCCAAGACCTAAAACACAAATTTACCTTCATTTGATCTAAATTCCTTCAGCCTTCAAAAAGATTGCTCGGCTTCTACTCATCGAATTGAGATACCCCAGTGAGGTACACCAGTTTTTAAGTCAAACCCTAAGCTATCCAACAGTGAAAACCGCATCGCAATCGGTAATAGTAAATAAGTATGTATTCATTAAATCTCAGATAATACAATGAAATCCATACCAATATATAAAAGTGAAACGTTGTTTGTTTGTTTGGGGAGCTTTCACGCGATAACGGCTGGGCAGATTTTGATTAAATTTAGAATAGCGATAGCTTAAACCCTGGGATAAAACATAGAATACTTTTTATCCAGGGAAATTTTAATTTTACACGGGAAAACCGGAAAAACTTGAAAAATGTTGATTACTCGCTGTAAGAAACGGTTGCCATGGGAACGAAATAACAAGCATGTCAAAAAACATCAAGAGCTTAGTACTAACCTACTTTTGCATTGGTTTTCATATTCTCGAAGAACATAGGATGCTTTTTTGCGATAAACAGTAGTCCGCGCGGGAAAACTAGTAAAAAAATAATAATAAAATAAATATCAATCAAATTATAATAGCTCCATCCCAGTAGCGTTTTGTTTTTGATAAGGTCGCAGGAGGGTCCTGGGACCCTAATCTGATCCCAGATTCCGGAGTTTTGGGCTTAGTTTCGAACGATCGATTGGTACTATAATCATACGAAAAACAGGTATTTTTGACGAAAATGTAAAGACAGCGCGAGTGATGATGCCCATCTTAAAAAATATATCGGTTTTCAAATGATTAGCCGGCCGGGCGCCTTGAGGTCCTGCACTGTACAAACGTGTTTAGTGCGGCAAAGCGCCCTTAAATGGAACCGAATAGTTCGGCCGAACATTCGGTTCGGTAAACGCTGAACCGTTCAATGTTCGTTATTCGGTTCGGTTTAGAAATCCATGTTCGGTGCATCTCTAGTACCTACTGCTTTTCATTATAAGTATAGAAAATAGCATGTTCGCCCAGTTTTGAGTAGTAATGTTAGAAGCCTTGTAAAAGTTTTAACCAACATTTTGCATTTTGCTGTGGAAGCATCAACGTCTACATAACTGCGATCAGCCGCCTGCCAAGAGGGGTGATTATAGCATAACGGGTTACAAGGGTTACATAGGGTCTTCCCCCACCATCTTTATCACACAGTGTGAGGAGAAAGGGAACAAAACCACCCTAATACTTTTTCAGGCTCATGATGGTGATGATAATTTTCCTACTTACCTATTCGTCTTATCGCGGGAATCTGTTTTTTATAAGCTTTAAACTTCACTTGTATGTATGTGTCTGTGTATTTATGTATTTTTGTCTGTCCTGCAATCTTGCAATTCCAATTTCGAAGTCTTCCTGATTAGCTATCCTGCTGAAACTTTCAGGATAGCTCAAAAACCGAAGACAATAAAAAAAAAAAAAGTGACAAAGCATTAAAAAAACTAGTGAAAGATATTTTTTTTATGTCTTTTTTAATTATACTTATTTCTGAGTCACATTTAAATAGCATTGTAGATTGATACGCCTGGGAATATTAATAAGAACGCACACGTGCACTCGTAGTTCTATATAGTTTCAATTGATCCAATAATTATAAAATAAACATAGATACGAATATCCGAAACAGTCGCGCACCAAACAATCAAATCAAGCTGCGTTCAAAACTTTTAAACTATGCTGACTGTTGAATCCAAACCTCACGTGACTTGCACACTGCACACACCCTGACAAACGGTTAGGGAGGGATTGATCTCACCCGGACGACCGACTCAGCACGCACAGATTGGAAATAGGTCACCTAGTACAACTACGTACCACTTGCACAAAGAATCAAGAAAAATAAAGTCGTTTCTACGTGGTCTCGCCCGGATGACGCACAACTAGTTATGTATCACTTGTACTTTAAAATTTCACAAAAATCTTAGACTATGTCATTTTCCATAACAATTGTGAATCTTATTTCAGCTTTTCCAGTTTATGATCGACTATTTGGCTGAATGGCTGATTTGGGCTTGTAACAAACATTTGCCGATGAATAAATTATTAAATGTATATTTATCCAGGCGGGCGACTCAGATCCAAAGTCAGAAATAAGTAGAAAACATAACTAATCAAACTGTATAAATATTTAATTACATACGTTGTTCTAAGTAAGTATTTATACATGTAATGTATGTGTACATCTATACTTATAATAAAGCAATAAGTACGAAAAAGGCTGTAAAAAGAAGGTAAATAAAAAAATACTCTTGGGTGCTTAAAAGAGTATTGAACATGTTTTTTTTTTTAATCGTGTCGTTCTGTCTGTTTTTCTGTATGTTTGTTTGTTCACGCATCACGTAAAAACTATTGGACCGATTGCAATGCGGTTTTCATTTTTAGATAGCTTAGGGTTTGGTGTAATTGGTATCTCAATCTGGTGAGTTAGAAGCCGAGCAATTGATAAAAGTATTTTTGACGGCTAAAGAAATTTTAATCAAATGTTGGCATATTGGTCCTGGAATAGCACATTATGGTACTTTGAACCTAAAGAAAAGACCACGCGTGCGAAGCCGCGGGTACAGCTAGTATATAATAATTTTCTAATGGAAAAATTTGGGTCATGGACGAGATTTGAACTCACACACTGTGCCTCAGCGCAGCACATGCCTTTACCAATTCGGCCTCCGAGACCTATTTATTTATTAACCCGTCTTATGGGGACAAATTTTTCGATTAGAAAATTATTATATATATTTACGCTAAGCAGGCATATTAATATATTTTTATGTTTTTACTGCTATAAAAAAACATAAAATATATAGATTTGGGAGGCGTTATCTTTCAGACACGAAGTTAATCAATATTAGCCGTGTTTGGTTGGTAGTTCGTAATACTACCAATAGATAGCGTTACCGTCCCCATAAGACGGGTTCAAAGAAGCTAGTGGAAAGATTTGGATGACGACGCATAGGTCTCGGTGGCCGAATTGGTAAAGGCATGTGCTGCGCTGAGGTACAGTGTGCGAGTTCGAATCTCGTCCGTGACCCAAATTTTTCCATTAGAAAATTATTATATATACTCGTATTTACGCTAAGCAGGCGTTAACTGCTATAAAAAACATAAAAATATTAATACATGTCTTCAAAATTCGTTCAGCCGTCAAAAAGTTTTTATCGATTGCTCGGCTTCTACTCATAAGATTGAGATACCAAGAACTTAAGTCAAACCAACTTAGCTATCCAACTATGAAAACTGCATCTCAATCGGTCCAGTAGTTTTTACGTTATGCATGAACAAACATACAGACAAACAAATACAAAGACACGATTTAAAAAAAAATTGTTTGGTAGCTTATTAGAAGAACTCTAGAGGTTTTTTTTTAATTATCTTTCTTTTACAAACTTTTTCGTTCTTATTGTTTTATTATAAGTTTAGATAGATGTCAATAAACAATTTATTATTATTATTATTGTATAGTCTGTCCAAATCTTTAGTAGTTCAGACGTAACCACGAATTAAGATTCACAAGTAAAATAAAATATCAAAAAATAAAATTAATGGGATCATCCGTAATTAAGGCACACAATGCGTTAACGTAAATTGCCTTAACTTTGATCTGAGTGACCCATTACATGTCCCTTGCTCAGCGTTAGGCACTCGCGCTCATTAATGAAATTCTAATGTCAGCCCAGACCCAGATACAATCTATCGACGTTAGCCCCCTATCCCAACGTCCGCCTGTCGATCGCTCTCATCACATCGCAGTATAAAACGGGGATTCCGCCGAAGCGGGAAATTTCCGCATCGACCTGCTCCTTTATTTGCCCCGAGCGGCCCTGGGCTTATTGTTAGGTGCGTGATTTCACTTTGTATCAGTATTCTGACCGGCTCGCGTCAGATATGGTCGCCTTGTGTTATTTACGTAAAGGAATCTTGCACGAGAAGTGTCTGCTTGTAAGAAATAGTTTTGGGAACAGGCACGAATTTTGTGAGGACATTTTAGGTTTTCGTTCCCTAAGGGATAGAGATAAAGCGTTTTCTGTCTCTCACGCGTATATTTTAGCTAGAGAAGTGTGTATTCTAAACTTTCAGATTATTAACCGACTTCAAAAAGAGGTTCTCAAGTTTATGTGTATGTATGTAATAATGTTCAAAATGCGTAATATTCGTATATGTTAGTCTATATGGGTGTCTAAGCATATGTACCAAATTTCTTGTGTGTATGTATGTATGTATATATGTATGTAATTTTGTAAAAAATGCTTGATATTCATATATGTTAGTCCATATGGGTATCTGAACAATTATACCAAATTTCACAAATGTATGTTTGTGTACGTATTAATCGAAGACTACAAGTCTGATTGTAATAATTCTTTTTGTAATAGTTTCAGTATACTTTCAACTAGAAATAGTTTTAGTGTCATCAAAATTGGTTCAGTTGTTTAAAATATAAACAGTTAACTGTTTCCAGTTTGGCCTTTTTCTTAGCGAATGAAATAAGTACTACAATTTCTTAGGCCTACTTTAACGAAACTATAAAATAAGAAAAAAAAAACAATATAAAAATAAACGACTCAAATCGTATAAAACTTAAAAGAAATAAATAATTCAAATTGTTTGAGGTCTGTGCCAGGTAAGTGCCTACTTATTTACTTTAGTCGGTTTGGGCGTAACATAGACCTGTTATTTTAATATTATTTATATATATTGATTTTTATACGATTTGAAGTCGGTTTAATTATTTTTAAATAAGTTTTTATATTAACTACTAGTTTTGGCTGTCATATTGCTCATTGCATACATTTTATAATTCTTTAAACCAAAAAATCGACTTCTAAAGTATTTTGGTACTAACAAAAACGAAAGTCTGTGGACTGAATTAATTGTGTTGTCATTTTTGTAGGATAATCCTGGAGGATTTAGAAACAAAAAAGCATTAACCAAAAAGGGTTTAGATATCCCGTAGATATGAGTGCACATACAAAATAACATCCAGTCGAATTTAGAACCTCCTTCTTTTTTAAGTCGATTTAATATAATATCCCCTCAAAGTTAAACGTTTCTATTTATAGGCTGTGTTAATTTTCAGTCAGTAAATATTTAGATCTTAATTTTGGATAGTAGTCAAAATACTAAGAACGTGACCAATAACACTGTTCTTACTGTCTCTTAACACTGTTCTTACTGTATCTGTTTAAAGGGAAGGCACTTTGTTCTTGTATTTATTTACATTCATAATTCCATTGCTGTTTTGTATCTACAGAAAAGCAATCTAGCATTAGCGTGAGTCTGTCGTGGCGATATCGTAGAATTGATCATTTCACGAAATTATCGAATTTCATGAAATGATTTTATTTCATGAAATGGCCAGCTAAAACTGTCCATATCGTTGAAACATCAACGTTTTGTGATATTTCAATCCACGTTTGGTCATATCATTTAATATCTTTTATGTAGGATTTTCATGGTTCAAACACATAGGTTTTCAAGACACGTACTTCTAACCTATCACGTCCAAGTCAGATTTCGGCCTAGTGCCTCTAACGGTGGATAATATAACTATTTTACGATATAATCAGTAGTGACCATCTCATGAAGCAACCGTGCGTGTAGCTGTTCATATCGTCAAACGCTAATCATTCATTGATCTGGCCAAACCATTTCATGATGTCAACGATAATTTAATGAAATAAAAATTTATCATGATGTGGCCAACCATTTCATGAAATGATCAATTTTACGATATTGCCACCCACATGTCTACTTTTCGCAGTAGGTATGATATCTGTTTGAGTTCTCAGCCTGCATAACTTCAATATTTTCGTAAATCGATGTAGATAGAAAACTGAAAAGTTATATTATGTTTTGTTTCGTTTACTTGTATAAAAGTTAAATAATGTTTTGTTTCGTTTACTTGTATAAAAGTTAAATAATGTTTTGTTTCGCTTACTTGTATAAAAGTTATATTATTTTTTGTTTCGTTTACTTGTATAAAAGTTATATTATGTTTTGTTTCGTTTACTTGTATAAAAGTTATATTATGTTTTGTTTCGCTTACTTGTATAAAAGTTATATTATGTTTTGTTCGTTTACTTGTATAAAAGTTATATTATGTTTTGTTTCGTTTACTTGTATAAAAGTTATATTATGTTTTGTTTCGTTTACTTGTATAAACGCATAAAACTCAGAGTACACAGATCGATAAAACCTCGAAAGTTGTAACGAAAACAACTGAAGCAATATTTCACCGTGGAAAGTCCTGAATTTTCTGAAGTGTCTTCCAGAATAACAGTTGTCGATGGCCGTTTATCTGGAAGACAGATAGCTTGCATCAATCTTCGTTCCAAATTGTGAATGTTGGCGGTTGCGGACAAAGGTGGGTGGTAAACGGAACAGTTCCGCGTCTTGTGATGCTAGCAAATAATTACCTGTTAGATGTATCCACTTTTTTGGACGTCTAAAAATGGGCACTTGTTTTTTCCAATTCTTTTGTGATATCGTAATAGCGCCGTTATAATGTCTTTGCGAATTAAGGCATCTCTACACATACCGATGATTGATGAGTAAGCATCATCGAACATCATGACTAACCTTAACACGGTCGTATCCTTTTGGTTCCATTTCGAGCATGATATGATGGTCAATACGTTCGGTCTTCGTTTGGTTCGATTTGACACAAACGACGAATATGATGAATTTTCTGAGAACTGGTAGAGTCAGTGTTTTCTTTCCGTGGGCTAAAATTGAATTGCCATTTGAAAAGGTTTTATTTCCTCTTCAAACTAAAATTATAATTGATTTGTTATAAAGAACGGTAATGAAAACAATAAGCTACTTTTTAAAATCGTGTCTGTCTTTTTGTGTGTTTGTCTGTTCGCGAAACACGTAAAAACTACTGAACCGATTGCGATGACGTTTTCAATCTGGGATAGCTTCGGGTTTGACTTAAAAACTGGTGTAATTGTTATTAATACGATGAGTAGAAGCCGATCAATCGTTGAAAACTATCTAACGGCTGAACGTGACATTTTGTACTTTGTAGGGTACTTTGATCCTGGAATAACACATAGTTACTTTTAACTTTAACCCAGAAACATGACCAAGCGGGCACAACCTCGGACACAGCTAGTTTATAAAGGTTTTAGTTATTCATCTTGATCAGAAAACATTTAATAAATTATTTGTAAACGTGATATGTTATGTTGCCTTCTTACAATAAATCCATACCAATATATAAAAGTGAAACGTTGTTTGTTTGTTTGTTTGTTTGGGGAGCTTTCACGCGATAACGGCTGGACGGATTTTGATGAAATTTAGAGTAGAGATGGCTTGTACCCTGGAATAAAACATAGAATACTTTTTATCCCGGAAAATTGTAAGTTTCCACGGAAAAACTGGAAAATGTTGATTACTCACTGTAAGGAACGGTTGCCATCACAGACTGGTCTGTGGTTGCCATGGAAACGAAATAACAAGTCTGTCAAAAAAACATCAAGAGTGTTGCTATACCTACTTTTACATTATATCCTAGAAGAAAATAGGATGCTTTTTTTTCGGGATAAACAGTAGTCCGCGCGTACGAAATTGCGGGCGTGAAAACTATTTATAAACAAAGATAATTCCATAGCCAAATTGCTTTATGTGATTTTATGACAATACAACGAAAAAGTTATCTAAAATAATTCGTTAACAATTACCAGAGTTGGTTGTTTTCTCGGAGATTAACAAGCAAAAATGTTTGTACCATGTAATAATAAACATGGGAAAAAGAGAGCCAAAGCCAAAAATTACAGATCGAAAACATCCAATTACTCTCGCTGTCGGGATCGACATGTTATCGAAAAACAAAAGTGAAGTGATCCGTGGAATAAAACAACGTCCCGGCACACTACTGCCGCTTACGCAGTACCTTATGTTCCGAGTTTTCTAGTAGTAAAAAGTTTCAAACAGTTGACCGACACTTTATTACCCGCACTTTTGAAAAAACTATGATTAAGTATTGACGAAGACAATTTCCGAGGAAACTTCAAAGTACGTTTTTAAAAATCGTGTCTGTCCATATGTTTCTTCCCGCATCACGCAAAAACTACTGTACCGATTGAAATGTGGTGTTCACTTTTGTATAGCTTAGGTTTAGACTTAAAATCTTGTGTACCTTATATCTGAAACCAATGAGTAGAAGCAATCTTTAAACATATTTTTGACGGCTGAAGGAACTTTGATCTGATTAGGTTATAGATTATATTGTCACTATAGGTCCTCGAATAACACATAGAGTACTTTTAACCTAGAGAAATATTCACGAAGACATAGCTGACTGGTGACTGCTGCGGACCAAGTCTTGGCCATAATTTATTTAATTTTTGTTGTTTTTCTCTAACATAGTTCAAGCCACGTCACTGCTCGCCACGGACGGCGCGGCGTGCGGACATGTCGACACGCGTCGACGGGCGACCGCTGCCGGACACACTCCTGGCGATCGTTTATTTATTTTTTGTTGTTATTGCAGCCGTTCTTACAAATGGTAGGATTCCCACAGAGAGCTTGTTGCCTGTTTCTGGAAGGGTCTGACAATATGATTTAGGCCTGATAGGCTACATTTTTCTTTTTAATGTACAGTGAAGATGAAATGTTATTAGATGTATTTAGTTGCAAGTAAATTACGGAACCTTATTGAAACATCAAGATAAAATTCTTGGAAGAACTTGGACTCACATTCCATTTTCTTTTTTTCATTCACGTAGGTTATTAATCCACTAAAAATTAAAATTAAAAATATATATTTTTAATTCCTCATAGTTTGCGCCTAAAAACAGTTGTTTCATATATCTTATGTGGTTCTTTTGTATCAATATTTTCGCTTTATTACGCGACTGAGGAGGATTATGTGTTTGTATTGTATGTATGTACAACCCAAACACATAACCCTACGATTTACTTTTAAATGTTATGCAATAAAGAGTTATCTATCTATCTATCTATATGTTTTGTTTGTTTGTACGTTTCTAAGGCGCGTCTTACAACCTTTCATTTTTATCGAATGGTATCAAAATGAAGGGCTTTAAGAAACCATTCCAAATTATATAATTCTTTAACCTAAATAGTAGCAATTGTCTTTCAAGCAAAATAAAAATAATAATACAGTCAGGATTTTGTATTTAATAATAATTTTACTTGTATACTTAAGTGTCATTTTAGGGTCAAAAGTTTTGACTACTTTTTTTGTGTTGTTGGAAAAAATAAAAACAAGGCCATACATACACATTAAAAAAACTGAACCACCGTACAAGTGTAGTTTCACCTGAATGTATAACTACAGATACACGGATGGACAAAAAGACGTGTTCCACTCGTCTGGAAGAGTATTTATCCAGGTGGAAGCAAACTTGACACATTTCCCGGCGTGTCAGGGCCGCGGTTGGAGGCTGTTTTCAGAATGTGCGACATTCAGGCGCGACGACATGGCGGCCAGCTTTGTATGGCATGACAAAAGGTTGATGACTTCCTTAAAACTTGTCGTGAGCTTAGAACTTCTTAAAGGATAGATTAACCATGTAAGCCTATTTTCAACTAACTTTTGCACGTGAATTCTTCCGCGAGGAGTACAGTTTATCTCGATAAAAAGTATCATAATATGTCATTTCCCAGTGTTCAAACTCCATATAAAATTTCATCAAGATCAGTTCAGCTATTTAATCATGAAATGGTAACAAACAGGCAGACAGATACAGATTTACTTTCGCTTTTCTAATATTGGATATGGATTAACTCCTTCGGTTAATGTATGAAGAGTGTGGAATATACTATGATTAAAAAGTTAATTATTAATGGAAATTAAGCTGTGGCAGTGTCAGTTTTATAAACTGCTAGCTGTACCCGCGGCTTCGCACGCGTGGTCATTCTCCAGGTTTTAGTACTCAATGTACTATTCCAAGACCAAAAATACCAACATTTGATCAAAATTCCTTCAACTGACAAAAAGTATTTATCGATTGCTCGGCATCTACTAATCAGATTGATATACAAAGTACATCAGTTTTTAAGTTAAACCCTAAACTATTCAAGGGTAAAACTGGCATTGCAATCGGTTTAGAAGTTTTTACGTGATGCGTGAACAAACAAACAGATAGACAAAAAAAATACCTTGTTCAATAGCTTATATTGAACAATTATTTTAAATACTCTATATCTTTATTTTTTATTAGCCTTTTTCGTACTTATTGATTTATTGTAGGTATATATGTAGGTACTTTATAGTCTGAACCATCTCATTTAGACTTTACTGTGCACTAAAACTTTAACATTCACGACTAAAAAGTTGTCATCCGCGGTATCTTTACTGCTCCACTTCTAACCAGTGAAACACTGATAAAACTTAACTGTCAGTTCACTTGGTGCTTTATTGTCACCGTTAATAGAGAAATCTTTATGGACTATCTACATAATTACAATCTATAATACCTAGGCAATAAAATACCTAGGCAATAAAATACCTAGGCAATATTTTTATTTTTATTTTATTGCCTAGGTGTTTACCTAGGCAATAAAATACAAGAACAAGTAGTACAAAATTCCAACAATAATAACTTAAACTAATTATTTATTTTTAATAAAGCTATCTTTTATGACTCGCTTTTACCCACGACTTCATCATGAATACAGCTTATCGCGATAAACAGTGTCCTATTCCCTATCCCCAGCGTCCGAACTATCTCCATGCCAAATTTGATCATGATCATTTTAGCCGCTTAGTCGTGAAAAAGAGACAGCGTTACTTCCTGTTTTATAATATGAAGTATGGATTGCGTACTTTTTTCTGATGTTAGTTTGTCGTATGAGGTAGTGCTGGCCTCTGATGTCAGAGTTTGTCAAGCAGCCCGAGGGCCTCTGACATGGCTTAACGACTGCTATTAATCAATAACAGCCGGGACCGACAGCTTAACGTGCCCTCCGAAGCACGGAGCGAAGTAAAACCGCACATAACTCAGAAAAGTCATTGGTGCCTAGGTTTTGAACCCGGTATTGTTGGATTCTAAATTACACTATAGAACCGTGAAATACATTAATAAAAAATGGCTGGTACATATTTTTTGGGATTTTGTCATAGTGCGTTCTGCTATACTGATCGGGCGACATTGCTTTTGCTAAAACTACTCAAATACTCAAAGCATAGTATGCATGTATGTATCTATGTATGTATGTCTTATTTATGGTATGCACAAAGTTTGACTTATTGAACTGAAAGTTGACCCACATCCCTATTGCGGGCAATAACTTTTACTCTGGCAATTACTGGCTATTTGATAACACTACGCTAGCACCTAAAAGTTAAAACTGCAGCTTAGGGGCGGATTAGTTGGACTGCAGCAGTGCGCGGCAACTGCATGCATTATCTGTGGATTAGAGCGAGTTTGAGCTTTTTAATGATTGTTAGTTATGCTTTAGCTCTTCAAAAAAATCTCTAACAAAGACAATTCAGACTATGCAGCCTTAAACTGTCGGTGCGGTGACGGTAATGAAATCCGAACACTACACTTAAATGGTATAACATAAAAATGTTTTTTTAATGATTATAACGGGTTTCGTCACCCATTCTCAGCAAGTTAAATTTTTTGAAGAACTCTATCTACAGATTGTTCAACAACAAATGACTCAAAAATAACATCAAAGTAACAAAATGGCAATCCAGTTTCATCGCGAACACGATATATACTTCAGTGTTCGACTAATGGACTCAAATTAATGTGTAATACATTCATGTGTGTAGGGGTTTAGAGGGTTGTTTGTGTGTGTGTTCTCATTCTAAATAGCTAAATGCTACAACTTTACATGAAACTGGTGAATGAGTTATCCCAATCATCTATACCTATGAGCGTCCGTTCACACAAACCAGCTTGGAGAGGAGAGCAGTTTTCAATCGCGTTTAAAATAGAGTTTTGGATCATTTATTTTTCATTTCACTTCTTTTTCTTAATTTTTCTAATTATTTGTATCTTTTATTTTTTTGTGTGTGTTGAATAAATGTATTTTCTTTCTTTTCTTTCTTTCTTTTCTTTTTGAACGGCTTTCAAGCATTCTCATTGATTTGAACAGAAGATTTGAAATGTAAAAATAAACCTTATTTCAATGATTTTAAACGCGATCCAAAAACTGCTCTGCTCTTTGAGCCGGTCTGTGTGAACGCACCCTAAAACAGTGCCGTGACATACCTACTCACTTACTGGCAGACATCGCACTACTCAAACAGGTAGACCGAGAGATTTGAAATTTGAAGAAAATATAGATAGTGATGTACTAAGGAAGACTTTTGAAATTCCAACCCTAAGGGATGAACTAGAGTAGCAAAGTTTGCACTCAGGCAAATATGTTAGGTGCAGCTAGTCAACATTAAAATGTCTGAATGTACAGTGTTTGAAATAATTGTTTACTCAGTTTAAAATTAAAACATTTTTACAAATAATAATTCCGCTCACACAATTTTGTCTCATATGCATATGTGTACGAGATTGTACAACATCTGCTGGAACAACAGCTTGTCAACACAAACGAGGGCGCGTTGCGAGCTTATTAATTATTTTTACAACCCCTAACCCCCCCTCATTCCACCCTCTGCAGTCACAAACTTACTTCATTCTCCTGACACAATTGCCTCATTCAGCTTGAAATTATATACGCGTTGCTCAGGTGGTCTACACGATTATTAGATTCATACCTAATTAGACAAGCCAGTTCGCCATTTATGGGTTAAATTTCAAATTAATAGCGAAGTGTACCACATTATAAAAAACCTTTCGCTAATAGTGTCATGTTCCTGGGTCTCACAGGTTAGGTTTTGCGTTAATTGTTAGTTAGTCATTAAATTAGTAACGAGAAAAATTTACTTATTTAGAAAAAAAATACTTCCCTGCACAACAAATAAAAAATCAATTAAGTGAACAAATTGAAAACTTAGAAATAAATTCGCAATCATTCTTCGATATACTCCAAATATCCCCGGGAAAAAAAGCTTATATTTCTTTATTTTTTAGTAAAAACCGATACAAGTTTTTCCACCTCGCATTTCAGCGCTGGGAATAAAAAATAAATTTGATCCAGCTGCGAGCGAGAGCCTATCTGTAAAAAAAGGGTGTGAAAATGTCAGTTTTTCGGCCTCTGCCAGAGAACTAATCAACAGTAAAAGCTAACGAGTGCCGAGCCACAACCCTGACCGATGAACGTGAGATATGAATATCATTAGTCCATAACGGCCAACCTTATCTGCGAGAACGCTAGCCGATGATGGCTACTACGACGACTTTTTGCTGTACTACGCCGTAGAGGAATGCTACGAAACTGCTACGGACTACGTAATATGCTTTGTACTGTGATGCTTCCTGGGCCTACAGTCTCGGCATGGATAACGAGACTACCGATCGCTAAATAATTACGAAATCAATTGATTAGTTTACAACAAATGCAACCGAAGTGTCTCTGCAACCGAAGTACCGAGCAAAATCGTCTATTATCTATTAGTGATTAGGGATCATCGTGGGCGGCAGAAGGGGGGTGCAGGGGATCCAATAGCACCCTCCCCCCCCCCCCCCCCCCCTCGCCCCCTCCCCTAGAAAATAATCCTGCCTGTGCCCATGGTGATTATGAGCAAAGAGATACAAATAGGAACTATCTTCATGGGTACCATTTTTTTTTAAAGTTTGTTTGTTTGTTAAACAGATCCTCTGACGTACTAGTCAAAGATGTTGAATTAAGCTTCCTGGCGAAAAAGTACAAATAGGTTGACTTACACTTACTTACTTAGTAATTCAACTTCTTTGAATATTAGACGTCAGTGTACCGAAAATTTTGCGGGCTGTCACTAATGGACGTAAAGATATTCGCGATAGCTATCCAATCGCATTCTACCAATTGCAAAATTAACGCGAATAATAACAATACAGGATAGGTAACGATGATAATCGTTATTTTACCGCAGTAAATGACAGAAGCTATCGATTTTCGTCGCTATATGTACTTAGCGACCGATATCGGTTGTAAAGTTATTGTTATCGATGTCGAGACTGTAGTTTGACTGAAAGTTGCTGGTTAGTCATAGTCATAGGCATAGTCATATATTTATTGATAATTATAAATTACAAGTCATTATTATTATTATAATAATTAAAATTATTCAGTTAATTAAAATAAATCTGTGTAACACGTACGTAGTATACTAACAAATTAAATTAAACTAAAAATATTGAATAACTATACTTGATCACCTATGTTATAATTTTATTTGCTTTCAAATTTTAGGTTATTCGAATTCCTTAGGGTTCCAAAATTTGCTTTTAGTAAGACAAAAAAGTACAAAATCATGTGCTGTTTTGAGACTAATTTGGAGTCAAATTAGTCTCAAAAAGCGCCTGATTTCGTCCTTTTTTGTCCTACCAAAAGCAAATTTTATATACATATACTATTTGTGCCCGTGGCTTTGCTTGCATGGTTATTTTTCTAGGATAAAAGTATCCTTTATGTTATTCTAGGACCATAAATACCTATTAAGTACAATATACTAATTTAATCAACATTTGTTAGCCGTCAAATAGATTTTCATCAATCGGCTTCTACTCATCAAATTGAGATATCAAGTATACCAGTTTTTAAGCCAAACCCCAAGCTTTCCAACAGTGAAACCGCCATTGTAAACGTTCCAGTAGTTTTACATGATGCGCGAATAGACAAACAGACACACAATTTTCAACAATGTTATATTCCTGTTCAGTAGTTATTTTAAGTACACTAGAGCATATTTTTATTATATTCGTTATACAGTTTTTTTTTTTTACTTATTTTTTCCAAGTATATATGTAGATTATCCAGTTTAAAACAAGAAACTCAAATGTGCATAAAATTCTGCAATAGTTACATTAATATTCAAAGCAGAGCGCATCATCGCGCGTAGACATACGTAGCCATGTGCTACGATGTAGCGGTTAAACCAGAAATTTTCTAATGGCACAGTGAAATCTAACGACTGCGAGGGGAATATATAAAGCCACGTGAGGGGAACATAAATGATTTCAATTTTACTACTCGAGGCTCGTAGTCGTGTTGTAGCACTTGCGTAGCACTTTGTGGGATAATATAATGATAAATATGACACAGAGAGGTGGCACCTAGTCTACTTTTATATTAGGGTTTGTATTAAGATATTGTGATAGTCGAATTACAAAACTATATATTTTCGCACGTTTTTATTTAGTTGAATTTTTACCTCATTTAAGCGGCTTCTACAGGTTTTGCCTTACATTTTCGATGAAATTTTCGTTTTGGGAAAAACGTTTCTACCATACTAAACCATAACCAAATCCTATAATTCTGTTTTTATCAAAATTAAAAATAAAATCTTATCATAATTTGTAAAACAGAATGTATTAATGAGTGTTTAAATACTAATATTTTCTTGTTACATATATCTCAAGTTCATGTACGAAAAAAATATTTAAAAAAAGATCCCATGCCTCTTGAAGTTGTCCAACAATATGTTTACCTTAGACAAATATTGCAATTAGGTAAGAACAACTTTGAGAAGGAAGCCAACAAAAGAATTCAGCTGGGTTGGACAGCATTCGGCAAGCTTCATCAAGTCTTCTCGTCCATACCACATGCCTAAAGACAAAGACTTCAATCAGTGCGTCATGACTTACAGAGCCGAAACGTGGACACTCACGGTTAAACTAGTCCACAAATTTAAGGTCGCTCAGCGAGCTATGGAGAGAGCTATGCATGGAGTTTCTCTGAAGGACAAGATTTGTAATGAAGATATCCGATGGAGACCCAAGGTAACCGACATAGCTCAAAGGATAAGCAAGCGAAAGTGGCAGTGGGCTGGTCACATTTCCAGAAGAACCGATAACCATTGGGGTAGACGAGTTCTCGAGTGGAGACCACGTTTAGGCAAACGTAGTGCTCTGCTTTCGTCAGTTTTTCCGGTAAAATATACCCCAGGTGTGTTCAAGTCAAGTGTGAATAGATATCTACTAGTCAAGTGTGCTACACCTTCGACCACATCATCGCTTACATTATGCATAGATAATGATTTATATGCATAGATAATGATTTATCTAAAATAAAAAAGTGTAGGACGCCTTGTGGCCAGGTGGAGTGACGACCTGCGAAAGGCGGCTGGAAGAGAATGGAAGAGGGAGCTGAAAACTGAGCTCAGTGGCGTGCATTAGGAGAGGTCTACATCTAGTAGTTGATGGATATAGGCTGATGATGATGATAAAGAAAAAAGAAAAGGTATAAGGGTAAGGGGTAAGGGTAGGTAGGGTTTTTTAGTTTATACTGTGATTAATAATAAATGACCAGTATTATTGGATTTTGCTATGGTTTAGTATGGTAGAAACGTTTTCTCCAAAAACCCAACTGAAACGGAAAATGTAAGTCAAAACCTGTAGACGCCACTTAAATGAGGTAAATTTATTAAAACTTTACGACTCAAACCATTTTTGTTTTTATTTGTATAACCACGATATGCTTCGATACGATCAGTAATGTATATCGCGATTCAATCAAACTCATAAGATTTTTGTTAATATTTTCACTCAGCAATTATAGTTTAATACCCGGTTCCTATATCTTTCGACGACTCGTTTTACTCGTAGTAACGACCAGTGATGTTTTCTACCAGGCGTAAGCTAAAACTGTTCCTATAACGAAGATTTGTTACTAACAGATGGGAGAGATACCAGCTACGTTCCATCCAGCTACGTTCCATCCAGCTACGTTCCTCGTTAATAATTTGTTGTATACGAATGTTACTGTGATAATGACGTTTCGTTGATTATAGAAACCGGACATTCGTTGAAAATCGAATCGATAATGATTTGCATTGTGTACCAAATCCATCCTCACTTCTACCAACATCACTTCTATGTAGTACTTTCTGTATATAAATAAAAGTACTTAATAATAAGTTACTTAGTTGTATTTTTCTCGTAATTTTATATATATATATATAAAATTACGAGAAAAATACAGCGAGATATTTCTCGGAGAAGTATTTGTTTATTACATGACACATGACATAACGACTGGTTGGCCGAGTGGTTAGTGACTCTGACTGCGAAGTCAACCAACGATCGCGGGTTTGAATCCCGCAAGGTGCAATAATTTGTGTGATGAGCAGAAATGTTTAATTCCGAGTCATGGATGTAATATTCGTATCTATGTATGTTTATCCGTTGATTAGTACCCATAGTAAAGGGTATTCTAGTTTGTGACTAAGTAATTGGTGTGAATTATGAATTGATGAGAATATATTAATTTTTATTTATTTTTTTGCCGTAAAATCGTTGTTCTTTAAAAATAGCAGTGGCACCTTTTTTAAATAAAATGGAGACTTTTACACTAGCATGACAATCTGTAAATATGTGATACCTTAACCCCAATACCTGTACTCTCCACAGATTGCAAACTCTGAACGTAGGCAAAGTAAACCTACTCGTATTTTTATTTCACTCCAGCTCATTCGTTATTTATCGGCGTCGAGGTTCTCATACATGTCTTATGTTCCAGATCAATGGATGGATCTGTTGAACGCGCCGATGCGATGCTTCAGATCCGAACGAGATATATATGATTTGATATTTATTTGAGTACTACCTTTGCACGCGTGCAAACTTCACCAACCCCTTCAACCAACAGTTGGAATTACTAGTAAATCCCTCCTTAGTGGACCCCTAGGGACCTCAAGTAAAATTTCCTACAAACAAATATCTAGGTCCACTGGCTGAGGCTGTATGTGTGTTGTCTGTCAGTCAGTCAGTCAATAGGTACGTCACGTTACTGGATAGGTGTCGTGGGCTAATCGTTAAACTGGGCCGATCGATACGCCGGCATTTATTGATTTGCCTGTCTAATAACCGTCATATCGTTCAAAGCATACCGTTTGCCCGGCTATGCTTGGGCAATTCGATTCTGTAGGATGAAAACAGACTAATGTTTATTATCAGATTTCGTGTTCAACCTAATTAACCTACCTAGTTTTTTAAGCGCAATTCTATCAAACATAGTAGTTTGTATAAACATTAGTCTGTTTGCACACTACTATGTTTGATAGAGTTGCGCCTAAAAAAGGTAGATTAATTAGGTAAGGTTAGACGATGCGCCCAGCCATATTTCGATGTGGCCCAGTCCATTCTAGACTAGAAGGGCAAATCGACAAATAGGTTGCTCTCATCGATCTGTCCAACTTTATTCTGGGCACATCATGAAATAATTGGCTAAATCAAGAAATGCCGGCATATCGTGATCTACCCAGGCAGATCTCGATTGGCCCAGTTTAACGATTAGCCGACGACATAGGTAGGTACAGATAGAAAATAGACGACTGTTGCCTATATCTGTTAGGGAAGTTAACGATATCAAAATAGACGACTGTTGCCTATATCTGTTAGGGACGTTAACGATATCAAAATAGACGAATTTGCCTATATCTGTTAGGGACGATAACGATATCAAAATAGACGACTGTTGCCTATATCTATTAGGGACGTTAACGATATCAAAATAGACGACTGTTGCCTATATCTGTTAGGGACGTTAACGATATCAAAATAGACGACAGTTGCCTATATCTATTAGGGACGATAACGATATCAAAATAGATGACTGTTGCCTATATCTGTTAGGGACATTAACGATATCAAAATCGGATAAAGTGAACAAAAAATATCCGCGCCCGCAATCAAACCAGTAAAAAAGGCTTTCAAACGATCTAGTCCATCAACCTACCATCAACGAAATATATTACATCTCCGAATCATCCGTTTGAAGGCGTCTACTGCAGAACATGGGCCTCCCCCGATTCGCCATAACCCCCACGGTGGGCGGACGGCACGGTGCTCGCAATAGATATTGCCCATTCCCTGAATTCCCTAAGCTGCTCACAGCGTCTACGGGATGTACAGGCGTGGACATTATGAAGCCCCCCGGCTTAATAATGCCCACACTGCCAAAAGCATAAAAGCGTATAAAGCAAAGCACGTTCGATAGTTTTAAGTTATTTAAATTATTTTATTGTCTTGTTTTACTTTTGATTTTATAACCCATGTCTGAAGAAACCTGATTAAAAATCTATATCTGAAATAATCCGCAAGCTTCGGATAGGTATAAGATTGAAAAAAAACATTCCGTCATAACAACCCTAATGTTTGTTATAGAGCACCGAATAGAACATCTAACATGAAGAGTCCCGATAAAACAGATATGTACGAATGACTGAGTTATTGTCTGAGATACGGGCTTAGTATTTGCGTCAGCTTTCAAATGAAACTTACCGTTTTTGCCGTCATAAAAAGTCTGATTTTATGGTTATGAATTTTGTGAAAATATCTATAAAGTTTCTTTTTACAGATGTTTCTTTTACTTTTTACATACTTTCATACAGATACCTGAAAACACACGCACATACACCCGCTCACATCCCACACAGAAATTTATTTTTGGTTCTTCAACAGATACTGCACAATATGCGAAAAAGCTACCAAGCGATCTTATCGTGCAAAAACTGTATAGATAAATGCCACCAGCGCAAAGCTTGCGAGAGGCAGTTCATTTTCTGTTACACTACACAAGTTATAGGTACGTGCCAAACGCCAAGTCCATTTCTTATTTTTAGCACCTCTCAATTCGCCACAACACAATAAAATAGAGTACATGTACGTACACCTACGGCCACTTTGCCAACAACGGTTCGACAGTTTCCCGCGGCCATTCGCACAACGTTCACATTACGGCATCCACGAGAGTTTCTTATAAGACAACACCGCTATAAATCTCTATAGCGGTACGTTATGAAATACAGTGAATAAGTTTTAGTATTTCTTTACAACAAATTGAGCGGTATCATCACGCCAATAACATACGTGAAGTGCTAAGAATATGAGATGAGTTAGGTAAGTTCTGGGCCAGAGACAAAATGGCCAAGAGATAAGAGATATTGAACAATTATTTTGTTCGCTTGCAAAGAATTTCTCAACAGTTATGGAAAAGATTGTTGATTTCATGTGTCTGTGCTTAGTGTTAAGATGCTGTAGGTTCTATTTTTTGTCTTACTTGCCCGTAATTTTGTCTTACTTGTCCGTAATTTTGTCTTACTTGCCCGTAATTTTGTCTTACTTGCCCGTAATGCGAAATTGAGCGGGAGAGGAAACACGAGGAAAAAATACATTTCATTCCATAGATTAAAAAAAATATTGTGCAGCATCATCAAAACTGCATATAAAAAATGAACTGTATATAAGAAAGTTCTGTGTCGATACTCACAATAGTTTTTTTTATATATTTCACTTAAAGAGCAATAAAACAAATCACTACATCAACATAAAAACTATTTTACAATATGAAAGTTCTGTGTCGATACTCACAATAGTTTTTTTGTATATTTCACTTAAAGAGCAATAAAACAAATCACTACATCAACATAAAAACTATTTTACAATATGAAAGTTCTGTGTCGATACTCACAATAGTTTTTTTTTGTATATTTCACTTAAAGAGCAATAAAACAAATCACTACATGAACATAAAAACTATTTTACAATATGAAAGTTCTGTGTCGATACTCACAATAGTTTTTTATATATTTCACTTAAAGAGCAATAAAACAAATCACTACATCAACATAAAAACTATTTTACAATATGAAAGTTCTGTGTCGATACTCACAATAGTTTTTTTGTATATTTCACTTAAAGAGCAATAAAACAAATCACTACATCAACATAAAAACTATTTTACAATATGAAAGTTCTGTGTTGATACTCACAATAGTTTTTTTATATATTTCACTTAAAGAGCAATAAAACAAATCACTACATCAACATAAAAACTATTTTACAATATGAAAGTTCTGTGTCGATACTCACAATAGTTTTTTTATATATTTCACTTAAAGAGCAATAAAACAAATCACTACATCAACATAAAAACTATTTTACAATATGAAAGTTCTGTGTCGATACTCAAATAGTTTTTTTATATATTTCACTTAAAGAGCAATAAAACAAATCACTACATCAACATAAAAACTATTTTACAATATGAAAGTTCTGTGTCGATACTCACAATAGTTTTTTTATATATTTCACTTAAAGAGCAATAAAACAAATCAGTACATCAACATAAAAACTATTTTACAATATGAAAGTTCTGTGTCGATACTCACAATAGTTTTTTTGTATATTTCACTTAAAGAGCAATAAAACAAATCACTACATCAACATAAAAACTATTTTACAATATGAAAGTTCTGTGTCGATACTCACAATAGTTTTTTTGTATATTTCACTTAAAGAGCAATAAAACAAATCACTACATCAACATAAAAACTATTTTACAATATGAAAGTTCTGTGTCGATACTCACAATAGTTTTTTTGTATATTTCACTTAAAGAGCAATAAAACAAATCACTACATCAACATAAAAACTATTTTACAATATGAAAGTTCTGTGTCGATACTCACAATAGTTTTTTTTTGTATATTTCACTTAAAGAGCAATAAAACAAATCACTACATCAACATAAAAACTATTTTACAATATGAAAGTTCTGTGTCGATACTCACAATAGTTTTTTTGTATATTTCACTTAAAGAGCAATAAAACAAATCACTACATCAACATAAAAACTATTTTACAATATGAAAGTTCTGTGTCGATACTCACAATAGTTTTTTTATATATTTCACTTAAAGAGCAATAAAACAAATCACTACATCAACATAAAAACTATTTTACAATATGAATGTTCTGTGTCGATATTCACAATAGTTTTTTTATAAATTTCGCTTACTGAGTTCTTTAATAAATAACTTAAAAAAAAACTGAAAATTATAGTACAATCATGGTATCTCAATGTAAATATGTAGCTCAATAAAATTATAGAATTACTACCTCTTGTAGTTAGCAAGTAAGTCGTGAGATGAGCTACTGTATAGAGACACGTTCCCCAAGAAATTATCGCGACGGGCCGCCATATTGCTCACTTATATAGCCCATAAACTGTCCCAGTCGGATGTATTCGGATCTTTTCGGCAGGTAGAAACTAGATCACGCCGGTTCGCGCTGGTTTTACTTTCCTATACTCGGTCGGCAGAATCGCGGTAATTTATTTTTATGCGTCGGTTTAATGGACAAAAATGGTTCTGGCGTTAAACGTTTACAACATATCGATGGTATTTTTGTTCTGGTTTGTATTTCAATTGACAGTTTATAGGTAGTTTGAGGCAAATAAATAGGAAACTTATTGGAATTACTTATGTTTGTTCGTGATCCACATCTTATACAAAATTGATTTCCGTGACCTGATATTATTTGTATGATCAGTTATTTTGAGCATTTAACCAATTTCGCTTGAACGTCGAAACCAAAGTTGTTTAAATGTCTGTCTGTATGTGTGTTCTCGTATCACGTAAAAACTATTAGATAATTTAGGATTTGACTAACTCTTGATGTTTATTTTGCATCACTTTTCGATGAGTACTAATTGAGCATTGATAAAGAGATTGAGACGGCTCAAAGATATTTGATAAAATATTATAAAAATAAAATATTAAAAATATTATTTATTGTCCCATTTATTTTGTATAAATGTTTTAGTTATTATTGTATTTTTTGTTCTATGTGGTGTACAATAAAGAGTTATCTATCTATCTATCTATCTATCTATGGAGCTTTATAGGTCCTGGAATACCTAACACATAAGATACTTTTTACTCGACTACGGCGAAGCAACGGAAGGGTAATGAGTTTAGCAGAGTATGTATGTGTAGTCCTACCTCGTATTATGAACTCAAATTATACCAAGTTTAATTTGAATTCATTCAGTTGTTTCGGCGTGATTCGTGGTATGTGGATGTTCCACCCTTTCCACCCCTCTTGGTTCAATTTTGACAAGCGAGGTATCAATCGATTCGTCTTCAGGTAGAATGTCATAGGCAATTTTTTACTCGACTGTAGTCCGGTTTTTTTTTTTTGAACAGAAAAATATCTACGCGTTCAATAACTATTAATTCAGTAGTCATTTAAAAAAATCCTAGGCCTAGAATATGACGCACAAGTAGTGATGCTTTACCTGCCACGCTTTCTTTGAAGAATTCGTTCAGAAATATTAAATAACGACTGCCATACTGAGTACAGCTTTGACTGGCAGCTCATTACCTCGACTCATTTATCATGCACTTATTTGCGAAGTTAATTGCTAAATTTGCTGGCGTACGAACTTAAGGCGCAACTCTTTGAATTATGCTGCTTTATAATTAACAAGAGTGATGTATGCGACGGCGGATTAATTTGTAATGAGATAACTTTAAGGCATTATTTTGAACACTTTTATTACTATGGATGGGGGTCTACTTGGCAAATGATTAATAGGGTTGTTTTTAACACAGAGGCGTTAAATTGAACTATTAACGATTTTATTAATGTAACTAATAATTTATACAAATATCTACTAGTTGCGCCCCGCGGCTTTACTTGCATGGCTAGTGATAAAAAGTAAGCCTATCCTATATTTGTATATACTTACCATATCAAGTTTCATCAAAAACCGTTAATATATTTACCTCTCCCAGGTCTACAAATAGGCCTCTTCTTTAATCTTCTTGGTGAAGAACCACACGTTTAACATATTTTTAACGCTAAGCAGTAGTGTGCATACATTACGGTATTTGAAGAGCATTTTTTCCAGTGAAATAACTAGCCAAATAACGAAGCCACATATCGCTCTCTACCTAAACGACCAAAACAGTTCCAAAAAGTCTTAATAAGATGGTTTTAATTAAGACCTTTTGAATCTTACTGACACACCTCAATATAACCGCTTCACGCCTCGCACCTCAGCTTATCACCGTACCCCTAAGCTCCCACAGATCACTTGTCATGATATGACGCCCTCAAAGGGCCGTCTCTCAAAAGGTGCCCTCCGAGGGCCTAGAAAGGCTCGCCGAAAAATGTAGCGAACCTCTGCGCGTAACTGTCAGATTTCACCTTCGCTGACGCTTGGGATTGTGCGCTTTATTTACGTAAAGGATTGTTATCCGTAGTGCGATGAGCATCAAATAATTTGTTGTTGATTTTTCTGGATGGTTATGTTATTTTTGAGAAAATCTTTCATGTAATTAATTTCTAAAGGTCAATAAAATATCTAAATGTTTTTTGTAGCATAGAAAATACGGGTGAAGAAAAAAGTTCCTTTTCGTTACGAGTCCAGAATTAACAAAGAGGCGTTGATTAATTCCCTAAGACTTTTTCACAAGTCTTAGTACTTAAAATGAAAATCGAAAACAGTGCAGACGGGATTCGAACCTACGACCAAAGAGCATACAAATAAATAATATACCTAACTGTTTTATTTTTGGGCATCGTGTCCGAGAGATTCGATGCCCAAAGAAATAGTAAAGTAAACAAACCGTTCGGCTAAACGGCTAGTTTATTACTAACTGAGGTACCCCCAGTTGTTTATACATCGTAGGTGCATATAGTTCACGTAGAATTGTTATTTCTTTTACAAAAAAAAAACAATGATTAGGAACCCAATATTTTGAATACATCAATAACATTGACAAATTGTTGATTTAGCTAAACATCGAAAGGTACAATGAAGTCGTTAGTCAATTTAACCCTGTATCGCTCGTCCGGTCCGTTAAGCCCCGTCACGGTTACTTGCGGTCTAGCACAGTTTGGATATAATTCATTAACGCTACGGCCGACCGGCTAACGAGAAACAGCCACTGGCTTTGACGGGATAAATTGTTGTTTGGATTTGGAAAAGTTTGCCGGGACACGGCGCGTGAGGTAAATAATTCAATGTACGAGTATTTGCGTTACGAGTACCAACAGTTTGTTATGGAATACTGATCGAAAAGGGCCACGACAAATTTATGTGACTAAGCTGACTTAAATGTATTTTCATTTATTTTTTATATTTGAGTCAACTTTTAGGATTCTGTTTATTTTTTTAAACAACTATTAATAAACAAAAAGAACTCAAGAGTTGTCGCCAATTGTTGTACTGCTTATCAAATTCAAAGAAAACACCCTATGTACATACTATTTTATGAATGATGAATTCATTTAAAATATTCAACTTCATACACTGTTACTCAGTTACTTTATAGCTTTCTACAGCCAGTCATAGAAATATCCTATGAAAACTTAAAGCGTCAAATTTATTCTAAAGAAAACATAAACCGAGTCTCACTACAGCCTTTTCCTGCATTTACAATCAGTTTCGCAGTCGGCCGCCCGTCCGCAAACGTCTTATTAATATAAATAAACAAAAGCCGGTGCAACATGCAAGATGCATGTACGCTGGCGTTCTGTGCTGCATAATGAATAATTTATACGGTTGCAGTGACTGCAGTGCTGAGCTATGTCGGTTGGATTAGATTTATTTACCGGCGTTTCGTTCCGGCCTCGCCCCGTCGAGGCTTGCTTCGACTATTTGGTACTGAAAGCCCCTGTTACCATGCCAGGGTTAACTCGTAGTTATTCTAATAATAATGGTTGGCAAACCAAGAGTGCCACACCTTCGATCACATAATTGTTTTCCATCAGGTGAGATCGTGGTCAAACATCTGCCTAGCCCGTAATAGAAAAAAACTTATTTCATACATAAACACATCCGTTTTTAAAATAGTCTCCGAAGACTCGTTGAGGCACTCTATCCAGAACTGTTTATCCAACAGTGGGGACTCGCCACACTGTTTTAAATTGAAAACTGTTGTCCCGAAGAAAATCTCGGACTTGCAAGATCATTGAAATGGAGATTTTATTTTTGCCAAGTTTTCCAAGTCGCTGTCGTAATCTTTTAGTTTCAGTTTTATCTTCGTGGACACTTTGAAATAGTCTTAATTGCAAAAGAATTTTGTTGGAAAGATTTAGTAGAAGGCTGTGGTCATGCAATTTATTTAATGTAATGGGTATTTAGTTAGCAAAGAAATCAAACATCATGACGCTTTTACGTAAATCCTTTATACAGTTGAGTCTTGAGTTTTGTTTAAATAAAAACTAAAACTTCTCTGAAATAGGCTAACATCAGACAAATATACATTTTCAAATTTGGAAAACAACAAAAAACTCGTAGAGACTGTGTGACGACGTCAAACCTCTTTCATCATAATCCATAGAGTAACTATTAGACTTCGCTATTGTCATAATCATACTCATTTGATAGTTTGTCTATATTAATTCTAAATTCGAATAACCTGTCATTCCTACATTGTCATTCAAGGATTGGCTCATCTCGAAGGTGACGAGAAAAGATTGCAGGAGTTTAATTATATTTTTACTTGTTTCACCTATCCTCGGCGATTTATAAGTTTATTATGCGTCTCACTAAAACTTAAACATTTCGATGTAGATACCAGTAAAAATGCAAGTAAAATAAACATAATAATATCTCTACTCTGTGACTTCTTTCTTCACTTCTACGAGGAACACAGCAAGATCTTCAAGCCACTTCAGCTGCGAGCCTATTATATTCTATGAGAGGGAATTTACTATCCAAAGCTAAAAAGATGGCTCGCATCACGAAGTTTCCTCTGCGCCTACTACATACTATTGTGAGCTTGGAGTCCCTTTGAGCTGGTAGACACCCTCGGGGGACTCCGGCTACAACTGTTCGAAAACTATCTGAAAGCAACGAATATAAATTGTACAAGTCCCAACTCGTTGCCGATTCATAGAATAGCGAGAAGCAATCCGATGTCGTAATTGAAATTCCGCATCGACCCTAAGCTAGCTAGCTCTTCCCTAATTCATTACCATATCTACGTCCAAGTCCTTATGAGAAACTAGGAAAACTTTACATTAGGAAAAACTTGTCTTAACTCAATGTTGCGAAAACGTGATTGAAATGTAAGTGATTGATTATTTGAATCCTAGGTACGAGTAACTTATCAATGCATTTAAGTGAGACATATACAATGGATTAATAGAAATAAAATTATTAGGAGTGATTTATCAATTTTAGGATAGGTAGAGTAGATACACGACGAAGCTTCTGTTAGTGATGCGGATAAAAACCCAGACAGTACAACTGCTGGGACAACAGTGACGTCATTCATCGTACATAACATGAGGATTCGCGACAAAGGAAGTCTGGTAGAAATCGTTTTTAGCGATAACACCATAATACAGTTCCCAGACATAAGCACCACACATCGGCTAGTTTCAGCTTGTAGCAGCAGTAGAGCGTTGTCTCTGTCTCTTATACCTGTACAGATTGTTTTTTTATATATATATGTGTAATATTTACGGCCAGGTACTATACTTTAGATTGTAAACAATTCCGTACTTTAATTCATTTTATTATTTCTGGTTAACAATAAAGTATTTTGTATTGTATTGTATCGTTGTTTTATGTGAATGTTTTAAATTAAATCACACAAAGACCTCAAAGTACAATTTTGTGTAAGATTGTGTCATCAAGCTCAATAGAAGCACAATAGGAGCTTTGGTGCCGTATTACGATGGTAATGCTGTATTACCGCATTCAAGCACAGATGGCCCTATTACCGTATATTACCAACATGCGAGTACCGTATATGGTATTACTTCCACGTGCCTCAGATTTGGGGATATGAAAATGTGTTGTGTATTGAGAATGGTAATGGTGTACGATAATGCAGACAATGGATTTAGATATTGTATTTGCAAGTCTAGTAATAAGAATGGATTTAACAGATAAGAAATACATACCTGGATATCCAGGCCTATCAGAGATATCCTGGATATCCAGGCCTACCAGGGATATCCTGGATATCCTTAAAATCCATAAATTTGTAGATTTTAATGAAATTTAGACTTTCCTACACCTTCATCATCATCACCAGCCTATTCTTGTCCACTGCTGGACGTAGGAAGGCCTCTCCTAATGTGCAAGCCACTGAGCTCGATCTTCAGTACAGTTAGTTCTTCTTACTCCTTGTTAAAGCCTTATTCATGGACAATAAGCTCCCAAGGAGGTCCATACAACTCTGGTCTACAGTACATTGTAGACCAGTGTATTGTAGACCAGAGTTGTATGGATCTCCATGAAATTATCTGCCATGAAAATCTAATGATCTTACACTAATTTTTGATGGCGGATAACTGTTTGTAAACACGGAGCCTTGAGACGAGGAATTGGTCAAGTTTTTAGTAACATAAATATTTTATACAATCATCACCCTATATTTGTACACTGTAGGACGTAGGCCTCTCCTAATCCACGCCACAGATCTCGGTCTTCAGTTCAGTTCAGTTTAGTTCTTCTTACTCCTTGTTAAAGTAAAGCCTTATTCATGGACTATAAACTCCCAAGGAGATCCATACACCTTTGGACCAGAGTTGTATGGTCAGCTGACCGAATTTTGATGAAATTTGATATGCATATAGCCCTTTAAAGTTCTTGCTGGGTTTGCTTATTATTGGGTTGTTACTTTCACCAACAAAAATATACATGTAATTAGACTAAGTTTATTGTATCAAACTGTTGGTAAAACATACAGAGGATACTTTATGTCAGGAAAATGTCCACGCGGGCAAAGCCACGGATAACTAGTAGTGAATATGAGTTGAGAAATTTGCCCGGCCTATATAAAAATAATTCGAAATCAAATTTAAAAATCACACCATTTTATTTTCCAACATCTGGCACAATTCATCCGTAACAAGTTGTTTTACAAATAGCATATTATCATTAGAATACACTGTCGTATAAAATCGTTTATTGGCAACAATAGTCGCGATAAATTGTCATCTACATAAAGCTTCAGGGTCATAAAATTTAATATAAAAAGTAATCCCTGGCCCTGTTTAGACGCTGAACAATATTAAAGCAATTCTTGCGACCCGCCCCTAGCTAAAGTGCCTAGTGGAGTGCCTGTTGTTAGAGATGCTCGCTTCACCGGGATTTTATAATTTATTATGACGACAGGGTCTTTAAGGGTTCCGAATAAAAAAAATGAACCCTTATAGGATCACTCGTGTCTTTCTGGCCGTCTCAAATATTGTTTTTATATAATTTTAATATAAATAGTTAAAAGTTATTTAAGTAAATACATGAAAATATATCATTCCTCCAAGCAGGAGGATCCAAAACAAAGCGGATTAAAATTATGAACAAAATTGGAGTAGTATACTTATAGATTCCAGGAAAATGTATAAGAAGTCTATGGCCTTAGAATAAAATGATAAATGTCTCTATATTGTGAGATAATATATTTATTCATCGTACGGAACACTCGAGTTCAACTCGTATTTGACCGGGTTTATTTTATCATGAACCTCGACGTCTAAATCATGACACGTCATAGTTCATAGATTCAGGCATTAATTTGCGGAAATCAACATTAAAAAGGAACTAAGAGAAAATAATGTAACTTACTTTCGCTGAACCGTTAGACTATTGGTTGATAGATAAAATAAGATAAATGAACTTACTCTGTGTAACCTGTGTGCTTTTAGAGAAAATAACGTAGGTTTTACTTATTGTTACGAGCTGGGTACTGATAAAATTTGTTTATGCCAATTCAACCAAAAATTAACACTTTTATGCAAAAGAACCACAAAAATAAACTAAACTAACAAATAACACTAAATCACTTTTGAACTCGACTGTACACACGTACACTCGACACAAATCACATAACAATGATCTCAAGTATAGCACTGTATACCAGCTTCGAATCACTTTGATCGCACTCGTAGCTTAGGCGAAATTAAACTGACTCACGCAGCCGATGCGCGCCATATTTATACAAAGTCGCACAAGTCCCGTGCTTTCTGGAAAATACTAGTAGGTACTCGCGCATTGCGTCATCCAGTAGCCAGTACCTGAACATTCCAGATCAACCGGTGTAACTTCATACTAGTGGCGCCATGTAGTATAGAGTAGCTACAAGTTCCCTTATAGAAGTTATGCCACTCGACGTTAGATGGCGTTGTAGGTATCGACCAGCGTAAAAATACAATTGTTTTAGGTAGGTACAATAGTAGTAGGTGTTTATAGTCAAGTTATTAGTACCTTTTATATATTTAGTAAATAAACAATTTGATCCATAGCTGGTAGTATGCAAATTAACAAAATTTCAAAATTATCATCATTACAGTTTAAAACTGGCTTTACTAGAAACCAAGTGAAGACACATTGTTAAAATCCCGAAGATTTTCTTCAGCCAGTATTGGCAATCAAATTCTCGTTTTCTGGGAATCTCCGATCCACACTGTCGACGCAACAGCGACGTCCAACAGCTACCGTGTAACGAGCAAGAGAAGAGAGCTCTCTTTCGAGTGCTCTACAATATCTCGTATTATTTTACAAGCTTGTTCGCTTTTGTTGAACGTATCCTTGGCAGCGATTTGTTTTATTTGTGAATAAGGGAAGTGAAACGGGATTAGTTATCGGTTAGTTTAGATCTATTTATACACATATGGCCCAAGAACTCCAAAAACACACTCGTCCACAGGTCAAGATCATCAATGAATTCACTTCTATAGGCCTACCTCATAAAAAAATATGTTTTTTAATGAAAAATCCTACCTTATATAAATTTACGAAATTAAACTGCTGAAACAATTTTCATAAAATTTATATCGGACCATCTTAGAGATCAACTTTTTCAAAAAGAAGTTCATAAGCCCTGGATTAGATATGAGAAATTACGTATCCTACGTTTTATTCCAGGGTCTAACCAAAAACTTATCGTTAAACCAAATTTCAGCTAAATTTGTTCAGCCGTCAAATAGTTTTTATAGACATCAATAAGATTGTTATCCATTTCTCGGCTTCTATTCATTGCATTTGGTACAGAAATTTCTACCAGATTTTAAGTTAATCCTGAGCTATCCAACAATGAAAATCGCATTTCATTCGGATCAGCAGTTTTCACGTGATGCGATAACAAACAGACAGACACCATTTATTTTATTTTTTGTTATATTCATTGTACAGACTTTTTGTTGATTACTGCTTTATTATTATTATATCGATATAGTTTAAAAAGGGTAAACAAAGCAAGTTTGAACATATGTATTTATATATTTAACAAGTTATTGCTAATTTTAAAATAATTTTACTTTTGTTATTTTTTCATTCGTCAAAAATTAAGCCGGATCGAATTTGATCCATCTGAAATATTACGAAGAATAATTTGCTACAATTTACTGAAGAACACAAAATACTTTGAATAAATGTAACTACATAAAAATTGTCCAAACTCTTCGTAATTCTTTTTACATCCATTATTCATCATGTGAAACAAACTGCTGTCGTTTCTGTTGTTTTTATTAACATTTCGTTATAAATGGCTTTAAGTCTTGATAAATGTCCGCCAGATCTGGAATAGCCCCTGAGCCGTCTAGCCATGCAACATTAAGCAGCACTTCTGCAGATTAGACAGATTACCAGACAGACGGACATAATTGCACTAATAGTACTTAGACATGAGATGAAGCTTCGCCGAGGGTGGCTTTAGAATGGACTTTCGTAAAAAGTGATCATTTTATATACAGGGTGCTTTTTTACATTGTACTGTTTTGCTCTGTATTGTGCGTCATGGCAGTGGCTGGGCTTACAGAGCTACCTACTGCTGGCTTCTGATTTCAAAGATTGTCAGGCTGCCCAAGGTCCTCTGATGAGTCTTAATGACTTCTATCAAAGTCAAAATATTTTATTGTAATTATACTTTTACAAGTCAATATTAGCATCTCATAAACATGGAGAATACATAAAATATTATGATAAAATCAAATCAATAAAATTTAGCTAAACTAAGTATGCTTTGAGTTTGAAATTTTCCCTCTCATTGCCAATAGAGTTAAATCTCACACTTGTAAAGGAAATACCGTTCTGATTCTACCGCTGCTTCGGAAATACGCCCGTTAGAGAAGAGAGCACCAAGAAACTCTACGGGATGTAATTTTTTCCATAGTTGTTAAGACTAGGCTCTGCTTTTTAAGGGTTTTTTGCATAAAAATGCTGGGTCAACCACAAACCTCATAAATGTGAAACTTAACATATATGTTTTTGAGATCTTTATCTCTCTAAGACTAAGACAAAAACACGATTAACAAAATTTCATTCGATACATTTTCTTATCAAAAATTACATTATTTTCGGTAATGTTTACATTTTTCTACTCAACGGGTTAAGTTTTATCTCTAAAATAAATCTCACATCAAGAAAATATAGTTTATTATCTAAGGCTAAGACAAAATTTACCTAACTACATTATTAGCCTGCCAATAAAATAAATAACTTTTGAGACATACGTCATTTAGTTCCGAGCTAAATTGTGTGTTCAAACAGCGCTCGCGATATTCAACCTTGTTACGCAGGCACTTCAGTGCTTATTGCGGGTAGTGGGTGGCAGAGTGTAGGGTAGGTGGCAGGGGAGTGCGGAGTGGGAAAATGTAACCTTGGAGCCTGGCCTTAATGTAAAATATCAATCAATAACACCTAGCACCCGGACCGGCAGCTTTACATGCACTCCAAAGCAAGGAGCGTTGGAAATTCACTCATAACTTAGAAAAATAAAATGTGCCGAGCCGCGAAACCCAGTATCGTTGAATTCTAAAGTGAAAGATTTAAAGTGATATAAAAAAGAGTCCGACATCGTCCGTGATAGCAGTTATAAATAAAAAAAAGTTTTTGCCTGATTTTTTTAACTAGGTGCAATTTTCAATTCGATCAGGAAACAACGTGTCATAGAACATAAACAATGAGAATCACCAAATAACGCAATGGCAACAAAAGCGCTCCCCCGGTAGCTGTCCCATAATCCCGCCAGAGCGTAAAGTTAGCTGCTCTCCTAAAATACGGCTTCTGTTTTTCGGATAAGACACTCACCAACTCCCGAAAAAAAGGAAAAGACATTTTTCTTATTACACTTCAGCGACAAAACGACTAAACTCCGGCCGTGCCAACAAAACGGTCCCCGGACGTCGTACATAAATAACCCTGCAAAAGTGGCTGCCGCTAAAATCGTTGTCATAAAAAAATCCCCAACGAGCTGTATTGGAACAACAACAAAGATATCGCCAACAAAATACAAAGAACTCGAATTGTTCGATGCTAAATTGAATCTGTCTGAGTTGAGACCTTTCTCGAGCTTAAAATGCTATCGCACACGAGTGTCTCTGTATTGTTTTTGTTATCCTAAAGTGGTATTTCTGTTTGGTAAAAGCTGAAGGAATAACGCGAGAATCGGGCACCCATATCACACCAATGTACGAGCACAAGATTTCTGTTCGTACGAGGGTTGACGCTTAAAGTAAAGCGAATGAGCCGAAAGGATTTGAAATCCATTTTTATTGTCTTGGGCGGAAGTAATTTTATTTATGATCGTTCTTGCACAATATAAAGTAAATAAACACATCCTTGGGAAGCGCTTGTCTACATAACTCTGACCTTGGGAAGCGCTTGTCTACATAACTCTGACCTTGGGAAGCGCTTGTCTACATAACTCTGACCTTGGGAAGCGTTTGTCTACATAACTCTGACCTCTTTTTTGGGTTCTCTGTTTCCTGTTAATAAGGAATTAGAAACATTGGAAGACGATTAATCCACAAAATCCGGACAGGGAACAAATACTTGAGACTTTAAATAAATCGAACCTACACACACCTTACATAACTGAGTTCACATAAAGATAAGAATCATGCCTGGCCTTAAAAATGACAGTGCTCCCAAGCAATTTGCAGTCACCTTGACTTTGGCTTTGTAGTCTCATTATGCCCACTAATGTTACTGGAAACATTGAACACAGACGATGTTTCTTTATCTGGTAAAGGTAGTAAATCCCCAAGCGGAGCCTTACTGATAATATAAAAGATATTCAAAGATATTGGCAGACTACAAAAGCAATAGACAAAGTTCCCAGCGGATAGACACATTTGTCTCATCTCACCTACACAAAGTAGATAAAAAGTCTCTCTTTCTTGCTGTTGACATCCTCGATCTGTCTCCGACTTAAGATCCAGTTTACACTAACGACCTGCCCTACAAATGAGACCCGCTACAGTTAAGTAGGTACAGCGACGGTCACTACCTACTAATGACACTTTTTCCATCGCCACTTGAAAGGAAAGTCGCTGAGATGGGAAAACCATTAGCACTAACACGAATTCCTTAGAAAAGGTAGAAAAGTGGGGTAAAATCGAATTTAAAAAAAATATATATATATATAATAATAATAGATAATTTTAAAGTCGATATTTATCGGGTTGGTCTACAATAACCACACCAAATCGAATTTAAAAATATATATATATATATAATAATAATAATAGATAATTTTAAAGTCGATATTTATCGGGTTGATCTACAATAACCACACCAATATATAAAAGTGAAACATTGTCTGTTTGTTTGGGAAGTTTTAACGCGATAACAATAATCATCTTTGGCGTTCGGCTTGGACAGAAGTGATCGTTAATGTTTTATATATTAGTTTTTTTATATTTTTTTGTAATATTAATTTTAAAAATGTATGTTTGTGTCAGTGTTGTCACTCTGCGTTCGTGATGTCACAAATAGGTCCCGGCAGAAAATCAGTGCCAAGGCCTTATGGCCTAAGCGTTTGCTGAGTTGGGACCTGTTTGTGACAACACATAACATTATTATTATTATTTTATCTATTTCTTTGTTTTATTTTGTTTGTCTTTATGTATAATGATGTGTGTTGATATAAATAAATGTTTTTTCTTTCTTTCTTGTTTCTGTATTACGGCTGGACGGATTTTGATGAAATTTGGAATAGTGATAGCTTATACCCTGGAATAACACATAAGATTTTTATCCCGGAAAATTGTAAGTTTCCACGGGAAAACCGGTAAATGCCGATTACTCGCTGTAAGGAACGGCTGCCATGGAAACGAAATAATAACAAGCCTGTCAAAAACCATCAAGAGCGTTGCTGCCAAGGAGAATATAATACGTTGGTGCTATACTTTTGCTTTGGTTTTTAATATCCTAGAAAGACATAGGATGCTTTTTTCGCGATAAACTATAGTCCGAGCGGACGAAATCGCGGGTAATATAGTAGTTATATAATAAGCTAGTGGTGTAATATAATTAGGCCAGTCATTGGGGGAAAGTATGATGCCCTACAAATGTTGGAGTAGAAGATGTTTAGATTTGTATTGCTTAGTTATGACTTTATAACGAAAAAAAAAACACTTTCGAACTCGAGGGGTGGGAGCGTTAGCCGCCATCTTGAATTGAAGGGGTTAAAAATAGTTTTTTTTTCTAAATATTTCTATTACAGTTAGCTTGATGGCAAAAGTGTCTATAAAAAGTATAAGAAATACAATATTTGCATCTTTTTTGCATTCAAAGTTGTTCTGTAATTCTCGTAGGTAAAAAGTTACAAGAAGCGAAAAACACATCTTTACTAAAAATGGTCCAATGTAGGAACAAGGAATACTCTTAACCGTTGAATGTAGAGACTTTATATTTGGTTTATAAAAAGGTAACAACGTACACCAAAATATGAATTTAGAAGAAAAAAACGCATTTTAAATTTTGACCTCTTTAATTCAAGATAGTGGAAACAAATTTTTGACCTCGAGGAGTGGTCAAAAATTTGTTTTTTCGTAAAGACCTCATAACTAAACAATACAAATCAAAACATCTTCTACTCCACCATTTATTGGGCAAAACTGCCTGGCTGCTGGCCTGGCCTAAATGTAAAGATTTCATGTTTACGACTCATCTTTAGGAAAACACCCATGTCTCATATCTAGTTTTCTTATAGCAACATCAAATAATCTAAAAATATTGAATGATAACTGTTACTGACATCTATAAAAGTTGAGTCACTGACGACTTAATCAACGTAAGCTTTGAATTAAACACCACGACACCAAAATGCAAAAGCTTTATTAAAAAAAGCGCAAAACGTTGGATCTTAACTCTTCAAAAAAGTTTCAGGTTAGTTCGATTCCTCGTTATCCAATACCAACAGCGCGAACTTTTTAATTTGTATCTCCGTTCTTCAAATTGAATAGTCCTCTTAATACTATTCGACGGGAAACTCATTTTTGCAACTCAAGAGCACTTTTGTGAAATGAGCTTTCGATACTTCCCGAAGTAATTTTATATTTAACTGGATTATTGAACAGGGATCAAACAGGCTTGTATAATAGGGAAAAAATCTCGAGCAAAATTCCCAAATCATCCTTCAATTGATGCTTCATTTTATATGGAAAGGAGCTGATTGACGAAGCACATATTAGCTGCACTAAAATGTGATTATTAAGAAGATGGATACTTGCTTTGTATATTATGAGGTTCTGCTGGCTGCTTGTTTCTGGTATCAGAGTTTTTCAGGCCGCCCAAGGGCCTCTGAAGTACTACATATTGTGCTCTTCGTAACAAATCTTTGTTATTTTAACCTGAAAAATTACAACTCATTCTGATTCTCATTGCTTCCCATGTCATCAATTAATCCACTTAATCATCTTATCTACAATTCATTTTATCGATCTAATAATTTATTTGACCGGACAAAACTCGATCTTTTATTTTGTGGTCAAAAAAAACCTAATAAATATTTATGTGATTCTGACATTGGTGATTAGAATGTCTGTGTAAGTGATAATAACACCACTATGTTGAAAATGTGCTTTTCTAATAACTAGCTGCACCTCGCAGAACTTTGCCTCCCCTTCACCCCCTTAGGGATGGAATTTCAAAAAATTATTCCTTATGTTTCACCCCTAGGTATAGGGGTTCTTTTCGGAATCTTTCCTCAAAATTTTAAATATCTAGATCCACTGGTTTATGCTGTGCATTGTCTGCCTGTCAATTTGTCAGTCAGTAGGTATGTCACGGTACTGTTTTATAGGTAGATATATAGATTACGTTTGTGAAAAAGTTTGAAATAACCAAAATAAGGTAAATTCTAGTTTATGTACCGAAAAAACCTTCCAAAACTGTTTTCGCTCGGCAGTATTCAAATCAACTACGATTATACCGTTGCCCCGCCCGCGCCTGGCCAAAATCCGACGCTTTGAAGTCTAAAGCATTAATAGAATACGAAATGCCGTATAATATCCAATGTTTCATGCAAATTTCAGCCTACCGGGGACTCGTTGCCTGTACTGTCGTTGTTGCATGTACACTAGTGACGTACACTCAAACCGACGTGTGTATGTCAGGTTTTGTCATCAATAACGATTAGTGTCCTCGCTGCATATTCCTAGCCAAATGTTTCGTGTTTAGATGACGCTTGCTTAAATTATGCCAGGGAATTAACGTATCGAGTATTTTTATGCCAACATACGCTGCAGAGTTTTTTATATTTTTGGAAATCTCATTCGAGTTTCTTCCTGGACGGTTTTTACAGAATTTAAGTCATAAGGAAAGACTTAACCTGAGTAAACTATTAACGAACAAGCATGCGAAGTGTGGGGATATGGACCGATGACATTGTAGCCATCGCAGGAAGTCGGTGGATGGAGGTGGCACAAGATCGCTCGTCATGGCGCTCTTTGGGGGAGGCCTAAATTCAGCAGTGGACTTCTAAAGGCTGACATGATGATGATGATGATGATGATGAGTAAACTATTCCTTAACAAAGTAGCTATCTATTATACTATTATTTGTTACTATTATTTTATCGTATTCTAGTTTATTAATTTCAGTAAATGTTTACTTGCACATACACACTATCGTTCATAAATGTTCATGTTCTCGCTTTCTAACCTAAAGTTGCCTGGAAGAGATCGCTGCTTAGTGATAAAGCCGCCGATTGTTCTATTTTATGGTAATTGTTGTCGTGCTATAATTTATTTTTAGTGCAATAAAGAGTTATCTATCTATCTATCTAATATTAGAGGTGGTGCCGGTGCGGTTAGTATTTTAATCTAAGCGACTGTTTTGAGGACACAAAGAACAGGCCAGCTCTAAAAAAATCCTCTGCACTGCTTTCCCGGGCAGGCCTGCCGCTTTATACAACCGACAAGTCACACATTTATACAAAAAAAAAGTTATCATACCGCACTAAATTACACGCCAAAACGCAATCCTCCGTAGCAGTAACACAGTTACATCACTATCGTAACGAAACATTTTCGCACAAACTATAGAATTGGTTAAAATTTAATTCTCCGGAGCGAGTACGTGTTTACTCGTTAAATAGATTGTTAATTAGCCGCCTAAGCTCCCACTCTGTTAGTATCGTCAATCGGGTGAAATTACTTACGTAAGTATTCCATTTAGTTGTGTTTGTTTAGCTTGTTTGTAGTACAGTTAGTTCGCGCGAACTCTTGTCTCCTTATGTATTTTTTTACTTTGGTGTTTTGGACTGGAGTAACAAGTTTCCTTATAATATGAATAATACATAGGTGAGAAACAGAGTAACGGAAAACCAGGGTAAACATTTACCATTCTGCTCGGGGAGTCCGTTCTGCCCGTTACCCTACAGCAAAATAAAACTTCATTGGGTATAAAAATAAGAAGGATTATTACAGAGAGTATACATACAAGTTTTTTTTTAAACAAAGACAGTTTACCACGCGTCTATAATAATAACAATAACAGTTCCACTCAACTCTGAATCAAGATCTTCATAGAAACAAACAACCTGTCTTTATTTCTGCTTTTCCAGGTTTGTAAGAAACTCCGCCTGTAAGCTGTTAACCGCTTGCCAAGTTATCTCAAGAGGATATTTTCCCATTTTTTGTACAAATTTAGCCATCCCTCTTAATAAATCACCTAAATAAATACTGATACGGCTTATTCCCACTTAAGTTGGATGTTGGACCGATAAAAAGCAATTGGATATTGATTCAATGGCAACTGGCTTATAGAAATGAGCGCGGCGTAGTTATTCATACAATTGGAATAAATAAAAAGCTAGATCCGAGCTTAGAACTTACAGAAGAAAGCACATGAATTATTTCCAAACCTTATAACCATACAAATTATGTCGGCGAAGTATCTCTTCAGCTAACAGATTTATCTTTTCACTAGCTGTGCCCGCGGCGTTACCGCGTGCTATTTTTTCTGGGATATAAAGATCACATGAGTTATTCCAGAACCAAAAGTACCAACATACTAAATTTCATCAAACTTAGTTCAGACGTCAAATCTTTTTTTATCGATTGGTCGGCTTCTGCTCATTGGATTAAGATACCAAGTACACTGTTAAGTCAAACTCTAAGCTATACAACCGTGAAAACCGAATCGCAATCGGTCCAGTAGTTTTTACATGATGCGCGAACAAGCAGACAACCAAACAGAGAGACATGATTTTTAAAAATTATATCGTTTTTTGGGGTAATTTTGTTTTTAGTACTCTACATCTACACCATTTTTTTTTATTATTTCATTGACCATTTTTTTACTTTTTGGTCTTACTGCTTTATTATAAGTACCGTTTGTCGCGCCTGCGCTCCAACCCGCGTGTATGACGATGAATGATGATGATAAAAAAAACATATGTATCATTCTAACATTTATAGCACCATAGTAACAAAAAAAACTTATGTGTCATTCTAGCTTTTATAGCACCATAGTAACAAAAAAAAACTTATGTGTCATTCTAGCATTTATAGCACCATAGTAACAAAAAAAATATCTTATGTATTATTCTAACATTTATAGCACCATAGTAACAAAAAAAAACTTATGTGTCATTCTAGCATTTATAGCACCATAGTAACAAAAAAAATATCTTATGTATTATTCTAACATTTATAGCACCATAGTAACAAAAAAAAACTTATGTGTCATTCTAGCTTTTATAGCACCATAGTAACAAAAAAAAAACTTATGTGTCATTCTAGCTTTTATAGCACCATAGTAACAAAAAAAAACTTATGTGTCATTCTAGCTTTTATAGCACCATAGTAACAAAAAAAAAACTTATGTGTCATTCTAGCATTTATAGCACCATAGTAACCAGTAGTTTTTACATGATGCGCGAACAAGCAGACAATCAAACAGAGAGACATGATTTTTAAAAATTATATCGTTTTTTTGGGGTAATTTTGTTTTTAGTACTCTACATCTACACCATTTTTTTTTATTATTTCATTGACAATTTTTTTACTTTTTGGTCTTACTGCTTTATTATAAGTACCGTTTGTCGCGCCTGCGCTCCAACCCGCGTGTATGACGATGAATGATGATGATAAAAAAAACATATGTATCATTCTAACATTTATAGCACCATAGTAACAAAAAAAACTTATGTGTCATTCTAGCTTTTATAGCACCATAGTAACAAAAAAAAACTTATGTGTCATTCTAGCTTTTATAGCACCATAGTAACAAAAAAAAACTTATGTGTCATTCTAGCATTTATAGCACCATAGTAACAAAAAAAATATCTTATGTATTATTCTAACATTTATAGCACCATAGTAACAAAAAAAAACTTATGTGTCATTCTAGCTTTTATAGCACCATAGTAACAAAAAAAAACTTATGTGTCATTCTAGCTTTTATAGCACCATAGTAACAAAAAAAAAACTTATGTGTCATTCTAGCATTTATAGCACCATAGTAACAAAAAAAATATCTTATGTATTATTCTAACATTTATAGCACCATAGTAACAAAAAAAAACTTATGTGTCATTCTAGCTTTTATAGCACCATAGTAACAAAAAAAATATCTTATGTGTCATTCTAGCATTTATAGCACCATAGTAACAAAAAAAATATCTTATGTGTCATTCTAGCATTTATAGCACCATAGTAACAAAAAAAATATCTTATGTGTCATTCTAGCTTTTATAGCACCATAGTAACAAAAAAAATATCTTATGTATCATTCTAACATTTATAGCACCATAGTAACAAAAAAAACTTATGTGTCATTCTAGCTTTTATAGCACCATAGTAACAAAAAAATAATTATGTGTCATTCTAGCTTTTATAGCACCATAGTAACAAAAAAAAACTTATGTGTCATTCTAACCGTCAAAGCACCATAGTAACAAAACAAATTTCATCAAAGTTTCTTAGTGTCGCGCTAATTGGCAACGTGACTAAAACTGTCGCATTTAGATATAATATTAGTAGTGTTATGATTAACACTTGAACTACTTTAACCTCTTAATTAAGATACTAGCTGCGCCCCACAGCTTCGCCCGCTTGTATACTTTGCCACCCCCTTCACCATTAAAGGAATGAAAAAATCTCTCCATATTGCACACTTAGGTTTGACACCTGTCACTTTAACATCTAAATGGCAATTCTGACTCTTTTTGTTTTTTTTTTACCTAAATCGGGATGAAAGGTGTGTCTTTTCTGTACCCCTGACAACGTCGCGTGTGTGCAATATTTCATATTGATCAAACAAACAAACAGTAGATATCCCAGTGTGATAATTAAACAAACAGACATATAGTTGTATACTATACATCACACACGGAACTAAACGGAAGATATATATGGCAGTATAATTAGGAAAGAGAAAAAATATATACGAAAATGTTGGTAAATTGTCTGTAAGTTTCCGTGACCTCGTGTGGGCGGATAGTAGATTCTGCGCTACGTGGCATTGCCCAGATAGGAATATTGTTTTATGGTCTTCATTCCCGTGTGTAATATGAAAGGATAACAGATCTAAGCTGCTTTGTGTATTGTCATGTATTGTGTTTCTGTGTATGGTGGGGCTTAGTAGTTTCTGCCGGACTACGAAAAAGGAGGGTTATGATTTTAGCAGCGTATGTAGGAATTATGTATGTTCGTCACAGCGACTAAACGAAGATGATTTCGTCTCGAGTGTCCGCTTGATTGGATTGGGTAAAAAAAAATATGCGTCCACGATTCTCCATAAAGTTATTGACTAAAAATATAAATCATCAGACTCCATCATGTTCAGTATCAACTTCATTTAAGGACGATTTCAACATTAATCCATACCAATATATAAAAGTGAAAAGTTGTCTGTTTGTTTGTTTAGCTTCCACGCGATAACGGCTGGACGGATTTAGATGAAATTTGGAATGGAAATAGCTTTTACCCTAGAATAAAACATAAATTACTTTTTAACCCGGAAAGTTTCCACGGGAAAACTGGACAAACAGGAAAAATGATGATTACTCGCTGTAAGAAACGGTTGCCATGGAAACGAAATAACAAGTATGTCAAAAAATATCAAGAGCATTGGTGCTATGCCTATTTTGCATTGGTTTTTAATATCCTAGAAGAACATAGGATCCTTTTTTAGCGTTAAACAGTAGTCCGCACGGACGAAGTCACGGGCGGAAAAGCTAGTTTGTTATAAAGTAGGAATTTAATGAAACGCCGATAATGCCAGAGAACACTCATAATAAAACCTACTTACTTCCTTTTACTATTCGTTGACAAAATATAAAGATAACTCTTCGTACTCACTACACGCGTCCTCACCCTCCCCCACGTACCTACAACACGCGCTCAATTCCCTAGTAATTAATTTAGAGAGCCTGCGTTGCTCGAGCTCCTCTTAGTTTTACAGTACCCAGAAATTTGACCTTAATTCGAACGTAATAAAATTGGATATCAAATGGATGGATTGGGTTACAAGGATAAGGGAATTTGATCTTGACGTGATGTGACGACGATATTGGATTTGGGGACTTTGTACTTGGAGGAATATTTTGTTACAAAAAGATCCATAAGTTTAACAGTGTTCATGTGTCCCAGTGTCCCGCCCAATTTAGCATCGATAAATAGGTATATCTTCTTTTATCACGGAATAAGTAGGTATTTAGTCTATTGTTAGAACCTGGTTTTGTTCAGCACTATTTGTATGGGAAATCGAAAACTACAGCATAGATCTCATTTATTATTTGTAGAAACATTTATTTGAATCTACAGTCCGGAAGGAAGAGGCAACAGTGTTCGTCTGTCCTAGTGTCCCGCCCAATTTAGCATCAATAAATAGGTATATCTTCTTTTATCACGGAATAAGTAGGTACTTAGTCTATTGTTAGAACCTGGTTTTGTTCAGCACTATTTGTATGGGAAATCGAAAACTACAGCATAGATCTCATTTATTATTTGTAGAAATATTTATTTGAATCTACAGTCCGGAAGGAAGAGGCAACAGTGTTCGTCTGTCCTAGTGTCCCGCCCAATTTAGCATCAATAAATAGGTATATCTTTTTTTATTACGGAATAAGTAGGTACTTAGTCTATTGTTAGAACCTGGTTTTGTTCGGCACTATTTGTATGGGAAATCGTAAAACTATCAGCATAGATGTCATTTATTATTAGTAGAAAAAAAATGCATTTTAAGTCCGGAAAGAAGTGGCACCACTGATGCTATTTTCGTATCGAATTTCCGTTGCCGCTCTCTTGGATACATTTAAATATCGAGATTCTCATAAAATAAAACTTGAATTTGAAATATCTCTGCATGGGAGGTCCGTAACTCTCATTTATAATTGAATCGATAGAATTCCAAGTAAAAATATTTTAAATATTATGCGTTTTCAAACTAACAGATTCTTTGAACGAATACGTTTATCATCATCATCAGCCTGTACTTGTCCACTGCTGGACGTAGGCCTCGCCTAATGCACGCCACTGAGCTCGATCTTCAGCTCTCCTCATCCATTTTCTGTCAGTCGCTTTTCCCAGGTCGTCACTCCACGTACGTTTAATTGTTTTATCCAAAATCCACACTTATCAAAAATTTTATCCAAACTTTTATGATAAATAATACCTACGAACAAATAATACATAAATACATATCAAAGTGTAAATATCTTCCATGATTTGTAAATATTGACAAACAAAAACATCAAAAAGTATATTTTTATTTGATGAAATATACACAATTACGAGAAGCAATTGAGCGTTCGCCCACGTTCAGTGTCCGCTTTGTTAGATGCCCCCATTATTATGTGCCCTGAATACAGCCTCATTAGGAATCCGCCTGATTTGTTATCGCGCGCCCACAACAAGCAGATTGCCGACAAAAACGTCCAATAAACGAAGGTAATATATTTTTTCTTCTCCCAGAACCATTATGATTGATCGATGACAAGGGCGGACTCAGGTTAATACAAGGGGCTATATTTATAGATGGAATAAGCATTCACGACTAAATAGCTTTTAACATATATTTTTAAGAAAAAATAAAAGAGAGATAGAAAACTATGTTGATATACTGAAAACTAATGGTTTAAACAAATCAGTTTTTTTTAATTTTTTTATTACGGACTATGCAATCGTTTGACCACGATCTCCCCAGGGGCCTAATTCTCTAATTTTAAGACGCCAATTCCACACCAATTCCACGGGAATTTGTTCGTGATCGCACGCAGGCGGAGTGGAATCGGCGTGGAATTCGCGTGGAATTGGCGTAAGTGGTCATACAGAATTCAGGCCCTGATGGAAAGCGATGATGTGGTCGAAGATGTAGCACGCTTGTCTAGTAGATACATATTCACTCATGACTTGAACACACCTGGGTTATAATTTACCGGAAACACTGACGAGGGCAGGGCATTCCACTCCTTAGGAGTTCTTATAATAAATGAAGAAGCGTAACGCTTCGTTCTTGTGCGAGGTATTTCAACCAGTTAGTACTTGTGTGTGGAAAAAATATTAGTTTGACCAAGTAAACTATAATACATTGAATTTTCATTGCAGTCGGGTAAAAGTTTTCCATAGAACGGTCCCCCGACTGCAATGAAAATATTATTTATCTCCTATTTTACACTTTTTAGAGACAAGTTTTGAATTATGGCTATAAATTATATATTTTTGGAATGTGCTCGTCAAGCTCTTCAATTTAATACCCATATTGTAAATAGGTTTTTTCTTTTCGCATTTTAAATTGGAGTCATACTGCCGCCATATGGAATTTAAAAAAAAGGCTATGTTACTCGGGATAATGTAAGGATTCTAAAGATACATATATATCAAAATCTGTTCAGGCATTAAAAGTTATGGTGGAATAAAGAAACAAGCATACATGAATCCTAAAAAGTTTACACTCCTTTTTTGGGCAGTCGTGTAAAAGCAAGCACAGTCAAGCGCCTTCACAAAAAACCCGACTGCGAACAAATCTAAAAAGACGCAAAAAATTAAATGAGAATGGTTGCTAACCAACTTTAAGTCGTTATAGATCCTAAAGGGTCATTCGAAATGAAAAATGATAAGAGAAACCTGAAGATGATTTTCAACATAGATGACTTAACATAGATCGTCGACTTTTTTTTTCTTTATCACAATATGTCGTCTGGTTGTCACCATATTGAATTTTGATTAATGTCATGCCTTCAGTGACACTCGCAAGATTCAATAAAAAGATTGACGTAAGAATCATCAAAATCGGTCCGCGTGTTTGTATACATAGTGCCACAAAGGAACAGACATACACACATATATATATATATATATATATATATACTTAGACTAATAACAATACACTCCTTTGCGTTACGCAGTCTGATATAAACAGATACATCGGTAACCAGAAACCCTGTCGCCCCTCTTCCTAGATTCGCCCCTGATTGATGAGCAGATCGAAAGCGAATTTCGTCGACGATTGAGTATCTCAGGACGTTTTTACGAAGGCACATAAATGTTTTATTACCCGATAGGTGCTCCGGAATCAACAGAGATCGGAGACGCTGTAGACATTCGAGAAAACACTGCGGTACTAAAATGATAGAGTTACAGTTATGATATCACTAATTGTTTGCTGACAAACCAAAAGACATAACGCAGACGCAAAATTGCCATACCAGGATTTTACTATCTTTTCGTAATATAATTTAGCTTATACCATAATCTCTTCGGCTTTATATCCAGGAGCTACAAGTGAAGTCTATAAATCTAGATTCTCATGAATTGTAGCCATAAAATGAGGGATAAATAACTCTTATAGGCTAATACAGTTTTATAGGGCGTAAAGGCTCGTAAACTCTTATTTTTTTCTTTATCTTGGTACATTGAAAATATCTGAGTAGACATAAACGAAAGATGTTTGGGGGGAGTCTAAAGTTTGTGTGTATGTGTATGTGTGTGTGTTTTGTTTGTAGGGCGGGTTGTGGGTGTGTATGTCCGGTCTAGCGCAACAAGCATATGATAAAACTTCTATCAAAGATTGTTCTACCTATATAAAACTACATATAATTATTACCTACAAAAATCCTAAACCATACTGTAGATACAAAGGAAACACCGTTCTTGTAACCACAAAATCTGGTCCACTATCTATATTCCGCAATAAACCGATCGATTTGGTCGGGACAACAAAGAAAAAGCTTAAGAAAGGCTCTTTCCATGACCCTTTACAACTAGGGATAAACCACAGGGACGCCCGGCATGGCAAACACGCCATAAAAACACCTCAGAACCACGCGTAAAAGATTTTGTTACCCCAAAAAGTAAATAAATTGCTAGTGGTTTTAATATGGGCTCTTACGAATTTATACCGGGCACAGTCGCTGAAATATTAATCCAAGTACAAGCATTTCTCCCTTGCCTCTTTTTACCTAGCAGTAACCTGATATTTTACTGGTAGGTAAGAAGACTAGGGTTATATCATTGCGGCCTCAAGTAATAGATTCCAAGTGGTTTACTTTCAGTAAGTGTACTATTTGCTTTATTCTGAGGCAGATTATTATCATAAAAATCTAATAAACTTTCAGGACAACTTTTACTGAATGTATAGAGAAGGTACACAAAATCTTTTCAAATATTCAGTAAAGTATTTCGTAAGAAACTGTGACTCCAGCTTAATAGGTATACATCGATACCTTGCTAATGAAGATAATTTTACCTCAGTTCTTGTTCAATTAATTGCTTTAAACTGCTCAAACTTTGTAAAATGTTGGAGTTTCTAACTTCTCCCTGGTGTGAAATATTATCTTATCGGTTGAGTGGATATTTATTACTTAGTTAAAACTCAGTAAAATTAAGACAAGAGGTGTTATTTTGATTTGGTTTTAGTCTTAACTCCATTTTCCCCGTAAAAGTATAATTTCTGCTTCTAAAGCCCCTTTCTTTTTCTAACCTAATTTTCCAACAAAAGCAAATGAAAGTAGGTTGTAAAGTATTCCGTAGCGCAGTTATAACTATAAAGAATACAGTTAATAAAGCCACTGTAAAGCCAGTGGCGGCCGCCAATTAGTCCTCTCGGCGGTAACTTAGAAATTCTCTTTCATCGTCGCAGTGACCGCTCGATGCTCCGTTTTTAGGCGGAGTCTACATCTGTACGTACCGTGCTGTAACCGTATTAGATGAATATTTTTAGACAAAATAAAATCTTTGTCAACATCGTCATTTAACGCCCAGGTCAAATGCCAGCCTTTAAACTAATAAAAACACTGATCAGGGGTAGATATTTCACAGCCCTTGATTTCTAATAACCCGTGTCCGGGCTGTATAAGTATACCAGGCATTCTAAATACAGGTTGAGTTTTAACAGGTATGATAACCGTTAAAAATAGGAAGTTGTTCTTAGACATCCATCTCTGTTCAAAAATTCAGCCTGTAGGCCTGAAACTTCGCTAAGTGGACGCCCGCGCAGTTCCACACAAAAATGCACACTCGTCCTCATCACGGAGCACTTTTTTATTGAACGCAGTTTGAGACCGTACAGTTACGAGCAGTTACAGTTACATGTATAAATTTGACATATATAAGTATTCATTTTGCATTACATTTAGTTGGTAAAAATATATCCATTTATCTATACTTACAATAAAGCAATAAGTACGAAAACCTCTGTACAAAGAAGATAATTTAAAAAAATGGTTTAGCGTACTTAAAATAAGCTACTGAACAAGTTTTTTTATCGTGTCTCTCTGTTTGTCTGTATGTTTGTTCGTGCATCACGTAAAAACTACTGGACCGATTGTGATGCGGTTTTCACTGACAGATAGCTTGGGGTTTGACATACAAATTGGGCTACTTCGTATCTTAACGATTAGATGCCGAGCAATCGATACAAACTATATGACGGCTGAACGAATTTTGAAGGTAAAGCCAAAAAAATAAGCTTTTAAATGTATTGACTACGCGGGCAAAGCCGTGGATACAGCCAGTACATATATGTATGATACAATACTTACATGTATTATTGCTCGTGCTCAATATATTCAAGGAACGCGAACCGCTTGAACGTGTAACGTCTTCTGCCTGCAGAATCCTGTAGCGTTTGGTTCTTGACTCGCCAACATGCCCGTGTACATCTGCCTTACATGATTTGGCAAAGCTCGTGGCTCGGTTCAATTAGCGGCGAATTCACTTTCCTTCACGACCCGCGCCAGAACTGTTGCTCCTCATTCGGAGGGTCTGTTGCCCACAATACTACCAAATTGCAATTAGGCAAGATTTATTTGAAAACGTTTATCATAGGCCTTCCTGATTTCGCAGTTCAGCTTTGAGTTTTGAATTTTGAGTGAATTCTTGATCATCGTCATTAAAACAAGTGGTACTTTCTGATACCTGCTTAGATTTAAGTTTCTATGAAATTTCGTTTGTTGAGCAAATAACTATCTCATGAAATTGCTAAAAATATGGCCAAATTAAACTATTTTTACACGACTAACCAAAAAAAGAAGTGTATTGTTTTTATTAGCATTCATGTATGTATGTTTGTATGTGAGTTTCTTTATTCCACCATAACTTTTAAATGCCTCGACAGATTTAGACGTATGGGGTATCGTTAGAATTCTTACATCCCCCCGAGTAACACAGGCTAAATGTTTTTGAAAACATTCAATATGGCAACATTTCCAAAATAAAAAATAAATAGTGATCGAAATTTACAATATGGGTATCAAATTAAAAGCCTTGATAAGCACATTCCAAAAGTGTATAATTTATTGGCAAATTTCTTTTTTGGCGTGTTATTTTTTTAGCTTTTAAGCTAGTTATTGTTTCCTAGAATGCGTCTATCTTTACTTTTATGTGTGAAAATTTCCAAAAAGAGTCAATTAATAAGGTCTGATGAGACAGATAGGGTAAAGCTAAAACAGGGAAATTGCCCTACAGATAGTATGACTAGTATGGTACCAAAATATACAACACTCGTGGAATAACGAATGAGCAGTAGACAGCAGAGGAAATAACCTGCATGACATGACAAGTTGGAATGATCTGCGAATATTTTCGTCTGGAACGCGTGGGATCTAATAATAATAGGGTAGAGGGATGTAGGCAAACCTTAGATGTATATTATATACATAATATTAGATAACAAGTGAGACTGATTATCAGATAATGAGTCTCATGATGAGGGAAGAGCGTGTCTCACTGCATCGAAAATGGAACTCTTGCCCACAATTTGGAAATATTTTTGAAGACAATAGCCCGAAATAGGTACCTACCAATACATACTAATTATATTTCAATTGAGTGATGTTAGCCTAACGGTTCAATATTGCAACTTAGAATCCAACGATACCGGGTTCGATGCTAGACCAATGACTTTTCTGAGTTATGTGCGGTTTTCCATCGCTCCGTGCTTCGGAGGGCACGTTAAGCTGTCGGTCTCGGCTGTTATTGATTAATAGCAGTCGTTAAGCCATGTCAGAGGCCCTCGGGTAGCCTGGCGATTTCTGACTACCTCATACGACAAACAAACAAACAACAATTATGAGTAGATTATGTGAGACCTGCGAAAGGCAGCCGGAAGAGAATGGATGAGGGGAGCTGAAGACTGAGGTCAGTGGCGTGCATTAGGAGAGGCCTACGTCCAGCAGTGGACAGATATAGACTGATGATGATATTCCATTGTATACATTTAAATTCAATGCTCGTAATTTTAATAAACGTTAGATTTATTTAAAAAACATCAGCGTATATTACTATCACGAAAAAAACTTACAACGAGTAATCAACATTTTCTAGTTTTCCCGTGAAAGCCTTTTCCATTGTCCGGAATAAAAAGTATCCTATGTTTTATTCTAGGGTATAAGCTATCTCCATTCCAAATTTCATTCAAATCAGTCCAGCCGTTATCGCGTGAAAGCTCCCCAAACAAACACACAACCAGACAACGTTTCACTTTTATATATTGGTATGGATTTAACCAAATTATATCACTGTAACTATAATTGGTAGAATATTAGTACTTTTATTTATTCTGTGGTAGAGTGTAGGTAGTGGAGCTAAATACAGAAAAATAATACAAAACAGAGGAGTATCTCTAGGAGGTACAAGTGTGGGCAAGTGAACTATCTCGCAGTTTCCCAGACCTGCTTGACGTTAACAATGTTACATGCGCTCGGAGACACGACTCGTCATGTTGAGACACACAATTTGTCTCCTAGTTGGTGGTCTCAAATTCTATAGAAAACTAACAATAAAAGTTTTATAAGTACGTTATAGTTGTATGTAATGCGATGAGCAGCCCGCAATGGGTTAGGAGCTTATCTTGTTATGGAAAACTCATTAATTTGTATGTACAAGATGATTTTATATCAAACACTTTCTAGATACATTTTCCGTTATCTCTGGTCTAAAAGGACATCTGAAGAGATTGCTTATATGGTGATAAACCCGTCCATTATAAATAGGTAAACTTGAATCCCGTTTTATACACTTTTTGGCATCCAATAACTTATTTTCCGCATAGCTAGCTTTCACAATTCAAAAACCTCACACAGACATTCTCAAATTCCATAGTTGATATACAATCATATTCTTATAATTCACTAGGACAGCCACTTGATCCAGTGCCACATGCCACATGTGCACATCGATGCCAAAGCTGGCACAGTGCGCCCGGAACATAGTGGCTTGTTTGCGAACGTTGATAGCAACGTAATGTCACCAGTTTTGTGCCAGCTGGGGCGGAACTACTGTTGATATATGTTACTGGTATATTTTGTTGAAAGAGAATACATTCTAGTTTTTTTAAATAATTACAACTAGTTACTTATCTAAACTTAATATGTACTTAGATCTATGTATACTTATATGAATAGGTATTACTTGTAAGCAGGAAGTGACAAAAACTTTGTACAAAGAAGATAATAAATAAAAGTCTTGCTAACTTAAATTAAGCTACAGAACTACAAAAAAAATTGTTTAAATGTTGTCTTTATGTTTATGCATTACATAAAAAGTACTGTGCCGATTGAAATTAATGTTTGATAGCTGAGGTTTTGACTTAAAATCATAGTTCGAATCCGATTGGCTAGAACCGAGCAATCTGATATAAAACTATTTGACGGCGGATCGATTTTGATGGCATGTAGTCATCGACAACTGAACATTACTCCGTACTCATGTAGTATATACTGTACTTTATAGGTAATTTGAGCCCTAGAATAGGTTACCTAAAACTCGGCAAAATTAAGTGGGGAAATCCGCAAGCAGAGCTAGTAACCAAATATAGGTTTGCATTGTTGTAGAACATTCTATAGAAAATTGTTTGGTTCCCAATAGAACTAAAATTGAAGCAAACCACATTTTAACATTCTTATTTTTTTTACATAATACTAGCTGCGCCCCGCAGCTTTGCCCGCGTGCCAGCTTTGGCCTGTTTACCCATTAGGGATGGAATTTCAAAAATCCCTCAAGCACCCAAACCCAAATCAAACCAAACGGTACTCAAGGAGCGAATTGGCTGTGCGTTGTCTGTCAGTCAGTATGTCACGAAACTGCTTTACTGGTGAAAGTTTTAGCGTTAAATCCCTAAAACTTTCACCAGTAAACGAATCTTTATAATTTGACTAATATCTCACTTGGTGTAAAGTGACGAATTGATGATGTATAGTATAATGTAAATATAATGGGAGTAATTGACTGCTGCCCTGAACACCTAGAATCAGGCTTTCTGCGCGAGGATACTTGGACGTTATATATCAATTACCAAATACGAATAACAACAAAATCTAGTATCCAAATCCGCGTCACGACTAGCGAAGCCTCTGTCGAAGTTGCAAATTAGCTGCATAAACCACATCGGCACCTGACGTCAGCGCTTTCGTTTGATTTATGTCGACTGTTGTTTTTGCAGGACTGTGGCCAAACTCCGAAGTTAATTGGTATTGACGTAGATTTATGCCGTGTGTTCATTTTCTGTTGTAGGCGCTTGTGGGCGTCCGCAGCGGCCGCGGCACGGCGGGAATTTATTGTGGGCACGTGAATGTCCGGATAAGTTTTGTTGGAAAGTACATGAGCTGGAGTGTTGCGGTTTATTTATAGGCTTGGAATGTTTCGTTATGTTAAATTTTTGTACAAAAAAAAACAAATTTAAAGCCGAATTCGAATTTAATTTGAATTCTATTTTGTAATGTTGAGTATGGGAAAGGTTATTTGTTGTAATAAGAAATAATTATTTATATTTAGGTATTTATTACAAATGAAACACTTAAATAAAAATAAGTAGATACACTGGTATAAGATAATGAGATAGCAGGTACTGAATAAATATTTAAATAAATATTTAAATAGGTAATTGACCCGAACAATTAAATCTCTATCCCGGGTAGTTAATTAATTGAATCTTTAAATCGAAATGAAATGAACTTATTAAAAACCGGCCCCGCGCGTGTAAGACACGTATAGACTAAAGCTTCCGTAGCCAGGATCCTCAACTCATCGTATTATGAAAACGGCATTGCAATCGGTCAAGTAGTTTTTACGTGATACGCCAACAAAGTTGTTTATGTCTCTCATTATGGAATTTGTTCACATATAGTTGGCTAGCTATATCTGGTAAACTAGTAAACCCTAGAAAGCCATCATAATTTGTTCACAGATGGTTTTCGAAGCACATGAAAACCAAGCAATAACTAGCTTAAAAGCTAAAAAAAACACGCCTGCCCTGCCAAAAAATAACTTATGCCAATAAATTATACTGTTATACTGTTGGAATGTGCTTAAGGCCTTCAATTTGATACCCATATTGTAAATTTCCAAGTTTTTTTTTTATTTGTAAGTACTGCCGCCATATTGAATTTTTTCAAATAAGATTATAGCCTATGTTACTCGGGGGATGTAAGGATTCTAACGATACCCCATACGTCTAAATTTGTTCAGGCATTTAAAAGTTATGGTGGAATACAAAACTCACATACATACAAATATACATGAATGATAAAAACATAACACATTTTTCTTATTCCTTTTTATCTTTTCTTATTAAATAACATATAATTATTATTATTTTTATACACCTATGATATATCCGCTAGGATATAAATACCTATAAATATACTGCCAAATTTTAACTTTGTACTGTTAATAGTTTTTGAAAAAAATGGCTGTGACATACAGACGGACAGACGGATATGACAAAACTATAAGGGTTCCTAAAAACTGCAGAACAAATTTTGATGAAATTCTTAGGAAAGAATAATCCAAATTGGTATGTTCGTCTGATCCCTCACGCTCATGAACTTCAACCGATTTCGACTTGTATCATCACATAATAGTGCAATGGTCTCAATTGTTCGCGCGACATAGGGTAAGGACATAATATATAAGTCCTCGAGCTTCTACTAGTAGGAGTACCCCGTAGGATCATGCGGAAATGCTCGCAATTTCGACATGAAACGTCTTTAAAATCACTCCGATACATACATACGGGGTAGCATGACTAAAAAGAGCTGACTATATATGCTAAAAAATGACACCAAAATTATATCTCTAGAGCTTATAGTTACAGAGTTATAAAAGCGAGACGATATAACCCTTTTCGTGACGGACCCTTTTTTAAAAGCTTTCAATTAATTTGCAATGTTTGTACGAGTATGTACGAGTATGTTTGCTTAGGTCAAATCTTGCAAGCTGAATTAGAGCCACTTCCTCTTATCCTACTGAGTTGAATTTTTGCATGTTGGTTCAATTCCGATGACAATGCATTTTTATGATGATGGCCGGTTTCAAGTTTTACCATGACATGACTGCAGCACTCCAATTTGGCTCCTTACTTGGGAACTCCTCAATGGTTAACAGCACATACTCGAAATTGTGTGTACGCATTATTTTATGATAGCCGGTTTTAAGTTTTACCATGACATGGCTGCTGCACTCCCAGTTAGCTCCTGATTAGGGTACTCCTGAACGGTTAACTACATAGACACGAAATGTGTATAAGTACGCATTCAATTGTGTTCCGTCTAAGTTTCTTCATGACATGGCTACTGAATAAAAGCTTTTTTAAATATGTTGAAATTTACTTATTAGTCATGGTATAAACGTATGAATTGGAATGATTTAAAAGACAGAGAAATATTACATCATATACATATTCTATTTGTGTAATATTCCTTTTTGGCAGGACGCACAGAGCAAAATCAGCAAAATTGATGTTTTTTTGATCTTTAATTTGGCATAACTCGCGATTTAGATATGGTGGCGTATTGATTTGGGTGTTGTTGTAAAAATCTCGTTGAAAACATTCGATTCAATATGAAAAAGTTTACAAAAAGTCTACAGACTAAGTAAATTTAAAAATGGGATGGAATAAATGTAAAAATCATAAAAGTGGCTGCAGAGCCCGGAAAGTCCGTACTAAAATATATATTAGGCACATTGTTGGAAAGAAGAAGTTCTGGAGCTCACACCGGTACCCTAACTTCAGCACAGAGCGAACGAGAGGCTTCCAGGACCAGATTAAATTGTTCGTGGCGTAGCTGTTTCACGACAAACAAACGGCCTTGCGCCCCGACACAGCTCCACCCGTTTTTTTAGGATCAAAATCTAATATGTTGTTTGTGGTACTCCATGATATTAGAAATACAAATCATTGGATTCTATCATGATAGCATAGATAAGTTAGAGTGTATTCAACCTCATTGCATGAAGGGTATCAAAATGAAGAGCTTTAATAGAAAATTTAAAAATATATTTATCACCATGATATTATGTAATAATTTTCTAAAGGAAAAATTAGGATCACGGATGGAGCTCGAACCTCTGCCTCTGCGCTGCACTTGACTTTAATCTATTCGCCTACCTTGACCTACATCATCATCCAAACTTTTCGCTTGGTTTCTAAATCCACCTTACGGAGACGGTAACGCCATCTTTTGGCACTTGGATAGTGCCAAAAGTACTTTTTTGTATTTTTCCTTTAGAACATTATTCTCGCTAAACAGGCGTTAATGCTAAAATCATATAAACACCATGTATGATGTAGAAGAATATTTTCAAGAAACGCGCGCGTTCTCTTGAAATAGGTAATATTTTTGTCCTAGTCGGTTTCGGTATTGCACATGAGCTCGAATACCTATGAACCTTAACCAAGACGTGGAGGTAACAATCTGAAAATTGTGTTTTAGCACGGTTAGCAGCGTTACAATTATTTGTTTGCTATTCTCCCAGTTCCAGCTACAGGGTTCTATTAAATCTTCTGGAAATTATGGCCCATTATTTTAACAATAATTAATTGCGTAAACAGAACCAAATGGAATTCAAATTGATTTACATCCACACATAATTAAGTCCTCGCGTTAAAATCCAATTAATATCTCATAAAACACACTCCAGGTCTGTACGTGTCTACTCTAAATTACGTACAGTTATACACATTATGGCATTCCCTAATAAATTTAATTACTATGTGGTAGCGTCTGGCTTGCGGCCTGTAAGCAATTAGCGTAATCTATACCAACCATGTATATACCTACCCTGTATCAAACACTTGGATTATTGAAAACTATAAACTAGAGTATAACCAACCCCTAATGATCCCTTTGAGGGCGGATTCGGCAATACGCTGCCTTATCCAAACCCTCGAGTTTGAGCTCCACGATAAGTAGTTTGAGATTATGATGCTCCTACGTCAAAAGCTTTGGCGTCTCGGAACTACGAGTATTCCGTGAATGGAAGGGGATGTTTGTTCTCCAAGTGCTTAGCACTTATGTAAGTTAAAGTGTTATTTTGTGGGTGGATTAACAATGGATTGGAATTATTTACAGTACAACAGTATTATTATTAATTTAATTTTTTGCCAAATTTGCCTAAATAATCACATTTGGCCCGTAACCTTCTGATTCTGACTCTATCGATGTTTCGGAAATACGTCCGTTCTGGAAGAGAGCACAAAGAAATTCTACGCGGATTTTATTTTTGTCAATTCCTATTTTGTTTTCTGTATGTTTTCAGAATTTTTAATAATAATATACATGTGAAATTTATAAGTGCCAAAGAGGTTTCTCAAAAACTGGGACAAAATAACAAGAAAACAGACGTATTCGTCCTATGTATTTGAGCTTTCTCAATCAATGTTCTCGTCAGATTAATTTATTTAGTATACACTCATTATAAATTATATCATGTGTTCACTGGATTAATTGTGGTTCACATAGCGTACAAAAATACACACGTTTCTAAACTATCAACAACTTATGTCTACTAAAACGATACTCATGAATTATATCATGTGTTCACTGGATTAATTGTGGTTCACATAGCGTACAAAAATACACACGTTTCTAAACTATCAACAACTTATGTCTACTAAAGCGATACTCACGAATTATATCATGTGTTCACTAGATTAATTGTGGTTCACATAGCGTACAAAAATACACACGTTTCTAAACTATCAACAACTTATGTCTACTAAAGCGATACTCATGAATTATATCATGTGTTCACTGGATTAATTGTGGTTCACATAGCGTACAAAAATACACACGTTTCTAAACTATCAACAACTTATGTCTACTAAAGCGATACTCATGAATTATATCATGTGTTCACTGGATTAATTGTGGTTCACATAGCGTACAAAAATACACACGTTTCTAAACTATCAACAACTTATGTCTACTAAAGCGATACTCATGAATTATATCATGTGTTCACTGGATTAATTGTGGTTCACATAGCGTACAAAAATACACACGTTTCTAAACTATCAACAACTTATGTCTACTAAAGCGATACTCACGAATTATATCATGTGTTCACTAGATTAATTGTGGTTCACATAGCGTACAAAAATACACACGTTTCTAAACTATCAACAACTTATGTCTACTAAAGCGATACTCATGAATTATATCATGTGTTCACTGGATTAATTGTGGTTCACATAGCGTACAAAAATACACACGTTTCTAAACTATCGACAACTTATGTCTACTAAAGCGATACTCATGAATTCAGTCCCCATGACAATACAACATTGTCATTTCAACCTTGAACCCTTGAATCCTGTTTCTGCAAAGATATTTGTCTACCTAAATATTGAGACTTGGGGAACTGCTGATCTAGTTTTTAGTACATCATCACATGTTAAATAAAACCGCTTAAAAGTTTTTAAGTTACATATATCTTATTTTATTAGGTTTTGATAAACAAGAAAAATTCGCGTCGTAATTCAACAACACCTGTAAATACTTAAAGGGCCGACAAAGAATAAATTAGGGTTAGTCTCAGCAAAAACAAACCATCCGATGTTATGATTCCCACGCCACATCTTATCACGCCACGCCACATCAAGGGAAACATATTGTATCATTTCCTCATTAATGAACGGAAAACAATGCCCGCGGGATAGAAACAAAAGCACAGGTAAAAGCAACTATACATTTGACTACCATACATATATTACTAATGTATAATCTAAACGCCTGCACATTTTTTTGTTTCATCCACAATTTTTACATATCTGTCACCGCTAATGTGCGCAAATCAGTTAGAGTGCAGATTAATTAGGTAATCCGCAGATTACCTAGTTGAGTAATCTGCAGACTAACGACTAAGCATACGGTAAAGTTAATAAAACAGGTTATTTATTCTTTGCTTGGATAATACTTTCAAATTCATTGGAATTATTTACTTAATTTGTTAAATATATTTGAATAGGTTAAATAAAAAAATTTGGTTAGGTTAGGTTTTTTTATGTAAAAGAAATCTACACCCTGTGAATACCAGGACCCACACGTTTTATTGGGTTACCTTTTTAAATAACAGGTAAGGTTGAGACAAGTGTTTCACTCTCTTCTCTTCCGCGCTTTAACGGTGTAGCATCTATTAATATGCAGATTAGCTTTATAGTTAAAGTGCGGATTTTTGCTACTTTATGTATAATTTCACACTTTAACGTATCGTACCCGGTTATTTGTAGAATACCTAGATAATGTGCATATTATCGTATTCCGTACTCTATCGGTAACATAGCCATCAAAATACTTGCTGACTATATTTATGCGCTATCTGTAATAGGCTATATAATAATTTGTGGATTATTTTTAAAATGTTCGGAATATTATTTCCATTTAAATTTAGTTAATTTTCTACATTTCAAGATTTTCATACATTCATGAATTGAATATTAACCTTAATCATGGCATCGACAGCTTGCAGCATAGTAATGATTACCTATCTCGTTTAGTTTTGAAGAACTTTCAAATTGAACGGTCTCGCTTTAGTTCTTTCAAACCTTTTTTTTCTTTTGGTTCTTGATATAGGTTATTTTTACCCATATTGTTAATAGTTACAAGAATGAGATTTAGAATTTATTGGTAAAGATCATTCACAAGTCAAAATAAAAAGTCTTAAAATCGACAGAATCAAATACCTACAAGTTTAATATAAAGATCTAAGACATCAAATTTACACGTAGACTTACTCATTACCGGTGGCACAACTGAATTTAAATACAAGAAAGCCAAATTGTAATCCGCAAAACGACAAACAATTATGATAGAAAGTAGAAAGTGTGAAGTAGTGAAAGTAGATTAGTTTATTGGACAAAGTTGAGCTTTGTATATATCAAAATTCACGTCATAGTTAATTAATGGTGTTATTTTTTGATGAAATTGGAATGTTCATCAATATTTATGTTATTTATCCCAGAACAAAACAGGCGAACAAATTTATCATAAACATACTGAAGCATTAACGTGTATAGTACCTTTCTGCGTGCATGCTTGACAAACTTGCAGTTTCTAGTGTAGCCACCTTGACACGTATAAATGCGCAGCTATCAATGTTAGGTGGTATTCTGAGTTGGGCGGCGACGGTAATGGCACGAAAATGATGGATCGTTCGCCCGCCCAGACGCGGCACAGAAAACCTGTATATAAATCTCTTTGCGGGCGGATCGAGCAATCGCTCTCGGACGGTTTCAGAATCCATCTTGTACACTGACGACGGCTCTGGAATGGCTGTCGTGTCTCGACACGATGCTCGTAACCGCTTTGAAAACTTGTGCTACTTTAGGTATAATAGATTATTACCTACGTTTGAATGGTTAGCGAAAAAATATAGGTGCTTGATGGGACGTAGGTAGGCAGGTATACAAATTCTATAAACATTTGTATCTTCAGGTTTTGATCATGTGTTTTTATCAATTAATTATAATAAACAGGCACTACAACCTTCGTCTAACCTAACAAGTTAAAGAGGTGAAACCATTGTACCGTACATTAAAGGCCCAGTGATGAGCACATGAGATATATGACAGCACAATATAAGTGCTGTCATAGAAATCTAACAAGCGGATTAATTAAAACTTTTCAGGAAGCTGCTAAAGTACTTAGTATGACGGAAGATGAAATACAATATTCAGTCATAAGGGCCATATCACACTGCGACATTTGTGGCGATACAGTTTGCCGTTTCAGGAACTTTCGATTGGATTACTACAAGAGGCTGCTTGAAACATTTGCAACGCACGAGAGTAGAGATACAATAAACTAAGATCCTTGGTAGAAATGCAGTATTGGTACCGTCGTACTGTATCTATCATATCTTCGCAACTGCATCGATACGAGTACAAAGGTGACTTTAAAAAGTTAAAAAAAACGATGATAACGGGGAAAAATAATCTTTAAATATATTGGCACGCACACACAACGATTTTGTGCGCCCGTTATTATTAAATATATACTTATATAAGTATAAATATTTTCAGGAAACAAACGGGTATAGGCATGCAGTAAGCGTTAGCTCTTCAATCTATTGTTTTAAGTATGGTGAATGGAACGAAATTAAAGGACCTGTTTACCCAGAAACAGATTAGAAAAAAAATGATCTCTTTTTCATGACTCTAAAATCGACGACATAGTTCCTTAACACATATTTCTTTACCTCTCATAGTTTCAGATTTTTCCATACATATCTATCTAAATGGATCAGCCTGTATAGTAGACATTATAAGTGACTCAATTTTGTTCAGTCTTCAGTATAGTCGACTAAGCCAGTTCCCTAAATGTGCGGACATTTGACGACAGTGACAGAGGGGGTGCTAACACCGTCAATTAATTGTAACGGCACTACAGCGCCCCGTAAAAGCAATCTAGGACAACGCGGTCATTAGCCCCCCTCTATTCAATTGATTCACTGCGTTCGGTACGTAATGAGGTATGGTATTAGACGAAATCTTTATTAAGATTGAGTGGACCAGAGACAAAAATCAGGGTGTGTTGCCAGTGGTGACTTAATAATTCAAAACCACTTAAAGAGCTAAAAGAGCTTTAAGAGCTTAAGAGCTCTGGGAAGAGCTATGCTTGTGATCTCTTTGCGATGACATGTGGATATCCGCAAACGAACTAAAGTAACCGACATAGCTCTCAGAATGAGCAAATTGAAGTGTCAGTTCGCAGGCCACATTACTCGTAGTCGTAGAGGCGATAACCGTTGGGAAAGAAAGGTGGGCCGACGACCTGGTGTAAATCGTAGGGCGGAATTCAAATAGCGAGTAACCGCATCTTGTGGTGTTCTGTAGAAGAGCCCTATGGTGAGCAGTGGACGTCGTTGAGATGAAGGACAAAAACGAACGGTGATGGTGTTAAATTATAGGAGGTATAATTAATATAGAACATTATACTTGAGATAGCGACAAAAGTGGAGTGGAGTTCACCAACATTAGAACCTCAGTTAAACTGTTTTAGTTGCTGAACTCCAGCCAAAGTTTCAAACTAACTTCAAATGTTGATGATCTTCAACTTTCACAAGCGAATGATATTGTCTTCTAACAAGTAGGTAACAAACAGAAAGATGCTCTAGATTACTGGTGAAACATTTAATTATAAACACTATATATTATATTGATCTTCATCATTACGGAATTCAAAATGGAGTCTTTGCTGCAGACAAATCCCGGCATTAGTTGCCAGGCTCTATTATCTCTAATCATCCCAGGAGACCCTCCCAGCAAATAAAGAGCAACCTCATTTTCTCTTAGGACAAACAGAGGCTGTTTTCTGACATGAAACGTCTTTTTAATGTGTATTTCCAACGTCTGCTAGAATTTTCGGGTGCCAGGGTTATCTGTATACCTATTTGTAAAATCATTAATGGAACTGCCGGATTAAAGGGATAAAGGTCAATCAATTGCCACATGAGTTATAGGTAGATAACTTTATGAAGTGGTTTAACAAAAAGGAGGGCAGAGGCAGGGATGAGTTAAGACAATGAGGATAAAATACTCATAAAAGCACGACAATGGAGCATAGTTTTAGTAGCTAAAGTGAACGCGTGTTGCCGATTGGACATTAATTTGCCGAGATTTAGTAGTATGTGATCCTAGTAAATCAAAAATGTAGTTATAAATTCATGTTCGTTAAACCCCACATTAAATGCTTAATATAAAAGGCATATTTCAAGTAGTGTAGACGCAGCTTTAATTTTAGTATTCAGACATTGCCGAGAGAATTGAAAGCCGAGTAAGCCGAAGCCAGACGAGACCCATAAAATTCCTACGTCGTGCAACACGGCTCGGTAACCGAATCATTACTATTACGGTAAGTACGTACAGATTCCCTCGTAAAAACCTGACTTTTTTCCTTTTATAGCCCCGTATCCCGCCCGGCGGACGAGGCACATCGCGTGCTATTTTACGAAATTGTAATTAACGAAGATCCGTATTTTATCCTTCCCAACCGTAATTCTTCCATTCTCCGAGAGCGATCTACCCTCGGGTGCCTGAGCGTTACCTGACCGATCTTTGTACAGATACGTCCCGCCGTCCGGGGGGGAGCCGGGCCATCTCCGACGCGGGCCTCCTCGGGGATTTTGTTCACTCACAACACCTCAGCTTTCACCATCAATCGATCCCCCCATGGGGTAAACAAACGCGGGGGCGCGGCGGACGCCTGTTGCTTCAGCGCGGGCGCGACCTGAGACCACTCACCGGGCAAAAAGGCCAGGAGCGCGAAGGCCGCCAGCATGGGGGCCATAACGGCGACGCGCGGGCATACCACACCCGCGCACGCTGCGCTAGCACGGCGACGCACTCATGCGGCCTGCGGATAACGTGCAGCCGCCCCGAGCGGCGCCCGGCGCGGGACTGGGCGCGCCCCGGCCCCGCTCCCGCCGCCCTCAGCTGCGCACCTGCGCGCACAGCTCACTGCCCGCCCGCCCTGCCCTGCAAACACCCTCTTTATTTCCAAAGTAATCACTCGATAGATCCGATCGCCAACTTATAGCTTACTCTCAAATTGAATGAGCGCGATCGATGCTCAATCCGCGTGGAGATGGAGTGAGCTGGCGAAGCAGCCGGCGGCCCTGGAATCTGGGGCGGCGCCCCAAGGTCATTGCAGGGCGGCGCGGGCCGGGCTGTCACCGACTTGTCATCTCTGTGCGCCCTGCTTCGCGGCCCGGCGGAACTTGACGTCTCATCTCCGCTTAAACATTTACGTTTGCACGACTCTTAGTTTATTACTTTTTTATTAGTTTATTGCGTGTACTCATGGAAACCTTTAAAACTATATTCATAGGATAGGAATAGGATCCTTAAAGCCTTAGTATAGACGGTTACAATACAAAGAACAAAGGATCTCTGACCAAAAAATCCCATTCAGTTTCAGTTCAAATTCGGTTTTATACAATAATGAAAGCAATCGCGCGCATTATAATGTTACCAATGTAGTTTTATTATAATCAGCGAGGGCCGCGCATTATTCCAGATGAGTGCGTTTGTCGACCTTAGCAATTGCCGTGCCCTCCAGCCTCCAGGGCGGGCGGTGAGAGCGCTTCTAGATAAATATTACTTTCAAAACTTTACAGATAATTAGCTGTTGACTTTCTGTTGGCCTTTAAAAAAACCACTTCGTATCGCATGAATTGAAGGAGGTAATGAAAGAAGAACAAAGGATGAGTTCACGTTACTTTGTAAAAAGCGACATTTCGCTGTGAGCTGGATAAACCTCATTTAATTTAAACCGTCGCTTGCACTTCTTAATATTGAAGTCTGTAAAAATATTTCGTAGAAGTTCGAGGATTTCGTAATTTCAATATACTGTATCTTTATTACAACTGCAAGTTGTTTGTATGTTGTGAATGTCGGTATATGTTCTAAACACTACAAAATGTTTTGTTTTACTAAAATAAATTATAGAGAAGTCAAAATGTATACAAATATATATAAATTACTCATAAAGCTTATATATAGCTCGTCATATAAATAAAATGGTTGCCCAACAAGCCATTCCTTAGTTTTAAATTTAAACAAGTTCATTGAAGTACCGTTAGGCGTTATTAATTACTGACCTATGAACGTGATGGCGTCATCGGTATCAGCTGTTAGCGGTCCCTCCCGCATTACACACGACATACACACGTCACGTACCAACAAATACTCATCCTTTGTTCTCATGCACCAACGCGAACGGCGCGGCAGTAAGAGTCAGCCAACGTTTTCTAAACGGGGTCCAAGATGCAGATATGCTCGTACACATACATATTAGATAGGTACTATACTGACCCGATTTCTTTTTTAGTAGTTATAATTCAAAATTTACGAAGGCTTAAATTAAAGTAACTAGGTTTAAAGCTAAAAAGACGGACCTGCCCTGCCAAAAAAGAACTTATGCCAATAAGTGATATACTGCTGGAATATGCTTATCAAGGCCTTCAATTTGATATCCATTATGTAAATCAACAAAAAAAATATTTTACTAATGGAAAAGGTGCCGTATTAGGCAAAAATGCATATCACATCATGCATTTTTTCCAAAAAATATAGCAACTCCAATTTACTCGGGCGGATGTAAGGATTCTGATGATACCCCATACGTCTAAATTCGTTCAGGCGTTTAAAAGTATTGGTGGAATAAAGAAACTCACTTACATACATACAAACAAACATACATGAATCCTAAAAATATTACACTTTTTTTTTGGTCATGTAAAAATGAGCCAAAATGAAACTCAAATTGACCTGATTGTCTCGCTTTCAAATTTTTAGATATCTCAGCAAACCCCAAACCAATTCAGCTGTATCTGTATACGAACAAATTATTTTATTAGATTATTATTACCTAAATACTAGAAAATTTCAATATGAAGATAGAAACAAATGGTTTGAAAGTCATGATCCAACAAACATAGGTACATAACAATATACCGAGGTTAACTGGAAGATAATGCTTGCTAACATTAAGTTAGCCTATGTATCTATCTTTTGTGTGCATTTTCTATCTATCTATCTATGCATTCGACCATTCGTCTAAAGTTGACTCAGAAACTCGATTCGCTTTGATCAATGATAATGATTGCTGATTGAAGGTCGAAGAGAAACCTGTCATTGCATGAAATTTAATACTAAATCGGGGTCATTCAATTTTACAGGTTCACCATTGTAGAATATTGACCTGTAGATATCGTGGTGGCTCAGCGCACGCGAAGACGTTTTTCCGTCCAATGAGCAGACGCAACAAGTTTAACGGCCATGCCTATGACCTCCACGAGCCCTCGCATCCATTCTAAAGACGCCTGTGCCGGCCTGCGCCCTACATCACCCTTCATCATTTAAGCCTCATCCACAGTATATAAAATCAACTTAAAAATACACAAACAAATGAATAAATTGACAAATAGCGTGGGAAAAGTTGAAAGAGTTGAAAGAACGAGCCTCGGCGAGACTCAATACAAATAAAACGAAAACTGCGCAAATACAGGGTTGATGCCCGCACGTCCTTTATGATAAAATTTTAGGGCAAGGGTTCGGGGAGACAGACTTGTGCAATTTATACCTATTCGTGAATTTATAGGCTTGATCCCGGGCTGCCCGCCAGGAGGCGCGAAAATCCATAAAAATATTTCATTGGGATGCTACTTACGTTTCTTTTGAGGTTTCAGCCGATACGCTTAAGTGGGCCAATGTGATTCATTGTTACGAAATTTCGTGGCTATTGGAACCGTGAATTCGTTAATTTAGTCTAGGCCAACATAGAGGTACGTCCCTACTCTGCTACATGTCTACATCAATGAGCGTAGACATGTCGTAGCAGCGTAGCACATCGTTGATGGCACGTAGCAACAACCTAGAGAAAGACTTTTGATTATTAAAAAATGTGCCGCCTAGGTATGAAGCGTCGGCGTAAAAATTTTGCACCAAATTTATAAATCTGCTAACCAGATAATCATTGTATGGACCAAGTTATTATTTATATATATTGAATACATTGAACTAATACTACTACTACGTTCTAATGGTACTACAGCCACCCGCCGCCGCTTTTATTATAATATAGTAGCACGCAAGGGAGGACTCAAGGGGCACGAGCCCCCCACCCCTTCCCCCGCAACAATAAATAAATAAAGAAACGAGAACCAAATAAGTTTACATATATAAATCATTTAAGACCGTATTTCATCCTTTACGTAAAAACTAATTATATAAATTTATGCTAAACAACAAAAATCAATTGTGTTTACAGCTAATGGATTGCATATAATCGGACAAACCGTAGCCAGTTTTGCCTCTATAGCTTCACCGGGTTATGTATGCAACTATGTTTAGCGAAATATCTAATAAGGTAGTGCTGCCTCCTGGTGTCTGAGTTTGTCAAGCTGCCAAATAGCCCTGACGTGGCTAACGACTGTAACGACTGCCAGGGCGTCATTATTATGTTAACCCGGGGTTGCGGGGTACCCGGGCACCGCATCCTAGAGGTTGCTTCAACCTTTAGTAATGTTAAATTTTCTTCTATGAAATCCTTAAAATTAGCAATTATTAATTAGTAGCAGTTACATAAATAGCTAATAATAACATATTTCGTATGATGATAAACAGCGCCAACTTTTCGATCTTATTAATATACTAGTTTTCGCCCACGACGTCGTCCGCGCGGACTACAGTTTATCGCGAAAAATGCATCATATGTTCTTCTAGGATATTAAAAACCAATGCAAAAATAGCACCAACGTATTGTATTCAAGGCTGTAGGCAGAGGGGATTTTGGGGATTCAAACCCCCCAAAATTCCTTAGTAAACCACCCACCGTTTTAGACATGGAAAGACTGGAGCTCAATTTATAATTATTTTTTCACCTCACAAGCTCGGAAAGATTGTGTTTGTCATTCGAAATATGAGTGCAAAAGTGCATTTTACCCGCTAGCGTGGAAAGAATTTTTAAAATTCGAACCATTTTTATTCAATAATTTTCCATACCACCAGTCCACTGAAAATACATAACACATAACATAATACCTATTTATATTATATTAATATTTGATTAGATTTGACTCTACTCGCTCTACTAAACTACTCACTCTACTCGACTGAACTCGACTCTACTCGACTCTACTCGACTCTACTCGACTCTACTCGACTCTACTCGACTCTACTCGACTCTACTCGACTCTACTCGACTCTACTCGACTCTACTCGACTCTACTCGACTCTACTCGACTCTACTCGACTCTACTCGACTCTACTCGACTCTACTCGACTCTACTCGACTCTACTCGACTCTACTCGACTCTACTCGACTCTACTCGACTCTACTCGACTCTACTCGACTCTACTCGACTCTACTCGACTCTACTCGACTCTACTCTACTCTACCCGACTCTATTTGACTCTACTCGACTCTATTTGTCTCTACTCGACTCTATTCGTCGCTATTCGAACATACTCGAATCATACCAAGTTTATTTTGAATTCATCCAGTAGTTCCGGCGGCGTGATGCGCGGCTAAGATACAGACTGACAGACATACAGACAAAAATGAAAAACATACAGTTTAGGCTTCATAATCGAATATAGAGAAACTTCCAAAAAAAACACTATATCTTTAATGTACACAATTTGGACCCATATCCCACTGGAACCCTTTATTTTTTCGGGACAACATGTATTCGAGATGAAAAGTATCCAATGTCAATGTCCAGTGTCGAAGTGCGAACTCAAATCATACCAAATTTCATTTCATTTTTATTAAGTATTTTCGGCGTGGTGCGCTGCCAAGGTACAGATAGACAGGCGGACAGACAGACATACTGGCAAAAATTAAAAAAATACGGCTTTAGTATTGAAGATAGAACGTCCTCCAAAAAAAATTACATAATATCTTCAATTTACAGAATTTTGGACATTATCCCGAAGAAACACTTTATTTTTCGGGATAAAAAGTATCCTCAATTTTTAACCATTATACAAACTATGATTGTGCCAAGTTTTTACAAAATCCGTCAAGTAGTTTCAGCGTGATACGTGTTCTTTTAAATAAGTTTCAACGCCTATCCTGCAGGAACCCTTTAATTTTTCGGGATGAAAAGTATCCTATGTCCTACCTCAAAGTATGAACTCAAATCATATCAAATTTCATTTGAATTCATTGAGTATTTACGGCGTGATGCACTTCCAAGGTGCAGACAGACAGACGGACAGACAGACAGAAAGAAAAAAAAAAATACAGTTTTGTCTTTAGTATTGAATATAGAAAGGCCCCCCATTTTTTTTACAAAATATGTTTAATTTACAGAATTTGGGACATTATCCTGCAGGAACTCTTTATTTTTTCGGGATAAAAAGTATTGTCAATTGTTTAACCCATCCATATCCATATAATATACTGGACTGGACTGAGAAATGCTGAGAGTCCAGCATTCAACGAGTCAACATCACCCGAAGATGCCTCGTGGAGAGGCGAAACACGTGTCGTATTAATGTCAGACGTTTGGTATTTGGATCGAGGTATATGTTTTTTATTGTGTTTTTATATTATATGTATATGAATATATAAGTGTTTCGATACTTGTATTTGGGTAGGGTTTGTTTAGCTAGGGGGTTTTTTTATTGTGTATATATATATATTTATATATATTATTTGTATATAAGTGTTTTTTCTGGCCTCCAGGCCTTAGTTTCTCTTTCATTTATATTTTTCATTTGTTCAATCTGGGGTAGGGTTTTGTTTAGCGTGGGGTTTTACTTGTGTTAATTTTACCATTTATCATTTGTCTGACTTACAGTTTTGGCGGAAGTAAGCTACATATTTTTATTTTGTTCATTTTAAATATGGATTTCCGCAAAGTAACGCCTGAATCTATCAATTGGTAAGTGTTTTTTTAAATAACTTTCAACCCTAATCCTGCGGGAACCCTTTCATTTTTCGGGATGAAAAGTAGCCTATGTCCTACCTCGTAGTATGAACTCAAATCATACCAAGTTTCATTTAAATTCATTCAGTAGTTGCGGCGTGATGCCTAGCCAATATACAGACAGACAGACAGACAGACAGACAAAAATTGAAAAAAATACAGTTTTGGCTTCAGTATCGAATCTAGAGTACCTAAGGTCCAAAAAAAATATCTAAATATCTTCAATGTACAGAATTGGACCCGTTACAGTTTTATTATTATATATAAGTATAGATAGATAGATAGATTCAGGGCAACTTGGCAAATTATTATAAACAAATCGGAATGTACCAAATCTTGTCATGGTATTAGTACAGTTCGTGTAGACAGTAATATTCTTAACGAGCGAAATCAAATTGTTGAAACATTCAACAACTTTTTCATTGGTCTCACTAACAATGTAACGAGATACTTATGTAAAAATAAAACAAGTTTCTTGGTTTGATTGTAGACCATCACTGTAACTGGAAGTCTCACATTCTTCTATTGTGGGGAAATTCAACTAATTTTAATCATGCTTTTATTGCCCAGAAAAAAGTGTTTAATAGGTGGAATAGGTCTTCTGGATTCTTGTAGACCTGTATTCAAGAAATTAAAAAATATAGAGTCCAGTTCATTGATAAGATTAACAGGACTCTATATCAAGCAAATCGTTATTTTTTGTCAAAGGACGCTGTAACCTGTTCATAAAACTGGACGAACACAAATATTCCAAAAATGCAAGTAGAGATCCCACAAGACTGATAATGTGCACGTGCAAAATAACAATATTTTTTTTGGGCAGTCGTGTACAAATAAGAATATTGACATTCGATGTGTTAATGCTTTAAACTTATATTTTACTATTGTAATGTTTGGATTGACTTTTGTTGCATGTCATGTTTACTATAAATGTTTTTTTGCATGATGTGCATGACGTAAAAAATAAAAGTATATTAAAAGTCATAGATGTCTATGACTTTTAATATACTATTTTCTATTTGTTAATTTAGTTAAATTTATTTCAAAGTATTTGTATTTCAATATATTTGTATGGAATGGTGAGGCACGATGATCTAATGTTTACGAACACCTGTAATTGTTTTAATGTTACTGTGTTTCGTACAAATAAATCATTTCATTTCAGAACATTCGAGTTCGCTGCCCTTATGTATTTTGATAATTTCAATGCAATGATCAATTTTTGAATGAGTCAATATTTTTGCACTATCTTTGCACGCGCGTTTTGTTGTATCTAATGTTTATTTTTAACCCCCGAACTCCAAACAGAATGGTGCTATAAGTGTATGTATGTATTTATTTATATATTTATTTAATCAATTATACGGCATAAGCCAATTACTATAAGTAATTACAGAAAAAATAACACAATAATTGAATAAAATAGGAATAAGAAATAATATGATGATAGGAATAAAATGTCAAATACAAAATTAATACAATTAGTCAAAATAATAAACATAAGCAGTCAATTAAAATATTAGATAACAAAATTGTAACAACGTCAAGTTAGGCATGTAATAGTCAAACAATAATTAATATAATCGCCAACATTGACATAATAACAAATCATAATTATTTATAACACACTCTTCTCACAGAATTCCAAGCACCCAGACTGAATCACGTTCTATTCATCCGCAAACATATGAAACTCAGGTCTTGCGTCCAGGAAGGCTTTAAGGGCAGTGAGGGTTCGCGGAATGGGAAACCGAGCATGAGCCTTGGTTCGGCACAACGGCACTGCGAAAAATGTATGCTTTCTGTTACGGCGGTAGTTGTTAGGAGCGAAAAACTGTGATAGCTCGTCGTGGAGATCTGGTGCGTCTATTTTACCTCGAAGAATCTTGCACATGGTCATCAGTTGGTCATTTTCTCTTCTTAATTCTAAAGAGTTATAGTTTAGGCAGCCTAAGAGGAACTTTGTCGGGTACATGTACGGATAATAACCATACATGCGTTTATAAAGAAAGCGAAGAAATGCCTTTTGAACCTTTTCAAGTAATAGAGCATAAGTACTCTCATGCGGATGCCAAACACATGAGCTAGCCTCAAGCTTGCTCCGGACCAGAGCCCCAAAAATGAGCCTGATGACGCGGTCACTTTCAAAATCACGACAATTTCTTAGCACAAACCCCAGCCTTCTGAAAGACTCTTTCGCAACTGTGGTGATATGGTCATGAAATGTTAGCTTTCGGTCGAAAGTGACACCCAGATCTTTCATGGTATAAGATCTTGTTAAGTCTATGGAATCTAACTTGTAGTTAAATTCAATTGGGTGCCACATGCGGTCGAAAGTCATGGCATAACATTTGGAAGCATTAAACTCCATCCCATTTGCCAATCCCCATTCGAACACAGCATCCACATCACGCTGAAGCAACAGACAGTCATCCATGGACTTTATTTCTACGTTCAACTTCAAATCGTCAGCATACAAAAGACACTTAGCATGTCTAATGACTTCAGTAATGTCGTTGATAGTCAGAACAAAAAGAAGAGGTCTAAGAATAGACCCCTTACTGACTCCAGAGCGCGTATGATATGGAGGCGATTCATACACGCCTAACTTTACATATTGCTGACGATCCCGAAGATAATCCACTACAAGTTTAAGTAGTCGTGGTGCAAAACCCAGGGTACTTAATTTCGTCAGCAGAAAGTCATTATTGACTCGGTCAAATTATGTTATGTTATGATGAGGAATCATTATCTGTAGATGTTGTGAAGTGCGTTGTGGTCGACCATGAGAAGAAAGATAAGTAAAACGATCTTTTAAATAACTAGGAGCATTTGGATTTTGGAGGATGTTATCATCCTGATAACATCCTCCAAAAACGTGGCCTGATGAAAAATGAAAAATGTTGTCTGATTTTGGATGTTTTGCACCACGACTACTTAAACTTGTAGCGGATTATCTTCGGGATCGTCAGCAATATGTAAAGTTAGGCGTGTATGAATCGCCTCCATATCATACGCGCTCTGGAGTCAGTAAGGGGTCTATTCTTAAACCTCTTCTTTTTGTTCTGATTATCAACGACATTACTGAAGTCATTAAAAAAACTTGTTTATAAAAACAAGATTTACAATATGTGCATTCCTCCAGGATTGTATATCCAGCCACAAAAATAGAGAACGTCTATTTGACCTTTCCGGTCCAATTAACGACTGCGAGCAAATTAGTATTGACAGACCTTTTTTCTCCATAGTCGAGTTGTTCATCGTATATGTATTGCTCCACCTGTCTATAAATTTGTTTGTGGATAACTTTTTCAAAGATTTGTTGGAGTTTTTGGGAATAAGTGTGACCCTGGACAGCTTCCATTGCGAACGGTAAACTCCAGTAGTAATTGCCAAGTTGAAAATATGGCAAAGTGGAAGCAACAGAAACTTCAAACCCTGCCTTACGAACCACGGTGGAATGTTATCCGGGCCGATAGAGCTGCCAGATTTGAGACTTTTGATACCAGTCACCCGGAGCAAACTGAAAAATATTCACGTAGTTGCTTGTGTGAATATTGTCTGATTGGCTCGTGCTCTCAGCATCCAATCGTGGCACATCACGCAAGAAAACACTTCTGAAATTCTGAATTCTCTCTCTTTACAAATTCTGCAAAAGCCTCAGACGCTTTAATACCGCTAAAGGTTTCTCCTTTGTAACTTATTTGCGAGTCGAAACCACCTTTGGACCTCATTCTCAAAACATGTTGCCAAAACCCACGCGGATTAGAGATGATATTGTTCTCAATATTCCTTAAATGGGTATCATGCGCGGATGAAATACGACACTTCAGTGATGCTCTTAGTTCTGAAAAAGCTTTGTATCGACTGCTCAGATTTGATTTGTCTCCAAATAGAGTGTAGTTTTAATTTACGTTTGGTATCCTGAATTATGTCTTTTGTGAACCACACCGGAAAGCGTCTACTAGGACTGCTCATACGGTGTTTCCTAGGAATACAAACATCAAATATACTGTAAATTATGTCATAAAATTGATCAGTGCTTGATTGCACGTCGTCTGTTTCGAGTACGTTACGCCAAGAAGCTTCAGAGAATAAGTCATAGAGGAGATTGTAGTCACACTTTTTAAAATTCCAATCTTTGCTGGGGTCAATGTTGCCAGGCTCGACGCGATCGGGACAATGAGCCGTGACAGCCCTGATCCCAATGTCCAGAGGAGGGTGATAAGCATCCGGTGGCACCAAACCTTCCGAAGCCAGGATTTGCGTGTCATGTATATATTTGCTCTCCTGAACCAAGACAACATCTAATATTCCTCCATTCGAATTAGTCACTACATTCATCTATGACAGACAGACAAAAAGAAAAGAAATAACAATAATAACTATTAACATTTAAAGACACACTATTCATGTTCAGGTCCCCTAAAACAATTACGGTTCCCTTAACATCGTTGATGAAACTTTCCACTTTACAAAACCAGCGCATATAATCATCGTCACTGGCGCTAGGTTTAATATATACCACACAAACGTAAAAAGTACGACCCTGCCATACAAAACTGGCATACAAAACTGGTGTATGTATCACCGTACTATGTATCACTGTAACCGTGTGTCTGTATGTGGCACTGTAGCTCCAAAACGAATGGACGGATTTGGATGCGGGTTTTTTTCTATCTGAAAGCTGATGTGTTCGAGATGGTTCTTAGCTATAATTGAGGATCGTAGCTCCCAAACGAAATTTTGATGCGGTTTTTATGGTTGAAAGCTGATGTGATCGAGTTGATTCTTAGCTATAATGGGGGTAGGGGGTCGGGGGCTATATACATTTTTAATTTGTGCTTGTCTGTTCGCGCAGCACGTGAAAACTACTGAACTAATTGCGATACGGTTTTCACAGTTAGATAGCTTAGGGTTTGACTTTAGCCCTAAAAAATAACATACAAACTAATAATGTTTGTTTGTTGTTAGTCGTATAAGGTAGTGCTGGCCTCTGGTGTCAGAGTTTGTCAGGCCACCCGAAGGCCTCTGACATTCTATTAATCAATAACAATAACCGTGACCGACAGCTTAACGTGCCCTCCGAAACATGGAGCGATGGAAAAATAATAATAAAGTGGAGTGAAGGTAAGATTTAGATATATTATTTAACTTCTTCACCGATAGCAAAAGTTATAAAAACACTAAATATATATATGGTCGCGTCATGCAAACAGAACGCTGGAAGAAAGTGGAGGGGGTGTGTTTGCACACACGCGCACTAAAGTACTAAGCAAAAATACAGATCCTATGGCATAACCAGAAGCATCAGTTTGTACAATAAATGTGTTTGAAGGGTCAAAATTTGGATACTGTAACACTGGTGGAGAAATCAGTGCATTTTTTAACAAAGTAAATGATTCTTGGCATTCCTGTGTCCACTCAAACTTTACGTTTTTTCGACCTAGTCTATTCAAAGGTAATGATTTCGTTGCAAAGTTTGGTATAAATTTTCTATAAAAATTTGTAAATGCCACGAATCTTTTTGTTTCATCTGCGTTTTCGGAACCGGATAATTTTGAACTACTTGATTTTTTTCGGAATCTGGTTTTATACCTTCCGTTGAAATTACGTGTCCTAAAAATTGCATTTCTTTCCTTAAAAAATGACACTTGCTTGGATTTAATTTTAAGTTAACTGTTCGTAATCTGGTTAAAATGTCTATCATGTTTTTATTATGTAATTCTAAATTTCTACCAAAACAAATAATATTATCCAAATATATAAATAGTTTTTCGTATGTCAGGCCAGACATGGGCCATGGCTACTGTCATTAATCGAGAAAAATAACTTGCGCTGATTTTTAGTCCCATAGGAAGACGTGTCATCTGGTATTGAACTGAGTTGGTTGTGAACGCAGTATACTTTCTACACTTTGGATTCTAATTACTTTGAAAATAAGCCTGAGGTAAATCTTATTGTGAAAAATACATAGCACCTGATAAAGAATCTAAAATATCAGTAATGTTTGGAAGAGGAAATTTGTCATCTATAATACGGTCATTTAATTTTCTAAAATCAATTACCAGTCTCCATTGCTCAGATTCATTATTTGTTTTTTTGGGTACCAGTAAAACAGGGCTTGACCATTCACTTTTGGCTGGTTCTATAATACCAATAGAAAGCATTTTTTGAACTTGATTTTCACCTTCACTACTTTGTGAAAATCAAAAAAAGGTAACCTATATTGTTTTACATATACAGGATCTATATTAGATTTTAGTTGTATCGTTTGGTCGTATAAGTTGGCTGGTTGGTGGTTAATTTATCATTCGGTAAACGAAATACGTCTGAAAATTTCGCACAAATATTTTCAATAGATGTACGTTCTTCGTTGTTTAAATGATTCAAATCTAAATGAGTAAACATCGTACGTACTCTTTCTCCATTAACACTACTATTTTACTCAAAACTACCTACATTATAATCCACTAAAACAGTGTATTTCCGGTCTAAAATAACTAAGATTCACTTCAGACTCACGAGTATTCATCACTTGTATAATAATCTTTCCATTACTAGGCCTACAAATACTTCCTGCTATGAAAACTCCCTTACTCAACTCACTGGTAAAACCATACAGTCTACAGTCTATACTAAATAATTTTTCACATCTTGGTGGAACACATAAATAACTTTATTTGTCTAATGATCTTTTGTTCATAGATAATGTTACACTACCACTATCATTACTAATCGAAACCGTATTGTTTTCAAAATCCAAAATTGCTTTATATTTTTTCATAAAATCTCGTCCTAAAATTCGATCTTGCATACAAGGTAAACTTTTGATCGCGTAGAACTTATGAGAAAATTCCTGACCATGTATGTTCAGTGTTATGAAAACATAACCTACTGTTTGGACTTTGCCTCCAATACCATTTATGTGAATGTACTCTGAATGTATCGGAATATTCCAACGCCTTACAGTTTCATATTTCAACGCCGATAATGATGCTCCGGAATCTATTAGAAAACTATGTTTGGAACCTTGAACAAAAAACTGTACTGAACTACTATAATCACATGCCAATATAAAATTATTATCGAAAAAAACTGAAAAAGCTCGTCATTGGCCTTTTCTGAGTTCTGATTTGTCTGTTGAACCGGTTCAGAATAGCTGTTCTGATCATTATTCATATAATGCATATTATTAGTATGAGCTTGCCTACCTTGGTAAAATCCTCGAGAGTTACTACCCCGATAACCCCGTTGTACGTTTACTTGACCACGTTACCAGACGAAGATTGCACATTACCAGAGTGACCTGCTCGCCCCGCATGATTACTTTGGTAGTTGTTTTTATTAAATCTACCTCTATTACCTGCAAATCTCCAATTACTTGATCGTCCTCGCTGTCCAAAGTACAAGGATGACTCTGTGTTTTGACGACTGCACGAAGGCTTTTCATCCTTCGCCGCTCTTATAGTATCCTTAAGGGCAGAATAATTGCGCGCTGATTATATCGTGCTAAGTTGACGATTCCGCAAACCATCCGTGAAGCTCCTGATCGCCAATTTCTCATTCAATGGACTTAATATTTTATACGCCGCTTGGTCACTGTTCGCTTGAGAAATAGTTAAATCCACAAATAACTTTTCAATTTTACTCCCATACTGATCCACACTCATACCATTTTGTCGCATGTGTATCAACTCATTGTGTATAGCTGTACTTGATTTTTTATAAATTAAGTGATTATGCATATCACTTAGTAGCGCTTCGCATGTGGTGTATGAAGTCAACAACCTCAACTTCGCATTTTCATTCAATCTCGTTTTCAAAACAAAACTTATTAGCTTAGTCTTACCTTCAGATGTGAGCTAAGAATTGTACAACTCTATGGCGTCCATGAGATTTTTGGTGATATTTTCATTACCCGTCATCACCGGCAGCAGCGAAACCGGAGTCCTAAAATCGAATGACTCCATTGTGCTGGTTAGGTTTTGTACACCCTGACCTTGAATACTCCCTGAGCTGTATTTTTTGGAACAAAATAACTCTATTTCTCTATTTAGATCTTTAATTGAATCGCTATACGATTGGATATCTTGCAACACATCTCCTACTATTTGTTTTTATCAATTTGTTTTGATAATAATATAATGCATTCGTCAAACTGACGTTGTAATTCGATCGCTTCCTTTAATTTTTGTTGCAAAACAATCTCTGTTCTCTTACTGTAATTTAATTTAACTAAATTATCTCTTAAATATTTAATTGTTCATGTATGATTTTAATTTCATTTGCCATTTATTTATTTCTATAATTACTTAAGTATAACATACTTTACCAAATCTTATTTCCGTATCCACCTTAAATAAAATAAAATAAATGATTAATTACATATTCATATTAGTAATGTTCACCAAACCAAACCGTAGCTCGCTCAAAATGTCTCGAAAAAGTTCCATTTAATATTTTTGTTAGTGCAAGGACCGTACTTAAAATACACTTTATCAAGGTTTTTTTTTAATTATTATTCACTTTAGCACTTTCGAAGGTAACTCTCCTCCAGTGGCTGATGATCACGGGAAGCGTACGCAACACGCGGCTCCTCTGCAGCTGTATTCGAACTCGGAGTTGATCGCCGAAAAGATCGCCTCAAGCTCTGTGCGAAGAATTCACTTCTAATCCAGTCATGGTGACATCTTTTGTAGAGCAGATATAAGCCAAAAAAATCCATAATTACCAACATGGTACATATAATAAACATCACAATGCTTATGTTTAAAAGATGGTACTCCGTTGAATTTGTTCCTCCCGACGCATCTTGTGTGATGAACACTTCATCTTTTTCAATGATGAATGACACATTTTCACATAATGTTTTAATTTTCGGTATATATTAATCCAGTTATAATTCACCGTACAAATTACATTTTGTCTATTCGCGTACTAAACTTTTAATGAACGTAATGCGATCGGTCCTCCCGATGAAGCCTTAATTGGCAGGGTCGCCATGTAAGGTTCGTTGAGGGGAGTCAAATGGTAAAACGACCGAATGGCTTGGAAGTATCTTTATTACTGTCTTAATAATATTAGTCTGCAATTAGGTGTATGAGTATACATTTGGGCATACAGTACACTATTGTTTTAAATAATTATTAATTAGCCTTTCGCTCGCAGCTTCGTATACCCGCTCGCCCCGCGCTGCAGCTCATAATTACCACCAAATAGACCGATAAATCGCCCAATGCGCAGCCTAACCGCCAGCGTAATTTTTACATGACACTACCTATACCTTCGGTGTTCGGTGGGCGAAATTAGCGTTCGTAAATGGTTTGATCACCGTTCATTTTGCATAATTATATTAGTGACATGACAGTTAAATTTGACATTGGAAAAGCGACTTTGTTCCGTAGAATAAAGGGTCGTTTTCCGTTCAATTTGGGAAGGATCGTTAGTGGTAAAAATTGCAAAAGTGTTCAAAATATTCAAACCGTTACGCAACAAAGCTTGTTAAAAGTACATTTCGAAACTGCCCAAAACGCCGTTTTGTCAAGGATTGTTGTTTTTCATATATTTTTCATCGATATTTTTTGACGAGGTATTTCTAAAACATCCTGCCAAGAGTATATAATTATAAGCTTCTTGTATCCTGTAAATATTCCAAAACCTCGTAAGGTTTTTTAGTTTATTACTTAGACGCGTTTCTACGGTTTAATACCTTCAGGTATTCTGTGCTTGTCATAGTCTTACCACAGAATACCTAATAATACTACGGTCCGTAGACGCGAGTATGTTACAACGGTCTTACTGTAGGACTTGTACTATTATTTATTCTGTGATGTAGATGCGCGTACTGTAGTAGGTGTTCTGTGCTTCAGTCTCTTTTATTTTATTTTATTTCTTTCTCTAACACCAAGGAAGTTGTATGTACTATTCCGTTGTACTCCAAAGAGTATATAAATACTACGTTTGTACCTTTAGAATAAAGGCAGCGTAAATATTCTAAAGTTGTACCCACAGAAATAGATCTAGATAGAAACAACGAGTGTATGTACCTCGCGTGGCGAAAAGTCGCCTCGACTCCATTGCTCGCCGCGAACTTCAGTCTTCTCTCGACCTCGGTGTCCGCGGTCCGCGTGCGACGTCAGGTTTTTACAACAAAATGACTCGTTGTTCGATAATTAACTTTTCTAACACCACCAATAAAGTGGGAACTGTTAATCGAGGTATTTCCTAAAATATCTGTTATTAATTAAAAAACAATTTATTTTATTATTTTTATCAAAACAGTAGCGGGCGATTGAATGTCCAACGCTAGTTTTCCATTGCAGCTTTAATTTGACGAGCTAGACTTAGCGCGTATGTGGTTTTGATCAGCGATGTAAAAATATGCTATTCAAACTGTCAAGTCGCGTTCAAGGTCGATTTCTCATTATTTCTGTCAAAAGTAAAAAAAATGCTGTACACTGCGATTTTGTTACACGATTAAAATCGATTTTGAATGCAGAGGAAATGATAATTACGTTTTTATATTATTACTAGCTGTACCTGCGGCTTCGCACGCGTAGCCATTTCTCGAGGTAAAAATAACTCTATGTACTATTCCAAGACCTAAAATACTAATACACCAACATTTGATCTAAATTCCTTCAGCCGTCAACAAAAAAGTTTATATCGGTTGCTCGGCTTCTGCTCATCGGATTAAAATATCAAGTACACCAGTTTTTAAGTCAAACCCTAAACTATCTATTAGTGACCGCATCGCAATCGGTCCAGTAGTTTTTACGTGATGCGCGAACAAACATACAGACAAACAGACAGACACGAACTTTTAAATTGTTATATTCTTGTTCAGTAGCTTATTTTATGTACCCCAGACCATTTCATTTTTAATTATCTTCTTTGTACAGACTTTTTCGTTCCTATTGCTTTATTATAAGTATAGATGTAGCTATACTTATAATGTACGTAGTGAAAAGCAAAATCTATTATGAACAAACAGGATAAGTTTACATTATAATTATTGCAATTTAATTTCAGTTTTCCAAATGATTCTCATATTAAAAATAAATGGATTGAAGCAACAGATCGTCTTCGCGAGAATTCTTTGATTTTCCATGGTGCAGACCAAGAATATATAAAAATGGTACACATTTATAGGTAAATAACTGCAGCGGCTATAGTAGATACTGACAAATGTAACGCAATTTAATGGTTCGGTAGGTACATTTATATTTTTCGATTTGAAATTCTTAGATTTTCTCATTTCCTCTGTCGAAACTAATTATCATTTCCTCTGTCGGTTCGTATCGATATTTTTATTCTATTAAAATGCACCTACAATAATTTGCGTAATATAATTGAGTGAAAAATAAGTACGAGTAAATTGTTTGTCGTCACACACAGAAATATATCGAGATACATTTCCGTGTCGTCACATGAATAAGTTAAATGTATGTACTTACTTCTTTTCACAACGAAGACGAACGTCCGATGTTTTTGACTTCGCCACGCAGCGCGCACGCAACCTCCCGCTTTTAATATTGTTATACGACTATTTTTGTTTGTGACTGACGGCGGCAGGGGCGCGGCGCAGCGCGGTGAGGGTGGCAGTAATAGAATCTGTGTAAGATGGTGTGCCGTGTTCTAATCGATGCTTTTGAATCGTTTTCGCGCGGCTTATGTTTTCCATCACTAAATTACACTTGTGACGTCAAAGTACCTACGCAAAATTTTACACGCTCGGTCTCCCTACAAATTGTTGAACTTGTTTCTTCTATCTAGATCTATTGCTGTGGTTGCACCCAAGGAAGTTATATGTACAATTACGTTGTACGTAAGTACCTATAACTTCCTTGGTTGTACAACAGAACACCTATCGTCACGGAATACCTAATAATTCCCCTAAGGTTGTACGTAAGTACATACTTAGGACTCACTCTCACTCACACTAACTCACTCACTCTCAAGTACACACTCAGAATCAAGAAGCTTAATAATTATATACATATAAGCTTCTTGCTCAGTGGCCCTATTACAGAACTTGGCTACAATCGGATTATCACTTTTTTCATAGCAAATTCGACTCTATCGCAAGGCATTAGTGGTTGCGATACTGAGAATTCGATTGAAGCCAAGTTATGGAATCGGGCTATAGAATCGACACCAATCTTTACCCTGCGTTCGAGATGATGATTTGGCGTTGTGGGCGGTTTCGAAATGTACATTTTTAACAAGCCGTTTTCTTTGAACATTTTCAACACTTTTGTCATTTTTGCAACTTTTGACACTACCGATCCTTTCCAACTGAATGAAAAACGAAACCTAACGTGACGGATTAAAGTCGTTTTTCCTATGTCAACATGACTACGAAACTTGCAAAAGGAACGGTGATCGAAAACGTTTGGAACGCTACTTTCGCCCACAAATGGCCAAAGGGAACGACAATTGTGATCATATTTAGCATTTTTAACAGTTATTTTCGCCAATTGTTACAAAAGGAACGGCCCATTAGTAAGTACAAACACTGTGTTCGAGATGATGAGATGGCGTTTTGGGCAGTTTCAAAATGTACATTTTTAACAGCCGAAATGTACATTTTCAAAACGAACGGCCCCGTTTGTTTGGCGACGGCCCCAATGTGGCCGTTCGTTTTGATGCAAATGGCGAAAATAACTGATAAAACCGCAAAATACGTTCATATTTGGCGTTCGCCTTGGACGTTTGTGGGTGAAATTATCATTCTGAACCGTTTTCGATCACCGTTCGCTTTGCATATTTAGATGATATGTTGACATAGTAAAATCGACTTTATTCTTACAATGTAGGGTCGTTTTTCATTCGGTTTGAAAAGGATCGGTAGTGTCAAAAGTTGCAAAAGTGTTGAAAATGTTCAAAGAGAACGGCTTGTTTTTTTACATTTTTATGTACATTTCGAAACTGCCCACAACGCAATCTCATCATCACGAACGCAGGGAATGTCATACATATCGTACAAAAAAAATACTGTACGTTTGTTTGTTTTGTTGTTTTGTTGTGTTAACTTGCGTTGCGTGCATTGCGGCGATTTGATTTCATTCCTAGACTTCATTTTTCATGCTGTGCAACAGCACTTAAAAATGAATCAAGCAATCAACGTGGATCAGTTGAATTCAGCCCTAACCTCTCTCAGGACTCTAAGGTCGAGCGTAAGTCACGTCTTCGAAACGTTATCCAACGGCTTAAGAGCTGACCACGGCGAAGACGGCAAAGATAAGTTCCTATTAGAACTCCAAGAGCTATTAAACAACGTTAATATCAATCTACGAGACTTGGAACAGACAACAAATAGTTTGCCAATACCCACAGCTCCGTTCAACTTGGGTAACACAACATACCTCAGTCAAGAGACAACTACAGACCGCCAGGCTCTGTACACGCAGCTAGTGAACAGCTACAAATGGACAGACAAGATCCACGAGTACAGTTCCTTTGCACATACGCTGCTAAGCCAGAACTCACTAAAAAGGTCCTACATTAACTCAGGCAGCACGAAGCGACGCGGAAAACTGCAAAGCAATCACAATGTCGCACCTCTCCAAGTCGACAATGTTATAAACAACATTGACAGATCCTACAATGATATGAAAATCACAATTTCAAGACCATTTGCAAGCAATGCTGTAGTACAGATCAACCTTAGTCATGTCCTGAAAGCTGTAGTGGCTTTCAAAGGATTGCTGATGGAATGGGTCATGGTGAAAGGCTACGGAGAGACATTAGACCTCTGGACAGAGTCCCGTCACCATGTGTTTAGAAAAGTAACTGAAAATGCTCACGCTGCTATGCTACATTTTTACTCTCCAACTCTACCAGAACTAGCTGTCCGATCCTTTATGACATGGTTGCATAGCTACGTAAACCTGTTTAGTGAGCCATGTAAACGCTGTGGATGCCATCTCCATCACACTTCCCTCCTGCCTCCAGCGTGGCGTGACTTCCGCACTCTTGAACCATTTCATGATGAGTGCAAGCAATAGTTAATAAATAACCATGCTTGGAATTAAAATAAAGGAAAGGAAATTTGTGTAAATATTGCTACAAGATGGGAATTTTGTAAAAAATAGGACCTTTGTATGTTGTATATCTTCTTTACTTATTATATATAAGAATAGACATTAAGCATTTTGATATAGTACCTGCCTATGAACTTTATTTTTTTCTGATTTCCCCTTAACTATCAGCTGCAATACATATTTTTATTCTATTTGTCAGCTTATCTATACTTACAATAAAGCAGAGTCAAAAAAACTGTACAATGAAGATAATTAAAAAAAATGGTATTTAAAATAAGCTACTGAACAAGTTTTTCTTTTTTTTATGTCTTATGTCTGTTTATCTGATCGTGCATTCGTAAAAACTACTGGACTGATTGCGATGCTGTTTTCACTGTTGGATAGTGTTTGGGTTTAACTAAAATCTTGTGTACTTGTTCACTCAATCCGATGTGTAGAAATAGGCTAAACAAAATTTGGTATTTTGTGCATTATAGGTACTTTTGGTCCTGGAATAACGCAAGTTAGTTTTAACCCACATATATGATCACGCAGGCACAGCAAGTAAAAACGAAAAATTAAATCAAATAATTTATTAAACTTAACAGTCTTATCAGAAACTTAACAATAAACATCACATGAATGGCTTGCATATTGCAACAGAATGGTCTACACTACACTTCACTTGCAACACATGGGCTCCGATGGAAACCCTGAAAGGGAACTGTTGGTCCTTGGCATGCCCTAGTCCAAGGCAGCCGTGCCTGTTCCTACCCCACATGTACAGATCTCCACTATTTGTTATAGCAGCTAAATGAGAGATTCCACATGAAACTTTCTGCACAGTACATTCGGGGTTGAATTCATTTCTGCCAAATAAAGCTGGAGGGATCTGCTTTGGCTTCGAACAGTGCTGAACATTAGGACCGAGACCTAACAATCCATAGCCCCAAACAAAAACGTCACCTTGTTCTGAAAATAAAACACATGTTTAGTATAGAACAAGACACAAGTTCAAAACTAACCTATGACACTCTTGCGATGAACATGAATCAATTGATACCTTGCTTATCAAAATCAGACCAAGTTTTTGGTTTGAACACATAACCCTTCCTTTGCTTTGCTATAGCCAGGTAAAATAAATACACTCTATACATGAAGACGAATTGTTTGAAATCTAGCTTGTCAAAATTGGACCAAGTTTTTAGTTTGAGCACATAATCCTTCTTTTGCTTTGTCATAGTCGAGTAAAAAAAAACTCTATGACACTCTATACATGAAGACAAACTGATTGATACCTCGCTTATCAAAATTGTCAGACCAATAGGGTTGGTGCTGTTGGTGAAACATCCACATACGCACGTAGACACATACTTACATAGACTGTTAACTTCATTACCCTTCCCTTGCTTTGCCGTAGTCAGGTAAAAATAGACACATCAGAAATTTGCTGCGGCTAAATGGTTTCATAAATTAAAACAAAATTACCATTAACAATCAAGCAGAAGGATCCCCCAGTTGCCACATCCACGATTTTCCCCAACCCTTTAGTTAGATTGACAAGAGCATATGACATGTTCACTTGTTGATGAGGGTTTGTCATTGGGACCTGACCATATTCCGAGTTACCCCATCCAAAAATTTCGCCTTTATCTGTAAAAATTTAAAGAAATTAAAATATCTAACGAAAAATACTAAACTAAACTTTTTTTTCAACACGCCTCTTAGACAAATTTATTTATTTAAATACTAAATCTTGATAACATTATGGTTTATTTGTTTACTAAATCATTTTGGTTGATACCAGACAAGCTTAAGTTGTGTTTGGCCTTACACCAAGATAATAAATTCATATATTAACAAACATTCAATACTTTTATTGTCATCATTTAAAGATATCTCTTCCAGACAACCTCTGGCTGGATCAACTAGGAGCAACAAACACAGTAATCAGTAATTAAAAGAACTAACATATTTATTCACCATTTAAAGCTAATACGCAGTCTCCAGTAGATGCAACCTTCACTATCTTCTCACTTGTGATATCTCCCTTGACAGCAGCTGGTAATGCCTGGTTGTCATAAGTGCCAACCCCGGTCTGACCGTCCGCACCCCATCCACATGCGTACACCTTACCCAATTCTGTTACGAACAGACTGAAACATTTAATTTTGTTTAAATACTGTTGGCTATTCTGTGACTACAATTATTGAATTGTTTTACTGTGTTTAATAGGCAGAACAATTTAAATCAGAAATGAAGAACACAAAAGTATATTGTTGATGTATAATAAAAGAACTGTCATGTGAAAAATCTAGAAATAAATTACTGTAATTTTTGACAAGTTAGCAGAGCATGGATAACTTACGTATGATCCTGTCCACAACACACCTCAATAATGTTCTCTTTTCCTAGCCTCCTGATATTATGTGACACCATGCTCCCCCGGTATTCCTCATTAGCATTGATCTTCCGTCCGCATTGTCCATATGCATTGTTTCCCAGTGTGTATGCACCTTCATTGTCTGTAAGTATCACAGTATGAGCTCTTCCTGCATCAATGCCAATTACCTGCAATGTGTTATTAATCGTAAGTCTCATAAAAATAAAAACTTTAGCTTTAAATACAATTAAAAATGCAATAACCAAATGTAGTTTTAAGTTATTAAAGTTTAGAGTCGAACTAATCTTTGGTATGTACAAATCTAATTTGAAAACAATTACCTTAGTTTCTAAGCTTTTATATGGAATATAGATTGGTGCAGGACTTAGCAGCAGCTCCAGTGGATGCCCAATCCTTGGTGCATGGTAGCCTATTTGGGAATCGGTGTTGATGCCCGTGCCAAATATTTTGTGCTGCTTGTCAGTTTTGATTGACGCCACTGTGAAACCATAGCCACATGCCACTTGGGTCACCTATATTGAAAATTAATACCTATTAATATAATTTCCCAATGATAATGCAATACTCAAAAAAATGGTATTGGCAAAAACAAAGATAGGTAATTAGTTGCTTTTAATAGCCTTTACTTATTGAGCAACTCCTCCAACTCCTTAGCTATTGGGGACACCCGCACAGGCACGTAACTGAGCAGTCGTATTGTAATTTTTTCCGTCGTCGAAATTCTAAATAGTGCTCAAAAAGTGAATATTTTGTTAAGAAATTTATATCTATGTAAACCAAATAATATGTGAGTCAGTTTAACGTACAAACTAGAATCACTAGTGCAATTTTTAAATGATATTTCAAACTTTCTATTCCAAAACGTCGTTAAAATCAAATAAGTGCATGGATTGAGTGAGTCAATGCAGTTTGTGTTCAGTGACTGAGCTCGCTGCTTGCTGATTGACTGACCTATCACAGAACAGCTTTGGAGTATTACTGACACATGTGCGCAATTTTCGACCAAGTCTTCGTGATCTCCGTAGTCTAGTGGCTTGCATAGGTGATCGTGCGTGGCTATACCGAGATCGAATCCTACTACCTTTTTTTTTTTTTTTTGGTCCTGTAATAAGCCTAAAACATGTTTCCTAACTGTTGTAAATGTAATAAAGTGGTATCTATCAGGCAACTTTTAACATGCTCAAATTGTGGGAATGCATTTCATTACTATTGTGCGAATTGGTCCGAAAAGCTCTTCAATTTAATGGATCTCGAGAAGAAATCAGCATGGAAATGTATAGAATGTTTGCAAAGCAAGAATAAAACTCACAAAACTGTAGCTATACAACAAGGTGCAGCAACTTCATCGGAGAGCTATGTCACTCTAAGAAAAATGTACAAGGCTAATGTTTCAATACAGAATTCGTTTGATTCTTTGCCCCTTGATGAATAGGTTGAGGATTTATCGGTAATTTCGAAAGGTGATGAAAATTTGAATAGAAGTTGCCCAAATATTGGAGCCGATAATTTTAATAAGATAGAGGAACTGGAAAGAATGCTTTTAAAATGTAAAGAAAAATTAACTATTGCCGAAAATGAAATATCGAATCTGGTATCAGAAAACTTCAGTCTGAAAAAACAAATCTCTTCGTATGGTGCTCGAGTTAATCAATTGAAGGATATATGTAAATCTACTCCAAAGAAATCTCAGAGAAGAAATACAATCAGCTTCAATAAAACTGAGTTAGATTTATCACTCGATCAAAATAGTCCCAATTTTTCAGTTGTGCATGGGGATGGGAGCCAGTTACTTGAAGCTAGTGAGAAACAATTGTATGATCATAGAGTACAGTCATCTAAGATTAAGCAGAAGAATCACATGGAACCAGCTGATATTATTCCTTTGTCAATCGAAATAGGTTCTCGCAAACAATATGCAGCTGGTAAGAACAGAAGTAAACATATTTACATCATCGGAGATGAACAAGTGCGAGGATTGTCTACACGTCTTTTGGACAAGAACTTCCAGAAATTTGATAACTGCAACATCCAGGGTATTATAAAACCCCATGCAACATCTAAGGATGTTTTATCCAATATAGACAATTTAGCTGAGAACATACGCGATGACGATATTGTTATTCTATCAGTTGGTAAACATGATAAAAACCCGTACATTTTACTTGCTAATGTTTATAATGCTATTTGTAAACTTGGAAAATGCAATATTTTCTTGTTAAATGTCAATGAAAATAGATTTTTGAACGTTAATAAGCTCAACTATGAGCTCCGGGCTATAGTAAAAAGATTTAATAATTGTAAATTTGTTGAAGCGAAAGAATTTCATGTAAACATCAGTCTGAGATCATCAAAATTAAACTTAATTACACTAAAACTAAATATAGAAATAGATCTCTTGGAACATAACTCCAGTTGCATTATGAATGAAATTAATCAGCATGAACATCATGTTGCCGCCAAGGTTATCGACAACGAAAAGATTTGTTTTCGTTCCTAATGCATCATGTACTAAATCTACATCGCATTGTAGCTTCATAAAAACAGCTACCAATCAGAGTGAATTAAGAATATTACACCAAAATATAGCCGGTCTCTGTAATAAGCTGGATATGTTGGATTTAGCCTTAACGCAATTAACTGATAACCGAAAGGTGGTTGATATACTTTGTTTTAGTGAAACATTTGTTAAAAGTGGCCTGGAGTCTAATATACGTCTCAATGATTTCAAGGTTGCTACTTCTTTTTGTCGAGATAAATGTAGAGGTGGTACCTGCATCCTTGTAAAAAAAACACTTAATACTAAACCTTTATGTATTCCGTTTAACCTAGCCACAAAATTTTGCTTTGAGTGTTGTGGGGTTGAAGTCATTGGTCTGAATATTGTAATATTTAATATTTATAGAGTACCTGGCCAAAGTAAATTGCAGGTTGGTTTATTCCTTTGTAAACTTGATAAGTTGCTGGACTATGTAACGAATGAATACAGGAAAAAAAAAGTTGTGATCTGTGGGGACTGGAACATTGTCTGTGGGGACTGGAACATTGACATTTTAAAAGAAAACTCAGTGACCAGTGATTTGCTAAACATTTTAGAGAATTATAATTTTCAAGCACATATAACATCACCAACTCGTTTAGCTTCATGTTTAGATCAAATAGCATCTAATATAAAAAATGTTCAATCTGAAATTCATCATCTAGGGCTATCTGATCATGAAACAGCGCAAACAATCACCTTGAAGGCGAACAAGCACAGAGCTCTGACTCACTGGTTTGAATATAAACGTGATTACAGTTGGGACAACATGAGAAAATTTGATCAGTGTTTATCCGCGCTGTCGTTCGAAGAAATTTATGTGTCTGAATCCTTGTCTGGGGCATTTGTAAATTTTTATAGCACTTTTCGTTTGTTCTATGAGCTGTGCTTTCCCGTAATTAAGGTCAAAGTTAGTAACAAGCCCTCAAAACTGAGTTGGTTGACTAGGGGAATTAAAAAATCCAGCAAAACAAAACGGCGCTTGTATTTGAAGTACAGGGAAGTAAATATAAATAAAAGTATAAACAAAAATAACAAAAATATAATACAGTCATTTATTTAAAAAATGTATGCATAAAGCTCAACAAATTGTTAATTTTAGACGTATACAAAATGATAAAAATAAATGTAAGGCTACTTGGGATGCAATTTCATCTACTGTATCGAATAATATAGATAAGGATGACATCAATCAAATTATTTGTAATGGTCAAACATTTAAGGACCCTACTGACATATGTAATGTATTCAATAATTATTTTATCAATCTGACATCAAACCTGCAATGCAATATGAATAATTTAAAACTAAAAATGAACAGCAAAAATCAGAACACAATGTTTATGATGCCTACGGATGCACATGAAGTTCATAAAATCATCATCAGCCTAAATAATAGTAAGAGTTGTGGTTATGATGATATTCCAACTAAGATTTTGAAGTTTTGTGCCTATTGTATATGCTATCCAATCGCGCATATCGTTAATCTGTCATTTCTTGAAGGTATTTTCCCAGATGAACTTAAATTGTCTATTGTTAAACCTCTATTTAAGGCTGGCGATAAATTAAATCCAAGTAATTATTGGCCAATTGCTATTGTTCCTATAATATCTAAAATCCTAGAAAAAGCTGTACTTGCCAGATTAAATAATTTTTTCACTAAGCATTATGTACTCAAAGAGGAGCAGTTTGGGTTCCGAAAGGGAAGCTCAACTGCACTCGCTTGTTTCAATTTAATTAAAGAAGTTACAGATAGCGTAAATTTTGGTTTTCCTGTGGTATCTTTGTTTCTTGACCTAAAAAAGGCATTTGATTTTGAAGATCATTCAAAACTACTTAACAAGCTTCATTGGTATGGAATAAGAGGCAAACCTTTGGAATGGTTAACTAGCTACTTACAAAATAGAAGACAATGTACTGAAATAACAAAAATAATCAGGAATAACAATAAAAGCTTCAAAACTAAAGTTTAGGTCAGAACCACTAATTAATAGTAAAGAAGTACCACAAGTTAGTATCTTGGGTCCTTTACTCTTTTTGATATATATAAATGATCTCCCGGAGTATACTAGGCACAAATGTATATTATTTGCTGATGACACTACGGTAGTTATAAAATGTGACGATAAAGTTTCAGCTCAAAAAATTGTGAACGAAGCCTTGGCTAATATCGTTAATTGGACTGAAGATAATAATTTAAGTAAAACTAAAATAGTTCAGTTTAATTCCTATAATAATAATCCGTTATCTATTGATATTGCATATAAAAATCAAAAAGTAGACGAAGTAGACACATATAGATTTTTAGGAATTGAGTTAGACAGACACCTGAACTGGAAACTGCATGTCAATTCAGTATGCCATAAACTTGGTTGTTTTGTTTTTGCGTTAAAAAGGCTAAGACAAACAGTTTCTAGAGAAGCGGCCCTAACTGCTTACCACGGGTACGTGTCGTCGGTGCTCAGCTATGGCCTTTTGCTGTGGGGTAACTCGGTAGAGTCGGATAGGGTTTTCAAAATACAAAAACGCTGTGTGAGGGCTATTTGCAAGGCATGGTATCTTGACAGCTGCAAGCCGCTATTTAAGAAATGTAATATTCTTCCACTCCCATGTATGTACATTAGGGACTTATGTATTTTTGTAAAAACTCACCCTGCGTATTTTATAAAGAGAAATGAAGTTATTCAGAGACAGAAGCGCGCAAAGTTTAGAAATCTGTTATATCAACCCCCTTATCATAAAGATATCTATAAGAGATACGTTTTTAATATGTGCATAGAAGCATACAACAAGTTACCTGAAGACATCAAAATCTTGAAGGGTAATTTGTTTAGGGCTCGATTGAACGTATGGCTAGCGTATAATTGTTTTTATAGCACTAACGATTATTTTAAGAAGTAGAATCTAATTAATTCCTAGTTTTAACTTTGTAATTTTGACATTTGTTTTATTATTATTATTATTATTATTTAATGTTAGAATATGATTTTGTTTTAATATGGACATAATTAACAATAATATTTGCACGCCTGCTTGCAGGCTGAATACAGTGACCTTACAATACTCTAAGAACTGACATGTAATTTAATAATGTATTCTAGCAAATAAATAAATGATTGATTGGTAGCCCGTAAGGGCCAAATGCGACTAATTTAGCAAATTTTGTAAAAAAAATATATATATAATAATACAAATAAAAAAACATTGTTTTGATTCATTTACCTTCTTGTACAGCAAACGTTTTAATCATTCTATATTTAAAAAATAGCCCTATAACTCCAAAAATTATGAACAGACTCACATCAAATCTCTCTGCAAAGCTAGACCTCATGGGATGCCAGGCGAGAGTGAAGTTGTGTTTGTATGCCTTCTTGCCTCGCTTGCCACGTGGCTGATGGATGCCCAGTGCGCCAGTCTCCGCCAGACCCCATACATACACTCGCCTGTCGGAACTTTTGCTTACGGGGTACTTGAATACTGAAATCAGATATTAATTAATTACTGCAAATTTTTTTCCTCTATAATGTACTCTCTCACTTCTGTAAGATGAGTTTCATTCCAAAACAAAGATGAGAATAATGTATCCACTCTCAGACACAATGTGCTTTGAGGACTATAAAGAACAATTTGATATTTTTTTAACAGTATCAGTAACCTTTCTTTAACACAACAAATCTCTTGATAATTCCCTAAGTAAGAATTGAGAAAATAATATTAGGTTATTATTTACTTAATTTTATCCGTTATGTAGTGCCCATATTACAGGGTATCCTAGTTTGGGGCTAGGTAATTGGTGTGGAATTGTCCCCATTATTATTATTATTATATATATAAAAAAAACATATCTCAGAGTGGGAGGGAGATCTGCCCCCCCACCTCCTCTCAAGGGAGGTTCTACTCCCTCCCCTCTACCCGTTCCCCCCTTCCCGCACCTAAAACCGTGGACCAAGCTTGTACAGTTGAGCCATGGAGCCTTGCTAAGCATCCACCTGCTAGACTATATACCAAAAGTCGAAATTCGACGTCGTACTAAAGTCGAAGTACTATACAGATAACAAAGCTTAAATAGAGATGGGCAGGACACTTGGAAAGACGGGTTGATCAAAGGTGGATCAAGGCGATAACGGAGTGGTGGCCTAGAGGAGCGCAGCTTTCACGGACCAGCCCGATGGTCAGACGACATCGTTAGGCACGCAGGAATAGACTGGATGAGCCTTGCACAGGACCGGAACAAATAACATGAAAGAGAGTAGGCCTATACCCAGCAGTGGGTAGATAAGGACTAAGTAGATAGAATTATTTACTTGGCAGTTGTTCCTCTTCGTCGGGATGGGAAATTTTCTTCTTCGTGGTAGCGTAAGCGCGATTGGAGGCTACGCAAGGCCATCTCCTGTGTAGTAGCAGTTTTATAGCATTCATTTTTAAGCAATAAATCTACAACATATTTTTATTCAAATTTCTTTTTATTTTTGAGGTTGGGACTTGGGTTATGAACCCTGCATTCGAGATGATGCAGTGGCGTTTTGAGCTGTTTCGATTGGCATATTTTACACTAATTATCCTTACCAAACCGAATGAAAAACGACCCTAAAGCTTATAACATAAAGTCGCTTTTTATGTCAAATTTAACTGTCATGTCCAAAGCGAAGGCTGATCGAAACATATATATAGGGTTTTTAACTGTTATTTTCGATCATTTAGCATCAAAACGAACGGCCCCCAAGTCACAAAATCTATGTGACTTTTTTACAAAACATTGTTTTGTTTGAAAGTTGATTTGACCACAAACACCTGCAGCCCGATTCCATAACTTGGCTTCAATCGAATTGCCTTGCGATAGAGTCGAATTTGCTATGAAAAAAGTGATAATCCGATTGTAGCCAAGTTATGGAATTGGGCCACTGATTCCGCTGAGTTTTTCGGTTAATGCCACTTCGACCATTTACTAAGCTCAATGAATGATGACGTCATCAAGGCGATGAGCACTCAACCTCACGGAAACTGTAATTTTACTAGGAAATACAAAACCGGTAATTAAAATCAGAATTCACAAGGAATTCAGTGCCAATGAGTTTTCGTCAACCGAAGAGCACTTGAGTGCTTTCATCGCAACTACTATATAGCAGTGTTTGTTTAGTGAGGATCATTGATAATGCATAGTTACTATGAAACTTATAGTTCTAACACGTTGACATAAGGTTCAAAATGCTTCAACCGGATAAGTACACCTTATTTCATGTTTCATCGTGCCATGAAATTGTGTGAAAGGTAGGTTTAATGACTTGTATGTATGAGGTAGCCTACCTATCTATTTCATAGCTAGAGTAAGATTTTAACCCTAAAATAGAAAAATACCTACTGGTTTCATAATCTAGTAGTTTTCTTACAAAGCCTAATTATGTGAAGTTCTACTAACAACGAGGGGTCAATGCAAATATAAGAAAAACGAAATCAAGTGTTAGTAAAGTAATAATGTTATAATTTTCACATAAATAATGTTATCATCATGTAATAATGTTATAATTTTCACATAAATTGAGATTTACACTATCCTATATGGGCTCGGAAAGCGGAGATCTATACATTCTTATGAACTGCAGTTCTGTGTGCAATAACCTGAAACAAATGTATCATATTATTAGTATAATCAACTAGATTCAACATTCAATATAGTTAGGTACTTGTCTATCAAGTTCTATGCTATAATTATCAACTGTCAAGCTCCCATTTGTCCGTCTCTCCAAGGCTTGATGATTTTTGTGAATTTACAACGATACCTAGGACGTAGGTAGATACAATACATCGTACTTGCTTCGGCGGTACATAAACTAAAATTGGAACGATACAGAGAAGATTAGCATGGCCCCTGCGCAAGGATGACACGCAAAATCGTGAAGCGTTCCACATTTTTTCAAATTTAAACTAATAAGCTTCTAGGCATACATATAATTTGGAATGTAATCTAGATCATAACACTTACACTTAAAATTTTATCATGTAATGATTACTTTGTTTTGTGTGCTAATAAATAAATAAATAAATAAAAAAAATACACTTCTATATAGGTACAAAGCAAGAGATTTCATCTAGAAATACATTTCTAAATCGCAAATATATTTCTTTCTTCGTCTTTTGGCGTTTTATTTAATTGTTTTGCACAAAAGTAGTGACAAGGAATTACATGTTTTCATTCATATTTTCATTCACCGCACTCGACCGCAAAGATTATTTTCAGTTGAAGTTTAACTTTACCTGAGAAGCACTATAGTCACTATACCTATAGGAACATGGTGGTTTTAAATAGGCAGTACTAATAATTATTTGAAGTAAGTAAGTACATTATTCCTGAGAAATAATATCAATGTTTAGATTTTCTTTCAGAGACGTACAATCTACAAAAAAGTTGTTGGCATATTATTAGATCACTACAAAACTTACGATGCTAATTAACTTTTAACTTAATATCTACACGGAAACAAAATTTTAGATAGATTAAAAGCGAGCGCCTGGGTCATCCGAAAAATAGTAGGGGAGGGAGGGATAGTATGAAACTGACACTTGTCAGTTGTATGTGGACGTCCAAAGTCGTTCACAAAGAGTATAGTGGGGTCGTTCACTAACTCCGGATGATCGAGCGATAATCGCACGGATGATTCGAGCGTGTAAGTGAACACAGCCCTCCAGTGCCATTACGTAATGTTGATCATGACGGTTTCAAGCCGTCAAATTCAATAATGCTTTGCGATAGAGTCGATTTTGCTATGAAAAAAGTGACAATCTGATAGAAGCCAAGTTCTGTGGTTGGGCCGCTGGTAATAAAGCAGCTCTTGATAAATTGACCAAAATACAATCAAAATGTCTCTGTATATTCTTGGTGCAATGAAATCATCCCCAATTAATGCTATGCAGGTTGAATGTTGTACCTCCACTTCATATTTATATACTCTTTGCACTTCACCTTTGTAGACAATTTCTTGCTGACAGGTTCCTCTTCAAACTAGTACAAAATTCAGTTTTATTAGATACAGATCCGAGGAGAAACTCCCATTTATTATTCGCAGCTTTATAAAATACTCTCAGGGCTGGGCGGAGCGTCATTGTTGACAATAGGTGAAAAATTGTAACAATTTTGGTTTTTGATATTAATCGCGTAAATATCTAGACCTGTTTAATATTTTCTGTAGTTTTTCACCCAAGGAATTATTGGTTAGTGTATTTTATCTATTAAGTAGCTTTCTTTTCCAAGGAAAATATGAATGAGCCTCCTGACCCTGGGGGCGGTATGGATGTAACTAGGCCACCGTCTCCGGCTGCCTATACAATGGTGATGACTACTGAGCAGGTTGAGTCCTCATGTGCTCGAAAGCGCAGAGCGTTAAATAGAGAATGTATTAATCGTTCTCGTTCGGTATCACAATCTACGCTGACAGGTGATGAAGTTGATCTCCAAGCAGGGCAGCGTACTCCTCCAACCTCCTTCTCTGATGCCTCAACGAATATAACAGCTACTTCTCCTCCCCTGCTTCACCAAGTCCCGGCTTCCTTGTCCTCTACACCTGCAATAAAATCGCAAGATCTAGGTCAAGCTTTTACACCTGTAGGTCGCCACTTGTATATTCATACAGATCGCGGGCCTTTTACGGTTCATGTCCAAAGATCTCAAAGTTCTGCATCAGACGGTACAACATTACACCCAGTCACCTTCGGCCGTTTTTTGTTTAGCCGATACAGAGAGTTTCAAGGGATTATTGATGGTTCAATAAAAAGTATCGGGCGAAACAGAATATCCTTAGATTTTCATTCCGGAATCGACGCCAACAAATTCATAGAATCTCCGACTCTGTCTGCAAATAACTATAATGCCCTAATTCCTTCATACAATGTAACACAAATGGGATTAATACGAGGTATCCCAGCTGACATGTCCCCAGAGATGATAAAAGAAGAGATGAAGGTCCCTCCCAATTGTGGCTCGATTATAAAAGTCCGTCGACTAAATTATAAAGTTATAATCGATGGATCCGTGGCTTGGAAGCCGTCCCAAACGGTGGTTCTAACATTTGATGGCCAAATACTTCCAAACAGAGTGTTTCTTTGTTATAATTCGTTCCCAGTGGCATTGTATAACTTCCCAACTATTCAATGTTTCCAGTGCTGTCGGTATGGTCACACGAAAACTCAATGCCGTTCTAATCCAACATGCTATAAATGTGCGTCCTCTCACCTTGGCGAGTCTTGCCGAGTAGAGGAGGACAATGCAATATGTATTTCATGTAAGGGTAACCATTTTGCCACGAATAACTCTTGCCCGGAGATGCAACGTCAAAAAAATATAAAAGTAGCTATGGCGCAAAAAGCAATTTCTTACTCGGAAGCTTCTAAATTGTTTTCTGTGTCAAAAGTGTCCTACGCCAACGTCGCTTCTTCTACGTCTCCTTCTCCCCCTTTTCCCTCCTTTCATATGATCAAAAATAATACTGTGGAACCTCAAAGAGTCGTATACAAAAAGAAGGTAATTCAGAAGCATCATGCCCCTACTTCGGCCGTCGCTAACGGTAACGGTTACGACAGAGTCGCTCATAATAATATTATTAGAGACGATTTATCAGAAGCAGCTCCTAATGGCTGCGCTCTTCAAGCTCAGGACAGAGTAAATATAGATAATCCCCCTCTTCAGTCATTCGTTGTTGATCTTCTTATGAAACTTATAAACTCTCTTCTTCCTTTATTAAACAGTGCTCCGTCTCTCTCTAACTTACCGTCCAATGTTGCCCCCACCTTAAGTTGCCTCTTATCTATCTTACAAAATGGATCAAGTTTACAGGATTCTCCAATGGAACCCTAGAAGTATTATTAACAAAAAGTCCGATCTTATTTATCTAGTTAACCATCACAGTCCGGACATCTTGTCGGTCTCAGAAACTTGGCTTAGACCCGATTCCAAATTTAGGTTATCGGGTTTTGTTGATGTTAGAAGAGACCGTCAAGATGGTTTTGGTGGTGTTGCCCTTTTTATTAAAAATAATATTACCTACTCAATTATTTCTTTGCCTTATTATGGTGAAGGTTTCGAGGTGGTTGCTGTTCAGCTTAAGAATTCAACAGTTATCTCTCTATACATTCCTTTGCCTTCCAAATCTATAATTCGTAAACTTATTAATGTTTTAAATTCTCTTCCTAAGCCTCTTCTAGTTTTGGGTGATCTGAATTGTCATCACTCTGTATGGGGTTGTGGTTTGTCGGATTCACCTGGGATCTTTTTATTGGACTCCTTAGATCATCTTAATCTCTGTATTTTAAATGACGGTTCCCCGACTAGAAGATCTCGGCCAGATGAACACCCTAGTGCAGTGGACCTGTCCTTATGTTCTCCAGAACTTGCTTCACTTATGTCTTGGTGTGTCCTTCCTTCTACTTATGGCAGTGACCATTTTCCTATTCTTATAAATATTTCACAAAAATGTCCGCGTACTGCTTCTAGAAATCCTCCTCTTCTTAAATATGCCATAGACAATAATAGTTCAGGGTGGGCCAAATTTAATGAACTCACTGATATAAATTCTCCTAAATTACCTGTCATAAATTCTTACAATATAAGATCTTGTTCTGATGCGCTTGTGCACAGTTTGTTAGAGTGTGCTAATGGGTCTTTCCCTATTAAAAAACCTCATTCGAATAAAATTCCATCTCCTCCGTGGTGGGATAAAGACTGTACTGAAGCAATTAAATCTCGTAAGGTTGCTGAAGTTACCTTTTGTATGGCTATGACTAGTGAAAATTTCTCTGAATTAAATAAAGTAATCGCAAAATCTAAACGCCTCTTTCATAATAAGAAACGTGATAGCTGGAAAGTTTTTTGCACTAGCATTGGCCCCGACACTCCTACCTCTTTGATATGGAAGAAGATCCATAGGTATCGTCATTCGTGGTGTCCTCCTTATCGAAGTTGTTGCCCATCCCAGGCTTGGGCTGACTCCTTCATGGACAAATTAGCCCCTCAATATTGCCCTCTTCCCTCAGAACTACCATCTCTTTCTAATCCTTCATCTATTGAAACTTTAGACCAACCGTTTTCTTTAAAAGAATTAGAAATAGTTTTGAAATCAGTCAGAGACTCAGCCCCCGGTATGGATGGCATTCCGTATTCTTTTCTTTCGAAAGCTAACGTCCGCCTTCATATCTATTATTTATCTCTTGTTAATATTATTTTTGATTCTGGATATGTTCCAGTTACTTGGAAATCTCAATTCATAATCCCTATTCTTAAACCTGATAAAGATCCGGTAGATCCTAATTCTTACCGCCCTATTGCTCTCTCTTCAGTTTTGGCTAAACTTGCTGAACACTTAATAAAGAACCGCCTTGAGTGGTTCCTGGAAAGTCATGAGCTTCTTGCAAAGTCTCAGTATGGCTTTAGAAAGGGCAAAAGCACTATGGATAGCCTGGGTATATTTACTACCGATATAAGACTTGCCTTTACTCGCAATGAATCTGTTGTTGGTGCTTTCCTAGATATTTCTGCAGCATATGATAATGTTCAGCTTCCCCTTCTCAAGAATAAGCTTAGTCGGTTGAAAATTCCAGTAAAGATAAGTAATTTTGTAATGAACCTTCTTTCAGAGAGATACATATTCCTCCACTGTAGTGACCCCTCGATTTCTTCAACTAGAACCATATGGCGGGGATTACCTCAAGGCTCTGTCCTCAGTCCTCTCCTTTATAACGTCTATACATATGATCTAGAATCCTCAATTGGTCTCTGCCGCATTCTTCAATATGCAGATGACATTCTTTTATATAGTACTCATCATAAAATTAATGATGCTAGTAACTGTATTTCCCTTTCCCTTAATTATTTAAATGTTTGGCTTCATAAAAATGGCTTGGATCTCTCGCCTTCTAAGAGTAATATCGTTATCTTTTCTCGTAAAAGAAATCTTCCTGATATAAACATTACTGTTAATGAGAGCAGAATTCCAGTTAAAGAGTCCGTAAAATTCCTCGGTCTCTTGTTGGACAATAAGTTGTCTGGACGTTTGCATTGTGAATATATTGCAAATAAGTGTGAGAGGAATCTGAACATTTTAAGGTGTCTGTCGGGAGTATGGTGGGGTGCTCATCCTTTTAATCTTAAACTTTTATATAACGCTATAATTCGTAGCGTTTTAGATTATGGTACTTTTCTGCTTGATCCTGCTTGCAGGGTTGGCTTAAGAAAACTTGATTTAATTCAGTCAAAGTCACTTCGGATTATCGCAGGTGCGATGAAGTCCTCTCCAATCAATGCACTCCAGGTGGAGTGTGTTGATCCTCCTCTCCATCTTCGCCGACAATTTCTTTGAGCAACAGAGGATGATGTAAACATCATCCTCTGTTGCTCAAAAGTTTCATAGTTTATAAATCCCTTAAAGACCCTACATACCGGTCTCCAAAACTCCCAATTTTTAATTTTGATTACGACATTGTTACCTTTCATCCGCAAATAATTTTAGAGTTTGATATCTGCAAAGGTGACCTTTATGCTGATGAGCATTTTCGAGAGATCTTGCACAGGGATTGGCTTGGTTGGCATACAATATTCACAGATGCCTCAAAATTATCGCCAGTTGGATGTGTTGGTTGTGGTGTTTTCCATTCTCAATTCGACATTGTCCAAAAAGTTAAGTGTCCTCCTGAGTCGTCAGTGTTCACCGGTGAATGTTTGGCTATACTTGAAGCGGTTAAATATGTCCTTCTCTTTAAACTTCGTCGTACTATTATCTTCTCAGATTCACGTAGTTCCCTCCAATCTTTGCTTTCTAATCCATTTCATTCTAAATTTCATCCAATCTTACTTCATATCAAAAAGTCTATTTCTGAATGTCTCCTTAAAGGCTTAGACGTAGTTCTTGCCTGGGTGCCTGGGCATGTTGGTCTCTCTGGTAATGAGCGTGTCGATAGAGTGGCCAAGGAAGCAGTTTCTTGTGGCGATAAGATTCCTTTTATAAATTATAGCCAGGACCTTATTTGCCTACCAAAAAAATATTTATTAAATTCTTGGTGTATAAACTGGAGATCTTCTAGCAAATAGAAAGGTTCTGGTTTTGCTAGAATTCAGCCTGACATCCCTAGTAAACCATGGTTTGCACGGTGGCACTTCAGCAAGCTTTTTACATCTTCAATCATTCGTATGAGGCTGGGTCACTGTTGTATCCCTACTCATTTGCAAAAGATTCATGTTAAAGATTCTTCAATATGTGAATGTGGTCTTGATGATGGAGATCTCAATCATATTTTCTTTTCATGTCCACTACTGAATCATTTCTCATTCTTTCAGTCTCTTATTTCACTAGAAGTTTCATTGCCAACTCATATAACAGAACTTTTATCATCCAATAGTCGTAATATTTATATGTCTTTAGTTCAATTCCTTTCATTAAATAATCTGAAACTTTAAGTATTTGTGTATATTGTAGTTTTATAAATTATAGTTCATATGTATATATATATATTTAATTCATTTATGTATGTAGTTCTCCTATGTTTGTAAAATTCATCATATTAATCTGGTCTTGTTAAGGTTTCTAAATTTCCTGTACTAGTAAATTATTTATAAACTTTTTGACGCGAAGCTACATGACTCTGGTAGAAATGTCAAAAAGACAATTGCCACAAAAAAAAAAAAAAAAAAAATACTCTCAACTAGTTCTCCAGTTCCGCATTAATCCCCTATTCTCTGTAAGTTATAATGCTCTGATATTCCAACCCTCGATTTTTCTTGATTTTGGCATAGACAAAAATACCGTTGAACCCACCACGCTGTTTAATGAATTAATAGTGAATGGAGAGATTGGGTTACAATATTCCTGTGCAATATTCACTGATGCATCCAAACTAGGGAAAGATAAAGATGTAGGCGCTGCTGTGTGGATACTCAAGTTTAAAATAATACTAAGCAATAAATTCCCACCAATTTCTTCAGTATTCACTGGGGAATCAGTTGCTATCTTAGAGTCTATTCTATATGTCAGTGGCCCAATTATAGAACTACAATCGGATTGTCACTTTTTTCATAGCAAAATCGACTCTATCGCAAAGCATTATTGAATTTGACTGCTTGAAACTGTCATGATCAACATTACGTAATCGCACTGCAGGTCTCACAGGATGGAAAAATCTATAATTTTCACTTCTAAAAGTTGCCTCCAAGCTGTTATGTCCAACCAATTTAAAAGCAAGTCAAGGTTCCCTATTATTTTAAAAATAAAAGAAGCTCTGTATGATTGCCATCAACAAGGTTTAAATGTCATTCTAGCATGGATCCCAGCCTACGTAGGTATTCCAGGAAATGAAACTGCAGATTCATGTGCAAAACAAGCTAGTCTTTATGGTAACAAATATCAGTATAAAATGTATGTTCACGATCTCTAATCCACATGTCAACTTCAACTGTGCTCCACTTGGGCTTCTCTTTGGTAAAGGTATAGAACTGTAAAAGGAAAATTTTAAGGTGAACTGCAACATGTCATTCCTCCCAAACCATGTTTTTTTTTAATTTAAGAACATTGACCAAAGAACCACGTCAACCATTTGTCGCTTGAGGCTGGGTCGCTCTTGTACTCCAGTATTTTTGGCCAAGATAAGAGTTCGTTATCATTCGCTCTGTGAATGTGGACTTGATGAGGGCACTACAGACCATATTTTTTTCAGTTGTCCGGGGCTGATCTGCTCTTTGTTGGACATGCTTCCTTCAGAAACCCCCTGTCCTACTAATCTGAATTACTAGTAATCTGAATTATTAGTGTTGTCCCGGTTGTTTCAAATATATATATTTGAAACAACCGGGACAACACAAGACAATAATTTTTTTTTTTTAATTTTATTAATTTGGATAAATGTACATAGAATATGAATGGTAGGAGTAAAGGTAAGGGACAGCAGGTAATTCAGATTAGTAGGACAGGGGGTTTCTGAAGGAACACAAGACAATTAGACATACACAGTACAACACAAATATAAATTACCTTATAATAAATAAATACACATATAATAAGATGTAAAATATTTGTAGTATGGTATAATAATTATAGTTTAATTTTATTAATTTGGATAAATGTACATAGAATATGAATGGTAGGAGTAAAGGTAAGGGACAGCAGGTAATTCAGATTATTAGGACGGGGGGTTTCTATATATCCATCCATCCAGCCATCTCCAGCGTTTGTTTTCCACTCTATCCACGAGATATTGGCGAAATTGTGGAAACCCCACACAAGCCATTAACAAAGAAGTTGAGTTAGAATGATCATTTCATTCGTATCAAAAATTGTATGGATTGATAATTTTCAATCCAAAGAAAATAAATATTACGTCAGAAAACATTCCTTTTCTCACTGTATCATTACTTTGTCTCAGCTAAAGAGCTTGGATTAAACAATACATTTTACTCAAATAATCTCAATGAAGCAATATTGCCGATACTGCTAAAATATTGACGCTAGATAGAGGGAAACAGTAAATCGCTAAAATTCAGCAGCTGGATGGCTACGGGGTCTTGTCCCCCTTGAGGAAGACAAGGAGATTTTTTAGTGGTCTTGTCTCCCCTGGGCGGGCAAAGTAATCGTAAACTTGGCTGACCAGGTGTCCCCCTGATGGAGACAAGGAGATTTTGCTTGTGTCCTTGGCTCCTCCAATTGGGTAGACAAAGTTCCATACATTTTCCGTAATTTTTAAAGTGTTCTTTATTGTAGCCAGCTGAATGTGTCCGTTCCAACTACCAATGCAATGGTTCAGTAAGATGCTGATCGAATCAGTGACAGGCTGACTGACTAGTTAAAAATCTTCCCTAGGGAAGAGAAACCTCTGGCTAATCAGAGGATCACACTTATTGGTCGGTTACCACTCCCGTCAATATGATTCAAATAGATAGCGAGAGGATGCATAATGAATGGATGGATGATAGCATTTGTGGTTGGTGAGATAGTGACGTTTTTTTAAGCATGAAACTATTTATTTATGACTACCTACAAAAAACTGCTCCTGGAGGGCAAAAAGTAGGATCACGAGGAGCAGTTTTTATTAGTCTTATTAGATTTTTTATTGCAGTTTTGCAGTCCGACTAATAAGTCGGACTGCAAATCACCGGGTAGATTGAGTTTGTGGCATGTACCTACCGAACGTGGATTAGGTACGTTGTGTTATAATTATAAGCTTCTTGGGTACGTTTAACCCTTAATTAGCCTAGACCCGGAGGAGGCTTATCGGGTTTTATAAACATAGTGTTTTTTTTATAAATGTACAAGATAATACCATCTAAGTATTTTTTTAATATTTGTTTATTATTTATATAAAAAACAATCCTCAACTGCAAGCGTTTGGCTAATATTTCCCACAAGTTCATTGGTACCTACACATAATAAAACTTCATGAAAACAACATTCCTATCTATAAAGCAAATTCAAACCGTGCAAAATAAACTAATTCTAACTTACCACATTTTTCTGCGGCATTGTGTGTTTTTAGTTCATTCGTACTGTAATTTGACTCACTATTTGAACGAAAACCAAGTTATATTATTATGTACTTACCGTAGACACGAGTTATACCTACTAGTCTTTCTACGGTACGTACAACAAGTACATAGAACTTCCTTGACGAAAACAAAAAACACTGAACGACACTGAAATTATACCGTCTACAGATTTATATTTTACCGTCTACAGGTCTACAGATCAAAATCAGATTTATATTTTAGTTTGGGGCAGAAACTTTTCTGTTTTTTGTATACAGGTAGGTATTGTGGGTATCATGAAACTTTAGACGACAAGACCTCGAAAAATCTTGTGGGATGTATACATACTCCTTCATTCCAATTAAGGGTTAATCACAAACATGACTTGCACCAACACCAACTCTGCAGCATCAGGAATGACGAGACAGAACCCGCAGTTCAATGATAAAGTCTGCTTGATATCTACAGTACTCAAAAAAAACAGCAGATTCTCAAATCTCACGGTTTAAGTGCTTATTACTAAAAAAAAATATGAACAAAATAAAAAAATGTAGCTTACTTCCGTCAAAACTGAGTCTGACAAATGATAAATGGTAAAATGAACAAAAGTAAAACCCCACGCTAAACAAACCCTACCCAATTTGAACTATTGTAAAATATAAATGAAATGAAAGCTAAGGCCTGGAGGCCACAAAAAAATATAAAAAATAATTAACAATATAATACACAATATAAAACCCCACGCTAAGCAAACCCTACCCAAATACAAGTATCGTAACACTTATATATTTATATACATATAATATAAATACACAATAAAAAACATATACCTCAATCCAAATACCAAACGTCTGACATCAATACGAGATCTCCCCCCTATGAGATACCTCTAATTTGTTTTATATATTTTATTTGTTTTTTATATAGCTTTTAGGGGGGAGGGGGGGAATAGTTAGGAGTGAGGGAGTACAACCCCCCTGAGTGTGGGCCGGTTAGATCGTAATATTGGTCACTTGTAGGAGAGCTTCTTGTCTTCGACTGCTTCAGCGAACGGGAACTTGACGAATGCACGAATATTCTTTGAAGTATGGGCTTTTATACTCTTCCCAAAACACGCGAAGCTCTCCTATTGGGTGATTTATTTTATCTTATTCGCCACATAAGCTCACCCCATTGTTTTCGATCCTAATTTTCCCACGCTCGAAAACAGGCATAAAAAGTTGTCCCATAAGTTTCCTACAGTTGTACCTCGAATCCTCACCACGAAGAAAGCCTAATTATTATGGCTTTGCTACGGGTGCGGTACCCAAACTGTAGGCATGTTCCTAAAAGTTTGTCCAGTTTAGAAACATTCCTATGTGTGACTCATCGAAAGTCAACACACTTTGCCGATTCTAGAAACGTTTCTCCCATTAAGCTTCCTCTCGCTCTTAATATCTACGTTTTATATGTTTCTAACTGATACCTTTTTAATTTTACCTTGAGCTGGCTCAGGAATACTTTGCTTGTAAATAAGTACCTTTTACAGAGCGCGGCTTTCCTGAGCCAACCTTTACCTGTAACCCCATGCATCCACAGAGAGTTTCAATCTCTCTGTGGCTGCATGTTCATAACTATTTCCTAAAGAGGTACGCGGCCATCCCGTATGCTTTAGATGTCATACGTGATGGCACGTAGATTCTACACTACGTTTTCCTATTTTCTGGGTCCATACAAAATAATATTTTTCTCGCTTATGCGTTAACTTGCTTACATGCTGAATAGCGCAAAGTGTTCGCAATACCTTTGCCCATCCAACTGTGTTCCCATTTTCTGATTACTGCGTTTATCTTTTTAAAAGCTTAAGTTCTAAGATTCTATACATGGCTACCCTGCGTATACATAAATATACCTATACTTATAGCTATATAGATCAGATGTTATTGCGCTCGTTAACAGCACGGCTACATCATGATAAGGTCAAACGTTAGTGATCATATAGTTATATTGTTACATTATCCACAGTTAGAGGCGCTAGGCGGAATCCCGATTCGACCGTGATTGTTTTTTAGCCTTGAAAACCTACCTGTTTGAACACTTGTTAAACCTTTGGTATCACGGAAACTCTACATTCATGATATTGCCAAACGTGGATTGACTGACATATCATTAAACGTTGATAACAATATGGCCAGTTTTAGCTGTCCATTTGATATGGCCAAACGTGGATTGACTGACATAACATTAAACGTTAATAACAATATGGCCAGTTTTAGCTGTCCATTCGATATGGCCCAACGTGGATTGACTGACATATCATTAAACGTTGATAACAATATGGTCAGTTTTAGCTGTCCATTTGATATGGCCAAACGTGGATTGACTGACATAACATTAAACGTTAATAACAATATGGCCAGTTTTAGCTGTCCATTTGATATGGCCAAACGTGGATTGACTGACATATCATTAAACGTTGATAACAATATAGTCAGTTTTAGATGTCCATTTGATATGGCCAAACGTGGATTGACTGACATAACATTAAACGTTAATAACAATATGGCCAGTTTTAGCTGTCCATTTGATATGGCCAAACGTGGATTGACTGACATATCATTAAACGTTGATAACAATATGGCCAGTTTTAGCTGTCCATTTGATATGGCCAAACGTGGATTGACTGACATAACATTAAACGTTAATAACAATATGGCCAGTTTTCGCTGTCCATTTGATATGGCCAAACGTGGATTGACTGACATATCATTAAACGTTGATAACAATATGGTCAGTTTTAGCTGTCCATTTGATATGGCCAAACGTGGATTGACTGACATAACATTAAACGTTAATAACAATATGGCCAGTTTTAGCTGTCCATTTGATATGGCCAAACGTGGATTGACTGACATAACATTAAACGTTGATAACAATATTGCCAGTTTTAGCTGGTCATTTCATTAAATTATCGACCACATCATGAAGTGATCAATTCTACGAAATGGCTACGACACATACAAATAATTAATTTACCTATTCTAATGGTTATTGTATGCATTCATACATGTTCTTTTTTACTTTAACCATTCACGGCAGAGCTTCTCTCAGTATTATCATTCACAAAAAGGGCAGCCCTCTTTAAGCCGTTTAACAATTTTATTTAATAATACAGAAATATTTAAAAAAAAACACCACATTTATTTCCAGTATAATAAACATTGAATTACATGAAATTTAACGAATTCATAATTATATATATTAGGATTACTTTATTTTAGAGAGTAAATTGGCGCGAATCTGCGTGTTTTGGAACAGGGCTTTTATTAGGCTCCGCAGCTCTTCAGAACGGAAATGGATGGCCAAGGGACCAGAGCCGTCGCTCCAGTGGCTCTCGATGTCCTTCAGGGAGCCTTCGAGGACGAAGATTAGCTCTTGGAGCTTAATCCAGGTTTTTACATGCCGCTGCATGTCGTCCGTAGTCTGGAAGAAAAATGTAACAAAATTGTAACAAACTTTCTATGCATCGATATTTTCTTTGTGATGTTTCAGACTGATGTGTAATCTTAGAGAAAGGAAAGTTGCTCTTCCTTTTGTTAAGCTTTTATTTAATCTCACTTGTATGCCTGTCCTGGAATTTTTCACTCATATCCACTGAAGCTATCGGGCTGAAATTTGACAGACACGTTTGGTTCTCGTGACAATGCCACCATTTTAAATCCAATTTGGCGGACGTTACAACAAGACAAGTTCAAAAACTAAAACACGACTACGGTCGGGTAAAAATTAGCTTAGGACACTCTTGCGATGAAGACGAATCGGTTGATACCTCGCTTATCAAAATCGGAATTTTAGTTTGAACACATAAGCCTTACATTGCCTTGCCTATGGATACTCAAAATATATAGCCTATGGATACTCAATACCTGAAGACGAATCGATTGACACATCGCTTGTCAAAATCGAAACAAAAGGGTGGAACATCCACATAACCACATATATAGATACATACATAGACTGTTAAACTCATTACCCTTCCCTTGCTTTGCTGTAGTCGGGTAAAAAGGTGATTTATCATTTACACAGCAATCCCTATGTTAGGAGTATCAAATGAAAGAGATTGATGAGCGAAACACAATAAATAAAGTGACTTTATTCTAAATCCAACATTGCTACCGCATAAAAGTTTATTTTTAAAATAAATGTTTTAAAATTAACTAATTCTATGTGAGCAGTTTACCATTTAATGCTCTGGCAGGAGTGACGCTTACGATCAGATGATATTACTGCTTACGGTCATGGTTAAATGTCGCAATCCTTCCGGTGAATTATATCCTAGCCCCACACAACAAATTAATAGCTGCCCAGCTTTGAAGATCAAGAGTAGAATAGAAATAAATGATTCATTGGCCATATAACTCGGTATGATATTCAAGGCAAGCCAAATCAACACATTATCTTCTAATTTACAACAATATTGTTACGAGCTGGGGTTCGGATAAAATTAATGTACGCTAATTACACCAAAAATTGAGACCTTTATTCGAAAAACCACAAAAAGAAATTAATCCGACAAATAACGCTCAAACACTCTTTAACTTGACTGTACACTCTTATCAATTATCAGTGAATACTCGCTTCGAATCACTTTGAATTCTATCTTATCCGCCACATAAGCTCACCCCTTTGTTCTCGATGCTAATTTTCCCACGCTCGAAAACAGGCATAAAAAGTTGTCCCATAAGTTTCCTACAGTTGTACCTCGAATCCTCACCACGAAGAAAGCCTAATTATTATGGTTTTGCTACGGGTGCGAGGAGAACTTCCAATCTTGTGAGCGGCTCGCACCCGTGCGAAGACGGTACCCAAACTGTAGGCATGTTCCTAAAAGTTTGTCCAGTTTAGAAACATTCCTATGTGTGACTCATCGAAAGTCAACACACTTTGCCGATTCTAGAAACGTTTCTCCCATTGACCTTCCTCTCGATTTTAATATCTACGTTTTATATGTTTCTAACTGATACCTTTTTAATTTTACTTTGAGCTGGCTCAGGAATACTTTGCTTGTAAATAAGTACCTTTTACAGAGCGCGGCTTTCCTGAGCCAACCTGTACCTGTAACCCCGTGCATCTACAGAGAGTTTCAGTCTCTCTGTGGCTGCATGTTCCTAACTATTTCCTAAAGAGGTACACGGCCATCCCGTATGCTTTAGATGTCATACGTGATGGCACGTAGATTCTACACTACGTTTTCCTATTTTCTAGGTCCATACAAAATAATATTTTTCTCGCTTATGCGTTAACTTGCTTACATGCTGAATAGCGCAAAGTGTTCGCAATACCTTTGCCCATCCAACTGTGTTCCCATTTTCTGATTATTGCGTTTATCTCTTTAAAAGCTTAAGTTCTAAGATTCTATACATGGCTACCCTGCGTATACATAAATATACCTATACTTATAGCTATATAGATCAGATGTTATTGCGCTCGTTAACAGCACGGCTACATCATGATAAGATCAAACGTTAGTGATCATATCGTTATATTGTTACATTATCCACAGTTAGAGGCGCTAGGCGGAATCCCGATTCGACCGTGATTGTTTTTTAGCCTTGAAAACCTACATGTTTGAACACTTGTTAAACCTTTGGTATCACGGAAACTCTACATTCATGATATTGCCAAACGTGGATTGACTGACATATCATTAAACGTTGATAACAATATGGTCAGTTTTAGCTGTCCATTTGATATGGCCAAACGTAGATTGACTGACATAACATTAAACGTTAATAACAATATGGCCAGTTTTAGCTGTCCATTTGATATGGCCAAACGTGGATTGACTGACATAACATTAAACGTTGATAACAATATTGCCAGTTTTAGCTGGTCATTTCATGAAATTATCGACCACATCATGAAGTGATCAATTCTACGAAATGGCTACGACACATACAAATAATTAATTTACCTATTCTAATGGTTATTGTATGCATTCATATATGTTCTTTTTTACTTTAACCATTCACGGCAGAGCTTCCCTCAGAATTATCATTCACAAAAAGGGCAGCCCCCTTTAAGCCGTTTAACAATTTTATTTAATAATACAGAAATATTAAAAAAAACACCACATTTATTTCCAGTATAATAAACATTGAATTACATGAAATTTAACGAATTTAGAAATATATATATATGTATATTAGGATTACTTTATTTTAGAGAGTAAATTGGCGCGAATCTGCGTGTTTTGGAACAGGGCTTTTATCAGGCTCCGCAGCTCTTCAGAACGGAAATGGATGGCCAAGGGACCGGAGCCGTCGCTCCAGTGGCTCTCGATGTCCTTCAGAGAGCCTCCGAGGACGAAGATTAGCTCTTGGAGCTTAATCCAGGATTTTACATGCCGCTGCATGTCGTCCGTAGTCTGGAAGAAAAATGTAACAAAATTGTAACAAACTTTCTATGCATCAATATTTTCTTTGTGATGTTTCAGACTGATGTATATCTTAGAGAAAGGAAAGTTGCTCTTCCTTTTGTTAAGCTTTTATTTAATCTCACTTGTATGCCTGTCCTGGAATTTTTCACTCATATCCACTGAAGCTATCGGGCTGAAATTTGACAGACACGTTTGGTTCTCGTGACAATGCCACCATTTTAAATCCAATTTGGCGGACGTTACAACAAGACAAGTTCAAAAACTAAAACACGACTACGGTCGGGTAAAAATTAGCTTAGGACACTCTTGCGATGAAGACGAATCGGTTGATACCTCGCTTATCAAAATCCAAGTCAGTACTGTCCCAGGCAGTCGATGCGCGCTCTATTTATACCGCGACGGACGCTTCCAGAAGGTACTCGTAACTACTCGTATGTACTAACAGTAGTCGGTAGGTATTTGAACTTTCAAGATCGGCGGCGCCTTCGATGTTGCCGCGCCCGTAGGTACCGTAGGTAGGGTAGGTAACTACCGCGCTTTCTGGAAACTTTTGTAGGTACCTACGCTCTACTAGTGTGTTCCAGAATGTTCCTTTAAATGTAGGTATAATAGAAACAGTAAGTACCAAAAAAACTGTACAATGAAGATAATTTAAAAAAATAAAGTCTAGGGAACTTAAAATAGGCTACTTAAAAAGAAAATATGTTTTTTTTTAAATCGTGTCTTTCTTTTTTCTGTTTGTTTGTTCGTGCATCACGTAATAACTACCGGACCGATTGCGATGCGGATTTTTCACTGTTGGATAGCTTAGGGTTTGACTTAAAAACTGGGGTACATGTAATTTTAATCCGATGCCGAGCAATAAGGTGCCGAGCAATCGATAAAAAAACTGTTTGACTGCTGAACGTATTTTGCCGCACCGCAATCGGTCCAGTAGTTTTTACGTAATGCGCGAATAAACAAACAAATTAAAAAAATTACACAACGATTAAAAAAAAATACATTCTTGTTCAGTAGTTTATTTGAAGTACCCTAGACCACACGTCGGCAACCCGACGGGCAGCATTATGTACCTACCTATGTTTAAACATTCCAAACTACCCGCTACACAAAGCAGGCCGTGCGTAATAATACCCACAAAAATTAATCAAACGAAATGTAAGATATTGTTAACTTCTATAGAAGTTAGCCGTGTGTATAACAATATGATTAGTTACAATCATATTGTTATAACTAATTGAAGAACTTTGCTTAGCAAATATATTTTTTGCAGCACTTATGCGAGGAAACTTTTTCAATCCTGAATTACAGAAAAAACATTGTTCTCGTTAGTGATGAACATTAAGGTGCCATCATTAGAAATTCTACATATTTAATAGCAAACATTCAAATATAACCCCAAATTCCTTGTCTCCAAACAGCTTATTATATATATATAATATTTTATTATTATTTATTTATTTATAGTTAACTTCCCTAAAGATCTCATCATTTGTGTATCCAAAGTTATTGCTCCAAATCGATATTAATATTATAAAGGCGAAAGGAACTGTCTCTCTGTCTGTTTGTTAACTTTTCACGACTAAACGGCTGAACTTGATGAAATTTTGTTTGGAGATAATTTGAACCCTGCGAAAGGACACGATACTTTTTTATCGCGATAAACTAAGCCGCGAGCAAAAGCTTGTAGTTATAATGAAGGGTTAATTAAGCTGCCCTAGAGTATTTTATTTATTTATCTTCTTTGTACAGACTTTATCGTACTTTTTTTTATTATAAGTATAGATATCTCGGTTAGAATACTAACAGCACTCACCCAGATGCGCTCCTGCACAAACTGCCGTCCGCTGTGGCTGTTGGTGGTCTGCGCCACGTGGAACAGCTGCGGAGCCTTCTGCACCACCAGGGAGTACATGTCCGAGAGCTGCTGCGCCATCTCCATGGATATGTCCTCGACTGTGCACACGCGGTGGATGAGCTCTTCCACCAGCATGTTCACCAGGGTTGCCATTAGCCTGGGGATCAATAAACAGATAGAAACTCAAAAAACAATCCTTAGTTTAAAAAATAGCCGGCCTTTTTACCTGCGGAGTTTGTTTGTTTTTTTAATGTTTTTGGGTTGTATACGTATGTTTGTATGTTCCTTTGGCGAGTCGTACATCGTAAAACGGCTTGATGGGTTTTGATAAACGATGTAATGTCGCCTTAATCACGAGAGAGACATACGATTATATTTACGGTATTAAAAATAAATAAATAAATATGAAGTGTCAAGAAACTAATATGGCGGCTTATAGCTGCCATATTGTATTTCCGATAGAAAAAAATAAAGTCCAAAACATATCGAGTGAGGTTTCAAAATGAAAGTCTTTAGAAGACCATTTCAAAAATATAAAATTAATTATCTAAACTTCTTATATTTATACAACATTCGGAGAATTTCAAAATTGGAAGGCATTTTGAATGTCAAAATAACAGCTTTTTATATTAGTTTACTTATATCTAGTCTAGACAAATAAATAAAGTGTCTGTTTGTAATATCAAAATAATAGCTTTTTATATTAGGTTACTTTTATCTAGTCTAGACAAATAAATAAAGTGTCTGGTTGTAATGTCAAAATAACAGCTTTTTATATTAGTTTACTTTTATCTAGTCTAGACAAATAAATAAAGTGTCTGTTTGTAATATCAAAATAACAGCTTTTTATATTAGGTTACTTTTATCTAGTCTAGACAAATAAATAAAGTGTCTGTTTGTAATGTCAAAATAACAGCTTTTTATATTAGGTTACTTTTATCTAGTCTAGACAAATAAATAAAGTGTCTGTTTGTAATGTCAAAATAACAGCTTTTTATATTAGTTTACTTTTATCTAGTCTAGACAAATAAATAAAGTGTCTGTTTGTAATGTCAAAATAACAGCTTTTTATATTAGTTTACTTCTATCTAGTCTAGCCAAATAAATAAAGTGTCTGTTTGTAATGTCAAAATAACAGATTTTTATATTAGTTTACTTTTATCTAGTCTAGACAAATAAATAAAATGTCTGTTTGTAATGTCAAAATAACAGCTTTTTATATTAGGTTACTTTTATCTAGTCTAGACAAATAAATAAAGTGTCTGTTTGTAATGTCAAAATAACAGCTTTTTATATTAGTTTACTTTTATCTAGTCTAGACAAATAAATAAAGTGTCTGTTTGTAATGTCAAAATAACAGCTTTTTACCAAATGCATACGAAAGTATATACGGTACTTATAACAAAACCTCATTTTTTAGAGTTTTTGTCTGTCTGTTTGTTTCAGCTAATCTCCGAAAAGGCTGGAATCGATTTTGACGGCACATTCACTGGAAGATAGCTAATGACACAAGGAGTAACAAAGGCTACTTTTATATTCGAAAAACAATTAGGGTTCGGCGCAAAAAAGAACCATAAACTTTGACTACGCGGGCAAAGCCGCGGGCTCAACTACTCTTTCATATGTAGGGTTATAACGAGCCTCCGCTTTCAAAACAGCGGAACTTCGGCAAACTCCGCATCTGCTAGTTTATAAGCAGAGCTATAGCAAACGTTTTGTTCTCCATTGTACATGTAACTAAATAAATTAAGTAAGGGAGAAGCGCGGGCGACGCGGGATGAACGTGGAGACATAAGCGAGGATGTGTTGTGTGGCCTTATAAGATTAATAACTACGTTAACTTAAGAAAGAACTATATCCCGTGAGTGATCCCTGAGTGATTCGTCGTGTGCACACTACTGAGGTGGTATCTCAGGGAATCTGGTAAGGTCTGTCTTAATAACGAAAGGGGGCCCTGGAGTAGTTAGAGAGCTTACCATATCAGCCTAAACGTGTCCCAAGGACAATTCGGTGAGTGCACGACTTCAATCCTAATTTACCATCAAAACCCTCGACTTAGTTTTTGTTTCGCCATACAGTCCACTAATTTGAATTTCGTTCGCGGTATAAAAACGGAGAAAATATAACACCCAGGGCTCAAACTATCTCCATATAAAATGTCATTAAAATCGGGTCAGCCGTTTAATTGTGAAAAGAACACAACAAATTTTATTTTGTTTATTTAAATTTGCTTTCATATGTCAGTTTGTTGGTACTCCTCTACAGTACGCCTAGTACAGAGCTGCGGATGGGTGTAAATAATATCAGCCTATGTACAAGTCCTCTTCACGACGCGACGGTCAGCTTCTACATCATCCGCGGCTAACCTCCACGCAAGATAACATGACGACATAATCTCGTTAAAATAATAAAATGAAAAAATTGCAAACTCTCACGAAAATTTTTCTAACGAGTAACGATACTTTGAAAGTGAAAGAATAAGTCAAAGTTTACTACCGCTAACTTGTCAGAGTGGCAACTCGTACTGCCAAAATGCAAAGAATACTCGAAAACTTTTATCGAATTCAAATACCACCATTTACTTAAACCCGTACTACCAATTTTAGTTCCTGCAAGTTTCGGCTAGAGGCGCTGCCTGTAAATGTATGGAACTAAACGAAACTACATTTCGTTTTTGAAAACTATAAAAACTCGTACTTGGGGTACAGGTCGTATTTTACAATCGATCTGGAATTCTGGACGAAACTTGGTATACAGGTTTAACGTTTTTTTTTTGTCGTCGGCTATTTTTGATTGGGGGCACTTCCTCCAAAGAGGGGCAAAAAGGGAGCTACTGAATAGCTGCGTCTTATTAGATCCTATATAGTTTCTTTTATTTTTATTTGAAAACTTTTATTTGGTTTCATAAAAAAATGGTGAAGATCTGATGAGGATCTCCGGCGTGATGAGCAGAATAGCTCCTTTTTAGGTTTCTACCAGTGGAATCAGGCCTTTACCTACTAGTTAGGGATTGATGGAACATCTGAGTCCCTATATTACACGGCCAATATTACGCGGCCAAATAATGTACAATCAATAATACGCGACCAATATTACTTGGATTGGCGTCGTAATATCAGGGTGTACATTATTTGGTTGCGTATTATTGGCCGTGTAATATCACCCCGTGCTGATTTTGTACAGGCGATAATACGCAGCCAGGATTACGAAACCAAAATATGTACATGTAATAACAGGTCGTGCATTATTGGCTGTGTAATACGGGCCGGACACTTTTTGTACGGGCCATAATGTACAGCCAATATTACGTGTACATCACAGATTAAAATATAGAAATGTCATAGTCAAAGCCTCGTTTGCACGTTCCAGTATCCTTTTACCACAGATTATGAATCGCGATTGCTCCGGCGCTGCGGGAAGTGTTGCCCCTCCGCCCTTGCGTAAGAAAGTGCAGGTACCAGGGTGAGCTGAAGCGGCGGAGGCTGGTCGGCGGAGGCTGGTCGCCGGAGGCGACCAAAAAGCCGAAGCTGCGGAGGCAGGACAGTGGACGGGAGCTGAACGCCCTCCACGCCTCCGGCTTTTTAAAAACACTCTAGTATAAGGCAAACAAGACCACGTGGAGTCGGGGTTGGCCGCTTCGGTTCTGTGACAGTTTTTTCTTCTTGACACTCGCCTACACAAACGAGGCATCGAGGAGTGATTCTAGCTTTGTCTATGGTTGGCTTCGTATTATTGGCAGTGTAATATTGGTCGTACAAAATCGGCACGGGCTGATATTACGTATTCAGTTGTACACGTAATATTGGTTGCGTAATAGTGGCCGTGCATTATCAACCAGGGGCCTAATTCTCTAATTTTAAGACGCCAATTCCACGCCACCTACGTTGAATTTGTTCGGGCGTGGAATTCGCGTGGAATTGGCGTGAGTGGTCATACAGAATCCAGGCCCTGGAATGATTTTGTACGGGCAATAATACACGGCCAGTATTAGCCGTCCAAATATTACGAATCCATGTATGTACACGTAATATCTGTCCGTGTAATATTGGCTGTACAATACTCAGAGAAATTATAACCGGAGAGGCCAAGCGTACGCGTTCCCCTCTGCCGAGGTACATGACCATTTTGATCGTGTCCGTTTATAAAAACTAGTTTTCACGATCGTTCGCCATTTCGCATTCACATCTGTCGCTATACGGAGCTCACCAAAAATGGTTTGTTGTACTGTGTTTATCACACGTAAGTAATTTACTACACAAATAAGGTATTAACTTCACCGTAAAATACATTATGTTAATACAAGCTTATGACAGAATAACGATACGTAATTTCTTAGTACGGGGGATAGTGATGTGACAACAAGGAACGAATGAACGCATCGCATAACATTAGGAAAGTGATTCATTATACAAACGAATAATAATAATTCTATTTTAATAGACTAGGGATTACATTACTTTAATTTCAGTGTTGAATTGAACAAGTAGCTCAAGCAAATTAATCCTTACTATTAAAAATGTAAAAGTGTGGTTGTTTGTTTTTTGTTACGCTTTCACGCTTATACCCCAAAATGGATTTTGATGAAATTTGGAATGGAGGTAGCTTATGAGCATTTGAATATGAAACTATTACCTGTTGTACAGATTTCCGAAATACCCTATCTTAAAAAAATGGATCACTTTTAGCCACAGACGCGATGGTTGGATTCCTTCAAGAACAAGTGCTATTTGCTCCGACCATTTCGACCCTTCAAGTTTTGCATTAGTTTTATTGTTCCGAGCGGACGGGAAAGCTAGTACTGAATAATATCGTTTTATTGATATTAGGGATACCTATTACGTGGTATTAGTCAAATATTAGGTATGTTTTTAATATTGATTTCATTGCGTAGTGAATGAATACCATCACTACGCAATATAGATATACTCGTAATATACAAGATTTTCGATACTCGCGGGGATTGGCACGTACCTATCACCTTCCTATTCTTAAGTGAAATGGTGATTTACTTTCCCTTCATACTTTAACAGACTTAGGACTTTCAACGACGAAATACTTGGCTCCTTATCTGATCCTTTGGCTTCGCTAGAACCAAAGCCGTCCCCAGAACCAACACCGTCTTCAGAATCAATGCCGTCCCCAGAACCAACGCCATTTGCAGAATCAATGCCGTCTTCACAACCAATGCCGTCGTCAGCATTGCAATTGCTATTTGTTAGTTTTTTTTTTTGCCATATTTCCAAATTCTCCGATATTTCCACGACTTGTCTCGTAAATAAACTTAGCTTAGATTTGGAATAAATAAAATAAGACTTATCCTCTTCTTGTCATTTACGGGGTTTCCTTCAGACAGTTACATAGGTATAAACTTAACTAAGTCATATCATAACATTATAAAAAATATTATGCTTAATGATGATATATTTTTATATTATTTTACCTCGAAAGAGAAAACTTAAAACACAACTAGAATTTAAAAGTAAAAAGATGAAGCAATTACAGGCAAAAACCAGATATTTAAAGAAGAAGGTAAATGACTTACAGGATATTTTGAACAATTTAAGTGAAAAGTCTTTAATAGATAGGGAAGCACGTAGAAGCCAAGCAATCAATAAAAAACGACTTACGTCTGAACGCACTTTGAAGAAATGTATTGTAATGTACTTTAGAGGTAATTTTGTTCATGGAATAACAAATAAATTACTTTCAAGCCAGAGAAATAATCACACGGGCAAAGTCACGGGCACAGCTAGTAGATAAAATAACAACATTGATCAATCCAAATTTCGATAATTAAGTATCATTCCTTTTATCGTTCTTTTACACCCCATCTCTAGTTTTTGCGCTAGTGTGTAACTAAACAATACTGTGACAACAGTAGTTTGTTAATTGTGTGCTTGTTTTTGTGTTTGTGTGTAGCTTATATTTGCGTGTGCGTTTATAGACGCCTCAACTTTCTGCAAGAATGTGCGTAAGTAAATGTGTGCTGTACATGTTTACCTCGCCTCCCTCGAAAACTGGCAGAAACATTTCACTACTAGAATTTGCGCTTGGGAACTCCGATTATAATTTCTCTGAGGTACAATACTTGTCGTACATTATTTTGGTCGTGTATTATCGTCTCCCGAACATCTTGGTTATTAATGTTAGTTTTACAATAAGGTCACTAGATGGCGCGCCGCTAGATTATTGTAAAAAAGTTTGTGCCCGCGAGGTCTACTGTTCGCAGAACTATTATTATATATATAACATATTAGTATGAATTCTATGGTACCAACCATCACCTGATTCCCCCATCACCTTCCATTACCGTACGACTAGACGATCAGCAAAGCGCCACCCTTTTATGGTTGAAACACCTCGCACAAAAACGAAGCTTTACGTTTTTTCATTTATTATAAGAACTGCAAAGGAGTGGAATGCCCTGCCCTCGTCAGTGTTTCCGGTAAATTATAGCCCCGGTGTGTTCAAGTCAACAGTGAATAGGTAACTACTAGGCAAGCGTGCTACACCTTCGACCACATCATCGCTTTCTATCCGGTGAGATCGTGGTCAAACGATTGCCTAGACCGTAATAAAAAAAAACAAGGTCTGGTTGTGGACGTGAAAATATGTTTGAAAATAAAATGAAGTGTCTTAATATCTTGAAGCCTGTAACCTGCTAGATACGGCATCATCACATTGGTAGAAATGTGAAGCTGATATCTCAGGGTGCAGTTCTGGACAGCACTATGAAATTTTAAATTCTGGGTGGCTCACCATGAGGCAAGCGACCTGGTCGTCTCATCGCTTAGTTTAAACAATGTTACAATTTCGCGAACAGTGAGCCTGCTGAGGCCAGACGAGCGTAAACAAGTAAATTTAGTCGACGCATTCGGTTTCTGTAATAGTTTGCGACAAATTCTGAGCCGTAAATAGACTGATAGCTGCAGCCGGATTCAGAGCGTGCGCAGGCGCAAACCGCATATTGTATGAAACCAAAAGCAAAGTAAATTACGGCGACGTAAAATGGGCGTAAATAGCGCTTGATAACGCTAGTCCTCATCAACCTTTACCGAGGCGCCGATATTTTAGTATTCCAATAACTTACTCGTTTCTTCGAGAGTATTTGTGGCTAGGTTGAACAGATGTCTCCAGTAAGCTTAAAGTTCGTACACTGCTTGGTCACTTAGCACAGTGATCAAATATAATAAGCTAATAGATGCTTACCTCATGAACACGTTTGAGGGAAAGACTCCAATCCAGACGTTCTTGAGGATGTGCAGCTGCCGAAGACACTGCCTTATAGCCGCCTCGGCGTTGTCGCCGAGCACGTCCTTCACCACGATGCAGTTCAAATCTAGAAAAATTAAATTAACATGTGCTACATTGGAATAGTCCCATCCGACTCCACAAAACCGATCCCTCTGAATATTTCATGCAAACAAATTAACATGTGTTACATTGGAATAGTCCCATCCGACTCCACAAAACCGATCCCTCTGAATATTTCATGCAAACAAATAACATGTGTTACATTGGAATAGTCCCATCCGACTCCACAAAACCGATCCCTCTGAATATTTCATGCAAACAAATTAACATGTGTTACATTGGAATAGTCCCATCCGACTCCACAAAACCAATCCCTCTGAATATTTCATGCAAACAAATTAACATGTGTTACATTGGAATAGTCCCATCTGACTCCACAAAACCGATCCCTCTGAATATTTCATGCAAACAAATTAACATGTGTTACATTGGAATAGTCCCATCCGACTCCACAAAACCAATCCCTCTGAATATTTCATGCAAACAAATTAACATGTGTTACATTGGAATAGTCCCATCTGACTCCACAAAACCGATCCCTCTGAATATTTCATGCAAACAAATAACATGTGTTACATTGGAATAGTCCCATCCGACTCCACAAAACCGATCCCTCTGAATATTTCATGCAAACAAATTAACATGTGTTACATTGGAATAGTCCCATCCGACTCCACAAAACCAATCCCTCTGAATATTTCATGCAAACAAATTAACATGTGTTACATTGGAATAGTCCCATCTGACTCCACAAAACCGATCCCTCTGAATATTTCATGCAAACAAATTAACATGTGTTACATTGGAATAGTCCCATCCGACTCCACAAAACCGATCCCTCTGAATATTTCATGCAAACAAATTATCCCACAAAATATTATTTTGAACCAGCTTTTGCCCGCGACTTCGAACGCGAACAGCTTTGTGCATTTAGCCATCAGATCTAGATCAAGAGATATAACAAGTCGTCTGTTTTTTAAAAGCTTTTATTTATCATATCTTGCAAACTGAATTAGAAACACTTCCTCTTATCCTACGGATTTGAATTTTTGCATGTTGGTTCAGTTCCGATGAAAATGCATTTTATGGTAAGCATGACCTACATCAACAACGAGGAACAGCTCCAGATAAAGGAACTCTTCAACAGTCACTAAATTTTGTGTACGCATTCTATAATGATAGCCGTTTTGAAGTTTCACCATGACATGGCTGCTGCACTCCGGGTTGGCTCCTGACCAGGTAATTCCTCAATGGTTAACAGCAGAGACACAAAATGTAAATGTGTATCACATTTAATTGTGATAGGCCGTTCCATGTTTCATCTTGACATGGCTACTGCACAAAAGCTTTTTTTAAATGTTATTACATTAACTTATTTCAACAAATAGTCAAAACATGGAGTCCCAGTCAGTCAGGTAGTCAAAACTCAAGTCACGATTCAGTAAAGTGGTGGAGGTTTATTTCCGGAGAGAACATGAAATGGCAAGATTTTTCACTTTTGTATCATTTGCCCACACTCGTGCACGTTAGTGAACGTTATGATAGTGTTCATTAACATTCCACCAATATCACATATTATAGTGTTCATTAACATTCCACCAATATCACATATTATTTGGTGAGTTCTCGAGTGGAGACTACGTTTTAGCAAATGTAGTGTAGGATGCCCCTGTAGCCAGGTGGAGGGACTACCTGCGAAAGGCGGCCTGAAGAGAATAGATGAGGGAAGCTGAAGACCGAGCTCAGTGGCGTGCATTAGGAGAGTCCTACGTCCAGCAGTGGACAGATATGGGCTGATGATGATGATGATTATACATTAACACTCGAAGAAACACAAGTTTGAGAAAAAATATCAAAGCAAAACAACCATCTCCACTTCGTTTCCCGCCGAAACTCCGGATGAGTTTATTGCTATAAAAAACATTCTAAGTCCATCTCCAGGGTTCAAACTATCCCCATACCAAATTTCATCAAGTTAACTTTCCACGGCTGTACCGATTATGATGAAATTGGGTATGGAGATAGTTTGAATTGGGGAAGGACGTAGGACAGTTTTCGAAGCGATATTGTACTCCGAGCGGACGAAATCGCGGGAAAAAGCTAAAATTTAAAAAAAATAATGGAAAAAGTATTGCTGGGTTACAATTTACTTTCTTGGCATGGCGTCTGGTGCTTTCTTTGTCTACACACTCAAATATTGTATTGGGACAAATGCGTCATCTGGTAAAGTTAAAGTTAAAGTTGTCTAGTCGATGCTAGGCTACAAACTAGATACAAAAAAATGTGATGATTATTGCAAACTTGGGATTTACTTTGTGTGAGAAAAGGGTCCAAATGCTGGTTCTAAAGCGCAACAATTATGGATGCATCTAATGGATACTAGGCAAAAAATGAAATTTGATCATTCCAAAATTGGGATCTAGTTGTGTGTGGAAAGTGTCAAAATTTGTCAGGAAGATAAATAATATTACTTTCTGTCAAATCAGATTGTGGTCTATAATGGCTGGTGTTAAAAAAATTGAAACGATAAGGTGTGAAATGATTACCAGAAGACCGTATATTGTCCAAGATCTGCTTCCGCTGCTGTTGCATGTGTATCGTGAGGTGCTTGTAGCCCAGGTCCCGTAGCTTCTGCACGAGGTCCACAAAGCTTATGGGGTAGCTCACCTCCCGGCCCTCCATCAACGTTAGCCACTTGTCGCCAAACGTTTGCATGTTGTGAGCAAGGTACATGCAGTTGTTGTGGAATAGAGCTGGAAATCAAATAATACCGATCAAGAATTGATTGAGTGATCAAAAAACCTGCATCGGAATTCTATAAGGCAATGCAATTTGTTACAATCAGATTTTCAAAGCAATATGACAACCGGTTGGTCTCATGGCTAGTGATCCTAGGTACGTAATCAAACGGTTGCGGGTTCGAATCCTGCAAGGTGCAATCATTTGTGTGATGAGCAGAAATGTTTGTTTCCGAGTCATGGAAACAATATTCGTATATATGTATGTTTATCCGTTATCTAGTACCCATTACTATGGGTATCCAGGTATCAGGGTATCCTTGTTTGGGGCTAGGTAATTGGTGTGGAATTGTCCCGAATACATTTATTTTATATCAACTCTAACGCGCAGCATTAAGTGCTCGTGATAATGAAAATTTGATTGCAACAAGTTATGTAATTGCCCCGCTGGTTCTTTATTTTTTCACTAATAACTTTTTAGCAAATATCACTTTGAAGTGCACTGATATGATACTGACTGATATACACACATCGGCTTTAAGCTGCTAGTGTATTATATAATCATAATAATAATATGTTGCGGCGGCATCGTAGAATTTATCATTTCATGAAATGGCCAGCTCAAACTTACCACAATAATGAAACATCAACGTTTAATGATATTTCATTCCACGTTTGGCCATGTCATTAAATATCATTAATGTAGGTAGAGTTTTCATGATACCATAGGTGTTCAAAATAGATTCAAACAGAAGGCAAAGGCGGAAGGACGCTCCCGCCTTAGCCTTCTAACCTATCACGGCCATGTCGGGCTTCCGCCGCCTAGCGGTGGATAATGTAACTATTTTACGATATGATCACTAATGTTTGACCATATCATGCAGTAGCCGTGCCATTAGCTGTTCATATCGTCCAACTCTGATCATTCACTCCTGTGGCCAAACCATTTCATTATGTCACCGATAATTTCGGATAATTTTTTTTTTAACAATTTTTACAACTATTTCATGAAATGATCAATTCTACATACAGACCAAATTTTATTAAAATCCATTCAGCAAACAAACTTTCGCATTTACCTATAATATATATAATATTAGTAATATTTTTTTATTCTGTTTAGTGACGAGTCTAGCAGGTTGCTCAACTGTCAGTAAGGGTCACAACTGCCCAAAAACAGATGCAGTGCCGCCCAGAACTTAGTTTGCAAAATCTTGTCACTGCACTGCACTCTTCACCCTGAGACGTTTTTAAGTGTCATTACACTGTTAAACTCATTACCCTTCCTTTGCTTTGCTGTAGTCGGGTAAATAGCGAGAGAGAAATACCTAAGTGAGAAAGTTTTGAATGATTGAGATGGCATACCTAAGTCTAGATATTAAAACTTAACTCCAAATAATATTCAAGATGTATTGATAAGCTCAGCAAGCATGTTCGAAAAGTTTGTACTATTTCTATCAGACTAGAAAATGAATAATTCTAAATCATACGAAAATTACCGATTTTTTTAACTGCTACTACTGTAGAGCCTCTATCTATAATACGAACACCTGAAAATTACCCCCTGTTGGTATTCCACGGAGTGTTCAGATTATAGTATGGAGAAATCAATAATAAGGCATTATTTGAAATAATATAAAGATTTTAGTGTGACACCAACAATGTACGGCAGGTAACTGGTGAGTGCGGGATACGGTAAGGGCCGAGGCGTTCAGATTATAGAGGTGTTCGGTTTGGTTTATCAAAGATCTGCTATAAGTGAAATAAACATGAGCAAAGCGAGATGGAAAGTTTTACAGGTTTTTCCAAAACAAATGAAAATAAAGATTATACGTAACTGCAAACCGAGAAAAGATGCCCGAGTGAAACGAAGACAATTTTTTTAAAGTTAAAGAGATAAATTTAACATAATTAAAGATTTAAGCAACTTTAAGGTGTGGGCCAGCAATCGGTCTCTTACGTAAGAGGCCTACCACTACAAAAATTTGATTAAATTAGGATGTACTCAATGCTGTTTTGAAAACTTACCAACGTATTGGGGGATGGTCTGCAAATAGTTTTCATGATGATACGGCACCACAGCATCATACAACTCAAAGATCAGTCTCGTCGTATTATACAACTTTTTGCACACCACATCTGGACACTGCACAGCTTGTTCCATTATCATATGAACCAAGTCCAGTAACTCCTGAGCAGATTTTGAGATCATACACCTTGGAAAGTAGAATAGACCTTTTGGAATTGTCTTATTCAAGATATTCAAAGCTTCTTGGTCATTGTTTGTGCTTGAATTGGGCTCATTTTGAATGCCCTCCACCCCTATTGACATAGTGGCACTCAGATCTTTTAGCATTATTGTCCTAGCATACTCTAGTAAATGCATGCTAGCCTTATTGGCAAAAAGAACATCAATATTTTCAACATATTTCAATATCGATATACTGCTGTCGCGAGGAAAGAAATTAACACTGACTAGAAAATGCTGGAATTCCTCTATTTCCACAGTAATGCGCCCATAATTTTGTAGATCAATTATATTGTTCGGTATGGTATCTATGAGACAATCTTCAATTAAAATATCAGCAAATCTAAGACTCAATTGTTTACCGAGCATTGACATTAGAGTTATATTAGGATCGCTTTTGAAGTTTGTGCTCAACTTTTTACTGAGAAAATGGAAGAGAAGCCTGTTATTGGATAACACATCGTTGTAAGCTGGTTTTGAGTTTTCTTTGTGTGTTATTGTAATAGTTGCAGAATCATCTGTTTCCACAAGCACCTCACTCTCATTATGCAAAATAGGTGTAAGAATCTCCTTAAATAGAAATTGGGAGAGCTCAATAATCTTTTCTGGCAACTTCCTGCATATCTCAAGAGCTTTCAGCAGATCGTAGCAAATTAACGACTCATCAAATTTTATGGTTATGTAGACTTCTGTTTTCCGAGTTGACGTTTTGACCTCCCAGTGTACAAGTCTACTCCATTCTGAATATAGTTCATGGATCAGGTTGTCCAAAATAAGTTGAGCTGTCTCTCTGGTTTTAGATGCAATTTCTAAGAAGTCAAAGCCATCTGTAGGCAGCTCTAAGTATTGGACCAAATCACAAACAGCTTCTACAGACCTTGTAAAGCTTTGTTGTTCTCTTCCTTCATCAAACTCTTTCACATATCTGCCACATTGAATTACATCTCCTACCAAATTAGTGGCAAAAGAAACACACTGCAATTCTTTAGATAGACTATTATAGTTCTCAATGGACTTGACTATTTCAGCCATTGTTTCTTCCTCTATTTCTTTTTTGCAATTCTCCAAGTGGTCGACTAATAACTTACTCTCAGAACACAGTTCATCACTTTCACTAATTATATTTTGTATATCATATTCACTACCAGCTAAAAAAGTTTTCAATTCATTCTTACGTGACTCTATTTCCCTAACAATAAGTGGTATCTTATCTGAAGGTTTCCAGGTTGAATCTTCATGGTCCAAAATATTTTTTACAATTTCAGTTACATTGCAATCCGTCATTGTAAAGCCTATTTTCTTTTGCTTCTTTCTTTCTTGATAGTGGGCTCTGGATGGCGCTCTCGTTTCGGCGACCGCTTGCTCGAGGGTCGATGGTCTCGTGAGGAGTAGTGGTATTTGTTTGAATTTACAGCATTACGTATTGTGTTCACAAGAAACCGTTTATTGGCTCTATGTTGAGGTGATGCTCTTATCCATCCGGAGGGGCCGACTATTTCTGCTCTTGCAGCACCTTGGACTGCTTCCCGCATAAGCTCCTCTACGGCTAGTCTAAAAATATTATTTTATTAATTTAAATAAGTCGTTTGGGGTGCACAATCACTCAGGGATTGTAATACTGTAAAATATGTATAAACTATACTTACTTTTCAAGAGCTTCGTCATCTAGTGTTTCATTTTCAGGCTTCTTGGTAATGTCTTCGTTCTCTGTCATAGTTTATTTGAAACACTAAAATACTCCACCACTTTCACTGGGAATCTTAAATAATATCCCTGTAAAAATCCATTTCACGAATTTTCCATCAAGAGAAAATACGAAAAAACAAACACGAATTTTGAAATTGACACTGACTTTTTAAATGCCTGGGGCGCGTTCACTTACAACGTTCGAGAAAGCACGAATCATCCGTGCGATTATCGCTCGATCATCCGGGCTGTGTTCACTTACACGCTCGAATCATCCGTGCGATTATCGCTCGATCATCCGGAGATAGTGAACGACTTTGGACGTCCACATACAACTGACAACTGTCAAGTGTCAGTTTCATACTATTCCTCCCCTCCCCTACTATTTTTCGGATGACCCAGGCGAACGCCCGGACAACGCCGTGAACGATTTCGAGTGTACGCGCGGGTGATCCGTGCGTCCTCGAACGTGCATGTGAACGGGCCCCCGGAGTTAGTCAACGACTTTGGACGTCCACATAGAACTGACAACTGTCAAGTGTCTGTTTCATACTATTCCTCCCCATCATCATCGTTGACCTTCCACCTCCCTTCTGGAGGGTGGTAGGGTTGGGCGTCGGGCTCCTTGCCCACTGCCCTGGCAGCAACGCGCAGAAGCTTCATCCCCTGGGGCACTGGCAGGCTGCCGGTGGCCACTTCTGGGTGCAGGGGCTCTGCCGGTGGCACTCTGCGTTGGGTTTGTTGGTTGGTTTAGGAGTGTTATGAACTAGCGCCGTTGCTCTCCACATCCTCATCCTTCGGCGGGAGGATGTCTCTGGGCAGCGGAGGTAGCTGTGGGGCGTCAGATGGTCTTGTGTGATGCGGGGCGATGTTCCGCAGATGGGGGTGTGGCCCATTATCGGCGCGGTCGTACATCTACCGCCCCAGTCGGACCACGAACTCCTCTACTGATTTAGCCCTCACATCACGGGTGATGACGTCGTTTCTGACGTATGTGCCCGCTCCCATGCAGATCCTCAGGGACAAGTTCTGTACGGACTGCAGTTTGGCCCTATTGGTTTTTGACCATGCTGGTGCTGCGTATGCTAGGCGTGTACAAATGTAAGTCTTGTACACATCTATCTTGGTCCTGAGTGGCAATTTTGAGGATTGTACCGGTCGGAGCAGTGCACGGGCGGCCTTAACCTGCCGTATGACTTAATCTACTTGTGGGCACATCCTCAACGACCGGTCAATGAGAACGCCCAGGTACTTTACAGTAGTCTCCCACTGGACGTCCTGCCCTCGAAATTGTAGTGGTGGTGGCAGAATGCGTTTGTTGCTGACTAAAATCGCGGCCGGCTTTCCAACGTTGGCGGCCATCCGCCATTTGTCAAGCCACTTTGGTAATGTGTTTAGGATCTTCTGCACTCTGCCCGCAGCTATGGCTGGACTGACAGAGGAGGTGAAGTACGCGCTGTCATCTGCAAATAGTGCCAAGACGACACCCCTTTCCCCTTCCCAGAGGTGCTCCTTCTCCAAGACCGGGATGTCGTTTGTGTACAGCCCGTACAGGATGGGAGACAGGCAGCTTCCCTGTGGAACTCCTGTTCTGATGGTATTGGTATTTGATGTGGCGTTTTTCACCTTTACTTGAAATCTCCTTTGGTCCAGAAATGATGCCACGATTCTTGTTAAAGCCGGTGACGCCGTTGTTTGTAGCAGCTTATACAGGAGCCCCTCATGCCACACCCGGTCAAATGCCTTCTCTATGTCCAGGAAGACACCGATGGTGTGGCGGCCCTGGTTCATTTCTTCCGCCAGGTGGTGGAGGACTCTTGTAAGCTGCAGAGTTGTGGAATGTCCAGAGCGGAAGCCGTGCTGTTCGTTTCGTAGTACTATGTGGGGCTTTAGCCTTTTTAGTAGCAGCCTCTTGAACAATTTGGCTATGTGGGGCAGTAATGTGATTGGTCTATAGCTTGCTGGTAGTCTGTGGTCTTTCCCTGGTTTAGGTAGTAATATAACATTCCCTATCTTCCATGCAGAGGGAAAGTGTTGTGTCCTAAGAATACCGTTGATCAGGCGGGCCATAGAAACCTGGCCTTTGGCTGGTAGTTTTTTCAAGGCCATGTTGGTGATATTGTCCTGGCCTGGCGCCTTTTTGACCGGGAGTCGGAGAATCATTTTCTTAACCTCGGTCGGTTGGATGAATTCATCACCTCCAAGGGGGGGTGGAGTTGATGATAGAAATTTGGCCACTTTGTGTGTTACTTTCTGGTGGAAGTCGGTGATGTGTTTGCTGGTACGAGTATTTGGAGGTAAGGGATGTAGTTCGAACTGTTTCTCTAAATGGTCGGCCAGGATCCCAGCCCTGTCTTGAGCTATGTACCTACGCTGACCCGTGTCATCGAGCAGAGGACATATGGGCGTCTTGGCTTGGGTGAGTTGACGATTTAGCTGATACAGGTTGGATTTTGTGGGGTCTTCGTCTATCTAGTTATTAGTACATCTTTTCTAAGTTATGTGCGGTTTTCCATCGCTCCGTGCTTCGGAGGGCACGTTACGCTGTCGGTCCCAGCTGTTATTGATTAATAGCAGTCGTTAAGCCATATCAGAGGCCCTCGGGCGGCTTAATAAACTCTGACATCAGAGGCCAGCACTACCTCATACGACAAACAAACAACAAACAAACAGTACATCCCACGAGTGCCCCCGCCAGCGCTGTACCTTATCAGACAGCTTCTTGGCTAGCTTGTTGAATTCCGTTCCCACTTTTGGACATCGTGTTCGAGCCCAGAACTTGCGGAGGTTTCTCTTTTTTCTCCACATGTCTCAGAGCTGTCTATTCCTCCCCTCCCCTACTATTTTTCGGATGACCCAGGCGAACGCCCGACGACGCCGTGAACGATTTCGAGTGATCGCACGGGTGATCCGTGCGTTCTCCAACGTAGTAGTAAGTGAACGCGCCCCTGCGCAGCGTTCATATATTTTAGCCACATATTGCTTTTTTTGGTGCCCGCAGGACAATTACTTATCTTGTTTCAATCAGATTTTCATTATCACGTGCAATTAATGCGACGCGTTAGAGTCGATATTGCCTATGTGGGTGCGGTCAACTAACATGCGTGTGCACTTCGGTGTATGTGTGTGTCGTCTTCCTAGTTCAGCAGCCCGATTACATAACTTGGCTTCAATCGAATTCTCAGTATCGCAACCACTAATGCCTTGCGATAGAGTCGAAATTACTATGAAAAAAGTGATAATCCGATTGTAGCCAAGTTCTGTAATTGGGCCACTGGTAATGAGGAACACAATAAAAATCCAAAGCACTGTTCATCCGTTGTCGTGGTAATTTATTTAATAATGATATATACGAGTTATGTGTCCGTCGGGTGGCGGCTAGGTGAACCAGGGGTGGCAGGATCAGGTGCTTAGCATTAATGAATTTGACGGCTTGAAACCGATATGATCAACATTACGTAATCACACTGCTGGTGTTTTAGGGACGAGCGATGAGCTCGCTTTCAATACGTGGCTGGTCTGTTCTGTCTTCCTCCACGGGCACGAAATCCTTATAAAACAACCTCCGCGGGGGTGAGTACTGGCCTTGTGACAGTACATACATAGCCCTTACGGATACGTAGTCCTTACGGATCTGTAGTCCTTACGGATACATAGTCCATACGGACAGTAGAGTAACGAATGAAACATTATCAGTAAATGAATTTCATCGTTTCATAAGTCCATCTTTGATAGTAGTAATTTATGAACAATAAAAAATATTTTTTAAGTTTTTGTTTCATGTTTTATTTTGTTAGGGATTTATATGTTTTCTAAAATAATTTATTCTATGAACTTTTATTTAACTTTGTATGTATGTAACACTTGTATGTATGTATCAATCTATGTATTTCTGTCTGACCTGGAATCTTGTGGCTCAAATTTCGAGCACTTCCCGATTAGCTATCCTGCTGAAACTTTCAGGGTAGCTCACAAATCGATGACTATGAAAAAGTAGAAATATAATACTCATAAGAGCTTCTTCTTTTAATTGATATTTTTATATTATACTTATTGGTGCCGGACTCGCGTCTCCCCTGATTTTCCCCCTTGGGGAGACATCAGGATTTTTTGGTTTGCTTTGCTTGTTAATGTTTTCTCGTCCTCCATAACATAGTGCCTCAAAATGAAAGTCTTCAATCAGTGTGTCCTACCAGCCTAGAAAGGGGCGTATCTAAAGATTTGGCGCCCCAGTCCTATAAGGTTTGCCGCCCTATTAAAATAGAAAAAACTGGACAAGTGCGAGTTGAATTCGCGTGGAGAGGGTTCCGTACGATGAATATTTATCTCACAATTGATAAATTTGATGTTATTGTAAGATAAACAAGCACAAATAAAAGAAAAATATAACACTTCACCGCCATTATAGCTAAGAAGTTTCTCAATCACATCAGCTTTCACACATAAAAAATCGGTCCAATCGTTTGGGAGCTACGATCCTCACTCAAGGGGAGTGAAATTATAGCTAAGAACCATCTCGCTTACCCCTGCTTTCAAACATAAAAAACCGCAACAAAATCGGTCCATTCATTTGGGAGCTACGATCCTTAACCCCATTCCATTAGTAATAACAATTATTATTTACATTTCTTGAAAAATCCGATTTCCCTCATTTTTTGTTTTATCCATATGACAGGGGAACTTTTGGTCTTGTATATTACTGTATATTATATTATTGTCTTTTATTATTATTCGGCTGAACGAATTTTGAAGATATGTAGTATATTGTACTTTGTAGCTACTTTTGGTCCTGGAATAACACGTATGGGCTACTTTTAAACGAATTGAGCACGCGGGCAAAGCCGCGGGTACAGCTAGTACCTAATATAGGTGTATATATATATATATATATCTCAATAGCGAGTCAAACAGATTGAACTAAAGAGTCCAATCCTTAATATATATATATATATATAGTCCAATCCTAATATATATTAAGGATTGGACTCTTTAGTTCAATCTGTATGACTCGCTATTGAGATCAGGGAAAAATTGAACGTAATTTATTCTGTGAAACCTTTGACAACGCTTCCAACTGTTTAAATTTCAAACATTTGTGAATACATTTAAAAAAGAGGATTGTTTTTCTTTTCGTTGGTTGTGTTTGCGTGCTTCTCTCCATCAGCGGGCCTCCTGGCAACACCTACCCCTGCCCTGACAAAATGAACCCTACATAATGCAATGTGATTAAACAACTAAAAAAACTCACAAAATATATATCTAGATAGATTCTTTTAATATATTTAAACTAAAATAATCTAGGTATAGAGTAGTTGTATTATCCTCCGCAGCTTTGCCTACGTGGTCATTTTTCTGAGGAAAAAGTAGCCTATGTATTCCAGGACCAAAAGTACATTAAAATACTTTAGCTGTCAAATAGTTTTTCATCAATTGCTCGGCTTTACTCATCAGATTGAGATACAAGGTAGATAGGCACATTAGTTTTTAAGTCAAAAGTAGTCAAAACCCAAGCTCAAATGCAATAAACAGGAGCGTGTAACAGTGAAACCCGCATTCTTATTTTACATTTACGAATTTTCATGTAACTTTACTAATTTAAGCAGTGAAACAATATAGTTTTATGGTTTAATTAATGTTTTATATGTTTTTATATAGGAGTAACGAAGCGAAACACCAACTCATCGCTTCAAGCTAACCTTACCTGCACATGATGCATCCTACTGGTTTACTAACGAGGCTCTGGCGACCGACAGGTGGCAGTATAACCATCCAAATACGAATGTAGCAAAATGGCGCAGGCCGGTAAGACGGGCAGCAGCGTCACCGGTACAAGAAGCTACACCCTGCGATCGCCAACCCGCATGCCCAGCGTGGCGATTATGGGCAAAACCTCAAATGAACAGCACAAATAGAAAATAGTTCCCGGCCGCCTTGCTAGTCCGAAACAAGGTGGCGGTCTCGGAAATGGCAGGGCAGGGGGTGCGAAGAATCCCCGGGTGACGGTATGCCACCAAAAACAAAAACAAATCGACTTGGCTACGTATAAAGGACGAACGCTTAGGCTAGCCAGATGATCACTTGGCACAGTTAGAATCGGAACTAGATAGGACACGGTGGCAGATTCTGCGGTTGAGCGAAGTCCGTAGAGAGGGAGAGGACACCTTAACCCTGGTATCAGGCCACATTATGTATTTCCGAGAGAGCGATCAACAATCCCAGGGTGGCGTTGGATTCCTCGTCAATAAGGCCCTCGCTGACAATGTTGTAGAAATCTCCAGTGTTTCAACCAGGGTAGCGTACGTAGTACTTAAACTTATCGAGAGATACAGTATCAAGGTTGTACAGGTTTACCCAGCAACCTCGAAACACTCGGACGATGAAGTGGAAGATATGTATCATGACATATCTTCAGCGCTCCATAATACCACTCAAGCGCACTATTGTCATGGGGGACTTTATCGCCAAAGTGGAAGTACATGCTTGCGGTGAATCGACGGTAGGTCCACACGGTTATGGAAGCAGGAATCACAAAGGGCAAATGCTCGTCAATTTCTTGGAAAAAGAGTGAGTGTACATGATGAACTCTTTCTTTGAGAAACAGCCCCAAAGAAAGTGGACGTGGCAAAAACCCGATAGCGAGACAAAAAATGAGATTGATTTCATTATTACAGACAAGAAGCACATACGAGTATTCAGAGATGTCTCAGTGATTAGCAGGTTTAGTTACGATAACAATCACCGACTTGTCCGAGGCTCTCTGAATATAAACTACAAGCTGGAAAGATGTCGAATGATGAAGTCTACGCTCCGTCCTAACCTGCTTCAAACCGTTGTGGAATCAGAGCAGTTTCAGCTCCACCTACAAAATCGATTCGCTGCTTTGGAAACCACAGAGGACGTAGACGATAGTCTCCAACAAGTGGTGGGAGTCCTGAGGGAAGAGGGTGTGAAGTTTTGCCAGCTGCAACGTGCGGGCCTGAAGTCCAAGCTCTCGGCTGAGACTCTCCAGCTTATGGAGAACAGACGGAACGTTACGCAAGCCACGCCGTCAGAAAAGTGAGCGCTCAATTGTTAAATTACTAAACTGGTGCGACTTGGCTTCTAATGCTCCAACACACACCAAATCGAAAAGGTGATTGAGCAAACGTAGTGTAGGACGCCCACTGGCCAGATCACTCTATCTGGCCAGTGGGCGTGACCTGTGAAAGGCGGAAACTGGATGAGAGGAGCCGAAGATCGGGCTCTGTGGCGTTCATTGGGAGAGGCCTACGTCCAGCAGTGGACGAGCACGGGCTGATTATGATGTTGACGATGATGACGTTTCGACTTGCCAACTTATGAACTGTACTAAACTCGTCTGTTTACACGTGCGGCGAGTTTAGTCTTCGGGATAAGCAAAGGCGCGCGGGAGGGATGAACTTGCACTTGACTTGCTGAAAAAATAGAACGTCTTTCTATTTACTGTACTTAATCGTTAAGTTACTACTTACCTGTCCAAACGACGATAAGAATTAAACTTGTTGAAGTCGCAATTTAACTCGCTACTTAGCTAAACAGAGTGTAAATCAGCCTTAACTGTGGCACAGTAGTGCTATTAGCTAACTTGGTTTCAATCCAATTTTTAATGTCGCTATCACTAATACTTGCTATGAAATATTGCGTGTTACATAAGAAACAAGCTGGGTAATAGCACTACAGCACACCCGCACACGTTCCACTCCCACTTCTTGTTTTTTCTACTTCTTCTTTTTTTATTTCTTTAACGGCTTCTGTGGAGGCATTGGCCTACTAGCAATTTCGCCAATGTTAAGTTTAATAGTTTATATAGTAATGTCACGTCACAGTCATTAATTGTCAAAGTCACGAATCAGTAAAATGGTGGACATTTACTAAAACTTTCGAAGAAGATTTGCAAAAACAAAATGCCATTTATATCTGCGTTTGATTCTTTTGCCTACACTCGTGCACGTTAACAAACACCTAATAGTTAATATTTCACCAATATTACACATCAACACTCGAAGAAACACAAGATTGAGAATAAAATCAAACTCTACAACACAACATTTAGAATTTTTGCAAAAAACCCCGTGTTTTTTCTATTCCGTTCAGCGTGACCATATTTTTTTCGGCCAATCTACTGTGGCATCCTACGAAATACTACCAAATTCTACTGAACAAAAAACGTAATCTACTTTATATATACTCTTCGGTTTTTGTGTTATTTTATGAATAAAACACCAACCATATTTTAATGAAATGTAATTTTATATAAATAACCCAAATCTACACATTATTTATTTATTTATTAATCAGTTTTTAAAATTACAATCGTCATTTACGTTTTAAATGTACTTAGTGTTATTGCATCCAATAACATATTATTATTACGATCAGGGCTAAAATGTACACAACCTCCTTCAATAAGTGTTGTTTCAGGCGTTGTCTTTCATTTCGTTTATATTTTACGATAGTTCAATTTGGGTAGGGTTTGGTTAGCATGGTTTTAATTTTTTGTCAAAGGAATTTTAATTTTATCATTTGTCTGACTTACAATTTTGGCGGAAGTAAGATACATAGGTATTTTTATTTTGTTCATTCTAAATATGGATTTCCGCAAAGTAACGCCTGAGCCTATCAAATATCGAAATTATAAATAAACCTTAGTTTTTACAAAATATTTAGACACTTTCGCGATGAAAAATTAGCAGTGAATGAAATTGAGAATTAATGAAACTTTTGGTCTGTCTCTTCTTAAAAATGACTACGGGCGGGGAACTCCGGGCCTCCAACCACATAACTTAGCTTCAATCGGATTGTCAGTATCGTTATCACTAATGCCTTGCGGTAGTGTCGAAATTGCTACGAAAAAAGTGATAATCCGATTGTAACCAAGTTCTGTAATCGAGCCGCGGATAAATAAGAATTTTGAAGTTCAAGGGTTGCCATCACCAAACATTTTTAAAACTACTAAAAGAACTGACAAAGTTCTAAAATCTACCAAAAAAATGCTCAATATTTTTGTCTACCGTTAACCGCTCGGTTGTCCACGCGCTGAAGACCGCAGGACCAAACTGATAACCCAAATAAAAAATGGCCGACGCGACACATCTAACCTCAAACTGGTAATTGATTGTATATGCGTTGAGACTACAGGTACTTGATGGTCAACCCACAAAAAAAAGAAGGCCGACGCGACACATCTGGTCGCAAATTGAGGATTTATTGGGTACGGGCCGAGATCACAGGTATCTGATTGTCAACCCACAAAAAAAAAACGTCTACGCGACACATCTGGCCGCGCTGACGTTGCGTAAACAAACAGTTTTTATGACCACTTCATTGAGCGCTTAGATAAACAAACTGGTGATTTATGGAGCTAAATAGGTACGGCACATATTTCAAGTGTTTATGTTATGGGTTTCGAAACAAAATAATTATATAAACACGCTTAGATTTGAATGATTATTGAGGTCAATAATGTTCAAAATCGAGTGGCAAAATTTACGTTGCTATCGAGTGGTCCGATGATGGATGAAAACAAAAAATGTGACTGTAGCGTTAGTTGCGATGATCAATGAAAACAAAAAAAGTGACTGTAGCGCATAGAATCAATCGAGCGGTTATAGTCACTTGAAAGGCCTAAATCTACTGAAAAAAGTAGAAATCTACTGCATCTGGTCACACTGATTCCGTTGGAATCATTTATTATATTTGTCCAATGAATTTATGGTGAATTCGACGAATGCATCCATAACTGTAAAATTATTGAAAACTGGCAACAATTTTGAATGCGTGGAGTGAAACGTCAGCCACGTACTATCATCTGTCAACATTTTGCAGTATTTTACTCGAGGTGGCTTGGAATATCTCATTTTATTTACAGAAAATAATCACAGAAAAAGGTAAAACAATTTTAATATTATTCCTTAGCCAATACTGCATTGAAATAACTGAAAACCTATGCGAAAACCCGTCTCCTTCATCTAAAAAATAAAGTAAAACTACCTTTTACTTTCATATTCTATTTTCTAATTAATTTTTTTGGTATTTCAGACAGAATGGCAGCGAAACTGTTGTCCCTTATCCTCATTATCGCTGCGGCGGTTTCCGCGGATGACGAGCCGGCGTTGGCGCGGCTATTGGTTTCGAAACAAGTGTTAAATAAATACCTTGTAGAGAACATGGATATTCTGATTAAATACACATTGTACAACGTTGGGACAGCGCCAGCCGTGAACGTAAAGCTCGTGGACAACGGGTTCCACCCGGAGGTGTTTGCAGTGGTCGGCGGGCAGCTGACGGCTGAGATCGACCGCATTCCTCCTCAGACCAATGTCTCACACGTAGTGACCGTGCGGTCCAGCAGATACGGCTACTTTAACTTCTCCTCCGCCGAGGTTTCATACAAGCCCAGTGAAGACGCCACTGAGGTAAGTTTAATTTAGGTGAAAGTCATTAAGGAATTGGTTCAATATGTTATGAGTTCATTCTGCTTTGGTGCCTATTTGGTTTTTGTGTATTTTATATACCTATTAACACTTTAACACTTTCACTGCTGACCTTAAAAAGCGAGTCAAGCTCCGGGTGCTGATGATGAAGTCACTGGGTTAAACTCACGTCTAAAAACACGCTAGGTATTGCAGCCTGGCGTTGCGCTTTCTAAAACACAACATATATGTTTTCTGCAGTGAGAGAGTGAATAAATTACACAAAATGATGTTAACTGCACAATATTTCAAAAGACAACAATTTAATTTCAAAGTACAGGAAGCAATATCACAAATATACATTTTATACCAATAACCTATTTGATTTGTTTGCCATAGTTGGCATTAACCGGTAACTGACCCGCCGCCTCCCTCCCGCCCCCGCCATATACACACTTGACGCGGCAACACAAATGAGAGGACCACCCACATCGTAACGTAAACAATAAATCTTTATGAGCACTTCAAAGGGTCTTTTGTTTATACAATTTATGGGTTTGAATCGTGACAGACGGCACTATTTGTTTAAAGTGTTGTTGATAAGTTATAGGCAATGTTTAATTTCTAAAAAAATGTTGGAAATTGATAGAAAAAAAATAGAGGAGTGTTTTTAAAAAACATTATTTATTTCTGAATCTAAATCGATAAGGTATATATATTTTTGCTTATCTAAGAAGTTCAATCAACAAAGCAAGTAAAAAAAGTTTTTAAAAAATATTTTTGTTTAATTTTTTTTTATGTAGATTTTGGCGCGAAAACATATTTTGGCGGGAGAATATGGGCCTGATATAAAAAAAACATTTATAAAAAAAGTATAAGTATTTTTTGTTTTTTTTTTTTTTTTTCTTAATTTAATATTCAATAACATAAATACTAAAACAATAAAAAAAGATTTATCTGCTCCATAATTTAATTAAAAAATCAGAAAAAAAACCCGCCTAGTTTAAATTCATTTTTGCTTGAAACCGTTTCCCATCAACAATTTACAAGCTATTTCAAAAATATATGTATCATTAGAAAGGGCTTGAAACTACGGTGAAGTTAATGCGTAACACTAAAAACGTAAAACCGCGCCCCCGTCCGATCCGACTTTATTTACGTCCAGAAAACGTAAATGCACAGCAAAAAAAATGCAAAAAACGAGATTCGGAACAAAATGACGAAATTTGTCATTAAATATTATCAAATGGCTATCAAATTACATTTGCAGGTTCGCCAGACTATCCTTTTATTATAATAATACAACATAAAAGCTACATATAATAACAATATTTAATAAAACCAAGAATAATATTAAAATAATGATAAACTCAAAAACGTTTCCGTAGTTACAGCGTGTATCGGGCGCCCGGGGAAATCGTATCCGTAGTTACAGCGTGTATTTAGCGGTTATGTAAGATAAAGTGAATATAATAATATATTATCTGTTGCAATAGCTTGTTTTGTTTGTTAGAGATTGTGTTTGCTATGTATGTATTGTCAGGGCAGGCGTGTTGCTCACCATCAGGCGAGCAACCTTGGCCCCAATTCAACCAAATTTTTTTTTGACAATTGTCATTACAATTGTTTTAGTAGAATTGGGGCCCTGGTCTCGTCACTCAATCAAATAAAAATAAACTATTAAAAGTAGCACTCCATTACAAATTCATTTGCATATATTTCAGAGAACCCCTCCCCTACCTTCTGAAAAAACGACATAATGAGCTTTCTATATTAACAGCGTTTTTTTTTTTTTTAATTTTGCAGTTGTTTTTCAGTTTATATTTTACAAATAAACATCGACTCACTCGTCTATTATCATTATTATTTGTTTTATTATTATTATTTGTTTTATTATTTCAGAAAGTGAGTCTACTCGTTTTCTGAGATAGAAAGACTCCATGTACGATAAGGAGACAAATGCAGATAGTTTGAGACCTGTCTGTTTCAAAGCAAACAAGTTATTTTTTAAATCTTTGACAAAGACGTAAGATGTAATTAGAAAAAAAGTTCCTAAGTTTTTGTCAAATATGTACCTATATGAGATCACTATGTCATGAACTCATGAGAGCTGCAGATCTGTATATATTTTCACAAAACTTTATCTGTTCTTTTCCAGGAGCAGTTCTCATTCAGCAGCTCCCCCGGCGAAGGTGCCATTGTGGCGTTCAAGGACTACGACCGCAAGTTCTCTTCCCACATCCTGGACTGGGCTGCGTTTGCAGTCATGACCCTCCCGTCTCTCGCCATTCCCTTCGGCCTGTGGTACTCTTCCAAGAGCAAATACGAAAAATTATCTAAACCTAAGAAGTCCCACTAGTTCAATGAGGGTAACAATTCTTTTGACACAAACTTTAATACTAAATTAAACAGCTCAAAGTTGTTACTGTCCCTTTAGTTTTAAGGGGTTTGCGTATGGTTGTAGAAGTTCATCTTTTTAGGCAAACTTGGTTTCAATGTCTTAAAAAAAAAACAAGTTGGATGGCAACCAAACTTTGTAGATATAAAAAACTATTTTTAGATATCACTATGGCATAGCTAATGCTATCTAACTAACTTTATTTGGATCCAAATTTTTTTTTTTTAATGAAATCGAAACTATATTTACTTGGGACTTCACGTCATAGCTGGGAAATGTCCACTGCTGAATGTCGGCCTCCCCCATAGAACACCACAATGAACTGCAATTGCTCGCCCTTATGTAATAACCACCACACTTGGCAAGTCTTGCTGATCGCAGGAGTCTGTGATCACACACAGGAAACTCCTGAGATCATTTCATTTCCTTAGCTGGTTGTCACAGCACCCGCTGAATGTGCAGGGGGCTTCACCAGTAAGGAAATCCCTTAAGGTTTGAAAGTAACGTCACATAGTTTAAACAATAATTTAGATTAATTTGTGCTAAGAGAATTTGCACCATTAGTTAGTGCAGAAGCTGGTAATGTTACATACTGCATCTTGGGATTCTATTTTGCACAGTTGAATGAAAAAGACATTGATATTAATTTGTTTCGATCAGATATGAATAAATAGTTTTATACTGAAGTATCGAATTTATTATGTAGAATGAAACATTATCAGTAAATGAATTTCATCGTTTCATAAGTCCATCTTTGTTAATAGTAATTTATGAACAATAAAAAATATTTTTTAAGTTTTTGTTTCATGTTTTATTTTGTTAGGGTTTTATATGTTTTCTAAAATAATTTATTCTATGAATTTTTATTTAACTTTGTATGTATGTAACACTTGTATGTATGTATCTATGTATTTCGGTCTGACCTGGAATCTTGTGGCTCAAATTTCGAGCACTTCCCGATTAGCTATCCTGCTGAAACTTTCAGGGTAGCTCACAAATCGATGACTATGAAAAAGTAGACATATAATACTCATAAGAGCTTCTTCTTTTAATTGATATTCTTAAGTTATACTTATTGGTGCCGGACTCGCGTCTCCCCTGATTTTCCCCCTTGGGGAGACATCAGGATTTTTTGGTTTGCTTTGCTTGTTAATGTTTTCTCGTCCTCCATAAAATAGTGCCTCAAAATGAAAGTCTTCAATCAGTGTGTCCTACCAGTCTAGAAAGGGGCGTATCTAAAGATTTGGCGCCCCAGTCCTATAAGGTTTGCCGCCCTATTAAAATAGAAAAAACGGGACAAGTGCGAGTTGAATTCGCGTGGAGAGGGTTCCGTACGATGAATATTTATCTCACAATTGATAAATTTGATGTTATTGTAAGATAAACGAGCACAAATAAAAGAAAAATATAACACCCCACCGCCATTATAGCTAAGAAGTTTCTCAATCACATCAGCTTTCACACATAAAAAATCGGTCCCATCGTTTGGGAGCTACGATCCTCACTCAAGGGGAGTGAAATTATAGCTAAGAACCATCTCGTTTACCTCAGATTTCAAACATAAAAAACCGCATCTAAATCGATCCAATCGTTTAGGTGCTACGATTCTCTAGCCCCCCCACACCTTCCCACCTTCCCCCCATTATAGCTAAGACCCATCTCGTTTCCCCTGCTTTCAAACATAAAAAACCGCAACAAAATCGGTCCATTCGTTTGGGAGCTACGATCCTCAACCCCATTCCATTAGTAATAACAATTATTATTTACATTTCTTGAAAAATCCGATTTCCTTCATTTTTTGTTTTATCCATATTACAGGGGAACTTTTGGTCTTGTATATTATATTATTGTCTTGTATTATTCGGTTGGTTATCGATAGGTTCTGTATTGGCAGGCAGGTCTTTCGAAGCTGCGAATTTAATTTTACACTATGGTTACACTGGTATCTATACTACGTCCCAAAAAAATTAGGACTACAGATTTTTGCGACCTAACCACAGAATAAGCCTAACGCGAATTTTGTGTCTACAAAATCACCATCATCAGCCTATACTAGTACACTGTTGGACGCAGGCCTCTCCCAATGAACGCCACTGAGCCCGATCTTCGGCTCTTCTCATCCAGTCACTGCCTGCACTGTCACTGGCTGTGACTGGATGCAAGAAATGGGATTTCTTCTTTCAACCATTTTTCTTCGCAAGTCGTCTCTCCACCTGGCCGGCAGGCGTCCCACACTACGTTGTGTATGTGTCTACGGTGACTGGTATTCCTTTATGATAAAGTGCGTAGGCCAGCATGAGATGAGCCATACGTTCAAACGTTCGTGTACATTTCGGGTTTCAAATTATTTGGAAATGTAATACTGAGGGTTGAGCTATCTGTAATTTACATTATTAACTACAAACCTGATAACCTTGTAATATTTACATGACAATATTTAAAGTAGGTAGCTCCTTTCTAACAAAAAAGTAATGAATCAAATCAGACTACTCGTTCATGAATTACAACTAAGTACACATTTTGACTTTCATTCCCCTCTCCCAAGGGAACCATCTCCAAAATATCGGGATGAAAGTATCCAATGTCATACCTCGTAGTATCAACTCAGTTTTAGCGCGATGCGCGGTCAAGATACAGACAGACAGACAAAAATGAAAAAAATAATGTTTTGGCTTCAGAATTGAATATAGAGTAAACTGTGCAAAAAAAAAGTTCATGCTTAACATAACTTTGGACCCGTATCCCGCAGGAACCCTTTATTTTTTCGGGTAAAAAAGTATCTTCAATTTTAATCCATCATGTAAACTATGACTGTGTCAAGTTACATCAAAATCCGCCCAGTAGTTTCATAGTGGTAAGTGTTTTTTAAAATAACTTTCAACCCCTAACCTGCGGGAACCCTTTAATTTTTCGGGATGAAAATAAATATCCTATGTCCTACCTCGTAGTATGAACTCAAATCATACCAAGTTTGATTTAAATTCATTCAGTAGTTTCGGCGTGATGCCTAGCCAAGATACAGGCAGACAGACAGACAACAAAAATATTTTTGCTTCAGTATCGAATAAAGAGAAGTTCAGTATCCAAAAAAATATTTTCAATGTACAGAATTGGACCAGTTACAGTTTTATTATAAGTATAGATTCGTTCAGCCGTCAAATAGTTTTTTATCAATTGCTCGGCATCTAATCAACGGATTAAGATATCAAGTACCCAAGTTTTTAGGTAAAACCCATACCTATCCAACAGTGAACAAACCGCATAACCGCATCGCAATCGGTCCAGTAGTTTTAACGTGATGCTCGATCAAACTTATAAACAAACAGACACGATTTAAAAAATGTTATATTCTTGTTCAGTAGCTTATTTTAAGTAGGTATCCTAGACCTTTTTTTTTAATTATATTCTTTGTAACGACTTTTTCGTTCTTATTGCTGTATTCTAAGTACTACCTGTGGCCGCGGCTTCGCACGCGTGGTCATTTACTAGAGTACATTTACTTATGTACTCTATGTGCTATTCCAAGACTTAAAATACCAATATACCAAAATTTGATCAAAATTCCTTCAGCCTTCAAAAAGTTTTTCTATCGATTGCTCGGGTTCTACTCATCGGATTGAGATATAAACAGGTACCCTCTTTCCTGCGAATTCTGGTCTTTGGATTGAGATATCAAGTACCCCAGTTTATAAGTCAAATCTAAAGCTATCTAACAGTGAAAACTGCATAGCAATCGTAACAGTAGTTTTTACGTGATGCGCGAACAAACAAACCGACAGACAAGAACTAAAAAAAAAAACGATCTTGGAGTCCCTCCGCGCGGAAGAAGTGAAACTTCGTAATGTGGAAATGAAAATAGGAAGGCCTCCATGGTAGCATTAAACGTTTAATAGGAAGGCCTCCATGGTAGCGTTAAACGTTTAATAGGAAGGCCTCCATGGTAGCGTTAAACGTTTAATAGGAAGGCCTCCATGGTAGCGTTAAACGTTTAATAGGAAGGCCTCTATGGTAGCGTTAAACGTTTAATAGGAAGGCCTCCATGGTAGCGTTAAACGTTTAATAGGAAGGCCTATATGGTAGCGTTAAACGTTTAATAGGAAGGCGTCCATGGTAGCGTTAAACGTTTCACGGAACCTTGTTGGTAGTCGCGAAATTTCACTTCAAAACTTCTTCAGTAGCTTTATTTAGGTACCTTACTTTTTAATCAGCTTCTTTGTACAGACTTTTTTGTACTTACTGCTAAGTGGAATATTAATTTTTACACGACTGCCCAAAAAAGGAGTGTATTGTTTTTAGCATTCATGTATGTATGTGAGTTTTTTTATTCCACCATAACTTTAACAGATTTAGACGTATGGGGGTATCGTTAGAATCCTTACATCCCCCGAGTAACATAGGATATATCTTTATATGAAAAAACTTAATATGGCGGCTTTATGGCTCAATTTACAAATACGAAAAAAAAACTTAAAATTTTAAAATATGGGCACAGAATAAATAATAGTACGAGTATAGTGATATGGGTATCAAATTGAAGGCCTTGATAAGCACATTCCAACAGTATATAATTTATTGGCAAAAGCTCTTTTTGGCAGGGCAGGCGTGTTTTTTTAGCTTTTAAACTAGTTATTAAAATGGTGTCTATCTGTCTGTTAACGCATCACGTAAAAACTACTGGACCTATTACGATCCGGTTTTCACTGTTGGATACCTTAAAAATAGGTTTACTTAAAAAATGGGGTACTTGATTAAAAGTTGAAAAATCGATAATAAACTATCTGTCGGCTAAACCACATTTGTACTTTCTAGGTACTTTTGGTCCTGGATTAACTCATAGGTTACTTTTAACCCCTAGAGAAATGAAATGACCACTTCAATAAAATAATTAAGTAGAGGCCTATGCTGTCTCCACTTATTCATATTAAACTATCTGTGCCCGCGTGCTCATTTTTCTAGGATATAAGGATCCTAGGTATGTGTTATGTGAAAACCAATAATACCTTTAGCAATAATTATATCTAGACTAGACCTACCAAATATTTTCATAAAACTTCGTTCCGAAAAGAGTTTTTATTCATTGCTCGGCTTCTACTCATCGGATTGAGATACCATGTGGGTACAGCAATTTTTAAGTCAAACCCAATTAATTTACCTATCCAATTTTGAAAACCGCGTCGCAAGCGGTCCAGTAGATTTTACGCGATGCGCGAACAGACACCATTTAAAAAATGATATATTCTTGTTCAGTAGCTTAGCATAGGTAAGTACACTAGTTTTTTTTTTAATTATCTTGTTTTTCCAGTAGTACCATATACCGTGGTATAGTACCACGGGTAAGTAGACGGGTGCAGACTGTTTGTTACTTACTGCTTCAATATAATCATTATATCTGTTGTCGTATTGATTTCCTCTCCATCCAAAGGTTGTCTGGAAGACATCGCTTTTTAGCGATAAGACCGCTCATTGTTCTTAATTTTTAGTTCATTTTTAATTGTAAATTGTTGGTGTACAATAAACAGTTATCTATCTATAAGCAGGTATAGACTCTATATATAGAAGTTTTATTTTAGATTATCTACTTTACTTACAAACTTCATCTGTACCTGGTTGTATTGTACTTAATATTCCTATCCTATACATGTTACCTATAGTTAGTGCGTAGGTAAGTATATTGAAGCCAACTAAAAGTAGCCTACCGAGTGTAGATTTCTCGTCTCTAATAATATAATATGAATGACACCCACCTAACATTCGAATATAGGTACCTAGGTGCAGTCATGCATGACTATGACTATGAAGACTAGTTAGTGACTCACGCGGCCAAGAACGTAGCCTGCCTGCAGTGCGTACTACTATTTATTCTGTACTGCAGCTTGATTTGAACGGCTACACAATGCAAGGCGACAGTGAAACAGTTTACTCGTATGTAGAGCAGAAAGGAGTTACGTATTACGTTACGTTGTGTGAAACGTAAGAACGGTAAGTATTTATAGTATATATTTGTTTAGGTAAAGGTATATGTACGAAAACATGACTCATATGTGTAAAAGAAATACTACAAAACACTATATATCGTAAACATAATAATTAGGTAGGTACTATTCGATAGAGTATGCTATCTACAAAAGCTGTGGTAGAGAGCGCGCGGCTGGTGTAACTTTTGTCAGGGGGTGCGGGGCCTGCGCGGGGCATTTTCATCGGTTACGCCCAATCGAGCAAGGTCAACGGCGTATATCTCCACCTTAAATGGATTACAAAAGTTCAAGTTTGTGATAGTGGCAAAAAACGAGTATTTGCGACGACGCGGCGCCGGCGGAGGCGCGGGTGGGCGGACCGACTGCCGACATTTTATTCTGTGATTTAGTGACAATCAATCTCACGCGATGGCGGCCCGCCTGACATCTGCACTGCAACACTCGGAGCGATGTTTTAACTATTCTGTAAAACTCTTTTAACCCTTTTTTATAAGGAGAAATCACAATAACCACATACCTAGGGAGAAACACTTTTAATTTCCAAGGAAAAGAACTTGCAAATCCTATAGCCATTCATTTAATTTATGCGTCCATTCATTTCCGTATAAAACGATGCACAGTGTCTAACTAATGACTCGGATATTTCTGTTGAAGGCAATAAAATGATATTGCTTAGGTTCTCTATATTGTGTAGAGTTTTCCTAAAGTTTCAACGAAGTAATGAACTTTCTGCCGGTGACGAATTTACACAATTGCCGCCAGTAGGCTATTCAAATTTTACCTCCTACCGACCTCTCTAGTTCACAATCTTCTATACATAATTTAATAAAACTGTAACAGGTGTAATTCTGTGATATTTTGAAATATTTTTTTGGAGGATATTCGATACTGAAGCTAAAACTGTTTCATTTTTCATTTTTGGCTGTCTCTCTGTATCTTGACCGCGCATCACGCCGAAACTACTCAATGAATTCAAATGAAACTTGGTATGATTTGAATTCATACTACGAGGTAGGACACAGGTAGGATACTTTTAATCCAGAAAAATTAAAGGGTTCCCGCAGGATAGGGGTTGAAAGTTATTTAAAAGAACACGTACCACGCTGAAACTACTGGGCGGAATTTGATGCAACTTGGCACTGTCATAGTTTAAATGATATGTTAAAATTGAGGATACTTTTTATCCCGAAAAAACGGTTCCTGCAGGTAAAAAAAAAACACTGTTTGCTTCAGTATCCAGTATAGAGTACCCTACAAAAATATTATTTATGACTTCAAAACTAACATAACCTTGGATAGGGATCATAGGAGGCATGATGCGCGGTCAAGATACAGACAGACAAAAAAGAAAAAAAAACACTGTTGGCTTCAGTATCCAGTATAGAGTACCCTACAAAAATATTATTTATGATTTCAAAACTAACATAACCTTGGATATCCAAGGTTAAGTTAAGATATCCAAGGTTAAGTTAACAGTTAATAATATTTTATCTATACTGGATACTGAAGCCAACAGTGTTTTTTTTTCTTTTTTGTCTGTCTGTATCTTGACCGCGCATCATGCCGAAACTTCTAAATGAATTCAACTGAAACTTGGTATGATTTGAGTTCAAACTACGAGGAAGGGGTTCCTGCGGGATAGGAGTCCAATGTTATGTTAATTTTGAAGTAATAAATATCTATACTTATAATAAAGCAATAAGTACAAAGAAGATAATAAAAAAATATGGTCTAGGGTACTTAAAATAATTACAGATGAAGCTGATAAAAGCGTGTTAAAAAATGTTTTCTGACCATTTAAAGAGGATAAAAATCGAGTTTTATCGAACTTGATTTTTATGGTCAGATTAATTCACAACTCACTCTGTCTCACTCTGTTGTAGTCTTGTCAAGGCCCGATGACAATACAATAAAAATAATAATAATGAAGATTATTGATTCAAAAAAACACGCTTGAATATAATTAAACCGAACTAAAAAATAAAAAATAAATTTCAATATAAGAATAAAGTGATTAACGAGAAAATTAATGTCATTGTAAAAATAAGTTAATTTGAAAACATTAAAAAAACCTGTAATGACATGTTACGATGAAACTTAGAACGGGCTATCACAATTAAATGCGTTTACAACATTTCGTGTCTATGCTGTTAGCCGTTGAGGAGTTCCCTAAGCAGGACCCAACTAAGAGAGCAGCAACCATGTCATGGTAAAACTTCAAACCGGCAAGCATAATATAATGCGTACACAACATTTCGTGTCTGTGCTGTTAACCGTTGAGAAGTTCCCTGGTCAGGAGCCAACCCGTAATGCTGCAGCGGTATCATGGTGAAACTTGAAACCGTTTGTCTCCCGCATGTTCGTATTTTGTTTCACTATATCTTCCTTAATCAATTTATGAATTTTGAGAAAAGTTTCCTTCGACTTATAAAATAAGTTTGATATTTTTTTGTAGAAACATCTGCGTAAAGATTAAATTCACCGCGGCTTTTTCTAAATTTAATGTGATTTTCTATCCAAATTGATCACCTTTTACAGTGCGCTAAAGGTGATATCAGACGATTCATTTTTATTTCATTTTCGTCTTTCATTCGGCACCTTTCACTCGAAATGAAACGTCTGAACACAAAATGAAACCAGAGTGCTGAATGAATTCATTAATGAATCGATCCAACTATGTTGGATATTTTCATTCGCATCTTTCACTTCCATTCCGAATGATAGAAAAATGAACTGTCTGAACACAGAGAGAACGTTCACTCGGATTTGGTCATTTTGTCTCGAGTCCTGTAGGTAGGAGACGGACGTCGCTACGCCACATCGCTACTTTAAATATTTTCTCTGAGTTTGCGGTTCAAGTGGAATTATGAAAATACGCTCTTATTTTTGGAGAAATTTAAAAACTACCAATGCCTTTGGAACCACAAACTTGGTGAATACAAAGACAAAACAATACGGGCAAACGCTAAAAAAAACTCTAATTAGTGGTTATTAGTAGCAATATGATTCAGGATCTTCATCCGCTAGTTCCTCAACAATGTATCTGAAACTCCCAATAAATTTCTTCGTGCATCCATAGTCACACCCACCACTATGGACGTTTTCTTTACTTCTTTTTTTGTTAATTACTTGATTAAATGATCACACATTAAACTAATTCCAAGACGCACGACTTCATTCGACGACATATTGAATGAAAAGAAAAGTGAATGTACATTTCTATTTAATTCCAGCTAAGCCGTGTGAACATGGAATGAAAGAAAGATGAAGCATTCACTCGAGTGAACATTCATTCGAGTGAACATTCATTCGAGTGAAACGTCTGATATCACCTTAATGCAAATCAAATTCAAAATCAGAATCATCATCTGATGAGCTATCTAATAAATCTAATAGTGAAACCGTATTACTCATATTTTATCATTCTGTATATAGAAAGCGGTGAAGAAATACGTGTGGCACCTAGGACGGCCTGCGAGCGAATGGATAATTTCAATATATTATCGCATCTTAACCGTGTGTGATACCCTAAGATGGTATAATATTTTATATGCAGATATCGTAACATCAAATATTATAGTATCTTAGTCGTCTGTGACGCCCTTTAGATGACATCTAAAGGCATCTTGACATCTTTATGATGACATCTTTTCAAAAAATCCATATCGCTCGATATCAAGATACTGTAAGATGCAAATATATATTATCTTCGCCGTTTGTAATGGTTCATCTAAATTTTGTGGCGAGCGATATTTTATCTTAAGATAAAAATATTATACTATCTTAGTCGTCTGTGACGCGCTTAAGTGTAAGAATGTCGTACAAAGCACCCCACGCTTTTTTTTTTTACAATTACATCAATTTTCTCGTTACTCACTTTATTCTTAAATTTATTTTTTACTGTTTAGTTCGGTTTAATTGTATTAAAGCGTGTTTTTTAATCTATAATTCATTTTAAATCATTTCTTTCTGTCTGTATGTTTTTTTGTACGCGCATCACGTAAAAACTTCTGGACCGATTGCGATGCGGTTTTCACTGATGGATAGCTTAGGAGTTAATCCGATGAGTAGACGCCGAGCAATCGATAAAAATCTTTTTAAGGGCTTAAGAAATTATGTTTTTATGTTGATATATTGGTATTTAGGTCCTGGAATAGCACATAGAGTACTTTTAACCTGGATAAAAGACCACGCGTGCGAAGCCGCGGGCACAGCTAGAACTTTTCCCATAATGATGTGTATGATTATGAGCTAAGGGATCAAAGAGTCAGGTCCTACATTATTGTTATATTTAGGCAAAGTTCTGCTGTTCTGCTTTTGCAGCATATTCACATTTTCTAGCGAGGTCTACGATATTGGGAGAGGTCATATCACGACTAAGTAATGACTTCTCCCAATATCGTGGACGTGGACTAGTCAAGTCAACATGACTCGTGACTGACTCTACTTCGACAGGCGAAAAAAGCAAAGCTAACCTACAAATGCAAATTATAAGACGAGCGAAGTCCGCGTCCATTTAGCATCGGTGTTTGTCGTCAAAGTAAACATAATATCAGTAGCCCGATTCCATAACTTGGCTTCAATCGAATTCTCAGTATCGCAACCACTAATGCCTTGCGATAGAGTCGAATTTGCTATGAAAAAAGTGATAATCCGATTGTAGCCAAGTTATGGAATCGGGCTGCAGATCCAATGAGGTCGAGTTACGCTTAGGTAGGTATAAGATCCAGACATATCTACCTAACTACATTACGCATACCTACTCGTATTTTGAACTTTGTCTGTCTGACTCCGCGTCAAATAGTCAAGGGACTCCTTGACAATGTATTATCGTAAGCTAGCTTTGTCCCGCGGCTTCACACAAGTGGAAAATGATTTGACTTTTCCTAAACAACCCGCGTACTGACGCGAACAAAAAAAAATTTGAATTGCAAGATTCCAGGACAGACAGAAATACATATTATAGATACATACCTACATACATAGAAGTGAATTTAAATAAAAGCTTTTAATAAAATGGATCTACCGGTTAGGTAGGTAATATAATTTACATGGTCGACTAACAGGGCTTGCTTCGCGTCACCGCAGACATTTTAATAATGATAAGCACCTAGCACGTTGCGACCTATATTGAACTGATCTGTGCTGCCAGTACCACAATCGATTAATTTGGCCGATGACGTATGCGCAGGCGCAGGAGCATATTTTACAGATCTACTTATAGCATTTATTTAGGTACCTACCTACATAAATGCTCACTTTATCTGCGCGTACTTAGGTAATTAGTTACAAACAAAGTTAGAACAAAGTTATTTAGTTTAGTAATTTGGCCAACCACGGTTACAAACAAACATGGCATTGATACATCATTTCTTACTGTCGTTGTATTGATATGAAATGTACATATATATACTTATAACAAAGCAATAAGAACGAAAGAGTCTGTACATAAGAGATAATTAAAAAAGAAATGGTCTAGGGTACTTAAAATAAGCTATGAACAAGAATATATCATTTTTTTAATCGTGTTTGTCTGTATGTTTGTTCGCGCATCACGTAAAAACTACTGGACCTATTGCGATGCGGTTTTCACTATTGGATAGCTTAGGGTTTGACTTTAAAACTGGGGTACTTGGTATTTCAATTCGATGAGTAGAAGCCGAGCAATCGATAGAAAACATTTGATGGCTGAAGGAATTTTGACCAAATGTTGGCATATTGGTATTTTAGGTCTAGGAATAGCAAATAGAGTACTTTTAACCTAGAGAAATAACCACGCGTGCGAAGCCGCGGGCATCAGCTAGTTTTCACATAATAATAATTTTATTCAGAAATACAAGTGCATACATACAAAGTTAAAATAAAAAAGTAGGTACAAAGTGAAAGTTACTATTATAGATATACTTATTAGATATAGTTATTCAGAAGTACTACTATATAAGTAGGAACCTTCTATAAGTCTATAAGTTTGATTATGTAATTGTATGTAATTTACATGGTGCCTTAGAACCCGGACAAGAACAACCCATATATATATTCCTAGTATTAATTACAATGTCAAATGATCGAGTAATTTACCCGATGTCCTTTCGATACCACATAGGTATATCGCTTTGTGAATAACAACGTCATACCTACCTAGTCCTCTATAAATAACTTTGTTTAATGTAACACTAATAATGATACATTGTTACAATATGCATTGAGTTTGAGTACCTATCCCATTAGCTCTGATAGTAGACTAGTAGGTACTTACGTAACTACTTTGTGGATCTTGCCCCTATTACCACAGAATAAATAATAGTACAAGTACAGAAGGATACTGAGTAAAGTCATTTAAATACATAGAAACTCTCGCTACAACGCAATAAAGTGCAATTTAACTCGCACAGCGCTGCGAGCTTTCAATTATATTTACCTAGAAGTCGCTCACCCATTGCGTGCAGGCTAGAATGTACCGTATCACAACGCGCGAGAGCTTCCATTGCTGTAATCGTTTCAGAATCGCTCTGTCACTTTTTCGCTCGGTAGGGTTGTATCAAGATATGACTAGGTACTTGTACTAGTAATTATTCTGTGATATAATATGACTTAGATATCGTAACCGAATAAATAATTATGTAAAAATGAATTATTTTATTACTTATTGTTATAAATGTTGATAGTTCTATTAACTACATATAATGACATTCTTATCAGAATAGACCTAGTACCTCATTACTAGGATTGATTGTATCATAATAGGTTACACTTTGATGAATAAAAGGTGCCTGTCTGACTTTTCTGAAAAGGTTTATGTGTTAGGTTTTCTTTTTACCCGACTGCGGAGGGTTATGTTTTTGGGTTGTTTATGTTTCTTTGGCGCGTGCCTATAAGGGGTGATAAATTTTAATAAATGAGGTATCATTGGATTCGTCATAATCACGAGAGTGACAGAACACAAATGAAGTGTCTTGAAAACTATTATGTATGGCTACTCATATATTCTATCTATACTTATAATAAAGCAATAAGAACGAAAGATTGTACAAGGAAGATAGTAAAAAAAATGTCTAGGGTTCTTAAATTAAGCTACTTTTCATTATTATTTTTTTAAATTCGTGTCTTTCTTTTTGTTTGTCTCTTTATCTGTATGTTTGTTCGCGTTTGTAAATACTACTGGACCGATTGCGATGTGGTTTTCACTGTTGGATAGCTTAGGATTTTGAATTAAAAACTGGTGAACTTGGTATCTGAATCCAATGAGAAGAAGCCGAGCAATCGATAAAAACTTTTTGACGAAAGGAATTTTGATCAAATGTTTTGATTTGGTCTTGGAATATTACATAATTATATTAGTACCTAGAGAAATGACCACGCGTGCGAAGCCGCGGGTACAGCTAGTCTACTATATATTATATCTCCGACAGAACAAAAAACAACCAAAACCTATCGAGTGAGGTATCAAAAATTAAGATATTAAAAATACCATTTCAAAAGTATATGTATACCTAAGTAACTAGCTGTGCCCGCGGCTTTGCTCGCGTGTTCATTTCATATAAAAGTTGCCCATACGTGTTACTCTAGGACCAAAAGTAGGTAGGTGCTATAAAGTTTATTTACCGTTGAACCGGGCATTGGATAATATACTGTATTTCTTCAAAATTCGTTCAATTGTGCTGTCAAAGATTTTTGTCGATTGCTAGGCTTCTACTCATCGAATTGAAATACCAAGTACCCCAGTTTTTAAGTCAAACCCTAAGCTATCCAACTATAAAAAGCGCATCGCAATCGGTCCAGAAGATTTTACGTGATGCACGAACAAACAAAGACAAACAAACAAATAGACAGACACGACTTAAAAAATATATTTGTTCAGTACTTTATTTTAAAGGTCAGAGCAGACTTAACGCCCCGGCACCGGATCGGCAACGCCTCGCCTTGGCGTTACGCAATAACTATTTAGTATTCTATGCTTACGGCGCGTGGTCGCCGCGGCTACGGCTGGTGGGCTCCACTTGCTCCTAGCGGCCTGCTCTCCCACGCCCAGTGTTGGAAATATAAGGTACACAAAAAAATTACAAGGACGAAGTTAGTAAAAAAAGGTAAGATAAATATTTTTAATTTAACCTGATCAACACCAGTTTAGGCAAACTTTACTACTCTTCTAAGTTTAGCAGTTTTTTAATTTTACTTTCATTGTAAGCATTTAATCTTATAACATTCTTCAGTAGGAATGAAATCGGTACAATTCATATTTTTTACTATCTATGCACTCTTTTACCTATTACATACAGTGCAATATAATGCAAAGTAATTATCTACGGTGTTCATTTAGTCCAAGAGCATCTTAAATCAAGCTACTTACTTCATAGGTATCAATAAGATCATATTAGCATCACACGATCAAATAAAATAATTAGAGGAGCCTGAAAAAATAATTTTAATCACACAAAAGAAATGAGTATAATTGAAAGAGGATGTAATATATAAATTTACCTATTTTTACCAAATTACACGTTTGTGCTTCTGTGCATCATTTATGAGATACATGGGACTTAATTAAAATACCAGTTGTCCAGTAAATGAAAAATATGGGGGAAAAAACTACAAAATAAACATACTGAACAACCATAGCCATGATAGTCTTAGCATTGAGCAACTGCGATACGCAGGTGTGCATCTGCCTAGGGTGCTCTCTATGTTTTTCGCCCTTTGCCTTAGCCACTCATATTTACCTAATGACCTAATGTACACGGTAGTGGTACCTCTAGTCAAGAATAAAACCTGGGACTCCTCCGACATGTCAAACTATAGGCCGATCTCCTTGGCCAACGTCATTGCAAAGGTGCTGGACAGTCTGCTTGATCTGCATCTTGGTAAGCACCTGGATTTGAATGATGCGCAGTTTGGCTTCAGGCCTGGGTTATCTACTGAAAGTGCTATCCTGTGCCTCAAGCAGACTGTAAAGTACTACACTGACAGAAAAACCCCAGTTTACGCGTGTTTCTTAGATCTCTCAAAAGCGTTTGACCTCGTATCTTATGAGGTCCTTTGGGAGAACTTAAAACAAAAAAACTACCTTACCTTATGAACTAAGAGCACTATTTAAATATTGGTATAGTCATCAAGCAAACTGCGTAAGATGGGGTGGTGCGTTGTCGGAGGAGTACCAGCTGAACTGCGGGGTGAGGCAAGGTGGGTTGACGTCTCCCAAGTTGTTCAACTTGTACATGGACGGACTTATTGATGGGCTCAGTAACACCGGCATTGGATGTCATATCGATGGCGTATGTGTTAACAACATAAGCTACGCGGATGATATGGTGCTGCTGAGCCCATCAATTAAGGCTTTGAAAAGACTCTTGTCTCTTTGTGAGTCTTAAAGTTATACTCTGCCAAAAGTCACTCTCTGTGGCACTCCTATGACTGTAGTGACAAAGTTCAAGTATCTGGGACACTGGATAACCGATGACCTAAAAGACAACGTGGCTATTGAGAGGGAGCGCAGGTCGTTGTGTGTCCGCTGCAATATGTTAGTCCGCAGGTTTGCACGTTGTACAGCACAGGTGAAGGTGTCGCTGTTTAAGGCTTACTGCCAATCCTTTTACACGTGCAGCCTGTGGGTGGACTATACGCGGCGGGTGTACAGCGATCTGCGTGTCCAGTACAACAACGCGTTCAGGGTACTGTTGGGGCTGCCGCGTTTCTGCAGCGCGTCGGGTATGTTTGCGGACGCTCAGGTTGATGGTCTTCATGCCATCATCCGAAAGCGGTGCGCATCATTACTCGGCCGCTGGCGCGGCAGCGCCAACACCATCCTGGGCCTGGATTCTGTATGACCACTCACGCCAATTCCACGCCGATTTCTCGCTGCCTGCGTGGAATCACGAACAAATTCCACGCAGGCGGCGTGGAATTGGTGTCTTAAAATTAGAGAATTAGGCCCCTGGCCGCATTGGCCGACCGCTGGGACAGTCCTATGTTCAGTCACTGGATGCAACTTCATAATGAAAGCCCGGCTCATTAATATATTTATTAAAAAGTAAGTACTTACCTACCTATTATTATATATTTATTATTTTTTAATTATTTTTTGAATTTATTATTATTATTATTTTTGTGTGGATATTGTAATTTGTGTTTTATGGGTATATAACCTGAAATAAATGAATATTAGATTTAATTTATAGCGGGACTACTGGGAATACACCAAGTCTAGACGTCAACCAGGCCGCCTTGCCGTAAGGGAGGCGTCGCCCCGGTGGACACCTAGCCATCAACCAGCCGAAAGCGAGGCGCTCCGGTGCCGATCCGTTGCCGGGGAGTTAAGCCTGCTCTGACCAATGGCGAAGGAAATGTCTGGCTCTGACCCTAAGTACGTAGGTACCGTAGATGAAAGGTTTTTTTAATTTTCTTTGTACAGAATATTTCGTTCCTATTTATTTTTTCTATGTATTGAGTATAGATTATTATAACTGCCTCCGACTGCATCATAGACTTAAAAAACAATAATGTTAAGCTCGTAGAGAGAGTTCCTCTACGATTAAGCTTGTTCGCCTCTTTTAAATTTTGTCGCAGTCGGGTTTATTGTTTACTCGTATTTTGTGCTTTGTATATATTTTTAGCTGACCTCATGTTCTCACCGCGGCACCGTCCGAATGCAATTCACCTTATCAAATACAACAGTAGGTAAATAAAGTTAGTGTACAGTACACTCACGCCTAATATTATCTGGGTAGGAATGCGGCCGAACTAGCCAGAAACAGTGGATTCTTAGGGTTTCGTGATTGAAATATATGCACGCATGAACGCGACAGGTGCCGACCCGTTCTTAGGAAACCAGAAACATGTGAATTCATAATAATAAATTATATTCGCTGATGCGTGAATAGTGTGCTAAGCCGAAATACACACCAATATAAGTGAAACAATCTAATAGCTCTTGGTCCAATACGCAATAGTCCAATATTAATGGATAATTGAGCACATAAAAATAGTAAAGTTGTCTGTTTGTTTGGGGAGCTTACACGCGATAACAGCTGGACGGATTTTGATGAAATTTGGAATTCAGATAGCTTATACCCTGGAATAAAACATAGGATACTTTTTATCCCGGAAAATTGTAAGTTTCCACGAGAAAAATGGAAAATTTACACGTGAGATACTTTTCATCATCATCATCATCATCCTTCACTCTCAAACGGTTGAACGAATTTTGATGAAATTTGGATTGGAGATAGCTAGGTACCCTGGAATAATACAGGATACTTTTCAACATCATCATACATCACTCTCAAAGGGCTGAACGGATTTTGATGAAATTAGGAATGGAGATAGATTATACCCTGGAATAACACAGAAGATACTTTCCATTATCATCATCATCTCTCACGCGGTAGAAACCGCGAGCCGCAGCTAGTAAAATAAATAAAAGTAAGACGTGCGTAGACGAGTGAAGTCAATATTCGTACCAAATATATGTGATGACGACGAACTTGAACGAGTTACGGCCGGGATATACGCCGTTGACCTTGCTCGATTGGGCGTTACCGATGAAAATGCCCCGCGCAGGCCCCGCACCCCCTGACAAAAGTTACGCCAGCCGCGCGCTCTCTACCACAGCCTTTGTAGGTAGCATACTCTATCGAACAGTAGCTCCCTAATTATTATGTTTACGATATAGGTATAGTGTTTTGTAGTATGTCTTTTACACATATGAGTCATGTTTTCGTACATACCTATACCTAAATACATTTAAAACACACGCATTACTGGCATTATAATTGACTCAATAAGTTTTTACTATAGCTACTACTATTACATTCCGCCATTCTTGGGACTTCAGGACTTGAAATACCGCTATTTTAAAAAACCGGCTCCACTGTCTTTCGGACGATACCGGTGCTGTGTTGGTATTTTAACTAGGTACAAAATCGAACGGTCGCGTGTTCGAATCCTGCAAGGTGCAATCAGTTGTGTGATGAGCAGAAATGTTTGTTTCCGAGTCATGGATGTAATATTCGTATCTATTTATGTTTATCCGTTATCTTGTGCCCATAGCACAGGGTATCCTAGTTTGGGGCTAGGTAATTGGTGTGGAATTGTCCCGAATATATTATATTCTTATAATTATAAACATACAGGTATTACTTAATAAAGTGGTATTTTATACAGGTTCTAAAACCATGCCCGAAGTACCTACTTTTCATTAGTGTGAGCGAAAGAGCACAGTAAGCGAATGATGCCAGTAGAGAGGCGCATAGCGCAAGTGTCTCGCCCCATGTAACACGCGAGCCTCTAAGTCCACGAAATTTTCTTTTTGCATTTCCAGTAATAATGAAAAAGTAAATTATCAATACAGTTGCTTGAAATGTGTACTGTTAAGGCCACAAACAACAGGTCTTGAAAGTTTATCTTACCGCGCTAGTGCGATTTCTTTACAGTTTTTTTAATTTCTGCATTTCCAACAAACTTTATTTGCAAAGAGATTTATATCTATACTTATAATAAAGCAGTGAGTAGGTACTTGAAATAGGTAGTGAATACAAAATTAACATCACCTGTCATTTTTACCATCGTGCTCGCGGGCGCCAAAGCTACCACGTGCGTACGCGTAGCAAGCGTAGATAAGGCGCAAATCGTTTTATTTCTCTCGCTATAATACGATAATTTAATATCGTGGAAGAAAGAAGATGTTAAAAAACAAGTCGTTCTCGAAGAATATTTTGATGGCTCATTTCCGTGAATTCAGCAACAGCCCTCAATATTCGATCCCGATGCAATAATAAGTAAAACTATTACTTAAGGTGAAAAAAAAAACTAGACTCAAATTGCTGAGATTTTTGTTGTAGAACATGATATGCAATATCATTGCCAACAACAAAAAATAATATCAATACATCTCTGAGTCAATCCAATCCAGCAATCTGTTGACATCCGCTGCGGGGGAGCACGAGTGTATGGTGGCATTTTAGCATAAGAAACTGAATTATCTACCGGTACCTTGAGGGGAAAAATACCGGTTCTTAGGTATCGATATTCAAGTATCGAAATGGAAAATACCGGTATTTACCGATATGATACTAGTATTGTTTGTACCGATATCAAGACCTGATTGGGACAACAGAATTGTTACCATATCATACTAAGGAACCCTAAAACTTGTTATTGAAAAAATACTATTATTTTTAAACACACGCATAGAATTAATTGAATAATAATTACTATAATGTCAGTATAATTAACTTAAATAATAACAATAATATATAAGGAACGAGTACTATTTATTTAGTAAATTTATAAACATTATTTGTTAATTAATTAAATAATAATGACTATAATCTGACTGTAATGAACTATAATAATAACTATAATATCATCATCATGACTATAATACGAGTAGGTAAATTAATAACTATAATAAAAGACTATACCTACTATTATGTACATTTAAACCTAAAAAACATATCATTATTATTATATTTATGCACTCAAATAAACCCGCCTACTACTAAAAATCGACATAATATACGATTTCCAAACTGGTTATGCGCCAGACAAGCCAAAGATTAATAAAAAGTGCCTTTTGCGGAGAAAAGTGTCACAGGTCCGTTCAGCACGTCTCGTTCCGCACACAAAACTGATTTATTGGGCGACAGTCCAGCGTTGCCAACTTTTTTTTTAGTGGATCGTACTATAAACAAGGAAAAATCGTATTTTGCTAAAAATTCAAGAAAAAAGATAGTACGCTTTGAAATATCAATAAAACAATAGTAAATTATTTAAATACGTAAAATTATTATAACTTCAAACCCCAATCACAATTTTATAACATGTATTATTTTAATATTAGCACAGAATAAATAATAGTATAAGATATTAGTCCCTATATTGATTTGAAAATCTGATTGCAACTAGCACATTGGCATAAGATACGGCTGCAGGATAGTAGGTAGGTGGACATGCTGCGTATTTCTAAAGTGCGTTTAAAACAATAATGTAAGAAGTAAGTTAATTAAAAAGTTAATCTAAAGTAAGTTTTCCAAATATTAGGAAAGATATTTAGAAAACTAATCTCAAGGTTCCGTCAAAGGAAATTAAAAATCTTTTGATTAATAGTTTAGAAGAAAAACGGTAAGAACTACAAAAACAGAGGGTACTTTGCGTATTTATTATTGATATTTAAAATTACATTTTCAATTTTTCAAGCTGAAGAGGAGATGCTCAATATGATGTAAATTAACATTTTTCTTGAAGTTTTTTCGTTAAAGATTACGGAGAAAAAAGGTTTTAATGTACCCCAAATTGAGCACAATTGACATATATAATTGCTCGGCCTTAATTTACGGAATGGTTTTTCAAGGCTCTTATTAAACTCCTTAAATTCTTGATAGAATCACTGTAGGATTTTATCTGTTTACAAAACAATAAAGAATGAATCACATAGTTTAATAATACAGTTCTCTTTGTAGTTTGTGGTACAGTTCCAGTACAAAGATAGTAATCCTCCGCTATAATGAATCCCTAATTCTATGAATTTGATACATCGGATATTTATCGCGCTACGCGTACATACACAACGCGATAAGTTAATAAACCGAATGCACGTGAAGCGTTACTAATGGCAATCCAATAAGGTGGTATTTATTAGACCGCCACAAGGCTTCTCCTATTTTGGAGCCAATCTTATGGAAAAAGATACGCAATTAATATTCGAAAAGATTCATTAGCATCTAATGTTTAATGTATGGTGTGTTAGCATCTCGGACATGGTAGCTACTTTATCTCTACAACACACTCACACAGGCGTGTATGTATACGTAGACGAGAATGGCCTTCTAGTGAACTTGCTAAACGTTGTTTACGTACTCTGTGACAACACAAGAATCTACAACGGTTTTAGTCATTTTATTAAGATCACTGGATAATGATAACAAGTGCATACCATGGTACAAAAATCTACTTCTATGAATAAACAAAAAACTACTGATCCAATTTTGTTGAGGCCAACCTGGGAGTCCACAGTATCAAATAATAATAAAAAAACGGTCTGCAATTGATGCAAAATCGGTTAACAAACATTAAAAAAAAACATACAAGTCGAACATAGAACCTCCTTTTGTGAAGTCGATTAAATAGGTTTGGTGCAACGAGTGCAAAATTCAAAACGAAAAGTAAGAATAGAAAAATTATTTTATTGCGCACAATTCTCCTAAAATAAATACAATACGAAATATCACATTATATACAAAGGTAGTCTTCTATTAGTAAGCATAGAATGTCGATATGTTACTTAAATAGGCAAACAATTAGACAGCCGTAAAACAATCACACAACAATGTGCCCGATATCTTATGTCCAATACCTTACCAATTGAATGTGTTACCTACCTTAAGCCTTTTTGATTTACTTTCAAAACATAGGAAAGGTTAGTTCAAAATGGTTTTGGAAAAAAAACTGCCGACGAAAAAACCGCCAATGAAAGGGAGCCAATCATTGTTAAATATTATTCTGTGATACAATTTCATCAGAGATAAAAGGGTGTTCAATCGTGGTATGTAAAGGCGTACTTATTTATTCTGGCTTAGTTCTAATAGTCTACTCATATCTAATCATAATTTTCTAAAGGAACAAACAGCTGTCAATAGATGACGTTACCATCCGAGTCCTTTTAAGACGGTAAGAAACTGGAGGAAAAAATTGGATAGCAGTGTAGTGGTTATGGTAATAAATAGATCCGGAGAGTATAGCGCAGAACAAGATCGGAACATAAGATCTCAGACAATTAGTGCTAAAATAACGTTTATAACTAGCGGTTTTATAAAAATATTACATTTTCGTTTATTTATTTACATTACTATAAAACATCCTAATCCTCGTTGATATCGTCAGACAAGCTCGTTATCCGTAAATAGGTACTTCTTTATCGCGTGCGGTACAATCGTACTACGAATTAATGCTTTTGAGATAAAAACTGGGAAATTTGCTATGAATTTATATGTTGATGGGATCAGGGCTGTAGTTGTAGGAATGATTGGTAGTGGGCGAGGAGGCTCCGTAGTCCGGCGTGGCGGGCCCCGTGCTCGGCGACGACTCCAGGGGCTTATTGAGCACGGGCGCCACGTACTCCGTGAACCGCACGCTGGACTCCGCCTGCAGCGGCGCCGGCGGCGTGCAGCTCGGGAACGGGCTCAGCAGCAGGAAGGTCCCGAACGCCACTATCGACGCCATTATCAGAATGATCGTCCGCGCTTCGAAGCCCGCTCGGAGCCCCGCCCAGGCGGCCATGTTGACGAGCAGCAGCAGCACCGAGACGCGGATCAGCCTCACGGCGCTCGCGTGGATGCGCCCGCCGCCGACGCCACTCATGTCGCACGGCCCGTATGCAAAGTAGAGGTTGTGCTTGTCCCCCACATGCTTAAGCATCATGTAGATCAGCCCAAACGGAGCGATCAGCGGGCACGCCAAGCTGTACACCATCGTTATCGAGAAAATTGCAATGCTCCATGCGTAGTGAACACCGAACGGGAACTCGTAAAGGATAGCCTTCTTCACGTAACTCTTCTCGGCTTTTGATTTAGACTGCACCAAATACCACACGTACAGGAATAGCTCTGGAAATCGGATCAACTCCAGAGCGGTACCAATAAATCCGGAAGTGATAACGTAGTTGACGAAGAAGGCGCCTTTATCGGGGAGGAATACGCAATCCCAGCGCATGGTGTCGTTCTCGTGATGGAACGTCCACCTGATAAACGCTTCGGCGCTAGCGAGCCCTAGAGATGGTAAAATCAAAGTCATGAGGAGGAGGAATGAGACCGTTTTGGTCATGATGGAGTAGTTCTGTTGCGACTTAGTCCAGTGTGAGAGGAACTTGTCGGAGAATGAGACAATGGCAGGCATCACAGCGGCCATCGTCCACAGCAGCAGAGTGGGGAGGAATTCAAAAATTATAGTTGATATCCTATCCAAAGAGTCAGGCTTAGCAATTATGGTATTGAACAGATTTACAACAATGGCAGGAGTTGTTAGGAAAAATAGAACTACGAATAAACAGAAATTGACTACAATAGCCTTAACATACCAAACACCAGGCTGAACGCTTAAATTCTCCCAAATGATGTCGGCAGGGTTAGTGGCGTGTGACAGCACCCACCCGCGGTGCAGACTGAACTGGTTAATTACATGCTCGGCTAATTGATAGGAAGGCAGTGTTAAAAACGCAATACCAAGAGGATCATTCATGACAATAGCTCTGCATCTCTTAGCTTCATCCTTAAGTCGCTTCTCTTCAGCAGTGTAAAACTCCAGGGCATCTATTTCAGGTCCACACCAGACAGGCTTCACAGTGATGCGCTTTCCTGTCTTCCTGAAGTAAGTGTCTGTGTAGATGAGTGCTTCAGTTACCATCTCTCTGTTCTCCTGCACCTCGGCTAGCTTGTTGATGTTAAAGGCGAGCCGCAAGTCCACTATCTGGATATGCGGGAAGTTGTGAGCAAAGTATGCTCTTATTGTTGATTCATTTCTATCCGCTTTTGATATGTTGGTTATCATAATAGTTCCCGTCAAGGACTTCGGCACTGGTTTGCGCCCAGTACATCTTCTCATTATCATAACAGATACTGGTAGGAAGGAGATGCTGATCAGAGTGTGCACCCACAACCACAACGAGCTTCCGGTCAAGTTAGACAATGTTGTCCTACTGAAGGTACTGGCATCCACATTCAGATTGGTTCCTTGGAAGTTGATGGGCAGTATTAAACCGATAGAGACCAAGGTCACTATGAACATTAGAGTGATGGCATGTCTTTGGAAGGAGAGGTAGTGGACGGCGTCGGGGCCACACTTGGCGAGCACTTGTTCGCGCGTGACGCGGAACACGGCTGGCAGCCATGTGAAGAAACCTTCGTCTATGTTTAGCGACTCATCGTGGCTTCGTCTCCTCTCGACGAGCGAATCGCCGTCGCCGCCTCGGTAAAACAGGTTGGTCCAACGGCTCTTGGTGCGCTGCACGAGCGCCATCCGCCCGTAGTTCCACGCAGTCCGCCGCAGCACGGAGAACAATAGAATTAGAAATGACCATGATATCAAGTTCAGAATCAGCGTCTGTGGAATACCGTTGTAAGCGCCAGTTATGATCACATTCTGCGAGGGGTTGACCAGCATGCAGCCCTCGTCATCCGTACCATTGGAACTGTTCGCCGCCGACATTATTCCTAAATCGTTTGATAAACGACTTATTTTTGATGTCGCAACACGATCACTCGGGCGATAAAAGAGAAAGTATGCACATAGCGGGATTGCCACGAAGAGCACAAAGGAACACTTCACGAAATACTTATTTGTGTACACCTGTGATACGAAAATTCGATACCATCTGGAAGGAAAATCTATTGTTATTTTCCAGATTTAGCGATAACAAAACGGGATGACGTCTGGCTATGGCTCGGCCAGCGACAGCGACAGACAAGACAAAAAGACAAAAATTACAGATTATAAAAATTAATGAGATTAAATTCAGTGCTGCCGCACCTGAGTTCCGAAAAGGTACACACTGAAAAGCACATATTAGGGTAAAAAGGTACTTGAACATATTTTTTTTACTTTATTTTTTTACTTTTCTTATTGCAAGTGCTATTTTTTGGATTCTAGGCATGAGAAAACTAACCTTTATTATTAGCGCATTTTAAAAAGTGTTACATAAGTCATAACACTTTCAAGGTACTTGCGCTTTCATTATGAGAAAGCAGTTAATGTTTAGCCACGGTACGTACTTTTATTAAATCATTGATCAAATTTTCACATAAAAAAATCCCGCAGTTTTATTATAGGTTTGGTACTGATTGAAATTATTTCTATCAAAAAGGTACCCTAATAAACTTACGAGCGGCAAATCTCAATGGAATCAACAACGGAAACAGTGTTCGTTACAGGATCCTCTTATAATGAAAATCTGCAGCCCGATTCCATAACTTGGCTTCAATCGAATTCTCAGTATCGCAGCCACTAATGCCTTGCGATAGAGTCGAATTTGCTATGAAAAAAGTGATAATCCGATTGTAGCCAAGTTATGAAATTGGGCTGCAGATTGCAAAATCTAGTTGATCCGCAGCCCGATTCCATAACTTGGCTTCAATCGAATTCTCAGTATCGCAACCACTAATGCCTTGCGATAGAGTCGAAGTTGCTATGAAAAAAGTGATAATCCGATTGTAGCCAAGTTATGGAATTGGGCCACCGATCTAGTTGATAGGTCGCCAAAGAAAATAGTGTACGTATCTGTCCCTGTGTGAATGGGATACTATATGTATATAAATTCCTTGTATGGAATATAAAGTGTAAAAATCACAGATTAAGTATCAGAATCTTAATCTGTGGTAAAAATATTAAGTCTAAAGTGTTAGCTCTGTCGTAAAACGAAACTGCAAGATTTTTACTAATACTTACACATTACGTTCCGTTACATGCAGCGTTCATGTCACTTTTTGGTGGCGGTTTCAAAAAAAGGTACGTTAATTAGTCCGGATGTTACAAATTACACATGGGACCACGATTTTACACATTACACTTGGGAGGCTATAAAGGTACACCAAATGTGTAAAAGTACGCTAACGGCAATGCTGATTATATCACAAAACAAAAATAAAAGAATCAGAAGCAATACCATATATCTGGTAGTATTTAGTACATAAATTTCTCAACTTAATACAAAATACAGGGATGCATTGCATTTAAGTCAATTATCCAGTGTAAAATTTGAACTCACTAAACGGTCAAATACCCAGTTCAAGCACACTTGTCCGGTAACAAACTGAATCTATAGCAGCGAGTCGAATAACAAATAGCCAGACAAAAATTTAGCGACATATAACACGGGAGATAGAAGCCGAGCAATCAATAAAAACTATTTGACGGCTGAACGAATTTTGATGAAATGTAGTCTTCTTTCATTGGAACAAGCAAGCTCCAGGAGCATAGTGTTCTGTACAAGCAAGGCAAGACCCAAGTTTCAGTAAACCATTGCCTTGCCATCAATGATGTCATAAATATAAGTAGAGATGAGCGCTGAGTTTTTACTAAAATGGTAATAACTGAGTGATGGTGGCCTAACGGCTCTATAAGGGAATTTAGAATCCAACGGTTCAAAACCTAGGCTCCGCACCAATGACTTTTCTGAGTTATGTGCGGTTTTCGTTAAGCTGTCGGTCCCAGCTTTTATTGATTAATAGCAGTCGTTGAGCCATGTCAGAGGCCCTTGGGCGGCTTCGACAAACTCCGACATCAGAGGTCAGTACTACCTCATACGACAAGCAAGCAAGCAACTGAGTAGAAAGTAAAAACTCCTTCTCAGCAACTATGCAAGTATGATGCATACACTAAGCAACCTCTTACCCATCAATAGAGGAGTGCGACAGGGAGACACCATCTCATCCAAGATGTTTAGGCTGTCTTAGAAGATATTGTCAAAACACTTGAATGGGACAAATCAGACGTGAACATCAATTGTACCTACTTGTCACATTTGAGATTTGCAGACGACCTTGTTCTATTTGCAGACACTCCAGATAACCTCGAAGTTATGCTGAAAGAACTTTATGGACATACTATTTCTTTTGGTAAAGAGCATCAACAAAGAGAGATATCTAGGAGAATCCAGCTCTGCTGGGCTGCATTTGGCAAGCTCGAAGACATTCTAAAATCAACAGAATATCCACAATGTTTGAAGACTCCCATTTACAACCAGTGCGTCCTCCCACATGGAGCGTGCCATGGTTGGCATCAAATTACAAGACCGAGTTCAAAACACAATAATAAGACGCATTACAAAGGTCAAAGACGTCGGAGATTCAATTTTCAAACTCATATGGTGTTGGTAGGACACGTGGCTAGGCAGATTGAAGACAGGTGGAGCAAAACATTGACCGGGTGGTGGCCGAGAACGGGCAACAGAAGCGTCGGTCGTCCAGTGGCGAGATGGGTCGACGACATAGTAAAGATCGTGGGTCGGACATGGGTGCGCACAGCACAGGATCGAGATAGGTGGCGTACAAAGAGAGAGGCCTCTGCTCAGCAGTGGGCGGAGACGGGCTGAAATGATGAATGATGATGCATGTTGGTTAAATAAAACATGTTTAATATTTTCCAAATTAGTACATAATTATCTCAATACAACTCGTATTACTTCGTATTATTTATTTATTTACATATTTCACTATGTTCAAACATTCGTATTTACAGGCTTAAGAATAAGATTTAACACATTCACTTTTGATATGACCTAAAAAACTACTTTTTCATCATCATCATCATCATCATCCTTCACTCTCAAACGGATGAACGCATGTTGATGAAATTTGGACTGGAGATAGCTTATACCATAAAATAACAAAGAGGATACTATTCATCATCATCATTACACTTTACGGTCAAACGGATGAACGGATTTTGATAAAATTTGGAATAGAGATAGCTTTTACCCTGGAATAACGCAAAGGATATTTTAAGTCTTAATGTGTTAAGTCTTATTCATAAGTCTGTAACTACGAATGTTTGTACATTGTGAAACATGTAAAAAAAAACATTAATCGAGTTGTTTTAACATAATTGTAGTATATTTACCTCTTTTTAGAGTACTACCTACGTATACAATATCTTTGTGTCAGATCTGTTGTCTGTATTTTGATTAAGATTGTCATTCTTCTTTGTAAGATTTTACTTACAATGAAGAATGACAATCTTAATCAAAATATAGACAACAGATCTGACACAAAGAGATTATATACGTAGGTAGTACTCTAAAAAGAGGTAAATATACTACATTCACCCGGCCTTCAACCTGTAACGTAATCGCGAAGGTATGAAGGAGGGCGTTAGTTACGAACTAAACGACAAAGGTTACTTTCAGGCTCTTGTTCTGAAGGTATTCCTGATTATGAAGAATGGTAACTTTCAGGCTCTTGTCCTGAAGGGCTTCTTGATTGTGAAGATTGTGTAGGTACTTCTTCTTCTGGTCCATCATTTCGTTCAGGAGAAGAGTTTACATTACTTTCATTTAATATTTCCATTCGCTTATCCCTGCGCTGATGTATCTGCAACTTCCGTTATCAAATGTCTGAAGGAACACTTCCACCCTTTTGGATTTCCACTGTACATCCATTCTGACAGAGGATCTGCATTTTTGTCGGAAGAATTGAAGAGTTTTCTCACTCCTCTCGGAATAGCTACTAGCAAGACAACCCCATATAATCCTGAAGGAAATGGGCAAGTTGAAAGATTAAATGGAACGCTATGGAGCTTAGTCTTCGACTCTTCGAACGTGTCCTATCCAACGCTCTGCATTCAAGCCGTTCACTTTTATGCACGAGCACAAACGTTTCTCCTCACGAACGATTGTTTCATCACCCGCGTCGTTCGTCTAACGGAAAATCCTTACCTACATGGCTCATAAGTTCTGGACCAGTGATAGTAAAAAATAATGTTACAAATTTCAAATACGATCCACTTGTTGAAGAAGTGGAGATCCTTCAAGTGAACCCTTCATACTCTCATGTCCGTCTCTCTGATGGTCGCGAATGCACTGTCTCTAATAGACAATTAGTACCTCTACCAGTCCCAATTAATGAAGAAGAAGAAGAAGGAAACGAGCAAGATGAAAGAAATGTAAAGAGCATATTACCTTATTGGCATACCTAAACAACAGCGAATTTAAAAAAAAACATTTCTTGGTAATTATTGAGTTCGTGTCAATAGCCAGGAAAAAATAAAATAATCATAAAGTGTATTAATAAACTCCCTAAGTGATATATTTTCTGAGATATTTGGGTATAAACATATTTTTTCGTCTTTTACATGCGTTAGGAACATAAAGTTGCAATATTGATTTTCAGTCTTGGTCAAGAAAGGATGAGGGGGTCTGATGAAATGAATGTCACAAACAACTAATCTAACATGCGCCATCCCATAATTGCACGACATATTAATATTGTCGTGAAGTTGGACGAAAAATAAACCTAAATATGTGTCAAAGTATATCACGATTTTTTCATTGAACCATTTTTTGTTTCTTATAATTTTCCCTATCGATTGACACTATTTGACACTAGTTTCATTTATAGCCAAGCAATCGAGTTTTTCTTTTTCAAATGTTCATCATAGTCTTATCAGAGGTCCGAGCGTGTTTGAGTAACATACTCGTATAAACAAACATTCGTATTGGACGATAAAATGTTCAAATTTTGTTACTCAAAGCGTTACTCTTTACTAACAGCGGATATGTATTAGGTACCTACTCGTGCTACAAAAAAAAAACTTACTAAATAGTCATTTTTTTACATTGGTGATCAAAACCGCGGTAGAAGCTAATATTATTTTATTTCATTGATTTTTTTTGCTGACGGTTCCTTACGTTACTTTTTGTTTACAGACTAAGACGAACTTACCCGATACCCGAATCGTATTTGGTTCGAGAATTAATGTTGCTCTTTTGTGCTACTGTTTGGGTATGTCTCGCTATCTTTGTTGTTGGTGCATGAAGTATACGACAGTGCAAATTTAGCTGTGTGGGTGTGTTTTCCTGTAGTTGTGTCTAGGTCCGGGTGTATTGTACAAGAAGTTCTAGGTTGCCCCGTCCTCCTTTGTTTAACAGGGTCAATGATTCTTATTACAATAATTATGTACTAAACATCAAACGAAAACTACGTAAACATTTTTTATTTAACCAACATGCATCTTTTATAAAATATAAATCCACAAAAATCAAACAAAATAAAATTGTACATACAAAAAGTATTTTCTCTTTCTTTTGGGTTAAAACCCAGTGAAAACACACACTTTTGGGCAATAACTCAGCTTTTAACATCCGGGTGAGTTTAAACTTAGTGATTGCCCATCTCTAGACTCATACCTGTCTGTAAAACTGTAAATCCATGTGAAATGCAAGTGTTGGCTTTATAAACTTACCTATTGCGCAAATGTAGGGTTGCGGAGGCAGTTACCTCATTTGGACCTTATTCTGAAAATGAAATACCTTACTTTATTTTCAAAGAAGAGATTTGTTTCTTTTGCATATTTTTTTATTGCTTTTCCGAAATGTATCCAAAAGCAGCATGCAAAAAGTACCTAAGCGAAAAGAGCGCATGAAAAGAGGCCTGTAGCGATTGAACCCTCAAAAACGTCTCCTGGAGGGTGAAGTTATATAGAGGCGGCTGTCCACCTCTCCTCCCTTAATTCTTGTAGTAGTTTTCTTAAGTAATAGCCGTTACAGATGTTCCGACTTGGCTGACATGACTACGTACCTACACTTCGTATACCAACTAATCAGATTTAATAGCCCTAATAACAGAATATATAATAGAACTACATACCCTAATTTCGCAGTGGTCTGATTGATTAGTATAAGAAGAGGTACCTTAATAATCTTGATGATTTTTACAATAAATAAGAATTATACAGAGTGATTCATTAGATATCGATCAAAAGATGTAGGGTTGTAGAGGGTTTGAATGCGTTTCGATTTGACCTCATGTAATACGGGTATGTTCAATTAATATTTTTACTTGGCCTCTAAGGTTCACATTAATTCATTTTTTTTACAGTGGTTTACTTGTTGAATGGCAATATTAATTTGTTACTTAAAACTTCATTGAATCAACATTAAAATAAAAATATTCAAAACATATTGCACAAAGTTTATAACGTATCATATAAAAAAACTGGCACCTATATTGGAAACATTTTTAGTTATCTTTCAAGTAATCTTTAAAATGTTGTTAGCCAAGGTATAACGGTGTGGAGGTAAAGGTGTGAAAGTGGATAGGAAGTTGACCGTATGAACGAAGCGAGCTCAAGTCTCTGCTTCAAGTACAATAAATTCCTTGAAATGCAGTAATTTGCTCAATTTTAGGTTTCTACCACTGGAATCAGCCCTTACTTACTAGGTAGGGATTGATGGAGCACCTTGGTTATTAATTTTAGTTTTATAATAAGGTCACTAGATGGTGCTACTGTGCACCGCTAGATTGTTGCATAATAGTGTGTATTCGTGAGGTCTACTGTTCGCAAAACTACTAGTTAGCTATAAGTATCCACTGTTGAAGCTCCTCCATTATTACGGGAAGTACTTCAGGTGTTGTTGGCCCTGGGAACTACACCTGTGTAGCTGTGTGTGAATCCGCGGCGCGAATATCGTTTGCACAATGAAGGCTTTGACGTGTACTTTTGCACCTTCTGTGATCTGTTTCATTTAGTTCACTTGGTATGAGACTAGGTGGCGTTAATTAAAATGTGTTTATTGAGATCGCCACAAGGGATTCACAAGAATGTACAAAAAATACTTTTTTAATTCATTTTTGAGGCTTACAAATCGTGTGACTTAAAATAAGATAATATTAGTTGAATTTTAAACTGTCAAAAATTACTGAAAATTTTAAGGGGAGCTAGAATGATTGAGTTTCATCATCGTGTGCAGCACTAATAGAAAGAAAGGCTTGATCCGGTATATAAACGCATCTCTTCATTAACTTACTTGTTCACTTCATTATTTTTATTATTCGTATTAATGTTTATGTTGCAAATTCTACAAACGGGGTTTCAATATAGTGAAGGTGGATGAGTGAAGATATGAATTGAATTTTTCAAAAATAAAACTGTTTATTCTTCTTATTAACGATTTTAGTTACATTTAACCCGGTTACAAAATGTTGACTATTCGGAGCCCTGAGAACTGGTTGCGCTATGGCCGAAGTAAATATATATGTATATGACTATGGTGCTATCTGTGGTCACTAGTAATTAGGAGAGCATTTTGAGGTGGTTTTTCTCGTTGTTTCTTCTGCTACTGTGAACTGGAAACTGCTCAACATATTCTCAGTTCCATACATATATATGCTTTTTCGTCTCAATAAAGTCCGGCTCTCCTAGTGCCTAACCAATCATAACGTCTGTTTATTTATGAAACATATTGGTTTCTATTGTTCTCAAATTGCCTGTCTTTTATGACCCTTGCCTTTACCTTTACCTTTTTTTTGTTAGAGTGTTTACCCAATACGTTTTCACGTGTGTGTCTTTTTGTTTCCTTTGTTGTATTAGAGCGATGCTCCGACTATTCAACACTGCTCTAACACATCAAAGCAGTCATTAGGTCTACGTAAATGACATATTTTTCTAACTTTTCCGTAAAACTCCTTGTACTTTTACCCCACACGTAGATCCATGGAAGTCCTGGTTAATCCTAAGCTTACGACGCTTCTACGTGTACTTTTACCTCACATGTAGCACCGTGTAAAACTCTGTTTATAGGATCCTGAATAACCGCCATGAAATGAAGCCTATCTTAGTCGTAATATGATTTCGTAAGTTTTAAGCCCTGCCATAGAAAAGGTCAAAGATTAAGATTTAATACCTTAGCATATAATCTACCTACCTATATACTTAATAGCTACTTATATATGCTAGGGTTGTTGCGCTCGTTAAGAGCTTATTTTAAACTTAACAAAAAATACGTACGTACGGAAGGCATGGCTTGCTCCATAGCTCGTTGGGCCATTCTTATTATAAAGTATGTATGAGAAAAATATATAAAAATAAATCATAAAATTAAAATCACGACTGGCCTGCCAAAAACGGAATTAAAATTCAAAAACAAGACATAAATAAAAATTTCATTAATATCGGGGGACCGTTCTGTGGAACACTTATAATCAGAGAGGTCCCCTAACTGCAATGTTTTTTTTATTTGTGGCTTGTTTTTGATTTTTTAGGTCGTTTCTCAGAAGAGAACCTAAAAGAAATATTGTTTCATACTTTTTAGTGACAAGTTTTGAGTTATTCCAATAAATTGTATATAATTAATGTGCTCATCAAGACCTTCAATTTTATACCCAAATAGTAAAATTCGAACTTTTTTCTAATTTCTATATGGAGCCATGCTGCCGCTATGTTGAATTTAAAAAAAATACACTTATGTTACTCGGGATGATGAACGAATCTAACGATTCCCCATACACCCAAATCTAATCAGGCATTTAAAAGTTATAGTGGAATAAAGATACTCAGATACATACATACTCGTACATGTATACAAACATACATGAATCCTAATAACATTACACTCCTATTTTGGGCAGTCGTGGAAAAATATCTTTAAAAATTTCACAAAGCTATTTACGGAGTACAGCCCTATCCACATAGAGGTGACATTGACACATACCCTGCGGTCGAAATGATGAGATGGCGTTGTGGGCAGTTTTGAAATGTACATTTTTAACAAGACGTTTTCTTTGAACATTTTTAACACTTTTGTCATTTTTACAACTTTTGATACTACCAATCCTTTCCAATCTGAATGGAAAACGACCCTATTTTTAACGGAATAAAGTTGATTTTCCTATGTCAACAGGTTATCGAAACTTGCAAAACGAACGGTGATCGAAAACGTTCAGAACGCTAATTTTGCCCACAAATGGCCTAAGGGAACGCCAATTGTGATCAAATTTAGCGTTTTTAACAGTTATTTTCGCCAATTATTACAAAACGAACGGCCCCTTTATTAGCATCAGCGAGCACCACAGAACACAGTAATTTTACCGTAGACAGAGAAGGTAAAATTTTACGTTCCATTTAATGGTTTTCATTTTTTTATCTCCAATGTCTAATGTCCTGACCTCTAACTATCCTAAAATTTTTATTTAATGGCGAGGAACTAATTTATTAGAATGTTTTACTTTTTAACTTGCGTCATTATGTTATTCAAAAATATATTAATTCCAAGCACTCTCATCTTACATCTCATCGCAGCTCCACGCAGCTCCCCGCTCTTCGAAAACATTTCGAAATATTGCAAAAGCAGGAAAGAGCAAGCTAATGATTATGCATAATATATTAGAACGAGATAGATATACAAGGTAATGAATTGTATGAAAAGCAATTTCTGAACTGAAATTCGTAAAGAAGTTCGGCCGTTCGATCAACTTGTTTTGTGTTAATTTTAATAATTTAATTTAATGTACTTAGACTTGTTTTATTATTGCAATTATGGCTGATTTCGATTGGAACATTTATTTAGAAACCATCAAAGGTATCGCGGTTCCTGAAGAATTATTTTCACATGTAAGTTTCGAGTTTATTCAGTCGTGTTGTAATTATTTTTTTACTTTTATTGCTTTTGCTCTTGAGATTAACTATGCATATTATTGCTAGGTATTACCCGTACATATTTATTTGATGTTTTTGTTTTTACGACACTAGAATAAATAGGACACCTCATCAAGTAAATAATAATTTCTATTTTTATCCTCTTACATAGTCTAATTTCTCTTCACCTTGGTTTTTGTAATGTTAATGTATCTACAGAAATTATTTCAAGGTTCATAACTTATTTGAAGTTATGTAGATAATTTTATAAAATGGTACTTGAGCCATATGGTAAAATAGCACTGTAATACAGAAACAGCAATGAGTGAAAAATACCAATGACATGCATTTAAATTTATTCAGAATTAATAAAATGTGAGTTGGACTCCATCAAAAAGTTTAAGTAATATGTTCCATGAAAATAAGTACATTAAGACCGACTTACCAATAAAAATATTAGGTTCAAATAATGAACAGCTAATAGTTTTTAATTAGAATGAAATCTCTTTTATTATATAAAAGTATTAAAAGTGCTGAACCGATTTTGATGTAATTTGGTATGGAAATAGTTTGAACCCTGGGGAAGGAAAATGATATTTTAATGTGATAAACTGAAGTACATGCAGACAAAATCACGGCGAAAATCTAGTTTGATAAACATCATGTCATATTGTATCTAAAGCACATATCTTACCACTTATATATCTTAACTTTACTTTTATTAGGCTGGCAGATGATTAAGTACTTTTATGGTCTAAAAAAAAATTTTTCTTTAAATAAAATTATGGATCTCTAGATTTATAGTCATTCCACTTTTGATTTTCATTAGGCAGGCAATTATTAGAAAAAAATACATTGATGTAGGTGTTCATTAAATATTTTAATACTTACATGGTGACATAGAACGGTGAGATAAATAAAGCTTGTAAAAATGATATTACTGTAACAATAATATTATGTAATTGAAAATAATTAATATTTACTTATTTTTGTTGAGTTCCTATGAGCAGTAATCGGAATGACCAAAGTATAAAAAGATGAGCAAAATTAAAAAAAAACAACTACACATGTTATAACGGTATAATACATGCATCAAAAAAATTTATTAACATGTCAATAATTAAGGTGTAAGGTGTATAAAAATATAAAATAAATAAAATTATTTGGGTATAGTAGGGATCTAAAAGGCCCTTGAACAGACCAACAATACCTATAAGACCATAAACAATCAAACAATTTGTCAAAAAACATGCACGAAAAAGAATTGTAGGGTTAAAGAGTCAAAATTTCGGTATATTATAAAAAAAACAATAATAAAAAAATAACAGATAGCGACTTTTACCCGAAGGGTTAGCAAAATGTGTTAGGCGTGTAGGTGGATATATTTCAAATAGATCCACCTACACGCCTAACACATTTTGCTAACCCTCTACCAAACACCCTGTATAATGTCATAAAGATCCAGGTGAAGACAGGGTCACTTCGGAGCTCTTGAAAACAGGAGGATAGGACGCTTTTACTTCGGGGGCTTCAATAGTAGATTGTATTACAAGGGAGAATAATACGGCGAGTGCGCTATTTTGAATCCAGAGCGGAGTGAAGGATTTTAGAGTAGAATCCCGAGCGCAAGTAGAATCCTGAACGTAGCGAGGGATGCAAAACAAGACGCCCGAAAAAGAAAACGTACAAGTAAAAAGCGTACTTTTCATCCTTTTATTTATTTTTCTCGTAGAGAGAAAAATAAATAAAAGGCGCTTTTAGATACTATACAACTTATATTTGTTTAAAAGGGTATTAAAATAGACTAAAAATAAAGAGCATCAAATAAACTATAGTAGTCGCAGCGGATCTTTGTGGTTGTGAAGTTAGGCTCTGTGAACGATTGTGCAGGTACTGCTGTGAGGAGTAAGGTAGTTATACAATGCTGTCTTCACCTTCAACATTGGGATTGCGCCTGAAAAATTGCAGTTTGTGCAGCGACTTGCAGACAGCTTCCGAGCCACAAAGTTCCGCTGCAACTACTGTAGTTACTTCATCATCGTCCTGTCAGCCCTTAGAAGTCCACTGCTGAACATAGGCCTCCCCCAAAGGCCTCCCCCTCCTCCTCCATCCACCGACTTCCTGCGATGGCTACAATGTCGTCGGTCCATCGTGTGGGGGGTCTCCCCACACTTCGCTTGCTTGTTCGTGGCCGCCATTCGAGAACCTTTATTCCCCAGCGGTTGTAGGTTCTGCGAACTATATGGCCTGCCCATTGCCACTTCAACTTGCAAACTCTGAGAGCTATGTCGATAACCTTGGTTCTTCTACGGATTTCCTCATTTCGGATTCTATCACGTAGTGAAACACCGAGCATAGCTCTCTCCATTGCACGCTGCGCAACTCTGAGATTGTGTATGAGACCTATTGTTAGCGACCACGTCTCAGTGCCGTATGTCAACCCTGATACGTGGTCACACACACTGATTATAAACTTTCGTCTTGAGGCACTGCGGTATCTGCGACGAGAAGGTATCGCGTAATTTCCCGAACGCTGCCCATCCGAGTTGGATTCGTTGGTTGACCTCTTTGTCGAAGTTGGATCGTCTGACCTAAGTAGACATAGAGATCAACAACTTCGATAATATCGTTCCCAACATAAACCGGCATGGGTACGACATGGGCATTTGACATGATGTTCGTCTTACCCATTTTCATTTTAAGACCCACCTGTTGAGAAACAATATTGAGGTCACTGAGCATTGTGCTTAGGTCTTCCAGGGTTTCTGCCATGATGGCAAATCGAAGGTGAGCGATGTATTCGCCATTGATGTTAACACCATATCCGTTCCAGTTCAGAAGCTTGAATATATCTTCCAGTGCAGAGGTAAACAGTTTCGGAGAAATAACGTCTCCCTGTCTCACCCCTTTTTGAACCTGGATAGAATTCGTGCTCTGATCCTGAAGACGGACTGTCATGGTGGCTTTGCTGTACAAACACTTTAACACTTCGATGTACCGGTACTCAATCTGGCACCGCTGTAATGACTGTAGCACTGCCCAGGTCTCGACTGAATCAAAGGCTTTCTCGTAATCCACAAACGCTAGACATAGTGGCCAATTATACTCTTCGGTCTTCTGTATAATCTGCCGGAGCGTATGGATGTGGTCTACGGTGCTGAAGCCTTTCCGGAATGCAGCTTGTTCGGGAGGCTGAAAGTCGTCAAACCTACGAGCGAGATGGTTTGTAACTACTCTCGAAAACAGCTTATAGACGTGGCTCAGCAGCGAAATGGGCCTATAATTCTTCAAGAGCGTTTTATCACCTTTCTTAAAGAACAAAACCACTACGCTCCTGTGCCACGCCTCTGGCGTAGTACCCTCGAGGATGATGGAGTTAAACAGCTTCTGAAGGACTTTAAGTACCGGTGTTCCACCCGCTTTCAGTAGCTCTGTCATTATTCCGCCCTCCCCTGGTGCCTCATTGCTCTTAAGCTGTTTGAGAGCCATTCTGATCTCGTGTAGGCTGACGTGCGGGATATCTTCAGTATAATGTCGGGTCAAACGGGCTGTTGCATCGCGTAGTCCTGCTAGGAGGACTACGCGATGAGGTGTATAATTGTCCATAGAACTTCTCGAGCTCACTCAATATCTCTGGCTTCGACGAAACGATGCTGCCACTGTCGGTTTTCAGCTTCGTCAACTGGCTTTCCCCAATCTCTTGCGAACATTTTGGAGCCCTTGTTCCGCTCTATTGCGTTCTTAATACAAGTAGTATTATAGGAACGCAAATCGTGTCGCATCGACTTGGAGATCTGTTTATTAAGCAAGCTGTAACTCGACATACCCAATGAAGACTGCAGCCTCATCTCGCCTCGTTCTGCCATAAGTTTTAGTGTATGCTCAGTAGGGCATGCAAACCGGATACCCGATTAACCGAAAAACCCGAATAACCGACTGATTTGTAACTCGGATTTTTAAGATTGAAAACCCGGGTTTTTCGGGTTTTTCGAGTTTTTTCATTCATGATGGTTTATGTAAAATACTGCCAACAAAACATTAATAAAGAATCCAACTCCTCAAAAACTACTGTTTCCCTATTTCTACTCTATTGAGCGAATAAATTGGACAGGCTGACCACAATCTATAATAATTATTTGGTATCAGGGAGTAATATATTATTACTTTGGTATGACGTATATATATTACTTTTAACCTATAGAAATGACAACGCGTGCGAAGCCGCGGGTACAGCTAGTACTTATAATAAAGCAATAGCACAGAATAAATAATAGTACAAGGCAATAGGAAAGAAATAGTCTGTACATAGAATATACTCGTAATTTAAAAAAAATGGTCTTGATTACTTAAAATAAGCTACTGAACAAGAGTATAAAATTTAAAAAAAACTTGTCTGTCTGTTTATTTGTTAGTTTATTAACTTTGTCTGTATGTTTGTTTGCGCATCACGCAAATACTGCTGGGCGATGCGGTTTCCACTGTTGGATAGCTTGTACTTAGTATCTTAATCCGATGATTAGATGCCGAACAATCGATAAAAACTATTTGACGGCTGAACGAATTTTGAAAATATGTTAGTAGTATATAATACTTTATACGTACTTTTGGTCCTGGTATAACACGTATTATCTACCTACTTTAAAGTGAATCACCACGCGGGCAAACCCCGAGGGCACAGCTTGTAACTTCATAACATAGATAGATAGATAACAATTTATTGCACCAAAAGAAGACTTACAAATAAAAATAAACTTAAATAATAATAGTATAATCGATGGCCTTATCGCTAAGCAGCGATCTCTTCCAGGCAATTTTAGTTCGCACTATGAGTACACATGTCGCGGGCGGCATGGACTGGACACACATCAACACACCCCAAACATCCAGGACCCGGTAACAAACATTTAAGTTCATCACACAGATGTTTGCCCCGGCCAGGTTTTGAACCTAGGATACTAAGCTAAGAAGGCAGTCGCAAAACCAACTGTCTCATACAATACGTAGCTTAAAGGTGCAAAATATTTGGAGTAGGTACCTACTTAGTATTATGATTTCGAAAGATCTAGGTCGATGTAGGTCACATGCTATATTTGATCTCCAATATCACAGAAACGCAACATTTTAGGATACATTTTTTTTGTTTGTTTGTATTGAAGTCCTCTGCCGATTTATTAAGGTTTGATCGAAGCCGCAATTTAGCGATTTATTAAGGTTCGACCAGTGGCCGCAACTTAGCAATTCATAGGTTTGATCAGTGGCCGCAATTTAGCGATTTGTAAGATTCGATCAGTGGCCGGATTTTAGCGATTTGTAAGGTTCGATCAGTGGCCGGATTTTAGCGATTTATAAGGTTCGATCAGTGGACGGAATTTAGCGATTTATAGGTTTGATCAATGGCCGCATGTTAGCGATTTATAGGTTTGATCAGTAGCCGCAATTTAGCGATTTATAGGTTTGATCAGTGGCCACAATTTATCGTTTTGTTCAAAATAGCGTACTTTTACTATGTCAGGCTCCATATTAAAATGTAGGGACCCCTTTCTAAAGTATCCATCTCAAAAAGTACAAACCCCTTTTGTGAACTTTTATTAGACTTTCAAATAAACATTTACATGTATAATCTTGATTATTTACATACATTTAATGTAGCATCATTTTTTTTTTTTTTTTTTTTTATGCATTAGGTTGTAGTTGCTTTTCTCAACAATTGATTTCATAGAAGTATAAACATTTGAAACGGGATAATTATGTATTTGTTAGTTTCCAACTCTAGTGCAGTGGGTGTAGGGGTAAATACGAATCACCGTGCACCCACTAGTGGGTGAAGCCGGTGGGTGGACGGGTCACGACCCATATTTACCATGGATACTATTTTACACTTTTTTATACTTGTGACCATGTTAGTTTTAAACCATAATTGATTTCGTGTTTCAAAAAAGAATCCTAATTTTAATGAAAGAATAATGCCAAAATAAAGAGTGCGAAAAATTTATTACGAAAGAAACTAGTAAACTGTAGAAAGAAGATGCAAAATGGTGGCCTTTCTGTGGCGTCGTAGCTCCCAAACGAATGGACCGATTTTTATGCGTTTTTTTCTTTTTGATATCTGATGTGATCGAGGTGGTTATTAGCTATAATTAGGTCGGGGGTTGTATTTCCAAGCAGTCTTTTGCACACTAAAGCACAGACTAAAGGTCCAATTAAATTGATTGATCATCATCATCATCATCATCATCAGCCTTTATTCGTCCAATACTGGACGTAGGCCTCTCCTGGTGAACGCCACTTCTCCCGATCTTTGACACTTCTCATCCAGTTCCTGCCAGCCATTTTTCGCAAGTCGTCACTCCACCTGGCCGGTGGGCGCCCTACACTACGTTTTCCTACGCACGGTCTCCACTCTAGAACTCGTTTACCCCAGTACAGCGGTTGTCGGTTCTTCGAGAGATGTGACCAGCTAATTGCCACTTCAGCTTGCTAACTCTGAGCTATGTCGGTTACTTTAGTTCTCTGTCGGATTACCTCATTACGGATTTTGTCCTTCAGAGAAACTCCGAGCATGGCTCTCTCCATAACTCACTGAGCGACCTTGAACTTATGGACCAGTCTCACCGTGAGTGTCCACGTTTCGGCTCCGGAGGTGATGACTGGTAGGACGCACGCATTAAAGACTTTCGTAATGAGGCACTGTGGTATGGACGACGAGAAGTTTACCAAATCTCGCCCATCCCAGCTGAATTCTCCTGTCGGCTTCCTTCTCGAAGTTGTTTTACCTAATTGCACAGTTTTCCCGAGGTAGACATATTGCTGAACAACTTCAAGAGGTACTACACCATTAACACCAACAGGTCTCGGGGTAATAAGGTCTTTGAACATAACCTTGGTTTTGGCCATGTTCATCCCTAGACCGACACGTCTGGAGGAGTCAGCTAGCTCATATTCATATTATTTATTTTATAAGTTTTATGTACAAAAGATGGAACATATGCACTTATGTTGAGTCCTGCCAATAACAACTCAAAAGACCTATGAAACCTATTATCAATGTCAAAATATCTATGCTTATAATAAAACTGTAACGGGTCCAATTCTGTACATTGAAGATATTTTGAGTTTTTTTTTTGACCTTACTCTATATGCGATACTGAAGCAAAAACTATTTTTTTTTCATTTTGTCTGTCTGTCTGCCTGTCTGTATCTTGGCTAGGCATCACGCCGAAACTACTGAATGAATTTAAATGAAACTTGGTATGATTTGAGTTCATACTACGAGGTAGGACACAGGCTACTTTTCATCCCGAAAAATGAAAGGGTTCCCGCAGGATTGGGGATGAAAGTGATTTTAAAAAACACTTACCACTCTGAAACTACTAGACGGATTTTGATGCAACTTGGCACAGTCATAGTTTATATGATGGGTTAAAATTGAGGATACTTTTTATCCCGAAAAAATAAGTAGTTCCTGCGGGATAATGTCCGAAATTCTGTAAATTACAGATATTTTGTTTTTTTTTGGGGGCCGTTCTATATTCAATATTAAAGCCAAAACTGTATTTTTTTAATTTTTGTCTCTCTGTCTGCCCGTCTGTCTGTCTGCACCTTGGAAGTGCATCATGCTGAAAATACTCAATGAATTCAAATGAAATTTGGTATGATTTGAGTTCATACTTTGAGGTAGGACATAGGATACTTTTCATCCCGGAAAATTAAAGTGTTCCTGCAGGATAGGCATCGAAAGTTATTTAAAAGAACACGTATCACGCTGAAACTACTTGACGGATTTTGTTGAAACTTGGCACAGTCATAGTTTATATAAAGCGTAAAAATGGAGGATACTTTTATCCCGAAAAATAAAGTGTTCCTTCGGGATAATGTCCAAAATTCTGTAGATTGAAGATATTATGTAATTTTTTTTGGAGGACGTTCTATGTTCAATACTAAAGCCAACACTGTATTTTTTTATTTTAGTCTGTCTGTCTGTCTGTCTGTAACTTGGAAGCGCACCACGCCGAAAATACTTAATGAACTTAATGATACATTTTGTCCCGAAAAAATAAAGGGTTCCTGTGGGATATGGGTCCAAATTCTGTACATTAAAGATATAGTGTTTTTTTTTGGATGTTACTCTATATTCTATTATGAAGCCTAAACTGTATGTTTTTTCATTTTTGTCTGTATGTCCGTCAGTCTGTATCTTAGCCGCGCATCACGCCGGAACTACTGGATGAATTCAAAATAAACTTGGTATGATTTGAGTTCGTACTACGAGGTAGGACATATGATACTTTACATATCGAAAAATTTATGGGTTATTATTTAGGGGTTGAAACTTTCTTAAAAAAACACGTACCATGCTGAAAGTAATGGACGAGTTTTGATGCAACTTGGCACTGTCTTAAGTTATATGATGGGTTAAATTTGAGGACACGTTTTATCCCGAATAAGTAAAGGGTTTCTGCGGGATATGGGTCCAAAGTTATGTTAATATTTAAGTAATAAAAAATATTTTATGCATGGTTCTCTATATTCGATACTGAAGCCAAATTGTTTTACTTTTTAATTTTGTGTGTCTGTTTTTCCGTATCTTGACCGCGCATCGCACCCAAACTACTAAATGAATTCAAATGAAAAAAATGCTCTTGGGTGCTTAAAAAAGGTATTGAACAATTTTTTTTTGTTAATCGTGTCTTTCTTTCTGTTTGTCTGTATGTTTGTTTGTTCACACATCACGTAAAAACTACGCGACTGATTGCAATGCGGTTTTCATTGTTAGATAGCTTAGGGTTTTATGTAAATCTGGTGTAATTGGTATCTCAATCCGGTGAGTTAGAAGCCGAGCAATTTATAAAAGTATTTTTGACGGCTGAAGACATTTGTTCAAATGTTGGTATATTGGTCCTGGAATAGCACATTATGGTACTTTGAACCTAAAGAAAAGAACACGCGTGCGAAGCCGCGGGTACAGCTAGTTACAAATAAAAAGATGCTTTGTGAAATGTCATTAACAAATAAATTATTTGTGTATAATGTACTAAAATAAAATAATTTAATGTTAATTTAAATTAAATGTCAAAATAATACCAGCATTTCGCAGTTTATAGTTTAAAAAATCCTGAATAGAATAAAAAATTTTTTCTTCAAGCCATTGCACCAAGCTTTTCTTAAATTTAAAAAGTCAAAATTCTTTGATAATGTCAGGGATTTTGTTATAAATTTTAATGCACATTATATAGGAATTATTAGATGTCAAGGTCAGTCTAGTTAGTGGTCGAAACAGTTTGTGTACTGTGGACGGACACTGTACTTACTCATGGTGCGTGCATTTTGAAAAAGACTTATTATTGTATACAAAGATGCACACGTCTAGGATATACAGACTTTTTGTTATCGTGAAGATTTTATGCTCTCTAAAGAATGGTCGGCACGAGTCGATCTGCTTAAGCCCAAATATAGCCCTAATGCACAGTTTTTGCTTTACAAAAACGCTGTCTTGCTCCACGCGTCTTCCCCATATTAAGATACCATAGCGTAGCAGAGAATGTACATAGCCATAATAAGCTGTAACTGCTGCTTCCTTAGAAACAATTTGTGATATTCTTCTCAGATATGAAATTACTCACTCTAGAACAGATATTGGAAACATGTGGTTTCTAAGAGCAATTATTATCAATTGTCAGCATTCGTTCGAGAGCCTGCGGCGATTCTGCCATAAGGACGATGTCATCGGCAAATCGTAGGTGTGAGATGTACTCGCCAATAACGTTTATGCCAGTTCCTTACCAATCCAGCGTCTTAAACATATCTTCTGAATGTCTACCATAATGTACGAATGCCGGGTGGCTAAAGTCCGATTGTGGAAGGAGGATGTCGGAGGTGGATATTAAATAAGTAAATCTAACCCTGTCAACTTTTACAATTTCCCAGGTGGAAATAAGCCTCAACAATGGCATCAAGCAGGGCATGCTACTTGAAGTGTGTCACAAGAGCAACCCTGATGTCTACTGGATAGCCGAGATCACTATGGTCTGCGGACATCTGCTCAGGATCAAGTTCATCGGCGCAGACGGCGACTTCTGGTGCGACATATCCAATACTAAAGTGCACCCCCTGGGCTGGTGCGGGAAATACGACGAATTAGTTGAACCACCTGATGAAGTCAACCGGAAATACGGAGACAATATCATAGGAATCATGCAGAATGCGTTGATGAACGGACAGTCGGTGTCCTTGGAGGCTCTGAACAACAAGGGTCTCTCACCAATAGATCGGATTAAAGTGGGGATGAAAGTGGAGGTACAGAACATCCTAGATCCGTACAGATATTGGATTGCTACGGTGAGTTTATTTTCTATTACGACACGTCGCCAAGCCTGTCTTCTGAAGTAGGTAGAGATGAGAAAATGTATATTGATTCGCCCCGAACTGACACCTCAGGTTGTACCAATTTTTTAATTTTAACTTATATCTCTAATTCAAAACATAACATAATATTTTAGAAATATAAAAAGAATGCCGTTTCATATGAGGATGACTGCTTGACGTGATTGTCTCGCTTTGAAATTTTTACCCCCACGCCTCTCCTTCTTTCCCTCCACTCTTCCACATACCCTCCCATCAGTTTCCCTCACTCCCCCAAAAACTTCCCATACTTCCCCCCTCCTTTCCGATCTCCAACTTGCTTTAAGTTTCTGCTCTCCTGATAGTTTTAGACTTTTTAAATATTATAACATCTCGATATGTTTTAGCCTCGTGCCCTAGTATGTGTTGAAAATGAATTGAACGGTCATCCTTCTGATAGTGGTGTGACCACGAGAAATTGTTTTTCATCGTGGTCACACTAGTATGATAATTTGGTGTGACTTCGAATCCGCACCCTATTTCTACTAAATAATAATTTGGTGTGACTGTCCGCAACCTATTCCGCAATCCGCACCCCTATTTCTACTAAATAATAATTTGGTGTGACTGTCCGCAACCTATTCCGCAATTCGCACCCCTATTACTACTAAATAATAATTTGGTGTGACTGTCCGCATCCTATTCCGCAATCCGCACCCCTATTTCTACTAAATAATAATTTGGTGTGACTTTCCGCAACCTATTCCGCAATCCGCACCCCTATTTCTACTAAATAATAATTTGGTGTGACTTTCCGCAACCTATTCCGCAATCCGCACCCCTATTTCTACTAAATAATAATTTGGTGTGACTGTCCGCAACCTATTCTGCAATCTGCACCCCTATTTCTACTAAATAATAATTTGGTGTGACTGTCCGCAACCTATTCCGCAATCCGCACCCCTATTTCTACTAAATAATAATTTGGTGTGACTGTCCGCAACCTATTCCGCAATCCGCACCCCTATTTCTACTAAATAATAATTTGGTGTGACTGTCCGCAACTTATTCCGCAATCCGCACCCCTATTTCTACTAAATCATAATTTGGTGTGACGGTCCGCAACCTATTCCGCAATCCGCACCCCTATTTCTACTAAATAATAATTTGGTGCGACTGTCCGCAACCTATTCCGCAATCCGCACCTCTATTTCTACTAAATAATCACCCTTGCCTTTTTTTAAATCAATGACTACAGTTTTTTTTCCACTACGTATATATAAATCAACCCATGCTCATGTGACTACTTTCTGTATAACTACTTGCACTATTATTTATTCTGTGGTTAAGCTATGTGAATAAGCTACAAGAGATTTAATAAGTAGATACAACTAAGTAGCTCTATTTCCGTTCCATCCGAAGGTATGTGAGAACGTCGGCGGTCGCCTGTTGCTCCGCTACGACGGCGCAGATGAAGACTTGCAGCCAATCTGGATCTTCTTCTCGAACCCTCGGCTGAGCAGCTTTGGATATGTCACCAACAAGGTAAGCTATGGGATCCCGAGGCGGACTAGCTGTCTAGGCTGGCCTAGGCCGTGTAGCACCAGTCGCCCATCTCAACTCCAATAATCTATACCTATAATAAAGCAATAAGTACGAAAAAGTCTGTACAAAGAAAATAATTTAAAGAGAAATGGTCTACGGTACATAGAATAAGCACATATAATATACTATTCAAGTTTTTTTTCTGTTTGTTTGTTCGAGCATCACGTAACTACTGTACCAATTGCGATGCAGTTTTTACAATTGGATAGCTTAGGGTTTGACTATAAAACTGTGGTATTGGTATCTCAAACTGATGAGAAGCCGAGCAATTGATAAATAACTTTTCGAAGGCTGAAGGAATTTTGATCAAATGTTGGAATATAGGTATTTTAGGTCCTGGAATAGAGAGTAATTTTAACCTGGAGAAATGAACACGCGTGCGAAGCCGCGGGTACAGCTAGTAGTTATAATAAAACAAAAATTAAAAAAATGTCTGTACAAAGAAAATAATATAAATGAAATGGCCTAGGGTAATTAAAATAAGGGTATTTTTTTCTTTTATAATTCTTGTCTCTCTGTTTGTCTATTTGTTTGTTTCTGTATTTTTGTTCGCGCATCACGAAAAAACTACTGGACCGATTGCGATGCGGTTTTCACTGTTGGATAGCTTAGGGTTTAACTTAAAAACTGGGGTACAGTTGGTATCTTAAAGCCAGGCTCGAAGGTTACATTTTCCCACTCCCCACTCCCCTGCCACCTCCCCTACACTCTGCCACCCGCTACCCGCAATAAGCACTGAAGTGCCTGCGTAACAAGGTTGAATATCGCGAGCGCTGTTTGAACACACAATTTAGCTCGGAACTAAATGACGTATGTCTCAAAAGTTATTTATTTTATTGGCAGGCTAATAATTTAGTTAGGTAAATTTTGTCTAAACATTAGACGATAACATTAGGTGATAACATTAGATGATAACATTAGATGATAACATTAGATGATAACATTAGATGATAACATTAGATGATTGGAAACTTGGTATCTCGAACTGATGAGTAGAAGCCGAGCAATCGACAAAAATCTTTTTGGAGGCTGAAGAAATTTTGATCAAATGTTGGAATATTGGTCCTGGAATAGAGAGTAATTTTAACCTGGAGAAATGACCTCGCGTGCGAAGCCACGGGCACAGCTAGTACTTATAATAAAACAAAAATTAAAAAAATGTCTGTACAAAGAAAATAATATAAATGAAATGGCCTAGGGTACTTAAAATAAAGGTATTTTTTTCTATTTTAATTCTTGTCTCTCTGTTTGTTTCTGTATGTTTGTTCGCGCATCACGAAAAAACTACTGGACCGATTGCGATGCGGTTTTCACTGTTGGATAGCTTAGGATTTAACTTAAAAACTGGGGTACAGTTGGTATCTTAAAGCCAGGCTCGAAGGTTACATTTTCCCACTCCCCACTCCCCTGCCACCTCCCCTACACTCTGCCACCCGCTACCCGCAATAAGCACTGAATTGCCTGCGTAACACGGTTGTATATCGCGAGCGCTGTTTGAACACACAATTTAGCTCCGAACTAAATGACGTATGTCTCAAAAGTTATTTATTTTATTGGCAGGCTAATAATTTAGTTAGGTAAATTTTGTCTAAACATTAGATGATAACATTAGATGATAACATTAGATGATAACATTAGATGATAACATTAGATGATAACATTAGATGATAACATTAGATGATAACATTAGATGATAACATTAGATGATAACATTAGATGATAACATTAGATGATAACATTAGATGATAACATTAGATGATAACATTAGATGATAACATTAGATGATAACATTAGATGATAACATTAGATGATAACATTAGATGATTGGAAACTTGGTATCTCGAACTGATGAGTAGAAGCCGAGCAATCGACAAAAATCTTTTTGACGGCTGAAGGAATTGTTATCAAATGTGGATATATTGGTATTTTAGGTCTTGGAATAGCACATATAGTAATTTTAACTAAGAGAAATGACCACGCGTGCGAAACCGCGGGCGCAGCTAGTGAGCTAATATATAATAATGTACTGGTTGTTGCCCGTTACTATGTCCCCATGTTTAATCGGTATGATAATTTTGTCATGTATTTCTCTAGACGTAGTAACATTAAGTACCGTACAGTATGTCAGGGCTTCATCTTAATGGTTGGCTGCCCCTAAACCTAGCCGCCCTACTTGGTCCTAATTGGCCTATATGTAAATCCGCCCCTGATTGGATCCAACCTTTTAACAAACATACATGAACCCTGAAAACATTACATTATCGTATAAAAAGATAAATAAGTTCCTCTGAAGAGAGGAATAGCTATAGTGTTATTATTCATCAGCCTGTGTTCGTCCACTGCTGGACATGGCCTCTCCCAATGAACGCGACAGAGCCCGATCTTCGGGTCTTCTCATCGAGTTTCTGCTGCCTTCCGCAGGTTGTCACTCCACCGACCGGAGGGCTTCCTAAAATACGTTTGCTAAGACGCGGTGCCCACTCGAAGACTCGTTTATTCCTGTGGTTGTCTGTCCTTCGAAAAATGTGCCCAGCCCACTGCCACTTCGGCTTGCTTGCTTTAGCTATTATAAAAAGCTAAAGCAACCAATAATTATCTATCAATAGGGTTGCGCCATCAAAATAACTATAGTTAAGGGTTTAACGATTGCAAACAAGATACTACTGGTTTTACAACATAAATGTTAATTGCAGGGCTCGCCGTGGCAGTTCAAGTACCCCGGCAAAGTCAACAAGTTCTCGTGCAAAAACAAATTAAGTACTCAACTGAGACTCAGTAACGAAGAGTCCATCATAGAGCCGACGCCTTCTGACCTATTTCAGGTAAATATTAGTTTAGACACACGATAATTTCAAGTATTATTAAACGGGGTCGCGTAAGGTCGCGAAAATTTAACCTTCCGTACAAAAGTAGTTCCGTTTTCATTCAAAACTCAAAAGTCAGATAGAAACAAACTCTGTAAATAAAATGGGTTCTAATATAACGATATTTTTAGTTTTGAAGTAAGCAATCGGTAACAAGTTACAGCTAATTTGTGAAGAAAATTAATGCTTTAATTTTGTTGTATGCATAAGTTTTTAAACCATGGAACATATTTTTGAATATCGGTTTTGCATAATATCATCCATTCCTTATCGATACAATTGTGTTTTTTTGCATAATATCATCCATGCCTTATCGATACAATTGTTTTTTTGCATAATATCATCCATTCCTTATCGATACAATTGTGTTGTTCGCATAATATCATCCATGCCTTATCGATACAATTGTTTTTTTGCATAATATCATCCATGCCTTATCGATACAATTGTTTTTTGCATAATACCATCCATTCCTTATCGATACAATTGTTTTTTTGCATAATATCATCCATTCCTTATCGATAAAATTGTGTTTTTTAATGAAAACGGAAATACGATTGTAAGGGATTTTATCATTAAGGAACCCCCCCCCCCCTAATGCTTTGTGTTATTTTTTTTATTGATTTTGTTGTTTGTCGTATGAGGTAGTGCTGGCCTCTGGTGTCAGAGTTTGTCAGGCCGCTCGAGGGCATCTCACATGACTTAACGACTGGTATTAATCAATAACAGCCGGGACCGACAGCTTAACGTGCCCTCCGAAGCACCGCACATAATTTAGGAAAGTCATTTCTGCGGAGTCTAGGACCGAACCCGGTATCGTTGCTGAGTTTACCCCCTTTGCCCTTAAATATACTCATATCCATTTTGTATCGATACTGTGTGCATCTAATTTACTTTATTTCTAGTGTCAATAAATTCTATTTTACTTTTACATACTTACTCTGAAAATATGTTATCCTCAGCCAAATCACAATATGGAAGCCCACAGTTTCGTAACCGGCATGAAGCTCGAAGCCCTCAGTCCACAAGATATGAAATGCGTCCGCCCCGCCACAGTCTCCAAAGTGTTCAGCAACTTCCACTTCTTGGTCACCATCGACGACCACCTGGAGGATTACGAGGAAACCAAAATGGCCTGGATGTGCGACTCCAGCCACCCGTACATCTATCCGATAGGCTGGGCGCAGAGGCACACCTTCGAGTTCAAGACCCCAAAGATCTGGAAGGAGGGAGATTTCGACTGGGACGATTACCTCGCGATGACGTCATCGGTCCCAGCGCCCGAATACTGCTTCGCGAATAAACGGCCGCTCGAAGGGATCCAATTGAATATGAAATTGGAAGCCGTGAACCCTCACAACCACGAAGAAATTCACGTGGCTTCAATCGACACTATTCTGGAACACATGCTTTGCATAGAGTTGCTGCCAATCGGCAAGAAATTCTGGTGCGCGCAAGACAGCGACTTACTGTTTCCCGCCGGATGGTGCGACAGCAACAACTACGCGCTACACATTCCCGTTCTCAGCGCGAGAGAAGAGCCTGAGAAGACGAAAGAAGAGCCTAGAGTAGTGAAGGAGGAGACGAAGAGTTCGGAGGAGTGGTGCGACAGGATATTCTTTAACTACAAGTGCTACGCGGGTCCTTCGCTCAGTAGGAACAAGTTGTCCCAGTTGCCGAAGCACGTGGGCCCCGGGCCGCTGACGCTGGTGCTGAAGGAGGTGCTCAACAAGATAATATCGGCGTCGTACAAGCCGGCGAAGCTGCTGAAGGACTGGGAGACGGAGGGGCCGCCCGAGGAGGGGACGAGGCTGGAAATGTTGAGAGCAAAGTGAGTTACTATAGTTATTGCCTACTTTACGTAAGTCAGGATTAAACACAGGATATTTCAATGACCTTTGAAGGTACAAGATTTCCAAAAGAAATTAAAAGGGCAGCCTCCGGCGTGGCTCCATGCCTAATTTTTGGAAAAGTATTGTACTCCTTTGCAAGTAAAGAAAGCATTGATTCGAAATGTTTGATTTTCTCATATCAAAAGTCGTAATCTTATGTTGTTCGGTATGATCAGCAGAACATGTGCAAAAAACAAGTATTTTTATGAACCTACATTAAAACAGTAGAATCATAGCACAAATTAAAAATGTATTTAAAAATATAATGGCAAGCTGCCATATTAGTTTTCTTAATACTTCGTATATTTCCTATAACACTTTCATGATTAAGGCGAACCCAATGATACCTCATTTGTCAAAATCCATCAAGCCTATTAGGCTGTGGGACTCGCCAAAGAAACGTACAAACAAACATATACACACATCCCAAACACATAACTCTCCACAGTCGGGTATTAATAAAAGTTAAATTGATATCGAAATTCGTATACGTAAATTGAGATCTGCCACAAGTAGTTCTACAGTGTTTTATAAAAACTAAATTCTGGTTAAATTGAGAACAATCTGTCTAATGGTCTTAGACCATAGTAAATATTCATGTCTATGTCTTAGACCATATAGTAAATATACATGTCTATGTCTTAGACCATATAGTAAATATACATGTCTATGTCTTAGACCATATAGTAAATATACATGTCTATGTCTTAGACCATACAGTAAATATACATGTCTATGTCTTAGACCATATAGTAAATATACATGTCTATGTCTTAGACCATATAGTAAATATTCATGTCTATGTCTTAGACCGACTTAGTTTTTTATGGTTCCGTACATAAAGCACAGAATATGTACAAGTCCCTTCCATACAAGTACGAAAATCTCGGCCGGTTTTTTTATACGTTACGTTTTTGTTCCGCACAACTCCGTGATATTCTTCCGTTAGAATAACGCTAGTTTGCCGTCTCTACCCACGCGAAAACCGACCAAATACAATCTGTCCAGCTTCATGACCTTGGAACATGTCCTCAGGTTGAAGACGAGCACGTACCACGCGTACGTACCGATAGCGACGCGCGCGCGCAGCGTGGCGGCGTTCTGTCGCGCCGTGTGCGGCCGGCTGCAGGCGTGCCCCGCGCTCTTCGGCCCGCAGGAGTACCCCGAGCGCTGCCCCAACAACTGCCAGCAGGTCGGCAAGTCCACCTTCCGTGAGTATCTATTCACTACACAGAAAACTACATCAAATTTCTCTTGGTTTTCTTACACCGATAAAGATTAGATATAAAATATTAATCTACTAGGGTTTCATCTTCGGATTATTTGGGTTGTACTAGATGGCTCGTTATCTACGTCCGGGCGACCGAAGTCTGGTAAATAAGTTACTGAAAGTTTACAAGCTTTTTATTTAAAGTAATACCTAGAATATTTTGTCTCAGCCCTAAGATTATGCACTCATCATCATGAAGACTTGAGAACAATAATCTATTGCATGAAATGGCGCTTAAAGTCAGCCGTACGAAATGTTCTATTTGTGATTTATTCCTTATCTGTCCACTTGCATAGCTCGACCATAATTAAAGTACATTAAAACGGACATAATTAAATTTCAGATAACGGCACGGAGCGCCGAGGCAGACCCAAGGGCAGCCTGAACGGCAAAAGAAAGAAGAAAAAATGCGCGCCAGAGAAACGCGAGAAAGAGCAGCAGCCGTCGCAGGAGAGCGAGAGCAAGGACGGCGAGTCCGTCGAGAGCGAGGGCTCCGCGCCGCCCTCCGAGCCCGGCACGCGGCCCGGCTCACCCGACGGCGACGCCCCGCGCCGCAAGCGCGACCACACACACCGCTACCCTAAACTGGAAACGAAGGCCCGCGGCGCAAAACTCCCCAACTTCGCTCTCCAGATGAAAGAAGCACACTGGAACAAGAAAGAAGCGGACACGATCTACGGCGGCTCCAAGAAGCACAGCTGCAGCGACACCGAGAACGAGACCAACAGCACCAACTCGCGCAAGAACATCTCCGACGTGTCGGACGGGGAGGAGCCGGAGCTCAAGAAACTCAAGTTTAACACCTACGACCCGCTGCCGACCGATAACAAGATGTTTGAGAAAGACATCGCCGTCTCCTGGACGAACAAGCTCAAGCTCTCCCAGAACCCGCTTGATTGGTCGGTGGACGATGTATACGCCTATTTGAGCAACACGGAGGATTGCAAGCTCATAGCCGACAGAATGAAGCAGGAGGAGATCGACGGCCAAGCCTTTGTGATGTTAGATTTAACGGTAATCAGGGAATTCTTGCACATGAAAAAAGAATTCGCGCTGCAGCTCAGCAAACATATAGATATGATACGGTGGTACACAACCAACTTCGAGGAAAATGGTGAAACCTAACTGTTCCTTTTTATCTATTCAATGTCTAGTCCAGAATAAACATGTTGAAATTATAAACGTTTATTTTAATGCGGTGCATAATTCAAACGATCAACCGATGGAGCTCTTACGAAACTTCCTGCAGATAATGTTGCATATTTTGGATAAGAATGACTGGGCCCCTTCGTGGTCTTCTTTTAAACGTACGGTGAAGTCTTCGTTTAAATGTATATCTTTCTTGGCGGACGAAATTCTCACTGGTATATCTCTGTCGGGCATGTTGCCGTCGTGCTGTTGTCTAATGTAGTTCTCTAATTCCAATTTCTTGGCGGCCAGTTTTTTCAAGTCATCGGCAGATGCTATAGATCCCATGGCCGTTTGTGTCGGTTTCTTTAAATTGATTTCGGATACTAAGTTTCGACCGTCCAATTTAATTTCTACGCATGGGTTGCCGACGAGAAGAAAAATATTGATCAATTCGTCTAATTTCGCCGGTTTTGTTTTAGAAGAATCATCGGGTAATGTTGAGTCAGTGAAGTAATTTTCGTTTTTGTACGCTTCCACAAGTCGCTTGCCACTTTCGACTTCCAAGCTGGAGTCCCCGCAGCTACTGACGCATTTATCAACCACATCTGTTACGACGATTTCTGAAGAATGACTGTTGATGTTCGACGTCGATGATCGTTGAGGTTCGGAGGTCATGATATGATCGAACATGTCCTTGATGAACTCTTCCATGTCGTCCATAGAACCTTCCTTACTTCTGTCGAGGATCTCGTGGAATCTTTTCTTGTAATGTTCGAAGTCTCGCATACTTGTATAGAAGTTTTCAAATATTTTTTCGACCGTTGTTTTAAATAATTTTATATTCGAATCAAGGTTCGTGTCGTCAGCTTGCAGCTCTTCAGATATGTTACTATATATCCTGTTTTCTAATTTATCTAAATACGAGTTGGTAAGGGAACCTTTTATCACTGGTATTACAGAGCTATCGGAATCTTTAATCGGGACTTCGTCGTGTTCATATTTTTTATAATAATCTCCACTGGTATTGTTCGCGCCAGTACATATTCCGCCGGCAAAATTATAGGTCTTATTAGAAGTTCCGGACTTGGCGGAGGACGTCGCCAGAAAGTTCAAGTCGGATTTGGAGTAGGCGTTAGACTGAGAAAGTTTAGGTGCTTCTGATGCATGGTAACTGTGACTAGTACCCAAACGATTGTCGCTGGCGCCTGTAAAATAAACATGTAAGTATACATTTCTAGCACGGTTAATTCTCACTCAGAAAGAATAGAAAAAACCTCATAGTTAATGAGAGAAAGGTACTTCGGAAAATATTGGGACCGACCAATAGGTACGTAGAGATGATGGCAGTTAATTGGATAGTGCGGAAGAATAGGGAAGTGAAGAACCTATTCGCAGAGCCAAACTAAGGCAAATAGGCTTCGATGGCTCGAACACGTCACGCGAATGGCAGACGATCACGCTGAGAAGCGAGCGTACCTGGGATGACCGACAGGACGTCGGCCGTTTGGACGTCCCAGGTACCGCTGGTAGGATGAGGTGGAGAAGGATCTGCGCGACTCCAGCCGCCTGATTGGCAAGAGGACGCGCAAAATAGAGAGCGACGGCGCCTTTTGCTGTCAGAGGCCAAGACCCATTTTCATTTCATCGCGCCATCTTTGTAGTATCTTATTAGTAGCATGATAATATATATGTCTATGAGCATGATTAATTTATTCCGTTAGCACCATAGACATATATTAACATATATACGTCTACATATGTTAATATATGTCTGAATACATGTCTGTTGAAAGCACTGCAGCCAGATTACAGAACTTGGTTACAATCGGATTATCACTTTTTTCATAGCAATTTCGACTCTATCGCAAGGCATTAGTGATTGCGATATTGAGAATTCGATTGAAGCCAAGTTATGTGTTCGGGCCGCAGGTATCAACACAATACATGCCTAGAAAAACTTACACATCTCTTTGCTGACAGTTTAATTTCATGAATTTCCGTAGTTAAATGGTTTTGAATGTAATTAAAACAAAAAATTTCGTGGGAAATAAAAACCAATAAACTAGGTAGGAAGGTACCTAACTATTATAAAAAATAGAGCATCTACTTATAAGAAAACTAAACGACAATTTTATTTTCAACATTCACCATGTTTCTTTTCTTCACGACATATTCAATCAAAGCAATGAAAGAAGGATATTATTCTTTTTGATAAAAAGTTTCTATTTGAATGTCGCGGTTTCTGATCAAAGAACCCTGTTCCATATTCTATACTTATAATAAAATTGTAACAGGTCCAATTCTGTACATTGAATATATTTAGTTTTTTTTTATTGGAGTATACTCTGTATTCGATACTCAAGCCAAAACTAGGCATCACGCTGAAACTACTGAATGAATTTAAATGAAACTTGGTATGATTTGAGTTCATACTACGAGGTAGGACATAGGATACTTTTCATCCCGAAAAATTAAAGAGTTTCCGCAGGATAATGGTTGAAAGTTATTTAAAAAAACACCACTCTGAAACTACTGGACGGATTTTGATGCAACTTGGCACAGTCGTAGTTTATATGTTGGTTGGGTTAAAATTGAGGATACTTTGTATCCCGAAAAAATAAAGGGTTCCTGTGGGATACCGGTCAAAAGTTATGTTAAGCATGAAGTAATGTTTTATTTTCGGAGGGTACTCTATATTCGATTCAAAAGTAAAAATATTTTATAAAATTTTTGTCTCTGTCTGTATCTTGGCCGCGCATCACGCCAAAACTACTAAATGAATTCAAATTAAACTTGGTTTGATTTGAGTTCATACTACGAGGTATGACATTGGATACTTTTCATCCCGATATTTAGCATGGTTCCCTTGGGAGAGCATGGTTCCCTTGGGGGATGAAAGTCAAAATGTGTACTTAGTTGTAATTCATGAACGCGTAGTCCGATTTCATTCATTACTTTTTTTTAGAAAGGAGGTACCTGCTTTAGATATTGTCATGTAAATATTTCAAGGTTATCGGGTTTGCAGTTCAGAAACTAAAGACAGCTCAACCCTCAGTATTATGTCCAAATAACTTGAAACCCGAAATGTACAGGAACGTTTGAATGTACGACTCATCTTAAGCTGGCCTTCGCACATTATAATTAAAGGATTAACGGTCACCGTAGACACAAACACAAAGTAGTGTGGGACGCCCGCCGACCAGGTAGAGAGATGACTTGCGAAAGACAGCTGGCAGCGACTAGATGAAAAGAGCGGAAGATCGGGCTCAGTGGCGTTCATTAGGAGAGGCGTACGTCCAACATGGACTGGTATAGGCTGATGATGATGATGATGATGATTATTTACGTAAAAACTACTCACAAATTGTAATGCAGTTTTCACTAATAGATAGCTTAGGGTTTTACTTAAAACCCTAAGCTGAGCTGAGAAGCTGAGCAATCGATAATAACTTGTTGACGGCTGAAGGAATTTTGATTAAATTTTGGTATTTTAGGTCCTGGAAGTACTATTAACCTCGAGAAATGAACAAGCGTGCGAACTTGCGAAGCCGCGGAAACAGCTAGTCATAAATATTTCATGTAAACAAACGGAATAACAGTGCAAAAAAACTGCCTACAAATCCATAATTTGAGATAATCCATAATTGAATTATTGAATTGTTTTTAAGCTTTTACTTTTGCATGAAACGGCGTGGTCCGAATCAGGCCATAATTAATTAATTTATTTATTCGAACACCAACACGGTGCACACCAACACATTCACAATATTATACAATTGTTATTAAAATAAAATCAAATGTCACAGTAATTATAGGTGAGGACAACATGCAAGTACACAACAAAATAAATTGAAATTGAGCGAGTAACAACAAGTTAACTAAGATTAAAAATTAAAACTAAATCATTACATAAAAATTAAATTAAATAAAAAATGTTACAAATTAAAAAAGTGGTTAAATTTTTAAAACATAAATAAAATTCAAAAAATTAAATTAATTAAGAAGTCAGATAGTCAAAGTCTTTTTAAAACCGTGAATCTTGTCAACGAATATAATAATAGATTTAGAAATAATATTGTATTGACGCACCAACCTTGTCATGGGGGCATTATGACCAAGATTAGAGTGAGAACCAGCAACATGAAATAATTTGTATCGCGAAGCCCTAGGCAGCCTAAAAGGCGCATAAATGTACAGCTCCGCGAGTAATTTCGGTGCATCCATGATACTCTGCACTATTTTAAAAAGGAACATACAATCAAGCGTGTGTCTACGGTGAGCTAGCAATTCCATCTTAAAATGTTTAAGTCTAGCGTCATAACTCTGCAGCTCCTTCCCAAGAAAGCAAGAGTAAGTCAAATGCCACAGAAATCTTTTTTGTATTCCTTCTAGTTTCTTACTATGAACCTCGTAGAAAGGACTCCAAGCAACGCTGCCATACTCCAGCCCACTCCGTACCAATGAGTTAAATAGCATGATATTAGTGCTAGGGGATTTGAAATCCCTACATTTCCGCAAGACAAAGCCGAGGGTATTGAATCCTTGAGACACTATGTTGGCGATGTGGATATTAAAACGCAACTTGCCGTCAATCATAACCCCAAGGTCCCGTATAAGATCAACATTTTGTAATGCAGAGCTGCCCATTTGGAGAACTGGACGCTCCATACTGGACCTTCTTTCTTGTAAAAAGCATAGCAAAGCACTTTGACACATTCAGACTCATGCAATTTAAGTCACACCATGAAACCAAACTATCAATATCCTCCTGCAATTTTTCGACATCTTGGGTAGAGTCTACAATTCTGAAGAACTTTGAGTCGTCAGCAAAAAGATAGAAATTAGAATGACTAAAGCACTGATCAATTTCATTGATAAAAACATTGAAAAACAAAGGGCCCAAATGTGAGCCCTGTGGCACACCCGAACACACCTCAAAAGAGTCAGATGAGTTACCATTAACAACAACAGTTGATGTTCTGTCTAGAAGGTACGACCGGCACCAGCTCAGCAAGGGTTCAGCGATACCGTACATAGAGAGCTTACGAAGAAGAATCTGGTGGTTTACTTTATCGAACGCCTTGCTGAAGTCTGTATAGATTGCACCCACAGATAAGCGTTTGTCAAGTATGTGAGACACATCATTAACAAAAGATACAAGATTAGTAGCCGTTGATCTAGATTTTGTGAATCCGTGTTGTCGTGTGGTTATATTAAATTGCCAGGACAGCACGGGATGCAGCAACTTTTCAAAGACCTTAGCAAACACTGGTAATGTAGATACAGGCCTATAATTATTAATATGGTCTCTATCGCCGTTTTTATGTAATGGTACTACCAAGGCTTCCTTCCAAACTGACGGGAAGATTCCGGAGCTCAGCGACTTGTTGAAAATAAGGCACAAGGGATGCGCCAAAGCATGTGCACACTTGGCAACGAACATTGATGGAATTCCGTCGGCGCCTGCTCTCTTAAAAAAATCAAGTCTCTTTAGAATCTTCATAACTTGGTCTTCTTTGAATCTAATCGCTGTTAAAAAGTTGCTAGTAAGTTCAGGTACTCTGAGTGTGTTATGCGACGAAGATTGGGCACTGCGTTCATTGTATGCTGAGGAAAAATTGCTTGCAAAAAGATTGCAGACAGCTTTGCTACCCTTTGCAGATTTATCCTGAAAGAACATTTGAGCAGGATAGTGGCTGTGGTTCTTTCGCTTACTCTTAATAAACGTCCAAAATAATTTTGGATTGGAACGCAAATTACATTCTAAGCGGGTAATATATTTTTTATAACACAGAGTAGTCAATTTATCGGAGCGGAATTGGCTAGCTCAAATGACAATCTATCACGCCCATTATTGTTAAATTCATCATCCCAGTCAAAACCATTCAGATCGTGAATAATATTCTGATAGTCAGCTTTAAAGAAGCAAAAACGTGCGATGTTATTAGGAGAGAGAGTAGCGCTGAAAGAAAACGAGATCGAAAACTCAAGCGGAGGGTGATGATGGTCAATCACAGAAAGAGGAGAAGTGCACTGCTTTACATCAATAATCTTAGGGAAACTTAACACCAAATCCAACATTCTGTCGTTATTGTTGAGAATAATATTATATTAGTTCAGGTCATTGAATAGAGTAAAATCAAAAAGCATGTTTGAATAGAAACTATTATTAGAATCAACGCCATTGCTCAGAGAGTTGTCACTCTGTAAGTCCCATGAGATAAATCCCATATTAAAATCACCCATGAAAATAACGTTATCATTGCCAATGCGGTCAATAACCTCATTAGAGTTATTGATAAACTCCTCAAGAATATGTCAATATTATCAACATTATCGCGCTCATAAGCGGTCCGATTCAGCGTAAGCGCACCAACGACAGAACAGACTGACGATATCGCGTGTGATGTCATAGATGACGTCATTATTGCCGCCATATTGAACTTACGGTGACTATGCTCCTGCGTGAAATCACTGTGAGCCTTATGTCAAATTTGACGTTTCTGCCATACATCGCCGGTTTTGTGGACTAATGCAAAGAGAAAATAGGGCATGGCCCCTGCACCCACTGGCTTCACCCACTAGTGGGTGCACGGGTAATTCACATTTACCCGACCACCCACTGCACTAGAGTTGGAAACTAATGAAGAAATAATCGACATTTATGAAGAAAAAAACACAACATGGTTTGTAACTAGGTAACTAACCCTTACATACTAAGTTGAGTTGAGATTAAAGAATATAATCACTACGTACATCCCCATATCTTCCTATATGGTCATTGCTGCTTGCGTTTAGAATTTTGGAGAAAATTGAAGTCTCTATTAGTGATGAAGAAGTCCTTATTTTTGCACCGGGAGAACAGGGAAGCAGTTCACCATCCGTTTGACGCAAGAGGTCAAACAAGCTAAATTGAGTGAGTCAACGTCAAAGAGTAAAATTATCCGCGATCAAAGGAAGGTCCGATAAATATTTTTCACAAGTGAAAAATGTTTTTGGCAACTGGCATGTCACTTTGATAGTGACTTCTCGTGACATTTCTTTGTTTACATAAAATATCTTAGGGAAGAGGGCATAGATAAGACATTTCCTTCGCCATTGGAAGAGGGTGTAGTCACAGTACAAAATTATTTAGACTTAGACTAATTTATGCACTGTAGTATAGTTCAATTATTTAACGTGGATCTTGGATGTCAACGCACAATTGATTATTTCTCTAAGTAGGTATAGATTTATTCTAGACCCATCCGGTATCCATACCAATATATAAAAGTAAAACGTTGTCTGTTTGTTTGTTTGTTTGGGGAGCTTTCACGCGATAGCGGCTGGACGGGTTTTGATTAAATTTGGAATGGAGATAGCTTATACCCTGGAATAAAACATAGGACAACTGTAAGTTTCCACGAGAAAACTGGAAAATATTGATTACTCGCTGTAAGGAACGGTTGCCATGGAAACAAAATAACAAGGCTGTCAAAAAACATCAAGAGCGTTGCTGCTATGCCTACTTTTGCATTGGTTTATAATATCCTAGAAGAACATAGGATGCTTTTGTTCGCGATAAACTGTAGTCCAAACGGACGAAGTAGCGGATGGGAAAGCTAGTAACTAATAAAGACTGCTGGGCATAGATCTCTCCTAATGGGCGCCACTGAGCCTGATCGTCGGCCCTTCTCATGAAATTGCTGCCAGCTACTTTATGCAGGTCATCTCTCCATCTGGCCGGAGGGCGTCCTACATTCTACACTACGTTTGCCTACACGTGGTTTCCACTCAAGAACTCGCCTCGGTCTCTCCGATGGTCTCTCAAGCATCGGTTATCGGTTCTTCGACATACCTATTATGTGACCGGATTGCCTCTTTAGCCTGCTAATTCTTTCTACCAACTCAATGTATTTTATTGTAAATAGGCAAAATACTGCTAGTATTTTGCATATTTACAATAAAATACATACATATGTCAAAATTAACATCTCAAAAACAAGGAAAAAAATATTGTAAATAAAATTAGGTAAAAAAACTATAAGTATACTAAGTATATAGTTTGAAAAGGAAATTTCCCTTTCATGCTTCAGGTTTTTTACTCTCGTTAGAAAGTCTTCGTCTTTGAAATGTAAGCTGCATACCAAGAGGGATTATTCCCGAAATCACCACCAGACTGTCCACAGCAGTGGAGATTTCGTGCCCGAAATAAAAAAAGAGCTAAAAGGTTTTCCCCTAATCCCCACTAATTATCAGCAGTGAGGAGTTCGGTAAAAAAAATAGTTTTCCCTACCACGGCTACTATATGACTATAGGTAAGGTACCTTTATGGGATCTATTGGAACAAGGACAAATTAAACATTTATATTACCCCTGAACCCCCCCACCCCCATTACAGCTAAGAAGTATCTCGATCACATCAGTGTTCAAACATAAAAACCGCATCAAAATCGGTCCATTCGTTTGAGAGCTACGATTAGCTAGGAACCATCTCGTTCCCATCAGCTTTCAGACATAAAAAACTGCTTCAAATTCGGTTCATCCGTGTGGAGTTTGGGAGTCACGATCCTCATCGTATAGTATTGTACATTTAACTTCCTTGCCATTTACCTATTCTTTTTTTGTACACCTAAAGTTTTTGAATGTAACAAATCCTGTATATTTAGACCGTTCGTGTTGAAGCAAAATGATCAATTAAAACAGTTAAAAACGCTAAATATGTTTCGATTACCGTTCGTTTTGGACATGACAGTCAAGGAGTAAACTACGTAAGAATGACAGTGACCAAAACGACTTTATTCTTATTCTTTGACATTATTCTGTGAGAAATATGGCCGTTTTTATTGGGGTTGGGAAGGATCGATAGGTAGTGGCAACATGGCAATCGAACCTGCCCAAAACGCCACTGCCTCATCTCGAACGCAAGGATTATCCACGTTGTCTATAGATCAAATCGTAATTCAACATCTTTGGCTACGATGTGGTAGAACGAGACAGAAATAGAGAAAATTTTGTTGTAGAAACAAGACAGCTGTATGGCCATGGCGTAGAGAGAGTCAATTGATAGTCCCTCTACGGGCCATGGGGCCCGTTCACTTAGACGTTCGAGGACGCAAGGATCACCCGCGCGTACACTCGAAATCGTTCACGGCGTCGCGTCGTCGGGCGTTCGCCTGGGTCATCCGAAAAATAGTAGTGGAAGGGAGGAATAGTATGAAACTGACACTTGACAGTTGTCAGTTGTATGTGGACGTCCAAAGTCGTTCACTAACTTCGGATGATCGAGCGATAATCGCACGGATAATTCGACCGTGTAAGTGAACACAGCCATGGACTACCTATATTGTCTATGACATCAGTCATTGAACCGTCAACTGCCGAACGAACGACAGCTAGCAAAACGGAGGCCCCGCCTTTAAATCCGTGAATTAAAACAATTCAGTTGGATTTCGCGATGTTATTATAATAAAAACGAGCTTTTAGGTAATGAATTTATGTGTCACACTAGCTTCAACTTTGCTTTATCTTGATTTAGTTACCATATTAATGAATGGAATGTAAATTATCGATTTGCCGTGTACGGTAACAATTTGTTGAATTGTGCGGTTTTCTCGTGTTATACGGTGTTAAAAATGTGTAAATAGAAGGCCTGAGAGCCCTTCGATAAGTTTTAAATTATTGAAACAACTTTTTGTGTCAAAACTAGGCGGCAATTTAGTGATTTTGTTTGTAACTATTTTTAGTGGGTGTTGTCATTGTGGTACAAGCTTTATTCGGATTAGGTCATCGAGTGCGGTGAACATGTGTGCCGGAGAAATGTGATTTAGATCTAAAGTGGTCTGTTTGGTTTCTTGTTAGATATACGAGTTCAACAAGGCAGGAGGTACCATGGGGACGAGCCGAGTAATATGCTTTTTCGCGCTTGTTTGTCAAGCTGCGGCGCTATGTAAGTATTTGAATTTTCGGTATCCCTATCGAATTTTTTTCAATATCCCCTCAGTTAGTACCTAAACTAAAATGGCTAAACTGCTAAAAACTTTCGCACCTGACTGTACATATTATTAATTATTGTTTATCTATCATATTACATGCTGCGGTTCATTCAACCTTTCCTTTCTGCTCTACTGATTATGTCACATGAATGGCTCAATCAGAAGTACAATAAACCCTTCACTTCTGCCCTCTTGAGAGCTTTTTTCAAACCTATATATTATCTGAATAAGAGTTTAAATTATCAGGATTTTGAGTGCTGAAAGCTTGATGAAGAAAGCGAATTAGCCTTGCATAGAAGATTGATAGATTGTATGTTAATGTTAATAAATTTAACATACAATAATTTAAATACCTACAAGCAATTGACCAATTCCCATACATATCTGAAGTTAATACAAAGAGAGAACAATAATAATACCTCTAACTCATATACATATTCAATATCCTAATCAGCAGCAAATTATTGTTTCATATCATATCCTACTAGAAGTGATACTCCATCATATCAGACAGAACAAGTTTGGAAGGAATGTGCATGGTTCAATTAAAATAATGAATTTAACTTTTCGATGGCCTTTGCTTCGCTGCCGTACGGCGCATGCTTGCGATGTTTGGGCTTAAAGACCCAAATGGCCTGCGAGGAGTTAAGGCACCCCTCTCATCTGCATACAAGTAGGTGCTCTACTTGCCTGCAGATGAGAGGAACAAAAATTAAAGAAGAGTTGATTCATCAAGGGATTAAATTTTTGGATTTATACAGGGATGAGTTTTTTCTTTAGCCAGTTTGTTCTAATATTATAGCACAAGGGAAAATGCTCAATGGGGGTTGGCTATAGACATCCGGTACCGGCGTTGGGGAGTGGGGGGAATAGAAGGGGTAGGGGGAAGTCCCCCACAATCCCCTCCCCCTTTCCAGGACACGCTCAGTTTATGACATAAGGTTGACTATAGAATAGACGGGCAGGAGTTTGGGGGTGAAGGGCTACCCCTCCCCCCCGCGGAGATGCGTAGTTTAAGAGATATTTCAGTTTTAAATATATTAAAAATTGGCTGTTTGGTCACCTAAAACTGGATTTTTTTATGCTACTATTTTACTAAAAAATTCATAATTCATAAACTATACATTTCCTGGACAGGGGGACTTCCCCCTCTCCCCCTCTCTTCCCTCCCCCATCACCGTCGGTACCGGATGGCTATAGTTTACCTGCTGATCAGTTGCTTTAATCCACTTGAGGAATAGTATCTTAATTGGACTTCTTTTTTGAGTGCCTGTGTTCACTTATATCTCTAGGATTCTTCTGAACCGATTTACCTAGATGATTAAGTATGTTGCCATTTGAAACAGAATCCCATACATTTTTTCATCAAAATTGGTTCAGTAGTTTTTTTTAGTAAATCCACTTCAAATTAAATTTTGGATTCAAACAACTCATCATCATCATCATCATGTCAGCCTTTAGAAGTCCACTGCTGAACATAGGCCTCTCTCAAAGAGTGTCATGACGAGCAATCTTGTGCTACCTGCATCACTGACTTCCTGCGATGGCTACAATGTTGTTGGTCCATCATGTGGGGGGTCTCCCCACACTTTGCTTGCTTCAAATAACTATTGCAATAAAATCACAGTTGATCCTTACAATTTATCCCACTACTGATAGTTCATGTGAAGGTTTTTTAACAATCAAAATATTATAGGAAATCTGAACATCATTCAGATTTCCTATAATATTTTGATTGTTAAAAATCTGAGCATCTTATGACATGGACACCATAAATTAATAAAGAATCTAACTCATCTACATTCAGATCCTAGTCTATGAATGGTTCAAGTAATTGATGAGATTGTTTCATCCTTGGCCGGGGTCACTGTGAGATTTTGATGTCATATGATGCATTTAGATATTAGACAGTTGTATTACTCACTGAATATGATAGATGATACCAACTACAACAGTTATTAAGTCAAACCCTCAGCTATTCAACAGTGAAAACCGCATGGCAATTAGTCCAGTAGTTTTTATGTGATGCGCAAACAAACAGATGGACATCATTTTTTTAAATGTTATATTCTTGTTCAGTAGCTTATTTATGATACTCTAGACCATTTTTTTAAAATTATCTTCATTGTGCAGACTTTTTGTTACTTATTGGTTTATTTCAAGACTAGTTTGTTTATATAGATATCCAGCTTCTAATGTAGACTAGTGTTAGTGACAGTTTAAAACCTTTTCTTAAACTATTTAAATGCTTCAGAAAAAGATGATATTAAACAAGGTGGCGATAATATTTGCTATTTGTTTAATATGCAGTGATAAGTTGCTAACTGTATCTCTGTCAAATCTAATCCACATTTAACATTAACCTGTCGGCTATTGGTAGCCCGTACGGGATATTTTTGCAAAAAAATTATAAAAGCAAAATTAAGTAAAAAAATATGTTTTTTTCTGTTTTTTGGTTCATTTACCTTCCTCAAATACAAATTTTGTGTATGGCAAATCTTTTAATCATTCTTTATTTAATAAATAGCCTCAGAACTCCAAAAACGCACTCGTCCACAGGTTAATACACTTTCTTAGGTTCATTATTTAATTTAAGCCATGTTTAACATAGCTTAAACATAGTTAAACATAGCTTGACTAGACTGTAATAAAAAAAAAGAAGAAGGCTTTTGTGAAGATACTATTGATGTACATGTCCATAATTATGTCTTTGGGAGAGATGCAGAATTCATCTTTTCATACAATCAAATCTCTAAATAACATAGTGGCAACCTGTGAAAGAAGAAGGCTTTTGTAAAAAAGAAGAAAGCTTTTGTGAAGATACTATTGATGTACATGTCCATAAGTCTTTGGGAGAGATGCAGAATTCATCTTTTCATACAATCAAATCTTTAAATAACATAGTGGCAACCTGTGAAAGAAGAAGGCTTTTGTAAAAAAGAAGAAGGCTTTTGTGAAGATACTATTGATGTACATGTCCATAAGTCTTTGGGAGAGATGCAGAATTCATCTTTTCATAGAATCAAATCTTTAAATAACATAGTGGCAACCTGTGAAAGAAGAAGGCTTTTGTAAAAAAGAAGAAGGCTTTTGTGAAGATACTATTGATGTACATGTCCTTAAGTCTTTGGGAGAGATGCAGAATTCATCTTTTCATACAATCAAATCTTTAAATAACATAGTGGCAACCTGTGAAAGAAGAAGGCTTTTGTGAAGATACTATTGATGTACATGTCCATAAGTCTTTGGGAGAGATGCAGAATTCATCTTTTCATACAATCAAATCTCTAAATAACATAGTGGCAACCTGTGAAAGGGGGCTAGCAGAAACTAGAACAGACAAGCTGAAGATTGGGCTCTGTGGCGTTTATTGGGAATTTTGGGACAGGCCTATTTCCAGCAGTGAATGCAGATGTTGATGATGAGAATTATGTCACCATTCCAAAATTAGAGATGATTTTATATATTCATTCAAAACACAAATCAGAAAGTTACAAAATTGCCTTAAGTTTACTGAATCTGAACTATGTTCATAAACTATCTGTGCCTGCAGCTTTGCATGCATGGTAATTTTATCTGAGATTAAAGTATAGAGACGTTCAGCTGCCAAATAGTTTTTTATTGTTTGTTTGTCGTTTGAGGTAGTGCTGGCCTCTGATGTCAGAGACTGTCAAGCCGCCCGAGGGCCTCTGATATGTCTTAACAACTACTAGCTTTACATGCCCTCTGAAGCATGTTATTTTATTGATTGCTTGGCTTCTACTCGCTGCATAGATACAAAGTACACCAGATTTTAAGTCAAATCCTAAGCTATGTAAACCGCATTTCAATTGATCTAGGATGTTTAACGTGAACAAACAGACAAATTAAAAAAAAAACTTGTTCAATAGCTTATTTTATGTAATCTAGACATATTTTTTTTACCTACTGACTTTTTCGTACTTATTGCTTTATTATAACTACTAGCTGATGCCCGCGGCTACGCACGCGTGGTCATTTCTCCAGGTTAAAGTACTCTATGTACTATTCCAAGGTTGGTATATTGGTCTAAAATACCAATATACCAACATTTGATCAAAATTCCTTCAGCCGTCAAAAAGTTTTTATCAATTGCTTGGCTTCTACTAATTGGATTCAGATACCAAGTACACCAGTTTTTAAGTCAAACCCTAAGCTATCCAACAATGAAAACCGCATTGCAATCGGTTCAATAGATTTTACGTGATGCGCGAACAAACAGACAGACATGATTTAAAAAAATATTATATTCTTGTTCAGTAGCTTATTTTAAGTAAAATAATTATAAAAATGCAAATATCTTCGACTACGAACAAAATTATTGAATATGATTGCACTAAAATATCATAAAGGCGAAAATTTGTATGTTTTCAGTGTGTGTGTGTTTGTGTGTGTGTGTGTTTGTGTGTGTGTGTGTGTGTGTGTGTGTGTGTGTAGTGTGCGCGTGTTTGCGTGTGTTTGCGTGTGTGTGTAATTTTGTTACTTCTTCACGCTTAAATGGCTGAACGGATTTGGATGAAATTCGGTATGGGGGTAGCTTATAATCTGGATTAACACATAGGCTACTTTTTATGCCGGAAAAATGTATGGTTCCTGAGGGACGCAGGTGAAACCGCGGGGCGCATCTAGTATTTATATAAATTTAATGTTTCTTATTTACTTACATATCTAACTTTACTTTAATAGTTACAATTGCAACATTTGGCTATAGTATTTACATTAATTAACTTAAATATCTAAAACTGAAAATTTTGTACGAAGCTTAAAAGAAATATGATACTGTTTAGTTATAAGAAATATGATACTCTTTAGTTATAAGAAATATATATTTTTGAAATGGTCTTTTAAAGGGCTGTACTTTGATACCTCACTTGATAGGTTTTGGTTATTTTTTGTTCCGTCGGAAATACAATATGGCAGCTGTAAGCCGCCATATTGGTTTTCTTGACACTTAATATATCCTATAGCACTCTCATGATCTAGGCGAATCCAATGATAGATATCTCATTTATCAAAATCCATCAAGCAGTTTAGGCTTTAGATGCAATGCAAAAAAAAAAAAAATGCTATGTTACCAGTGCATAATAAAAAAATTATGACAAAATTATATCAAATATCTATATTTACGAGCACGTGTAAAGCACGAGTAACAGAAATATTGCACGAATAATGCCTGCATCAACTCTGAACAAATTCCTTTGTGAGAGACAGAATCCCACAGCATAATAACTATTTTAAGAGCTAAAAAAGACGCCTTCCGTGCCAAAAATGAACTTATGCCAATAAATTATATTTACTGTTGGGATGTACTTATCCAGGCCTTCAATTTGATACCCATATTGTAAAATGGGTTTTTTTTTGCTTTTTATAATGGAGCCATACATCATATTGTTTTTTTTCTAAAATATATAGCCTTTGTTATTCGGGGGATGTAAGGATTCTAACGATACCCCATACGTCTAAATCTGTTCAGGCATTTAAAAGTTATGGTGGAATAATGATACTCACATACATAACATACATTCATGAATCCTAAAAACATTACACTCCTTTTTTTGGGTAGTCGTGTAGAAACAACTTTGTTGGCGCATTAGGTAAAAAGTTCTGAACCGATTGCAATGCGGCGTTTATAGTTAGGTAGCTCAGCATCCAGGCTACAGAATTTTAAATCTATGCGTGTCCGACACGCACTTGTCTGTTTATTACCACTATCTAGCCTTATGTTAATATGTGCAATATGTTGACAGTGACATCACCGCCGAAGATGGTGAAGCAGCCCACGCAGGAGGAGATCCTGTTCCAAGTGGCGCAGGTGGGAGAGGTTGACAAGCCCTTCATCATCGAGTGCGAAGCGGAGGGGGAACCTGCCCCTAAGTACGTAGCTACACTTTTTTTACTCTACTTCCTAGAGGAATAATATTCATAATTCGAATGATGTTTTGTCTTATTTTTTGGATTTTTGAATAGATTGGGATAATTATTTTTTTACCCGACTATGGCGAAACAAGGGAGGGGTAATAAAGTTAGATATTGTTTTTTTTTATTACGTAGGTTCCTATAGTTTTATGTTCTTATTCTTATTCTTATTCGAGATGGGAGCGATAAGGCCTGCACTGACGTCCCGCTTGGGGTGTATTGTGCATTTCCCCCTGCCAGCCTCTACCCAAGCCACCCAAGCTCCTTTATATACCGGAGCACGGCTTTAGGTCGCTGGCACAGCTGTTCCAGTGATGTCGCTGTAGATGGTGTTAATTTACTATTATTGGAGTTTGAATTTCGTTGGGCCTGTGAATACACTTTACCCTGTTGTAAAAGACCAGATTTTTGTCTTATCTCTTCCGTGGCTGCACAATGCAAAAGCACATGCTCCATAGTCTCCTCCTCCTGCATACATCCACGGCACAGAGGACTGTCTGTAGCTCCAGTTTAGTTTTTATGTTATTTCATTTGTGTTCCATACCGAAGCTACGCATATTTAAGGGTTTTCCGCGCAGAAATAAAGTCGTTTATTAAATCGATCAACGTAATTTTATAATTGATTATAGTAGGTATTGTTGATCGGAAAATGAATTACTGTGCTGACTTAGTAAGTAGCCTACATACTTTTAATACCTTTTATTACGTAGGTAGCAATTAATTTTTCACTCATTAAAAAGCATGGAATTCAGACAGGCACCTTTATTCATCAAAGTGCAATACCTATAGGATATAATCATAATCAACCAACGACACGTAGGTAGGTATCTCACTAAACTTATCGGCGTTCTGAAAACGGGATAGGTAGGTAGTAAAAATGAGGTAGTCGGTCTATTCTGATAAGAATGTCATTGTATGTAATAGAACTATTTTAATTTATAATAATAAGTAATAACATAATACATTATTACTTATTTATTCTGTTACAATATCTAAGTCATAACATATCACAGAATAATTAGTAGTACAAGTACCTAGTCTATACTATATACAACTACATAACGGTCACTGACTGACTGATTGACACGAATGTTCTCCTAGATGGAGTGATTTTAGAGATGAACAATGTTTTAGAGATGTGAAAAGGGGCAAAATTTATTAATGACTTTCACTTTGACTTTGGGTTTGACTTTGAACTTGACGATGAATGTGACATAAACTTCTTAATTGACTTTGAAGCCTGGTTCAAATACGTTGATGCTCGGCTTGAGGCCTCGCATGGGCTGAAGCTCGGCCTTCGGCCTCGCTACAGCGCCTTTTTTTGTGCTCTGGAACTAATTGTCTGCCTATGCGAGGCCGGAGGCCGAGCATCAACGTCTTTGAGCCCGGTTTCAAAGTCAATGAAGAAGTTTATATCAAAATCACTCATAGTTGAGTTCTAAGTCAAAGACAATGAGAAACTCTAATTCAAAGTCCTCGGTATTTAAAATTGATGCAGTAGCGAGGCCGAAGGCCGAGCTTATGTTCTGCGAAGCCGAAGGCTGAGCTCATTCTACTGCGAGGCCGAAGGCCGAGCTTCAAACAATTAGTTCCAGAGCACAAAAAAAGGCGCTGTAGCGAGGCCGAAGGCCGAGCTTCAGCCCATGCGAGGCCTCAAGCCGAGCATCAACGTATTTGAACCAGGCTTCAAAGTCAATTAAGAAGTTTATGTCACATTCATCGTCAAGTTCAAAGTCAAACCCAAAGTCAAAGTGAAAGTCAAAGCTAAAGTCACAGGAAGTCAAAATCAATTTAAAGTTAAAGTTGAACACATAATCAAATCAAAGTTAAACCTACAGTCAAACTCATCATTCAAGTTTTAATTAAATTTCAAAGTAAAAGTCAAATTTTAAATAAAGTCAAAGTCAAATAAAACTCAAAGTCAAGTCAAAGTCAAATCAAAGTACAAGTCAAAGATTGTCAAACTCAATTTAAACCCTTTTTTTATTTTCTAAATCAAATTAAAGTAAAGTCAAGCTCCTATCATTGTTTTAGACCTCTTTTTACAAGTCAAAGTCAAAGTACAAGTCAGACTACAAGTCGACAGCCCAACGACAACACGCGGGCCGCTCGCGGTCCGCGCACCGCGCACCAACTAGTCTATACTATATACAACTACACAACGGTGACTGACTGACTGATTGACACGAAAGTTCTCCTAGATGGAGTGATTTTAGAGATGAACAATGTTTTAGAGATGTGAAAAGGGGCAAAATTTATCGGAAGGAAAAATCTGAAAATGTAAAAAAATGAAAAAAACAAGAAAAAAAAAATTTTTTTTGGTGGTTCTTGATGTATTTTCACCGTTTAAACGGATGGTACCTATGAGGTGATGGAAAAAATTTGAAAAAAAGAAAAAAAAAAGAAAAAAAGAAAAAAAATGGCAGAGATATTAAAAAAAACAAAAAAAAAGTTTTGTAGACCTATTTTTGAGAAAAGTCATTGTTCTACCAAAGTTGTCACATGGCAACACTTGATATGTCAAACGATAGGTAATATGGCGTAGAATATGGGAAAATTATTGGTTTTTCAATATTTTAATAAGGGACGCCAGGGTTGCCATTCTTCTAAAATGACGAAATTTTACAAATTTTAAAATCAATTTTTAGGGCACTTGGCAACACTTGAGCGATTCGACTTGTATGAGGCACTTGTGTGCTGTCGGGAGTAGTATTGCCATGTGTAATTTTTTTCCCCATTTTTAGGGTAGTTTTCGAGATTTTCCCCAAAAACATGAAAAATCGAAATAATGATATTTTAAATTAAATTTTGATGAGGTTTCATATTATAGGAGCAAACGAATGGATTTTTGCTAATTTAAACTTTTTTTAAAATATGGCAACCCCAAAAAATCAAACTTTTTATGGGTAGGTCCACTCGACTTTGGCGATCGACTTTGTTCTATGAAAAATGTCACATGGCAACACTTGATATGTCAAACGATAGCTTATATGATGTAGATTAAAACTGCATATTTAGATTTTTTTATTTCAAAATGGCGGACAATGTGGCGGCCATTTTGTAAAATATATGCATATTTTCTATATTAGAATCAACTTTTAGGGCAGTTGGCAACACTGTAGCGATATGACTTGTATGAGGAGATTGTGTATCAGTATAAGAGCTATTGCCAGGTATATATTTTTTCCCCACTTTTAGGGTAAATTTTCGAGATTTTCCCCAAAAACATGAAAAATTGATGAAACTTATTTGAAATTGTTCTAATGTCCTGCGAAGCCGAAGGCTGAGCTCATTCTATTGCGAGGCCGCAGGCCGAGCTTCAAACAATTAGTACCGGGGTACCCAAAACGACGCTGTAGCGAGGCCGAAGGCCGAGCTACTGCCTATGTGAGGCCGGAGGCCGAGCATCAACATCTTTGAGCCCGGTTTCAAAGTCAATGAAGAAGTTTATATCAAAGTCATAGTTGAGTATAAAGTCAAAGACAATGAGAAAGTATAATTCAAAGTCCTCGGTATTTAAAATTAATACAGTAGCGAGGCCGAAGGCCGAGCCTATGTTCTGCGAAGCCGAAGGCTGAGCTCATTCTACTGCGAGGCCGTAGGCCGAGCTTCAAACAGTTAGTTCCAGAGCACAAAAAATGACATTGTTAGCGAGGCCGTAGGCCGAGCTTCAAACGAAAAATTCGCGGGTACTCAAACCGACGCTGAAGCGAGGCCGAAGGCCGAGCTACTGCCTATGCGAGGCCAGAGGCCGAGCATCAACGTCTTTGAGCCCGGTTTCAAAGTCAATGAGGAAGTTTATATCAAAATCACTCATAGTTGAGTTCTAAGTCAAAGACAATGAGAAACTCTAATTCAAAGTCCTCGGTATTTAAAATTTATGCAGTAGCGAGGCCGAAGGCCGAGCTTATGTTCTGCGAAGCCGAAGGCTGAGCTCATTCTACTGCGAGGCCGTAGGCCGAGCTTCAAACAGTTAGTTCCAGAGCACAAAAAAAGGCGCAGTAGCGAGGCCGAAGGCCGAGCTACAGCCCATGCGAGGCCTCAAGCCGAGCATCAACATACTTGAACCAGGCGTCAAAGTCAATTAAGAAGTTTATGTCACATTCATCGTCAAGTTCAAAGTCAAACCCAAAGTCAAAGTTAAAGTCAAAGCTAAAGTCACAGAAAGTCAAAATCAATTTAAAGTTAAAGTTTAACTCATAATCAAATCAAAGTTATACCTACAGTCAAACTCATCATTCAAGTTCTAAGTAAATTTCAAAGTAAAAGTCAAAGCTAAATAACAGTCAAAGTCAAATCAAACTCAAAGTCAAGTCAAAGTCAAATCAAAGTTAAAGTCAAATAAAAGTTAAACTCAATTTAAACCCTTTTCTTATTTTCAAAATCAAATTAAAGTAAAAGTCAAACTTCTTATCATTGTTTTAGACCTCTTTTTACAAGTCAAAGTCAAAGTTAAAGTCAAAGGCAAAAGTCGAGTGCACAACGACAACTCGCGGGCCGCTCGCGGTCCGCGCACCGCGCACCAACTAGTCTATACTATATACAACTACATAACGGTCACTGACTGATTGACACGAATGTTCTCCTAGATGGAGTGATTTTAGAGATGAACAATGTTTTAGAGATGTGAAAAGGGGCAAAATTTATCGGAAGGAAAAATCTGAAAATGTAAAAAAATGAAAAAAAAAAGAAAAAAAAAATTTTTTTTACAACTTCTTGACGGATTTTCACCGTTTAAACGGATGGTACGTATGTAGAGATGGAAAAAATTTGAAAAAAAGAAAAAAAAAAGAAAAAAAGAAAAAAAATGGCGGAGATATTAAAAAAAAAAAAAAACAGTTTTTCAGACCTCGCTAAAACGATAAACTTTGTTCTACCAAAGTCATGACATGGCAACACTTTTGATGTCAAACGATAGGTTATATGATGTAGTTTTCAGGAAAAGTTTGCCAGATGAAGTATTATTATCAGGGAAGCCAGGGTTGCCATTTTTCTAAAATGACGAAATTTTACAAAGTTTAAAATCAATTTTTAGGGCACTTGGCAACACTTGAGCGATTCGACTTGTATGAGGCACTTGTGTGTTGTCGGAAGTAGTATTGCCATGTCTAATTTTTTTCCCCATTTTTGGGGTAGTTTTCGAGATTTTCCCCAAAAACATGAAAAATCGAAATAATGATATTTTAAATTAAATTTTGATGAGGTTTCATATTATAGGAGCAAACGAATGGATTTTTGCTAATTTAAACTTTTTTTTAAATATGGCAACCCCAAAAAATCAAACTTTTTATGGGTAGGTCCACTCGACTTTGGCGATCGACTTTGTTTTATGAAAAATGTCACATGGCAACACTTGATATGTCAAACGATAGCTTATATGATGTAGATTAAAACTGCATATTTAGATTTTTTTATTTCAAAATGGCGGTCAATGTGGCGGCCATTTTGTAAAAATTATGCATATTTTCTATATTAGAATCAATTTTTAGGGCAGTTGGCAACACTGTAGCGATATGACTTGTATGAGGAGATTGTGTATCAGTATAAGAGCTATTGCCAGGTATCTTTACTTTCCCCACTTTTAGGGTAAATTTTCGAGATTTTCCCCAAAAACATGAAAAATTGATGAAACTTATTTGAAATTGTTCTTATGTCCTGCGAAGCCGAAGGCTGAGCTCATTCTATTGCGAGGCCGCAGGCCGAGCTTCAAACAATTAGTACCGGGGTACCCAATACGACGCTGTAGCGAGGCCGAAGGCCGAGCTACTGCCTATGTGAGGCCGGAGGCCGAGCATCAACATCTTTGAGCCCGGTTTCAAAGTCAATGAAGAAGTTTATATCAAAGTCATAGTTGAGTATAAAGTCAAAGACAATGAGAAAGTCTAATTCAAAGTCCTCGGTATTTAAAATTGATACAGTAGCGAGGCCGAAGGCCGAGCCTATGTTCTGCGAAGCCGAAGGCTGAGCTCATTCTACTGCGAGGCCGTAGGCCGAGCTTCAAACAGTTAGTTCCAGAGCACAAAAAATGGCATTGTTAGCGAGGCCGTAGGCCGAGCTTCAAACAAAAAATTCGCGGGTACTCAAACCGACGCTGGAGCGAGGCCGAAGGCCGAGCTACTGCCTATGCGAGGCCGGAGGCCGAGCATCAACGTCTTTGAGCCCGGTTTCAAAGTCAATGAAGAAGCTTATATCAAAATCACTCATAGTTGAGTTCTAAGTCAAACACAATGAGAAACTCTAATTCAAAGTCCTCGGTATTTAAAATTGATGCAGTAGCGAGGCCGAAGGCCGAGCTTATGTTCTGCGAAGCCGAAGGCAGAGCTCATTCTACTGCGAGGCCGTAGGCCGAGCTTCAAACAATTAGTTCCAGAGCACAAAAAAAGGCGCTATAGCGAGGCCGAAGGCCGAGTTACAGCCCATGCGAGGCCTCAAGCCGAGCATCAACATATTTGAACCAGGCTTCAAAGTCTAATAAGAAGTTTATGTCACATTCATCGTCAAGTTCAAAGTCATACCGAAAGTCAAAGTGAAAGTCAAAGCTTAAGTCACAGAAAGTCAAAATCAATTTAAAGTTAAAGTTTAACTCATAATCAAATCAAAGTTATACCTACAGTCAAACTCATCATACAAGTTCTAAGTAAATTTCAAAGTAAAAGTCAAAGCTTAATAACAGTCAAAGTCAAATCAAACTCTAAGTCAAGTCAAAGTCAAATCAAAGTTTAAGTCACACGAAAGTCAAACTCAATTTAAACCCTTTTTTTATTTTCAAAATCTAATTAAAGTAAAGTCAAACAACTTATCATTGTTTTAGACCTCTTTTTACAAGTCAAAGTCAAAGTTAAAGTCAAAGGCAAAGTCGAACGCCTTACGACAACACGCGGGCCGCTCGCGGTCCGCGCACCGCGCACCAACTAGTCTATACTATATACAACTACATAACGGTCACTGACTCACTCACTCACTGACTGATTGACACGAAAGTTCTCCTAGATGGAGTGATTTTAGAGATGAACAATGTTTTAGAGATGTGAAAAGGGTCAAAATTTATCGGAAGGAAAAATCTGAAAATGTAAAAAAATGAAAAAAAAATGAAAAAAAAAATTTTTTTTGGCGGTTCTTGATGGATTATCACCGTTTAAACGGATGGTACGTATGAAGAGATGGAAAAAATTTGAAAAAAAGAAAAAAAAAAGAAAAAAAGAAAAAAAATGGCGGAGATATTAAAAAAAAAAAAAAAAAAGTTTTGCAGACCTATTTTTGAGAAAAGTCATTGTTCTACCAAAGTTGTCACATGGCAACACTTGATATGTCAAACGATAGGTAATATGGCGTAGAATATGGGAAAATTATTGGTTTTTCAATATTTTAATTAGGGACGCCAGGGTTGCCATTCTTCTAAAATGACGAAATTTTACAAATTTTAAATTCAATTTTTATGGCATTTGGCAACACTTGAGCGATTCGACTTGTATGAGGCACTTGTGTGTTGTCGGGAGTAGTATTGCCATGTGTAATTTTTTTCCCCATTTTTAGGGTAGTTTTCGAGATTTTCCCCAAAAACATGAAAAATCGAAATAATGATATTTTAAATTAAATTTTGGCGAGGTTTCATATTATAGGAGCAAACGAATGGATTTTTGCTAATTTAAACTTTTTTTAAAATATGGCAACCCCAAAAAATCAAACTTTTTATGGGTAGGTCCACTCAACTTTGGCGATCGACTTTGTTCTATGAAAAATGTCACATGGCAACACTTGATATGTCAAACGATAGCTTATATGATGTAGATTAAAACTGCATATTTAGATTTTTTTATTTCAAAATGGCGGACAATGTGGCAGCCATTTTGTAAAATATATGCATATTTTCTATATTAGAATCAACTTTTAGGGCAGTTGGCAACACTGTAGCGATATGACTTGTATGAGGAGATTATGTATCAGTATAAGAGCTATTGCCAGGTATATATTTTTTCCCCACTTTTAGGGTAAATTTTCGAGATTTTCCCCAAAAACATGAAAAATTGATGAAACTAATTTGAAATTGTTCTAATGTCCTGCGAAGCCGAAGGCTGAGCTCATTCTATTGCGAGGCCGCAGGCCGAGCTTCAAACAATTAGTACCGGGGTACCCAAAACGATGCTGTAGCGAGGCCGAAGGCCGAGCTACTGCCTATGTGAGGCCGGAGGCCGAGCATCAACATCTTTGAGCCCGGTTTCAAAGTCAATGAAGAAGTTTATATCAAAGTCATAGTTGAGTATAAAGTCAAAGACAATGAGAAAGTCTAATTCAAAGTCCTCGGTATTTAAAATTGATACAGTAGCGAGGCCGAAGGCCGAGCCTATGTTCTGCGAAGCCGAAGGCTGAGCTCATTCTACTGCGAGGCCGTAGGCCGAGCTTCAAACAGTTAGTTCCAGAGCACAAAAAATGACATTGTTAGCGAGGCCGTAGGCCGAGCTTCAAACAAAAAATTCACGGGTACTCAAACCGACGCTGGAGCGAGGCCGAAGGCCGAGCTACAGCCTATGCGAGGCCGGAGGCCGAGCATCAACGTCTTTGAGCCCGGTTTCAAAGTCAATGAAGAAGTTTATATCAAAATCACTGATAGTTGAGTTCTAAGCCTAAGACAATGAGAAACTCTAATTCAAAGTCCTCGGTATTTAAAATTGATGCAGTAGCGAGGCCGAAGGCCGAGCTTATGTTCTGCGAAGCCGAAGGCTGAGCTCATTCTACTGCGAGGCCGTAGGCCGAGCTTTAAACAGTTAGTTCCAGAGCACACAAAAAAAGGCGCAGTAGCGAGGCCGAAGGCCGAGCTACAGCCCATGCGAGGCCTCAAGCCGAGCATCAACATACTTGAACCAGGCGTCAAAGTCAATTAAGAAGTTTATGTCACATTCATCGTCAAGTTCAAAGTCAAACCCAAAGTCAAAGTTAAAGTCAAAGCTAAAGTCACAGAAAGTCAAAATCAATTTAAAGTTAAAGTTTAACTCATAATCAAATCAAAGTTATACCTACAGTCAAACTCATCATTCAAGTTCTAAGTAAATTTCAAAGTAAAAGTCAAAGCTAAATAACAGTCAAAGTCAAATCAAACTCAAAGTCAAGTCAAAGTCAAATCAAAGTACAAGTCACACGAAAGTCAAACTCAATTTAAACCCTTTTTTTATTTTCAAAATCAAATTAAAGTAAAAGTCAAACTTCTTATCATTGTTTTAGACCTCTTTTTACAAGTCAAAGTCAAAGTTAAAGTCAAAGGCAAAGTCGAACGCCTTACGACAACACGCGGGCCGCTCGCGGTCCGCGCACCGCGCACCAACTAGTCTATACTATATACAACTACACAACGGTCACTCACTCACTGACTGATTGACACGAAAGTTCTCCTAGATGGAGTGATTTTAGAGATGAACAATGTTTTAGAGATGTGAAAAGGGTCAAAATTTATCGGAAGGAAAAATCTGAAAATGTAAAAAAATGAAAAAAAAAAGAAAAAAAATTTTTTTTTTACAACTTCTTGACGGATTTTTACCGTTTAAACGGATGGTACGTATGTAGAGATGGAAAAAATTTGAAAAAAAGAAAAAAAAAAGAAAAAAAGAAAAAAAATGGTGGAGATATTAAAAAAAAAAAAAAGAAGTTTTTCAGACCTCGCTAAAACGATAAACTTTGTTCTACCAAAGTCATGACATGGCAACACTTTTGATGTCAAACGATAGGTTATATGATGTAGTTTTCAGGAAAAGTTTGCCAGATGAAATATTATTATCAGGGAAGCCAGGGTTGCCATTTTTCTAAAATGACGAAATTTTACAAATTTTAAATTCAATTTTTAGGGCACTTGGCAACACTTGAGCGATTCGACTTGTATGAGGCACTTGTGTGCTGTCGGGAGTAGTATTGCCATGTGTAATTTTTTTCCCCATTTTTAGGGTAGTTTTCGAGATTTTCCCCAAAAACATGAAAAATCGAAATAATGATATTTTAAATTAAATTTTGATGAGGTTTCATATTATAGAAGCAAACGAATGGATTTTTGCTAATTTAAACTTTTTTTAAAATATGGCAACACCAAAAAAATCAAACTTTTTATGGGTAGGTCCACTCGACTTTGGCGATCGACTATGTTCTATGAAAAATGTCACATGGCAACACTTGATATGTCAAACGATAGCTTATATAATCTAGATTAAAACTGCATATTTCGAGTTTTTTATTTCAAAATGGCGGACAATGTGGCGGCCATTTTGTAAAAATTATGCATATTTTCTATATTAGAATCAACTTTTAGGGCAGTAGGCAACACTATAGCGATATGACTTGTATTAAGAGATTGTGTATCAGTATAAGAGCTATTGCCAGGTATCTTTTCTTTCCCCACTTTTAGGGTAAATTTTCGAGATTTTCCCCAAAAACATGAAAAATTGATGAAACTTATTTGAAATTGTTCTAATGTCCTGCGAAGCCGAAGGCTGAGCTCATTCTATTGCGAGGCCGCAGGCCGAGCTTCAAACAATTAGTACCGGGGTACCCAAAACGACGCTGTAGCGAGGCCGAAGGCCGAGCTACTGCCTATGTGAGGCCGGAGGCCGAGCATCAACATCTTTGAGCCCGGTTTCAAAGTCAATGAAGAAGTTTATATCAAAGTCATAGTTGAGTATAAAGTCAAAGACAATGAGAAAGTCTAATTCAAAGTCCTCGGTATTTAAAATTGATACAGTAGCGAGGCCGAAGGCCGAGCCTATGTTCTGCGAAGCCGAAGGCTGAGCTCATTTTACTGCGAGGCCGTAGGCCGAGCTTCAAACAGTTAGTTCCAGAGCACAAAAAATGACATTGTTAGCGAGGCCGTAGGCCGAGCTTCAAACAAAAAATTCGCGGGTACTCAAACCGACGCTGGAGCGAGGCCGAAGGCCGAGCTACTGCCTATGCGAGGCCGGAGGCCGAGCATCAACGTCTTTGAGCCCGGTTTCAAAGTCAATGAAGAAGTTTATATCAAAATCACTCATAGTTGAGTTCTAAGTCAAAGACAATGAGAAACTCTAATTCAAAGTCCTCGGTATTTAAAATTGATGCAGTAGCGAGGCCGAAGGCCGAGCTTATGTTCTGCGAAGCCGAAGGCTGAGCTCATTCTACTGCGAGGCCGTAGGCCGAGCTTCAAACAGTTAGTTCCAGAGCACAAAAAAAGGCGCAGTAGCGAGGCCGAAGGCCGAGCTACAGCCCATGCGAGGCCTCAAGCCGAGCATCAACATACTTGAACCAGGCGTCAAAGTCAATTAAGAAGTTTATGTCACATTCATCGTCAAGTTCAAAGTCAAACCCAAAGTCAAAGTTAAAGTCAAAGCTAAAGTCACAGAAAGTCAAAATCAATTTAAAGTTAAAGTTTAACTCATAATCAAATCAAAGTTATACCTACAGTCAAACTCATCATTCATGTTCTAAGTAAATTTCAAAGTAGAAGTCAAACTCAAATCAAACTCAAAGTCAAGTCAAAGTCAAATCAAAGTTTTAGTCACACGAAAGTCAAACTCAATTTAAACCCTTTTCTTATTTTCAAAATCAAATTAAAGTAAAGTCAAACAACTTATCATTGTTTTAGACCTCTTTTTACAAGTCAAAGTCAAAGTTAAAGTCAAAGGCAAAAGTCGAGTGCACAACGACAACTCGCGGGCCGCTCGCGGTCCGCGCACCGCGCACCAACTAGTCTATACTATATACAACCACACAACGGTCACTCACTCACTGACTGATTGACACGAAAGTTCTCCTAGATGGAGTGATTTTAGAGATGAACAATGTTTTAGAGATGTGAAAAGGGGCAAAATTTATCGGAAGGAAAAATCTGAAAATGTAAAAAAATGAAAAAAAAAAGAAAAAAAAAATTTTTTTTACAACTTCTTGACGGATTTTCACCGTTTAAACGGATGGTACGTATGTAGAGATGGAAAAAATTTGAAAAAAAGAAAAAAAAAAGAAAAAAAGAAAAAAAATGGCGGAGATATTAAAAAAAAAAAAAAGAAGTTTTTCAGACCTCGCTAAAACGATAAACTTTGTTCTACCAAAGTCATGACATGGCAACACTTTTGATGTCAAACGATAGGTTATATGATGTAGTTTTCAGGAAAAGTTTGCCAGATGAAATATTATTATTAGGGAAGCCAGGGTTGCAATTTTTCTAAAATGACGAAATTTTACAAATTTTAAAATCAATTTTTAGGGAACTTGGCAACACTTGAGCGATTCGACTTGTATGAGGCACTTGTGTGTTGTCGGAAGCAGTATTGCCATGTGTAATTTTTTTCCCCATTTTTAGGGTAGTTTTCGAGATTTTCCCCAAAAACATGAAAAATCGAAATAATGATATTTTAAATTAAATTTTGATGAGGTTTCATATTATAGGAGCAAACGAATGGATTTTTGCTAATTTAAACTTTTTTTTAAATATGGCAACCCCAAAAAATCAAACTTTTTATGGGTAGGTCCACTCGACTTTGGCGATCAACTTTGTTCTATGAAAAATGTCAAATGGCAACACTTGATATTTCAAACGATAGCTTATATGATGTAGATTAAAACTGCATATTTAGATTTTTTTATTTCAAAATGGCGGACAATGTGGCGGCCATTTTGTAAAAATTATGCATATTTTCTATATTAGAATCAACTTTTAGGGCAGTAGGCAACACTATAGCGATATGACTTGTATGAAGAGATTGTGTATCAGTATAAGAGCTATTGCCAGGTATCTTTACTTTCCCCACTTTTAGGGTAAATTTTCGAGATTTTCCTCAAAAACATGAAAAATTGATGAAACTTATTTGAAATTGTTCTAATGTCCTGCGAAGCCGAAGGCTGAGCTCATTCTATTGCGAGGCCGCAGGCCGAGCTTCAAACAATTAGTACCGGGGTACCCAAAACGACGCTGTAGCGAGGCCGAAGGCCGAGCTACTGCCTATGTGAGGCCGGAGGCCGAGCATCAACATCTTTGAGCCCGGTTTCAAAGTCAATGAAGAAGTTTATATCAAAGTCATAGTTGAGTATAAAGTCAAAGACAATGAGAAAGTCTAATTCAAAGTCCTCGGTATTTAAAATTGATACAGTAGCGAGGCCGAAGGCCGAGCCTATGTTCTGCGAAGCCGAAGGCTGAGCTCATTCTACTGCGAGGCCGTAGGCCGAGCTTCAAACAGTTAGTTCCAGAGCACAAAAAATGACATTGTTAGCGAGGCCGTAGGCCGAGCTTCAAACAAAAAATTCGCGGGTACTCAAACCGACGCTGGAGCGAGGCCGAAGGCCGAGCTACTGCCTATGCGAGGCCGGAGGCCGAGCATCAACGTATTTGAGCCCGGTTTCAAAGTCAATGAAGAAGTTTATATCAAAGTCACACATAGTTGAGTTCTAAGTCAAAGATAATGAGAAACTCTCATTCAAAGTCCTCGGTATTTAAAATTGACGCAGTAGCGAGGCCGAAGGCCGAGCTTATGTTCTGCGAAGCCGAAGGCTGAGCTCATTCTACTGCGAGGCCGTAGGCCGAGCTTCAAACAGTTAGTTCCAGAGCACAAAAAAAGGCGCAGTAGCGAGGCCGAAGGCCGAGCTACAGCCCATGCGAGGCCTCAAGCCGAGCATCAACATACTTGAACCAGGCGTCAAAGTCAATTAAGAAGTTTATGTCACATTCATCGTCAAGTTCAAAGTCAAACCCAAAGTCAAAGTTAAAGTCAAAGCTAAAGTCACAGAAAGTCAAAATCAATTTAAAGTTAAAGTTTAACTCATAATCAAATCAAAGTTATACCTACAGTCAAACTCATCATACAAGTTCTAAGTAAATTTCAAAGTAAAAGTCACAGCTAAATAACAGTCAAAGTCAAATCAAACTCAAAGTCAAGTCAAAGTCAAATCAAAGTTAAAGTCAAATAAAAGTCAAACTCAATTTAAACCCTTTTTTTATTTTCAAAATCAAATTAAAGTAAAAGTCAAACTTCTTATCATTGTTTTAGACCTCTTTTTACAAGTCAAAGTCAAAGTTAAAGTCAAAGGCAAAGTCGAACGCCTTACGACAACACGCGGGCCGCTCGCGGTCCGCGCACCGCGCACCAACTAGTCTATACTATATACAACTACATAACGGTCACTGACTCACTGATTGACACGAATGTTCTCCTAGATGGAGTGATTTTAGAGATGAACAATGTTTTAGAGATGTGAAAAGGGTCAAAATTTATCGGAAGGAAAAATCTGAAAATGTAAAAAAATGAAAAAAACAAGAAAAAAAAAATTTTTTTTACAAGTTCTTGATGGATTTTCACCGTTTAAACGGATGGTACCTATGAGGTGATGGAAAAAATTTGAAAAAAAGAAAAAAAAAAGAAAAAAAGAAAAAAAATGGCAGAGATTTTAAAAAAAAAAAAAAAAAAGTTTTGTAGACCTATTTTTGAGAAAAGTCATTGTTCTACCAAAGTTGTCACATGGCAACACTTGATATGTCAAACGATAGGTAATATGGCGTAGAATATGGGAAAATTATTGGTTTTTCAATATTTTAATTAGGGACGCCAGGGTTGCCATTTTTCTAAAATGATGAAATTTTACAAATTTTAAAATCAATTTTTAGGGCACTTGGCAACATTTGAGCGATTCGACTTGTATGAGGCACTTGTGTGCTGTCGGGAGTAGTATTGCCATGTGTAATTTTTTTCCCCATTTTTAGGGTAGTTTTCGAGATTTTCCCCAAAAACATGAAAAATCGAAATAATGATATTTTAAATTAAATTTTGATGAGGTTTCATATTATAGGAGCAAACGAATGGATTTTTGCTAATTTAAACTTTTTTTAAAATATGGCAACTCCAAAAAATCAAACTTTTTATGGGTAGGTCCACTCGACTTTGGCGATCAACTTTGTTCTATGAAAAATGTCAAATGGCAACACTTGATATTTCAAACGATAGCTTATATGATGTAGATTAAAACTGCATATTTAATTTTTTTTATTTCAAAATGGCGGAAAATGTGGCGGCCATTTTGTAAAAATTATGCATAATTTCTATATTAGAATCAACTTTTAGGGCAGTAGGCAACACTATAGCGATATGACTTGTATTAAGAGATTGTGTATCAGTATAAGAGCTATTGCCAGGTATCTTTTTTTTCCCCACTTTTAGGGTAAATTTTCGAGATTTTCCCCAAAAACATGAAAAATTGATGAAACTTATTTGAAATTGTTCTAATGTCCTGCGAAGCCGAAGGCTGAGCTCATTCTATTGCGAGGCTGCAGGCCGAGCTTCAAACAATTAGTACCGGGGTACCCAAAACGATGCTGTAGCGAGGCCGAAGGCCGAGCTACTGCCTATGTGAGGCCGGAGGCCGAGCATCAACATCTTTGAGCCCGGTTTTAAAGTCAATGAAGAAGTTTATATCAAAGCCATAGTTGAGTATAAAGTCAAAGACAATGAGAAAGTCTAATTCAAAGTCCTCGGTATTTAAAATTGATACAGTAGCGAGGCCGAAGGCCGAGCCTATGTTCTGCGAAGCCGAAGGCTGAGCTCATTCTACTGCGAGGCCGTAGGCCGAGCTTCAAACAGTTAGTTCCAGAGCACAAAAAATGTCATTGTTAGCGAGGCCGTAGGCCGAGCTTCATACAAAAAATTCGCGGGTACTCAAACCGACGCTGGAGCGAGGCCGAAGGCCGAGCTACAGCCTATGCGAGGCCGGAGGCCGAGCATCAACGTCTTTGAGCCCGGTTTCAAAGTCAATGAAGAAGTTTATATCAAAATCACTCATAGTTGAGTTCTAAGCCTAAGACAATGAGAAACTCTAATTCAAAGTCCTCGGTATTTAAAATTGATGCAGTAGCGAGGCCGACGGCCGAGCTTATGTTCTGCGAAGCCGAAGGCTGAGCTCATTCTACTGCGAGGCCGTAGGCCGAGCTTCAAACAGTTAGTTCCAGAGCACAAAAAAAGGTGCAGTAGCGAGGCCGAAGGCCGAGCTACAGCCCATGCGAGGCCTCAAGCCGAGCATCAACATACTTGAACCAGGCGTCAAAGTCAATTAAGAAGTTTATGTCACATTCATCGTCAAGTTCAAAGTCAAACCCAAAGTCAAAGTTAAAGTCAAAGCTAAAGTCACAGAAAGTCAAAATCAATTTAAAGTTAAAGTTTAACTCATAATCAAATCAAAGTTATACCTACAGTCAAACTCATCATACAAGTTCTAAGTAAATTTCAAAGTAAAAGTCAAAGCTTAATAACAGTCAAAGTCAAATCAAACTCAAAGTCAAGTCAAAGTCAAATCAAAGTTTAAGTCACACGAAAGTCAAACTCAATTTAAACCCTTTTTTTATTTTCAAAATCAAATTAAAGTAAAAGTCAATCTTCTTATCATTGTTTTAGACCTCTTTTTACAAGTCAAAGTCAAAGTACAAGTCAGACTCAAAGTCAAATGGTCAACGACAACACGCGGGCCGCTCGCGGTCCGCGCACCGCGCACCAACTAGTCTATACTATATACAACTACACAACGGTGACTGACTGACTGATTGACACGAAAGTTCTCCTAGATGGAGTGATTTTAGAGATGAACAATGTTTTAGAGATGTGAAAAGGGTCAAAATTTATCGGAAGGAAAAATCTGAAAATGTAAAAAAATTAAAAAAAAAAGAAAAAAAAATTTTTTTTTGGCAGTTCTTGATGGATTATCACTGTTTAAATGGATGGTACGTATGAAGAGAGGGAAAAAATTTGAAAAAAAGAAAAAAAAAAGAAAAAAAGAAAAAAAATGGCAGAGATATTAAAAAAAAAAAAAAAAAAGTTTTGTAGACCTATTTTTGAGAAAAGTCATTGTTCTACCAAAGTTGTCACATGGCAACACTTGATATGTCAAACGATAGGTAATATGGCGTAGAATATGGGAAAATTATTGGTTTTTCAATATTTTAATTAGGGACGCCAGGGTTGCCATTCTTCTAAAATGACGAAATTTTACAAATTTTAAAATCAATTTTTAGGGCACTTGGCAACACTTGAGCGATTCGACTTGTATGAGGCACTTGTGTGTTGTCGGGAGTAGTATTGCCATGTGTAATTTTTTTCCCCATTTTTAGGGTAGTTTTCGAGATTTTCCCCAAAAACATGAAAAATCGAAATAATGATATTTTAAATTAAATTTTGATGAGGTTTCATATTATAGGAGCAAACGAATGGATTTTTGCTAATTTAAACTTTTTTTTAAATATGGCAACCCCAAAAAATCAAACTTTTTATGGGTAGGTCCACTCGACTTTGGCGATCAACTTTGTTCTATGAAAAATGTCACATGGCAACACTTTATATGTCAAACGATAGCTTATATGATGTAGATTAAAACTGCATATTTATATTTTTTTATTTCAAAATGGCGGTCAATGTGGCGGCCATTTTGTAAAAATTATGCATATTTTCTATATTAGAATCAACTTTTAGGGCAGTTGGCAACACTATAGCGATATGACTTGTATTAAGAGATTGTGTATCAGTATAAGAGCTATTGCCAGGTATCTTTTTTTTCCCCACTTTTAGGGTAAATTTTCGAGATTTTCCCCATAAACATGAAAAATTGATGAAACTTATTTGAAATTGTTCTCATGTCCTGCGAAGCCGAAGGCTGAGCTCATTCTATTGCGAGGCCGCAGGCCGAGCTTCAAACAATTAGTACCGGGGTACCCAAAACGACGCTGTAGCGAGGCCGAAGGCCGAGCTACTGCCTATGTGAGGCCGGAGGCCGAGCATCAACATCTTTGAGCCCGGTTTCAAAGTCAATGAAGAAGTTTATATCAAAGTCATAGTTGAGTATAAAGTCAAAGACAATGAGAAAATCTAATTCAAAGTCCTCGGTATTTAAAATTGATACAGTAGCGAGGCCGAAGGCCGAGCCTATGTTCTGCGAAGCCGAAGGCTGAGCTCATTCTACTGCGAGGCCGTAGGCCGAGCTTCAAACAGTTAGTTCCAGAGCACAAAAAATGACATTGTTAGCGAGGCCGTAGGCCGAGCTTCAAACAAAAAATTCGCGGGTACTCAAACCGACGCTGGAGCGAGGCCGAAGGCCGAGCTACTGCCTATGCGAGGCCGGAGGCCGAGCATCAACGTCTTTGAGCCCGGTTTCAAAGTCAATGAAGAAGTTTATATCAAAATCACTCATAGTTGAGTTCTAAGTCAAAGACAATGAGAAACTCTAATTCAAAGTCCTCGGTATTTAAAATTGATGCAGTAGCGAGGCCGAAGGCCGAGCTTATGTTCTGCGAAGCCGGAGGCTGAGCTCATTCTACTGCGAGGCCGAAGGCCGAGCTTCAAACAATTAGTTCCAGAGCACAAAAAAAGGCGCTGTAGCGAGGCCGAAGGCCGAGCTTCAGCCCATGCGAGGCCTCAAGCCGAGCATCAACGTATTTGAACCAGGCTTCAAAGTCAATTAAGAAGTTTATGTCACATTCATCGTCAAGTTCAAAGTCAAACCCAAAGTCAAAGTTAAAGTCAAAGCTAAAGTCACAGAAAGTCAAAATCAATTTAAAGTTAAAGTTTAACTCATAATCAAATCAAAGTTATACCTACAGTCAAACTCATCATTCAAGTTCTAAGTAAATTTCAAAGTAGAAGTCAAACTCAAATCAAAGTCAAACTAAAATCAAACTCAAAGTCAAGTCAAAGTCAAATCAAAGTTTAAGTCACACGAAAGTCAAACTCAATTTAAACCCTTTTTTTATTTTCAAAATCAAATTAAAGTACAAGTCAAGCATATTATCATAGTTTTAGACCTCTTTTTACAAGTCAAAGTCAAAGTTAAAGTCAAAGGCAAAGTCGAACGCCTTACGACAACACGCGGGCCGCTCGCGGTCCGCGCACCGCGCACCAACTAGTCTATACTATATACAACTACACAACGGTGACTGACTGACTGATTGACACGAAAGTTCTCCTAGATGGAGTGATTTTAGAGATGAACAATGTTTTAGAGATGTGAAAAGGGGCAAAATTTATCGGAAGGAAAAGTCTGAAAATGTAAAAAAATTAAAAAAAAAAGAAAAAAAAATTTTTTTTTGGCAGTTCTTGATGGATTATCACTGTTTAAATGGATGGTTCCTATGAAGAGATGGAAAAAATTTGAAAAAAAGAAAAAAAAAAGAAAAAAAGAAAAAAAATGGCAGAGATATTAAAAAAAAAAAAAAAAAAGTTTTGTAGACCTATTTTTGAGAAAAGTCATTGTTCTACCAAAGTTGTCACATGGCAACACTTGATATGTCAAACGATAGGTAATATGGCGTAGAATATGGGAAAATTATTGGTTTTTCAATATTTTAATTAGGGACGCCAGGGTTGCCATTTTTCTAAAATGATGAAATTTTACAAATTTTAAAATCAATTTTTAGGGCACTTGGCAACACTTGAGCGATTCGACTTGTATGAGGCACTTGTGTGCTGTCGGGAGTAGTATTGCCATGTGTAATTTTTTTCCCCATTTTTAGGGTAGTTTTCGAGATTTTCCCCAAAAACATGAAAAATCGAAATAATGATATTTTAAATTAAATTTTGATGAGGTTTCATATTATAGGAGCAAACGAATGGATTTTTGCTAATTTAAACTTTTTTTAAAATATGGCAACTCCAAAAAATCAAACTTTTTATGGGTAGGTCCACTCGACTTTGGCGATCGACTTTGTTCTATGAAAAATGTCAAATGGCAACACTTGATATTTCAAACGATAGCTTATATGATGTAGATTAAAACTGCATATTTAAATTTTTTTATTTCAAAATGGCGGAAAATGTGGCGGCCATTTTGTAAAAATTATGCATAATTTCTATATTAGAATCAACTTTTAGGGCAGTAGGCAACACTATAGCGATATGACTTGTATTAAGAGATTGTGTATCAGTATAAGAGCTATTGCCAGGTATCTTTACTTTCCCCACTTTTAGGGTAAATTTTCGAGATTTTCCCCAAAAACATGAAAAATTGATGAAACTTATTTGAAATTGTTCTAATGTCCTGCGAAGCCGAAGGCTGAGCTCATTCTATTGCGAGGCTGCAGGCCGAGCTTCAAACAATTAGTACCGGGGTACCCAAATCGATGCTGTAGCGAGGCCGAAGGCCGAGCTACTGCCTATGTGAGGCCGGAGGCCGAGCATCAACATCTTTGAGCCCGGTTTTAAAGTCAATGAAGAAGTTTATATCAAAGCCATAGTTGAGTATAAAGTCAAAGACAATGAGAAAGTCTAATTCAAAGTCCTTGGTATTTAAAATTGATACAGTAGCGAGGCCGAAGGCCGAGCCTATGTTCTGCGAAGCCGAAGGCTGAGCTCATTCTACTGCGAGGCCGTAGGCCGAGCTTCAAACAGTTAGTTCCAGAGCACAAAAAATGTCATTGTTAGCGAGGCCGTAGGCCGAGCTTCATACAAAAAATTCGCGGGTACTCAAACCGACGCTGGAGCGAGGCCGAAGGCCGAGCTACAGCCTATGCGAGGCCGGAGGCCGAGCATCAACGTCTTTGAGCCCGGTTTCAAAGTCAATGAAGAAGTTTATATCAAAATCACTCATAGTTGAGTTCTAAGCCTAAGACAATGAGAAACTCTAATTCAAAGTCCTCGGTATTTAAAACTGATGCAGTAGCGAGGCCGAAGGCCGAGCTTATGTTCTGCGAAGCCGAAGGCTGAGCTCATTCTACTGCGAGGCCGTAGGCCGAGCTTCAAACAGTTAGTTCCAGAGCACAAAAAAAGGCGCAGTAGCGAGGCCGAAGGCCGAGCTACAGCCCATGCGAGGCCTCAAGCCGAGCATCAACATACTTGAACCAGGCGTCAAAGTCAATTAAGAAGTTTATGTCACATTCATCGTCAAGTTCAAAGTCAAACCCAAAGTCAAAGTTAAAGTCAAAGCTAAAGTCACAGAAAGTCAAAATCAATTTAAAGTTAAAGTTTAACTCATAATCAAATCAAAGTTATACCTACAGTCAAACTCATCATTCAAGTTCAAAGTAAATTCCAAAGTAAAAGTCAAAGCTAAATAACAGTCAAAGTCAAATCAAACTCTAAGTCAAGTCAAAGTCAAATCAAAGTTTAAGTCACACGAAAGTCAAACTCAATTTAAACCCTTTTTTTATTTTCAAAATCTAATTAAAGTAAAGTCAAGCTCCTATCATTGTTTTAGACCTCTTTTTACAAGTCAAAGTCAAAGTTAAAGTCAAAGGCAAAGTCGAACGCCTTACGACAACACGCGGGCCGCTCGCGGTCCGCGCACCGCGCACCAACTAGTCTATACTATATACAACTACACAACGGTCACTGACTCACTGACTGATTGACACGAATGTTCTCCTAGATGGAGTGATTTTAGAGATGAACAATGTTTTAGAGATGTGAAAAGGGTCAAAATTTATCGGAAGGAAAAATCTGAAAATGTAAAAAAATTAAAAAAAAAAGAAAAAAAAAATTTTTTTTGGCAGTTCTTGATGGATTATCACTGTTTAAATGGATGGTACCTATGAAGAGATGGAAAAAATTTGAAAAAAAGAAAAAAAAAAGAAAAAAAGAAAAAAAATGGCAGAGATATTAAAAAAAAAAAAAAAAAGTTTTGTAGACCTATTTTTGAGAAAAGTCATTGTTCTACCAAAGTTGTCACATGGCAACACTTGATATGTCAAACGATAGGTAATATGGCGTAGAATATGGGAAAATTATTGGTTTTTCAATATTTTAATTAGGGACGCCAGGGTTGCCATTTTTCTAAAATGATGAAATTTTACAAATTTTAAAATCAATTTTTAGGGCACTTGGCAACACTTGAGCGATTCGACTTGTATGAGGCACTTGTGTGTTGTCGGGAGTAGTATTGCCATGTGTATTTTTTTTCCCCATTTTTAGGGTAGTTTTCGAGATTTTCCCCAAAAACATGAAAAATCGAAATAATGATATTTTAAATTAAATTTTGATGAGGTTTCATATGATAGGAGCAAACGAATGGATTTTTGCTAATTTAAACTTTTTTTAAAATATGGCAACCCCAAAAAATCAAACTTTTTATGGGTAGGTCCACTCGACTTTGGCGATCGACTTTGTTCTATGAAAAATGTCACATGGCAACACTTGATATGTCAAACGATAGCTTATATGATGTAGATTAAAACTACATATTTAGATTTTTTTATTTCAAAATGGCGGTCAATGTGGCGGCCATTTTGTAAAAATTATGCATATTTTCTATATTAGAATCAACTTTTAGGGCAGTAGGCAACACTATAGCGATATGACTTGTATGAAGAGATTGTGTATCAGTATAAGAGCTATTGCCAGGTATCTTTTTTTTTCCCCACTTTTAGGGTAAATTTTCGAGATTTTCCTCAAAAACATGAAAAATTGATGAAACTTATTTGAAATTGTTCTAATGTCCTGCGAAGCCGAAGGCTGAGCTCATTCTATTGCGAGGCCGCAGGCCGAGCTTCAAACAATTAGTACCGGGGTACCCAAAACGACGCTGTAGCGAGGCCGAAGGCCGAGCTACTGCCTATGTGAGGCCGGAGGCCGAGCATCAACATCTTTGAGCCCGGTTTCAAAGTCAATGAAGAAGTTTATATCAAAGTCATAGTTGAGTATAAAGTCAAAGACAATGAGAAAGTCTAATTCAAAGTCCTCGGTATTTAAAATTGATACAGTAGCGAGGCCGAAGGCCGAGCCTATGTTCTGCGAAGCCGAAGGCTGAGCTCATTCTACTGCGAGGCCGTAGGCCGAGCTTCAAACAGTTAGTTCCAGAGCACAAAAAATGACATTGTTAGCGAGGCCGTAGGCCGAGCTTCAAACGAAAAATTCGCGGGTACTCAAACCGACGCTGAAGCGAGGCCGAAGGCCGAGCTACTGCCTATGCGAGGCCAGAGGCCGAGCATCAACGTCTTTGAGCCCGGTTTCAAAGTCAATGAGGAAGTTTATATCAAAATCACTCATAGTTGAGTTCTAAGTCAAAGACAATGAGAAACTCTAATTCAAAGTCCTCGGTATTTAAAATTGATGCAGTAGCGAGGCCGAAGGCCGAGCTTATGTTCTGCGAAGCCGAAGGCTGAGCTCATTCTACTGCGAGGCCGTAGGCCGAGCTTCAAACAGTTAGTTCCAGAGCACAAAAAAAGGCGCAGTAGCGAGGCCGAAGGCCGAGCTACAGCCCATGCGAGGCCTCAAGCCGAGCATCAACATACTTGAACCAGGCGTCAAAGTCAATTAAGAAGTTTATGTCACATTCATCGTCAAGTTAAAAGTCAAACCCAAAGTCAAAGTTAAAGTCAAAGCTAAAGTCACAGAAAGTCAAAATCAATTTAAAGTTAAAGTTGAATACATAATCAATCAAATCAAATATATACCTACAGTCAAACTCATCATTCAAGTTCAAAGTAAATTTCAAAGTAGAAGTCAAACTCAAATCAAAGTCAAACTCAAATCAAACTCAAAGTCAAGTCAAAGTCAAATCAAAGTTTAAGTCAAATAAAAGTCAAACTCAATTTAAACCCTTTTTTTATTTTCAAAATCTAATTAAAGTAAAGTCAAGCTCCTATCATTGTTTTAGACCTCTTTTTACAAGTCAAAGTCAAAGTTAAAGTCAAAGGCAAAGTCGAACGCCTTACGACAACACGCGGGCCGCTCGCGGTCCGCGCACCGCGCACCAACTAGTCTATACTATATACAACTACACAACGGTCACTGACTCACTGACTGATTGACACGAATGTTCTCCTAGATGGAGTGATTTTAGAGATGAACAATGTTTTAGAGATGTGAAAAGGGTCAAAATTTATCGGAAGGAAAAATCTGAAAATGTAAAAAAATTAAAAAAAAAAGAAAAAAAATTTTTTTTTTACAACTTCTTGACGGATTTTCACCGTTTAAACGGATGGTACGTATGTAGAGATGGAAAAAATTTGAAAAAAAGAAAAAAAAAAGAAAAAAAGAAAAAAAATGGCGGAGATATTAAAAAAAAAAAAAAAAAGTTTTTCAGACCTCGCTAAAACGATAAACTTTGTTCTACCAAAGTCATGACATGGCAACACTTTTGATGTCAAACGATAGGTTATATGATGTAGTTTTCAGGAAAAGTTTGCCAGATGAAATATTGTTATCAGGGAAGCCAGGGTTGCCATTGTTCTAAAATGACGAAATTTTACAAATTTTAAAATCAATTTTTAGGGCACTTGGCAACACTTGAGCGATTCGACTTGTATGAGGCACTTGTGTGTTGTCGGGAGTAGTATTGCCATGTGTAATTTTTTTCCCCATTTTTAGGGTAGTTTTCGAGATTTTCCCCAAAAACATGAAAAATCGAAATAATGATATTTTGGATTAAATTTTGATGAGGTTTCATTTTATAGGAGCAAACGAATGGATTTTTGCTAATTTAAACTTTTTTTAAAATATGGCAACCCCAAAAAATCAAACTTTTTATGGGTAGGTCCACTCGACTTTGGCGATCGACTTTGTTCTATGAAAAATGTCACATGGCAACACTTGATATGTCAAACGATAGCTTATATGATGTAGATTAAAGCTGCATATTTAGATTTTTTTATTTCAAAATGGCGGAAAATGTGGCGGCCATTTTGTAAAAATTATGCATATTTTCTATATTAGAAACAACTTTTAGGGCAGTAGGCAACACTATAGCGATATGACTTGTATTAAGAGATTGTGTATCAGTATAAGAGCTATTGCCAGGTTTCTTTTTTTTCCCCACTTTTAGGGTAAATTTTCGAGATTTTCCCCAAAAACATGAAAAATTGATGAAACTTATTTGAAATTGTTCTAATGTCCTGCGAAGCCGAAGGCTGAGCTCATTCTATTGCGAGGCCGCAGGCCGAGCTTCAAACAATTAGTACCGGGGTACCCAAAATGATGCTGTAGCGAGGCCGAAGGCCGAGCTACTGCCTATGTGAGGCCGGAGGCCGAGCATCAACATCTTTGAGCCCGGTTTCAAAGTCAATGAAGAAGTTTATATCAAAGTCATAGTTGAGTATAAAGTCAAAGACAATGAGAAAGTCTAATTCAAAGTCCTCGGTATTTAAAATTGATACAGTAGCGAGGCCGAAGGCCGAGCCTATGTTCTGCGAAGCCGAAGGCTGAGCTCATTCTACTGCGAGGCCGTAGGCCGAGCTTCAAACGAAAAATTCGCGGGTACTCAAACCGACGCTGGAGCGAGGCCGAAGGCCGAGCTACTGCCTATGCGAGGCCAGAGGCCGAGCATCAACGTCTTTGAGCCCGGTTTCAAAGTCAATGAAGAAGTTTATATCAAAATCACTCATAGTTGAGTTCTAAGTCAAAGACAATGAGAAACTCTAATTCAAAGTCCTCGGTATTTAAAATTGATGCAGTAGCGAGGCCGAAGGCCGAGCTTATGTTCTGCGAAGCCGAAGGCTGAGCTCATTCTACTGCGAGGCCGTAGGCCGAGCTTCAAACAGTTAGTTCCAGAGCACAAAAAAAGGCGCAGAAGCGAGGCCGAAGGCCGAGCTACAGCCCATGCGAGGCCTCAAGCCGAGCATCAACATACTTGAACCAGGCGTCAAAGTCAATTAAGAAGTTTATGTTACATTCATCGTCAAGTTCAAAGTCAAACCCAAAGTCAAAGTTAAAGTCAAAGCTAAAGTCACAGAAAGTCAAAATCAATTTAAAGTTAAAGTTTAACTCATAATCAAATCAAAGTTATACCTACAGTCAAACTCATCATTCAAGTTCAAAGTAAATTCCAAAGTAAAAGTCAAAGCTAAATAACAGTCAAAGTCAAATCAAACTCAAAGTCAAGTCAAAGTCAAATCAAAGGTTAAGTCACACGAAAGTCAAACTCAATTTAAACCCTTTTTATATTTTCAAAATCAAATTAAAGTAAAAGTCAAACAACTTTTCATAGTTTTAGACCTCTTTTTACAAGTCAAAGTCAAAGTTAAAGTCAAAGGCAAAGTCGAACGCCTTACGACAACACGCGGGCCGCTCGCGGTCCGCGCACCGCGCACCAACTAGTCATATCTTAATACAACCCTACCGAGCGAAAAAGGGACAGAGCAATTCTGAAACGGTTAGAGCAATGGAAGTTCTCGCGCGTTGTGATACGGTGCATTCTAGCCTGCACGCGGTGGGCGAGCGCCTTTTAGGTAAATATAATTGAAAGCTCGCAGCGCCGTGCGAGTTAAATTATAGCGTTGTAGCGAGAGTTGCTATTTATTTATATGACTACTCAGTTAGCCTTCTGTACTTGTACTATTATTTATTCTGTGACCATACTAACTAAATTAAAGTAATACAATACAAAGCTAATCATAGCAATTATCAGAAGGCAAATGTTCAATTCTGAAAAAAACATCTATTAAAATAGAGCGTCAATGATGGCATCATAACCGTTTCAGAATCGCTCTGTCCCTTTTTCGCTCGGTAGGGTTGTATTAAGATATGACTAGGTACTTGTACTACTAATTATTCTGTGATATGTTATGACTTAGATATTGTAACAGAATAAATAAGTAATAATGTATTATGTTATTACTTATTATTATAAATTAAAATAGTTCTATTACATACAATGACATTCTTATCACAATAGACCTACTACCTCATTTTTACTACCTACCTATCCCGTTTTCAGAACGCCGATAAGTTTAGTGAGATACCTACCTACGTGTCGTTGGTTGATTATGATTATATCCTATAGGTATTGCACTTTGATGAATAAAGGTGCCTGTCTGAATTCCATGCTTTTTAATGAGTGAAAAATTAATTGCTACCTACGTAATAAAAGGTATTAAAAGTATGTAGGCTACTTACTAAGTCAGCACAGTAATTCATTTTCCGATCAACAATACCTACTATAATCAATTATAAAATTACGTTGATCGATTTAATAAACGACTTTATTTCTGCGCGGAAAAACCTTAAATATGCGTAGCTTCGGTATGGAACACAAATGAAATAACATAAAACTATAGGAACCTACATATAAAAAAAAATCAATATCTAACTACATAACTAGGACCTATTATAGGTATTACAATTTATTACCTTTCAATCAGCCGAATGCTATGCAGTACTTTCTAGCTTTCTTCTTGGTACTCATAATTAAAACACGAATAAAGTTTGTCAATAACTTTACGTAAGTAGGTGCTCTATCGCTAAGTACAAGGTGCGCGACTCATCGAGCGCACGCTTGACACTCGACTGAACGGGCCCGAATATTGGGTCCTTGAATTTATTTGTACTTGTTGCGGAGTGCGACTGCCCTCCTATAGCTTACTTGACAAAGCGATAGAACGGTATTCCCTTGTTGTATAAAAAAATCATGCTATGCTCATATCAAATCATGCTAAACTCACATTGTCGTACTTTACCGTTCCTTAATTTCTTTAAATACTAATTACCCTACTGCGGAGGGTTATGTGTTTGGTTTGTATGTATGTTTGTTTGTTTAGGCGCGTCCTACAGCCTAAACGGCCTGTCGGATTTTGATAATTGAGGTGTCATTGGATTCGTCTTAATTACGAGAGTGTTAAAAGATATATGAAGTGTAAAGAAATCTAATATGGCGGTTAATAGCTGCCATGTTGCATTTCAGACGGAACAAAAAATGTCCAAAACCTATAGAGTGAGGTATCGAAATGTACGGCTTTAAAAGAGTATTTCAAAAATATATAATTCTTTTACCTCTAGATATTTGCTAAATTTATTTCAAGATTCTTACAACATTTTAAATTTTGGATTACTCGTATTCAGGTTATGTAAGTACTATAGTCTAATGTTGCACTTGCAACTACTTAAGTAATTACTCGTATTAAGTAATTACCTGTATTCAGGTTATGTAAGTACTATAGTCTAATGTTGCACTTGCAACTACTTAAGTAATTACTCGTATTAAGTAATTACCTGTATTCAGGTTATGTAAGTACTATAGTCTAATGTTGCACTTGCAACTACTTAAGTAAAGTAAAATATGTAAGTAAATAAGAAACATTTTTATATTACTATTATTTTTGCGATTATACAGCTCGCATTGCGTCCGTCCGCTAGTCATTGCTAAGTAACTTATACCAAACTTATACATATACAGCTCGCATTGCGTCCGTCCGCTAGTCAATGCTAGGTAACTTATACCAAACTTATACATATACAGTTCCCCATAATTGAACCACTTTCTTTAACCGAAATCCAGATATTTTCAATTTATTTTTATTTCTAGTATTACATATAGGAGCATCCCTATTTTTAACCTATAACATCCTGTATTTTATTTTTTAACCTAGGTGTTGATATTCTTCCGACAATACATTATATTTTCATATATATTCACAAGCGACTGTAAGAATATTGATCTCTTTAAATCGTTCCCTAAGTATATCGTGGGATTTGATATATATATAGATATATATATCAAATCCCACGATATACTTAGGGACTAGACCAATTTTTTTTAAATTATTTTCTTTGTACAATATATATGTATATATATATATATATATTGGTCTAGTCCCTAAGTATATCGTGGGATTTGATATATATATCTATATATATATCAAATCCCACGATATACTTAGGGAACGATTTAAAGAGATCAATATTCTTACAGTCGCAAAAACCGGTGTACTTGGTATCTCAATCTGATAGTAGAAGCCGAGCAATGGATCAAAACCTTTTTGACGGCTGAAGGAATTTTATTCAAATGTTGGTATCTTGGAATAGCACATAGAGTGCTATTATGAATGGCCAAGCGTGCGAAGTCGCGATCACAGCTGGTATTATCCATACCAATATATAAAAGTGAAACGTCTGTTTGTTTGTTTGTTTGGGGAGCTATCACGCAATAACGGCTGGACGGATTTTGATGAAATTTATAATGGAGACAGCTTATACCCTAGAATAAAACATAGGATACTTTTTATCCCGCAAAATTGAAAGTTACCGCGGGAAAACTGGAAAATGTTGATTACTCACTGTAAGGAACGGTTGCCATCACAGAATGGTCTGTGGTTGCCATGGAGACGAAATAACAAGTCTGTCAAAAACATCAAGAGCAAAGATCGAGGTGTAATACCTACTTTTGCATTGGCTTTTAATATCCAAGAAGAAAATAGGATGTTTTTTTCGCGATAGTCTGCGCGTACGAAATCGCGGACTGGTAAACTAGTTTAATATATGGAACGAATTGCTCTCTTCTGTAGCAAAAATATAGATTGAATGTCAGCAGCTCCCCACAGCAAAAGGACGGGTTAGAAGCTTTGTGACTACATCTCGATAGAACTAAATAGCAGGTATGACCAGATCGCTATAAGATAGATAGATAGATAGATAGATAGATAACTCTTTATTGTACACCACATAGAACAAAAAATACAATAATAACTAAAACATTTATACAAAATAAATGGGACAATGGACTAAATCTCGATATGACTACATCTCGTTATGACTACATTGCGTTTGGACTATATCGCCATAAGGCCAAATATTACAGGGTACTCGTATCCTAGTTTGGGGCTAGGTAATTGGTGTGGAATTGTCCCGAATATATTATTATATTATTAGTATTTATTATTAAATAGTGAACCCGCTGACCTTGTGCAGTAAACCACATTTTTGGGCATTACTTTAGATTCAAATTACAATGGGGTACCGCCTATCATTAATTGAGAGATTGAGCCCTGTAGCCTTTGCACGTAAAATTAGTCAGTTTACCGATATAGCCACTGCAAGATTAGTATACAATTAGACAGTTTACCGATATAGCCACTGCAAGATTAGTATACAATTAGACAGTTTACCGATATAGCCACTGCAAGATTAGTATACAATTAGACAGTTTACCGATATAGCCACTGCAAGATTAGTATACAATTAGACAGTTTACCGATATAGCCACTGCAAGATTAGTATACAATTAGACAGTTTACCGATATAGCCACTGCAAGATTAGTATACAATTAGACAGTTTACCGATATACCCACTGCAAGATTAGTATACAATTAGACAGTTTACCGATATAGCCACTGCAAGATTAGTATACAATTAGACAGTTTACCGATATACCCACTGCAAGATTAGTATACAATTAGACAGTTTACCGATATAGCCACTGCAAGATTAGTATACAATTAGACAGTTTACCGATATACCCACTGCAAGATTAGTATACAATTAGACAGTTTACCGATATAGCCACTGCAAGATTAGTATACAATTAGACAGTTTACCGATATACCCACTGCAAGATTAGTATACAATTAGACAGTTTACCGATATACCCACTGCAAGATTAGTATACAATTAGACAGTTTACCGATATACCCACTGCAAGATTAGTATACAATTAGACAGTTTACCGATATACCCACTGCAAGATTAGTATACAATTAGACAGTTTACCGATATACCCACTGCAAGATTAGTATACAATTAGACAGTTTACCGATATAGCCACTGCAAGATTAATATACTTCAGTTACTTTCACAGTATTATGTCATATTACGGGGTACGGACTGGTGCTCCCCCTAGGGTCTCCACCTGGGTGAAGCATGGATTACTTACACAACCCCATAAATATATAGCGCGTGCAAACTTATTACGTATTATTATAAATCACTTGTATTTAATCTATGTCTGTGGACTATATCACTAAGTATTTTGTACTACGAGTATGTGGCGAACTAACCTAAATGTAAATCGACACTGGACTGTAATCCAATTAAAAAAACATATAAGCGAATCACTTCCCCGTCTAGTGCAAGGAACTAACGTAGTCCGTAGGGGGAACTTTCCAGATTGTTACTAGGTAATACCCGTAACAGACGTTCCAACCTGGCAGAAACCGACTAAATGCATATATCGGATACCGACCAATCAGACCACTGTGGCATGCCTATCTAGATGGATACTGCTTTATTATGTACTTATAATAAAGGAGTAGGTACAAAAAAACTGTGCGATGAAGATATTAAAAAAAGAGACCTAGATTACTTAAAAAACTTAAAATAAACTACTGAACATGAATATAACATTTTTGTAAATCGTGTTTGTCTGTACGTTTGTTCGCGAATCATGTAAAAACTACTGGACCAATGCAATGCAGTTCACTGTTGGATAGCTTAGAGTTACAAACTGGTGTACTTGGTATCTCAATCTGATTAGTAGAATTCGAGCAATCGATAAAAAAACATTTGACGGCTGAATGAAGTTTGATGATTTTGGTACTTTAGTTTGGGAATATCAAAATCCAAATATCCCAAAAAAATATGGCCACGGGCTCAGCTAGTTAATTATAATTACGTCGGTCGTATATAATAATAATAATAATAATAATAAGTTTATTAACCAAATAAGGTGGATATACAATGATACATATATAAAGCCTAGTGTGGGGCAGCGGCCCCACACTAGGCTTTAGGCCCGTGTCGTGGAAGCCTGAGGAAGACAGACCGCAATATACATGAATGTATCGTTTTAATCATAGTCGGCTTTCTGACGGTGGTCGGCATCAGCCAAATCGGAGGTAGGTATTATAGTCTGTCAGGGCTATAATACCTACCTGCCTACCTACCCTATAGAACGTAATACTACTATTTATTCTGTGCTTGTAGGTACATACTTGTTTGACAAGGTTTACAGTACAGGTAGGAAGGATACAAGTGTTTTCTACCAAGGATAAAATACCCGCAGGTACGGTTTCACCCCTTCATGTGCGCCTTGTTGACGTTCGTTCTCGTTAAAATTAATGGCTGGTGTGAAAAGTGGTTTAATTTGAACCTTATGACGACAAGTTATGCATTCGAAATAGTATATATTTTGTTCATAATAATTCTGCACAGAATGAGAGTAGGTACACGTTAGTAAAACGATTATGTTTTCTTTCAGTTGATGTTAGGAGTGCTGTAGGTAATCTTGTTTTTCACCTCGCAACAGTTGCAGCGGCACTTATAGCTTGTAGCCAGTTGTAGCCTTGTGGAGCAACTAATTTATAAAGAACCCTTAAGGGGACTGCCTCCTATCTACCTCCTATGACAATATTATTCCGACTGTGCAAGATCGCAATCAATCGCTCATTTGGTGATTAAATATTATGTAGGTATGTAGTTGTAAAAGTGCTAGAGATGAAATGGATATCCGGTATCTGGCCTAGATTTACTATCCGGCCGGATACCGGATAATAAGCGAGTATCCGGCCGGATACCGGATTATAGAAAAAATAACGAAATATCAAATTTAGGTACTTTATTTAATCCATATAACAAATATTATCATCAGTATATATAGGGGCAAATAGTGGTAAGTGTTATTAGAATTATAAAAATACTTTTATAATAACCCCAAACTACAATAGAAAGTATACAATAACCTTAAGTGATCGTGTTTGCAATCAATACATCAAGTTCATGAAACACTTGCTAACTTCACTCATGAATGCAAAACCCGAATTCACCCGAGCCCGCCCGCCACCTACGTGAGATTGCTCGTTACGATACGCCAATCGGCAATTTCGGCCGTATATCCGTCTATCCGGTGTCAAGATTGGCCGGATATCCAGCATCCGGCTAAACAACTATCTGTTTCATCTCTAATAAGTACGGTCAGCTGACACTTTCGACTGAACATTTAAAACTGACAGTAAAACTGAGGTTGTGATTCATGAAAATTGACAGTTTTTACTGTACGTTTTTACTTTCAGACAGAACTGTCAGCTGTAACTAACCGTATGTAGTTGCTTAGCCAACGGCGAATCCATGGCTATTACAGAGAGCGGGGCGGTTGAGCGCGAATACAAGCCGAACTGTGCGTGTTCGTGTTCAATGTTCGTATTCACCATGTTCTTGTTCGTTCGTGCGTACACGCCTACACTTTCGTAATCGTTTTACACTTGTGTTTATAGTAGTACATTCCGCAAAACAAAGAGATACAGGCATAGTAGCTTAGTTCTACCAAACCACAAATTAAATAATTGCATATTAAGTGTAATCGTGTGCAATTATGTATAATTCAAACAAACTTCCTTATAAAAAAATAATTCCATAAAATAAATTCAATTCACTTGCAAGTCTTTACGTGGAATAATAAATCTGAATAATTTATTGAATGAATCAACCTTGCGCCTCATATGGAGTCATCTCGAAGGGGCGCCCGGCGCGCGGCGCATTATGTCATTCTATGAATATACCGGGCTTATTAACGAGAATTTAAACGAGTTAGTAAATCCGAAGCCATTGAGACTCGTATTGAATCGCCTAACAGCTATTAACGCTATAATTGACTGACTGATTGATTGAAAGATGATGGAGGTGAAAGCACGCTACGCTCACACGTATGGGATATCATTCTAAATCGGGAGATGATTGCTTGAATTATTTCGTAAAATATTGGGAACAAATCAGTGTAGAGACGCAGAAAGATTGTTAACAAGAAATCTGAAGTTAACTTCACTAAAAAGAGTAGGTATATGGGGTGGTCTCATCTCTAGAAAGACTTTTACTATTTTAATTCAGTATTTGTTCGAAACAACGAAATATACAAACAAGACTTACCAAAATTTTGCCAGGACTATTTATTTCGAGATAATAAAACGATGCTAGCCTGGGTATTGCAAAGCTCGCTATCTACAAAGTTTGGTTTCGATCTAACGAGTATTTCGAGATAATAAAACGATGCTAGCCTGGATATTGCAAAGCTTGCTATCTACAAAGTTTGGTTTCGATCTAACGAGTATTTCGAGATAATAAAACGATGCTAGCCTGGGTATTGCAAAGCTCGCTATCTACAAAGTTTGGTTTCGATCTAACGAGTATTTCGAGATAATAAAACGATGCTAGCCTGGGTATTGCAAAGCTCGCTATCTACAAAGTTTGGTTTCGATCTAACGAGTATTTCGAGATAATAAAACGATGCTAGCCTGGGTATTGCAAAGCTCGCTATCTACAAAGTTTGGTTTCAATCTAACGAGTATTTTTTTTACTGAAACTAGACTTACGTTTGTGTGAAAAATCAAGATTCCGTGGCATTCGTTAAAAAGTGGAGGGAAGCGAAAAGATATCCGCCACAAGGTGGTAACATACGTTACCAAGTTTTAAACTATTTCTGTTTCGCCTGTTCTTGTATTTTCTTGACTGTTTTCATGGGTCTTCGGTATGCCGACATACAAGTTTGTAAGACTACGATGTAGGCACGCCGAACAGCGTCACAAAGATGTAGGTACTGAACAGCATGACAGTGATTTGAATATACCAAAGGCTACAAACATATAGTAACTCGGTACGGTCCCTCAGTGCTATTTATGGCACTAGTACTTACATTATTATCGTGCTACAGCATATAGTAGCAAAAACCACACATGCGTGTTAAACTTATCTAAAGTGAATGACTAATTTGCTAATACTATATTTTTAGAGTCCAACTGCCTGGCACATCCACATTATACATATGTATTACGTGCTAAACTTTTTATACAAGAAAAGGTATTCACATTGTAATTGGATCGTTTTTAATTAATGGATATAATAGTTGAAAGGAAATGACCTTCACTTCGTTATTATCATTTTTACAATAGGATGTAGATGGAGATCTCTTTTATTCTGCGTCCGTGAAGTGTTTTACTTCTCAAAGGTATTTAACCTCCAAGAGATTAAGAAACAAGACAAAAAAAAAACATAAAGTTCAAAAACTAAAACCCGACTACGGTCGGGTAAAAAATAGCCTATGACACTCTTGCGATGAAGACGAATCGATTGGTACCTCGTCTGTCAAAATTGGACTAAGTTTTTAGTTTGAACACATAGCCCATCCTTTGCCTTGCCGTAATCGGGAAACAAAATAGCCTATGACACTCTATGCCTGAAGGCGAATTGATTGACACCTCGCTTGTCAAAATCGGACCAATCGGAGCGACGCTATGGTGGAATATCCACATATAACATACATACATAGACTGTTAACTTCATTACCTTGCCCTTGCTTCAACGTAATCCGGTAAAAAGTACTGACCGATGAGTTTGATCACCATCTTTTCTAATATACTTACTACAAATGAGAAGCTTTAGATAATGGCATGACTAACGAACAATACCCAACGTCTGAACAACTTTATGAAATATCTCGACGCATTCTTGGGATTCCTATGGGAAATCAATATCTGGCAGTGGAGGCTTCATGCCATGCCGGCCGGACTTAGGAATTTCCTTCACAAGTGCTACACATACTTGCACGCTAGTTGGAATATTTGTACGTCAAAGAGTTTGCAGTTTGGACACGTTCGCTCGTACTGTACGAAGTTAAATACACACTCATAATACTAGGAGATTTGTGAGCTGTAGACTTCGGGAGTTTATATTTACATAGCTTAAAACTGAATAAATGTTCATCACGCAAATTAAAACACCACCAAACTGCCCACAAAATCGGTTGAGAAATGCGATCTGTGTTTTTTTTTACGTTTTCAACCTTCATATCTACAACATTTAAAAAAAAAAACGAAAAACTGAATCTATTAAAAAACATATAAATTATCGAACCTGCTCACAAAATTTCAGAATCGGTTGAGAAATGCGACCTGTAGAGGAGAACAGCTGGACATCCGGCCTTTTTTTTTTTGATGAAAGCATTTTTGCCCAAGCTGAAACGGAGACGCTTCCCTTGCGCTTCGCGCTCGCTCAGTCAAATAGATGTACTGAGAGCTACAGGCTCTCCATCGTGACGTTACTATTGAATTGAAACCTACAAATATTGGCCATCATGTGATACATGCCGAATCCGGTGGTTGAGTCATATAATTTTCGATTGTGCGCTCTCGGGGCCCATATGGTAAACCTATTATTTTGATAGATTTGTTTGACTAGGCTCATTAGAGTACAGATACAACTAATCCAAATGTAAAAAGGATCTTCAATCCACAATGCAATATAATTCTGGTCTGGTAGACCTGGTAGTATAGTAAATGGGACGCTAATTTAAATAAATATACCTACGAGTAAAATTAAAACATTTAAGCTCAATTTTGTTATAAACATTATAATTCCTGTCGAACCGGAAATAACATTTAAATTTTGCCCATGTACCAATGCCCTTTAAACTTCAAAGTCGTCGAATGCACCGCAACCAAGGTCATCTCGTGCTCCAAAACAAAAGTGCATTTTCAATCTACAAAGTTGCTGTTCTGTATCCGTATTCAAGTTATTTAGATCGCTGTCCTGATAGCCATTTATAATGTTTATTGAACAAAGGCACTCAATCGGACAAGTGCTTGTTCTACTTGGCAAGGATTCGAAGTTACGCGTCCATCGTCTAGTCTAGTTGGATCTGAAATCTATGTAATGTCTGAAATTTGTGTATCTATCTAATCTGGAGACAATAATACGATCAATGAAATTATTAACCGTATAGTCGCTCTAGAACCGTGAGTAGCCTATTCCTAACGATGATCGTTTCTGTTGAAATAATTTGTCTTCAATCTCACTAGGTCAAAACATCCGGATCGAATCCGATTCGCTACTTCCAATATTACTGATCCAGCCAATACCTCGGCGTTTCCTCTCCACTAGGAAACGGCTGCGCAATTAACCTTAAAACTTTGTTATTAAGCTTTAAAAGTCTGCCATGAAACAATAGGCGATGGAAGTCGAATGGCAGGCTTCCAGTAATTTCAAAAGAACTTTGATTTTGATGGCGCTATTAGGCAGCCTCTTAAATTATTGAGAAATTTTGTAGGAGAGACTTTATCGATTTCCATTGCTAATTATCAACAGGCTAAAATTGTTTAAATCTGCAATTTATCGTTCTCTCCTACAGATACCGATGGATTAAGAACGGCAAGCCGTTCGAATACACGAGTTACGATAACCGTATCTCGCAGCAGACCGGCCGAGGGACCCTCGTGATCAGCAGACCGAGGGACGAGGACCTTGGACAGTACCAGTGCTTCGCCGACAACGAGTGGGGCACGGCCGCGTCCAACTCCGTCTTCGTCCGACGAGCGGAGCTCAACAACTTCAAGGAAACCGAGGGTCAGAAGGTCGTGTCGGCAGAGGAAGGGAAACCGTTCAAGCTGACGTGCGAACCCCCGGATGGCCATCCCAAGCCTAAAGTGTACTGGATGTTGCAAGGCGACCAGGGTCAGCTAAAGACTATCAACAATTCTCGGATGACGCTTGACCCAGAAGGCAACTTGTGGTTCTCGAACGTGACTCGTTTTGATGCGAGCGAGGAGAACGCGTACATCTGCACTGCCAACTCGATCTTCCGTAACGAGTACAAGTTCGGCAATAAGATATACTTGGACGTGACGCAGAATGGTATCTCACCGACGCTCAATAGACATGAGCCGGTGCGTCAGTATACCACGAGGAAGGTCGAGAAGGCGCTCAAGGGCAAGAAGGTCGAGCTCTACTGCATTTACGGTGGCACGTGAGTATTCCTTTCATATAGTCGCATCATGTTTCACTGTCTGTACATAGTGAGTTTTCTTCGAGAAATTTCTCTGACCTAGATTCTAGAGTAGTTCCAACTATCGCAGAAATACCTTTCCGTCTTTTATATTCCAGTTTCTAACTCAGTGAGTATGCAATGTAAGGTTTGATTGATTTAAAGCCTAACTCAAATAACGATTTTCATGGAAATCCAGTAGATTTCTATATAAAAAAGCACTTAAACTAAGTGCCATAATTGAAATGGTTTTGTAATGTCCTATGCTATTAACTAATGGGAAATTCATTAGTTTCTGTTCCGTTGCAAAAATGATAAAATTAATTTTGTAAATTTGCTTCGTTCTCTCAAAATGCTCAATTATGAGTATATTTCAAGCATTTGTATGATATTTCCTAGATGTACACATAATATGCGATATAATATGTATAATATGCGATGGTAGCTTATCGGTTCAATAGTGCAACTTAGAATCCAACGATACCTGGTTCAGTCCTAGGTTCCAATGACTTTTATAAGTTATGTGCAGTTTTACATCGCTCCGTGCGTCGGAGGGCACGTTAAGCTGTCGGTCCCGGCTGTTATTGATTAATAGCAGTCGTTAAGTTATTTCAGAGGCTATCCGGCGGCCTGATAAACTCTGACACCAGAAGCCAGCACTACCTCATACGACAAACAAAGTTCACATTATAATACAGATCTTATCGATATTTTTCTAACACGATTGTCTCTCCGGATGCCCCATCAGGCCGCTTCCGCAAGTGGTGTGGAAGAAAAACGGCCGCAGCATCCTGTCATCTCAGGGCGTGATGCAGGACAACTACGGCAAGACGCTGGTCATCAAGTACCCGACCATAGAAGACGAGGGCACCTACACCTGTGAGGTCAGCAACGGCGTCGGCACCGCGCAGTCCTACTCCATCACTCTGAACATTGAAGGTTAGTGAATTCTTATCATATATCTCTTTTAAAGACACTCTTTGACATAGATAAAGAGAATCTATCAACTGTCTCACTCTCCCTTTATCTCTCTTCCTGGCTGTAGGTCCCAGATGGTGATGCGGATCAGCTTTTTAGACTTTCTCTATTATCTTTGACATTGTTTTCAGATAACTTGCGCTCTCTTGTGTCCTTTGTCACTATATCTTTCCATCTTGTCTTGGGTCTACGACCGGAGAGTTGTAGTGCCTGGTTTCGAACGTAGTACTTTTCTCAAGACGCAAGACAACAAGACAAGACACTTTATAGTAACTCCTGATATTTTGTCTCATCATTCGTCATAAGAACATAGCAGAAGAGGAAACTTCATGCCTTTTTCTGAGTTTCGGAAATTTATGGGGCATGTTCAAGAAAATAGTATTACCGATATCCTAGACGTCGTAAACGTTCAATGACCTGTGTGAATGAATGGTGTGATGTGACAATTCGGGACAATTCCACAGCAATTACCTAACTACAAACTAGGATACCCTGTACTATGGGCACTAGTCAACGGATAAACTTACATAGATAGATACCAATATTACATCCATGATTTAGAAACCAACATTTCTGCTCATCACACAAATGATTGCATCTTGCAGGATTAGAACCCGCGACCGTTTGATTTCTTACCTAGGGTCACTAGCCTCTAGACCAGTGGCGTAGCAAAGGGGGGGTGGCGGGGGCGGGCCGCACCGGGTGTCACGTTTTTTGAGGTGACACCCACCCGGTCTCTCAACTTTAAGAACAATGTACAAAAAAAAAAACGCTAGCACAAAAATTTCTTTTTCGGGGATTCCTCCACTAGCACTAGCTCAGCTCTATGTATAATTCGGGGATTCCCGCAAAAGAGCCTGACGCTGTCGTGGGGGATTCCCCGTCCCATACTCGCGATTTTTTAAAGTTTATTGTAGAATGGGATTTTACAGAATCTCTTCCAAATCTTATAATTGCACTGAAATTGTTCATGACGGTTTGCGTGTCCGTAGCTTCATGTGAGAGGAGTTTTAGTAAATTAAAATTAATAAAAAACTATTTGCGGCCAACAATGACCCAATCCCGGCTTGCCAATCTTGGCATATTAGCCATCGAACACGAGGCAATACAAAATATAAATTTCGATGAAGTTATTGCTGAGTTTGCAGCTGTCAAAGCTAGAAAGAAGAAATTTTAATTGTATAACAATTTCTTTTCTGTCTTAGTTATTATTGTGTTTTGTTATTTCTTCAATATTATAAATAATAAATGATCCATGTCCTTTATCATATAAAATTTATTGTTTTTTATTTTCGATGGGGTGACACCACCAACTTCCGCACCGGGTGCCACCAAAGGTAGCTACGCCACTGCTCTAGACCAACCGTCAACTTGACTGTCGTCTCGCTTGATGGTAACGAGGCTGGAGCACGCAGAACTAGAGTATACCTTTACCTACCTATTACTAGTTTACCCTACCCTTAGTATACCCTACCTATTCACTCTAGCCTTGATACTATGATTGTAGTTTTCAGTGGGCAAGGAAGAAGGCAACTTAAGGCTTCTTCTCTTTGTAGCTTCTTCAATGAATACAAGATAATACCAAGCCGCCTGCAGAGGTACGTATTCATCAGACGTCGTCGCTCCGAGGTTGACAAAGGTCTCATTGTGCCAAATAGAGTGACGATAGTTTAGGGCCGCGCAGGAATTTAGCGCGCTTCCTGGCCAAGGCGGAATTTATAATATCTACCGCTGTGATGCCGCAGGACTCTAGGAGTGTTAGGATTCTTGGGATACTTCTAGGAGGAATCAAGATTTAAACCAAATTCTTTACAGATGAGTAGGCCAGGGACGTTGGCGAAACGCAATAGGAGACGGTTGGCGTATAAAATAGGGATTTTTCTCATTAATTGACACATGATAACGATTATTATAAAAAGAAATGAACGGCAGGAAGCCAGGGAAGGGCAGGGAATGATTCGGGTTCGGCATTATACTGGATGTTTCGCACCACATACCAGAGACATTTATCGTGAACGAAGTTGACCAAATACAAATTGTGTTAAAAAAACTGTCGTATTTAACATTACATGATACCCAGCTCCACAAAAGAAATGGATCTATCGACGTATTTGTGAATACTAGATGCGCCCGGCGGGTTTTCCCGCGTGTAAACTTTGACACCCCGTTGATCTCCTTAGGGACGTAATTTCAATGAATGTATTAAGGTACTCGAGGAATATTTCCTCCAAATGTCAAATCTGTAGGTCCACCAGTTTAGGCTGTGCCTTGTGTGTCTGTCAGTCAGTATGTCTGTGTGTGCTGTCTGAATCTGAACAACACAAAACCGATGATACATTTTTGTTGTTTGCTTAATTCTTCTGAGAATCATGTTATCTTATAAGATCTCTGCTTGTTCATTTCTGCGCTATCCCATCACTTGCAAACACGTTGTTGGATTTGGATTAACTTGCTTGCTCGTCGTAGGAGGTAGTGCTGGCCTCAGGTGTCAGAGTTCTTCAGGCCGCCCGAAGGCCTCTGACATGACTTAACGACAGTCGGTACCGACAGCTTAACGTGCCCTTCGAAGCACGGAGCAATGGAAAACCGCGCATAACTTAGAAAATTCATTGGTGCAGAGCCTAGGACCGAACCCTGTATCGTTGGTTTCTAAGTCGCACTAGTATATATCTAGGCTACCATCGCTATTTCGGAACTGTTGAAAAAGGTAGTTAACAAGCAATACGGCCAGATTAGTTCGTGTCCATTTCGTTCCCTAGAAAGTTAAACGTAGTTAAAGTTGAAGCCAAATTCACGGTTTTCTTCATACCTGTTGAATTTCTCATCATGATTTTACTACGCCATAACATGATGTAAAGGGCACATAAAATAAGGGTCTCATTCCCATTTGGATGACAATAAACCGTCAGTAAAGCCAGGCGGGGACACCTAACTGTAATTATTCAAATTCGGCTCATTCCACAGTCCTCGCGCGGGCGAGGAAGTTGTAACCTTCGCTTTCGTACTCATTAATCGTCATCACACTTTACATTTCCCATTGGATACGTGAGCGCGGTTCTGGGACGACTTAATGTATTGGAGGTAACACGTAGTAAGTACTGTACCGTACCTTTAAGGGCCGGTGTAATTCGACAGTGCACTGATAAATACACGTAGTATATATACTACGACTAGTCCGAAGAGGCGTCATGCATTTCATTTCTCCTTTGACGGGATCAGCTAGAACCTGGCGAGCTACTCGTCATGCCACCGACTGCATCTTATATTTCAAAATCAAGACCGACCTTGAAGAACCTTGAAGAGGTTGACGATCGGTTGGTCTCGTGGCTAATCCTAGGTACGAAATCAAACGGTCGCGGTTTCGTATCCTGCAAGGTGAAATCATTTGTGTGATTAGCAGAAATGTTGGTTTCCATGTCATGGATGTTATAATATTCGTATCTATGTATGTTTATCCGTTATCTAGTGCCCATAGCACAGGGTATCCTAGTTTGGGGCTAGGTAATTGGTGTGGAAATGTCCCGAATATATATTTTTATTATTATTATTAAGAATCTAATACTTTGCCTGTTTGAATATATATTTTTGGAATGGTCTTTTCTATACTTTCATTTTGAAACCTCACTCGATAGGTTTTGGTCATGTTTTGTTCCGACGGAAATACAATATGGCAGATGTAAGCCGCCATATTAGTTTTCTTGACAATACATAAATATGGATAAAAATAAAGTTTTTTTTTAAATATGGATACTCATTACTAAGACGAATCCAATGATATCTCATTTATACATCAAGAATCAAGCCGTTTAGGCTGTAGGATGCGCCAAAGAATCATAGCAGAGCTCCTGTATCGCGTGATAGGCTCTATTTAACCCCATGTACGATCGATGCTCAGAGAAGTAATCTAACGTAAGCTTCGGTATAATCTTCCGTAATGCTTTAACAAATTTAATGATTCTTTAAACAAAACTGAATATGTTTTCACAAGAGGCAGCTGTCGGCACGTACTCCTAAGGGAGAGATTACTGAACTAAGCAGTATGATTCACCGGGATGTTTGGATTTCCCAAACATAGCCGTTGTTTGAAATCGTAAGCACGCTGCGCCAATCACTTCCACGTGCTATTTTAAGATAGCTTACGAAGATAATGCTTACTTCCTGATCGCCAATAATAAAAATGCATTGTAGCATGGTTTCAGCATTATCATGTTCTATTTAACACGGTTCAAGCAGATTAAAGCGCCTTTTTTTTAATTATTATTGATAGCATCGTTAAAAAATGTGAGATCATCCTATTCTAATTTTTAACCGAGAAACCTTAGTAATTTACATTTTCTGTGCCGAAACTATGACCTTCTTGTCGAGAGCATGAGTTTTAGTCATCATCATCAACAACCTATATTAGTCCACTGCTGGACATAGGCCTCTCCCAAGGCGCGCCACTGAGCCCGATCTTCGGCTCTTCCCTTCCAATGACTGCCAGCTACATTGCGCAGATAATGTAGCTGGCAGTCATTGGAAGGGAAGAGTCGCTCCATCTAGCCGGAGGACGTCCTACTCTACGTTTGCCGATTCGCGGTCTCCACTCTAGAACTCTTCTACGACAAATGTGACCAGCCCATTGCCACTTCAGCTTGCTTATTCTCTGAGCTATGTCGGTTACTTTAGTTATCTGCCGAATCACCTCACTTCGGATTCGATCTGTCAGAACTTTAGTATATTTAGTATATATATTGGACGCAAAATGAATGCATTTAAGCAAGAGTTGACAGAAGACCTAATGAAAACTACAACACTAACCGACCGTAGTCCAACACCGTTAATGCGATGTCCGCACGCGCCGTGACGCAATGCACCGCTGTCACGCAAATAACTCCGTAACCCGGTTGTCCGTGTACGCTCGCTCGGGACGCGTGTAAACCCTTTACGGTCGTCGTAAACTCCCGCCCTCGAGGGCGGCGTTTCGATGGCGAAAGTGCATTTGTTCGGAAATGAGAAGACTATAAAACTGCATGTTTTGAACTCATCTGCACTTATTTTGTACACCAAACAACCTTCTTATAGGCCGACCTACACAACTTTTTTTTCTATTTACAACTGAGTGACGATACCTCGTGGTCGGTTGCGTGGTGTTAAGTGGCACGCTTGTCCATAACCCTTACCCAGAACCACAGAATAAATAATAGTACAACCAGAACTTCAAATTGCTAGGATTTGCCCTGCATTGCATTGTACTCGTGAAACATGGCAACAGACCTAGTAATGTTTGGCGACTACTCGGCTGCACTACTACTTAGTGGTCGGATATATGTCAAAGCAGTTTATATTTTAACATAATTTATCTTTTTATACCTATACAACATAGAGATTCATACCCATTGACTGATTAGCAGACAATGCACAGCCTAATCCCCCTAGAGATTAGGAAATTTGGGGGAAATATTCCTAAAGTATTCTATAGGAGCAAAAAGGAAAGAATTTTTGATATTCCATTCAAAGGGGGTGAATGGGGGCAAAGTTTGCACGCGGGCAAAGTTACAGGGCGCAGTTATTTTTGTATAAAATTAATTTTTTTCTTATGCCAATTAATTATATTAAAGAAGCAGAATCGGTATACCTAGCCTTGAAATAATATCCGCTATCATTGTAATGTTAACTCAAATACTTATTTATTGATAAACAAAGTTTATATAACCATAATCAAGCTCCACCATATCTGCACAATATGTGCAAATAAGCCTATGTATGTAAGTATTACGTCAAACCTACCCAGAACCAGTAGAAAACGTTGTAACCACTCCTTTCCCCCCAGCTGCTCCATTCTTCACGGTGGAGCCGGAGATCAACAACAAGGCGGAGGGCGAGACTGCGGAGATCCGCTGCGAGGCCAGCGGCACGCCGGAGCCCAAGATCACGTGGATCCACAACGGCAGGCCCATCGAGCAGGCCGAGCCCAACCCGCGCCGTCAGGTAACCAGCTCTCGTGGCACTAATCAATAATCTATCAGCGTTTTCCCTACTAAGATGCACATTATAACCTTTGTGAAATTATCAGATGGGGTGCGGGGGGAAAGTGGCATTTCAGTTTTTCATATCCCGCATCTCCCTTCTTCACCTTCACCCGCAACCCAGCTTCCCCCTCGCTCGGAATACACCTTCCCCCGCATCTCCTCACCTTCTTCCCCTCTCATCTACTTCCTCCTCTCCCCAACCTACTTCCACCTCCTCCGCACCTCCTTCCCCTCGCGCCCCCTCAATAGCACTCGGGACGAGCAACCTCCGAAGTCGTGTCCTCCGAATCATGGCGAATCCGCTTATCACTTGTAAGTCATCGGTGCGAGATCCAACCCGATATCTTTACCTTTCGGCCACCGCTCGCCGTGCCTACGATGTACGGCGATAGTTCGCCCATCCACGTAACAAGCAGGGGCCGTTACTCAGGACCCGACTACGGAGACAGGTGGCGTTACCGCGGAGATACTTCGAATCAAAGTTCTCATGGCTGCGCTCGAGATATTTCTGAATCTTGATTTGTTTGAGGGTGCAACGCGCTTCACAGGGCGACTGTGGATTTAGTTTTACTGTTATAGTCCATCAAAACATTAGTTTTTGTATAAAAGTAATACTGCCGCACTCTTAATCGTTAATTAACGCTAATCAATATTTAATGCTTGGTTAGCGTTAATTGATGATTATAAGTGCGGCAATAAGGGTATTTAATCTTACTAGATTATTTATGTTATATATATGTTAGTTTTTTTTTTACCTTGGTTTAGTATCATTTAATTACGAGTACATAATGAACAAATCTTTTTGAATTATTTTTGGTCCTTATTTGGCGAATGCATGCGGAAACGCCCAGTTCGTTCACTGTAATGCCCGCCCAAAGGTGTGGAACAATCACTATCACTACATATAATAAAAGAAAGTCTCCGAACGCGTCTGTCTGTCCACAAATATCTCAGAAATTACTCAACCGATTTTGTTCCGGTTTTCACCTAGGCGTAGGTTATTGATTCAAGAGAAAGGTTTTAAAGTATAATTCATAAGTATTTTGTATATATTTAGTCGATGAAGGGCGAATTTTTTCAACGAAGTCGAAAAACCAACCGATGCCCGTGTTTTTTATTGCGTACGTTTCGTATATCTTATGTGCTATATGAAAGTAATGAATAAAATTTTCTTCTCCAAAGTTGTACACAAAAGTCCGCGAGTCCTTATGTGTTCCTAAGAAAACTCAAAATAAATGTTTTTCAGTAACTCTTTGTTTTATTAAACTTTCTAGAGCTCTTTGTGTCGACATCAAATTAGATATCACAGTTATCTTTTTCATTTCATGTAGATCTATTTTGCCGTTTACTCCATACTTTTTGACAGTAGTTCATAAGTTACTAACTACTCGCGCGGGTAGCGCTCACACAACGCCATTTTTCTTACTTGTAGATAAACCCTTACCATACCCATACCAGTCGTAACTTCTGAAAAAAATACGCCAGTAAGCGTAATTCTCAATCTTTGGCAGCAACGATCGTGGTGTTTTTTGACCATAGACAAGTGCATTATTACTCACGAGCTTGACAGAATTGTTATTATTTCGTTTCCATGGCAACATGTTATTCCGTTCTATATTTTTGGTATCTTGGGTTACATTGTTATAATTTTCATAGAAATGCACATGTTGCTCGCTGATAATGTAACTTTCTATAGGTAAAAGAATGTTTTAAATCGGTTCAGTATTTTTTGAGTTTATCTACTCGTATTACAAACAAAAGCATACAAAAAATCAAATGTTTCCTCTTTTTACACGACTGCCCAAAAAAATAAATGTTTTTATTAGGATTCATGTATGTTTGTATGTATGCGAGTTTATTTATAACATCATAACTTTAAAATTCCTGAACAGATATCCTTACATCTCCCCGAGTAACATATGCTATTCAATATTGCGGCAGTATGGCTCCATTTACAAGTGAGAAAAAAAAGCTTCATGTTTTACAATATGGGTATCAATTTGAAGACATATTTCAACAGCAGATTCCATCAGTATATAATTTATCGGCATAAGTTCTTTTTTGACAGGGCGGGCGTGTTTTTTTAGCTTTTAAGCTAGTTATTAATATTAGTGTAGATAAATAAGTAATGGTGGCGCGTTGTACAGGTGACCGCCAATTCGATCGTGATCACCGACTTGGTGAAGAAGGACACCGGCAACTACGGCTGCAACGCCACCAGCTCCATCGGGTACGTCTACAAGGACGTCTACATCAACGTGCAAGGTGAGTTCCTGCACACCTGCTGATCTTACCCTCCACAGCACGTTTGCGGTGACTATTTCCGGGAACGACACTTTGTACAGGATTTATAGGCCTCTATACCACCGCTTTAAGAATGTAGACAAGACGGATTTCACGTCGCCAAATTGAAAGTGAAGCTCCCAAGATATGCCAATCCGCTCGTGCGCACAAACCTCACGCACACTTACACCATGCTATGCCGATTGGCCGCCACATCGCAGCATGATCTCAAATACTCAAATACTCATTTATTCATAAACTAGGTTTATACATCAATCGTGTTTTTCTCGGAGTAGAATAATAATAAAAATTGAGTACATTATGTATACAAGGTATACAACGACACTTAATCATTTCATAAAAACATGTCAACGATTAAACATATGTCAATGGTACACTAACAATTATAACAATATAAATTATACAAGGTAAAAATAAAAAATATGTCAATGGTACACTAACAATTATAACAATATAAATTATACAAGGTAAAAATAAAAAATAAAATAAGTAATAAAATAAATCAACGTCATCATTGAAACTAAATAATCATAATAATATGTCAATACCTAAATTAGACCTAAGTTAAGAATTCGTCAAAGCAATAGAACGTTTGGTCGATAAGCCAGCGTTTCAGTCTAATTTTAAAGCAGGCCATACTGGGAGCTGCGATTATGTCCTTGGGAAGCCTGTTATAAACACTAGGGCCCATTACGTGAGTCAGCTTACTGGATTTAACAAGGGAGCGCGGTACTGCAGCGAGCTTGTTCGCGTTACGTGTATTATAAGAGTGCATGTCACAGTGTCTCCTATAAGAATGCAAATTTGTTCTCATGTACACTGCCACCTGAAGGATCACAATGGCAGGTAACGTAAGAATTCCAAGTTCTTTGAAATAGGGTCTCGCGGAGGTATCTTGCGGCACTCGTACTATCGCCCTGACGGCACGCTTCTGCATGCGGAAGACACGTTTCCACTCTGAGCATCTCCCCCAAAGCTCTGCGCCGTACTGCAGCAACGAGTGCACCGTCGCGAAGTAGCACGCGCGCGCCACCTCCGCGGTCACCACCCGGGACACTCGACTGAGCGCGTAACATGCACTTCCTACTTTCCCGCATAGTTTCTGAACATGAAACTCCCATGTCAACGCTTTATCAATTTCAAAACCTAGAAATGTTGAGGTTCTTACTTGTTCTACTCTAGTACCATCCACTGAAACCACCAGTGGCCTCGTCACCCGGCCCGATAAATTAAAGTGGATAAAGTGTGTTTTACTCAGGTTCAGCGCGAGGCCATTGGTAGAAAACCACATCGCGAGTTCCGCGGTTGTATTGTTCAACATCTCTTCCAAACGATCCACCGATGGTGCAGTGACAATTGCGGCTACGTCGTCTGCGTACATTAAAATGTCAGCCATTGTCACGACGTCCGGAAGATCGTTAAGAAGGAGGGAGAACAAAATGTTGGAAACCGATGACCCTTGCGCCACCCCCATGGTCAATGACAGTGGATCTGACTTATTGACGCCATCCCCTGCGTCTACTGCCTGAGACCTTCCTTGCATTAAATCAGTTAGAAGAGTATATGAAGCATTTTCAATCCCATAATGCTTTAATTTGACTGCAAGCACGGCATGGTCAGCTACGTCAAACGCCTTGGACAGGTCACAGCGACAGCGACAGCGACTTGATGTAGCGGCTGCGCTCTCGCGCAGCCATCACTCGGCTTATCATCTCCCGGGTTAAGGAAGTTGTTGATCGACCTTCTCTGTAGGCATACTGACGGTCAGATAGCGCATTGGTTGAAGACAGGAATTCCACCAGTCTGGAACTCAACCCGTTTTCAAAAATCTTCGCGATCGCTGGTATTATAGACACGGGCCTATATCCATCAATATTGGCTCTCTTCCCCTTTCCCTTGAATATTGGTGACACTTTGCTCATTTTGAGAGGTGCTGGATACGATCCTACTTTAATACAAGCATTGTATAGGGTCGCCAATACAGGGGCGAGGGGTATTATAGCCGTTCTTAGAATCTCCATGGAGATTCCATATAAGTCCTTCGACTTCTTGGGCGGTATACGCGTGGTAACTATGAGAAGAACCTCGTCTGCAGTAAACGTACGAAGTCGAAGCGAGCGGTCAGCAGGTGCACACGCACTCAATAAAGCACAGCGCACACCAGCTATGTCCGCACGTGGTGCTCCACACGCGGCCGCAGCGTTGTTAAATCTCGCGTTCATCGTGTCTGATGCATCTTTTGTACAATTAAATTTGTTTTCCATCCAAATTCACTAAAATTTGTGCAAAGTTTAGTTTCGGGGCGTTGTTTTTCCCTCTTTCTTTGTTAACTACGCTCCACATGCCTTTGGACGCGCTTCTGTTATTATGTTTTACATTTGAATAATAATTCGATTTTTGATTAATAATAAGCATGTCATATTTTGAATTAACCTTGTCCTTGTCGACCTTATTATTCGTATTAATTCTATCAAGTTCTCACGGAATATCATAAACAATGCAGTATTTGTGATGAAATGGTGTATCATCCTCAAAACACCACAAATTATCGACTCACTCACACATAAAATTACGCATCCGCCATTTGCTTCACTCGTTTCTTTGACGGTGTAGACTTCCGTTTTTTTTTCTGTACATGTTTTGGCCAACAACGAAAGTGCCTTTTGCAGACTTCAAACTCAGCTTGTAGTCTAAGGTAAGCAGTGCCTGCAGTCTAATCTATGCCATAGACCGCCTGTAACCTGTAACAAAATTTAAATAAGGCAATGTATGCATTAGGGATGTCATGGATATATCCATATCTGAAATAAAAGGAAACATCTAAATATTGGAAATAAAAGTATCCATAATTTCAAGTTTTAGTTACTTATAAGAATTGATCTTTTTAATTTATAAGTTAGAATAGGACACATAATGCAGTAAAATATGTTTTTATTTACTATCGGTTTAATTTAAATCATTAGTTGGTGCATTTATTTATCTATTCTATTTCTTTATATGGAAAAAATGGATTGGATTGAATGTTATATGGATACAATGTTGTCTAAATAACATTTTAACTAGTGATGCAACGAATAATACTTTTACGAATACGAATACGGATATCAAACCTACTATTCGGCGAATACGAATACGAATATCTCGCCATGGTAATAAAAGACTAATTTATTTGATAAATTTCTATTCTTCTAATAATTAAAATTTACAACAGGCAAATTTTTATTTAAAAAACATAAAATTTGTAGATTTTCTGGTAATTTATGAACTTACTGTTGTTGTTTAACTACTTACTCGGTAATTTATCGAAGTGTTTCCATATGTCACTTTGATCTCGTTTACGAGAAGACATTTTTTAACTTCTTTTACTTCGCAGCAACCTCAGAAAATAAATAAAACAATACTCTCTTGCTTGACTTCTGCTTTCGACTAACAAATGAAGTGAAAGAAATGAATCAATCAATCAATGGTTCGTAATTGTACTGATAGGGAAACTCCCGGAGCTGCGGTACTGTACAAACTATGGCCGGGGAGTCCCCCGTTGCGTCGTCGTTGCGGTTAAGGCCCTCTGCACCCGTGCGTATTTTTACACGCGCGTTTTTCAAGTCTGCCAGTAATTAGAGTTGCGTTTGTACGTAAAATATTAGTTTTTAAATATTCGTATTAGTATTCGCCGAATACGAATATTCGGTAAATGTCTACTATTCGGCGAATACGAATATTCGTATTCGTTACATCACTAATTTTAACCATATTAAATCCAAAAAAAATAATGATAAAAAAATATCAACATCCATCCGCATACGAAACTATATCTCTAGAACTGTCTATATATATATATATATATATATATATATATATATATATATATATATATTGTCGAATCAAAACATTGCAGCGATAATAACTACGAGTATAATGGCTTTAACCTATAGATTTCTTTTGACCGGCTTGAAATGAATGATATTACCCAATCCAATTCAGTCCATCTATTCTAGAATAAATAAGAATATTCTACTAGTCTTCTTTAATCGTTCAAGGAAAAATCCTCTTGAGAATACCAATCCTAAGATGTCAGAAAGAATGAAATTTTATTCTGGACATGGCTCCTATCATAATAATCTAGACCGTCTTCAATCTTAATTTCCTCCGAATCCAAAGAGCTTGTCAAATGGCCTTCTCAAAGAACTTAAGTTTATTCTTTTAACCAAGTTTTATTACTCTGAACCAAGTAAATTATTCAAATGTTCGTTCAATAATGACAATCCCGCCAGCATAATAAACAACAAAACTGCTGCGAATTGATTCCTTCCTCCCAGCCGCCTATTGTACGGACGCCGATATTTTGCAAACCATGAACAACTACAACAATAAACGACTCTAGCACGTAATACTACCGTTATAAAGTTGAAACTCGACTAACGCTTTTGTGAAATAGTAATATCATAGTATTGTACTCGCATAAAGCCACTATGAAAAGAGTCAAAAACTGGGTCAATGAATATCAGTGACATCATAGATTGCGGTTGAAACTAAATCGCGAAAACTTTCATAAAAATTCAGACTTGGATTGGAACGAACGCTGTGAAGACTTTACATTAATGTCTTAAACATATACAGCAACTGTGCTCCATACTGAGTAAATTATCTATTGTTATGTTGTTACATTATAATATACTAGCTGTGCCCGCGGCTTTGCCCGTGTGTTATTTTTTTCTTGGATATAAGAATAATGATCTGTTATTCCAGAACCAAAAGTACCAATATCATCAAACTTCGTTCAGATGTCAAGTGTTTTTTTTATTGATTGCTCGACTTCTACTCATCGGATTGAGATACCAAGTACACCAGTTTTAAAGCCATCCCCTAAGCTATCGGTCCAGTAGTTTTTACGTGATGCGCGATCAAACAAACAGACAGACAGACAAAGAGACAGACAGACAGACAAACAGAAGATAGACTCCATATAAAAAAAAATATATCCTTGTTCAGTAGGTTATTTTAAGTACCCTAGACATTGTTTTTAATTATCTTCTTTTTATAGACTTTTTGTTACTGCTGTACTATAAGTATAAGTATAGGCACAAAAAACGATATATTATTATCTAAAAATGAGTCGTATTGTATTTACAAGGCATACCGTTTAAAATTTCGTACGATAGTTGAATTACAAATGACAATAATCGACATAAGATTTCGAAATAATAAACATACACGTGAATGGTATGTCCGCCGGTCCACGATACCTTTAGCTACCTTCGCGGCAGCAAATGAAGCAGAATGACACGACAAAGCGGTGCCCCAGGCTTGCAGTCAAGCAAGGAACATAAAAAAAGCGCGGCCCAAATAACGAAACATTATGTGGTTTTTAGGTTCACGTTTTTGTGACGCGATATTGTTACTTTAAGTAAAATGAGTTTGCAGTAATACCTTGTATTATTATTTATTCTGTGGTAATACGCAGTCACCAGAGCCCTATTTCATAAAGCGACAAATCATAATAAAACTACAAATGTCGTCGAATACGCCAAACCCGCGTTTCATATAACAAACAATCACGACAGGGCTGATGATTGTCAGTCATATTGCATTTCACAGTGCCAGTCATAGTAGTGTGATAGGTAAAACTTCGGCTGTCACAATTGTCACGACAATTCTACAAACCATGGTAATTTTTAAGCAACCGCCGTTTCATAAAACGTTTTTCTATTAACATTTGTTAGACAATTGTCGGTTGACTGCCGGTCACTACTAATGTTTTATGAAACACATATAGTAATATTTTGAAAATTCATTGAATGAATTGTCGGGTTTTTATGAAACGCATTTCGGTAGTTTGACTGACATTTGTCGATTGACACTTGTCAGTCTACTATAGTTTTATGAAATAGGGCCCTGGCCACCAGTGCCCTATTTCTTAAAGCGACAAATCATAATAAAACTGCAAATGTCGTCGAATACGCCAAACCCGCGTTTCATATAACAAACAATCACGACAGGGCTGATGATTGTCAGTCATATTGCATTTCACAGTGCCAGTCATAGTAGTGTCATAGGTAAAACTTCGGCTGTCACAATTGTCACGACCATGGTAATTTTTAAGCAACCACCGTTTCATAAAACGTTTTTCTATTGACATTTGTTAGACAATTGTCGGTTGACTGCCGGTCACTACTATTGTTTTATGAAACACATTTAGTAATATTTTGACAATTCATTGAATGAATTGTCGGGTTTTTATGAAACGCAGTTTACTATAGTTTTATGTAATAGGGCCCGAAATGTGTTTCATAAAACAGTAGTAGTGACCGGCAGTCAACCGACAATTGTATAAGTCAAAAGAAAAACGTTTTATGAAACGACGGTCACTTAAAAATTACCACGTTTTGTAGAATTGTCGTGACAATTGTGACAGCCGAAGCTTTACCCATCACACTACTATCACTGGCATTGTGAAATGCAATATGACTGACAATCATCAGCCCTGTCGTGATTGTTTGTTATATGAAACGCGGGTTTGGCGTATTCGACGACATTTGTAGTTTTATTATGATTTGTCGCTTTATGAAATAAGGCTTTGGATCGAATAGAAAAGTAAATGGAATGATTTGATTTGGGTTTAGTCTGATCGGTCCTCAGTTGCAGTAATATTTAATCAGATCTTAGCATCTTCCCCAAGTTTATACTATACTAGCGACTCGCCCCAGCTTCGCACGGGTAGCCAAGGGTTTCTCTATATATTTCTTTATAATTTGACCAAAAAACGGTTATTGTGACTTAACTATAACAGTTAGATATATAGGCTTTCTTTGTGGGTAGTGATGAATACTATAAACATGTAGTACATTTTTTTATTTACTCATATCATCAATAGTTTTCGCAGCGCACGTCAAGTAATGACTTTAATAGGTAAATGTTTGATACCTTGGGTTACATTATTGCAATTTCCGTAGGGATCTCTAACTTTTTGAACGATACAGCTCATGTTACTCGCTGATAATGTACATTTCAAAAAGTGAAATAACTTTTAAAATCGGTTCAGTATTTTTTGAGTTTATCCATTACAAAAATAAAAAAAACAAATATTTCCTCTTTATAAAAGTAGTGTAGAAACCGTCACAAGAACGTCAGTTACAATTTACAATATCATAATGCTTTTATTAGGAAACGAGGCAGCTCCGGTCCGTCCAAACATAACTGTCACTCTTAGTTAATTATCACCACAATGGGAAATGCATACAAGGCTAGCCTACCTGTCACACAAACCTGACCTTTAAAATAAAACATGTAGAGTTCATAATATTGCGTAATGTCTATTTGGCATTGCTCTTGAAGATGGGCACGCATAACAAATATTTTGTGTTTGTGACCTAGTGCAAGCAAGTGCGACAGAACTCGTTAACTGCGAGAGTGCGACTTGTGCGAGAGATCTCGCGGGGCCCTGACCGGATTGTGGAGATCACTTACAAGCTTTAAAGGCACACCTACTATGAATAGACGACAACAGCTATCAACGTTATTCATTACTCAAAATAAGTGACTTAGCTTTGCCTATGTTTGACTTAGAAGGTACGAGTAATTCTGGCCTCTGGTGTCAAACTTTGTCAGGCCGGCTGCGGGCTTCTGACATGGCTTAACGACTGCTATTAATCAATAACAGCCGGAACCGACAGCTTTACGTGCCCTCCGAAGCACGGAGCGATGGAAACCGCACACAACTTAGAAAAGTCATTTGTACGGAGCCTAGAACCGAAAACGGTATCGTTGGATTCTAAGTTGCACTATTGAACCGTTAGGTTACCGTCGCTCTTTGCCTAAAAGCGACAGCATGTTATCTACAAAATGGAATATAAATACAGAAGAAAACGTGTTTAATCTCAAATGTATAATGACATAAGCTACAGGCGCGATCGTACAATATTGAATGATATTTTGAGGCCGGTGATGTCATACAGCCGCGCGTAATTGGTCACAGCACGGTCACCGGTTCACTGCCACATGCGTCCATAAATACTGCTGTTCTGGAAACTCTCCTGTTGTATACTTCACGGGTTACGAATAACGACATGACCTAGATTCCGTCCAGGCTAGCTTGTGACCTGCCGCGCTAACCGGGGATGCCTGTAATCGCCTTGTCATCGCATCATCGAAAGTATGAGCGGTGTCACATCGCGTCATACATATTTATGAACATTACGATGCCGCCCCAAAGTTTGGGTCTACCAGCTTCCGGAATAGTTGATCGGGATAGCAGAAGGCGCCCTTGTAGTTTGAGGCCTCTTCCGGAATTTATTATTCAATTGCTTTTCTTATAATGATATCGGGTTTGTATATAAAGTCTCTAGGACGACATTCCAAGTCATTTGACATCGCAAAATTGTGGAATTAGAAAATTATTAACTATATTTTCAAAGATCATGTTTCTCCGAATTTTGGAAGAGTAACAAAGACGGAAAAAGCTCTGTGGCCGTCAGTGCGTGATGTCACGGCCGACCTCAATGCTCCAAACATGGCATCCACACCAAATACAAACACACATACTACCTACAGACTGCAGCTGCACCGATACAATCGGTTTATCGCTTGCTCGCGTGACGTCACCTTATCTACCTGGATGAAAGGGGAGTTACCCCTGGATGGGGTGTGGTTTCGGAAGTAATCGCTTTTTCAACGCTGGGACAGATACTGATAATGGATTACTTGTGTGTGCATTGTCATTGATGAATTTGTTACCATCAAACTACGAAACGTAAGGCGGGCTCAGCTCCTGAAACCAGAAAAAAGGCGAATAGCAACACGTCGAGGACGAAGTAATGCAACAACGTTATGCGAACCAAAAAATACTGTGGATGAAAAAGTATTACTACATAAACAAATAACCGAACTGAATTTTCAGAAATGGCTTGGTATCCTTGGAAAAAGAATAACTACCACATGAAAATAGCTTGTTGCATCGCTGTTCTCGTTATTTTCAGCGACAGCAACATATTTTATAATATAGCTACCCTATTAAACTTAGCAAATAACCGAACACTTTGAGATATCAATTGAAAATCATTCCATTTATCTACAATCTACTCCCGAGCTGCATCACCTCTCCCGCTCAAACTGCACCTGGACGAGCAGGACAAAATTTTGAGAGCTTATAGCGCCAAAAGCTAATAGAAAACATCACGTAAACAAAAAACTGGACTAGATAAAACTACAGGCAAACACACCCACACAGCTACATTACCACCGTCGTGTTTCATGTACATCAACAACAAAGATAGAGAGACATACATATACTGTAGAGCGAATCAGAGTCACTGATTACACGTGCTAAACAAATGGCACTCCGATTGTGACTAACGACAAAGAAGGCCAATTACACGAGCGTTGCACCTAATTTATGCGGTCCACGCCCGTGAATCTGGTACCTAATCTTCCCACTTTAAATGAGATCTATGGAAGAAACAAAAGTGAATCTTGAATACAAAGAGTTAAAAGCTATAATGAAATAGCACAAAATAGAAAACAATCTAAGGAAATGTAATCAAGACCAACAATCGGATCGAAAGTGTAATCACTAGGTATTTACAACGTACTCATCGTCACCTCCCGTCACGTCTGGGGGGGGGCTTAATCCCGGCGAATTCAACTGAATCTGAGACGTGCCGTCCGCTAATGTACCGTAGTTAATAGAAGACCACGCTTTATCTATCGAGAGTTTCCCACCCCGCCTGGGGTGTGCGAATAAGGGTGTAACTGTATATAGCAGTTTTTTTCCCGAAAGTTCGATAACCTAGGGTGAGTCAGTCGAAAGTCCACAAATATTTACGGAACAGAACGAGGGCCCGCACGGTAGCGGATATCGTATTGCTTTATTGGATTTGAGTGGGAATAAGTCATGAATGTGCAAGTTATCTGTACTTATAATAAAGCAGTAAGTACGAGTAACAAAAAAGTCTGTACAATGAAGATAATGGTATACGGGACTTAAAATACTGATCAAATATATAACATTTTTAATAAAGTTGTCTGTCTGTTTGTTTGATCGCGCATTATGTAAAAACTACTGGACCAAAAGCGATGCGGCTTTTACTGTTACATAGCTCAGGGTTTGCCTTAAGAACTGGTGTTCTTAGTATCTCAATCCGATGAGCAGAAGCCGAGCATACGATAAAATCGATTTGACATCAGAACGAAGTTTGATGAAATTCGGTACATTGGTACTTTTAGTTCTGGAATCCTTATATCCCAGAAAAAAACCATGCGGGCAACGTCGGGTGAACAGCTAGTTCTAAGATAAATGTTTCTATGGTTAATGTTCTGTGTCCTACGTAAGTTGAGATTTAGGTGCAAAGTTGCGTTGATGTTAAATATGTAACAGGTTATATGTGGCAGGAAGTATTCAGAATTGGCAAGCATTCTTTTGATATGTCTTAATACGAGTAGCTCTTCTGAAGTAAATAATGCAGCTACATAAATGTGGATCAAACAGGTCTGTACCAGTTTGATCTACCATCTATCTATAGGTACTTTTAAGAAGCAGTAACTAAAAGTCTGTACAAAGAAGGCAATTTAAAACTAATGGCCTTGAGGACTTAAATCAAGCTTCTGAACAAGAATATAACGTTTTAAAAATCTTGTCTGTCTATCTGGTTTTTTCTTCGCGCATCACATAAACACTACTGGACCGATTTAAATACGGTTTTCACTGTTGGATAGTTTAAGTTTAGTTTTCACATCTGGTGTACTTCATTTCTCAATCCGATGAGTTGAGTCCTGAATTACTTTAAACACAGAAAAATGACCACGCGGGCAAAGCCGTGGGCACTGCTAGTTCTACTGCTACTGCAAATTACAATGTTCAGTTTCTTATGCAAAAGTATGTTAGTCTATGATCTGGGAATGGGTAAAGGATGCTATACAGGATAGCAGGATCGGCGGTCGTTTGGATTCGTTTCCAACAGAGGCCTGGCTAGTTCCTCTCCCGACAGATGTTCAAGACTAATCACTGCTATTCCGTCTTCTGCGACGGCAGACTCGGTTCCTAGGAGATTGGACATATCCTGGAGGTCGGCACACATTCGCACGCCCACTCGCAAATGTAGGAAGCCTACCAATGCCAGGGGTGCCGCTTCCCGTTATAGAACCAGCCTTATACGAGTACGTCTGTGTGAAAGTGAAAGTAAAGTTTGATTAAATTTGAATCTACACTTGGCTTCAAAACTTAGTAGGCACCAAACTGTTTTATTTTACTATTATTTTGCTCAGTTCCTACTCATCGGATTGAGATACCATGTACACCAGTTTTTAAGTCAAACCCTAAGCTATCCAACACTGATCAGCATCGCAATTGGTCTAGTAGTTTCAAAGTGAACTTAGTTCCACACTTTTAAATTGAATAGTTTTTTTATTAAATTGCTTGAATCCTAGTTATCGGATTGTGATACCAAGTAGTGATGTAACGAATGTCATATTTTGGACATTCGCGAATGCGAATGCGAATGCGAATATCTGCTGCCAACATTCGCGAATGCGAATGCGAATATTCAGTTTTTGTTTAAATTTGTTAAGCTTCATTGCCCAAAGTTAAATAAATAAATGATACCAAATGATAAAGAGAAGACTGATAATGTGATTACGAGGTTAAGTTACTTTATATTGCATTAAAAAACATAAGAAATTAATGGAATTGGATTTTCTTATTTTAACCAACTATTATTACATACTTAAAAAAATTATACACGCAAAAACATTCGCAAAACATTCGCAATAATTTCGCGAATGCGAATATGCAAAAATATGCGAATATTCGCGAATGCGAATGCGAATATTCGTTACATCACTAATACCAAGTACACCAGTTCTTAAATCAAACCATAAACTATCCAACAGTGACTTTACCTACCACGTGCAGGTTTTAACCTGATGCCGAATATACAGTACATACCTATTTTTTTTTATTTTTTTTTTAAGTTAAGCTGTGCTAAGTGAGCATTCGTGCTATACCTACTTTTGCATTAGTTTTTAATATCCTAGAGAAAATAGGATGCTTTTTATCGCGATAAACAGTAGTCTGCGCGTACGAAATCGCGGCCGGGAATGATAAACTATAATTTCAAAGAAAGTCGATGAAATTTGCTTTGAAACGTTTAAAACTCTGACTTTTATAGATAAGGGGGAAAATATTTAAAGGTATGGTACTATGTTTAGAAGGCCGTAGTTTATACGGCTGATACAATTTCAGTTATAGTTGCGTGTAGTTAATACTTACTTAATTTATCGTATAGAAGTTACTCGTAGACGTGGAGCTTACTATCTCACTAACGACCTGTCACGAACTCAGTTACAACTTTTACGTGCTGGTAACCCTACATAAGAAGGATACATTACGCAATCGAGCTCTGGCCACATTGTGATTTACGCTTATTTTGAGCGCGCTGTAATTGAGGCAAGGACGACTAATGTCTCATTTGAGCGGGAATTGGGAGTGATGAGATCGTTACCACCTCTATTCTGAGGGTACCTGAAGATTTAAGAGCTTAACCACATTGCTATTAGTATTACAACTGGGACTTGATAACATATTGGAGGTTCTTTGTTTCGATTGAAGAATAACAGAGGGTGTGAGCAGGGCGTTATCGATCAGCAGAATAGATATTGCAAACTTGGGTACATACTCAAGTTTGCAGTATAACATCTGTTTTTTTTTCGATTGAAGAATAATAGTGTTTAAGATAAACGTGGCTATTCTGCCGAAGTAATCGAAAAATTTGGTGTTTTACTTCTCTACGTACACAGTATAACCCAATATCTTGGAATGTTTGAACTGTAGTTCTAAGCAGCAGTCTCGAATAGTGAAGAAATATAATAATTTTCCCGCAGACCACTATACGAGTAAAGTAGATTTATTTTGACATGAATTGTCAGCGCAGCTCTGTTTCATCCCACTGGATATCTGTGGAGATCTAATTAACATTACATTTTCTGGAGCAATTGATGTTAATGTTGTTGATGTTACTTTGTAAAAATATGGAAATATATATTAGGGAAGCCCTTGGTATATAAACACGTTTTGTTTGTAATTCAATGGTAACTTTTATGTCACATGAAGATGATGTCTTGTGACTGTGACTAACGCCTCACTTAAACAAGCACAAATAAAATAAAACGAACCCCATTATAACTAAGAACCATCTCGATCACATCAGCTTTAAAACAGAAATAACCGCATCAAAATCGGTCAATTCGTTTGGGAGCTGCGATGCCACAGATAGACATACCCACACACCCTAATCTTATAGCACACCTCTCTTTTCACGTTCGGGGGTTAAAAATATTCCGTTCTATTGAATGTTGAGGAGTAAATTGACGCCACAGACATAATTACGCACATAGTAAAGAACAGCATAATCAATATGCTGTTCTTTCAATAGTACAAGTAGACATAAATTGCCAAAATTACGTACGTAACATAACAGCCGGCTAGGACTCACGTTTAAATATCGAAATAGTCAGACTAGGTTTTGAGTGTAGGGATAATTTACAGGCCTTTTTGTAACTAAAGAAAGAAAGAAAGAGAAAACATTTATTTGACACACAATTACAAAAAAAATACAATAATAATAACAAAAAATAATTAAAAATTAAGTGCGGTGCCAAAAAGGCTGCGCCTCAGCATAATACTGAGTGTCTATGACACTCAGCGCTGGTATTCTGGCACAACCCTGAGGAGGCGATAACTCTACGTTTTCCGTGCAGGACATGCTAGAGGTGCTAATATGAAACAAAATAGTAGATTATGCACCAAGGCGATAAAGCAGTGTCTTACGTCACGGGTTGCATATTGGGTCCTAAGAACAACGAGGGACTATAGTTAACTCCCGAGCGCAGCGAGGGGGTTCAAATCTTAATGTAGAGTCCTGAGTGAAGCGAGGGGTTCAAGCCGCCCAAGACGAAGACATGCTATATCATCAAAGTGAATACTCTACTTTCCATACCTTCTGCGTGATAATTAAAACCCGGATCTGAGCATTGAATAAATGCACTAGAACCTGCTTGGCTTTCGAGTTGATGCTAAGTGTTGTAAATAAACTAAAAGGACGAATTCCTTTTGTTGTTCTCCATTGATTAAAATTAGTGATGCAACGAATAGTACTTTTACGAATACGAATACGAATACGGATATCAAACCTACTATTCGGCGAATACGAATACGAATATCTCGCCATGGTAATAAAAGACTAATTTATTTGATAAATTTCTATTCTTCTAATAATTAAAATTTACAACAGGCAAATTTTTATTTAAAAAACATAAAATTTGTAGATTTTCTGGTTTAAGGCGATTTCTTATTTCAGTCTGAATGTTCCCAGCCGTTGAAAAAAGTCTTTCTGAGGCGACTGTACATGGAAAAATAAGCTTCAGTGAAAAATATTTTTGGCCAAGTTTTTCAGACTTCTAAAATTCAGAAAATGGACATCTTCTCGCCAAAAGGCCAGTGGATCAGCAGTCGGCGATAAATTTGGGAGCTTTAGATAAGCATCTATTTCGTTTTTAGTTTGCGAATCCCCTGTAAAAAGACATTTTGAAATTAAATTTAACTTTTAGTATACTATGTAGATGACAAAGAGTACCTATTACCTATTAATAACTTTTCTAACTTTTTTCATACTCACCAGAAAATATTGAAATTGGCTCTTCCATTTCAGCCTATTTTTACACGCGCGTTTTTCAAGTCTGCCAGTAATTAGAGTTGAGTTTGTACGTAAAATATTAGTTTTTAAATATTCGTATTAGTATTCGCCGAATACGAATATTCGGTAAATGTCTACTATTCGGCGAATACGAATATTCGTATTCGTATTCGTTGCATCACTATTTAAAATCGTTATAGGCTTTTTCGTTATCTTTTGATTTTTCCGGTAGTAGACTATTAATTATCTCTAGAGCGTCTGATTTAATCAACTCCGGAGTCAAATCACTATCGCTAGACGAATTGAAAATACGTAAGATACGTAATTGTTTAAATAACACCAAACACCGACTTTTGTTTCACATTCTTTACAACCGCGCCTTTTTTTGTGGTTTGCCTATGGTGGCCAGTTCAATTTTAGAATAAACTCATTTTACAATGCCCGTATCTATGATATATCTATGCTGAGCAAGGAAGTTATATGAACTTACGTACAAATAACTTCCTTGATGCTGAGTCATATGAATTTTAACCTTCCAAATTCAAATCACATTATATATATCCCTTGAGTTTTATATAACTTTATCTTCCTCGGGATATAATGACTTGCTTTACGTAGAGATTGAGAGATATGTAATTGGACATTGTTGAGCATGTGTTTTGTCAGGGCGGTCGCACTCCGCAACCAGTACAAATAAATTCAAGGACCCAATATTCGATGAGTCGCGCGCCTTGTACTTAGCGATAAAGTACCTACTTACGTAAAGTTATTGACAACTTTTATTCGTGTTTTAATTAAGTGTACCAAGAAGTAACCTAGAAGGTATTGCATAGCATTCGGCTGTTTGAATAGTGATAGAAATGACGACTTTCACTCATTATAAAGCAAGGAATTCAGACACCTTTATTCATCAAAGTGCAATACCTATAGGATATAATCATAATCAACCAACGACACTTATACGTAGTTAGGTATCTCACTAAACTTATCGGCGTTCTGAAAACGGGATAGGTAGGTAGTAAAAATGAGGTAGTAGGTCTATTCTGATAAGAATGTCATTGTATGTAATAGAACTACATATTTTAATTTATAATAATAAGTAATAACATAATACATTATTACTTATTTATTCGGTTACAATATCTAAGTCATAAAATATCACAGAATAATTAGTAGTACAAATACCTAGTCATATCTTAATACAACCCTACCGAGCGAAAAAGGGACAGAGCGATTCTGAAACGGTTAGAGCAATGGAAGTTCTCGCGCGTTGTGATACGGTGCATTCTAGCCTGCACGCGGTGGGCGAGCGCCTTCTAGGTAAATATAATTGAAAGCTCGCAGCGCCGTGCGAGTTAAATTGCACTTTATAGCGTTGTAGCGAGAGTCGCTATTTATTTATATGACTTTACTCAGTTAGCCTTCTGTACTTGTACTATTATTTATTCTGTGGTTTTATTGAAAAGTATTTTATATTTTTGTTAATTTTTACGTTACTTGTTAAACATAATTTAGTTTAAAAAAATACCGACCGAGTCTACAAATTATTAATTAAACTTTCTCGTTAAAAAGATTTTAAGTCGATATTTTTAGTAGAACTCTTAGAAATGATACCATTTTATGTCCCGGATAACTATATGAGAGCTTGTTGGCATAGATTGTTTGGAGTATCGTTGTGCAGGAGTGTGCGTAAGGACGCTTCGTCTGCTCATCGCTGTTCTTGATCAGGCCCGGATCTGGATCTCTTAGAATGTTCAGATAATGTATTTCACAGGGCGGAATTGGATTTCTTAACTTCAAGTTCAGTTACCATGTCAAGTCTAGTTTTAAATTTCGTTAAAGGTACTTACTTACTATGTATGTGTCGTGGCGATATCATAGAATTGATCATTTCATTAAATAGTTGGCCACATCATGAAAAAGTTCTATTTCATGAAATTATCGGTGACATCGTGAAATGGTTTGGTCAGATGAATGAATGATCAGCGTTTGACGTTATGTTTTTATTTGTTAACCTTGAAAACGTATCTGTTGGAACACCTTTGGTATAATGAAAACCCTACATTAATGATTTTTAATGATATGGCCAAACGTGAATTGAAATATCATTAAACATTGATGTTTCTACAATATGGTCAGTTTTAGCTGGGCATTTCATGAAATAGAACCATTTCATGAAATTATCGACCACATCATGAAGTTATTAATTCTAAGATATGGCTACGACATATGCACAATTTAGGGAAACTAGTGATAAATAAGTTCAAACTCAGATGAAAAACATACGCGCTTACACCAAGTTGAAATATAGTACCTAAAACTAACCCTTATTGCGCTTCCTTAGCGATCCCCCCGGAGATCAAGGAGGGTCCCGAGAACCTCACCAAGGTGGAAGGCTCAGAAGCGGTGCTCAAGTGCCGCGTGTTTGGCGCGCCCAAGCCCATCGTCAAGTGGATGAAGAACGACGTGGACGTCACCGGCGGCAAGTGAGTACATCATCATCACCTACGTCCACTGCTGGAAGTAGGTCTCTCCTAAAGTATACCAATGAGCTCGGTCGTCAGCTCTCCGCATCCAGTTTGTGCTAGCCGCTTTTCGCAGGTCGTCATTCCACCTGGTCACAGGGTGTCCTGTACTACGTTTGCATAAACGTGGTCTCCACTCGAGGACACGTCTACCCCAACGGTTGTCGGTTCTTCGGGAAATGTGACCAGACCACTGCCACTTCAGCTTGCTTATCCTTAGAGCTATGTCGGTTACCTTGGTTCTCTGTCGGATCACTTCATTTCGTAACTTCAGAGAAACTCCAAGTAAAGCTCTTTCAAAAACTCAATAAGCGACCGTAAATTTGTGAACGTCTGACCGTGAGTGTTCACGTTTCGGCTCCGTAGGTCATGACCGGTAGGACGCACTTATTGAAGACCTTTGTCTTCAGGCACTTTGGTATGTCTGAGTACCATAGCGAGGATATATGGCCTATACCAATAGAGATCAATGCCGGGCCGGTACTGCGAAAGACTATGTGATAAACTATATATTCATATATATTGTATATATGTAAGTTTTTTGGTTCATAGGAAGCGATATAACTTTATGATCATTTTTGAAAAGCAGGGTTATTCCATTTTTGTATCATTTTAACCCTATTTTAAAAAGCAACCTAACAATAAGTACATAAATATGTGAAGCCATAAAAATATCATAGATAAATCTTTCGTTTAGTTGTGTACGGTTCAACTCACGATTAGTTGAATTTTACTAAATCAAAATTAAATCCGCGGTAATGTCGATTTTGGCGTCTTATTTTCTTTTCCCAGAACCGATCAACTAACATAATTTATCTTATATTCAGTGACCTTTACTTAGGAGATCTTTTTTTGCTATATTTTGAGTCTTGTAGTGTACTACTGTTGTTAATAATATAACTGCCTACAGTAAAAAATAATATATCAATTCAAAAGGTTAAACATGAATCATTATACACTCATAAATTGATGACTAAGTTTTATATTGAATTTTCTGTTGTTTTCAGAGAATTGTGGTGTAGGATTGTAATTAAATAAGTTGGTCGCCATACTTTGTACTGTCTATTGTACTACAGACATTTAAAAATAAATCGAATGACAAACTGAAATGCAAACGAAACCTAATTTAACAAGCAGACTAGCTTATAAGCTAGCCTGACCAGCCAAAAAATAACTTATACCAATAAATTATGTACTGTTGGAATGCTTATCAAGGCCTTCAATTTTTAATACCCACATTGTAAAATTCGAAGAAAAATATTATTATTTTCGCCTTTTTAAATGGAGCCATAATGCAGCTTCTAGTTTTTTATCAACAATAAAATATAGCCTTTTATACTCAAGGGATGTAGGGATTCTAACGATACCCCATACGTCTAAATCTGTTGAGGAATTTACAAGTTATGGTGGAATAAATAAACTCGTGTAAAAACAGGAGGTAAATTATAAAAATGCTGTAAAACATACATTATGTACTTAATTGTGTTTTACTCCGAGTCACAGAATAAATAAAAGTACAAGTACCCAAGTGGAAACCGACATTGCATGTGTGTGTTATGCACACCGGTGTAAATAATGTATTATAATGTCGTTGAATTGGATAGAACGCATTATTGTTTAGTTCGATACTCCCCAAGTAATCAATGGCAACTGTCCAAGCCGAGGTTCGTACCCCCTGGGTGCCCTTGAGCAAGTGGCCAAAAACTTAACTTGCGTGCGCCTTCTGCGTCACGCATTGCGGCGGAGCGCTTTTGCGCCCGCCCCACCGTCCGGTGACGCTGTAGAGGTCAGTTATAGACCAACAGCACATATCCTTTCTAAAAAAAAAAAAAAAAACAATGCCTTATTGTTCGTGTAATATGTTATATTTCGGTAAGCGTCGATAACCTCTCGAGGTAACTGAACGGGTATTTTAATGCCATGAAGATAAGGGATACACTGCAATGATTTTTAGTAGAAAGCGTGCCCTAATGTGGTATTATTATACATGTGATATTACTGAAGAACATAATGGACACCTAAATTTCGGCTATCTTGGTAATAGTTCGAATTCTTCGCCATAAATGAAACTAGTGTCGTGTCAATCGATGGAAAAATATGAGAAACGAAAAGAATTCTATAAAAAATGTCTAAGTGGTATACTTTTCGAGATATTTGGGTTTTTCATCGTTTACACGCGTTAGGATTACTTGCTTCCATCTTGGTCAGGGAATCATCATCATCAGCCTATATCTGTCCACTGCTGGACGTAGGCCTCTCCTAACGCACGCTCGGTGCACGTCTTCTTGGTCTTTCATCCATTCTCTTCCAGCTGCTTTTCGCGGGTCGTCACTCCAAATGGCCACAGAGCACGTTTGCCTAAACGTGGTCTCCTCTCGAGAAACCAACGGTTATCGGTTCTTCGGGAAATGTGATCAGTCCACTGTCACTTAGCTTGCTTATCGTTTGAGCTATGTCGGTTACCTTGGTTCTCCGTCGGATATCTTCATTACGAATCTTGTCCTTCAGTTCTCTGAAGGACAACTCCAAGCATAGCTCTCTCCATAGCTCGCTGAGCGACCTTCAATTTGTGGACTAGTCCACAGTAATATAACTAATGAAATTAATGTCACAAACAACTACAGACCTGCGCCATCGCATAGTTGCACATCAAATTAATATATCGTGAAATTAGACGAAAAGTTATATAATTTTGAACCCAAATATCTCGGAAATTATATCACTTTTGTATGAAAACTTTTTGTTTCTTCTTTCCCCTATCGATTGTCGCTTTTTCATTCATGGCCATAAATGACGGAAGTTTAGGTCTCCATACTAAAACGTTAGGTGGTATTTCGTGTATAAGATTTATTTAAATTGCAATGTTTTTGTATGTATATAAATTACTGAGAGTAATATGCAGTTGTTTATGATGTACTCGTATGTATGTTTCTTTAGGTCAAATCTTGCGAGCTGAATTAGACGTATTTCCTACTACGGATTTTAATTTTTACATGTTGGTTCAACAACAATGCATTTTTATGGTAAGCATGACCTGAATCGACATCCAGGAACAGCTCCAGATAAAGGAAAACTTCAATGGTTAGCAGCACAGACACGAAATTTTGTGTAAGCATTTTATTATAATAGCCGGTTTTAAGTTTTACCATGACATGTTGCTACACTCAGGATTGGCACCTGACTATTGAACTCCTCGACGGTTAACAGCACAGACACTATATATTGTATACGCATTTAATTGTGATACCCATTCTAAGGTTCAACAAGACAAGGCTACTGTATAAAAGCTTATTTTTCATAACATTTTTTTATGAACTTTTAGTGTTTATTACTTAAGACTCGAGTTTATTACTTGCCTAACACTTGGTCATTAACTAACACTTGAACTAAACATTAAAATTAACTTCTAATTTTCTGGTTTCGTTGTTTAATTATACTTTTTTTTCTGCCCATACTTCTTCTTTTTTTTTTTAATACATGGTTTACAAACATGTCAAAAGTCGACCAATCATTACTGAATTAACAAGTATAATGAAATTATCAGTTACTTATAATTTTAACAATATGTCATTATAGTATAAATATTTAGTAAAGTCATGAAACAGTACTAATATTATAAATGCGAAAGTACCTCTGTCTCTGTAATGGGGAAGGACAAAGGATACTTTTTATCGCGACAAACTGTAGTTCGCGCGGATGAAGACGCGGGCAAAAGCTAGTATCTTGCATAATATGTATAATAACTAGAGTGATGGTAGCCTAACGTTTTAATAGTGCAACTTAGAATCCAACGATAAAGGGTTCGTTCCTAGGCTCCGCACCAAAGACTGTTCTAAGTTATGTGCGGTTTTCCATCGCTCCGTGCTTGGGAGGGCACATTAAGCTGTCGGTCCCGGCTTTTATAGCAGTCGTTAAGCCATGACAGAGGTCCTCAGGCGACCTGACAAACTCTGACACCAGAAGCCAGCACTACCTCATACGACAAACAAATATCAAACTAATATTATAAATCGGAGAAGCGTAGCCAGTGTCGTAAACAGGCCAATCAGAGCTTAGAGTTTAAAAAATGAATACTATCAATCGGAAAACTTCGTATGCGCGTTGCAGAACTCCATACATTAATACTGACAGGCCATACAAAACGTAATAAAATTCATAAAAACCGATTAGCGCCATCTATCTTTAGGAGGGTGTGTGTATGTTTGTTACTCCTTCACGCTAAAACGGCTGAAAGGATTTGGATGAAATTTCGTACCAGCTTTTGGTTCTGTATTTACACATAGGCTACTTTTCATCATCATCCATCATCATCATCCAAACGGGTGACACCGCGGGGCGCAGGCGCCTAATACTGACATGATTCCCTTGATATTTCCAGGTACAACATAAGCTCGCTGGGTGACCTGGTGATCCGCGACGTGTCGTACACGGACGTCGGCAAGTACCAGTGTTACGCCAAGAACAAGTTCGGAGAGAAGTCGGCGTTCGGATCTCTGGCTGTTAAGAGTGAGTGCTTTTGGGGTTGTTCATAAAGAAAGCTAAAATAACAAATTAGAAATGTCTTAGTTTCCTCTTAACTATTCTCTCAGGAATCTAGCCGTATTTATCTCTCTTATAGTACCTTCTTACTGAATGGTAAGAGAATTGGAGTTTCTATCTTTTATTTTGTTAGAAATATCATCATGTTTTTATGAAGCTTACCAATTCTTAATAATATTATATCAAGATGAAGTGACGAGGACTTCTCAAGAGGAGACGAAAGACAAAATTGCAACGCAAAATGATATGTTATATGGAACGTCTTCCACAAACAATACGCACAAAATAAAACTTTATATAACCTCCGACCCCCATTATAGCTAAGAAGCATCTCGATCACATCAGCTTACAAACATTAATAAACCGCATAAAATCGGTCCATTGGTTTGGGAGTTACGATCCCTCTCAACTAAATCCAAATTATAGTTAACCGGTCGATTATCGGGCGCCAAAACATGTGCTGAGTAACCGGAATAAAGCGGTCACAAGTAAGGTACTAGGAACCTTCTCGATCACATCATCTTTTAAACAGAAAAACACCGCATCAAAATCGCTCGTTTGGGAGCTACGATGCCACAGACAGACACGCGGATACATACAGTGATACACACACTTATCTTATAACAGCCCTCTCTTTTCGAGTTCGGAAGTTAAAAACTGCTATGCTGGGTCCCCACAATTAGCGCCCCCACCCATTCACAAGTACAGTTTACTTAACCCCCCGTTTCTCACACAGAGCGCACGGTGATCACCGACAAGCCGGAAAACTACGAAGTAGCCGCCGGCTCCTCGGCCACGTTCCGCTGCAACGCCAACAAGGACGACTCGCTGCAGCTGGAGATCATCTGGCTCAGCGACGGGCAGCAGCTCGACTTCGAGAGCCAGCCGCGGTTCCGCATCACCAACGACTACTCGCTGCTGATCTCCGACACCACGGAGCTGGACTCGGGGGAGTACACTTGCATAGCGCGGACGGCAATCGACGAAGCGCGTGCGCAGGCCACGCTCACTGTGCAGGGTGAGTGTCCCATATGAACGTCACTGAGCTCGATCTTCGGGAGTGTAGAATGGTCTGTACTAACCCGTCGTCTCCTTCCAGACAAGCCGAACCCGCCCCAGCTAGATAGCATCGAGTGCCTGGAGAAGACGGCGAAGCTCCGGTGGCGGCCCATGGGCGACAACCGCGCCCCTATCCTGCGGTTCAGCCTGCAGTACAACACGTCGTTTACACCGGACACGTGGGAGGTGGCCAGCGACGATGTGCCCGCCATCGACACGTCGTGGGCGGTGCAGCTCACGCCCTGGGCCAACTACACTTACAGGTCAGCACGTACGGGACAATTAGTCGTTTCCAACCCGGGCTTTGCCTATGTTGTAACCGGTAGCGGTACTTTTCGTGTAATACAAACTACAAGGAAAGCTGCTCCGCCGCTGCGTCTCCACATCATTATCACTTACTTAACCTTTACAATCACAGGTCCATAGATAACGATGTAATACTTCAAATCTCGTGAAAAAATATTTATTGTCTGTACAAAAGTACTAATTTTAGTTGCGTTAAAGGTAATATAAACATGGATCAGTTATTCATTCGTTTCATACTTATTGTTACGCCGGTCGATTATTAGAAAAACAGTAGCTACTAAAATGTTCGAGGAGTTTCGGTTGGATGACGCAATACCTACATTTAAAGAAATATTCTGGAACACACTAGTTGCGCGTAGGTACCTACAGTTTCCAGAGAGCGCGGTAGGTAGGTACATAAGGGCGCGGCGCGGCTACATCAAAGGCGCCGCCGGTCTTAGGTACCTACAGGCGCGGCGCGACATCAAAGGCACATCCGACCTTGAAAGTTCAAATACCTACCGACTACTGCTAGTACATACGAGTAAGTACGAGTACCTTCTGGAAAGTTCGCCGTATAAATATGGCGCGCATCGACTGCCTGAGACAGTATTGACTTGGCTTTCGGAACGAAACGATCAAAGTGATTCGAAGCGAGTATTCATTGATAATTGATAAGAGTGTACAGTCGAGTCTTTGAGCGTTATTTGTTGGATTAATTTCTTTTTGTGGTTTTTCGAATAAAGGTGTTAATTTTTGGTGTAATTAGCGTACATTAATTTTATTCGAACCCCAGCTCGTAACATTATAAAGGAGTGCCATGAGGCTCGTGTATGGTGAATAATTTGTGGTGTAGAAAAATAAAACGATGCAGGCCTGGTAAGGCATAGCTCAATATTAAAGTATGATTTCGATTATATTTTTTGTTACATGTATACTATCTTTGAAAATAAAGCTGAAATACCGCTCTATTCCTCCGAGGATATCACAGGAGGAATTAGACAATTTGAGACATTATGGCTCAACGTATCTCTTGCCCATTTCGAGATGCAATAAGCATGGGGATGGGATTCTTGGAATAATGTACCTTTGTTATATCTATGTATTATGGGCGTGATGATTGATGAATGTATTTCCGTTGCAGAGTGATAGCATGGAACAAGATAGGTCCGTCCAGCCCGTCGGGTCACTCGGAAGTGTGCTCCACGCAGCCCGACGTGCCCTTCAAGAACCCCGACAACGTTAAAGGCGAGGGCACCGCGCCCAACAACATGCTCATCTCATGGTCGGTCAGTATCTACTCGGACCTCCATGCAGCTCGAGTTGCCCTATTAGAACCCCTGCCTTACTACATTTTGTAGCTGTTCGCAAAGCTTGCTCACATAACGATACGTATTTTCAGAAAATGCCACAAATCGAACACAACGGGCCCGGGTTCCACTACGTGGTGGCGTGGAAGCGCAACATCACCGGCCAGCAGTGGAACGAGCAAGCCGTGCGCGACTGGCAGGAGGCAGAGTATCTGGTGCCCAACACGCCCACGTTCCAGCCGTACAAGATAAAGGTAAAACTGTTCGGCAGCAGGCGCACGGCCTCCGTTTCATATTTATGACATGATTCTCTTACTTTCTCCCTTTCGTTCCCTCTTCTCTTTTTTTCTCTCTATCTCCCGCCCCCCTCGATTTTTCACCCTCTCTCTTTATCTCTTCCCTGGATAAGTATATTCAGAACACTTTGCTCGGTATGACCCTTTTCTCGTCCACAGGTTACAGCTGTAAACTTCAAGGGTACATCTAACGTGACTCCAGTGGAGATAACCGGCTGGTCCGGCGAGGACATGCCCCGCCTAGCGCCTGCCAACTTCACTCTCGAGCAGGTCACTTCCGGCACCACGGCGCTGTTCAACTGGAGCCCCGTGCCGCCGGACTCCGTGCAGGGACACTTCAAGGTAACGAACGATCGCCAACTTCACTCTCGAGCCGGTCACCTCCGGCACCACGGCGCTGCTCAACTGGAAAATAAATGCGTTGCTTACTCATATCATTACTTTATTACTTTCAGGGTTACAAGATCCAGACCTGGACCGACGGCGAAGAGGATCGCTTGAGAGAGTACCTCGGCAAAGCGGACGCGCATAGAGCGCTCGTCACCTTGTTCAAGCCTTTCAAAAAGAACAACGCGCGGATCCTCGTCTACAACGGACGCTACAACGGCCCGCCGAGTGAAATCCTCAGCTTCGTCACGCCCGAAGGCAAACCTGGAACGGTCAAATCGTTCGAAGTCTTCCCGATCGGATCCTCCGCTATGCTGCTCCGCTGGGACAAACCTGTCGACGAGAACGGAGTTCTCACTGGCTACAAAGTGTACTACCAGAAGGTCACAGGCACCGCGCTCGGGCCGCTTCAAGAGCGCAAGAAAGAGATCGACCCGAAGTTCGACCGCGCCAAGCTCGCCGGGCTCGAGCCCAACACCAAGTACCGAATCGAAATCCGCGCGAAGACGAAAGCCGGCGAGGGGGATAGGTACTACGTGGAGCAATCTACTCGGAGCGTTGTAACTTCCAAACCGGATGTGCCCGTGTTCGAGACCAGCACGCTCCCGGCCAAGGAAGGCACCGCGCACGTGCTGGTGCGCTGGCTGCCGCAGCCGGACGGGCACGCGGGCACGCACTTCGTGGCGTGGTACCGGCCGCAGGGGCGCGGCGAGTGGGCGCGGACGCACGAGGTGACTGACGAGGACTACGTCATTCTGACGGGGCTGGAGCCCGCGCAGATGTACGAGGTCAAGCTGACCGCGCACGACGGAGAGTACTTCAGTACGAGTGAAGTGCGGAACGTCGACACTACTGTTGGTGAGTCAGGATTATGTTCTTAGTTTGTAGTAGGATTTTAGAAAAACTGGAGGCGAGCTGAAGACCGAGCTCAGTGGCGTGCATTAGCCTATGGACAATTATAGGCTGATGATCATGAGAAATACAACATAATACATGTTATTAATTAAATCAGCTTAAGTGTCTGGTGGATGATGAGTTGTCCATACAAACAATGAGTTGTCCAAAATCATTTCTAATTGAAAATATATACTATAAATCTACTAAGATCATTCAGGATCTTTTAAAAATCGTATTTCTCCACTTACATCAGTAGAAGAGGTCAATAACTTGTTTGCCAATGTTGGCAGTCTTCAGTGCAACAATTTGTTCCGGACGACAAATCCCACCACGGAAAACTATAGCTCTGCTGGCCACAGCGTGAAGGAAATGCCAGTTCTTATAAGTTCCCTAAAATCGGACTGTGCAGTTGTCTGGGACATTTCATTAAATGTGTTTCGCCAAAATAATGCAGTTCTCGCTCTGATTATAGCGCATGTTGTAAATCACTCCCTTCACTCATACTGGTTGTTTCCCTAAAGCTTTAAAACATGCTGTCGATAGATTATTTCGATAATCTATTTTTTGAAAAGTTAATAATTTACAGACTCGTTGATTTTCTAGAAACGCATGAATAAGTTTCCCCTAATCAACATGGATGCCGCAGAGGCAAGTCAACCTCAGATGTAGTCCAAAAACTCACAGAATTGAAAGCTCGTCTAAATTCAAGAAAGAAGAGCAGCTCTTTTTGTTGACTTGTCTTAGCAACATTTGAAGTAACGCCGGCACGTTTGAAGTAAAAAAATACTGTCCAAGAATTTAAGTGAATAAACTACAATGACACAGAAAATTTCGTTCAGCCGTGTAATAGTTTTTTAAACATTGCTCTTCTTCTGCTCACCAGATACAAAGTACACCAGATCTTAAGTTAAAAGCTAAGCTTTCCAACAGTGAACCCCTTCACAATCGGGCCAGTATTTTTTAAATGATGCGCGAAAGAGAAACAAACACAATATTTAAAAAAATACTGTCCAGTAGCTTATTCGAGTAGATCAATATTTTTTTATTATCTGTTCTGGACATTCTTTTTGTAACTTTTTGCTTCATTTTAAGTATAGATTAGGATTCGGATATAATTTATGTAGGTTCCCAACTGTTTATTTTCAAAACGCTTACCTTAAATGAATATTGCTTTTTGCATATTTTCATGACAAACATACAAATCATCCTGCGTCGGCCCTCTAACATAAGTTATATTAGGTAGTGTGGATCTCTTGCTCTGTGCAGCAAATATAATATCTGTTTATATTTTGTTCGGAACTTTGTGAGATCGTGTCGTTACAATGTATTGTCGGTTCACAGACGGGCCGATGATCAAGCCGGACGACAAGATGGCGACGGCGGGCTGGTTCATCGGCGTGATGGTGGCGCTGGCGTTCCTGCTGCTGGTGCTGGTGCTGGTGTGCGTGGCGCGCCGCAACCGCGGCGGCAAGTACGACGTGCACGACCGCGAGCTGCAGCACGGCCGCCGCGACTACCCCGACGCGGCGTTCCACGAGTACTCGCACCCGTGAGTACACTTGCACACTTGATGTGGCGAGCGAAGCGAAGGGTGTGGCAAGCGGGTAGAGGGAGATGTGGAGAGCATGTCGAGGGGGATCTGGCGAGCGATCAAGAGGGATGTGGTTAGCGAAGCAGTGCCGGTGACACTCCCGAGTGGAATGAAATGCGACTGTTGCAAAGGGAGTTTTGGCGAGATCTCATTTACTAAAACTGTATAGCAGCATTTCGCTCTTTTGTAAATAATCTGGCTATCAATACTCTAATAGAAAAAGGTTTTTCGGGGGTATATTAGAGGATAGTTAAAAGTCAGAACATATAAAATATTGCAAACCAAAAAGGAAGCTTAAAGTATATTAGTATTAATACTCCTCTTCCAGGCTGGACACCAAGTCTCGCCACTCGATGAGCAGCGGCACCAAGCCGGGCCCCGAGAGCGACACCGACTCGATGGCCGAGTACGGCGAGGGAGAGACTGGTATGTTGTAGCGTCAGCTCTGTTTATGCTCATGAGGCTATTATCGCGCGGCCAATTGCAGGTTGTTAAGTAAATAACTAGTGATGTTTCAAAGAAATCGTGTACACTCGCCGTGCCCGTGCACCGCACCGCAATGGGATAGTGATAGCGGAGATATTATTAAGGGCGTGTTGAAAAAAATATATCAAAAATAACAGTTAGAAATGCTAAATATATTTCGATCACTGTTCGTTTTGGACATGGCAGTTAAATTCGACATTGTAAAAGCGACTTTATTCCGTAAAGTATAGGGTCGTTTTCGATAAATCGAAGGATCGTTAGTGGCAAAAATGCTAATCGAAACTGCCCAAAACGCCACGGCTTCGTCTCGAACGCAGGGTGTGTTCGTATACACAGACAATACAAAGTTACTATGGCTGCGAACGAGCTCCACACAAGCGTAGTTTGATCCTATTTCGAATATTAACTTATTAAACTTTATGTTTTTTTTTTTTTCTCGATTTAGAAACTAATATGTTATGTGATATTTGTATGTTAGTTTTTCTTGTATAGTTTTATAATTACAAGTGCTTAAACTCGATCTTTTTGGATCGAACTAAGTGTGTTGGAGAGCGCTAGCACCCTTCGTAACTATGTATTATCTGTGTGTATCATAGACAATTGCACTCTCTACTCTAGACAGGCTGTTGACGAACGTCACAGTGACAGCATTTCATTATCGCCATTTTGGCACTAAAAGCAGTAGTTAGGCCGTAGTGAGCATCCACGGAATAACGTTCTTGTACTATTATTTCCTCAGTGGGGGCGCTTTGAATCAGCACAAACCAAAGTACAGTAAAGCAAATCCTTATAGATCAGTGGTGTGTACTGATCGTAATATCCTCGTTATCGCTATCCCAGTGCACGGCGCGGCGAGGGTACACGATTTCTTTCAGCTAACGTCACACATAATCTGACATGTACTCAACTTGTACGTGGCCGGGCGCTGCTTTTTTATTTTGTGAGATAGTGTGATTATTTTTATAGCGCTGATATTTTGGCCTTGTTTTATTTATGTTTTATATTATTAAAGCTGTCTGCTACGTTCAGAGACTGCATTTTTTTTCTCATTTATCGGCTCTAAACTTGTATGACTAATTAGCGTTACTGAGTGCAGTTGTTAGGTGTACAATGCATGTAAACGCTTAGTAACGCCAAATAATATGAAACAGAAGGCTGACTTGTTTTCGTGCGATTATAATAACCTGACCTATTTCACCTAGAGTAGCCACTTTAAATATGTTTTAGGGTCTAACAAAACAGATTTTCCCATTCTGTGACTACTCATAACAGGTGGCCACGAGTTTTTTATTATTTTAACACACATACACCCTCTCAAACTCACACTACATGATACGCTCAATCGATACACAATACGCAACAACACTTAATTCATAAAATTGTCTTGAATATTACAGGTTGAGTTCTTTTTTCTTGTCAGTATGGGAAAATCCTAATCTATATCAAACATTTAAAATTGAGTCCGTGGTCCCTTTCAGTATTTTCCCCTAAGTGCTATAGATTAGATATCCCCATACTGACTCTAAAAAATTGACCCTCATATATACTACACCCGACCTGACACGATGTGTGATGGAAAAACTATAATTTGTTTCTAAAAGCTTTTATTTAACTTCACTCATGTATGTATTTCTGTCCTGGAATCTTGCAACTCAACTTACGAGCAATTCCCGATTAGCTATCCGGCTGAAACTTTCAAGTTACATAGCTCATAACTCCATGACAAAGAATAAAAAAAGCAGAAACGCTATAGCTAGAGGCTTCTTTACAATATGTTTTTTTTTTTAAATTATACTTATTATCACATATATATATATATATATATGAACAAATATATTTATAACAAATATATTTATCCATTTCTCTGAGCTGTATCCCTATAATAATATTGTAGTCAACTCAATCAGCACCTGTTTTATAGTATTTGGCAACACTGTTGTATATTTATTATTTATTTTAATATGATTTGAGCATGTGTTGTGTGCGCTCGGCTGTATGCATGGTACGTACGTTGCAGCGGGCATGAACGAGGACGGTTCTTTCATCGGACAGTACGGGCGCAAGCGTCGCCCTCCCAACACCGCGCAGGGGGACTCCGCCTCGCAGGCCTTCGCCACGCTCGTCTAGAACACACCCCCACCTAAAACCCAATAAGACCTTTGCCTATTTAACTTGGCAGAATACCCTTCCTCACCTTTGCCTCTCCCTTGATTTGAATACCCTCGGTTCCCTTTGCACGACAGCTACTAGAAAAGTAACCGTAGTGCCATCACGTTAAGAACTCGACCGATCGCCGAAGGCATGCATTTGATCTTCGTTCGGATTGGTCCGCGAAATGACGGTGAAATCGCCCGCCAAAATTTTACTTTTTTTAGGTTAGAAATCGATCTGAGAAATTATTTAGTTGTGAATTATATTTTGCGGTTTATTTACTGCAGTTTGTTAGGTACTAGAACCGGGCGTTCAGGGTCTTTATTGTACTATTTCAGAAATAGTTCTGTAAAGGCTTTTTCACGTGTCTTTTAAAATTTAAACTTTTTTTTTTAAATATTCTATCTCACTGAATCTCGTGTACTTTTATTTCTTAGGTTAGGTTATAAGTACACTTTAATTATTGTAAGCAAAAGTTAGGTTGTAAAGAAATGATATTATTTTGGAGTGAGTTGCAGTGTTTTTTTCCTGTCCTATATTTTACATTTTATACATTACACGTTGCTATGTTGGTTTTGCATTTAATTGTGTTAGTTTTTTAATATATTATTTTCCTGTTTCCGTCCCTTCTTCCTCCCTTGCATTTGCACGAGTGACGATTGTCTTTTGTTTTATATATGTGAGGTATGTTTTTCTCTTTTTATTTATGTTAATTGAAAAGCTACTTGGTTTTATTTTAATGCATTATGAATTGTCTGACAAGTTGCCGAGCGTTTTAAATTAATTTTGGTAACTTTTTAAAGTTTGTCCGGTTCGCTTTATCCTGATAGAACTTACCTGAAACGTCTTTTGACAAATTAATTTCATCATGTCAATAATCTCTACGCTCGTATTGTATTGGTGTTGATAACTATGTGAGCCAAATTAAACTTAATTTATATTTGACGTCATTACTAATTCAAGGTAATTTTCAAAGCTTATGAAAACGAAAGCGACTTAAATAACTAGGTAGGCAAGAGTGGAAGTTCGAAACCTTTGCTAGATATCCATCTGCCAAGCAGTAGTATATTTTTTTAATCACTGTCTAGGCAATCGTTTGACCACGATCTCACCTGATGGAAAGCGATGATGTGGTCGAAGTTGTAGCACGCTTGCCTAGTAGATACCTATTCACTCTTGACTTGAACACACCGGGGTTATAATTTACCGGAAACACTGACGAGGGCAGGGCATTCCACTCCTTTGCAGTTCTTATAATAAATGAAGAAGAGTAACGCTTTTTTCTTGTTCGTTCAACTGCACATTACTCTGTACTCTAGGCAGGCTGTTGACGAACGTCGCAATGAGCGCATTAGATTATCGCCATTTTGTCGCTGATAGCAGTAGTTTGGCAGTAGTGAGCGTCCACGGAACTAACGTATTTGTACATTTTAGTACCATGGACGCTCGGTGGGGCGCTTTGAATCGGCAGAAACGAAAGTACGGCAGAGCCTATCCATAGAGATCAATGATTTTACTATATTTTTATTGGTCTACTTATCGATTGACTGGAACACTCACGCCACCTTTCTGTTCTCAAGTTGGTCGATCTGACAGAATCGACACCATTGTTTTTGTATGTTCATTCGTTGACGAAGTATTTAAAACTGCAGGTCGTTTCACGGAGGACGGTTCGTTCATCGGTCAGTACGTGCCGGGCGCGCGGGTGCTGCCCCCGCCGCCCGCGCCCGCCTCGCCGCCCTCGCCCGCCGCGCCCCCAGCCGGCAACGCGCAGCCGCCCACCTATGTCTAAAATAAAGTTAGAAAGGGACGCAGTTATGCAGATCTATAGCTGCATCCTATTTTCACTTCGCAAACGTTGGTCACTTACGCCATCTGAAGTGCAAGAATTAAGGTCGTCGCATATAATACCAACTAATCGCCAATTCGACTCAAAGTAAAGCATTGAAATGTGAACTTAATAGTGTTATGTATACAGCACATTTTGCAAGATTGAATGAAAATAATGAACAACGTGTGGAACGCGACGTAATTTACCCACATTTCTTTGATTTTTGGAGTTGAGTCGATATAGTAAGCGACAACTTACAAACGGCTGTCTTGGTTGCGTGGTACTGGCCAATATTGGCCGGCAGATATACTACAAACTGATCAAACTTCTTGTGCAGCTTTGTTATACTATATTCTGGACGTATTCGGTACTTTCTCTGTAATTCAAGTGTAGCACTAAAAGTTATACGAAGGTATGATTTTAGTTAAATTTATTAGAGTAAGGGCCAACTTAGAATATGCTGACGAAGCCTACTTTTATATTGTTTTGGCCTTAGCAGTGTCAGTAGTGAAGGCTATGGAAATACTTGTTATAACATATACTTGTTTTTCAATTCAGTTTGAAATGGTCACACTGGGAGTGATTTATTTTGTTATGAGACTGATTTTACGTAATGAAATAGTCATCATCTGACACGCGCTGGGTTCCTGAATTACTGGGCAACTGTATAATGTTAGTTCTAAAAGGAAGTTAGTTTACGCAAAAACCCGTGCAAGCGCACTGCGCATCATAGTCGCGATTTCTTACTGCGTATATACGCACCAAAGAAGTCCTTCTTAAAATGTTACTGTAAAAGCCCGAACTACGGTAAGATTTTCTAACTCTTAATTGTAAAAATCCGAACAGTTCTGTCATTAACGTTCATTTCGAACTTTTACCACCTTTAATTTGGTGAATCTTAAGTTTTATTTAAAAAATACAGTAAATGTTGAAAAAGACTAACCTAACATAAGCCTTTATATAATATCCCGCGGTATCCATGAGGATTCCCCCCCCCCCCCCCCCAGGCAAATAAAAAAATCTAACCTAACCAAAACCAACACTTACCAACTGTCACTTGTGAAACCTAGTATATACAAAATTCTAATTATAAAAGCCTGAAAACAACGTTTTACCAACTCATGTTGGTAAATCCTAAGATTTTGCTGTAAATGTTAAGATTAACCAATGTACGGGCTTTTGCAGAGACACATACACATATTTTCTTCTGTTGTGACCTTCGTCAATATGTTTTAACACTTTTTCCTTGTGACCAAGGAAGTCATGTTGGGCAGTAGTTCATGCGCCCGGCGTCACTCCGGCTAGTTTCACAAAGGCGAGGAAGGTCGGTTCGATATCAATTACGCGTAAACTTAAGATTGTGAAGATTCGAATTGTAAGAAAAGCTATTTTTGACAAAGAGAATAAAGTAATTTAGCTCTGGTGCCCGGTGGTCGGGCTAGCCCTACATTTTCTTGTGACGACTTGCAAATACATTTGGTAATATTTTCATATCATCGCTGCACGCGAATTTAGGTCCCATTCCGTTCACGAACCAGTTGTTCGAGTAAATCTTCAGCGTGCAATATCGTTAGATTAAAGTATTTGCAAGTCGGAGATCCTTCTATCTATCGCTATAGCTATTTGTATACGCTAGTTAATTGAAATTATCTATTCTTCTACATTACGAGTACCTTGACCCCGCGTGGACCATACATAGTTTATTTTCAGACGTGCGCTATATCTCAGCGTCAAATTGAACTATACCTTTCAAATTCCTATTTCTACAATGTCTATAACGCTTGCTCGATTATCCAGCTGATTGCGTTGCCGCCGACTTCTGTTTCAAGTTGGATATTTTTATACGTATTCTTCAGACGACTTGAAACTTTAGCGCGCTGGCAATTAGAGCTTGTCTATAATGTATAAATAATATTTTTGATACTGACTGCGGTTCGACCACCGGGCGTACGTTGGTGCTTGCGAAGAGACGAGGACGCTCGGTTAACATTCGGTGTTGTGATGGTATTAGAGTTATGTCGCAGATTAGTTACGTAGTTTTATTCCCTCTACCGCACGCAGTCGGAAAACTTGAAGCGGAATTCCAGCTTGATAATGGAATGCCTTTGAAGCGAATGCGACCAAAAGTGTTAATATGGCGTATCATATATTATGTATCTATTTAGTAAGCCACAATAAAAGTCATGGTCCATGTGTTGACTCTCACATCACGCTTATAGATGTTGTGCGTTTTTGAAGTGTACTTTCTCTGACTGCGTATAATATTAGAATTAACTATTGTCTATCGAATCTCGTAATAATCTGGGTTGGTTGATTTGGAAAGCTGTCTCGGCGTAATTTAAAGTTATCGTGAAGCAGCTACTGAACAAATGTCAAATGATAATTTTGGCCACAAACGAATGCGTACTTTAGTATAAAATAACTCAACCCAGATTCATGACGTTTTAATCTCAATTTAATCTCGAAACCGAATCTAATGTCTCTCTTGTATAGTAATAACAACTTAATGTATAGGCTTTTTTATTATTAAACTTATTCGATATTATTAAAATCTTATGAAGTTTGTTCGCACCCTCACATTGACCCAGTTGTTTAATTTTCGCAGTCTCAGGGTGGAGACGTGTTCACGTGAACCAGTGTTTGAAACTGCAATGAATGATTGCTGTTACTTAACGATTAGTCTCTACTCTGTGTTCGCAGAAATATCTCAATTATATCTCATACTTAGATTGTAAGGCTAGGGTCTCGTGTTAACTAGTGTTAGGCAGCTAACGCGTTGGCTTCTCGCATCTTTCCTGTATTTTTATTTAGTTGCGTTGTACCCAAACCTTATCACACTTTGCACACTGCCACTTAAAATTATGCACACGTGTGTGTTATTTCTATTCCATTTATTTGTGTGTATTTATTTCTTCGCCTGAAAGGTGTCGGGTCCTGAACAATACATTCTTCGCCTGAAAGGTGTCGGGTCCTGAACAATACATTCTTCGCCTGAAAGGTGTCGGGTCCTGAACAATACATTCTTCGCCTGAAAGGTGTCGGGTCCTGAACAATACATTCTTCGCCTGAAAGGTGTCGGGTCCTGAACAATACATTCTTCGCCTGAAAGGTGTCGGGTCCTGAACAATACATTCTTCGCCTGAAAGGTGTCGGGTCCTGAACAATACATTCTTCGCCTGAAAGGGGTCGGGTCCTGAACAATACATTCTTCGCCTGAAAGGTGTCGGGTCCTGAACAATACATTCTTCGCCTGAAAGGTGTCGGGTCCTGAACAATACATTCTTCGCCTGAAAGGTGTCGGGTCCTGAACAATACATTCTTCGCCTGAAAGGTGTCGGGTCCTGAACAATACATTCTTCGCCTGAAAGGTGTCGGGTCCTGAACAATACATTCTTCGCCTGAAAGGTGTCGGGTCCTGAACAATACATTCTTCGCCTGAAAGGTGTCGGGTCCTGAACAATACATTCTTCGCCTGAAAGGTGTCGGGTCCTGAACAATACATTCCACGCGGTCAAACCATGTTGATTTTGAAATTATGTATATTTTATTTATAGCGTTAGCGAGCGCGCGGCTGACGGATGTCACGTGACGTTGTTTGTAAAACTGGACGGCCGCGCGCCCGGAACTAACTCAATAGTGTACCCTTTAAAATTATTTATGATTTAAATAATGGTTGATGCCGAGGTTTTGAACGTTCCGATTTAGAGCTTACACTGTAACTATTGGTACCTATTCATTGCATATTTTATATTTGACGGCACTGTTATCGTAACCCCTTTGAGTTATTTGTTAAGGAGTCTTATCATGTCTATTGTCTTGTAAGAATTTAATATATATTAATATTAATAAATATTGTAGGAGCCTTGTTCGATTCTCGTCTGTTTTTGTCGCTTGTCAAGATATTTGTTATGGTTCAAAACGAAATATTGTTGGTTACTCGCCTGCCGCCAGGTGATCTCGTCACTGCCTTTCCTCCAAATTCTTAGAATTGTAAAGTGTGTTCATTTACTTATTTAACTCGTACATATAGAAATACTTGCCTTAAAAATGTTTTTACATTGAAAATGTGATTTTCATGGGCCGGAATTCAGTCAGCACAAGTTTTGCATTTACAAATATTTAGTGTCGCAACATCTCATGTAGTCAGTCAACTTTTGAAACTTTTATTCAGTGGATTGCTCATTCGTGTACACTGCAGCGGATGCTGTGTACGAATTAAGTTATACTTACAATTAGTATTGGGTTTTACCTACTGTGTATGAAAATAGCAGAGCATCTTTATTCAATGAACATGACGTATTCTACAAGCTCTTAGTTAATAGTTGGTATAAGGTACTTTCTCTCAGTGTTATTGTAACTATTCAGAAATGTGTTACTTCTGCACTCGCCGTTACTCCCTCTTAATCTAATATATACCTATAAAACAGTACCGTGACATACATATTGACTGACTGACTGGCAGCGCACATCCTAAACTGCTGGACATAGTGATTTTAAATTTGGAGGGAATATTCCGTGAGTATCCTTTAAGGGAGGTTTTTCTGCCATTCCATCCTTGATACTGTGCGTCCCCCACGCACAGTATCACTACAGACGGTGTAGTGCAAGAATTGAAGCATTTGTGAATTGTATTGCTAAGCAAGCTTTTATAATCGACATTGGAAATATTTTGTTAAATTAGCTAAATAGTTTGTGTTTATAGTAATAAATAAAAGTTATCATGACAAAAGTGTAATATTTGTTTACCGATTTGAAACTTCTGATCTGACCTCGTGCGAACTTCTGTTCACGAATTGTAATATTTGTTTACCGATTTGAAACTTCTGATCTGACCTCGTGCGAACTTCTGTTCACGAATTATAATAATTTTGGTTTTAGTTCGCATTAAGTAACTGTAATTTATTGTAACTATGATGAATATTTTTTTATGTTGCATAGAAAATAAAACTTTAAGAAATATAATGGATTTTAATTTATAGCGATTACATTACTACAACAACAGAAGAGTTTAGCAGCATTCGGAAAGCTTCGTCAAGTCTTCTCGTCGTCCATACCGCAGTGCTTGAAAACAAAAGTCTTCAAGCACTGCGTCCTACCAGTCATGACATAAGGAGCTGAAAAATGGACACTCACGGTCAAACTAGTCTACCAATTTAAGGTCGCTCAGCGAGCTATGGAGAGAGCTATGCTTAGTGTCTCTGTAAGACAAGAATCGTAATGAAAATATCCGACATAGCTCAAAGGATAAGCAAGCTAAAGTGGCAGTGGGCTGGTCACATTTCCCGAAGAACTGATAACCGTTGGGGTAGACGAGTTCTCGAGTGGAGACCACCTTTAGGCAAACGTAGTGTAGTACTTCTCTGTGGCCATGTGAAGTGACGACCTTCGAAATGCGGTCGGAAGGAAATAGATGAGGAGAGATGAATACCGAGCTCAGTGGCGTGCAATAGAGAGACCTACGTCCTGCAGTGGACAGATGTAAGCTGATGACGTTGACTAAACTACAACTAGCCTTGGAGTACTATTAGCTATTCTGTGACCTTACCATATAGTACTATTATTTATTCTGTGCTATAGGTAAAGAAAACCTGCAGGAACAGCGCGTGTGAGTTTTATAAACATATGTATAATAATTATACGTACTGTAAGGTTATCAAAACCTAAGTTTTGTAATGTTGGCCTTCAGTTGGTTAGGTTTGTCGAGTAGGAGATAAAACTTATCTGCACCAACTATAGTACCTAGTAGCTACAGCTACAGAATAAATAACTTAAGGAGTATTTTAATGAAATCAAGGAAATGGGTTTGCAATTCTTTATATTGTTTACTTATTTGAACATCGGATTCAGAATACACCACTGTTCAAGAAAACCGGCAAGACACTACGTGGTGAACATGTTTTGTAATATTATTAAACCAATAACTATTTAGGTACATATTAATAATTTAAATGTGATAATTGGTCACAGACAAACATTTATATTTGCCTTAGTTACACTAGGCATATTAACTTCTAAAACAGTATTTAAACACAATCAAATTGATGATAATACCGTTAACTATAATTTTATAGATCACTTCATCACCCCACAATGAAGTGATACACAGTAACAAATACACAGTATAATTACATAGCTATAAACAAGCAGCATAACAGAGTAAAAGAAAAGCACTTAACTTGCCAAGGTCCTCTCGGTGTGGCGGCCAAAGAACATTAAACATAGCCTTTTTTTTTAGGTAGGTCTAAAGCTGTTGGCCTTATCGGCCTCTACAGCTTGAACCGGGCTTGGGGGCGGGCGCTCACAAGCACTCCGCCGCAATGCGTGACGCAGAAGGCGCACGCCAAAGTTAAATTTGGACGACCCGCACGAGGGTACCCAGGTGGTACGGCCCTCGGCTTGGACGGCCGTCTGATTACGGGGGTATCGAACTAAACACCCCTGGATCGCTACCGTTAGGTAGTGATCGAGGGGGCCCTGAACAATGGCTAGGTGCCCTTTGATTGACTTTTATAACTGACCGCCGATTCGTAATACACCTTCGAGAAGAATCGGCAAGAAACTCGAAGGCGAATAATATCTGACTATGTGTTAAGGGACTTTCGACCTCGCCGGCGAGGTCGGTGTCTGTGTCTAAACTGTTGATACCCCCTGGCGGGTTGCCAGGGGTGGTCGGATTGGGCAAGGCCATCGCTGCCATCAGTACTTTGACTGCGATAGCGTCGCCCGGATCGTCCAGGACATCGCGGGGACGTCTACGGAGGGCAATACTGTCTGTCGTATAGTCGGAGGCTTTAACTACGAGCGGGTTGGGATGATGGGGCGCCGCATCAAAGAAGCGGCGAGAGGCATCTTTCATGAATTGACTGATCGAGGGAAGCTCGATATCGCGGTGCAGGTCGGCGTTCCTCTGATACCAGGGAGCGCCTACTGCATTTCGAAGGAATTTATTTTGGACTCTCGGGATCGGTTCCAGGATTGACGGACCGGCGTGCGCGAATGCTATAGACGCATATGTCATGACGGGGCGGATGCAGGCTTTGTAAAGTGTCACCTTATTTCTAAGGGACATTTTACTCCGCTAGCCTAAGAGATGATAAAGGAGGTCTTGGAAGAAGGATGCTCTGTTGCGGACTACTTTTACGTGTTTGTCGAATCTCAGTCGATAATCAAGAGCAACTCCTAGGTACTTGGTTTGTTTCGCCCACTGATCGAACATCATAAGACGACCGGATGGAAGGTACCGCTTGGTGTCCTCAGTAAAGCGCATTGCTACGCTTTTCTCAGGGTTCACCAAGATGCGCCATCTTCGGAACCACTCCCCGAGGGCGACGAGCGCCCGTTGGGTGTGTCTCCGAAGATGGGTTGGCTTCCATCCGGTCGTATAGATCGCGGTATCGTCGGCGAAGAGGGAGATCTCTACGTTTGGGGGGCGTGGAAAATCGCTAGTGTACAGTGAGAACAGAAGCGGGGAAAGCGCGGAGCCCTGAGGGACTCCGGCTCTGATGGGGTGCGGGTTGGATTTGACTCCCTCGACACGATAACGAAAGTTGCGGCCTTTGAGGTAGTCTTGTACATGAGCACAAGACGATCTGGCAATCTGAGCTGATACAACTTGTATATCAGCCCGGCGTGCCAGACTTTGTCAAAAGCCTTAGCCACGTCTAGGAAGATAAACATTGCCAAGTCGAGAGAGAGAATATAACATTTTCGAACAGCCGACGCTGTCAGAAGTCATCCGAGACGAAGACTACCGACATCGTCCGAGCTATTTGAGTCGTTTGAAAACAGATCAACGAATATCTACCATTTACTTTATTAATTACATTAGTCATGTCTGATAGTTGTATTGGAATACATTATAATAATTATGGCATAATGATACAGATGTTATTATTATGCCATAATTATATCATAGTGATGGATGACATACATCGTAAGTTTACACGTGGTACTTTACTTTTCTTTATAGTAATCAATACTTCGTTTCAGAACGAATACTTCGTTCTGAAAGCTGGATACATAACATTTACATGTACCAAGTATTATTTTTATACATTTCTATATTTACAATAAGTAGTAATCTAACACGCGCAACCACGCATAACAGGATCTTGCGGTAGTGCAGAGTCTCTGGTATATACAGTACTAGCTTACCAGCCCGCGACTTCGTCCGCGCGGACTACTGTTTATCGCGAAAAATGCATCCTATGTTCTTCTAGGATATTAAAAACCAATGCAAAAGTAGGTATAGCACTTGATGTTTTAGACAGACTTGTTATTTCGTTTCCTTGGCAACCGTTCCTTACAGCGAGTAATCATCATTTTCCAGTTTTCCCGTGGAAACATATTTTTTCCGGGATAAAAGTATCCTATGTTTTATTCCAGGGTATAAGCTATCTCCATTTCAAATTTCATCAAAATCCGTCCAGCCGTTATTGTGTGAAAGCTCCCCAAACAAACAGACAACGTTTCACTTTTATATATTGGTATGGTGCAGCGGTGCAGGAAAGGTTCCATTCAAAGATGCTTCCCGACTTTCATGTATATGTTTTATCGAATTTCATTTGTTTGGCCGACTTTCATTTGTTTATCGGGACTACTACTGGGAATGAACAAACGTGTTTGTCCCAGTAGTTCAACTCTTAAAAAACATACGTAGCTGAACTACTGGGAAAAAAAACTCCCACTAGTTGAACGGTTGAAGTAATCGTGTGTATTAATGGGTATGAAACGTACCTGCGGTGGTGGGGCGGTGCGGGGAGTGAGGAGCACCCCCGTGTAGACCGTCTCGTGAATAGGATCGTTTTTCATTCGGTTTGTGCAGGATCGTTAGTGTCAAAAATAGCAAAAGTGTTGTTTTTTTTAAAGCAAACGGCTTTTAAATGATGTACATTTTGAAACTGCTCACAACGCCATCTCATCATCTAGAACGCAGGGATAGTAGTGGTCGAGCTAAGCAAGCTCTCCAAATCAATATGGGAGAATTTAATATGCACGCGCATGTGTGTGCGCGCGTAGTGGAAATGAAAAGGTCTATTAGTCTATAGATATGGAACTTAGAGGTTTAACCTTGTCAGCATCGAGGACAACACAGCCAGGTTGAACTGTCCGTCTACTCTGTATAACAACAAAACCGACTAGTCACAAGACGAGCAGGATGTTCGGCCGATAGTTAGCTTCCGCCTGCCCGTAAGGATTGCAGTGCCAGAATATAAGTTGCAAAATCTTACAATGCATTTATAACCTTGTGACATGATTTGAAGTCTCGAAACAGGTAAGCCCTGTAATTTCGCTGGAACCTTAAATTCAAACAGGAACTCGGCAATGTTTGCACACTACTGCTTGGCGGCTGTACTACCCTGAATAAGGAATCTTTAACCTTGTTGCCATATGTACGGAATGCCTTCAACAAGTAGGACATTACAACTTAAAAAATGTACACAATAAGTTGCTTGTCGTTATGAGGTTGTGCTGGACTCTGGCTGGTGTCAGGCCGCCCGAGCGCCTATGACTGAATCAATAACAGCCGGGAAATCCGAATATAAAAATTCATTGGTGCAGGGCTGAGGATCGAACCCGGTATCGTTGGATTCAAACGCGCACTAGTTATACCGCTCTCTATTTCCATAAAATCGAAGTAGGTAGCTACGTAGTTATCACGTGCGAAATAGGTAACAATACTAACAACAAGAGATTTGGCAAAACGATCATAAGAGAGCTTTTATTCTGAACAATGCAGGAGTAGCAGGTAGAATTAGCTGTGATAATGGACCCATTCACGGGAACTGATCACAGTGACTGAAAAAATAACAGTTTCTGGTTTACACATAATTAGGGACAAATGCTTTGTGCATTCACTCCATTGTTTAGAAGCTAATGAAAAAACATGACCCTGAACTGAACATCGCTTATGGCCTATCACGGATATGTGGCTGCCGTTTTAAGATATGGTCTTCTAATCTGGGGAAACTCAGTGTAGCTTAATCGAGAATTTATAGCACAGAACGATGCATTCGCGCTATTTGTTGTGCCGAGCCTCTAGATGCTTGTCAATCACTCTTTAAAGATTTAAAGGTCCTTACGCTTCCATCAATGTATATTTTCGAAATATGTGTATTTGTAAAGAAGCACGCTGAACACTTTAAAAAAAAAGATAAAGGTATCTGCTACTACTCTAGGTACCCGAATAGGTTAGTACTACCGCAATGTAATAACGAACTTTTTCATAGAAACTGCTCGGTGATGGCAATAAAAAAAATTAATCACATCCCAGTCATTAAAAGAGTTGACCTACTTTAGATTTCGGAGTCAGCTTTTTAAATTGTTACTTGAACATAATTTTAATTCTATTAAAGAGTTTTTTGATACAAAATTTTAATGTTCATAGATTTTACATTATGCCAGTGAAAGTGTTAAGTTAGTATCTTTTGTGTTGTAAGTAAAGTAACGGTATTTTTTTATATTTTGCTTCAGATATATTGTATTAAAGTAGCTAAAATTATTTAGATTATGTATGTAGCATGTAGGTATTAATTTAAAAATGATTATAATTATTGTACGTCCATTCCGGATAAAACTGTTGCGACTCATATTTTATCATAAGACCTTTATACCTAATGTACACAGCTTATACAATAAAATTTTATTCTGAATTACGTAAATAGGTACAATGAACATTTGCTATAGCCGATTAATTTCTTAATCACTAGACTAGACCAAGTTGTTTTTTCTTTTTTTTAATTGGATATATCGTTCAATTTCTTTCTCAACCCCGTATCTCAAAAATTGAGGTCTTGAGTTTTTTCAACTGAATTTGTCTATTGACTGAGCTACGTAACTACGTCTGACTCGTTTCTTAAAACGAAATGAAGTAAGCTACAATTTGGCATGCAAAATCCTCTTATTTCATTGGCTGATAATCTGATACTAATACAAGGACGAGGTTATGCGCAATCGTAAATGAAGGTAGGTTTACAATTTGTAACAGCAGGCAGTGAGATATGGGTTTGCGATTCTAAAGTGTGACCTGAACTTGGATGCAATCATTCTATATTTCGGTTGTAATTTAAAATTACTAGAACAACAATAGTGTTAACCTGTATTTATATAAATTAACGAGACTTTCGCGCTGAAAACTTAATATTTATTTACCTGGACGTTTCGATCAAGTTGCATTGATCGTGGTCATGAGAAGACTGAAGTAGCGGGTATCAGCGTCGAGAAGGGCGAGCGTTGTCTCCAACTACCCGCATTTGGTTTTGTAAAAATTCTGAATTGTCACAACACACAACACTAACGACTTTTGCAGATTTCTTCTGACATAAACCGCGACGCCAACACATGCTTATCACGGGATTCCAGGACGCAGCCAACTTGAAACCATCCTCCCGGCTGAAATTGGGACACTTTTTAATTTCAACCACTTCACGTACAACCCTGGAGTAGTAGTGACGTTCCGTGGAGAGAATCTTCGGGTAGTGGAGTTCAATCCAGTGATTAGGGCCCAATTTGAGCAAATGCATGCTCATGCTCAACAACTGCAGATTTATTTAACTGGCGGTTCTTTACAGAGGCAATGTGTTCTTTGACGCTTGCCGCTATAGTACGCTTAGTTTAAAGTCCAATGTAGGAACTACCGCACCTGCAATATATCTTACTACTCCCGAAGATCCTCTCCACGGAACGTCACTGCTACTCCAAGATTGTAAGTGAAGCGGTTGAAATTAAAAAGTATCCCAATTTCAACCGGGAGGATGGTTTCAAGTTGGCTGAATCCTGGAATCCCGTGAAAAGCAAGTGTTCCCGTCACGGTTTATGTCAGAAGAAATCTGCAGATGTCGTTAGTGTTTTGTGTTGTGACGATTCTGAATTTTTACAAAACCAAATGCAGGTAGTTGTAGACAACGCTCGCTCTTCTTGACGCTGGCTGACACCCGATAGCTGAACTATCGGGTGTCAGCGTCGAGAAGGGGAGGTAAATAAATATTAAGTTACCAGCGCGATTAAGTAGGTACCGTTTAAATATATAACATTGTATTCAAATCCCGAAAGTTTAAAAGTTACAAGTGTTAACCTGCATCAGTTTATCTTAGTTTTTTACAAATCCAATATTTTTGTGAAATTACAGTGTCATAACGCTCATGTATATGATTTTAGCAAACGATAAAAGACGCTAGACCTTCACAGCCGTATCAAGAACGTTAAGAACCCATAAATTTTTTTTGACTTTAAATCATCTTTAAATTACTAGAATTCGATCAGACTTGGCTGCAAAGCTGGAGATCCTGGTGTCGTTGACATTTTATTCTGACTCTGTTTATGACAAAGTAGATTTTGACAGGGGTTGAGACAGAGAGACGTTATTTCTCCGAAACTGTTCACCTCTGCACTGGAAGATATATTCAAGCTTCTGAACTGGAACGGATATGGTGTTAACGTCAATGGCGAATACATCACTCACCTTAGATTTGCCATCATGGCAGAAACCCTGGAAGACCTAAGCACAATGCTCACAAACCTCAATATTGTTTCCCAACAGGTGGGTCTTAAAATGAACATGGGCAAGACGAACATCATGTCAAATGCCCATGCCGGTTTATGTTGGGAACGATATTATCGAAGCTGTTGATCACTATGTCTACTTAGGTCAGACGATTCAACTGGGTAGATCCAACTTCGACAGAGAGGTCTACCGACAAATCCAACTCGGATGGGCAGCGTTCGGGACGTTACGTTAGCTACGTGATAGAAAAAAAAACGAAATGAGGAAATCCGTAGAAAGGAAGGTTACCGACATAGCTCCCAGAGTTTGCAAGTTGAAGTGGCAATGGACAGGCCATATAGTTCGCAAAACCGACAACCACTAGGGATAAAGGTTCTCGAATGGCGCAGCTGTCATCCAAAACGAAGACATCGATGAGTAGATCTCATCTGTAAATAAACTAATAATAATAATAAACACTTTACTGTACCAGAATTAAGGGAAAAAATATATACAAGAAATCATTATAAAAACAGGCACAGTGGGTGGTCTTATCGCTAAACTACTAGTCCGGGATCAATAGCTTCAGATTTATAGTCCTTTTAAATTCGACAGCTGTCATCCAAAATGAAAACATCGATGAGCTCTATCACATCTGTAAACAAACTACTAGTCTGGGATCAATAGTTTCAGAGTTATATAGCCCTTTTAAGTTTGACAGCTGTCATTCAAAAGGAAGATATCGATGAGATCTATCACATCTGTAAATAAACTACTAGTCTGGGATCAATAGTTTCAGAGATATATAGCCCTTTTAAGTTTGACAGCTGTCATTCAAAAGGAAGATATCGATGAGATCTATCACATCTGTAAATAAACTACTAGTCTGGGATCAATAGTTTCAGAGTTATATAGCCCTTTTAAGTTTGACAGCTGTCATTCAAAAGAAAGATATCAATGAGATCTATCACATCTGTAAATAAACTACTAGTCTGGGATCAATAGTTTCAGAGATATATAGCCCTTTTAAGTTTGACAGCTGTCATTCAAAAGAAAGATATCAATGAGATCTATCACATCTGTAAATAAACTACTAGTCTGGGATCAATAGTTTCAGAGATGTATAGCCCTTTTAAGTTTGACAGCTGTCATTCAAAAGGAAGATATCGATGAGATCTATCACATCTGTAAATAAACTACTAGTCTGGGATCAATAGTTTCAGAGTTATATAGCCCTTTTAAGTTTGACAGCTGTCATTCAAAAGGAAGATATCGATGAGATCTATCACATCTGTAAATAAACTACTAGTCTGGGATCAATAGTTTCAGAGTTATATAGCCCTTCTAAGTTTGACAGCTGTCATTCAAAAGAAAGATATCAATGAGATCTATCACATCTGTAAATAAACTACTAGTCTGGGATCAATAGTTTCAGAGTTATATAGCCCTTTTAAGTTTGGCAGCTGTCATTCAAAAGGAAGATATCGATGAGATCTATCACATCTGTAAATAAAGTTCTAGTTTGGGATCAATATTTTCAGAGTTATATAGCCCTTTAAAGTTTGACAGCTGTCATTCAAAAGGAAGATATCGATGAGATCTATCACATCTGTTAATAAACTACTAGTCTGGGATCAATAGTTTCAGAGTTATATAGCCCTTTTAAGTTTGACAGCTGTCATTCGAAAGGAAGATATCGATGAGATCTATCACATCTGTAAATAAACTACTAGTCTGGGATCAATAGTTTCAGAGCTATATAGCCCTTTTAAGTTTGACAGCTGTCATTCGAAAGGAAGATATCGATGAGATCTATCACATCTGTAAATAAACTACTAGTCTGGGATCAATAGTTTCAGAGATATATAGCCCTTTTAAGTTTGACAGCTGTCATTCAAAAGAAAGATATCAATGAGATCTATCACATCTGTAAATAAACTACTAGTCTGGGATCAATAGTTTCAGAGATATATAGCCCTTTTAAGTTTGACAGCTGTCATTCAAAAGGAAGATATCGATGAGATCTATCACATCTGTAAATAAACTACTAGTCTGGGATCAATAGTTTCAGAGTTATATAGCCCTTTTAAGTTTGACAGCTGTCATTCAAAAGAAAGATATCAATGAGATCTATCACATCTGTAAATAAACTACTAGTCTGGGATCAATAGTTTCAGAGATATATAGCCCTTTTAAGTTTGACAGCTGTCATTCAAAAGGAAGATATCGATGAGATCTATCACATCTGTAAATAAACTACTAGTCTGGGATCAATAGTTTCAGAGTTATATAGCCCTTTTAAGTTTGACAGCTGTCATACGAAAGGAAGATATCGATGAGATCTATCACATCTGTAAATAAATTACTAGTCTGGGATCAATAGTTTCAGAGTTATATAGCCCTTTTAAGTTTGACAGCTGTCATTCAAAAGAAAGATATCAATGAGATCTATCACATCTGTAAATAAACTACTAGTCTGGGATCAATAGTTTCAGAGATATATAGCCCTTTTAAGTTTGACAGCTGTCATTCAAAAGGAAGATATCGATGAGATCTATCACATCTGTAAAAAAACTACTAGTCTGGGATCAATAGTTTCAGAGTTATATAGCCCTTTTAAGTTTGGCAGCTGTCATTCAAAAGGAAGATATCGATGAGATCTATCACATCTGTAAATAAAGTACTAGTTTGGGATCAATATTTTCAGAGTTATATAGCCCTTTAAAGTTTGACAGCTGTCATTCAAAAGGAAGATATCGATGAGATCTATCACATCTGTAAATAAACTACTAGTCTGGGATCAATAGTTTCAGAGTTATATAGCCCTTTTAAGTTTGACAGCTGTCATTCAAAAGGAAGATATCGATGAGATCTATCACATCTGTAAATAAACTACTAGTCTGGGATCAATAGTTTCAGAGTTATATAGCCCTTTTAAGTTTGACAGCTGTCATTCGAAAGGAAGATATCGATGAGATCTATCACATCTGTAAATAAACTACTAGTCTGGGATCAATAGTTTCAGAGCTATATAGCCCTTTTAAGTTTGACAGCTGTCATTCAAAACTAATATATCGATGAGATCTATAACTTATGTAAAGAACAACTAGTTTCAAAAGAAGTTTAATAAAAAAACGAAGTAATTTTTCGTAAAAAAAACTAAGTCTTTTTCCCATAGAGCCCCCAAAGGTAGGTATATAGTAGTATAGTTCTATAGTAGCCGTGGTGAGGAAAAAGGTTAGTTTTTGTTTTTACCGAAATCTCCCATTGCTGATAATTAGTGGGGATTTCGGAAAACTCTTTTAGCTTTCTTCCGGAATTAAAACCTGAGGCATGAAAGCTGTTGTCCTGTTTAGTTCATAAATTATAGTCGCCCTTTTAGAACGAGACACAGCTCATTAGTAGTTAGTCTCTGTCGGACCGCGTTTCTTTTACCCGTGATCCTTCCGGTTACATTATTATAAAAAATCCTTGGTTCCAACTAGGTTGATGATTAGTATTTTGACATTTTAGAAGCAAGAAACAATGTTTATTTCCATTTCTTCATGATACAATATATTTTTCACCTCACAAGCTCGGAACAATTTTTGTCATTCGAAATCTGAGTGCAAAATTCTATTTTACCGGCTAGCGTGGAAAGTGTTTTTAAAATTCGAACCTTTCTATTCAATAATTTTCTATACCGACAATTCACTGAAAATACTTTATTACCAATTTATATTATATTATTATCCGATTCGATTCTACTCTCGCCACTTTTTGACTCTACTCGACACTACTCGACTCTACTCGACTCTACTCGACTCTAATCAACTCTACTCGACTCTACTCGACTCTAATAGACTCTAGTCGACTCTAATCGGCTCTACTCGACTCTACTTGACTCCACTTGACTCTACGCAACTCTACGCTACTCTACTCCATTCTACTCGACTCTATTCGTCTCTTTTCATTTTCAATTCTATTCTACTCTGTTCTACTCTATTCTACTGTGTTCTACTCTGTTCTACTCTATTCTACTGTGTTCTACTCTGTTCTACTCAGTTCTACTCAGTTCTACTATAATCTACTATATTCTACTTTATTCTACTCTATTCTACTCTTTTCTACAGTGTTCTATTTTACTCTGTTATACTCTGTTCTACTCTATTCTACTCTATTCTACTCTGTTCTACTGTGTTCTACTGTATTCTACTCTATTCTACTCTACTCGACCCTATTATTCCCTACTCGACTCTTCTCGACTCTAATCGACTCTTTTCGTTTCAATTTGACTCTATTAGACTCTTTTCAGCCCTATTCGTCCCTATTCGACTCTAGTCGTCTCTTATCGAATCTATTCTATTCGATTCTGTTCGACTCTATTCTATTATGTTTACACATCTGCCAGGCATCCCGCGATGGCTCATTTTTTATTATTATTATAAACACTAATATAATATATTATTTTAGCTGTTTTTCTTGCACCTAGCATTTTCCTCGCTGTAGTGAGGTGAAAAGTTTTGTGTTGCGCACGGCAGCAAAGTTATTTGGCGTCTCGTACTTTTGAAACCCTCGCTACGCTCAGGATTCTATATTTGAACCACTCGCTTTGTTCAATCCTAGAATCCTTCGCTTGCTCAGGTTTCAATACAAGTACTCTCGCCAAAAAATCACTTTGCAGCCTTGCATAACAAATAACTATTGTTTGGTGTTTTCTTTATGTTCGGTACTGAAGCCAAAAGTGATTTTTCATGTTGTTGTTTCATTTTTGTCTGTCTGTCTGTATCTTGGCCGCGCACGCAACATGACGAAATTACAGAATTAGTTCAAATGAAACTTGGTATGATTTGAGTTCATACTACGAGGTAGGACATAGGATACTTTTCATCCCGAAAAATTAAAGGGTTCCCGCAGGATACGGGTTGAAAGTTATTTAAAAGAACACGTATATAATGCTGAAACTACAGATTTTGATGCAACTTAACTTACAGTCATAGTTTATATGATGGGTTAAAATTGAGAATACTTTTTAGCCCGAAAAAATAAAGGGGAAATAGGTCCAAAGTTATGTTAATTTTAAAGTAATCAAATATCTGTACTTATAATAAAACAATCATCATCTCCATCATCATGTCAGTCTTTAGAAGTCCGCTGCTGAACATAGGCCTCCCCCAAGGAGCGTCACGACGAGCGATCTTGTGCCACCTCCATCCATCGACTTCCTGCGATGGCTACAATGTCGTCGGTCCATCGTGTGGATCATCATCAAACAATAAAAATATATAAATAAAACAATAAGTACGAAAAAGTCTGTACAAAGAAGATTAAAAAAAAGGTCTAGGGTACTTAAGGCCAGGCTCCAAGGTTACATTTTCCCACTCCGCACTCCCCTGCCACCTACCCTAAACTCTGCCACCCGCTACCAGCAATAAGCACTGAAGTGCCTGCGTAACAAGGTTGGATATCGCGAGCGCTTTTTGAACACACAATTTAGCTCGGAACTAAATGACGTGTGTCTCAAAAGTTATTTATTTTATTGGCAGGCTAATAATTTAGTTAGGTAAATTTTGTCTTAGTCTTAGATAATAAACTATATTTTCTTGTTGTAAGTTTTTTTTTTTTTTAACGTAGCGGAAGGAATTTTGATCAAATGTTGGTATTAATGGTAGTTTACGTCCTGGAATAGCACATAGAGTACTTTTAACCTAGATAAATGACCACGCGTGTGAAGCCGCGGGTACAGCTAGTAAATAAAATAGTGGCTCTGTGAGCTGTAGGTAGACCTCGCGAGTACAAACTTTTTTGCAAACAATCTACCGGTGCACAGTAGCACCATCTTGTTACCTTATTGTACAACTAACATTAATAACCAAGGTGCTCCATCATTCCCTACCTAGTAGGTAAAGGGCTAATTCCACCGATAGAAAACTAAAAGGGAGCAATGTACTGCATTTTGAGGAGCTATCCTGCTCATCACGCCGAAGACCCTCATTAGATCTTCACCAATTTTTTATGAGACTAACTTAAAGTTACTACCTTTCAAATAAAAAAAGAACCATCGAAATCGGATTTAATAAGGCGGAGATATTCAGTAGCCCCCTGTTTACCCTTTTTTGGGGAAAGTATCCCCTCAATGACACGAGGCTGATATGTTTGACATGCTGAACAATAACACAGCATTGAAAAACCAATTGTCTGAGTTAGACATTGCGTACGAAGATATGAGAGATCAGCGTGATCGTCTACAGCGCACCGTTGATTCCTGTATCCATGATCAAGACATATATGAGGCGGCCCTCAGGCAAATAAGGGATTTAGAGCAGGAGCTAAACCTTAATAGTGTTAGAGACATTAGATTTTTAATTTTAAAAAAAAACATTAGTTTGGAGATGGAAAATAATAACATTAAATTATATTCGGAGTTAATTGAAACTAACTCAAATAAATCAATAGAATGTAATAATATGTCAATAGTGGACCTGACTACACCTAAGTTTGTAAAAAGATACAACTCTAACGTTAAGAGCATTTTTTTTCAAACATTTTTTTTAAAAACATTTTTTTAAATGCTTTTTTTTAAATTAAATTTGAATAAAGAGCTTGATGAATGTTATAGATTATTAGGCTGCAATAATAGAGAAATAGATTACATGAATAGTAAAATTACTAGCTTAAAAAAACAATTGTGTGACTGAAACGGCAAATATGTGGCATCAAATAAGCAAATTAAAGCCCATATTGCAGCCATGGCTTGCTTGGTGGCTCAAAGCCCTAGCAGCTCTGATAAGTGCACCTCCAATGTTCAGGTCATAGAAAACCCCAGATCATTGCCTAACACATTCGGAGTAAAGAATAGCCCCGATGAAGTTCCTGAGCACAAGTCACCTGTGCAGGATCCTCTCGCTAACTATCCAATAAGCTCAGATTGTTTATCGAAGCCATCTGTGTGCGCTAGAAAAACTTTGGTATTCAGTGATCAAATAGGTTCAGGCATGGGCAGCCGGCTTCAAAATTGCTTAAATCAAATGTCTGTAATAATAGCTTCTCAGGTTTGCCACTAAAAGGTTTACAATCAAAAATAAGAAACTGTACATTTGTCAAATATACCACAATTGTATTACAATTAGATATTGTTGAGGCCCTCGTAGATATAGGAAGTATGGGTGTGGGCAGGATTATTGCCTGCTCATTCCTATACTCAAATAAAATGACGCAAACGCAAAAAGATCATGCCTATGATCTTAATTTGACATTATATAATTTGACTTGATTGATTGTATTTTGAAACCAACAATTTTGATAGAAAAAAAATAAGTTAAAATTATCTGTTAATTTAAACTGACTGCTAAGACAATGGAAAGGCCTGGTAACTTGCATATTTTTCATAACAATACAATATACGAGTACAGGGTCTTTCATTTAGAAGCGATGGTGGCCTAACGGTTCTGTAGTGCAATTTAGAATCCAACGATACCGGGTTCAAAACCTAGGCTACGCACCAATGACTTTTCTAAGTTATGTCCGGTTTTCCATCGCTCCGTGCTTCGGAGGGCACGTTAAGCTGTCGGTCCCGGCTGTTATTGATTAATAGCAGTCGTTAAGCCATGTCAGAGGCTCTCGGGCGGCTTGATAAACTCTGACATCAGAGTCCAGCACTATGTACCTCATACGACAAACAAACAAACAGGGTCTTTCCTCTTTCCAGCAAGGCATTAGAGTTAGAACTTTTTTAGACTTCTCTAAGGTCGATGTTATGTGTGTAACTGAGCATTGGTTCACGATAGGTACTTTGATACCATCCATTAGAAACTATGTGATTGGTAGTTCGTTCAGTAGAAAAAAAGCTAAGTCTCATGGTGGGACGCGGTAATGAGCCGCGAAGACAGAGAAAGAACTGGGATATGATAACAACCTGCCGACCAAGCTCGATCAAATCAGCTTTCAAACAGAAAAAAAAACAGGATCAAAGTCGGTCCATTGTTTTGGAAGCTACGTTGCCACAGGCAGAGAAACAGATAGATCATCATCATCAGCCTATACTTGTCCACTTCTGGATAAAATCTTCAAAATCCTAATGCACGCCACTGAGCTCGGTCTTCAGCTCTCCTCACACAGATATCTACACACGTTAAACTTATAACACCCCTCTTTTTGCGGTCGGGGGTTAATAAATAGCAACGGATGATGTTTTCTGTGTCTGCACTGATCTTGGGCAAAGATCTCTTACAAGGATCGCTTTTGCGATTATGGTTATGTAAGTACCTATTGGTCCAAATTTTTAAGCCCGAGGTCCGTGGCTTTGTGAGGAAGGAAAACTAGTTAAAGAAATAGATGTTAGATAGACATACGGTAAATCGTCAAAATTATAAGATACAAGCGAAATTTTCTAGCAGTATACTTTCGCGACAAACTGTGGATAATAATTAAGGCTTTTGACTGTGCGAAAACAAGAAACGTGGCCAAATAGGCGCAAGAGAAGCGAGCGTGACATTCTTTAAACGTTTTGTAGCTGTTGTAGCCGGGAAATCAGCCTAGCAATACAACACACGAGTGTAGAGATCGGACCGGGACAATTTGTAGCAGTGTATTTGTAAAACTAAAGATAGTTACGAGTCTCCTGTATCTGTGGAGATGCTCACGCCCAAAAACTATAAACACTTCACCACTGAACTAAGGTTGAAAAGGTTTGTAGGTTAGCCACTAACCCTCACTTAAACACTAACTGACATGCAGAGATTAATCGGCATTACACTCTGTCAAAATCTATTCAAAAATAAAGATTTCACACTAGTTAAAAGTTAGTTGACGTCTCTGAGTATGGAATTTATACCGTAGACTTATAATTGAATTGTATTTTAACAAAGATGTAATGAGCCGCGAAGACAGAGAAAGAACTGGGATATGATAACAACCTGCCGAGTGCGAGTCTAACTCGCGCACCGAGGGTTCCGTACCACCTATACATATTTGTTACGATATCCGCCTTAAGTAAAAAATTATGTATGAGTAGATCTTAAATCTATCTTCTACTAGTGACCCGCCCCGGTGTCGCACAAGTGTAATTTAGAAAAAAAAGAGGTGAAACGTGTTGTTCTCGCACACTTGACCTTCACTCCGCTTCGGAGGACGGCGGCGGCTTGCTTCGCTCGCCGCCTTCGCTACGTTCAGGTATAATAATAAAACGTGTTGTTCTCGCACACTTGACCTTCACTCCGCTTCGGAGGACGGCGGCGGCTTGCTTCGCTCGCCGCCTTCGCTACGTTCAGGTATAATAATAAAACGTGTTGTTCTCGCACACTTGACCTTCACTCCGCTTCGGAGGACGGCGGCGGCTTGCTTCGCTCGCCGCCTTCGCTACGTTCAGGTATAATAATAAAACGTGTTGTTCTCGCACACTTGACCTTCACTCCGCTTCGGAGGACGGCGGCGGCTTGCTTCACTCGCCGCCTTCGCTACGTTCAGGTATAATAATAAAACGTGTTGTTCTCGCACACTTGACCTTCACTCCGCTTCGGAGGACGGCGGCGGCTTGCTTCGCTCGCCGCCTTCGCTACGTTCAGGTATAATAATAAAACGTGTTGTTCTCGCACACTTGACCTTCACTCCGCTTCGGAGGACGGCGGCGGCTTGCTTCGCTCGCCGCCTTCGCTACGTTCAGGTATAATAATAAAACGTGTTGTTCTCGCACACTTGACCTTCACTCCGCTTCGGAGGACGGCGGCGGCTTGCTTCGCTCGCCGCCTTCGCTACGAAACGTGTTGTTCTCGCACACTTGACCTTCACTCCGCTTCGGAGGACGGCGGCGGCTTGCTTCGCTCGCCGCCTTCGCTACGAAACGTGTTGTTCTCGCACACTTGACCTTCACTCCGCTTCGGAGGACGGCGGCGGCTTGCTTCGCTCGCCGCCTTCGCTACGAAACGTGTTGTTCTCGCACACTTGACCTTCACTCCGCTTCGGAGGACGGCGGCGGCTTGCTTCGCTCGCCGCCTTCGCTACGAAACGTGTTGTTCTCGCACACTTGACCTTCACTCCGCTTCGGAGGACGGCGGCGGCTTGCTTCGCTCGCCGCCTTCGCTACGAAACGTGTTGTTCTCGCACACTTGACCTTCACTCCGCTTCGGAGGACGGCGGCGGCTTGCTTCGCTCGCCGCCTTCGCTACGTTCAGGTATAATAATAAAAATCTTTGTAACAGCTGGACCGATTTTGACGGTACTTTCACTGGCAGATAGCTGATGTTATAATGAGTAGCAAAGGCTACTTTTATTTTAGAATAAAAAGTAGGGTTCACGCAAAAAATAAGCCATGATGTTGGACTACGCGAACACAGCATTAATATAAAACTTCCGTGAAAAGTTATTTAACTGATGGTGAAAACCGCATTAAAATCCGCGTAGTTTAAAAGATTAAGCATTACAGACAGACGACGGAAAGCGACTTTGTTTTATACTATGTACTAGCTGTGCCGGCGGTTTTGCCCGCGTGGTCGTTTCATTTAAAAGTAGCCCATACGTGTTTTTCCAGGACCAAAAGTACCTATAAAGTAAAATATACTACATTTCTTCAAAATTCGTTCAGCCGTCAAATTGTTTTTTTATCGATTGCTCGGCTAGAAAAAACTATTTGCGATTGCTCGGCATCTAATCATCAGATTAATATACCAATTACCACAGTTTTCAAGTCAAACCCTAAGCTATCCAAAAGTGAAAACCAAAGCGCGAACCTTTTCGTGGGCCTTAGTGGTCAATGTAATGTGTTGTACAAAAAAACTAAAGAAAAACCCTTAGCTACCCGTCCACTAATAATTAATAATACATTTAAATTCTCATATTAATTGTACAAATTCTCTTGGAAGTAAAAGATAATTTTGTACATTATTGGTCATTGATAAATGATAATGAATTTCAATGATAAATTTCCAGCAGTTACTTTTGTAGTGCACACAAACTGCACAGCGATAAACTGAAATACTTAATTTAAATTTAGGACCATTTGATAACATGCAAAAACGTAATTATTGTACGTAGATGTTTTAACGCTCATATTATGTACGTAGATGTTTTAACGCACATATTATGTACGTAGATGTTTTAACGCACATATGTGGTCGACATGTCTTGGAAAGTTAAATCGTAGGCCAATTGCAGAGGAACTTCTGAATCGCATTATAAACGTGTGAGCACCAGACGCACAGAATCCACAGAAAAATTCAGTCAGTCTGTGTTCGACCGGCATACAAGTCGGCACACACTCGGCAGCCGGCTGTTACCTAAACTACGACAAGTTCGCGAATAGTGTTGTGAATTTACTGAAACTATGACCGTGTGTGCTGTGATCATAATCATTGTGCATTGATCGGAAACTTTTACACAGGTATTAGAATATTTCACAGTTATTATCTTTACTTTATAGGTATCGCGAATTATCGGGATTGCTGATCGGAACTCGGTAAATAAAAGATCGTTGATCCCACTTAAAAGTTAATTGTTTGTTCGATTCGGCATTTAGAGTGCATTATATTTAGGGACCGCCTTATAATAGGCTTGTGTAATTTATTTTTACATCAGTTTTTTACACTTATGTTGTTATTTAAACTTAAGTATTTTAATAAGTATAATAATGCTAGTTAGTTTTAGTATTGTCGATGAAATTAGATCCTCGTGTGTCGATGCCTTGAAAAGGCGTATCCGAACTGGAGATTTAAAGTATAAAAAACGTAAACATTGCTATCTGGCATTGTAAACAGAGGGTTATTATTAGAGGCACTAACTATGGGATCATATGTTTAAAGTGCAATGCACCGTCAGAGAAAGCAATGCTTGCCTAATTCAGTAACTACCTAGGGAAGTAGGTACGCAGGTATAGGTAATTCAGTAGGAAAGTAATAAGTATAAATTAGGAAGTATACAAGAAGTCTCCATTACAATCACAATGCTGTTTATTTTCAAGTTTGCATCATGTACTATATGTTTTTTTACTAAAGTTAATAATTAATTAATAACATTATTAGGTAGGTACATTTAGTTAATTATTGGTAGGTTTATAAGTATAATACTTAGGTACAGCAGCACTCCGGAAACCGAGACATCTTTCCTAAATGTGTTCCTAACATCCTTTAGAAGTAAGAAGGTACATATGTAAGTAGTTACTTAATATTTACACTTACACTCCATTATCTAAATAGGTACCTAGCTATCTAGGTTAAGTGCCCTTTATCTCACGTTCCATTGCCATCACTCGTTAGTCGTTATGTCTAACAGCAAGAGATTTTAAAGCAGTTAAAAATAATTATAGTTATATGCAATTTATCACGGATTATTATCATCAAGATATAATACAGTGACCGTAATGCCAATAAAACGAGTAAAACCCCGTCAGTCGTGGGACGCGCGACCGCTGCCGGCCTAACGCTGCCCGTCGTCAGCCGGACTTCGTTTTTTTCCTTTTTACACGGTTACCTGTTCCTTCAACGGGTATCGCGTCCACCACGGCTGGTTAGGTTAACAAGTGCACCGGTCAGGGGTGTTCAACCTGCTTATATTTATGGACCAATCTTTATAGCTTTTACATTTTGAATTACTTAGATACCTGTTATGTTTTAACATTTTTCTAGCATAGCAACAAGTGCAAAAGGACTTGCTAAGATCAGATAGACCATAAAACTTATCAGTTTTATATTTAAGTTTTAGAGTTTCGTAGTCCAACAAGGAACTCATATAAGATCGACCATTATACGTCTCCGTCCGCCGCCCGCCGCGCCGTGCCAGCACAAAATACTAAACTTCCAGTCTGTTACAACATCACGTGCCACCTCCCCATACATTCATTCTGTCATGTAGGTAAACAAAAGGTACCTACATAGTTACTTGAGTAAATACGACGTGGATTTGCCCATTAATATTGGAAATTCAATATCAGCTAGTCACCACAATACACAAGCACAAACATGTTAGCACAACTAGGTATTAGGTATATTAAAACCACAATCATAGAGTCACGCCAAGCAATAGGTGACACAGTTACCTATAGTATAGCGATCTATGTTGACCCGTGGTTTCAGACTCTAGATCCAGTGTGCGGTAGTGTGGTGACAGGCTATAAATATTTCGTGGTCTGCAAAGCTGCAGGTCATTAGCACGACTTATCGCCAGGATGTGTCGGGATGTGGGCCGCGAACTGACGTGCTGACCCAAACATGCAGTTTGCCTCATTTTCCATATTCGCAATCGCCGCTACGATTCGATATCCAATTTTATTACTGTAGGAACCTTATCAAAATCTATCATTTCATAATATGTGCATTTAATTGATTCCGGAAGTGTTGCAGAGTAGGCAATAGTAACAAGATAGGTATAGGTGTACACACAACATATATCAAGTAGGTATCTACTATAATAAATAGATTAAACATCATAAGTGTAACACTTATGAAGTTTATGAAGCTTCCTTCGGAGAAAACCCCATCCAAGTGCGTGTCGGACAAATAGATACTAGGGTTGCCGTAGCCAGGACCATGAGCAATAAAGCTGTGAAGACAGCATTGCAATCGATCAAGACGCTTTTACGTGATACGCCAACAAAGTTGTTGTTACGGTTGGATTATGCCTCTCACTCTGGAATTTGTTCAGAAATGACGCGAGCATAAAATGCGTTAACTTGGTCGGCTATATCTCGTAAACTAGTAGATACTAGATAGCCGTGATAATTTTGTTAGTAATTTTTACTTCGGTACTTTATGAGTATGACTTAGAGTAAAACCTCAATAAATAAAACTCATTAATATTTTAAAATACCTATTCATCGAGACCCTACTCGATGGGTTACAAAACATTTTTTCTTCTTCACTTTTCAAGCAATGGAGCACTAATATCTATACATGTGCCAAATTTCAACTTTGTACTGTTAATAGTTTCTGAATAAAATGGCCGTGACATACAGACAGACATACGGACAGACGAACATGGAGAAACCAAGGTCATGGTTCCTTGTTTGACTACTGAACCCTAAAAATATATTTTATCAGCATTATACCTTTACCTAAACAGGCACGAAATGGTTGTGGGTTTTTACTATAATTTAACAACGATAAACTGTGCGAATCAGTTTGGTTTCACGAAAAATGTAGATTAAGGCCAGGCTCCAAGGTTACATTTTCCCACTCCCCTGCCACCTACCCTGCACTCTGCCACCCACTACCCGCAATAAGCACTGAAGTTCCTGCGTAACAAGGTTGAATATCGCGAGCGCTGTTTGAACACACAATTTAGCTTGGAACTAGATGACGTATGTCTCAAAAGTTATTTATTTTATTGGCAGGCTAATAATTTAGTTGAATACATTAAATTTTGTCTTAATCTTAGATGATAAACTATATTTTCTTGCTGTGAGATTTATTTTAGAGATAAAACTTAAGCCGTTGAGTAGAAAAATGTAAACATTAATAAAAATAAAGTATTTTTTAATAAGAAAATGTATCGAATGAAATTCTGTTAATCATGTTTTTGTCTTAGTCTAAGAGAGATAAAGATCTCAAAAACATGTATGTTGAGTTTCACATTTATCAGGTTTGCGGTTGACCTAGCATATTTATGCAAAAAACCCTTAAAAAGCAGAGCCTGGTCTTAACGATAGTCATCAGCTGCTGGCGCTGACACACTTTTGATACGCTTTATATTAGCTTCACTTTGGAAGACCTTTGGACGCTATTTTGACCCACTTTAAACGGTCAGATTTCATTCAAATTTTGCACACGAAGCACAGTTTTTTTTAATTCGAAGAAAAAAAAAAAGTAGAAAATAAATAATAGTTTAAAAAAACTGTGCGTGTTTTTTAGTTTTTTAAACTATATTTTTTTTCATTATTGAAGCTTGGGAGAAGTCACAGGATGAAATTTGTGTGTTCTGTGATCTTACTAAGGCGTTTGATTATGTAGATTGTGGACCACAGAACGCTAATTCGTAAACTACTTCATTAGGTACCTACATACCAAGTTACCAACGGTGTTCGTGAACATAGCTTGATCTTATAAAATCTCACTTGATATGTAGGCAACAAAAAAATGGCCTAACGTTATGCGAGACAGGCGTGAAAATAGGCGTGCCGCAGGGTTCAATACTAGATCCATTTTTATTATTAGTTTATATTAATTAATTAAACGTAAATATCAAATTGAATTGGAACTATTTTTGTTTGCTGACGACACTTTATTTATTTTCAAAGTTGATACATACGGAACTCGAGCACATACACAAAATTAAAAGTAAATTTTTGAAATTTATATGCTTAAATCTTTGAGTAATACCCTAGTGGTGAATTATGGAGGGATATTTTGATATTCCACCCCTAAGGGCACAGAATAAATAATAAGACTCCTTACTAAAGGGGAGGTAATGTTTGATTAAGCGGGCAAAGCCGCGGGGCGCATCTAGTACTGCAAAAGATGCCTGTTCAGGTTAAAATGGGACCGCAAAAAATTTTGAAGTTTTTTTCATAGAAGTATGTTCTCATATAAAAGCTTGATACCGCGTAATTTTTATTTACTAGCTGTGCCCGCGGCTTTGCCTGCGTGGTAATTTCTGTGGGTTAAAAGTAACCTATGTGTTATTCCAGGTAACCTATGTGTTGTTAACTTCATTCAGACGTCAAATGTTTTTTTATCGATTGCTCGATTTCTACTTATCGGATTGAGATACCAAGTACACCAGTTTTTAAGTCAAACCCTAAACTATCCAACAGTGAAAACCGCATCGCAATCAGCCTAGTAGTTTTTACGTGATACGCAAACAAACAAACAAACAAACAGAGAGGCACGACTAAAAAAAAAACTTGTATAGTAGCTTATTTTATGTACCTAGACCTTCTTTTTTAATTATCTTCTTTGTACAGACTTTTTGGTACCTATTACTTTAATTATAAGTAACGATACTTACCGAGTATTTGTTATGAAATACAAGTAGTAGTTACTCGTATATGTAATTACTTAACATTTATCGACTCGTGCTAATTTGGGGTTATCACTTCTTGCTCAATAAATTAAGCGCCAGTACAATAACAAGACCTATGACCTTTTTACCCGACTGTGGAGGATTATGTGTTTATATACTTATGTATAGGCCAAGGCCTTAGGCAGGGAAATGTCTTATTAAACGACCCACCGTTTTATACACGGAAAGAGTGGAGATCGAGTTTTACTGAATTTTTACTATAAAATTACTAAATGTTTAGGTTAACTGGGCCCTTAATCGCTATGACCATTCACACACGTAACGCGTCACGTTGTGGAATCATTTGGCAAATTACGAACAACTCCACGGAGTGGTCATAGCAAATAAGTGCCCTGGAAACGACATGGAAATTCTATTCCTTTTATTTGTTTTTGGTGATTTTTACTAAGAGAGAAAGTAAAATAAAGTATTTACCAAATGATGTTTTCAATTAAAAGTAATGTCTACATAAATTCAAACATCGCAATGTATCTACGTTTTTTTTATATTGTTAGGACCCCTGAGCGATTTAACTTCTTTGGCTTTGACTTTTTTTTTTTAACTTTTTTTTTCGACAATAAGGGTGACGCTGGTGGTGGCGGGTGGGGACCCGCATACATAGACTGTTAAACTCATTACCATTCCCTTGCTTCGCCGTACTCGGGTAAAAATACTCTGGTCCAAAGCACGACGACCCGACAAAGTGAATTCCTGGCTACAACTTTGTGTATGTTCCTTTGGCGCGTCCTACAGTCTACACGGCTTGATGGACTTTGATAAATGAGGCATCACGAGAGTGACATAGGATGTATGAATGAAGTATGAAAAAAACTAATATTGCGGCATACCGCTACCATATTGTATTTCCAAAGGAACAAAAAAGTGACCAAAACCTATCGAGTGAGGTATCAAAATATTTTTGAATTTGAAATATTAGATGCAGCGGAGGCATCATTCATTTTATTTCTCCTTTGACGGGATCTGGCGATCTGGAGAGCTACTCCTCAAGCCTTATAGTCTTACACTTTGACGGGATCAGCTAGAACCTGGCGAGCTACTCCTCAAGCCTTATAGTCTTACACTTTGACGGGATCAGCTAGAACCTGGCGAGCTACTCCTCAAGTCTTATAGCCTTACACTTTGACGGGATCAGCTAGAATCTGGCGAGCTACTCCTCAAGCCTTATAGTCTTACACTTTGACGGGATCAGCTAGAACCTGGCGAGCTACTCCTCAAGCCTTATAGTCTTACACTTTGACGGGATCAGCTAGAACCTGGCGAGCTACTCCTCAAGCCTTATAGTCTTACACTTTGACGGGATCAGCTAGAACCTGGCGAGCTACTCCTCAAGCCTTATAGTCTTACACTTTGACGGGATCAGCTAGAACCTGGCGAGCTTCTCCTCAAGCCTTATAGTCTTACATTTTGGACGAAGATAGGTTAGTTCACTTTTAATGTCCGTCTGTTCGCGCATCATGTTAAGACTGCTGGACCGATTGCGACGCGATTGTCACTGTTGGATTGCTTTGATTTTGACTTAAAATCTGGTGTACTTGGTATCTCGATCCGATGAGTTGGAGTCAAGCAATTTAATAAAAATTCATAATTTTAAAAGTGTGGTACTATAAAGTTTTCAAGGCCAATGTATTACGCCGTGAATTTTATTTATTTACAAACAATATAATCTAAAACTAATAATATCGATTGCGCGACTAACATTAGAAGCTGAGATAAACGTTGCTCTATTCGAGTAGGCACAAGAAACCAACACGAACTAGATAAATGGTTGGTGATCCCACAACAAAGCTCCAGTGCTGACTATTCTTTTTTATCAACACCTTTTGTACGTATAATTTGACATCGGGAGCGAGTAGAAAAAACTAGTAAACTAGTATAACACATTCGTTTTTGACAGGGGATATTTGATGAAGTCGTCGGTTTTTTACGTGGGCCGGCCGATTCTCACGGTAACTTCATTGTGGGAGCACGTCCCAAACGGGCCCAATCAATTATGTTAACTGTGATCATTTTGGTTCTCTTCATTTTTTTGTGGGGCTCGAGTCGAGACGGGCTCTGTATGGTCGACAAACAAATTATACGCCAGTTAAACGCCTGATAATGGATTGTCGTTAATAACTTTTTAGGTACCTTGGTATTTTGCAATTGAATTCTCGTGTACATGTTTGATCGAAAGTATGTACTTATTTTATCAGAGTTCATCAACTTCCCTAGAGCTTCATCATCATTATCATCACCGTCAGCCGCATAGAAATAATTTATCTAAGCCGTCAGCCCGTGTCAGCCCACTGCTGGACACAGGCCTCGCCCAGAGCACGCCACTGAGCCCGATCTTCGGCTCTTCTTTTCCAACTGTTATTGCCAGCTAGAGATTACCGCAAAGGTTTTTTGGTGTTCATGAAAATCATAATTATCAACTTAGTTTGATTTTATGATCACAATAAATAATAGTACAAGTACAGAGGGATAACTGAGTAAAGTCATTTAACTAAATAGCGACTCTCGCTACAACAATATAAAGTGCAATTTAACTCGCACAGCGCTGCGATCTTTCAATTATATTTACCTAAAAGGCGCTCGCCCACCGCGTTCAGGCTAGAATTCACCGCATCACAACGCGCGAGAACTTCCATTGCTCTAACCGTTTCAGAATCGCTCTGTCCCTTTTTCGCTCGGTAGGGTTGCATTAAGATATGACTAGGTACTTGTACTACTAATTATTCTGTGATATGTTATGACTTAGATATTGTAACCGAATAAATAAGTAATAATGTATTATGTTATTACTTATTATTATAAATTAAAATAGTTCTATTACATACAATGACATTCTCATCAGAATAGACCTACTACCTCATTTTTACTACCTACCTATCCCGTTTTCAGAACGCCGATAAGTTTAGTGAGATACCTAACTACGTATAAGTGTCGTTGGTTGATTATGATTATATCCTATAGGTATTGCACTTTGATGAATAAAGGTGTCTGAATTCCTTGCTTTATAATGAGTGAAAGTCGTCATTTCTATTCAAACAGCCGAATGCTGTGCAATACCTTCTAGGTTACTTCTTGGTACTCATAATTAAAACACGAATAAAATTTGTCAATAACTTTACGTAAGTAGATACTTTATCGCTAAGTACAAGGCGCGCGACTCATCGAGCGCACGCTTGACACTCGACTGAACGGACCCGAATATTGCGCCCTCGAATTTATTTGTACTTGTTGCGGAGTGCGACCGTCCTGGCCAGGACAAGTGGCGAAAGTAATAAAAAAAAGAAACTGCTCCCTCTTGTGCCGTTGTGTTAGTGGTAGGAACAATTTTTTTAACCAATGATGTTTGCGCATTGCAGGGTTACACCTGCAATGCGCAAACATCATTGGTTAAAAAAACCTTGAGCATATTTTACGTGACCTCCAAACAAGACTGAATGATAGTGTTTGTTAAATTTTAGCCCATTCTACCTAATAGCATAGCCCGGACTACTACTGATCCGCAAGCGGACTTTACGAGGTAGTAAACTATAAGGTTGTCTGAACTATATGTTTCAGTTGTGCAGCATGTGGCGGTCGGCAGGAATGGGCGCGCGCGTGTGCGCGGGGGTGGCGCTGGCGATGTCACTCACACTGGGCGCGGGGCGCCGCGAGTACAAGGAGGACGGCAAGCAGCACGACATCTCGCTCTGGATCGACGAGCGACAAGTGCGCATGTTCAGCGGTGAGGACCTACCTGTAGTACTACATCACGTGGCACTGGCGATGTCACTCACACTGGGCGCGGGGCGGCGCGAGTACAAGGAGGACGGCAAGCAGCACGACATCTCGCTCTGGATCGACGAGCGACAAGTGCGCATATTCAGCGGTGAGGACCTACCTGTAGTACTACATCACGTGGCGCTGGCGATGTCACTCACACTGGGCGCGGGCGCTGGCATAAATAATAGCTGACGAGACCATAAGTTTTTAGGTTTTTGGCAATCAAAATTTTGTAGATGCTACGGAAGGCATTATATGATTCAAACGGTAATCGATATCTCAGCTCAGCAGAGTCATCAAGTAGTAAAACGACTACCGCGAAAACGATCCGGGTTCGATTTCCGTTCCCAATAGATTCTGTTCACTATGACAATTTACAAAAATAGTAAAAATTTGTATATAGTATGTATTTACCTACCTATAGTGTAGGTAACTACTTATTTACATATTCAATTTCAATTTTGGGACTAGATCTTCTCTACCCAGGTATATAGACTTGTTTACAAATTAAATTACAATTTTGTGACTAGATGTTCTCTCCCCAGGTATATCGACTTGTTTACAAATTAAATTACAATTTTGTGACTAGATGTTCTCTCCCCAGGTATAACGACTTGTTTACAAAATTAATTACAATTTTGTTACTAGATGTTCTCTCCCCAGGTATATCGACTTGTTTACAAATTAAATTACAATTTTGTGACTAGATGTTCTCTCGTCAGGTATATCGACTTGTTTACAACATAAATTTATATTTAGTGGCTAGTTGATCTCTCCCCAGGTATATCGACTCAATTTAGAGACTAGATGCACTCTCGTCAGGTTTATCGACTTGTTTACAAATTCAATATAGTGACTAGCTGTTCTCTCCCCAGGTATATCGATGCAAGTGTACGCGATCGTGAACGGGCACGTTTCCCCCTACGTGCTCGACCCCAACTTCTCCCACAAGCTGCCCACCATCCCCTCCGAGGTGGGGTACGTCAACTTTACGTGGCGCTCGCGCAAGAAGTACTTCTACAATTTTGACACGCTCACGTCGTCGGACCTTAATATTCTGAAGCCGCCGGTGTTGTCGATTAAAACGCAGGGGCGGGTGCCTAAGACTCCTAAAGGTTGGTATTCGGTTTTTTTTAACTTGTATTTTGACGTGAATACGTTTCTATTTGCTTCCATAGGGAGACAATCCAAAAAACGGATGATAATAATATCGTGGTATGTTTGGTGTTGTATCTATCATCGACATCTAAAATTTAATAACACCAATCGATAGCTTAAGGATCAAATAATTTATTACGTTGAGTGAGAGCTGTGTCGCATCGCGCGGAGTTGAGGGAGAAGCGCCGCAATATTGAGGTCATTTCGCAGCGTCATGTAATTTCTACGATGTTCGATTGAGTTTCAATCGTCGAGTGAAGCGGTGCCGCCCAACCAACACACTAGTGGAAATTGCAGCCTATTTTGTAACTTTAAGATGTATAATAGCAGCATTAGAGTACAGGAAGCAGTTTTAAGTTGCTTAACTGCTTCCGCGAACGTCTGTAAGTACAAAATGTACCAAAAGTTGCAGTATCGGAATCAAATACCACCCTTGTCTTTATAATAGTTTATTCTAGAACCAATTTACCACTTACACCTTTTATAGAGAGTTATGAAGAGCATTTGTTACTGAAAGTTTTATGTTACTGTTATACGCCGCTCAACTGCATAAGAGAGTTAATTGTAGGCCATATATAGCAGTTGCATAAGAGTTCGAATAACCACTCTTGTTCTACTAGAAGTTCCATAATAGGGGTAATAATATACTCTAATAAAGACTCAAGTTTCAAAAAGACAATCAACGTAACTAAAGATCTACTTGAGGTCCTTAAAATGGAACAAGAGCTACCTTGAGTAATACAATAGGTATTATTTGCACCGTTGTATAGACTTAATCAATCCGCCATTTCTCAAGAAAATTGTCTATTTACTTGCAAAATTCTGACATTACAATGATGTGTTTCATTGAAATTAACTAAGTCAATATACAAACAACCAATTGCAGATAATAAACTGTCGATACTTAATAAAAATACTAAATCATTTTATTTGAAAAAGCCAATACTATTAAGCAAATATTTCTTCCATTTTGATGTTATTTCGAAAGCGCTTAAAAATTACTGGATAAACACCATAAATATACACAGGAAACATGAAAGCGTTTTTATCCTTTCGTGTTTAACAAAATTTCAAGGCACATATGAATTATTTACTTAACAATAAATTTAATGATGGCTGATTACAATATTAATTACACTTTACCATTTTGACATACAATACATTCATTCATTTTCGTTCACTCATTCACAAAAGTAGCTTTATAAAAGTGTTAGTGTGGCGTTAATCATCCGTTGCAGCTCTTGAGGCACCATTTTACTACCCTTGTATAGTTGTAATGTAACTAAAGGCTATATAAAAATGTGCCCAAAATGGTTCTAGAGCTGCTGCATTAGACCTCTAGAGCACGCTCTAACACTCACGTCTTAGCACCTTTGGGCATAATCAGATTGGCTCTAAAGGCATTATGCAACTAGTTTGTGTTGGTTGGGGGGGAACTTAAAAGAATGAAGACGTGCGTCCGAGCGGATACGTCACGAAATAGAAAATAAACGGAAGTGCAATGTGTGCGGAGGGGAGGGGGCTTAAATGTTATCTATTATTCAAACCCAATTAAAATAAGGGTTTGTTAGTGTGCAGAATAGGTATTTTATTTTATTTGTTTTAGTTTGGCGACAGCGGTTCCATTTACGTGGTGTGGAGACCACTTCCCCTTTATTTTTCTATTTCGTAAATATAAGCGAAAACTGAAAAAGCCCTATTGTATTCATTATATCCAATTTCAGCTTTGTTGATTCAGGCTGTTTGTTTTCCATAAGTGTAAAACAAAACACACGGATGTGATGAGCAGGATTGTTTATTTCTCAGTCAGTTATTCGTATCTACGTATGTTTATCCGTTGTCTATTACCCATAGCATATGTTATCCTAGTTTGGGGCTAGGTAATCGGAGTGTTTCTTTAACTAGCGTTATTTTTACAGAATTCAGTGTGGTATTGCCCTGCGTCGGCAGCAGCAACGGAGTGGCCACTTTCGAAATAGGGTTGGTACTCAAAAACGGCCGAGGGCTACCCCTCAAAGGCACCCCTTTAAGGTTAACCCTAAAGAAGGAATGCGCACAGAGAGGTGTGTATTTAGAAAGGACAGGTATTGTATCGCCCACGCATTTTTAACACTTACATGCCTGTGTTTTTGTTGATGTTACAAAAGTAAAAAAAACTCGCCCTTTTAATCGTACCATAATTAAACTAACGAAGTTTCGAACCCTCAATATATCGAAGGCACCCAATAAACCGAAACAGCTTCAAAAACACAGACATAACGCTTCTATTTAGTATCTCAAATTACTCGTATAACAATAATATCCCGAGTTTTAACTGTGCCCATTCACCGCATTTGATCCAATCAACGAACGCTCGTAAAGCTATTAAGCCACATAACGAATGTTCCAGAATAAATGAACATTACATTTCATCTATTTTCAGCTCGTGTGCTTACGCTACTAATATAATAGGTACTTACGTGATGTCGGTTACTGGTACTTCACCGCACTGCGTCGCCCGCGCCCGTCTCGTTCTCATTTTGAACAATGTGATCGTTGACGTTTTATTGCGGGTTTGTTTCGTGATGTTTTGAAGGAATATTTCGACAAAACATTCAAGACGAAACCTAAACAAGCACAAATTAAAAATGTATGTAAACCCCCCCCCCCCCCCCCCCCCCCCCCCTCCCTCCCCGTTATAGCTAAGGAGCATCTCAATCACATCAGTTTTCGAACATCAAAAATCGTTATCCCTTTCCGTGCACGGTTGTCTGGAAGAGATCGCTCTGAGCGATAAGACCGCCCATTGTGATACTTTATTATTAAATTTGTTTTTTTTAGTTGTAAGATTTTTATTTGTATGGTTCAATAAAGAGTTATCTATCTATCTATCTATCGTTCCTTCCATTTGAGAGCTACGGTCGTCACCCCCATTCTAGCTAAGAACCATCTCGTTTACCTCAGCCTTAAAACATGGAAAACCGCATCAAAATCTGTCCTTTCGTTTAGGAGCTACGATGCCACAGACAGACACACACAGTGATACACACCCTAAACACCCGTCTCTTTGTTGGGGGGTTAATAAAGTGTCATTAAGCTATAATCCGTGACGTCGTGTACCCCTGCCCTTGATTTTGTTGACTTGATTGCCGCGTGCGCGCCTGTCCTGTACCCGCAGGCGGAACTAACATGAATGCCTTGTTTCCGGGCTGTCGCCGAGCGCGCTGATTGGCTGGCTTCGCGATGCCTCTGCCTGCTCACAGCATTTGCGTTTTTAGGTTGGTATCATATTTTGCTTGCTACTTCTTACATAATACTTTCTGTCCATCATAAACATAGTTTATTACAACTAATGGCTCATTTCATTACATAGAATACTAAAAGCACTTGACTATGTCATGCCCGGAGGTTAAAATGCCACACTAACAAGATAATTATGTACTCCACAAAGAGTACATAATTACGCATAACTGATTTTAATATTTGAAATAAAACCTAGCACTACGCACATCGACTTCTACGTCTGTGAACCCATTACGTCATCAAAGAAACATCTGTTTTGCGCTGTGAACACGTCACTCTTGCATTAAGAATAATAACTTAACCATAATGTGTAATTTTATAACATCTTACATTAATTATTATTTACGAATTTCTTAGTTATTACTAAGAAATTTCTAGAAAAGGGCGAGTTATTGTTTTGTTTGCATTGCTTCTTATAGTTGTTGTTGTATAAGTGGGTACATACTCGTAATGTTGGTATGCCTATCGAACCTGTGCGGGGTAGCGAAGCGGAGAAAATCCACCAATAGAACCGCATCATTTCTCTATCACGACACAACAAAGCTATCCTATTGGTGTATTTTTTCTAAGTATGCTATCTCATTTTGCTCTAGTAGGTACTCAGTCGGCCTATCGTTCTGTTGTTACCCAGGGCCGGACCCCGAGTGCGACAAGAAGTGCGCCAACCAGGGCTGGTGCAACAACGACAAGATCTGCCAATGTCCTGAGGGCTACATGGGGCAGGACTGTCGCACGGCGCTCTGCTACCCGCAGTGCATGAACGGCGGCAACTGCACCGCACCCGGCGTGTGCTCCTGCCCGCCCGGGTACCAGGGTCGCAACTGCGAGGGAGGTGGGTACAATGCACTGCGCCCAGCGTGTACTCCTGCCCGCCCGGGTACCATGGCCGCAACTGTAAGGGAGGTGGGTACAATGCACAGCGTACGGCGTGTGCTCCTGCTCGCCTGGGCAACAGGGTCGCAACTGTGAGGGAAGTGGGTACAATGCACTGCGCCCGGCGTGTGCTCCTACCCGCCCGGGTTCCAGGGTCGCAACTGTGAGGGAGGTGGGTACAATGCACAGCGCCCGGCGTGTGCTCCTACCCGCCCGGGTTCCAGGGCCGCAACTGTGAGGGAGGTGGGTACAATGCACAGCGCCCGGCGTGTGCTCCTACCCGCCCGGTTTCCAGGGCCGCAACTGTGAGGGAGGTGGGTACAATGCACAGCGCCCGGCGTGTGCTCCTACCCGCCCGGGTTCCAGGGCCGCAACTGTGAGGGAGGTGGGGACAATGCACAGCGCCCGGCGTGTGCTCCTACCCGCCCGGGTTCCAGGGCCGCAACTGTGAGGGAGGTGGGTACAATGCACAGCGCCCGGCGTGTGCTCCTACCCGCCCGGGTTCCAGGGTCGCAACTGTGAGGGAGGTGGGGACAATGCACAGCGCCCGGCGTGTGCTCCTACCCGCCCGGGTTCCAGGGTCGCAACTGTGAGGGAGGTGGGTACAATGCACATCGCCCGGCGTGTGCTCCTACCCGCCCGGGTTCCAGGGTCGCAACTGTGAGGGAGGTGGGGACAATGCACATCGCCCGGCGTGTGCTCCTACCCGCCCGGGTTCCAGGGTCGCAACTGTGAGGGAGGTGGATACAATGCACATCGCCCGGCGTGTGCTCCTACCCGCCCGGGTTCCAGGGTCGCAACTGTGAGGGAGGTGGGGACAATGCACAGCGCCCGGCGTGTGCTCCTACCCGCCCAGGTTCCAGGGTCGCAACTGTGAGGGAGGTAAGGACAATGCACAGCGCCCGGCGTGTGCTCCTACCCGCCCGGGTTCCAGGGTCGCAACTGTGAGGGAGGTGGGTACGATGCACAGCGCCCGGCGTGTGCTCCTACCCGCCCGGGTTCCAGGGTCGCAACTGTGAGGGAGGTGGGTACGATGCACAGCGCCCGGCGTGTGCTCCTACCCGCCCGGGTTCCAGGGTCGCAACTGTGAGGGAGGTGGGTACGATGCACAAAGCCCGGCGTGTGCTCCTACCCGCCCGGGTTCCAGGGTCGCAACTGTGAGGGAGGTGGGTACGATACACAGCGCCCGGCGTGTGCTCCTACCCGCCCGGGTTCCAGGGTCGCAACTGTGAGGGAGGTGGGTACGATGCACAGCGCCCGGCGTGTGCTCCTACCCGCCCGGGTTCCAGGGTCGCAACTGTGAGGGATGTGGGGACAATGCACAGCGCCCGGCGTGTGCTCCTACCCGCCCGGGTTCCAGGGTCGCAACTGTGAGGGATGTGGGGACAATGCACAGCGCCCGGCGTGTGCTCCTACCCGCCCGGGTTCCAAGGCCCGGCGTGTACTCCTGCCCGCTCGGGTACCAGGGCCGCAACTACGAGGAAGGTGGTACACTGCACCATGCTCGTAACTAATGATTTTTACTTGTATTATTTAAATTGTGTATTCATTTGTAGTGTTCGTAACTCGCTCTGATATGTACCAGAGCAACAGGAGGTTAGTTGTTTTGTTTTGGCCGGGCTGTGACTTTAGGATTCTAGTTATATTTTGAGAACTATGGCCTGTGCCAACTCCTTTGTATGAAATAGTAGCGATTAGTCTACGAATAATAATATATTATTATATACAATACAAACGTAATATTATAATAATTAACAGCGGCTAGTACTTGATTTGATCATATCCTTATACATGGCGTAGAACAAATCAATATTTAGATGATCTACTTCAACGGACGATTCTTATACAAAGGTACTTTTCAGGTAATTATTACCTTGAGTTAGAAAGAAAAAAAAAACATATGAGTTTTAATATGTTATACCTATTTTATTGGAAATATATACAGTTAAATAAGCCAACAATGATACCTCCATGTTTTGTAAGCGTCTTCAGTCACATAACGACCAAAGGGCGCACTTTCCTCCCCAACATTATTATGATCTAAGTATTTATCTAGTTTTCTTAACGTTTTACAAATCCCAAGATGCATCGACTTAAGAAATCGATTGAAACAACGTAAAAAAGTTATTTATCAAAACCTTTTTTAAACAAAACTAACCACGGATCAAAGAGTTTTGAGATTTCTTAGCTAGTCTGTGGCAAATAACATAGCTAGACATTTGTGATTATTTGCATAGTAGGATAAGATTCTATTACGCAGTAGGGCAGGATGCAATGTTTTTTCGGTCATTTTTGTTCATTTAGATGTCTGTCTCCGGTAAACGAGCTAGGTATATGACAGGGATTGAACTACGACCAGGCATAGCTGGTTGTTTCTTCAGGGGATTGAACGACTAACTTGGCCGGTGACCGCCTAACTCAAAGCTATAGCGATACTAATGCATTCTACCTTCTTCTCTCGGGTACCAGTGCAGGATACGTTCAGTCCGTCCTTGTCTTTGTGTTACGATATGACAAGGACGGACAGTGCATTGACGTCATAAACGATTACAATTCCATACGATCGCTCAACTGCGGTCGCCTGCTGTGCTGTGTGTATATATTTATCTCACTGACATTCCGTCTCCAGTATTATTCTAGCATTTGTCTTAGTCTAAAAGGTCATGTCTAAACTTAACTACTTAACATTTGCGTTCAATTTGATAACGTCACTAGAAGGCAATGTCAAATGAAGATCCTATAGAGTAAAGAATAGTCGTTGAAGTTGGCTTTCATATTGATTACCACAACGTGCTGTAGAGTAGCTCAATCCCGACATCCCGACACTATTGAATATTAATCATTTCCATTTACGCGTTTATATGGAGTGTGTTTTGGAGTGTCATGACATAACTTAAGCTATTTATCCCTTCTACCGTTTGTAATAACTCGTACACTACGAATTGCTGGATATTCTGTGGAGCTCTCGCTTTGTCCGTTTTCTCTATTTCACTTTGTTTGTATGACTGTTTGGTAGATTATTTTACATTTAATCGGCGCTCAAAAGTTTTTTTTGTTGGATCATACATATCTGATAAAACTTGACTCTTATTCGAGACTTTCCAGTATTCTCCCGAAGAAAGATGAGACCCACACTAGTCCATCTTGTCTATGGTGGACATCGTTAGACCTTCTTAGAGATCTCTATGGCGACCTTGCAGCCCGCCTTGATGACTTCAGTGAGCGCTCTGTAGAAGGGCGCCTGCTTCGCGCCCTGCTCGATGCCGGTGTCGTGGTGCTCTTGTTCCTGGAGAATAAGTTATATTTCAAACTAGCTTTTGCCCGCGACTACTACTACAGTTTATCGCGATTAAAAGTATCATTTGTTCTTCCCTAGAGTTCAAACTATCTCCGTGTCAAATTTCATCAAGATCGATTTAGCCGTTTGGTTGTGAAAAGGTAACAGAGAGACAGACAGAGCTACTTTCGCTTTTTAAACGGTTTTAGTTAGCTTGCCCTGTTTGTTTTTGTTTGTTTGGGTCAAATTTAATAATTGAAATTTTACGTTCTGTTGACATTATCATTGTACATCCAAGATGGCCGCCGCCACAAAATGGCGGATTACATCTACTTACACTAATATTATAAAGAGGAAAGATTTGATTGTTTGTAAGGCATAAACTCTTGAACCGATTTCAAAAATTCTTTCACCTATAGAATGCTACATTTTCACTGAATAACATGGGCAGTATGTTATTTTTCAAAAAAATTGATATCCCTATAAAAATTGCAATAATGTATTCCAAGGTATCAAAAATTAGCAAACATGTCCATTACGCGCTGTATAGGGAACGGAATGACATGTTGCCGTGGAAACGAAACAATAACAAGTCTGACATGTACGTGAGTAATAATGCAGTTGTTTATGGTCAAAAAGCACTGCTGCCAATGATTTTGAATTACGCGTACTGGCGTTTTTTTAGAAGTTACGACGGGTATTAAAATGCTAAAAGTAAGAAAATTGCCGCGGTGTGAGCGCTACCCGAGCGAAGCCGGGCGATTCACTAGTAACTAATATAATTGCCGGGGTGTGAGCGCTACCCGTGCGAAGCCGGGCGATTCACTAGTACCTAATATAATTTTTCAACCCTCCTCAATATCAAATGAAAGGGCTAACTAGTAGAACTAGGAGTACACCACGAAAATTACACCACAAAATGGCGGATTACATTTTTTCAATCCCCTCAATATGGGTATAAAATGACCGCTTATCCAAAATTGATGTCCACATGGCTTCTACCATAATCCGATTTTGTCTTTTTGTTCCAAAGTTTACATATACTATACGATGTTGAAACACACAGAGCTCGCTTAAGGGTTTAGACAACTTCGTAAGAAACACTTTGGCTATGATTTTAAACTTAAATTTTGAAGAGCGAGAGTGGTTACAGGCTTCACTTCCAGTGCGATTGGGGGGCCTGGGCATAAGATCAATTTCTAGTGTGGCTCTCCCCGCATTCTTGTCCTCGGTCCATAGTACTCTAAATTTAACAAAAAAAAAAAAAAACTTGCGGCCTCATTGGACAATATTGATATCAGCTTTTTGGACGAGGCCAAGAACGCATGGTTGTTAGCCTGCCCAAACTATGAGTTCCCCAAAATCCTCTCATCGCAGAAGCTATGGACGGGCCGCTCTGCGAGCTAGTACGGAAACATCTAATTAACACGTACATAAGCTCCGCAGATCGAGCCCGTCTCCTTGCCGTGGGTGAGTGCGAATCGGGTTTGTGGCTGCAGGCTCTTCCATCGCCAAACACTGGAACTGTGATGGATTCGTCAGCTTTTCTCATTGCAGCGTCACTGCTGCATCGTGCTGTGGTCCTCACCGCTGCCAGTATGGCTCTGCTGTTGACCGGATTGGTCACCACGGCTTATCTTGTTGCAGAAGCGCAGGAAGAACTCCTCGCCACTTCAGCCTTAATGATATCATCCGTCGGGCTTTTACCACCGCCAACTGTGCTGCTATTTTAGAACCTAATGGCCTCATACGCGACGATGGTAAAATATCTGACGGAATGACTCTTATTCCATGGAAGATGGGACGGCCTTTGGTGTGGGACGCTACTTGTGTAGACACCCTTGCGCCGTCTCATCTTCAAGGAACTCAAAATAAGGCTGGAGCGGCGGCTGAATCATCTGAGAGCCTCAAAAGGCGCAAATATAGTACCCTCGACAGCGGATATATATTTGAGCCTTTTGGGGTAGAGACACTAACTAGGGCCGTGGGGACTAGGAGCTCATCAAATATACAAATATCTATCGGGGCGTCTGGTCGAAGCACTACGTGACCAAAATGCTGGCCTTTACTTTTCCCAAAGACTAAGCATTGACATACAACGTGGCAATGCTGCCAGCATTTTGGGAACTTGTTAGACTAGTATTACTTTGTTTTAGGTTAGAATAGTAATTGTTTTTTTTTTAAGTCCTTTTGTTTTTTTTTTAATAAAAATAAAATGTTTTTTTTTTTTTTTTATAATATTAGTATGGATTGTTTAACTCAAAGTGGATTTACTGAAAACTACTGAACCAATTTACTGTCATTTATTTGTCCCAACACTGGGACTCTACCCTTTCAGATAAAAAAACAAATCAGTTCAGATATACTTAAAATAGTAGTAGTAGTAGTATCCGGTTAGAAGAAACTAAGCGATCGTTAAAAATATTTTTGATAGCTGACGGAAATAAAAAAAAAAAAAAAAAAATTTGGTATAGGTCCACAAACTTAAGGTCGATCAGCGAGCTATGGAGAGAGCTATGCCTGGAGTTTCTCTGAAGGACAAGATTCGTAATGAAGATATCCGACGGAGAACCAAGGTAACCGACATAGCTCAAAGGATTAGCACGCTAAAGTGGCAGTGGGCTGGTCACATTTCCCGAAGAACCGATAACCGTTGGGGTAGACGAGTTCTCGAGTGTTGACCACGTTTAGGCAAACGTAGTGTAGGACCCCTTGTGGCCAGGTGGAGTGACTACTTGCGAAAAGTGGCCGGAAGAAAATGGATGAGAGCTGCTTTTAGAGGAGAGCTGACCGAGCTCAGTGGCGTGCATTAGTAGAGGCCTACGTCCAGCAGTGGACAGATACAGGCTGATGATGATGATTGGTATTAGTATTTTAGGTTCTAGTAGTTCTAGTAGTAAATCTGTACTATAATATTTCTTGAAAATTATAATTAAGATAAACTTCATGATAGATATAGAGTCCAAAACAGTTTTTTTTTTACATTTTTTATTTGTTTTTCTGTGTGTCTCTTTGAACACGCATCAAGCTGAAACTACTGGATGTATTTAGATGCAACTTAGCACAATCATAGTTAAGTTTTAGCAGGGTTTTTTTCGCTTTCCATCAGGTGAGATCGTGGTCAAACGATTGCCTAGTCCGTAATAAAAAAAAATAAAAAAAAGGGTTAAAACTTAGGATTAGGATTTAGGATAGGGGTTGAAAGTTACGTAAAAATATTATTTCATCCATTGATAGTGTTGGCGAAACGGATGAAATCTTGAAAATAAATGTCATATGGAAAACAAAGACACAATCAGGATACTATTTACACCGAAAAAAAATAAAGGGTTCCTGCGGGATAGGGGTTGAAAGTAATGTAACAGTATCATTGCACCAATCGATTGTGTTGGCGATACCATCACCATCAAACCTTTGAAAATAAAAACGGCCAAGTGCGAGTCGGACTCGCGTACCGCGGGTTCCTTACAAACTTAACTTTGTCGTTGGAAAACTGTTGACCCAATACATCGACATATGTCACGGTTAGTTTACCGACTGCAATTTTTTTTGGGTTATTTTTTACTAATTTACGGTTTTTGGATTTTTCTCTTCATTTGTGCTATAAGACATTGCTTCTTGTCAAATTTCATGATTCTACTTCAACGGGAAGTACCCTATAGATTCCCGCGCGAGTGTCAAAATGTATGGCATAAATGGCACGTAGACTTAGAGGTTAGTTTTTTTCAATGCTCCAAGGGATTGCAGTCCTGAGTATTTGATATTAATTTCAACTTCATAAGTACTTCCACGCATTCCTGAGAAAAACATGGTGTTTAAGGAACATCATTCACTTCAACTTTTTCAGTAATTATTTAGTATCTCATACTCTGATATGATTCTCTATTGATGATTGCAGCTAATTGTAGTAGTGCCCAGCCTACGTGCCCAACACATTCCAGTGACGGTGTATCACTAAAAGTTTAGCTCACTCCGTGGACATTAGTAATAGGTTGCATTATCTGAGTAGATATTTTCAGACATGCTTACCTCGTCACGGAAGGTGGTAATGGTCTTCAGGATATCAGGATCGATGTTGGGGTCCTCCATGAGCGTGCGGAGCTGGTCGTTGTAGTGGTCGACGATCACCGTCTCCACGGCGACCGTGCACGCCATGGCAGCCTCCTTGCCGAGCAGGGCTGTGCCTGGAACCAACAAACCAGATTGGCATAAGGACTATTTCGAGACTTCCCTCCCTGCATTATAACTAAGTACCATCTCGATAAAATCAGCTTTCAAACAGAAAAAAACGCATCAAAATCGGTACATTCGTTTGGGAGCTACGATGCCACAGACAAACACTCACAAGGTACACACCCTAAACTTATAACACCCCTCTTTTTCGCGTTCGGGAAAAAGAGGGACACCTGCAAATACAAAGAAGAGGTCCCAATCTATGCAAGCCAATACCATCACGGGTTTAAATTCATTTTGTAACCCGCTGAAATGTATCAACAGATTTCTGACGGGACGGTGGACTTGAATAAGTGTCTAATTGGCGTGTAAAGTCAAAGTATTTGTTGTAAACAAAGACAAAAACACAAATTATTATAAATAGGTCAAATCAATAAAATTAAAATTGTGCTTAAGGTATGCTTTGAATTGAAAAGGAAAGGACGATGACCATTCCTGCCCCACCTGTGATTGATATGACCAGCAAAATCTTATTGTTAGTTATACTTCGTTTGTAAAACTAGGATTTATTGTGATAGATTTGAATGCATCCAAGATGCGGATTATAATTGTAATATAAACAATCGTAAAACTGCATTTCCGGGTTTCAATGGCATCTCCATGAAATATAAGTGTCCGCGCGACTTGCAAGGATACGTGTTTCGGGCAGATGACATCGTTTTGGCTGTCAAAAATGAACGATTTCGCTATTTGTGAATTGTGCGATCTTTGTTTTTATTGCAATCAATTTATTTTTGATATTTTCTTGACGACTTGAGCTTCTCTAACGGACTACGATAAGCATACGGTTTTTATTGGTGAATTAGTTCATCATGTTGCGGTGCATAAACTGTAGTTTATGTGTGCAACGTATTCGGAGACATACTGTCGGGGAATTGTCGTTACAAATACAAAATATCTTGATGGAATGATTGTAATTGTTTGGTTGGAAACAGAACAGTTGGGTGTTGCTGCCACGTGATGACAATAGTTTGGTGTTTGGGCTGGGCCATACATCAGGATCATGTGGCAGCACGAGCTGCAATTTTAGATAATATCTTAATTGAAATTTATGATTAAAATGTTAAATAAACTGCTTGTTGTCTACTAGTTATTTTAATTCAATAAATTGTCACTTCACTAGTCTCTATTTAGTTAAAGCATACTACAAGATTTGCCATATGTACATTATTATATTATGACTAGCTGTGCCCGCGGCTTTGCCTGCCTGGTAATTTCATTTAAAAGTAGCCCATACGTATTATTCCAGAACCAAAAGTACCATATAACATATCATTTTTTAAATTCGTGTCTGTGTGTTTGTCTGTTTGTTCACGCATCACGATTGATTGGCTAAACGAATTTTGAAGAAATCTATACTTAAAATAAAGCAATAGGAATGAAAAAGTCTGTACAATGAAGATAATTAAAAAAAAATGGTCTATGGTACTTAAAATAAGCTACTAAACAAGAATATAACATTTTAATATTCGTCTGTGTGTTTGTCTTTTTGTTCACGCATCACGTAAAAACTACTGGACTGAATGCGAGGCAGTTTTCATTGTTGGATAGCTTAGGCTTTGACTTAAAAACTGGTGTACTTAGTATCTCAACCCGATAAGTAGAAGCCGAGCAATAGATAAAAATATTTTTGGCGGCAGAAGGAATTTTGATCAAATGTTGGTATATTGGTATTTTAGGTCCTGGAATAGCACATAGAATACTCTTAACCTAGAGCAATGACCACGCGTGCAAAGCCGCGGGCATCAGCTAGTGTAGTATACTTTGATCCTGGAATAACACGTATGGCCTATACTTTTAAATGAAATGACCACGCAGGCAAAACCGCGGGCACAGCTAGTACACTAATAAGATTGATAAAAGCCGGCAAACACAATAAGTTCATAATTCTTGGATCCTGGAACAATCAATGACTAGATAAAATGATAAGTGCCTGACAAGAATAATTTAGCAAATATCCTCTGACAATATAAGTGCAAAATAGCGAACTTTCGCGGTTTTTTTTTGAAAAATATCTACTTTTCGCTTCTTTGTTTAGAAAAAAAATAGGCAAATCGAAATCTAAGCCACCTAAGGCTAAAAATGGGCGATAGGACGCTTCTGGACATTTCGATTTCTTTGTTGAATCTCTCACAGGAAAAGTAAATACCCTTTCTGACTCTACCGGTGCTTCGAAATTGCGCCCGTTAGAGAAAATATCACCAAGAAACTCTAAGCGGGATTTAATTTTCTTCAGTATTGTCATTTTTTTAATGTCAGAAATTTTAATAATACACATGTGAATGTCAAAGACAAACGTGCCAATGAGACGTAACACAATCATCAAACTGATGAAAATATTAAAAATACAAATGACTAATATGAAACCAGGCTGGACCAGTCTCAGTTGTGGCTGGACAAGCAGCACCCATTCTCGAGTATATAGTTTACTGTACGGTAATATCGAACTTAAAAGAAGGCCTGGTCCAACAGTTGGCTCATGATAAACTTATGATGATGCCGAGGACTCACCGGCTCCCAGCATATATCCGGCCACGTTCCAGAGCGGCGTGAGCGCGGTGGGACGCACGCGGTACTCGTTGATAAGCTCCTCGAACCGCGCGCGGTGGACCTTTTCCTGGTCCCACATGTGCTGGATGAGTGGCCCCTCGGTGCTCCGCCCCAGGACAGCCATCTGTCCTGCGTAGATGCGGTCCGCGCCCAGTTCGCCCGCATGGTCCACGCGGATTATCGAGTCCAGCTGGACAATTCAAGTTTGCTCAAACTGGATGCGGACGACGTCTTAATGTATGAAATAATATGGAGGATGAGATGACACACCAAAAGCGCGGCACGGAAATTGCATCTGATTAGCCGTTTGGATTTATTATCTACTAGCTGTGCCTGCAGCTTTAACCGCGTGGTAATTTCTCTGGGGTAAAAGTATCCTAAATGTTATTCCAGGATTTCCAGGACCAATAAGGTACAATATATCAAATTTCGTTCAGCCTTCAATATTATTTTTATCGATTGCTCGGCTTCTACTCACAGGATTGAGATACTTGTAGTGTACTTGTTATATTATTATGTATTGTATTGTTTAGTTTAGTTTGTAGATTATGTTTGGTATTGTGTATATATATATATATTATTTCTTGGTATTTGTTGGTGCACCACCGGCCGATAAATTTATATGTGCATTTCTTTCCATCCAAAGGTTGCCTGGAAGAGATTGCTATTTAGCAATAAGGCGGCCGATTGTACATTTTAGTTTTTATGTTTCTTATCTACTGTTATTTTTGCTTGGTGTGCAATAAAAAATTGTTGTATTGTATACCAAGTACACCAGTTTTTAAGTTAAACCAGTGAAAAAACACATCGCAATCGGTCTAGTAGTTTTTGCGTTATGCGCAAACAGACAAACAGACACGTTATAAAAAAACTTGTTCAGTAGCTTATTTGAAGTCCTATATATATATATATTTAAAAAAAAAACTTCTTTGTATAGACCTTTTGCTAATTGTTTTATTATAAGTATAGATAGATCATTATCACAGAAGAAACACTTTGCTGGCTGTGTTAGGCAGTTAAGAGGAAAAGCCGTTACGGATATACTATGCTGTGCTTCCCGCGGCTTCAGATTGCAACTGATTGCGGTCCTGCATCATAACAGACTGTTTATTTCGCTCACTGCAAGGCATAGGAGTCCTGCTGTGCGTCCTATCTCTATAAACCATTCATTACATTTTGAAGACAAACTTAGCCAGGTCTGTCTGTTCTACTCTCCTTACTGCGAAAATATTAATAGTATACTACCTAAATACCTATCCATCAAACCGCATTAGACCGGCGCGCACGGCGCAATGTCTGTAATCTCTCTCTGGGAAGACCTGAGTCACAGATAAATAATAGTACTCACCCCATCAGTGGGACCCTAATTGGCTGATGAAGGATAATGTAAAAGTCATCAGGCTCGAAGAAAACTACGTAAAATTCCAACTAAAGGCTCTCCCAATTAAAGTAATACAAATTTATTTTCTTTATTTTCAACTAGAGTAGTAGAGGAGTAGCTCGCCAGGTTCTAGCTGATCCCGTCAAACGTAGTAGAGGAGTAGCTCGCCAGGTTCTAGCTGATCCCGTCAAAACTAGTAGAGGAGTAGCTCGTTAGGTTCTAGCTGATCCCGTCAAAAGTAGTAGAGGAGTAGCTCGTTAGGTTCTAGCTGATCCCGTCAAAAGTAGTAGAGGAGTAACTCGCCAGGTTCTAGCTGATCCCGTCAAAAGTAGTAGAGGAGTAGCTCGCCAGGTTCTAGCTGATCCCGTCAAAAGTAGTAGAGGAGTAGCTCGCCAGGTTCTAGCTGATCCCGTCAAAAGTAGTAGAGGAGTAGCTCGCCAGGTTCTAGCTGATCCCGTCAAAAGTAGTAGAGGAGTAGCTCGCCAGGTTCTAGCTGATCCCGTCAAAAGTAGTAGAGGAGTAGCTCGTTAGGTTCTAGCTGATCCCGCCAAATTAGTAGAGGAGTAACTCGCCAGGTTCTAGCTGATCCCGTCAAAAGTAGTAGAGGAGTAGCTCGCCAAGTTCTAGCTGATCCCGTCAAAAGTAGTAGAGGAGTAGCTCGCCAGGTTCTAGCTGATCCCGTCAAAAAGTAGTAGAGGAGTAGCTCGCCAGGTTCTAGCTGATCCCGTCAAAAGTAGTAGAGGAGTAGCTCGCCAGGTTCTAGCTGATCCCGTCAAAAGTAGTAGAGGATTAGCTCTCCAGGTTCTAGCTGATCCCGTCAAAAGTAGTAGAGGAGTAGCTCGCCAGGTTCTAGCTGATCCCGTCAAAAGTAGTAGAGGAGTAGCTCGCCAGGTTGTAGCTGATCCCGTCAAAAGATAAATTAAATGCATGATGCCTCCGACTGCATTTAAATTTCAATATCAAAAATCTAAAGCTTGTTTGCCTCTTTTTAGTTTTGTTCGCAGTCGGTTTTCCTCCTTTTTTTTATTTTACTTTTTTTAGTTTCCTCGCAAACGAATTAATTCGGCCAAAGAGTATTCGTCGTGAGGTCCATCAATTTTTTTTTAGGGTCATGGTATCTTAAGGTGGATGGTCCATGACATGAGTTTCACTAGATGGCGCTATTGACAATATTAGCTTAATTTAGTTCTTTGGGCCTTAAATTGCAGTCAGGTTAGATTTAAAACTTTATTTGCGGTTAAAACACTATACGATGTTAATGTTTGATCTATAGTTTTCATAGTCAAACTAATATTTTAACCGTATTTGTTCCCTAAAAATTTGGGTTCAATACTTGACTCAAGATCTGAACCCAAATTTATAAGGAACGAATATAGTTAAAATATTAGATTTACAATTGAAACTTAATATTAAATATAATCATTACACGGTAATATGGCCGCCAATAAAGTTTTAAATCGGATCTGATTGCAAATAAAAACCAAAAAAATATTATTATGCACATATTGTCATTTAGCGCCATCTAGTGAAACTCATGTCGTTGAACATCCACCTTAAAGTATTACATTTTTTGGAATGAGACCTTGTTTAGTCGGAAATACAATATGGCAGCTATAAGCCGCCATACTAGTTTTCTTGACACTTCATATATCTGTCACTCTCGTGATTATGACGAATCCTATGTTATCTTATTTATCAAAATACATCAAGCTGTTTAGGCTGTAGGAAGCGCCAAAGGAAAATACATACCCACATACAGCCCAAAAACATAACCCTGCGCAGACAAGTAACTAAAATTTAAAAAATAAATTACTTGCGGATTTTTCTTCCAAAAAGGCTTGCTGTTGTCAAGGGTGGCGGTGCTGGCTCTCCTGGCGTGTTGCAGCAATGGTAAACGCATCATCGTGCTTATTCTGTAAACAGATGATAAAACATATATAGTGGTATAAGGGTATAAGTCTAGGTTGTATATTAGTAATAATAATAGGTTTTGTAATATTAGCCGTGTTCGGATGGTGAGTTCAGAATATTACCAACAGATGGCGTTACCGTCCCCAAAAGACGGAATTAGAAACAGAGGGGAAAATTTGAATGATGAGAGTATAGTAGCCGAACTGGTTATAGGCATAGCCATTCGTAGAGGCACGGAATGACGTGGGTTCGAGTTTCGGCCATGATACAATTTTTTCCTTTCTAAAATTATAAGGTAGGTTGTTGGTGTATTTAGTGGTTTAACAATAAAATCAACTAGATCCCCTATGCTTACTCTTGCTTGTAGTATGAGGTAGTGCTGGCCTCTGGTGTCAGAGTTTGTCAGGCCGCAACTAGATCCCCTTCTCCTATTTTGGCATACAAATAATTATTTAACCGGAATGTACCTTATACCTTTCAATATTTGTTGCAGGAATCTGCTCGCAGAAGTGTCTGAACGGTGGCAAATGTATTCAGAAAGACACGTGCGAATGTTCCAAGGGGTATTACGGACTGCGGTGCGAATTTTGTAAGTATATGTACTTATAATGTACTTAAGTAAAAATTAACGTGATACAATCCGGCAAAACGAGTAACCAGAGTGACCTAAGTATTTTAATTTTAAATTTTATGCGAGAAATCCAAGCTCGCTATATCTCTCATTTACGAGGGCTGTTTGATAAATCGTTTTAAAAAGTAAAAAAATATATATATTTTTTAAACAATTTACATTTATTTCTCAACATAGTCTCCCCTCCTAAAAATACGTTTTGTCGAGGTCTTCAAAATAGCCGTTTACACCTGCGATGCAGTCCTCATTTGTCAAAAATGTTTGCCCTCCAAGCCATCTTTTCAGATTTGGGAATAGGTAATAATCGCACGGAGCTAGGTCCGATACGGAGGCGACCACGATTACGGAGCATGCGGACCAAGCTCGAAGCCCAACTCGTGGATTTTGGCCATTGCAATAGCTGACGTGTGCACACTATTGCACTAATGTGTGGGGGTATAGTATTGATGAAAGACGACTTTCTTGGGGGACAATTTTGGTCGTTTTTCCAACAATTCGGCATCAAAACGGTCCAATAACTCTGCGTAATAACGGCCAGTGATAGTCTTTCCCTTTTCCAAGTAATCAATCATAATGATTCCTTCGCCATCCCAGAAGACTGTCGTCGACAAAACAGTCTTGGCCTTATTTGGGGCACGTTCACTAGTCGCCATCCATTGTTTCGATTGCTGTTTTGATTCAGGTGTATAATGATGGACCCAAGTTTCGTCCACAGTGACAAATCGACTCAAAAAAATCCTAGGATTCCATCGTGAAGACAGCTTTGTCATACCCAAATCTTCATGCAGGATTTTATGTACTCGCTCAGTGGAGATGCTTGTGTTCTCAGCTATTTCACGCACTTTCACTCGGCGGTTGTCGAGTACAATATTATGGACTTCTTCAACAACATCCTCAGTAGTGACTTCGATTGGGCGACCAAAGCGTGGAGCATCAGATGTGCTTGACCGACCACGTTATATAATCATTTATCCAGTTATAAACAGTCTGCAACGTTGGTGCGTTAGTGGCATGAACAGAATCAAGTTCAGTTTTTATTGTGGCAGCACTGCAACCCTTCATAAAAAAATGTTTTATAACGGCACGAAATTCAGATTTTTCCATAGTTGTTGAAAATTTACGAGTGATCACAGTTAAACAATGGTTAAACTGACAAAAACTTTTTTTTTGCTGAATTTTAGACAGTCTTCATTTGATAGATTGTGCCTGCCAGTGTTAATGCCATTAACAAGAAAAAAAGGTTTTATAAATAGTTTTTAAAAGGACTTATCAAACAGCCCTCGTACATTGCAAGCTGATTTCAAACATAGCTCTCTAAACTGCCTCCCATCAACTCTTCTGCAACCTTTAAATATAATTTTAAAATTTTGCAGCAAAATGCGTAATCCCTTGCCTGAACGGTGGGCGCTGCAAGGGCGTGAACAAGTGCCGCTGCCCGCCGGGGCTGGGCGGCAACCACTGCGAGATGGGACGCCGCGGGGGCGAGTGCGCGCGCGCATGTCGCCACGGCGCCTGCGTCGCCGGAGCGTGCGCCTGCGAGCCCGGCTGGCGAGGACGGTTCTGTCACCGCTCCGCAGGTAAAGCGCATGGATGGACTACACTCTAGTCACTAGACTCTAGTCTAGTACATGGCTCCTTTAAACCATTGAGCTTGACCTTCCCAAATAACCAAACTGACCAAAACCAACTAGCTTTCTAGATCATAATACTATTTTTAGGGTTCCTTACCTCAAAAGGAAAAAAAGGAACCCTTATAGCATCACTTCGTTGTCCATCCGTGTCAGTCTGTCTGTTTGTCAAGACCCTTTTTGTAAGGAACGCGTGCAGGTATCAAGTTAAAATTAATATCAAATACACAGGTCTGGCCAAATCAAAAGACAGCCGTTTATGCTTATGGTACTTCACGTTGACCTAGAATCATTAAATTTGCTAAGAAGCAATGTCTTATAGCATAAGAAAGGGGAAACTCCGAAATCGACAATTTGTAGAAACAAAACAAATTAAAGAACGGTGCGCGAGTCCTACTCGCACTTAGCCGTTTTTTTTTTAGAAACAATTATATTATTCGCAAGAACATACAGTAATCGCAACCAATCTATATGTTTGTAAGCATTGTAAGCATAAAGTAAGAGCGAGATAGAATATGCGAATAACGTAAGCGAATGAGCGAGGCAGTTATACAATGCTGTCTTCATCTTCAACATTAGGATTGCGCCTGAAAAATAGCAATTCCGAGACACATACTTCCGCTGCGACCGACTACTGTACATGCTCCATTCAGTACTCATATTAATGAGGCATGAAGATTGGCCCAAAGCAGAGGCCAACGGGTACAAGACTTATACCCAGCAGTCGGTAGAATGGCCTGATAATACAGGTGATGTTAACATTCTGTTGTTTTGTTACAGGGTCTTCTGAAGAGTCCGGCGAATTCAAGAGACCTCGGTGAAAGCAACACAGTAAATTAAATGAATAGACCTACTTAATAATGTGATTTTTAAAATAAAGTTTTATACATAAGAAATTTGATAAATTAGTCATTTAGGGTAAGTGCTATGCCATGTAGTTTTACGGAATGTACTTAGGTATACAATTGATCTTGCAATATTATAAACAATAGATATTCTAATTTAATTACTAATATTTGGTTTTATTGCCCTTCAACTGTTATTCCAACTGACTGTTCCAACCAGGTCAAATGCTGGGTGTTCTTAAAGCAGGAGCTAGAGGCTTGTAAACAATATCTGAGCAAATTGGGTGGTAAATAAATGAACTAGAGGTTTGTGAAAAATTAGAGCAAATGGACAATGTAGATATAACCTTATATTTGGAACTAGCTGTACCCGCGGCTTCGCACGCGCGGTCACTTCTCTAGGTTAAAGTACATGTACTATTCCAAGATCTAAAATACCAATATTTGATCAAAATTCCTTCAGCCGTCAAAAAGTTTTTCTCGATTGCTCGGCTTCTACTCATTGGATTGAGATACCAAGTACACCAGTTTTTAAATCAAGCCATAAGCTATCCAACAGTGTAAACCGATCGCAATCGGTTTAGCAGTTTTAAGTGATGCGCGAACAAACAATCAAACAGAGAGACACGATTTTTAAGTGTGTAGCTTTCACTAGACCATTTTTTAAATTATAGTCGTTGTACAGTTTTTTTCGTACTTTTTGCTTTACTATAATTATAGAAAGATAGACTTTAATCATGCCTTTACTATAATTATAGAAAGATAGACTTTAATCATGCCTTTACTATAATTATAGAAAGATAGAATTTAATCATGCCTTTACTATAATTATAGAAAGATAGACTTTAATCATGCCTTTACTATAATTATAGAAAGATAGACTTTAATCATGCCTTTACTATAATTATAGAAAGATAGAATTTAATCATGCCTTTACTATAATTATAGAAAGATAGACTTTAATCATGCCTTTACTATAATTATAGAAAGATAGACTTTAATCATGCCTTTACTATAATTATAGAAAGATAGACTTTAATCATGCCTTTACTATAATTATAGAAAGATAGACTTTAATCATGCCTTTACTATAATTATAGAAATATAGAATTTAATCATGCCTTTACTATAATTATAGAAAGATAGAATTTAATTTTGCCTTTACTATAATTATAGAAAGATAGACTTTAATCATGCCTTTACTATAATTATAGAAAGATAGAATTTAATCATGCCTTTACTATAATTATAGAAAGATAGAATTTAATCATGCCTTTACTATAATTATAGAAAGATATACTTTAATCATGCCTTTACTATAATTATAGAAAGATAGAATTTAATCATGCCTTTACTATAATTATAGAAAGATAGAATTTAATCATGCCTTTACTATAATTATAGAAAGATAGAATTTAATCATGCCTTTACTATAATTATAGAAAGATAGAATTTAATCATGCCTTTACTATAATTATAGAAAGATAGAATTTAATCATGCCTTTACTATAATTATAGAAAGATATACTTTAATCATGCCTTTACTATAATTATAGAAAGATAGAATTTAATCATGCCTTTACTATAATTATAGAAAGATAGAATTTAATCATGCCTTTACTATAATTATAGAAAGATAGAATTTAATCATGCCTTTACTATAATTATAGAAAGATAGACTTTAATCGTGCCTTTAAAACAGTACTGTGACATAGCTAGTGACTGACTGACAGACAACACACAGCCTAAACCAGTGGACCTAGGGATTTGAAATTTGGAGGAATATTCCTAAAGGTGCACTACGGAAGTAACTATAAACTGGAAAACTTGATACCAACTCCAAATAAATACCTCACAAACAAACGCAACTTATCCATATACAATATTCAAAACTTTGGGTGTAAGGGGTGACATAACATCTAGCCGCCCAAGTCAACCTCACCTGCCCGTGGTGCACCCTGCTGTTTAACGAACGAGGCTCTGACGACAAACTCGCCAAGACGCACTGGCCAGCGTGGCGTTTTATGGCTAAACACTTTTTGCTCAAGTGCTACAAAACGATCGCCCTCAGTCCCCAGCGGCCTCGCTATTCCGGATTCTGGCAGCGGTCCTGGTAACGGCGGGGCAGAGGGTGGTAAGAATCTCTGGAAGAGATCCGGCTGCCACAAACTAATGACCCTGACCCTGGCGTGTTTTAAAGCCAGGACGTTGCGTACGGACGAACGACTATTAGAACTGGAACACGAGAGGAAGGTTGGACGTCCAGCGGCGCGATGGGTTGATGATCTCGTCAGGGTGGAGGGAAAGACATGGATGAGGTTATCATCCAATCGAAAGGCGTGGCAACAGCGAAAGGAGGCCTATACCCAGCAGTGGGTAGCGTAGTGGCTGTATGATGATGATGATGAATATCCATAGATTGTTTTCGCTGAGTAGGTAGCCAGGTAGATAGGTAAGTAAAGGTAGGTTTTATTGAAACTAATAATACCTACCTACGAACTTCATATAAAACAAACAAACAAATCTAAACCAAATCAACCAACGAAACTAATTAAAAACCTAGACGACTTTCTATCAATTACCCTCTCCCTGGCCTGTGCTCTGTGCCTTGCCTATCGGCCGGCACAGAGCCGGCGCAGTCCATTGTCCGGCTGCGCGTAGCTCGGGCGGCCCCAGATGATAGTAATAATATTATGACGGGAAATAAAACCACTGCATTTTTTTGCTACAGTGTTATTTGATTTTATTACATCAAAATTAACACAACTTTGGACCTCTATCCCGCAGGTACGCAGAAGTGAAGTTGGCGATTTCAACCTATTTTGAAAGCCTCAACAAAACATTTTTTCAATGGTTTAAACAAATTTTTTGACAGATCGGAAAAATGTATTAGAGTTAAGGGAGAGTATATTGAAAAGGTAAAATATTTTTTGGTTTAATTTCATTTTCTTTCCTTGCCATTCTGTGAACTTTTAGACCGCCCTTCGTATGTATGGATTTCCATCACTCCAGGCTTTGGAGATAGAACCCAGCTGCTTTTGATTAGTAGCAGTCGATAAGCTATGTTAGAGGCCCTCAGGAGGCCGGATAACACTGACACCAAAGGCCAGCACTACCTCATCCAACAAACAATCGGTTTAGAATTTTGCCAGTCACATAAAAAGCAAACAGATTACCAAAGAACATAACTCTCCACCTACCGAGAGTACAAAGCTTTATAGGCGAAACCGAGCTTGGTTTCTACGTTTATTCTTAAGCTGACCCAAGGCCATTGACCCCTTGATTAAGGTGATCACAGGAAAAGCATCTGCTTAGTGAACATATAGGTACTAACCAAGAACCAGAAAGTCAGAATTTTTAAATACATTTTGCTACAGAAAAGCTGACAATACCTCATAGAATTACATATCTAAATATATATGTCTATGCAATACATAATCCTTCTTGGTTATGCAAATTAACAAGCTTAGTTTACGGTTTTTATAGACTTACCACTCTACTGATATTTTTCAAACAATATGGGAATTAATACTTACTTTAGATTATAGTCTCCAATAACTAGTTACAATTTGTTGCGTAATTTTAATTAATAAAACAATAATCCAATTCAATTCACACCATCAGTCAGCCGGAAGTTTGTTTACTTCATGAAATGTCAAAACAAAATTGTCAAAAATAGTTCGTGAAAATGTCAATAGATGACGCCACTCGTTGACGTGAATTGTGAATTGATCAATTTCCAAAATAAACTATGGAGTTTTCCTGAACGTCTCTAACTACAAGACGTTAATATAAAATTAACTATTATTTGGACGCAAAATCTGGTAAGTGCGCTTGTAACATCATTTATTGTACTTACGAAATTCAAGTTCCAGTCCCCCCTCACACCGAGGGGCGGTTTCCCTTTCCATTTTCATGCGAAAACTCCACCGCGCAGACTCGTACAAAATGGCGACCTCAAAATATGAGGTCGATACGGGCCTCGTACTCCGCTCACCGATCGATATCAATGGAGGACTCGAGATTTTCGGGGTCTCTTGTCCACTGCGTGAATTTTGTAAAATCAGTGTTCGTCTGACTGTAAAAGTCTCCAAAAGTGTTGTTTTGAACCGGTTACATCACAGGGAGCCTGGTGAACTTGTAATAGGATTGCAGAATGTGTCTCAAATCACGCAGGTGCGTACGCAGCCGTAGTCTTTCTATGCTGTCTGGGCCTGCTCGAACGCGCGACTCCCCTTCATCATGGCCATTCATTTGGGCTTATCCTTTACGCCGCCGCAAAGAAGCGACATGCGTCTTCGCTATTTCCCCTTCAGCCCCATGCACCACATAAACAAAACAAAATGCGTCACACCGGTGCATATCTTTAAGAGTTAAAGTTCTCATTAATTTCCAAAATGAATATTCCTGATTTATATTTATCTAACAGAAGCGTTTATTCATCCTTTCCTTCCATTATAATTGGCGCTGGTATTTGAGGTTTTACAGGTTTGCCTGGGTAGGTAGCTATTCTAACATAATGTGGGAAGCCCATGTATTGATTTTTCCTAGCTTTGCCTACACAATGGAGTAGGCAATCATGGCAATTGATTCATCAAATGAAATAGGTAGGTAGTTTTGGAGATTTCAAAGTTAAGTTTTTAGTATTGTTGAAATTGGGAAACTCCAGACACACAACTTGCTTGGTGTAATAATAGGTATAAGCAGAAAGTTACACAAGATAGCAGCTCCATCCATCTTTGATACTCAGGAGATGAACTAAATCAATAATGTTACATCAGTGGCCTATTTTCCTAGTTGCTTGCTCTATTTTTATGATGTAAGGGTCTCTGCCCTAGGTATAATGGGGAAAACAGTAATTTTATGGAATTTGTTTAAGGATGAAATTGTTCAGGAATAAATCTTTTCAAATCTAGGGATGCTGAGATAAAAACAAGAAATCTTATCTAAAAAGAAGAGTGCCTACCAAGATAAATATTCTGTGTTTTTTTACTAGTTTTATTTACTTGTATAACTTATTTATGTATGTACTTTTTCCACTCTATCCACGCAACATTGGCAAAATTGTGGAAACCCCACACAAGCCATTAACAAAGAAGTTGAAGTTGAAGTCACTTAATAATATATTACTTACTCCATTGTTTACTTTGTTGTCTAGTACCCCTAGTGTAGGGTATCCTAGTTTTGGGGCTAGGTAATTGGTGTGAATTGTACTGAATATATTTATTCTAGTATACAATACAGGCAATGATATTATACCTATAGGCTGTTTGTTTGAAGCAAATGGCAAAAATAACAGTTTAAAAAGCTAAATAATAATATGATCTGGCATTTGGTTTGGAAATTTGTGGGCAAAATAACCTCAGGTTTCTGAAACGTTTGTTAACTTTGACAACAGCTTAATTGTAATGCTGCCTTTGTCTGGCTCTAAACAAATGACAAAGACAGCAATAGACTTAATCCGTTGTCAAAATTAAAAAACGTTTCAGAAACCAGAGGTAAGTGTGCTGAAATGTTTTGATTACTGTTTGTTTTGCATGTTTAAATGGCATGACAGTTAAATTTGACATTGGAAATGACTGTATTCTGTGCATAGACAACTGCTCATTACTCCGTACTCTAGAGAGGCTGTTGACGAAAGTCGCAATGAGATCATTTGATTGTCGCCATTTTGGCACTGATAGCAGTAGTTAGTGTCCACTATTAGTAGTACTATTATCAACGACAGTAAGAAATGTCTATACGACAGGACATCAGATGTCATCCATCCTATGACGCATAGGATGAATCAAAAATGCCGGACCTCATAGTGATGCACGTATAAACAACAATTGATCAGATCAAAAGATTTTATCTTTGTATCAATTTCATAATTTTCACATTTGATGCTATTCTCCTCATCAGCCTCCCGATTCAGAACCTTTCGATAACTCAGTTGTCGATCAATATGGTATTATTTAATTTGTGGATTCGGTTTCAAATCGTTCAATTCAATACATTTTTCATTCACAATATTGAATCGATTCGGTTATCAAAAGATTCTGATTCGGGGGGCAGATCTTTAACCAAATTTTTACAAGATCAACTTAAAAGTTATTACCTTTCAAATAATAAAAAAGCTTCAAAATCGGATATAATAATGCGGAGTAAAGGGATATTCAGTAGCCCTTTACCCCTTTTTTGGGTGAAGTACCCCCAATCAAAAATTCCGAATGACTTAAAAATTCGTTAAACCTATATCCTTACCAAGTTTCGTCTAGATTGGTTGAGAAATGCGACCTGTAGAGGAAAACAGCCGGACATTCGTACATGAAAGTGAAATTTTGCCCAAGCTGAAACAGAGACGCTGCATACGATGATAAATGAGTGAAAAATAATATTTTTCACTCATTTATCATCGTATGCTGCATTGCACTTTCATCCATGGTATGCTGTTAGTGCAGTGCTTTGTCCCGCTGTGCGTCTCAATGTTTTTATAGCAAAAGTGAAACGATTGAGTTTTTTACACATTACATTAATATGCAACTTCCAGTTCAAATGTTTGTCAAGTGTAATGCCAAGGAATTTAATTTCGTCAACTATTTCAATTATTTTATTTCTACATGTCAAATTAAATTTAGAATTGTCAATATCAATATTATTATAATTTAGAAAATTTATAAATTTTGTATTTTCTGTGTTCGCATGAAGGTTATTTCGATCTAGCCAATTTACAACGTTTTATTTCAACATTGATTGTTCTTTCAAAGTTTTCATTTTTGACATTATTACGTATCACGACTGAGACATCATCCGTTGTGCATTATATTGATTATTTTCATTATGTTTTTCGTGTTTTTTACTGTAAACAGTAGTTTTGACTTGTCTGCTCTATTCCCTGGGGAATGAAGTCGCTTTTCCTATGTAAAATTTAACTATAATTTAATAATATGATGGGTCGAAAACATTTGAGAATGCTAATTTCGCCCTTAAATGTCCAAACCGAATGCTCATTTTTGTTCGCCAGCAAGGTCCCCAATTAGGGGATTTTTACACATTACAGGGCAAAAAAAAAAAAACGCGGAATCTTATGGGAAACGAATTTTTGTAAAAAAAACAAAAATACTTTCTTACATATTTTAATAAACATTTTTAATTTCTAGTCTCATGACATTATGATTTTAATTAATTGAGGAGTTTTTATGAATTGAACTACTAAATTTAATAAAAAAAAACTCTTGATTTAAATCAATCAACCCTGCTTATTCGTATCTCATAGATCTTCATAATAATTTATTTGTAATTTGTTGACACAGCGCATAAACAGTTGGTTACAAAGGCGTGTTGTCAGACACGCGGTGACCGTGCCAGAGTGATTCAATGGTCCTGATATACGAGCAAGAAGACGAGAACATGAACTCAGCAGTCAGCACTGAGTCCATGGACATGGGGGAGGAGGTAACTATTTTAAATAATCATTTTGTTATTAAAGTACACCACCTAGTTTTCCTATTTGGTTGTAGAGCATTTTCTAGTATATGGCTAACTAAGCCATCATCAAGCAAAAAAAATACTTGATAAGCTTTTCCCGGCGGCTCTGATATGTGAACATATTTCCCGGCGGCTCTGACATGTGAACATATTTCCCGGCGGCTCTGACATGTGAACATATTTCCCGGCGGCTCTGACATGTGAACATATTTCCCGGCGGCTCTGACATGTGAACATATTATTTCCCGGCGGCTCTGACATCTGAACATATTTCCCGGCGGCTCTGACATGTGAACATATTTAGATGTTATATCCAATAACTAAAAAAACATGCAATAATAACAAAGTTTATTACAGGTGAAAATGAAACTTTATTTGAATTTACATCACTTATTTTGTTTATCAAAGCTTTTGTTCTAACTGGAATTGATAAACAAATCCATTCCAAATGATATCAGACTTATGCCAATAGATTGAACATGTTATTTTAAAAACATTGTGAAAAAAATAACAAAAGAAATTTATAAACCCTTATAAGAATACACAAAATGCTCATATTTTCCGGCTAGTCCTTGAGCCAGTCACATTCTAGGCGCCTAGTGTTACCGTCTTCAAACGCATTGTCACTTAACTGGCTGGAGAAGGATGAATGATCCAGACAAACGTAATTCCAAAATCATTTGTAATTGAAGCAGCTTATTCCCTCTATATTATTATATTATTCGGATTCGGAGAGAGTTTCTCTAGGTTTCCAACTGTATTTAATCAACTTCACAAAGGGAGATATTTTTTTTTCAAAATGCTTACCTTAAACGAAATATAAGCAGATATTACATTTTCCTTATTTTAACGACAAACATACAATTCACTTAAATTTAGTTTCATATTAGTATTTTGAAAACAAAAAACAGTTGGGAACCTAGATCTCTGAAACCGAATAATATCATAATATGGTGGCCATAATTATGCTCCAGTTACAAATAATTTTGATATTACGTTTGTATAGGCAATTGACTGTGTGCGTACCCACGGTATAGTGTGGAATTTCAGCATTTCCTAAAAACATAGTTTTGGTTTCATTTAAATACAAGTTGGATAGAAAGGATACTTTGTTGATAGATTGAGTTCTGGCAATCCTGACTAAATAAGAGCTATTTTGTACTAGAAACTAAAGCTCTCCATTTTTTTCTATATTGTTGGTATTGTTTAAAATACCAAAAAAAATATAAGCCAGAGGAGGTAGTGGCGTAATCACATTACTAAATAGTGGGTAATGCTGGACAATCATTAACTTTCCTTACTCATGTTTTATGTACATGGTTCATGTATAAGTAGGGTAAATATAAATACCTAGTGCAATGATAAATAATGTAAATAACTACCTGTTAGACTCATTTTCATTAAATAAAACTGAATTGGAAAGTGGCAGAGTTATTAAGACAATGAAAATCCATATAGTGGGCTTTCAAATCATATAGTGGACTATAAGGTGAACTGAAACTGAACTGAGGCAGGAGGCCAGTATTTTATCTTGAAGGTGGCCTGTATATTTATTTTGAAGGTGGCCTGTATATTTATTTTGAAGGTGGCCTATATTTTATCTTGAAGGTAGCTTGTCCTGTATCATTTGATGAGAAAACAAGCTCGATCTCACTAGTCCCCAGTGCCCCGCGGGTGTTACAATCTGATTCGGAATGCTCCCAGGACATGTCCCAAGTGGAGGGCTGCGGGCTGAGCGGCGCGTCGGAGGATGAGGACGAGTGCTTGTCCTCTCCGGCGCCTTCCAACTACGAGGACGCCGACTTGTTGAAGAATGCTATGAGTGATGAGGTCACCAAGCAACTAGCCGCTGCTGGTGAGATAATGTGGATATTATTTCATTATTCCCATTTGTTCCAACCCGAATTGTGCTTCTAATTTGAGTCTTATAGTCTTATAGCCTTAAATGAACCTTGGGTCTGAATTAATAATTTCTTCAATGTAGAAATCTGCTTTATGAAAATAAAAGTCAAAACAAGATTTAAAAAAAGACAAGAGTCTACACCGTCACATCAAAAGTGAAGCTCCCAAGATATTCAGATCCACTCGTACATACAAGCTTCACGCACACGCACTATGTTATGCCGATCGGCCGCCACATCGCAGCATGGTCTCGAACTTGTTGGTCGTGTTAATTCTGTCATGTTCACACGGATTTAAAATACAATGCAGTCTTTTGTGATGAAATTGTGTATCAGCCACAAATTATCCACTCACGCACACATACGCAGCCGAAATTTTCTGTGTAGACTCTTTTTTTTATATATTCTGGAGTTAAACCGACATGTGCGCCTAAGTAATATGATTAGAGCATTCTCGTCCACATGTCACTTGCAATAATGGCAAACCTACTAAAACCAGTGATTGGAAAAGTTCCATTCGCAATATTAATTAACAAATTGGACGCAGGTCCAGTGGGCATGGCCGCCGCCGCCGCCATTGCGTCGTCCAAGAAACGCAAGAGGCCGCACTCCTTCGAAACAAACCCATCCGTTAGGAAGCGGCATCAGAACAGACTTCTCAGGAAATTGAGAGTAAGTACATCCAAGTTGCACTGAAAATATAACCCAGATGATGTTTGATCAACCAAAAAGATTACTTACCATAACGTCTATTTGTTACTACTTTCTGTAAAAAATATTTTCACTAACGTGGTGTGTTATAACGTGGCACTTTCCGACACGTCGCAACTCAAATTAAACATATTAGATCTTTCTGCCGTACCTATAGACGCCAATTAAATTTCATTTCATTATAATATTTATTTTTGTATGGATATTGAGATAAGTTAATACTAATTGTCTTTAATTTATGTCTACAGATACGGCAGTTAGTGTCACACTTTTCGGCATAGACACCTCTATTTATATATAATATGAATATTAATATGGATATTAGGCCGAAATTTAGAGCCAATATTAGGGAGTGGTGCCAAAGTCTGTATGTTTCCCATCGCAATGTTAGCCTCACGCTTCCCCCTCAGCAAACGATCGAGGAGTTCGCCACGCGCGTGGGCCAGCAGGCCGTGGTGCTGGTGGCGACGCCGGGCAAGCCCAACACGTCGTACCGCGTGTTCGGCGCCAAGCCGCTGGAGGACGTGGTGCGCAACCTGCGCTGCATGATCATGGAGGAGCTGGAGAACGCGCTGGCGCAGCAGGTAACCCAGTTGCTAGCTGGCGCCCCACCGGGGCACAGCTAGTAAATACATATTCTTAAAACAAGAAGAAATTAAAAAAAAACCTGACCCTCATTCTAGCTAAGAACCATCTCGATCACAACAGTTTTCAAACATTAAAAACCGCATCATAATCGGTCCATTCGTTTGGGAGGTACGATCCTCCACCCAAACCAAAAGTACCAATGTCATCAAACTTCTTTCAGGCGTCAAATGTTTTTTTATTGATTGCTCGACTTATACTCATCGGATTGATATAACAAGTTTTTAAGTCAAACAATAAGCTATCTAACAGTGTAAACCGCATCGTAATCGGTCCAGTGGTTTTTACGTGATGAGCGAACAAACGTACACCATTTTTTATTTTGTTCACTGTACAGACTTTTTGTTGATTGCTGCTTTAATATAAGTACGATTACTGCGAACACCAAGACGACATAATCGTCCGTTATGAAAGTAACAAGGAGCAACCGCTTGTGGCGCTCTAGTGGGGGGCATGTTCCCCAGTAGAGGTCTGATGAGGTGGTCCGTCGAGATAAGTCTCGGCGGGTCACCTCGCACAGTGTTGTGCCCCCGTGCGCGTCGTACCTCGTAACGAGCCCCAGTTCGGGCTGGGCGGGTGCCCGCAGGCGCCGCCGCCGCCGGCCGAGGACCCCTCGCTGTTCGAGCTGCCGCCGCTCATCATCGACGGCATCCCCACCCCCGTGGAGAAGATGACGCAGGCGCAGCTGCGCGCCTTCATCCCGCTCATGCTCAAGTACTCCATGGGTGAGTGCCGCTATAGATAACAAGAAACAGAAAAGAAAACCACTCCGTCATCTTCACCATCTCCACTCCGTCATCTTCACCATCTTTCAACACAATTAGACACAGACACCGACCTCGCCGGATGCGAGGTCGAAGGTCCCGTAATTAATTTCGACTTTATTCGCCTTCGAGTTTCTTGCCGATTCTTCTCGAAGGTGTATTCCGAATCGGTGGTCAGTTATGCAATTCATTAAAGGGCTCCAGCCATTTCATGAGGGCCCTCTCGATCACTACCTAACGGTAGAGATCGAGGGGTGTTTAGTTCGATACTCCCCAAGTAATCAATGGCAACTGTCCAAGCCGAGGTTCGTACCCCCTGGGTGCCCTTGAGCAAGTGGCCAAAAACTTAACTTTGGCGTGCGCCTTCTGCGTCACGCATTGCGGTGGAGCGCTTTTGCGCCCGCCCCACCGTCCGGTGACGCTGTAGAGGTCAGTTATAGACCAACACCACATATCCTTTCTAAAAAAAAAAAAAAAAAAAAAAAGTTTAAAATAAACCGACTGCGAACGAAACTAAAAAGGGAGGGGCTTTTCTCCTTTGATGATAATATGGCAGCAGTAAGCCGCCATATTAGTGTTTATATCCCATGTCGCTCGTGATTAAGACGAATCCAATGATACCTCAAATATCAAAATCCATTAAGCACGTTGTGCTGCAGGACGCGCCAAGGAACATACATACGGCCCAAAAACAAAAGTAGTCATAAGAAACGAGTTAAATGTCCTAAATGATGATTGTAGCATGCTTGCTTAAAATATTCCTATTCAGTTGCGACATTAAACATCTCATTGAATCATTAAAACAAAAAGGTGTTATTATTGACTATGTATGTTAGCTTATCAAAATGGTGCGTGATACATTGTCGAGTGAGAGTTGCAGTTAATATAAAGCGTCCTGGTGTTTATGTCGCAGGCAAATAGCTTAATTAACTGCTCAATTCAATTAACTGCTTAGCCATTTAATTGAAAGCCGCCGTTCAACTAACGGCCTGAATGATATTCAGCCGTATAACATTTAATGAACTTACGTTATTCATAAAATAGGGTGACCATGTGACAGAACAATACGTAATGCTATCAAACATAGATGTTTGCAAACAGACAACTGTTTAAAAACAGTTTTCATGTTCAACCTAACTAACCTACCTAGATTTTAAGCGCAATTCTGACAAACAGTAATTTATAAACAGACAAATGTTTATAAACAGTTTTTATGTTTAATCCACCTAGATTTTAGGCGCAATTCTTTCAAACATACTTGTAGTAGTTTGCAAACAGACAAATGTTTAAAAACAGTTTTCATGTTCAACCTAACTGACCTACCTAGATTTTAAGCGCAATTCTGACAAACAGTAATTTATAAACAGACAAATGTTTATAAACAGTTTTTATGTTTAATCCACCTAGATTTTAGGCGCAATTCTTTCAAACATACTTGTAGTAGTTTGCAAACAGACAAATGTTTAAAAACAGTTTTCATGTTCAACCTAACTAACCTACCTAGATTTTAAGCGCAATTCTGACAAACAGTAATTTATAAACAGACAAATGTTTATAAACAGTTTTTATGTTTAATCCACCTAGATTTTAGGCGCAATTCTTTCAAACATACTTGTAGTAGTTTGCAAACAGACAAATGTTTAAAAACAGTATTCATGTTCAACCTAACTAACCTACCTAGATTTTAAGCGCAATTCTGACAAACAGTAATTTATAAACAGACAAATGTTTATAAACAGTTTTCATGTTCAATCCACCTAGATTTTAGGCGCAATTCTTTCAAACATACTCTACTAGTTTGCAAACAGTCAAATGTTTATAAACAGATTTCATGTTCAACCTAACTAACCTACCTAGATTTTAGGTGCAATTCAATCAGACATAGTAGTTTGCAAACAGACGAAATTTGATTTAATGGCTGAATATCATTCAGGCCGCTAGTTGAACGGCGCCGTTTAGTTAGGCAGTTAATTGAATGGCGGATTAAGCTATCTGCCTGCTACATTTACTTCAGTTTCATAATAAATAATAACAAAGTTAATCTTGGCCAATAGAACAATCTAATGTGTTGTGACTTCACTGGAACTACTTAGCCAGAGACCCGAAGCCGTGCTCAGCTACATAAAGGAACTGGGATGGTTTCCCAGCCCCCCCCCCGTGTAGAATGAGAATAAAATTTGAAACTTATAGTAACATAAGAGAGTGTAATTCTGTATGTGTGTGCAGTGCGCGGCAAGCCGGGCTGGGGCCGCGAGTCCACGCGCCCTCCGTGGTGGCCCAAGGACCTGCCGTGGGCCAACGTGCGCATGGACGCGCGCACGGAGGACGAGAAACAGAAGGTATACATACACACTTGCACTACAAAACAAGAAGGGCTGGGGCCGCGAGTCCACGCGCCCTCCGTGGTGGCCCGAGGACCTGCCGTGGGCCAACGTGCGCATGGATGGACATGGAGGACGAGAAACAGAAGGTATACATACACTCTCACACATACAAAACATATCTGTAATTTTCCCCTTAGATAGATAGATGGCGTTACAGTCCCAGTAAAACTGTTTTAAAAACTAAAAGGAAAATTTGGATAATGATGACTAGTCCGGGTGGCCGAATTGGTTACAGGCATGTGCCGTGCAGACGCACAGAATGATGTGGGTTCGAGCCCCGGCCGTGATACAAAAAAAACCTATATAACATTCTCGCTAAGCAGACTTTAATGCTAAATTCATAAAAAAATGATCTCTATAGATCCTCATCATCTTCGTTAATCATCTTCGTAAAATGATCTCTATAGATCCTCATCATCTTCGTTAATCATCTTCGTAAAATGATCTCTATAGATCCTCATCATCTTGGTTAATCATCTTCGTAAAATGATCTCTATAGATCCTCATCATCTTCGTTAATCATCTTCGTAAAATGATCTCTATAGATCCTCATCATCTTGGTTAATCATCTTCGTAAAATGATCTCTATAGATCCTCATCATCTTCGTTAATCATCTTCGTAAAATGATCTCTATAGATCCTCATCATCTTGGTTAATCATCTTCGTAAAATGATCTCTATAGATCCTCATCATCTTGGTTAATCATCTTCGTAAAATGATCTCTATAGATCCTCATCATCTTGGTTAATCATCTTCGTAAAATTATCTCTATAGATCCTCATCATCTTGGTTAATCATCTTCGTAAAATGATCTCTATAGATCCTCATCATCTTGGTTAATCATCTTCGTAAAATGATCTCTATAGATCCTCATCATCTTGGTTAATCATCTTCGTAAAATGATCTCTATAGATCCTCATCATCTTGGTTAATCATCTTCGTAAAATGATCTCTATAGATCCTCATCATCTTGGTTAATCATCTTCGTAAAATGATCTCTATAGATCCTCATCATCTTGGTTAATCATCTTCGTAAAATGATCTCTATAGATCCTCATCATCTTGGTTAATCATCTTCGTAAAATGATCTCTATAGATCCTCATCATCTTCGTTAATCATCTTCGTAAAATGATCTCTATAGATCCTCATCATCTTGGTTAATCATCTTCGTAAAATGATCTCTATAGATCCTCATCATCTTGGTTAATCATCTTCGTAAAATGATCTCTATAGATCCTCATCATCTTGGTTAATCATCTTCGTAAAATGATCTCTATAGATCCTCATCATCTTGGTTAATCATCTTCGTAAAATGATCTCTATAGATCCTCATCATCTTCGTTAATCATCTTCGTAAAATGATCTCTATAGATCCTCATCATCTTGGTTAATCATCTTCGTAAAATGATCTCTATAGATCCTCATCATCTTGGTTAATCATCTTCGTAAAATGATCTCTATAGATCCTCATCATCTTCGTTAATCATCTTCGTAAAATTATCTCTATAGATCCTCATCATCTTGGTTAATCATCTTCGTAAAATGATCTCTATAGATCCTCATCATCTTGGTTAATCATCTTCGTAAAATGATCTCTATAGATCCTCATCATCTTGGTTAATCATCTTCGTAAAATGATCTCTATAGATCCTCATCATCTTGGTTAATCATCTTCGTAAAATGATCTCTATAGATCCTTATCATCTTGGTTAATCATCTTCGTAAAATGATCTCTATAGATCCTCATCATCTTCGTCAAAAACCTTCAGCTTTGGTTTTGGTATAATATTTTCATAAGAAAGCTCGCTAGGTATTGTATGGCTTGGTGGCCGTCTTTTTTACTAGACCCTGGAAGGGCCTGTGACGAGGTCAAAACCTCTTTCATAATAATACTCTTTTGATATCTAAATTCTTTCATAATCCATTTCTTTTCATTTTGATAGTTCATTATTCATTCTATATACAAATAACCTGTCATTCGGACATTGATTGCATTAGCAAAACCGTAATTTTCGAAAGAATATTATAAAATACATAAATAAGTTAATTACAACTGGAGACTTGTAAATATATATAATAATTCCGTCGTTAGTGTTCGTTTTGTTTGAAGCCACTGTTTATGGAAATCACCAAATGCTCCAATAGTTCCTGACCTTTTATGTTGTCCACTGAGGCTTAGTCCCGGGGCTAGTGGAACAAACCCACACCCTGGACGGCCTCGTGACAGGCCAAGTACTAAACATTTTTAGTTCCAGCACCATCCTGCTGCTATTTGAACATTTTGAGATCCGTCGTGGTCTCTCCATTCAAGATTCCACATTCTCCATTCAAGATTCATTCTCCATTCAAGAGCACCAGCAACTTTTTTTCATCTTCTCTAGCTTGTATCTTACCATAGGAAGGTGCTGACTAAGCTTTTGTTCAAACAATTTTTAATGCATTAATTTTTAAGATATAAGTAGTAATAGGGGTGCCTAATATTTTTGGTTAAGGCTTTATATTAGTCCAACATATTAGGCCTAACGGTTCTATAGTGCAATTTAGAATCCAATGATACCGGGTTCAAAACCTAGGCCCCGCACCAATGACTTTTCTGAGTTATGGAGGGCACGTTAAGCTGTCGGTCCCGACTGTTATTGATTAATAGCAGTCGTTAAGCCATGTCAGAGGCCATCGGGCGGCTTGACGAACTCTGACATCAGAGGCCAGCACTACCTCTTACGACAAACAAACAATTAGCCCAAATATTAGTTTTAATGATTACTACCTAGAGCAGGTCGTCGCTCCATCTACCCGGAGGGCGTCCTATACTACATTCGCGGTCTCCACTCATGAAATCGTCTACCCTAACGATTATTGGTTCTTCGGGAAATGTGACCAGCCCACTGCCACTTTAGCTTGCTTATCCTTAGAGCTATATCAGTTACCTTGGTTCTCTGTCGGATCGCTTAATTACGAATCTTGTCCTTAAGACCACGCTCCACTTTTTAAGGGGTTTTCCATAAATATGCTGGGCTAAACAAACCTGATAAATGTGAAACTTAACAAAAATGATTTCAAGAAAATAAATAAGAAAAAGAAGATTTTTATCTCTTTGTAATCAAGACAAAAACTCGAATTTCATTAGATACATTTTCTTATCAAAAATTACGTTATTTTCAGTAACATTTTCATTAGTTTTACTCAACGGCTTAAGTTTTATCTCTAAAATAAATATCACTGCAAGAAAATATAGTTCATTATCCATTGTCAAGACAAAATTTACGTAACTAAATTATTAGCCTGCCAATGAAATAAAATATCTTTTAAGACTTACGTCACTTAGTTCCGTGCTAAATTGTGTTCAAACAGCGCTCGCTATATTCAAGCTGGTGGGTGGCAGAGTGTAGAGGGGAGTGGGAAAATGTATAAATGGAGCCTGGACTTAAGAGAACTCAAGAAAACTTCAGGAAACTGTGCTGTAGAAAAAAAAGAGTATTCTTACGTATTTGTGATTATTGTGTTAACCATTTGCAGATGTCGTGGACGCACGCGCTGCGACAGATCGTGATCAACTGCTACAAGTACCACGGCCGCGAGGATCTGCTGCCCGCCTTCACGGACGACGACGACAAGGGACCGCCCCCGCAGTCCGTCAGTACCGCCCTCTCTTACTGCCCACACACGCTCACACACACATACACACGCTCACACACTACCCTAACGCGCGTGACAACTTACGCTAACACTCGCTTTGGAGGCGGAATATTTACACGAAAAAAAAAGCTAATAACAATATATTAACTTACAAAGTTGGTAATAGAGATGCAACTGATAGTGATTTGGTCGAGAACGGGATAGCCGGAATTCGGCCGCCGGATAAAAATCAATCAATCTTACCAATAACTCTTTATTGACACACATAAATTACACAAACAGAAGGTATGATGGTCGGTCTCTTAGCTCAGAGCTCATCTCCATGTCACGTAGGTTGAATCGTAGATGAAAGAAAGCATTCAAGCTGATAGCGATCTCCATGCTATGTAGGTTGAATCTTAGATGATAGAAAACATTCAAGTTCAACTACACCCGCACCGGTGTAAAGCGTGTACACCGCGCTAGACCGAAAGCTACGGCAAGCAATTGTAGCGCACTCGTAATATTACGATGTGTCCTGCTAATAGGCCAACATACGTATGTATACAAAAATAAACGCTAACTATGTATATGGCCAATAGGATACCGAATCGTGACTAAACTGGCCGGATAAGTTGAATACCGGATATCCTTTGCATCTCTAGTTTACAGTACTGGTACATATGGACTTAACAAAATATTGCATCTATCAAGCTTTTTACACACATGACTCAGGGATTTTTATGCCATGTATGTATGTGTCAAAAGCATTGCATAATTATGTAAAAAAAAAACTATTTACTAACCGTGCCATTATTGTTTACTCCTGCTGTCGATTGGATTGCCGCCTGGATCTGGTAATGTTACTAATAACTGCATTTCCACTGTATTTACATTTTCTTTTCTACTACTAACTATATTACTTGGTACCCTTCATATTATCTAACCGTTCCTCGTACTTTGTGCTTTATTTTTCCATCCATCCAAACTCCCGCCCTTTTCCCCCTGTCCAATTTCCAAACTACCGCACTCTTTAACCTATCCAATTAATAAAATACCGCACTCTTTCCCTGTCCAACTATCTAAACTTCCGTCTTCTTTTCGCTTTCTTAACCATCCAAACTCCCGCCCTCTTTCTCCTGTCTATTTACTAAAATACCGCCCCCTTTCTCCTGTCTAACTATCCAAACTCCCGCTTTCTTTCCCCTGTCCAACTGTCCAAACTCCCGCCTTTTTCCCCTTGTCCAACTATCCAAACTATCGCCCTCTTTCCCCTGTCCAACTGTCCAAACTCCCGCCTTCTTTCCCCTATCCAACTATCCAAACATCCGCCCTATTCACCCAAGCTGGCCTCTCCTACTACCTTCATGCTTGTGTCTATCCCCTGGCACGGAGCAGATGTCGTCCATCCTGCCGCACTCGGTGTGCGACGGCGAGGACTCGGGCGAGGGTCGGTCGCAGCAGGCCGTCCTCACCACGCAGCAAGTCTGCATCGATCAGATGACCCTCACGGACGTCGAAGTATGGACACCTTGTCGGATTAAATGTCGCCGACGACAACACTCTTTAATTGTGCACCGTTTTATTTATTTATGCAGCAAAGGTTCCATAAATTTTGTGTCTAATTATCTAATGAAACTATATATTGCATCCTATATATTTCTTGCAAAATAACTATTATAGGTCTTACCAATACATTATAGGTAAGTTGGCATAGAGCGCATACTGCAGCTCAATTTCTCAGTCCTATCCATATAGGACTGAGAATATATATATATATATATATATATATTTAAATCAATTGCCAATAAGAAGATTGCAGAAGTTTGTTCTTCATTATAAAATACTATATCGATGGTTCTGCTCTAAGTTTGGCCAACCTCTAGTACCAGCCCAGTGCACTTCGGTGCCGCTTTCTGAGGGTTACTCTAATTCATATATCGTTTCGTACAAGAGGCGACCTTATTTCTTAGTAGATAAGGCCAATGATGAATAATATTTGATTGTTAGAGTAGCGAGAGCAGCTTGGTCGGCCTCGGCGGCAGAAGGTTCAGTTAAGGCGACAACGGTTAATCCTAAATTTTAGAAGTCCCATAACGACGAACAACGCTTTACTACGTTATTTTCCATGTTTAACTTCTTTCTAAATGGAGGGGTTCTCGATTCAACTTTTTTTTTTAAAAGCTTTTGTTTAATTTGACTTGTATGTATGTATCTATGTATTTCTGTCTGTACTGGAATCTTGCAATTCAAATGTCGAGCACTCCCCGATTAGCTATCTTGCTGAAACTTTCAGGGTAGCTCACAAATCGAATAAAATTGAAAAAAAAAAGAACAAAGTACCATAAAAATATAAAAAGTGATATTGCATTTTAAAAAACAAATAAAAGTAACTCATAAAAGTTTTTTATTTTTTATTTATGCTTATTGTTTGTTAACTCGTTATTCCGAGGTTCTGAACCGATTGTTTTTTATTTAAAAGGATAGTGCTGTTATATTCATTGTTGTACTCTTAAAGCACATTTTTTTTACAGTCAATACATCTTTTAGACGAACAAAGGCAACCCCCTTTAAGGTGATCCCCTGCGGACCCCATATAAATTTCACGAAAATAAATTTTCAGTAAATTTATTTGAATTCTGTTCTTCGGTTCAAAGACATTTTACTCTTCCGTTCCGGTCAACTGTTTCCGGTCGAGGTCGAGCATCAGCGTAGATCAGCGTGTTCCCAAAATGAGAGCATTGTTAAGATCCTAGGATGGAAAGAAAGTAAAAATCACAAAAGTGGCTGCAGCGCCCTGGAATTACACAAACAAATGGTATGATGGGCGGTGTCTTAGCTCATAGCGATCTCCATGCCATGTAGGTTGAATCTTACATGATAGAAAACATTCATGTTCAAGTAAACCCGCACCAGTGTAAAGCAAATTGTTAAAAAGACATTGTTGTAAAGAAGAAGTTATGGAGCTCACAACGGCACCCTAAACTCCAGCACAAAGCGAACGAGAGGGTTCCAGGATCGGATCAAATTGTACGTAGCGTAGACTTTCACGAAAAACAAACGGCCGTACGCCCCGACACAGACCTGCCGGTTATTTTGGCTAGGTGTACAATTGCGGCGGTTATCTAGCCCGTTTCTGTGAGGTTTTATAATCCGACAGCAGATATCTAGCTCGTTCCTGAGAGGTTTTACAATTCGATAGCAGTTATCTAGCCCGTTCCTGAGAAATTGTATAATCCGACAGCACGCCCGTTCCTGAGAGGTTTTATAATCCGACAGCAGATATCTAGCCCATTCCTGAGAGGTTTTATAATCCAACAGCAGATGCAGTACACGCCGGCGGTGCTCCACTCGATTGCAAACCCGGACGGCACCATGTCCATCATCAACCTGGACCCCAACAACCCCATCATCACACTGCCTGACGGCACCACGGCGCAGGTGGTGAGTGTTAGTACACCTTCTTGTTGTCTCTAATAATTGAATAAAATAATGCATGTAACCTACTGTGGCGACCTCAACCGCCACATTGAAATCAGTGCCATCTAGTCTGATATCAAGCAAACTCAATCACACCGATCACAGATGGTGCAAGAGTTTGTAAAAATCCTATTTTTATACGCTTTATATTAGCTTCACTTGTATGTTTGTAACCGACTCCTTTGGACGCTATTTTGACCCACTTTAAACGGTCAGATTTCATTCAAATTTTGCACACCTGTCAAAGACCGATGACAATGCAATAATTCGAAAAAAAACCGCTCTTATAAATAAACCAAACTAAAAAATAGAAAATAAATTTTAATAGAGTAAATAAGAAAAAAAAAATTAAAAAAAAAAGCGTGGGGTATCATTCTGTAGGGGGATTAAACATAAAAATATGAAAGGAATTTTTGAATACCCATTTTTTTAATGCCTCGTAAAATAAACCTTATATGATATGAAGTTAAGGTTTGAATTTCAATAACAAGGTAGCCGTACTGGTAAGTTAAAGGGGATTTGCCCAACTTTAAATGAGGTTGCCATTTTGGGAAACAATCTAAATTATTCTGAATTGTAGTTTTTCGCTACGTGTTGTCTGGGTAAACATAAATCTTCAAAATTTTTAGTTCAGAAGACAGGAAAAAAACAATTGATATAAATCAAGATAAAAATCAATTGATATATATATCGGCGGAGTACACATCAAAGCCTGCATCGTGCAAACTATGTTCTCACTGTGAATTAGAACGTATATAATTTCCAACGAGGAACAGGTCGACGGCTGTCCTCGGGCGAACAACACCTGACTCGGTCAGAAGTACTTCCCGTAATACCTATCCACTGCCACACCACCTTTACCTCCACACTCCACACTACAACTATGCAATTCTGTTCAGAAAGTTCAAAAAGTAAGAGTTAACTCAGTAGGCCCCGGCGTTTTAATAGATCCACCTCATCTCACCTCGTGCGTACTGTGAGGACCAGCTAAAGGAATTCAGGAAATGGGCTGCAGCATGCACCTGTGGAAGTATCAACATCTATTACATGGCAATACCAACTTTTTATTTTTTTATAGTGTATATTTTCTGTTGGTCTATAACAGACTACAGCGTCACCGAACGGTGGGGCAAGCGCAAAAGCGCTCCGCCGCAATGCGTGACCAGAAGGCGCACGCCAAAGTTAAGTTTTGGCCACTTGCTCAAGGGCACCCAGGAGGTACGAACCTTGGCTTGGACAGATGCCATTGATTACTTGGGGAGTATCGAACTAAACACCCCTGGATCACTACTGATAGGTAGTGATCGAGGGGGCCCTGATGAAATGGCTGGAGCCCTTTGAATGAATTGCATAACTGACCACCGATTCGGAATACACCTTGAGAAGAATCGGCAAGAAACTCGAAGGCGATTAATCCCCCCTATTATGGGGGTGGTCCATGTTAAGCAGTTGACTTCTTCGCGCTGATCATGAATGTAAAATAGCAAATAGTACCTACATTTTTGTGCATAGAACCCGCACAAAAAGACAGTTTCCCGGATTACTATAGATAAAACACAATTACATGTCTATATCCCGGGCTAACTATCAATGTAACTAATACTACAACACCAATAGATAAGCTCTTGTATGTATTGAAATTAGTTATATTTATAAAGCACCCGCTCAGTTCAGTTCTATCAGTTCTACGATGGGGATTATGTGGGTGTCGTAGCCATATCGTAGAACTGATCACTTCATGATATCGTTGATTATTTTATGAAATTGTTATATTTCATGAAATGGCCATCTGACACTGACCATATTGTTTAAACATCAACGTTTAATTATACCATTAATGGCCACGTCACGTTTGGCCATACCACTAACGTAGGGTTTCCATGATATCAAAGGTTTAAGAAGTGTTCAAACAGATAGGATAACATGGCTAAAAAAAACACGACTACGAAAGCTACGGAGCTCGCTACTCTTCGCTCCCGCATTTTACTATATTATCAATAATGTTGGCCATATAATGGAGTAGCCGTGCGTTTAGCTGTTCATATCATCAAACGCTGATTATTCATTCATCTGACGAAACCATTTCGTGACGTGACCGATAATTTCATGAACTAGAACCATTTTATGATGTAGTTAACCATTAGTGATCAATTCTACGATATAGCCTCGACATGGGCACCAGGATAGCCAATTTAAAAAATAATTTTAATAAGCGGGTGAATAAAAACAAATGATATTGGGCGAAACAAAAACCGAGTGGGCGAATTGGTTTAAACTACTATGTTTGATAGAACTGCGCTTAAAAAACATAGTAGCTTGTTGGTATAAAATTCGCCCACTCAGTATTTTTTTCGCCCACTTTAGAATTTATATTCGCTCGTTCAAATACATTTAAAAGTACCATATCTGTCCACAGGCCGGATTCGGTGCTAATGGGATTTGGGCGCTGGTGAAGAATTAAAGAGTTAGTCGGTGTATCAATTGTTATTTTTGTCTAGAACACTGTGAAATAGTAATATATAATAGTACTATTTCCCCTGTCAGCGCCGACGGTCAGCGTGACGGAAACGAGTTTTTAGGGTTAATGTTTTAGAATTTTTGTCTATTCGTTTCCTAGAAAATTACTGGATGGATTTTGATGGTAGTTTCGGCGTTTGGTAGTTTAGTTTCAACCTAACAAATTATGTGTATATATATATATATATATATTAGCTGTGACAAGTGATTGTAATTGCAGAGATATACAACAATGAACGCTAAAAAAAATACATATTTTAACATTCTTCAATTGGTAGTTGATACGATACGAAATACTTTATTGTATACCAAAACAAAGAACAAACAATATCAAAACTTAAATAAGGTAATACAATTGATAGTTGATAGTTATATAGAAGAACTATGTTATGAGCGACTCCTAATCCTACCTCCTCTGACAACCCGTCAGGGGATATCAACACACTTAGACACTGACACCGACCTCGCCGGCGTGGTTGAAGGTCCCGTAACTAATCAGTGCCCAAACTAAAAGTATTTGAGAGGATCTTCATATCATGGCGATTTCTGTATCGAAAGAAGACAAGGGATTATCGAGATAATATTATGTCTATCGAACCTCGAGTCATCGAATTTGTTCCATAGCAACTATGCATTATCTATAATAAAGAAGGACCGTGCTCGTAATTGGTCGAAAGCTCTCGATAGAGATGTCTCTCGACCATCGTCGCCCTGCAGGTGTTGCTATGGTCGCCAGTAGAGTGCAGTGTCGCTATAGTGACACCAGAGGCCAGCATTACCTCGTACAATAAACAAGCAAGTGTCGGTTGTCATGTTGCAGATCCACACGGGCGACGTGGGTGCCGGCAGCGTGGTGCAGACCCTCGACGCCGACGGGAACGCCGTGGCGCTTGATCTCAACGCCGTGGACTGCTCCGACACGCAGATCGTCATCACCGGGGAGGACGGCGAGTGTGAGTACAGACTAACGTGGTGCAGGCGGAACCGTCGTGGCGCTCGACCTCAACGCCGTGGACTATTCCGACACGCAGATCGTCAACACCGGGGAGGACGCCGAGTGTGAGTACAGACTGTAACGTGGTGCAGGTGGAACCGTCGTGACGCTCGACCTCAACGGCGTGGACTGTTCCGACACGCAGATCGTCAACACCGGGGAGGACGGCGAGTGTGAGTACAGACTGTAACGTGATGCAGGTGGAACCGTCGTGGCGCTCGACCTCAACGGCGTGGACTGTTCCGACACGCAGATCGTCAACATCGGGGAGGACGGCGAGTGTGAGTACAGACTGTAACGTGGTGCAGGCGGAACTTTCGTGGCACTCGACCTCAAAGCCGTGGACTGTTCGGACACGCAGATCGTCATCACCGGGGAGGACGGCGAGTGTGACTGTAACGTGGTGCAGGCGGAACCGTCGTGGCGCTCGACCTCAACGCCGTGGACTGTTCCGACACGCAGATCGTCAACACCGGGGAGGACGCCGAGTGTGAGTACAGACTAACGTGGTGCAGGCGGAACCGTCGTGGCGCTCGACCTCAACGCCGTGGACTGTTCCGACACGCAGATCGTCAACACCGGGGAGGACGCCGGGTGTGAGTACAGACTGTAACGTGGTGCAGGCGGAAAAGCCGTGGCGCTCGATCTCATCACCGTGGGTGTATAATCTAAAAGAAGATTAGAGGCAAAATTCAATGTTACAATCGTGACGGAAACATTCCTATCCAAATAAAGCTCACACATTAATGTCCCGCTACCTAAACTATTCGAAATACTAATGAAAACTGCACGAATGACTTTTCTAAGCGTGCTGTTTTCCATCGCTCTTTGCATCGGAGGGTATGTTAAGCTGCCGGTCCCAGCTGCTATAGATTAATAGCAGTCGTTAAGCCATGTCTCGGCTCTCGGGTGGCCAGCAGCACTACCTCATACGACAAACAAACTATTCAAAAAGTTCTGGTGGAGTGAGTTGAATTCCTTGATTAACTTTCCCATAATGGCTATCCATACTGCTTGTCCAGCAGTGTAGTTCGAAGCAGTGTTGTCACTCGTGTCTCAAATGTTTCCTTCAGGGAGACGCTTGTTTACGAATAAATACTTCACTATTCTCCCACACCACAGCCTGGCCACACTGTGGTTATATATTCGGCGATGAAAAAGTCAATTCTTAACATTTTAATTTAATCATTTTTTTCAAAATCTTTTATGTCGCGTAAACATTATCCTGAGCTATAATGGTTCAGGTAGCTGCCCTACTGCCCCATCTCAAATCTGTTGTTAAGTGACCGATGTAGCCGAAGACAGTAAACATGCGTCCCGTTCTCCCGCGGAATGCAGCCTTCTCTACAACGCTTGTTTGTGGTTCGCAGGCCGGCCGCTGTCGTCGGTGGTGACGCTGCCGATGTACCAGCAGATGGTGGCGCAGATGGCGGCGCAGGAGGGCGGCGTGTGCGTCACGCCCATCGTGCAGGTGTGCCGCCGCGGCGCGCGCGTGTGCGTCGCCGCGCGGGTGCGCACGCGCCGCGCGCTCTGCTAGCCTCGCTCACCGGCTGTGCGATGCGATCACGCACTGTCTCTATTAGCTGTGTCCCACTGCTGGGCTAACATCTCGCGTTGCACTTTTTGAATAATTACTTTTAAACTGTCGAAATTTAAACTCTTATCTATATTTTTTCTAATAAGGCGAATAAAGCGTCTGAATTAGCTTTACTTTAATTTTAAAGCTGTGTAGTAGAGCTAGTGTAGTTTACTTGAAGGAAAGCGAAAATGTTATTTAACATTTTATGTTAAAAAATAAAAATATAACGCTTTAAAATTAAAACTTGCTTCGCTATTTGATAAGACTAAAAGTCTTGTACAGTTTTACAATTTCCCTGGTAAAATGACATTCCCAGTAACCTTCGCATCGCACAGCCGGCCGCGGTACCTTCCCCTACGCTACTTAATCAAATGAACGCTTGTAGCCAAAGAATACCCTACACAGGGTTGATACGCAATACATTTAGGTTGTACATAATTACTAGTCCTATAGCCTAGATGCTAGAGGCTCAGAAGAGGTAAAAATTTGATCTCTGCATGATTTTTTAATCGACTGTCAAGCCCACCAGCGCGGTTTTTGTATTACCAAGACTTGTTTGTGAATATTGCAAGAGTTTCGCTCAACGATATGGCTAAAAACGGATCAAACTGTTACACGGACGGTGGTAAACGAATCACTGAGCTCCATTATACAAGCACGCTGAACTGGCCTTCCAAATTACAGTTATTATACCTTCGCGAACCACGACGAACGATCATCACAGCTCGTTTTGTCCCTCAACTGGACTGATTTACTTTTCGCAACCCTACAAATTGCAGGGTTGTGAAACGTAAAACTACAATTACAGGGGTAGTGGGGCGGTATGAGAGGGGCGGGTCGACCGTGAGCTACCCCTCCCGCAGGAACCTACTCAGTTATGCGCTACCTCCTGTAATAAGATCGTCGGGCTGTCATAATCGAGAACACATAATGTTTGTGCCAATAACTTTCGCTACCTGGCTTGCTGCGCCAAGAGGAGCAGAATCAATTACTTACATACAAAAATTATCATTTTCAGCGTTATTTTATTATGGAGGTCAGTGGAACGAAACTACACAGGTCATGTTGTACGGGTTTTCAACCCGTCTTCTTACATAACGTACGGAAATAAAAGTTTATTATATTATATATTTATTTTCGCCGTTACCGCGTCTGTTTGTCCGAAGCCATCTCCGAATCACAGCAACGTGCCAAATATACATTAATTCCAAAGATTATCATGTTCCATTGATACATACATTGTGTATGTATACGTTACACACTGGAACTCTGTGTGTGCGTGCCTTCCAAGTACAAGCCAGTGAAACTATGTGATATTTTATTTATTATTATTTTAATAATAACGAGATCTCTTCTAGTGAGTGCTTAAATGCTTATTTAAATTATTTATATAGTTCGGCTTTACATTGCAAAAATATTTTATTATATTATGTTAAAATAGTTTTATGCCGTATTTGTAGCTTTAAAAAGTGCCAAATTAATTGAACCAAATAAATTAGAATTGGGGAGTGTGGCCTAAAGTTAATAAAACCAAAAAAAAAGAAATGGGGGGGGGGCCTAAAGTTAATTGAACCAAAAAACTTGGAATTGAGGAAGGAGGCCTAAAATTAATTGAACCAAACAAATTGGAAATGGGGAAGGTGGCCTAAAGTTAATTGAACCAAACAAATTGGAATTGGGGAGGGTGACCTAAACTTAATTGAACCAAAGAAATTGGAATTGGGGAGGGTGCCCTAAAGTTAATTGAACCATAAAACTTGGAATTGGGGAGGGAGGCCTAAAGTTAATTGAACCAAACAAATTGGAATTGGGGAGGGAGGCCTAAAGTTAATTGAACCAAACAAATTGGAAATGGGGAAGGTGGCCTAAAGTTAATTGAACCAAACAAATTGGAATTGGGGAGGGTGACCTAAACTTAATTGAACCAAAGAAATTGGAATTGGGGAGGGTGGCCTAAAGTTAACTGAACCATAAAACTTGGAATTGGGGAGGGAGGCCTAAAGTTAATTGAACCAAACAAATTGGAAATGGGGAGGATGACCTAAACTTAATTAAACTAAACAAATTGGAATTGGGGAGGGCGGCCTAAAGCGTGTAAGCTAAGGTTTAGGGTCCACCAGCTTTTAATTTTTAGCTCCATATAATGTAAAGTTTTTCTGTCATTGGGTATGATATTCCTCCTTAATAAATTATCGTCTTTTATCAAATAACAATATATAAAAATTAAAAAGTCTTCCAAAACCCGATTTACCTTAATGAGCTACTTAGAGCAGGTGAGGCGTTTGGGCAAAGCGGGTGAAGCACTAATAAAATCATTATATTTTCTCCACGGACAGAACAATATGTTAATAAAATATATAAATGACACAACAGAGTTTATTATAAAACAAGACAAGCAGCAAATGTAGTTGAAAAATGTTAATAAAATATATAAATAACACAACAGAGTTTATTATAAAACAAGACAAGCAGCAAATGTAGTTGAAAAATGTTAATAAAATATATAAATGACACAACAGAGTTTATTATAAAACAAGACAAGCAGCAAATGTAGTTGAAAAATGTTAATAAAATATATAAATGACACAACAGAGTTTATTATAAAACAAGACAAGCAGCAAATGTAGTTGAAAAATGTTAATAAAATATATAAATAACACAACAGAGTTTATTATAAAACAAGACAAGCAGCAAATGTAGTTGAAAAATGTTAATAAAATATATAAATGACACAACAGAGTTTATTATAAAACAAGACAAGCAGCAAATGTAGTTGAAAAATGTTAATAAAATATATAAATGACACAACAGAGTTTATTATAAAACAAGACAAGCAGCAAATGTAGTTGAAAAATGTTAATAAAATATATAAATGACACAACAGAGTTTATTATAAAACAAGACAAGCAGCAAATGTAGTTGAAAAGTGTTAATAAAATATATAAATAACACAACAGAGTTTATTATAAAACAAGACAAGCAGCAAATGTAGTTGAAAAGTGTTAATAAAATATATAAATAACACAACAGAGTTTATTATAAAACAAGACAAGCAGCAAATGTAGTTGAAAAGTGTTAATAAAATATATAAATGACACAACAGAGTTTATTATAAAACAAGACAAGCAGCAAATGTAGTTGAAAAGTGTTAATAAAATATATAAATAACACAACAGAGTTTATTATAAAACAAGACAAGCAGCAAATGTAGTTGAAAAGTGTTAATAAAATATATAAATAACACAACAGAGTTTATTATAAAACAAGACAAGCAGCAAATGTAGTTGAAAAGTGTTAATAAAATATATAAATAACACAACAAGAGTTTATTATAAAACAAGACAAGCAGCAAATGTAGTTGAAAAAATTAAAAAACTTTATTCATTTTTAATGCTTTGTAATCGAGTTGCTACCCTAAAAGTGTCAGCTGGTTAGTTAATCGGGAAATACTAGAAATTTAAGTTGCAAGATTCCACCCGGAACGACAGACTGACAGACAAACAAGAAAGTGACTTGGTAAAACTAGACTTCATTTTAACACTTTGGCAACAATGAAAGAGGAATATTTCTATACTTCATCTTATTATTTGTGATTTGACAAAGTCACAGTAAATATAAACATGTGCCCTGCCTGCACCTGCTTTGCTCAAAAGCTACAAACTCATTTCTCCATGCATTCCAGTGTTTTTTCTTGTTTCAAAGTGTTTTTACTTGTCCCACTACCTTGCTACGCGTGCGCATGCGCAGTATGCATGTGGTAGTTTTTTCGCAAGGTAGTAGTTACATAGTATTGAAATGATACAATAGTGCTAATAACTTTGCACTATTGTATCCTTTCAATACTATTTAACTTTTTATTTTACACAAATAAATGACACATCCGGTATGTGTGTGTAAAGCTTAAACAAATTAAATTAAAAACCTTTCGTTGGCCACAGATCGCTTACCCGCTTTGGGCGGCGCCCGCCCCCGCGGCTACCTCCCCTTAGTTTTGAAAACATCAGTTAACATGTTTATTGCTTGGTTATATATCATAACCATTAACTATACCATTATTTTGTCGTTGTATTTTTTTAATCATAATTTGCAATAAAATTGTATTATTATTATCTAGAACAATAATACATTCATTTAATTCGTTATTTAGGTTAAGTTGACATATTTTATGACAGTACACATTATACATAGAAGCGGTTATGTTTATTTTTGCATGTTGTGTATATAATAGATTTTATGTTTTTGTGTTGTTGAGTCAGTTAAAGTATATAGAAATAAATAGATAAGTAAGTTGCCATGTTATAATTTATTGCTACAATGATTATTATTAATCCTAATGTTACGTCAAACAACCGAATACAGAATTAACTACTCGCTAATATTTAACAGAAAATTTAATATGTCATTAAATTCTGATTCACTCATAATATTAATTTATTTATTCTAATAACGGGGCAGTAACATTATGTACATACATTATAGTACGAACCAAACTTAATGGCGGCTGTGAAGTTGGCGCGGAGCGCTGCGCAATAGCAAATATTAGGTACTAGTTATCCGGCCCGCGACTTCGTCCGCGCACACTACTGTTTATCGCGAAAAAAAGCTTCCTATTTTCTTCTAGGATATTAAAATCCAATGCAAAAGTAGGTATAGCACCAATGCTATTGATGTTTTTTGACAGACTTGTTATTTCGTTTCCATGGCAACCACATACCATTCTGTGGTGAAAACCGTTCCTCGCAGTGAGTAATCAACATTTTCCAGTTTGTAGAAACTTACAACTTTCCGGGAAAAAAGTATCTTATGTATAAGCTATCTCCATTCTAAATTTCATCAAAATCCGTCCAGCCGTTATCGCGTGAATGCTCCCCAAACAAACAAACAGACAACGTTTCACTTTTATATATTGGTATGGATGCGCGGGCGTTGGAGCGGTGAAGGGATGAGCGATGCCGCGCTAACAGCGCACTTCACAGCCGCCATTAAGTTTGGTTCGTTCTATAATAATTGTGTTTAATCGTAAGAGCTTTGTGTTGGATTCCTGATTTTATTAGCATTTTGCAGTTTTGCTTGATGTTCGCTTTGCATTATTTCGTGAATATAGACTTCCTTTGTTAAATTAAGTTTGTCAAAAATGTGTTGTTCCTGATATCTTCAATGCCTCGATTGCGTTGTGGAAATTGTATGCTATTTTTTTAAATCCTGTAATATCCCACTAAGGTGGCGATGTTAGAAACTTCCGGAATGACCTAAACGAATTAAAAATTAGTATAGTTAGAGTCTCCAAAAAATATGGAAGTTATTAAATTTCAAAATTGACTTGTTGAAAAAAAAAAATTGCATGTTGTATGATGTCACATCACACGGCAGAATCCATACAAATTCCTTTTTTTTCTTTTTGGTTAAATTAATATTTGTTCTACTCTATGCATAATATTCCTCGCATAAAATAATTCAGAACGAACACAAATAAAACTCTTGTCATTGTGTAACCTTCAAGTATTTTATATTGTAAAGAAAGAGAGGTCTAGCTAGCGGCACGTAAGTCTAGCGGTGAACGAAACGTGGCGGGGATCTTGGCACAGTCAGTTTTCGGGATAAAAAGTATTCAACATATTAACACATTATATAAACTTTGACTGTGCCAAGATCCCCGCCACGTTTCGTTCACCGCTAGACTTACGTGCCGCAAGGTATATGCATTTTGCGACGCGGTCTGTGTAATGGCGGACTGCATAGCAAAAAGCGTGTTGGATTATATTTTGTTGCAATATTTTTGACATTTTATAATTTTTGTTGTCCAGAACCAAAATAATTTACACGTTTAAAGTTATTTTTCTATTCTATTTGCTATTTTGTCATCGTCCAGTATTTTTAATGCATGTGAATTTAATACGAGCCACGGAGCAACAACTTATAGTTTGAGCTTCTAGTAACACTCGTAGTACATTATTAAATATGTTTTTTTTTTTACTCAGACCATCATAAATTGTAATACCAACAGAAACACCAATAACGATACATATTTAATATACAGATTTGTCATAAACATAGTTGTTGTTAAGTGGCCCGAACTGTAAACAGAATGATTTTAAAGTTTAACAGACGTGTGCGTGTTTGCGTGAGTGTAGCTACAAATAAAATGTGAATGTGTAAGTGTTGTTTCATTTGTAGATGTGATGCACTAATTACAGCTTTGCACCGCGCACGTGTCGCCCGTGAGGTGTGTATCATTTTTATTTGCTATTGTTTTGTTATAAGCACGAGAAGTAGATTAGCGTTAGACAAAATAAGTTTCGTGAGAGGTCGGTAATTTAGTTAAATATCTATGAACTCCACGTTTGTCGAAGCGTTACTGAGAAGGGGCACATAAACTCACAAAGAGTTACTTTGAAGAACAGATTTACTATAAAGAACAGCAAAAAAATTAAGTAATATAATTATTAATTAAATTACAGTTTTGAAACTTATAATATGTTAGTTCATTATTATCATTTAAAGTCTGCATTCTATGAAGACGCGCAACTAAACACCTAAATTGATTTGGAGATAAAGTATTTATCCGTACAGCTACCGAATTATGTAGTATTTAGCAAGATTTGGTTCACTTAGGTCAAATTCCGCTTTCGTCAGAATAAATAGTAGGCTGTTATTTTTCTGACTAATGAGAACAACTTTGTTTCCTGTTTGCACAGAAAATACTTTGCAGTTTTGTACTGCAAATGGCATATCGTTATTAGAATAGGCGTCAACTGAAGGAGCACTAAAAATAAAATACGAGTTAAGTGGGTACATAATTATGAAATAAATTTGGTAGTGTCGTTGGGAATGAAGATAGGAACCCGTTTAAACTAGTGGGAAAAAAACCTCAATAGTTCCGTCACGGAACAACTGTGAACAAACGTTTTATATTTATTTACCTGGTCAGTAGTGCAGAAGGGAACATATTCCCCACGTGACTACCGGTACTGCAGCTTGGTGTTGGTGGTACAGCCAACAGTAAATGTCTATAGACACAGCGGGCAATGACACATTTTTTCAAAGATTTTTAAGACCTCGTTAAAAATTTAAATATAAAAATATTCTAAAAAAATATATATATAAATATTTTTACCCAACTGATCGGAGGGTATTGTGTTTATCAGCCTATGTATTTATATTCCTTCGTCGATTTTGATGATTCTTACGCCAATCGATTTGTATTAATCTTGCGAGTGTTATTAAAGACATGATAGTAATTAAAATTAAGTATGGCGCCATATAGTGAAATAGAAAAAAAATACGACGAACTATGTCAAATTCGGTATTAAAAATTATCTTTAGGTTTCTCTTATCATTTTTCATTTCGAATGACCATTTAGGATCTATAACGACTTAAAGTTGGTTAGCAACCAGTCTCACTTAATGTTTTGCCCCTCTTTAGTTTTGTTTGCAGTCGGGTTTTTGTGAAGGTGCTGGACCGTGCTCGTTAAAAATAGAAGATGAAGCATTGTTAATTCTTTTATAGACTTAGTTCATATTTTTATTATTTGCATCAAATATTCAAGTCGTTGTGGTTGAGATCAAACAATAAAAATATATATTTCAGTAAAAATAAATGAATCATCACACTACATATGACTTGAGGCCAAAAAAGGATATCAGTGATGAATACGTAGCGGACCCGCCGCTAGTGTCTTTTGTGAAACCGTTTGGCGAACACCCGCATATTATTGTTATAATACTAACTATAGTCCAATCTCAGGTGGACCAGAACGGCGAGATCTCCGAAGCGCTGTCGATGGGCGGCGGCGTCGCGCAGGTGATGCTGCAGGGCTCCGACTCGCAGGTGCTGCAGGTGCTGAGCCTCAAGGATGCCACAGTGCTCACCAAGGCCATGGTACTTTACTCGTTAACTTCAGCTTAGTGTTGGTTTCGGTTTCTGCCTAGCTTTAGTTAGTTCCAACTTGTGCCATAGTACGTCAAGAGAACCGTTTCGGAGGAATTGAGGTCGTTGCAGGCGTTTTTTAAATTTTGTATCGTTGGCAGCTCTTGCTGGCTCGTCTTAGAGAAACAAAAGGTAAGGCACGAGTAATTCAACCAAAGAGGTCGAATACGCTTACTGAATTGAACCTCTTTGTGGCTGGTTCATTTGTTATGTAGATAGCGAAGATATTAGGTTGCCATGTAAAAATTAAAACTTCGCGTCACCGTTTGTGTGGGCGACCTTCACGACACGACTGTTAGAACAGCTTCGACAAACTGCTGTTGAGCGCTGCGAGATTCTTGGCCGCTGTTCTAATTTTTATTCCGAATCCGGTGGAAACAATGAAACGTGACGCGAAATAAATACTGGGAATTTATTAACTTCATGTGCGCTGTCATAGGGTCTTGTAAATTAACAAACGTTTAGGTTCATCCTAGACTGAGTGTAGGATGGCGCTCCAGTCTCCACGAGGTGGACTGACGACCCGGTAAACGTTGCCAGGAGATAGAAAACTCTTTATTGAACAACGAGAAATTATAACTAAAAAAACAGTTTTAAAATAAAAGTCACAATGGGCGGTCTTATCACCCAGAGTGATATCTTTCAGTCCCGTGCCTCTGGATGCAGGGACTAATCGCTTGTAGTGGCGTTCTGTGGAGGCCTATGTGCAACAGTGGACTGCGCAGCTTCTGATGACAACTGAGGACAGTCTGAGGACTTGTGTCCGATCCAATTTCCTGTTTGATATTCTCCATTTGGCACGGTTGCTGGACTTGGAATCCCTACTCTATTAAGGTTTTGTCATTAATTTTGAATGACAAAAACTGAGCGGACGGGATTGAAGCTTATTTTTAATGTAAGACGGGTGAGATGAAGCTATTCTATATAGCAACCAGCTCAGGACCAGCGTTGATGTTTCCATATTTGTTAAACAATATAATTAATCACATCACAACACTACTAAACTAGGTTCTGTACCTAAAGTTTTCTCCGCGATTGCAGAACGTGAAGGCAGAGCGAGAAACTGTGGTGACTGACTCCTAGCTATACACCCTGATCGCGTCGTCGGCAACGGTGACCTCTACGGAGGCGCCGCCGCTCTCCACTCGGGCCACGTGAGCCACCACGGGGCCACGTGTCCCTCCAAATGAGGAGCAGGACACGTGACACTAGTCAGCGACACTTCCGTATGTTACGAAACGTAGCCATGTTTCTGTACGGAACACCGCTAGATTCAACTATGGAACCATGATACGACGCGACGCGTAAAACATTTTCAGTGATTATTAGAGTAGAAATCAAAACATTAAATCGAGTTAGAATTAAAGTAGGCTAATTTAATTGCCATTAAATGGGTATACATTATTTTGACTAATTTATTGAAGATATAAGACTTTATTTGTAATGTAAGAGATGCTGGGCTGGTGCAGGTTTTGTGCAATATGTTTTGCAATGTCAAAAGCGTTTAATTTATTAAGTTATTTTCCTTTTAATATTTGACACGCAGATATTTTTTGTACTGAGTCATAAGTGTATGAGGAAAGAACTTTTTTCCTCGTTAATGCCATACATAAGTGTATGAGGAAAGAACTTTTTTCCTCGTTAATGCCATACATTCCTTATTTATTATTAATTATTATAGTTTGAGAATGATGTTATTGTTTGTCTAATTTATTATTTTTATTTAATAACTACTTGTTAGTCCTGCCCATATTATAATTATTTACATTTCTAGTCCTTTTCGAGTCAAATTTAATTAACATTCTAGTCTTTTAATGAACTGTTTTTCCTTTCATTGAACATTTTATTTAAACTAATTAGTGTTAGTAAAATTAGATACCAAAACTTTTGTATTCGAAATAAGGTATTGTAATATAAATTAGGTAGGTACTTAATTAGTAAAATTGTAACTTAAATAGTCCACTGTTGTAAATTCGTTTAATATAAAATACCTATATTCCTACGCAGGGTTAATATTACAGTAAATAATATTAAAATTTGTGTCTCCATATTTTTGAAATCTATGTGTACTTAGAGATGTTTCAATTGTAGTACTAAGTGTACATTGGATCTGTGTTACCAGCTAATTCCTGTAGCTATTTGAAACCAACAATTGTGCATTCTAAATGGCACTTAAATGCCTTGCATTACAGTTGATATTAATTTGAAATCATTGACAAATGCAATTTAGCATGCACTTTAAACTAGCTACTGGAATTAGCTGGTTACTGGCACTGTTGTATGTGTGCTGGACACTTCCACACTGTGATACTGTGCGGGACACGAATGGCGGGTTTGTTTGAAGATGTGTGGGTTTGGTTTGTATTTAAAATGTAATGAATGATTTCGGTTGCAGCGTGAAAGTGTCCTGCATTATTCACTAGCTCTATGTGAGATACTACACAGCAGCAACTGTTATGTGCTAAGATTTGAATTCGAGACAAAGCTAAAGTAGATGTCATAGGAGAGTACAAAAAGTATGTAAATATGTTTAAGCTTATTAGCGTTTCTTTTTTATTTTGGAAATCTTCCATTATTACATTATTTATTTCAGTTTTTATTTTTCATACATATATTATTTTTGTTTTGTCTTGATTGTTTCTCATGTGTCAGCACAATTACATAGTTAAAAGTACAATGATTTGTGATTGTAAATAGATGGTATGAAAGTGTGAATATTGCAATTATTAAAGTATTTACATAAAAATATTGGATTTTGTCTAATAATATAACTACCCATATAGCATTTCATCTCGCACGAATAAGAAGCATGTTAAGATTAAATCTGCATAGGCAAAATCAAAATACTCTGGTTCATAAAAGCTAGCCATCTCTGCGTTCCAGATGGCGTTTTGGGCAGTTTCGATTGCCATTTTTGCCACTAAGGATCCCTTCCAAACCAAACGAAAAACGACTCTAAACCTTACTGAATAAAGTCGCTGTCAAATTTAACTGTCATGTTCAAAACGAACGGTAATAGAAATATACATAGCGTTTTTAGTTGTTATTTTTGATCATTTTTAACCCCCAAACTTCAACGAGAGCGATGTTATTAGTATAGGGTGTGTATCTGTATGTGTGGCATCATAGCTCAACAAATAAATCCCAAAAAAAATATTCAATTTCGGTAAAAGTGACAGGTGTCAAAGTGACGGGAAGGTGAGGATAGGTGAGGGTAAGTGAAGGTAGATGAGGGTAGGGTAAGTGTGTGGAGGGCACAGAGTAACTAGAGTGGCTATAAGGTTTTTAGGCCATATATTTGTTATATCGTCGTTGCGAGTGTAATACCGCGGAAGAGCAGTTTGTAAATACCGCGTATCTACATTTTTAGAATTTTACAGCAAGAAGAAAAAACTTAATAACTTGGTAATTTAGAACTATATTACCGACTGAACCATGCAGCAGCTTCTTTTCTACTTATTTTATGGAAATTTAACGAAAAACTACTAAGTACTTGTTTAGATTTCGTGTTAAGTCACTTACGCGGTTTTGTACCAGCAAATTACATTAAAATACAAAAAAATAGCAGATACGCGGGCTTGAAATAAAATAAGTACAAATTATAATTATTAATTTCAATTTATTATGGTAATTATTGTAGAAAATAACATTCAAAATAAAACATCTTATAAAAAAACTTATTCCAGATATCAACTTAAATTAACATACAAAATTAAACATCTTCTTAAAAAAAAAAACCCTTACTCCAAATTTCAACTTAAATGTTTATAATTAACTTGGATTATTTTTACATAAAAGCATGATAAAGAAGTGGAATCGGCAACTCCTCATGAATTGTGTTAAGTATTTTTTGAAGAAAATTAACATTTTATTAATTATCCGTATATTTTGAAAGATTTAGTTTATTAATACGCTAATAATTTGCGTGATTTATATATTTTTAACCAAATTTAGACATGTTAAATCGCGCAATCCCTGTATTTATCTAATTACGATGAAACAATTACGTGCACCTAATTAATAATAATAAACTAAACAGTCTCCTCGATCTTCTAAAATCACAGTTTTTCATTCTTTGCTAATTAGTTTCTTGGGCAAATATAAATATAATTAAAAGCTTGAACACTCAAATATGGCAATCATTACCAGCATTTAAGATCTCGGTTATTAGGAACATTATTTAAAAGGTAAATTATCATAAAAACTATGACAGTCTTTGGGTATGACACTCTTTAGCTCCTGTAGGTGATCGATCATACTTTGTTTTGGATATTGGTTGTCTGGATTCATACAATGAACTTACGCTGTCAATCAAAGAGTCAGATGATATATTTTTGATATATTTTTTGGTCTCCTAGGTAAAGGAACAAAATGGACTGCAAAGTGGAGTTTAAAATCGATTGTCCCACTTGGATTGTACCTCAGAGCCCTTATGTCCACAACGACACGATTACCCGCCGCAAGTCCATGTTTTATTGACTCATAAGCGAGGTGATCTTTATGAGTGATCTTATTTACTGAAACATCTCTTCAACATGCATATTGGACCCATTATTCTGGCGTGTTTAGGATCATTTTGAACACATTTAGTGCCATCTTTTTTAAATCCAATGTATTCCTCGCCCATCATCCTTTATTATTTTATATTTATTATTATTATATTTATTTTATTTTTCTTATTTATTTTTCTTTTCCAGTTACTTGGATTCCCTTTGCGCTTTCTTCCATTTTCCTTCACCATCTCTTCTATTTCCTTCTCGGGAAACCACTCCGTATTTTCTGATGATAATGGCTCTGAGAGGGCGACAAAAGGAGGATTAGCGACTGAATCGTCGGACAAAAATTCAAGATAATTTTTGTTATGCTCCACTATGTTAATGTGTACATTAATAGGAATTATAATATTATCGTTTCTATTGTTTGTTGAATTAGGATCCAATACTGTTATAAGCGTAGTAAACTCGGATGTCAAATGTTAGTTCAGAGGTTCTTGCTCTAATCTCCCTAACAAAGGAACGGAAACTATTTCTTGCTGTTGGATTCCTGAAGTAAGTTTATTTTCATAACATCGTTTATTCAATATTTCCTTCTTTTTTTGCATCAATATTTTTCGCCTTTCACATAAATCGCTTAAAGTAACCACGTTGTCGTTGAAATCAGAATTCTCTAAAAAATACTCGTCATTTTCTTTGTCCTTCATCATATTCGGTTACTTCAAATTATATTACTAATCTAAAAAAAACAACATTGTTAGTATAAAGCAATACCGCGTAAATGACAAACAACTATTACAAAGTAATATCACTACCGCGTAACTATGTGTTACAGGTTATTATTACACAAAAATTACTTACGTGGTTATTATTTACTACAAAATAATTATTTTCGAGAGCACGCACTAATTGTGTTTCAAGTTGTTCGCCCATCCCGTACATACGCGGACTTGCCGCCAACTTCAAACACAAGTACTGTTCCGCGGTATTGTTTTGATTGAAGTACGAGGTTTCTTATTGGCTAATTCAAATTCTGTGAGAAGACAATTCAAATTCCGAGACGCGCAAATATCGATAAAATCGATATTATCGCGCTAAAACGCGTACCGAGTCATCGTGAGCGCAACAACGATATCCCTTGTGACGTCACGGATTACGTCATTTCATCCGCCATTTTGCGATTACACCGACCATGCCCCAAACTGATATCACCGTGAGCGCTACTGTCAAAGTGACAGACTGACGGTTGTTCACAAAGAAAACTGTTGTTTGAATTCAGGTGTGTGTGATTTTCGTACAGTTTTCCAAATATTACTACAGACAATTGACCAAGTTTTAGACAGACAACTTTGCCCACGAGTAATACTTTGTATTTTGAGCAAATTTTGAGGTTATGTTGTTGTGATCATGTAATCACGCTCACGAGCGTTCCGAATCAACTGCAGCACTCAACTGCCGTGACGGCGATATCTGAATCGGAACGCAAATTAGCACCCTTGATCACTCACAGCGATATTATCGTGAATCGGAATGCACCCGTAGTATAAGGGAATCAGCGATAAGTATCTGTAGCCGCGAAATTTCAATTTTGCAATTTTTGCTGTTACGCGGTATTTACAAACTGCTCTTCCGCGGTATTGCACGCGCAACGACGATATGTTGCTATAATGCAACTAGCAACCATTTATTGTTTCATTTTTGAAAATAGTGTTGTGACAATTTGATACTCTGAAAATAAATCGATATAGTTTGAAGATTAATCTGTTATCGATTTAAGCAGAATTGTCGACTGTAAGCCTTGGGCTTTATCTCGGAACCTATTGATCCTAGACTAGTAGTTTCTTTACAGAAGTGATAGATCTCATCGAGATCTTCATTTCATATGACAGCTGTCAAACTTAAAAGGGCTTTATTTTGGAAACTATTGATCTTAGACTTGTAGTTTCTTTACAGAAGTGATAGATCTCATCAATGTCTTCGTTTTGGATGACAGCTGTCAAACTTAAAAGGGCTATAACTCTTAAATTAGCGATCCTAGGGCGCGTTCACTTACTACGTTCGAGGACGCACGGATCACCCGCGCGATCACTCGAAATCGTTCACGGCGTCGAGATCTTCATTTTATATGACAGCTGTCAAACTTAAAAGGGCTTTATTTCGGAAACTATTGTTGTTTGACTAGTAGTTACATTACAGCAATGATAGATCTCATCGATATCTTCGTTTTGGATGACAGTTGTCAAATTAAATATGGCGATAATTTGGAAACTATTCATCCTAGGGCCGTATTAATAAACCGATCTCAACTCCAAGAGCGCTCTTTAGAGCGATCTCAAGATGCGAATCTAATTAATAAACACACCTTAAGCTGTTGATTGAGATGCCGTAATCAGCTGAGTTAGTGTTTAATAATAAATCAATCTCGACTCTCAAGGGCACACTTGAGATGCGCTTTGAGATGCAGAATGTTGAGTGCAGTCGATCCGTGACTAGAGAGCGTGATTGCCAGTTGCTAGAATCAAGGATTTCGAAAATATTATGTCAGAAGTTGATAATTATAATTATATTAACCATCATTATAAGAATATTTTTATATTCCTCTGGGAATAAACAAATTTATTTGGCATGATTGCGAAAATATCTGAAGATTTGGTAGATATCAGAACCTGGCGAGGACTCGCTGAAAATACTGCATGGCCAATAAACGAACTTTTATTTTCATAAATTATAGTCATTCATTGATGAATTGCGTTAAGTTCTTTATTAGATAGTGTAACTTTGAAAATATAGATAAATATAATGGCTTACATCCTTTCTACAAAAAAACTAAAAGATAAAGATAAAGATAATTTATTCATTAAAACATGGTATACATACAAATCAGCATGCAAGATCTTATTATAATAAGTTGTTCACATGTTTTTGCCATTAGGGCATACAAATATTAAAATACAAATTAATGAAAAAATAAAAAAAACATGCAATTTATAAATCAAATAATATAATAATATGTCAATTAATTAAATCAGTCGTTATTAATGAAAAAAACAAAATGCAATTTATAAATAAAATAATATAAAAATATGACAATTAATTAAATTAGTCGTTTAAAAGGCTTATTCCATAAATGCCTTTCCACAATTCCCTGCGAAGGGTTTTTTTTTGACATATTGTCCAGAAATCCCCTATGCGTCTTCTTTGCATGGCGGAAGGTGATTATTGGAGGTAAAGTCTATCTATCAAGTGATTCTACTATTCATTCAGATTTTAATTCATTCAGATTTTAATTCATTTATCAGCTAGGAATTCATTGATATCATAATAGCATTTTTCCGCCAGTAAATTTCTTAATTTCTTTTTAAACAAATTACTATTTAATACTTTAAAAGCTTTAGGTATTTTATTGTAAATAGTAGGAGCCATGCCGAAGACACTTTTCCGCACTAATGTCGTCTTAGATCGTAGAACACAAAGTCTGGTTTTATCGCGCCTATTACGTACAACAACATCAGACAGACGACGAAAAAGTTCTGGATTTGTTTTTACAAACGTTGCAATTTCTAAAATGTACAGCGCTGGAAGTGTTAATATTTTATGTTCCTTAAAATAGGGCTTACAACTATCAGTCTGATTTAGATGAAACATTGCTCTGATGCATCTTTTTTGGGATTTAAAAGCAGCATCTTTATCAGTAGAATTTCCCCAAAAAATAATTCCATAGCGTAACACGGACGCCACTAATCCATGGTATGCCGTTATTAATGCATTTTTATTTATCAACGATGACAATTTATATAGTGCATAGGCTGACGAGCTTATTCTTTTATTTAGAATCTCTATGTGAGCTTTCCAGTTAAGTCGTTTATCTATGGTCAAACCTAAAAATGTTGTTGATTCAACTTCATTTATAATTCTCTCATTGTATTGAATATTAATGTCACTTAAATTTGCACGCTGGCTGAAATGAATTAAATTTGTCTTGTCCAAATTTATATTTAAATTATTGTTATCTAACCACGCAATCACCGATTTTAAGGTATTATTTATGTCAGATTCATATAAGTCCTTATTCTTACAATTAATTGTTATTGTGCTATCATCTGCAAAGAGAGTCGTCGGATAATTAATAGTTTTAGGTAAATCATTTATATACAATATAAATAGGAGAGGGCCTAGAACACTGCCCTGCGGTACTCCATAAGTAGGAGTTCTTTCTCCGGATCTAAAAACTTCTTCCTGTTTCTTGCGAATGTTTATTTTTGCAATTTCCGTGTATTGTTTCCTGTTGGTCAAGTAAGACTGAATAAGATCCAAAACATTACCTCTTATACCATAAGCTTTAATTTTTTGTAGAAGTGTTTCATGGTTAACATAATCAAATGCTTGTGTCATATCGCAGAATATGGCACAGACAGGCGAAGTCTTATCTACATTTATCATAACATTATATAAAAACTCGTATATGGCCATATTTACTGTTCTGTTTTTTCTAAATCCTTTTTGTTCGCTACAAAGTATTTTAGTTTTCTCTAAATAGTTGTACATTTGAAAGTAAATATATTTTTCAAAAACTTTCGACATTATAGGGATAAGTGAAATGGGCCTATAGTTGTCTAAGCATTCTTTATCTTTTTTTTATGTAAAGGTTTAATAACTGATACTTTAAGTGCTTCAGGGTAAGTACCTGTACTAATACACAAATTAATAATGTGACTTATATGACTATATATGTATTCTGCAACATTTTTGATGATTTTTGTCGAAATACCGTCATAGCCTACACTATTCGTATTTTTTAATGCATTTATTATCTTAAAAATGTTCCCAAGTAAAAAGTTAAAAGTGTTCGCCAAGCAAGGAGCAAGAAACATGGAATTATTTCTATTTGATATCAAGGAATTCACTTTATGTCCTGAATTTTCAATCAGTTTGATTTTATCAATGAAGTGATTATTAAATGCAATAGAAATCTTCATTGGATCATTAATAATGTCATCATTAATTTTAATTTGACCAATGGAATCTTTTGGTACATTGAATTTTGAGCTATTGATTATGTTCCAAGTAGATTTTGACTTGTTAGTTGAAGTTTTTATCGCGTAGTCATTTTGTGCACGTTGAGTAAGCTTTGTAAATTTTTTAAATAGTTTCGAGTACTTTACTAATTTTATTTTATTTGTAATATTACGTTTCAGTCTGTACTGCCACAACATTTGGCGTTTCTTTTTACTACATAGTTTGACTCCACGTGATATCCACTTAGGCTTTCTAATTGTATTAATAGTTTTGTATTCATATGGGAAACATAAGTCATAAAAAAGTTTAAAAATGTCAATAAAGTAGTTGTATGCGTCATTGGGATCGTCAAAGGTGTACAGTTCAGAAAATGAAAGATTCTTTATACACGATTTAAATTTAATTATATTATCAAAGTTATAATCACGACGTTTTTTACGCCAGTAATTAATTATGCATTTCTTTTCCACGGGGCATTTCAGTAATTGTGCTGTGTGGTCGGAAAGTGCAAATTCTACTACTTCGGCTTTGCAGTTAGTTTTGAAGTTATGCGCAAAATTGTCAAGGCATGTTCGGCTCTGCATTCGCGTTGGCTGTCTAAGAGACAATTTAAGGTTAAAATTTAGTAGTAGACATTCTAACTGTTGCGATGCATTGTTATTTTTCAACAAATCAATATTGTAGTCACCAGCAACTACAATATGTTTATATTGCTGTTTACACAGATTAGTCAAGATTTTCTCTAAAATGTCAAAACTTACATTTAAATTACTCGCTTTGGGTACCCTATAAATACATACAACAACTATTTTATTGCAGGTTAATTCTATGGCACAACAATCAAAAATGCCAGTTACGGATAAAGTTGCTATATGTGGCAGTTCTCGGCATTCATGTCCATACTTAATTAAAATACATGCTCCGCCTCTCTTACTATTCTGTCTACAGAAACATGCAGCTAACCGATAATTAGGTATCACGAGATTGTTTTCAAGCCCTGACATAATGAAATGCTCAGAAATACAAATTACGTCAACATTAATTTTTCTTTCTGATAGTTCATCAATGCAAATGGTAAGAGCATCGGCTTTATTCAACAATCCCGCGATGTTTTGATGCATAATATACATAAATTTATTCACGAAAAAATCTGTGCCTGATGATTGCGTTTTTATATTATTACAATAATTTCTCTCAAAATCATTGCAGTTCATTAATTGCTCAGAGAAAGGTTTGTCTGAACTATTTTGAGAGCTATTTTGAGAGCTTTTAACGTTCTGAATAACCGTTGACAAGTTTTTGAAAACAGTCCGTAAACCAACATTTTTCATTGTTCCTGAGCGTGTGAAAAACATGCTACTATCATATGATAAACTTAAATTAGAGTCCAAAATAACTGCGTATTTGTATGCCATATTGTCTAAATACAGTAATTTATTAAATGTGTCAACACTACTATTAAATAAATTGAGGTAATTAATTGAATTAGGTTGTTCGGTATATTTATAAGTAGGTAAGCAGATAACGAAGTTCGTGTGTTTTAATTTATGAAGGGCTTCTCTTATGTGATATATAAGTTTAATATGATCGCTATCCACTTTAAAGTCTTCTTCACCAATGAATATGACGCAATAGTCATTCATCGTAAGGTTCGAAATTTTGGTTTCTATTCCCTTCATTAACTCATGTATGCCCCCATGGGGTGTGAGGTAGTGACGTAGATTTATGTATCCATTCAAAGTATTTTCGGCTATTTGCAGCACACTATTTTGCTTATTAGCACTGATTAAAATAATAATCCAACCAATAAGGTTGGATTCTGTGGGTTTTCTGTTCTTTCTGTGATGTGTACTTGAATTTTATTTTTGTACCTTGTATTTATCTTTTCAATATTGATTAAGTCTATATTTTCAATTTTTGCATCTTTAGCATTTAGTAATTTTACTTCTATCGGTTTGTTTCTAAAGTAAGGTTATGATAATTATGTAGTATATAAACATTACGTTTAATATAATCGCATTTAATTTAATTCAACTACATCGAAGTAATACATTTTAACCTTACGCTATATCTTATTTGAGCAAACACCGAACTTTCAATAAAGAAAATAAATCGTTAATTCGTAGTTCATTCAATCTTGCTCTCAAGTTCTGGTTCGTGACGTAGCATCTTGAGATGCGGCTCTTGAAAGCGACATGATCTGAGATGCTCTTGAAATGTCTTTATTAATCAGCGACGATCTTAAGATGCTGATCACAACTTGAGAGCGTATCAGTTGATATCGCACTTGAAAGCTCAATCAAGAGCGATTTATTAATACGGGCCCTAGACTAGTAGTTTATTTAAAAAAGTGGTAGATCTCTTCTAGATCTTCATTTCATATGACAGCTGTCAAACTTAAAAGGCTTTATAGTGGAAATCCGTAGTAGTGTCTTTGCATTAGCTGTCATCCAAAACCAAGATATCGATGAGACCAACTATTCTAGAATCGTTAGGTTAAGAATTATAGGTCATTTAAGTTTGACAGCTGTCATCTAAAACGGAAATATCGATGAGATCTATCACTTCTTTACAGAAACTACTAGTCTAGGGGTGCGTTCACTTACTACGCTCGAATCACCCGTGCGAATATCGCGCGATCATCCGGAGTTAGTGAACGGCTTTGGACGTCCACATAGAACTGACAACTGTCAAGTGTCAGTTTCATGCTATTCCTCCTCTCCCCTACTATTTCGGATGACCCAGGCGAACGCCCGACGACGCCGTGAACGATTTCGAGTGATCGCGCGGGTGATCCGTGCGTCCTCGAACGTAGTAAGTGAACGCGCCCTAGGATCGCTAATTTAAGAGTTATAGCCCTTTTAAGTTTGACAGATTTAATCAAAAACGGAGATATAGATGAGATCTATCACTTCTGTTATTATTACGTTGGTATTATCACGTTTACTATTTTATTTAATATCACGGACTGAATGCCTACTTCAGGTTTGGATTGATATGGCATTGGATAAAATTGTGGCTCTTAGCAAAAGCTAACTTGAAAAAGTGTGCATTTTGGTTATTGTAAAGTGTCCGTTTTAACGTTGCTATTAGGAATTTCAATTTTAATTATAAATCAAATAAATCAATCTACATATCATGGAAAATATAAATATATGTGAAATTTACTGTTTCTTTTTATTATTTATGTAGGTACTGCTTATACGTAATTCATGTAAATAGGTACAGTTAATAAATGTTGAATGTCTGATGGTAAACAATATTATAATTTGGATAAAATGATAGTAAGTAGATACAAGTGGGCGTAACCACATAAGCAGGTATGTATATACCCCTATTACAAAGTTGTAGGTGCGTATATTACAAAGTTTTATAAAATCTTATACTATAGGAAAACCCCCCCAATGATAATTACGAGCAACCGCTTGTGGCGGGTATGGGGGAGGCCAATATTCAGCTATAGACTTTTGTCGGCAGATGATGATGAAGCAGAAAGTCACAGTAAAAAGACGTAGTATTATCATTAATAATAGGTCACTTACAGTTATACATATGATTTTAAAGATGCTGTAAACAAATAAATCGCAGCGGTCACTAAAATCTGGACATCCATTTCCATAAATGCGCTTTGACGTCAGAAAGGTATCACAGGTACATAAAGTTTTATAAAATCGATACAAAGTAATAGTCTTTCGATCTGATATATTGTTGTTTGGGTCACATCACTATGAGATCGGCCATTTTTAATTCAATGTTTGGCTGTGTTCACTTACACGCTCGAATCATCCGTGCGATTATCGCTCGATCGTCCGGAGTCAGTGAACGACTTTGGACGTATATTAGTGACAGTACATGGTGTTGCTCGCAGTCCTAATAACATTCTCGGAATCTTAACATCCCATGAAATATCTGTCATTTTGCGTAATTTGTCTTTCACAGTTTGAACCATTCTCTCGGCCAAACCATTGGTTGCTGGATGGTATGGTGCTGTTGTGACATGTTTAATTTTATTTGCCTCCAAAAACTGATTAATTTCCTCAGAAACCAATGATGTTCCATTGTCAGAAACTAATGTCTCACACAAACCATGGATGAAAAATATATTTCTGAGGTGTTGAATGACAGTTGAAGAAGTCATGTTGTTTATTACAATCACCTCAGGCCATCTGGAATATGCGTCGACTACAATCAAAAAATGTTTGCCCTGAAAAGGCCCTGCAAAGTCCACATTTATACGTGACCACGGCTTCGTAGGCGTGATCCATTCGCACTTAGTTTTCGGCGGCATGTGCCGATTTTCAAGACATTTGTTGCATCCATTTACTAATGCCTCGATATCGTCATTCAATTGAGGCCACCAAACATAACTTCTGGCCAAAGCTTTCGTTTGAACAATACCACTGTGTGTCTTATGTAAAGCACGTAGAATTGTTTCACGTAATGATGGCGGTACAACCACGCGACAACCAAGTAGAATACAATCTTCATGCATAGACAATTCGGATCGATGTAACCAGTACGGACGCAGTTCATCATCCGACACTTTAGCAGGCCAACCACTAAGTATGTAATGACTGACACGTGATAAATTTCTGTCTCGCTTCGTCGCCAGTGCAATGTGGTCTGCATCAACAGGAAAGTCTGTAGGGGTCTCTGCCATCAGCAAAACGTCACACAGCTGCTCTTCTGGTTGGTCTGGAACAGGCTGTGGCCACCGGCTCAACCCATCAGCGTGACCGATCTGATGTCCTGGTTTGTACACAATATTGTAACTGTGCGAGGTGAGAACGATAGCTATTCTCGTCAAACGAGGTGACAATACCGCAGGCATCGGCCGCTTCGGATCAAAAATACCCAGCAACGGTTTGTGATCCGTTACGATTGTAAAAGACCTTCCCATTAAATAATTATGAAACTTACCAAGCCCAAAAGAAATTGCAGTCGCTTCTTTGTCCAGTTGTGAGTACCGGCGTTCGTGACTGTGTAAAGTTCTGGAACTCATCGCAACTGGACGTTCCTGTCCGTCGTTCATGACATGTGATAATACAGCACCAACACCATATTCTGAACTATCGCAAGTGAGTACCAACGACTTATTCAGATCGTAATGAACGAGTGTCAACTCAGACGACAATAAACGCTTAGCAGTGTCAAAACTCATTTGCTCCCTGTCAGTCCACTGCCAAGATTGAGACTTGTCAAGCAATCTATGTAGAGGCTCGAGTATGGTGGCTTTGTGAGGTATGAACCTTTCATAAAAATTATACAGCCCCAGAAATGCTTGTAGCTGTTGAACATCCTTCGGTTCAGGAGTGTTGAAAATCGATTCGACCTTGCTAGGTGCGGGATGAATACCCTCAGAGTCTATGATAAACCCCAGGAACTCTACACGCTGTTTAGCAAACTTACATTTGTTTTTGTTAAGACGCAATCCAGCCTTTTCTATGCGTTCCAACACTGTATCCAAACGCTGCGTCATCTCCACCATCGTCCGGCCACTGATTATGACGTCATCAATCAGAACCGCAACGCCGGGCACACCAGCCAGCAACGCCGTCATCAAACGCTGAAAAATTCCAGGGCACGCCTTCACACCAAAAGCTAGTCTGTGTACAGAGAATAAACCTTTGCACGTATTTAAGGTTAAAAGTCGTGCTGTAGCTTCTGGCACACTCACTTGAGTGTATGCTCTATCAAGATCGAGGGTTGTGTAAAATTTCCCGCCAGCAACTGTAGCAAAAACTTCACTGGCAGTAGGCATCGGATAAGTATCCGACTCGGTAGCCTGATTCACCGTACTGCGGTAGTCTCCGCATAAACGTATGTCCCCATTTCGCTTTGGTATAGGCACAACCGGTGTAGCCCATTCAGAAAAAGACACGGGGCGAAGTACCCCCTCATCGACCAAACATTCAATCTCTTTTTCGACTCTGTCTTTGATAGCGTAAGGTACGGGACGAGCTTTTAAAAATTTTGGAGTCGCGCCCTGTTTCAAATGTATAGCAACAGGATCCCCTCTGTAAGTACCGAGTCCGTCCCTGAACACCTCACTGTACTTTCCTACAATACTATTAGTCGCGGTCATGTCAATTTCAGATATTACATTGACGTTCAACTTAATGCCCAGTGCCTCAAACCAATTACGTCCTATCAAATTCGGTCCCGAGCCTTTAGCTACAATAACATCCAATTCACACTTAATGTCCTTATATTGTACTTGAACTGTGGCCTGGCCCATCACTGTCACCGGTGAGCTGTTCCACGTGCACAGCCTGTTGGGCACCGCGCGCAACGTGCTACGAGAACGCACCCGCGCCCACGTCTGTTGGTTCACAAGAGAGAAAGCGGCGCCAGAGTCAACTTCCATCGTCACCAACACGTCGTCCACTAACAGCTTCACTTCGAACGCTGGGACGCGAGCACTCGAGCTCATTGTATATACCGTTCATGTTCATATCAACATTATCAGCCTCATCATAGGTAAAATTTACTTTGTTTGAATGATCTCTCATTTTGGCAGTACAAATTTTTGCGATGTGACCTTTTTTCTTGCAGTAATTACATACAGCATTAACGAAACGACATTCGCCTCCATGGCGGTCTCCACACCGATAACAAAGTCGAACGCCTTTTGATTGCACAGCGTCCATCGGTTCACATGCCAGCGGTGTGTTCATCGCGGCGCTCATCGCCGTCGCGTCGTAGCCGGCCATAGCACCTGCGATGGCAGCGCTCTGCATCATGCGAGCGTCCCTCCCCGCACTTTCAGATGATAACATCGCGTCCACCACATCTCCATAACGTAAATTGTCCCTTTTTAACAGTTCATACTGTAACTTCTTATCATTCATACCGCAAACGAGTCTGTCACGAAGCATTCGTTCCATGTCCACAAAATTACATCTTGAGCATATTTTCCGAAGTTCTGCAACATATTCTGCCACTGTTTCACCTTTTTTTTGATCACGTTGATAAAATTTGTATGACACAGAAATCTCATTAGATTTAGGACTGTAATGTTTAGTTAGGATTGTCACTATTTCATTGAATGTCACTTCACTAGATTTCTTTGGTGTAATCAACGCCAGTAAATTCTCGAATACTTGTGCACCACATACTGTATAGAAATTAGCCCTCCTAACCTCTTCCGAGACAATTCCGTTTGCCTCAAAACAATATTTTAATCTGTCTATATAATTGTCCCAATTATCGCACTTAACATCGAATTCTTTAAATTTGATCGATTTTCGCGCCATTTTTATCTTTAATCCTCGTCGCCACTATTATATTTCCAAATAAAACGAAGAAATTACTAAAACATTGTAATGAGCTGTGTAGCAGAATTCAAGCAGAGAAACAAGTGACAGTCGAAAATGCTTATAAAAGAAAGAAGAGTAAATCACTAAAGAGGTTGGACAAACAATACTATAATACCTTCTTGCACAAAACCTATTAACTAATACATAACATATATATTATTATTATTATTATTATTGACGTTTGTCATAGACATTATGTGCCGTTACTCCATCGCTACTCCCGCTTAAAAGCATAGTTTCGAAAAACATTAATTGATTTATTACATTAATGATTAAAATACTCTCCGTTTGACATAAGATGGGGAATATATATCACCGTCTCTTGAAGGTGGGTATAAAAGTTTATCTTCATACAAATACAATGTCGCAAGCATTTTATAATTATTTTGATGCGAGAAACGCAAACAATGGAAGAAAACTTCTCCAGCGTGTGCAGTATATCCAAGATGCCCGTGACTCATTGAATTTATGGACAAAAATAAACCAATACAAAATGACTGTGTCTACTCTGTCTATTTGGTAGTTAGAACGCAGCTTTTATATAGAGATCTAGGAAAGTGTCCGGGTGTGTCAATGGTATGCACAAACATTTTTGAAAATATAATCTATAAACCACAGAAATTAACATCATAAGAACGAATGATTCTTGAAAGTATGTTGGATTTGTCAAAATATTGAAGACTAAAAAGTAAAATTCAATGGTACTGAACCATAGAGAATGCTACTCCCGCTGTATATCCTCCAATTTTTATCCATTCCCCGGGGAAAATATGTCCACCCCCCGTACTAGCCTTGCTGGTAAAAAATAGCATATTCCCTTGTTAAATTTCATCAAAATTGGTTCTGCAGTTTAGACATGAAAAGATTACGGACAAGTTACTTTAAGATTTGATTTGATGTATCTTATAGTCTTAACTCTAATGTATGATTTATAATAGGCAACAAATGAAACACCAAATAACTTTGTAATGCTTTAAACATTAGACAAGAGCATGTCGATTTTAATTGGTGGACCAAGAATACCTCGAGAAGGCTGTGCTTCTAACAATTATAATATGTAAAATAAAAATATCGACAATATACTATCATACAAATTCTCTACAACTTAATTTGATAATTTACTTCCATTTTTACATTTCATAAACACTTTCTAAGGCTAGTTCAGGTTTGTCGTAGCCAAGTTCCTCAGGTGTGTCGATGCCAAGTTCAGTCAGAGTCGGTTTGATTTCCTGGATGATGTACGGATAGATTTCACCAACTTTTGGGCCGCATTTTTCTTTGCAAGCCTCAATGAACCTGACAGCGAGAGCATAGTCATTGACTCTCCTGCAGGCGTGCAGGGCAGCCTTGATGATCTTTGGGTCAGGAACCAGGTCCATACCACACAGGTCATTCATGCCCTTGCGGATTTCCCAGCCATCAATGTCTTTCCTGTTGAAGAATGATTCATATCTGGAATTCAAAAATAGAAACATTATACAATGTACTGTAATTATTGCAGATAAGACCAAGTTAAAAGAAGTTTAGGAAGTTACCTATTAGTCAACTCCAGTAAAAATAAATGTGCATACATTGAAGGAGTGATTAGTGTAATGGAGAAAATCCTGCACCATATTGATGTCTACAATATTATACACGAAAATAACCTGCTTTTACAGGGTTAAATTTGTGGTACCTACATATCCAATTTTATTAGGATATAAAAATTCATGAATATCAATATTAAGCGGCTAGAAACGAACAATATTTTATACACCGGTATTATAGGTAGGTGGAGCATGAAGAAATCGACGTGGTTTTGAAAGTTATACTTGCTCGGATAATCTTGTGATTGGGAACGATTTGATAACAACTGGAAAATCATAGATAGGTTATAATTTTATCTGAATTACTTTTTTACTTTAGACGACCTACTAACCCGCTGGTGTTTTTTAGTATACGAATTTATGGAAACACATTTGAACTATATAATATTTTAATGATGGAAGTAAATAACCGGCGAGATTAACGCCTTTTTTTCAGTTACATAACGTAAGTTTCCAAGAAGCGAGTCTCACCTGCTGTCGAATTCTTCGTCAGATTCGGCGGGACCACCGTGACTTCTACGCACGGAAACTGCGCTGACCCTCGCCGTGGGGACTAGGGACCTCTTCAGCACATTGGCAAGGGCACCACCTGCTGATTTCAGCATTTTGATCAGTAGTTTCAGAAGAACTTTGGCGAGAATAACAAATGGCTGCACTGACAATAGACTAAAAAATCTAATCTGACTGACTGATCTGTCAATCAATAAGCTGGCTGTTGTTGCCCAAAGCAAATAATAGAGTTGTGAAGTCGATCGATTATGACCATAGACATTTTATCAAAGTTACGCATATAAGATTATGGTGAAATATTCTCGGTAGAGAGCAAGGAAGATCATTATTATTTTTTAGGAAGGATGTAAGCTGTTGGTCTTTAACTGACCTCTACAGCGTCACCGGGCGCGAAAGCACTCCGCCGCAACGCGTGACGCAGAAGGCGCACGCCAAAGTTAAGTTTTGGAGACTTAGTCAAGGGCACCCAGGGGGTACGAACCTCAGCTTGGACAGTTCCCAGTGATTACAGGGGTCTGACTTAACACCCCTGGATCGCTACTTTTCGTAGTGATCGCCCCCCTGGCTCTGAGAAATGGCTGGAGAAATTTGAATTATTTGCATAACTGACCACTGATTCGGAATACACCTTCGAGAAGAATCGGTAAGAAACTCGAAGGCAAATAATATCGACTTTAATTACGAGACCTGCGACCTCGCCGACGAGGTTAGTGTCTGTGTCTAAGTGTGTTGTCAGATTGTGAGGACGGGTTGGACAACTCTGTCGCTGCCTTCACTGTGGCAGCGATTTTGTAGTCCGGATCGCTTAAGATGTCTCTAGGGCGTCTACGTTGGGGCTAAGGAAGTTCTATGTCTATGAACAATATTAATACCACTGTGGCCTAGAATATTTACACTGGTAGAAGTATTCTCCGAGTGCCCCTTTTCTATAGCAATAGTTTTGTCTTAGGTGCTGCCATATTATAACTAAAATTACCCCTAACGGAACTAAATCATACGACACAGTGCAATATTGTCAACAGATGATTGGGAATGTAAATAAATAAAGCACAATAATGAAAGTTACGTAATTATTTATATAGGACCATAACATAATTTATATAATACAAGATTGCCTATTAAAATTGTGTGAATACTTGTCAGAAATCTAATAATTGGAAAAATATTGCATTCATTTTCATTATTATTATTTCACTTTATTTATTTGATATCTTAGATTACAATTTTTTACAACCTTTCTATAAAAATATTATTATAAACTTTAAACCTAGGGTACCACCGGCAACCGAGCAGGTCTCTAACTACCGGTGGCTAGGGCTGCAGAGTGAGGAACCTCCTGACTATACGTGCCGTGACAAGGAGTACTGCCTTCTGTATCTGACCCTTAATCCAACCATCCAGCAAGAGCCTCTTAAGATGTTGGCCGAGGCTTGCAATTGTTGTTCATTGCAACATTTGCAATGAAAGTTTTCGCAAATTTGTAAACGCAAATAATACTCGCACAAAGGCGGTAGTATTTAAAAATAATGATATGCCATACTTGGTACCCATATTGTTTGGCCTGTTGTATTTATCCATTGTTGTTTTACAATTGAATCTAAAGAAACCCTGAAATGGAATAATTTTGTTTATTACATACTGTAATCATTCCTCTTGTTTTATTTTAATATCAATAATAGGAAAACGTAAAAATCTCGTTCCGGTTTCCTTATTCCATACAAAAATACCGTTATAAATAAATACTAATACTAAATACCTACTGTATGTCGTTTTAATTAAATTGAATAAAAACATGATTTAAACATACAGCAAATATGTATTAAGTTTATTTTTTATGTATCATGATGCAAACTGCAAAACAAAATCATTACCCTATTAATTGGGTAAAACTACATCCATTTTATGGAAACATTCTCCTTGTTAGGTAATAATTGCTAGGGACTAAATATCATAAAAAACGATACGACTCTTACTAAGATTAGAGCTATGATAGCCTAGCCGTTTACTAAAATGAGAGTTATCCAAGGATACCGGGCAATTACCGGGGATATTGGGCTCCGCACCAATGACTTTCCTGAGTTATGTGCGGTTTTCCATCGGTCCGTACGTCGGAGGGCACGTTAAGCTTGCGGTCCCGGCTGTTATGGATCAATGATTGTTGCTTCCTCTGAGTGGGGTGTAGTTTGCTTGTCTTGTGAGGTAGTGCTGACCTCTGGTGTCAAAGTTTGTCAGGCCGCCCGAGGGCCTCTGACATGGCTTGTCTAGTGTGGTGAGATTATTCTCCATGGTCCTATACTGTCGGCTGCAACTACCGCGCCGGCGAGAAGACTGCTCACTGTCGTTGAGCGGACGGCTATCTGTCCACGCGCTATCAGCGAGAGAGTACTTGTCTTATGCCATCCGCACCACAGACCATTCCGCACCTTCCCGCGACGAAGGAGCTCACTGTTGTGTCACGTTGCTAACGTCGCGCGTAGACACGTTAGGTCAACTTACGCTTGTCAATAACTATTTTTGTAGAAATCACCAGTTTGCATGAGCTCCACGCCGGCGAGGGATCGGCCGGCTCGCTGTAGACGCTCTCTTAAAGCGCGCGTCTTGCGAGATGACGATCATACGGAGTGGAAGATGGTGGCAAGCACGCTTGCCGCGAGCCTTAGGCTCTCTTGCTCTCATTACAGAACCCAACCAGAGCACATAATATTTAAATCTATCTATCCATCTATTCTATACTTAATGACCGAGAAAGCGCGAAGCGCGAGCAAAGCGACCCCGTTTCAGCTTGTCCGGCTGTCAGCTGTTCTCCTCTACAGGCAGGGCGGTCGCACTCCGCAACATGTACAAATAAATTCAAGGACCCAATATTCGGGTCCGTTCAGTCGAGTGTCAAGCGTGCGCTCGATGAGTCGCGCGCCTTGTACTTAGCGATAGAGCACCTACTTATGTAAAGTTATTGACAAACTTTATTCGTGTTTTAATTATGAGTACCAAGAAAAAAACCAGAAAGTACTGCATAGCATTCGGCTGTTTGAATAGTGATAGAAATGACGAATTGTCATTCTTTACGCTTCTAAAGGATATTGAAAGGCAATAAATTGTAATACCTATAATAGGTCCTAGTTATGTAGTTAGATATTGATATTTTTTTATTACGTAGGTTCCTATAGTTTTATGTTATTTCATTTGTGTTCCATACCGAAGCTACGCATATTTAAGGTTTTCCGCGCAGAAATAAAGTCGTTTATTAAATCGATCAACGTAATTTTATAATTGATTATAGTAGGTATTGTTGATCGGAAAATGAATTACTGTGCTGACTTAGTAAGTAGAATACATACTTTTAATACCTTTTATTACGTAGGTAGCAATTTATTTTTCACTCATTAAAAAGCATGGAGTTCAGACAGGCACCTTTATTCATCAAAGTGCAATACCTATAGGATATAATCATAATCAACCAACGACACGTAGGTAGGTATCTCACTAAACTTATCGGCGTTCTGAAAACGGGATAGGTAGGTAGTAAAAAGGTAGTCGGTCTATTCTGATAAGAATGTCATTGTATGTAATATAACTATTTTAATTGATTCCAATAAGTAATAACATAATACATTATTACATAATTATTCTGTTACAATATCTAAGTCATAACATATCACAGAATAATTAGTAGTACAAGTACCTAGTCATATCTTAATACAACCCTACCGAGCGAAAAAGGGACAGTGCGATTCTGAAACGGTTAGAGCAATGGAAGTTCTCCCGCGCTGTGATACGGTGCATTCTAGCCTGCACGCGGTGGGCGAGCGCCTTCTAGGTAAATATAATTGAAAGCTCGCAGCGCCGTGCGAGTTAAATTGCACTATATAGCGTTGTAGCGAGAGTCGCTATTTATTTAAATGACTTTACTCAGTTAGCCTTCTGTACTTGTACTATTATTTATTCTGTGCTACAGGTCGCATTTCCCAACCGATTCTCGTGAAATGTTGTGAGCAGATTCGATAATTTTATGTTTTTTTGTCGATTCTATTTTTCGAAATTTTTCTTAATGGCGGATGTATGGAGCCCATAATATTAACAAATGTCTGTCAGATTTTTGATTTAAGGTGCACGGTAAACATTTATTCAGTTTTAACTATGCAAAGTCAGAATCGCGAGTTCTACAGCTCACAGAGACACTAATAAAGCAGTAAGTACCAAAAACTGTACAATGAAGATAAAAAAAGAGCAATTTAAAAAAAAAAGACCCGACCCCGCATTATAGCTAAGAACCATCTCGATCGCATCAGCATTCAAACAGCAAAAACTGCATCAAAATCGGTGCATTCGTTTGGGAGTTACAATCCTGACCCGTCCCCCCCGTTATAGCTAAAAACCATCTCGATCGCGTCAGCTTTCAAACGGAAACACCGTAGGTATATCAAAATAGGTCCGTTACGATCGGGAGCTACGATGCCACAGACAGACATCATACAAACCCCCTAATTTTATAACACCCCTCTTTTTTCTCGTTCGTGGATTAAAAAGAAATTTGTATGGGCTACTTAAAATATAAAACAACACTTGAACACACCTGTGTTACCTGTTAATTTACCGGAAACACTGACGAGGGCAGGGCATTCCACTCCTTTGCAGTTCTTATAATAAATAAAGACATCTCAGATTTGCTCGCGCATCACGTAAAACTACTGGACCGATTGCGATGTGGTTTTCACTGTTGGTTAGCATAGGGTTTGACTTAAAAACTTGGTGTACTTTGTATCTTAATCCGAAGAGAAGAAGCCGAGCAATCGATAAAAAATGATTTGACTTCTGATCGAAGTTTGGTATTTTTAATCGACTTCAGAAAAGGAGACGGTTATATGTTCGGCTGTATGTTTTTTTTTTATTTATGTCGGTCGGTTTCTCCGTCAATTGCGGACCGATTTTAAACTAAATTTTGTTTGTTTGAAAGGGTATACTCTACAGGTGGTCCCATATAAATTGTATCAATTTTGGTTCAGCAGTTTTTCGAGAATAAATAGTTTTGTTGAGTAAATCCATTCGATTTTGTGTTTATAATGCCTTTATTTTGTGTTTATCTCTAAGATTTCTAAACCGATTTAGATGGTTGTTTTTTTTTATTGAAAAGGGTATACTTTCCGTGTAGTCCCATATAAACTTCATCAAAATTGGTTCAGTAGTTTTATTAGAAAATCAATTTGTTTATTGTTTATGTTCTCTGATATCTTGGGATTTCTGAACCGAATTAGATGATTGTTTTTACTTGAGTAAGAAGACCTCTAGTATGGTACTGTATAAATTTCATCAAAATTGGTTTAGTAGCTTTAAACAAGCTTTAATTTAATTCACTGTGTTATAATGTTTAGGACTGGATAGTAAGTCAATTTTAAACAATTTAAGGACGTCTAAAGATGCTGAAGTTTTGCACATGGGCGTAGTTCTGATGACAATTAAAAACTACAGTAGTAGTAGTAGTAGTAGTAGTCAAAGGAACTACACAATCGGATGATGGAATCCCTTCGTGTTTGGGCTCATTAGGTTTGTCTTGATGAGATCATGTCTGGTTTTATGTGGTATCCAGGGTCTGATGATGGAGCCGGAAGGTAGTCACAGGAACTCAACACCAGAATGATGGAACCCTTTCGAGTTTAGGCTTATTTCGTTTGTCTTGATGAGTTCTCTAGTTTTATGTGGTATCCAGAGTCTGATGATGGAGCCGGAAGGTAGTCACAGGTACTCAACTACAAAATGATGGAACCCTTTCGAGTTTAGGCTTATTTCGTTTGTCTTGATGAGTTCTCTAGTTTTATGTGGTATCCAGAGTCTGATGATGGAGCCGGAAGGTAGTCACAGGAACTTAACAACAAAATGATGGCACCCCTTCGAGTTTGGGCTCATTTGGTATGTCTTTATGAGTTCTCTTGTAATATGTGGTTTTCAGGGTCTGATGATGGAAGATAGTCACAGGAACGCAATAACAAAATGATGGAAAATGGTCAAAACTAATTCAGTTGTTATATATGCAGGTTTTATTCATCCTTGGTTTTAATTTACCAACGGTTTGAGTCTAAAGTGAGTGTCTACTATTTTCTTTGCATATATTCTTTACAATGTTTGATCAGGCCACTAAAAAAAAAAACCCAAGAAATTAAATCGACGTCATAATAAAAATGTTATTTTGTAAACAACCACTAAAAACAATAAAATAATTACAATTGAGCCAGAACAGTATCACTTTTTCGAAATTACCAACGTAATAATAATGTATAAATACAACAAAAGATAAGAAAGAACAAACCCAGGCATCATTTAAATCTAATATCTTTACAAAATTAATGCATACCTATCTACGTACGAAGTAATATGCAGTTGTCTATGACGCATCCTCATACAAAACACGCAACGCAGAAGAGACAAAACAAGAGACTCACACGAATACAGCAATCTAGTAAATGATAAAGTTTTTGTAGATAATTACTTTAAAAGCTTATTATTTTATATAGCAGGTCAAGCCGTTTAAGACATTATCTATTTGAATCAGCTCAACCATATTAATAATTATGGCTGGGTTTGGCACCGGCTTCTAAAAACTGTTTCTTATCTTATGTTGTATTTATGCATTATTTACTTTCAAACATAAAATCCGCATCTAAATTTGTCCATTCTTTTGGGAGCTATGGATTCCCCCCCCCCCCCCCCCCCCCCCCCGCTTTCCCCCCATTATAGCTAAGAAACATCTCATTCACATCAAGTTTAAAACTGAAAAAACGCATCAAAATCGGTCCATTCGTTTGGGAGGTAAGATGCCACTGATAGAGACACGGATACAGTGAGTGATACATACACACCCTAAATTTATAACATTCTCTCTTTGGAGTTCGTGAGTTAATCAAATAGTAGAGTTTTTAGTTTAGCTAATTTTCACATCAGGTAATTAATGCCCATCATGCTGAATAACTTTTATTTTCACCTTTCAAAGCGTGTAGCTCAAAAACGGTTGAGAATTCGGAAAAAATGTAAAGAATAAAAGTTGTAGTAAATTTTATGAGCTTTCAATTAGTCTCAGAAACATTTTCCCTAAAACTCACAATTTTTGAGATAAAAGTAAAAAACCTAAAAGTGGGATCTTTGTGCCTCCTCCCCATACATACAAATCTCCGGCTACATAAAAATCTGCTCAGGCATTTAAAAGTCATGGTGGGACAAAGCAACTCACAGACATCATCATCATCATCATCATCATCATCATCATGTCAGCCTTTAGAAGTCCACTGCTGAACATAGGCCTCCCCCAAAGAGCGCCATGACGAGCGTTCCTGTGCCACCTCCATCCACCGACTTCCTGCGATGGCTACAAGGTCGTCGGTCCATCGTGTGGGGGGTCTCCCCACACTTCGCTTGCTTGTTCGTGGTCGCCATTCGAGAACCTTTATTCCCCAGCGGTTGTCGGTTCTGCGAACTATATGGCCTGCCCACAGACATACAAACAAACATACATACATACATACATACATACATACATACATACATGAATACTAAAAACAATACACAATGTTGGGACGAAGCTGTAAGAAGAAAGCCCAGAAAACGACATTAATATTTTTGGGTCGCTTGTATCTCCAAGGCAGATTTCTTTTTACAAGCTGTGAAGTTAGAGTTTTTTTCACACAGTTCACGGAGCCCTAATTCTCTTTCACCTTTTGACAATGAAAATATCAACATAAGTTCACTTTTATTTAAGTTGCACTATTTATAGATTTATACAGCTAATAAACAATTGAAACCAAAACCAAAAACATTTTCAACTCAATGTAGAAAACATAACATGTCGACTGTGTCTTCTTCCAAACTTACTGCGTAATTTAGAGGCAATATAGTATGAACTCAAATCATGCCAAGTTTCATTTGAATTCATTCAGTAGTTTCGGCGTGATGCGCGGCCAAGATACAGACAGACAAAAATGATCAAAAATACAGTTTTGGCTTCAGTATCGATGGTAGAGCCCTTGAAAACAAAACAAATATCTTCAATGTATAGAATTGGACTTGTTACAGTTTTATTGTGATTGTTAACGAGCGCAATAACAAATCACTCTATAGCTATAACTAGACATAGGAATAACTATTTCAAGAGCGCAAATAAACCTACAGGAAATAGGCACATAGGTATCCCACGTGCCATCCCGTATGACCACTATAGCATACGGGTGGCCACGTAACATTGAAGGATAACGTAAATAAGAGCATGCAGCCACAGAGGGACTGGAGTTCTCTGTGGTTGCATGGAAAGGTACAGGTTGACTCAGGAACAGCCCCGCTTTGTAAGGTTACTAAATTACAACGCGGGGCGAACCTGCGCTGACCTAAATGGTAATCTGCATCGGTAAAGCACTAAAGGTAACTAGAGCAGGCAGTGGGAGCGAGAAGAGGCTAAATAGGAGAAGCTCCTCTAATAATGGTCAAGCTTGTTAACTCGTGATGAAATGTTTTGATTTGGGACAAAAATTAGTTAGCTGCCTAAAGTTTGGGTACCGTCTCTGTACGAGTGCGAGGAGTTCGTAAGATCGGAAGTTCTCCTCGCACCCGCAAAAAAAAAAAGCAAAGCAATAAAACTTAGGCTGCCTTTACGGTACGGATTCGAGGTACGACCGTAACCTATTTCTGGGACTATTTTTTGTGCCTGTTTCGTGCGTGGGAAAGTTCTTGCTTAGAACAAAGGCGCGCACATACGTCATGAAAATATTGGAATGAATCGCCCAATGGAGGAGCTTCAACACTTCTGTGTTTACTATAAATACCAATACTTCATAAAATCGGTGTGCATTATTCTATCGTCGTTCAAGATCGCTGTAGCAGTCGAAGCGAGAAGTGTCCAAAGTTATTGTAAAGCACAAAACAGTATATAACGCCTTCGTAGCCAACATTTATAATCGGTTACTACTACTACTAAACTAACAAACAAACAAGACAGACATGATTTTTCAAAATATTATATTCTTGTTCAGTAGGTTATTTTAAGTACCCTCTACCATTTTTTTATTAATTGCCTTTGTACAGACTTTTTCTTTCTATAAGTATAGATTATAATTGTAATATTATAATTTCTGAACTACAAAAAAGTCGACACAACAGCACAGAATCTACATATTGTTGTACTATTATTTATTCTGTGAACTATCAAAGCTAAGCACATAGTGCTGGGACCGTAGACGCGAGTATTTACCTACAGTCTTTCTACGGCTGGGACCATTGGCAATTCTATTTCTTTTTAATTTTCTTTTGTTTTAATAAAAATTTAGTACTTTGTGTGCTATACAAATACTATGACTTAGCTTTTGGTCTGCTACGCATAAGGAGAACAGCAGCTGCACTATTAGTTATATTGTGATAGCTGTCTAATAATAATACAGGGTATATTTTTTTAAATATATTATAGTAGTTATCTCATTCCAATTTGCAATAATTTTTGCTTTGGAGCAGTCTATATAAACTGATTGCGTTTGTTTGCAGGTGTCCAATTTCTCATGATTCCAACTTTTCAAACTGTCATATAAAAATTTGCATTTGTTTACGTACAGGTTATATACATTTCTTTTTTTTTTTTTAATCATACTACACAGTGGAAAGATCATTGACTATACCATTCAGTTGGAATAGTGCATATAAAAGTAACAGGTTAAAAAAAGTTGGATTCTTGTGAAGGTAACAAAAGTTGGAACAAACAAAAGTTGGAATAGTGAGAAAGTTGGACTTATGCAAACGAATGATTGATGTAAGAAGTATGTACTTGTAAGATACTTTTTGTAAGTTACAAGTAAAAGTACCTACCACGGCAATTTCTTTTTATCCCTATAGTAATTGCATATAATATATCCAAACTCAAAGCTGTAATAATCTTGGACTTTTGAAGAGAAGAAATTGTATCGTACTTCTGTGATAGATAATAATACTTTATTCATATAGATTTTTCATGTCCTACTAACAAAAAAATATTTGTTCATTGGCGATAAAAGTATTTAGAAAAAATTTGTCATACGCATAAGTACTAATTAATACAAAACGGCATTACACTTGTGACAAAATAAAAAGTGGGTATTTTATAATACTTAGCTCTGTGTATACGTCATTTGCTAAAGTTATATATAGGCTGTTTGGTCCTCTCATAATTTTCTTCTCCGCTTTTTCTTATGCGCCGTGATGCTTTCCTGACCACTGTCCTCTGCCGAGCTGTCCGTAGAGCTGCTGTCGCTGTCGCTGCTTGAGGAACTGCTGTTAGATGAGCTGTCAGAAGCTACTCCGGTACCTTGAGTCAAGTCTATGCTACTTGCGACCTTGTACAAATCTGGCTCATTACTCTTTAGAGCTTTGATCCATTTGTTGGACAGTTTGGGACGTCCTCTCACTGATTTGTGCCAGACTACTGGAAAGTTGGTGCGGCTGCAGAAGTTCTGAGTGACGGCTACCGTGTCATCCAGGTTAAGAACAACATGCCACCATCCTCCTGGCACAAATACTGTTTCTCCTGGCTTCTGAAGTATTTCCACCTGTGATAAAGTATTTATATATTAATACCTTTGTAAACTTGATGGGTTGATAATAAGTAAAATTAAACACTAACCGGTTTGTACTCTTTGGGCCAAGAATCCAGTTGAGTTTTGGGATATATAAGTTTAAACCAAGTGATTGCCTCATCTCTCTGCTTCCCTCCCATGGCTCCTGTCACTTTGATTAGCTCTCTGGGAGTCTGAGTGGGGAATAAGCACCACCTTTTGTGACCAAACACCAGAGCATTCCACGCACTCGTACCTAGAGGGTCGATATGGATCCCAGTTCCAGAACGCTGGGGCCCCATGACAAACCACCGGTATGGGGGCCTTCTGTCTTCACCACAATACTTGAATAGATCATCTCTGAAGTATATAGGGATGTCATAGTCTTCCAGAAGCTTCTTCCTCCTCAGATGTTCTCCAAAACTACTATCAAAAATATAAAGCGGACTGTCATCAGTCGTTGTCCGCATGTACTCGACATAATACTTCATTTTCATCTTAACACTATACCCCTCATTGTCTTCTCCGCATTTGAATTTTTGGTTTCGATACTTTTTGGCAAGCCTCTCCGAGGTCCACTTGTAGTTTGCCTTCCAGTGCGTCTGAACGTTGGTGATAACTACAGGTTTATAAATCTTTTCATAGTTATCTATGAACTCCTGGCATGTGACTATATTCTCGCTGATTCTTTCCACATTATCCTTACATTTAAGGAACTCATCAAAATTTCCTGCATACTTTAAGGCTGTCCATTGGTGCTTATCAGCTAATTCTGTAAAGAAGATTGAAATTTATTTATGTACTTACTAAAATACTCAACCTCTGTTTTGATTTTGAGGCTTGTTTTGGTTATTCTATATTGGGCTTAGTATCCCTGATAGCTATTTAAATTTTGTAGGTAGATTCATGTGCCTTCTAGATGATCTGATTTAATTTAATGATTGAATTTCTAATTGGTTCTTGATAACAAAAAAATGTTATCTTTTGAATTACTCTGAACAATTTATAACAAGCTTGTGACCTAATTAAACAAGTAAATGAATGGTTTTAAGTGTCTGGCAGTGGCTGAATTGTCTATTCAAATGTAATTCCAAAAACATTTGTATTGTTGCCACCGTAATAAGATATTACTCATTTGGTTTCAGATAAGTAGTATTTATCTAGCCAACTGTTTTTTTCTTTCAAAATGCTCACCTAATATGAAAAACAAGCAAATATTACATTTTGTTTAAAACTTCACTTGTGTTTCACTTGTTGTATCTATGTATTTTGTCCTGGAATCTTGCAATTGCAATTCAAATCTTGCAATTCAAATTCAAGCACTCAAGCAAATTTCGAGCACTTCTTGATTAGCTATCCGGCTGAAACTTTCAAGGTAGCTCACAAACCAATGACAAAGCAATAAAAAAGGGAAGAAAAAAAGAAAGAAACAATAATAATAAAAATATACATGAAAAAAGTGAAAAAGAAAAAAAAACATTCATTTCAATATTGTTTATCATATATATAAATGAACTGCCTAATTCAATAGATCAATACACTGTATTATTTGCAGACAATACTACCATCTTAACTAAAGAGAGGATGATTGAAAATGCAACCAGTGTTACAAATAAAGCACTGAGTAATATAGTTGACTGGCTAGAAGCAAATAATCTGAAAATAAATACAAGTAAAACTAAATTTATGAGATACCTGACATACCAAAGTAATAATAGACAAAACATGACTTTACCTATAAAATATAATGAAGATGACATTGAGGAAGCATCAGACATTAAATTTTTAGGAATATATTTTGATATTTTTTGTAATTGGAAAGTTCAAGTTTATAATGTGTGTAAGAAAATAAATAAATTCATCTTTGCACTTCGGAAAATAAAAAATGTGACCAACAACCGAACAGCAATTGTAGTTTACCATAGCCATGTGTGTTCTATACCAAGGTATGGAATAACTATATGGGGAAGTTCCAGACGCCCAGAGAGCATTCATCACTCAAAAAATATGTTTAAGGTCAATTTTTAATTTAAGATGGTCAGATTCTTTCAGACCTATATTTAAGGATGAAAAACTGCTGACACTTCCATCTTTATATATCTTTGAAATGTGTAAGTTTGTTAGAAAAAACTACTCACTTTTTGAAATCGACGAAAAAGCTCATTTGAAAAGGAAAATTGAACAGAAACCTCTAGTGATACCACGAAACCGACTTAAAATGTGCAATAAAAATTGTTACACCATGGCAGTTAAAATATATAATAATATACCAAAAGATTGTCAAGAAATGAGAGATGAAGAATTTAATAGGAAACTTTATAATTGGCTATGTGACAGATGTTTCTATTCTATTGATGAATATTTTAAATTAAAAAAAAATATGTAGGTAATGACATTAAATTTAATTTCGTTTATTGTTGACATTTTCTATTTAATTGCATATTTTTGACATTTGTTATTTTTGTGAATATTGTTTGAATGTGTTTTTTTTTGTTTTTACATAATTTATTTTTGTTTTGCATTAATAATTATAATTTAAATATTTGCACGACTAAATAGTCGAATTTAGTGAATCCCTTACTTTATACCAACCAAATATTCTAGCAAATAAAGATTTCATTTCATTTACAAAAAAAAGATTGTAATTTTTTTTATTTTTTTTTAAGTTTACTTATTCTTAAGTAGCCGATTCAATGTAATTAGGCTTACCTAAGAGTAAGAGTATCATATGAATTTACCGAAAATTCTAAGAAAAAATATTTTATAACTTTTTTTTTGTGTTGAAGTATGAGAAAATAATCGCGGGTGATTTTGGAGCTAATAATGGCAACACTGTAAAATTAACATGATGTTAATTGTCAAAGCTAACTTTGTGCCATTTTGAGTAGTGATACATGAACTGCTTGGTAGACGTAAAAAAAACTGTTAATCTATAAGTTTCCCTTTGTTTATAGTACTTCTTTAAAGGGGACATTGTATGTTACACCCGTTACAGAAATAAGGAATAAGTTTAATCTGTAGCATACTTATTGCACTAACAGCTTCACGTCTTTGGGAAAGTAAGGTAACTTTGTAAATTATGATAATTTTGCTAATCAAAATGCGTTACGCCCGTTACGTAACGGGTGCAGAAAAAATAGCTTTAAAGTGATGTTGAGGGCAAATTGGGTCTTTTTTATTACGTTAGTAAACCCAGTTCCAGTAACATTTCATAACACTTCTTCTTTTTTAATGTTAGTTGTTTATGGCGGATATAATTCTCGTCATGTTTTTGAAAATGATTGATAACAATGCAAAAATATTTATTAGCAATGAGAAAGACATTTCTGATGTTTCTTTTGAAAATATTATTAAAATTTTACCGGATGCAATGCTAAAATATAAGGGTATCCGCACATACTACAATTTTGCTCACAGTAGTATTGATACTTTTCAAAAGTAAACTGTTAAATTTAAAATTTAATTACATTTCTTGAGACATCATTTAGTTTTGTTTTTTGTTTCAAAATGTTTTAGAAATAAAGTATTTTTTATAAAATTTTGTTTCTCGTTCGTACACGTTACACCCGTTACAAAAGTCTGTTACTAGTGATGCAACGAATACGAATATTCGTATTCGCCGAATAGTAGACATTTACCGAATATTCGTATTCGGCGAATACTAATACGAATATTTAAAAACTAATATTTTACGTACAAACGCAACTCTAATTACTGAAAAACGCGCGTGTAAAAATACGCACGACGCAACGGGGGACTCCCCGGCCATAGTTTGTACAGTACCGCAGCTCCGGGAGTTTCCCTATCATTACAATTACGAACCATTGATTGATTGATTCATTTCTTTCACTTCATTTGTTAGTCGAAAGCAGAAGTCAAGCAAGAGAGTATTGTTTTATTTATATTCTGAGGTTGCTGCGAAGTAAAAGATGTTAAAGTTGAATTGAAAATGTCTTCTCGTAAACGAGATCAAAGTGACATATGGAAATACTTCGATAAATTACCGAGTAAGTAGTTATATGGTCTGTATTTCTTTGGTATCAACAAAAGGTAGGATAGTAAGTAAGTAACTTAGACGAACGTTGGTAGTTAATGGCTGCGTCAATGTAGTACTAGACTTTGTTTCAACGGCTGGGAACATTCAGACTGAAAAAAGAAATCGCCTTAAACCAGAAAATCTACAAATTTTATGTTTTTTAAATAAAAATTTGTCTGTTGTAAATTTTAATTATTAGAAGAATAGAAATTTATCAAATAATTATTTTATTACCATGGCGAGATATTCGTATTCATATTCGTATTCGTAAAAGTACTATTCGTTGCATCACTACCTGTTACACACAATACAAACACACACAAATATTAAAGTAAATTTTAAATCATCACCTGTTTTTCTTTAATAAATGTTGTAGATGGTGGGTTATTAATTTGGCTACAGCTCAATGTTAATTTTTATTGATAAAACAAGTCCAATTACAGAGTTTTGAAAAAATTATGTGCCATACGGAAGTAAGAGGTAAACTCAAGTTACTCCCATTACAGTACTTGCAGCAGATTTTCACGGAATCTTTAAAACATATAGATAACTCAAATTAATATTAACTTAATATATGTTAAAAGGCTATTAATTAAGTTATAAAATTAATATGCATTGCATAGAAGAAAAAAACAGTTGAAAGTGATGGTTAAGATGGTTTAACTGTTACACCTGTTACATGGAATGACCAATAGATATTTATACGATCCAAATCCAAATAACATCATAATATGGTGGAAATATTCTACAATTACAAATGATTTTGGAATTACATTGGTAGGTATGGACAATTCATCCTCCGCCAGCCACTTGAGAGCTACTCAATTTGCTTTAGTTTGAAATGATGTTTGACACCCATCCTATTCTAGAATAATATGCAAAGAGGCAGAAGTCAGATCTATGAAGTTTTAAATTACTTTTAATAATATGGATGTTTAGGCAAAGAGCATAATAATCATTACGTTTTAGGTGTAAGTTTAGGGTACAATAAAAATGAGTCATCATGGACATAGGGATGCTACCCTAATTATGGCGCTTGAGGCATGGCACATAGCAACAGCACAAGAAGGTAAATTTCCATGAAAAGTAATAAATTGGCCGATTCAAATTGCCCAATGATGCCACACTCTGGAAGATTTTTCGATAAAATTTAACCTGGACATCAAAGCTGGACATGGATTAATTATTGTCACATGGAAATTTATGAACGTCAACTTTTGTGCAGATTTAAGTATGTAAGAAAAATATTACAAGATAAAACAACCCAATTAAGCCAATATGAGCAAAATCAATGTTTCGACTGAATAGTATACTCACCAGGCCGTGCTTTCCTTTTCACTTCTTTGATACGTTTCTTGGTTTTGTGAGACAATTTGGGCTCACTATCCATTCTATTTATATAATAATATATGTGACAGGCTATTGGCGAAAAACAAAATTATACTATTCCAAGAGTATTTTACTATTTTATATACACCATTCGTTTCTATCCATTCATAAAGTTTTGTTTCCGTCGGATCATCCGTCCGTTCGCCTTTTTCCCTTGCGTTCAAGATGATGAGATGAGATGGCGTTGTGGGCAGTTTCGAAATGTACATTAACAAGCCGTTCTCTTTGAACATTTTCAACACTTTTGCTCTTTTTACAACTTTTGACACTACCGATCCTATCCAAACCGAATGAAAAACGACCCTATGACAAAAATACTAAAGTCGATTTTCCTATGCAAAAGGAACGGTGATCGAAAACAGTTCAGAAAGCTAATTTCACCCACAAATGTCCAAAGGGAACGGGAAATGTGATCATATTTAGCGTTTATAACAGTTAATTTGGCCATTTGCTACAAAACGAACGGCCCCTTTAGTGCTGTCGGCAGTCAAATGGAAAAAGATCCGACACTGCAGTGCGATTACGTAATGTTGATCATGACGGTTTCAAGCCGTCAAATTCAATAATGCTTTGCGATAGAGTCGATTTTGCTATGAAAAAAGTGACAATATGATTGAAGCAGTACCACTAAATCTAAATATTTTAAATGATGGTTATAAGGTTAACAAAATTATTGAAACAAATTTTCTAGGTGTAACTCTAGATAACCATTTGAACTGGAAGGCTCACGTTAGTAATAGAAATAGTCGCTTGACAAAATATTCTTACGCCTTGTCAGTGTTAAGTAATGTTGCATCTAAATCTGTAGCTGTGAGTGCATACTATGGTTATGTCTACCCTCAGTTGAGTTATGGGATAATCTTTTGGGAAAATTCAGTGGACGTTTAGTCAACATTTATATTGCAAAAGAGATGTCTGCGACATATATATAATCTAGACAGTACTGATACCCTCCGTAACATTTTTAAAAATAATAATTTCTTACCTTGACTTGTATTTATATATTAGAATTGTGTCATTTTGTAAAGACTAATGAAGAACACTACTTTAGTCAAAAGTCTAGTCGTGCTGGTAACTAAGGAAGCAAATATAGATATAATATGTGTATTCCGCAGATTAATAATACCTTATTTTATAAGAGCTCTTTTATAAGCGCAATTAAAATATTCAATCACTTGCCTATAGAACTGAAATTATTAAAAGTTAACATATTCAAACAGAATTTAAAAAAATTGTTAATATCTAAAGCTTACTATGATTTAAATGAATACTTTGGTTACTGAATCTGTGTAAATAAGAATGGAATGTAATTTTGATATCAGATTTAATAACTACCTATTAATAATTTTAAGCATATTAATATAGGCTGTTGGAACGTTTTTTACATTTAAGACCACACAGTGTACACAGTTTTTTACAATAAAATATTTCTATTTCTATAAGCCAAGGGCTATGTTCACTTACACGCTCGAATCATCCGTGCGATTATCGCTCGATCATCCGGAGATTGTGAACGACTTTGGACGTCCACATACAACTGACAACTATCAAGTGTCAGTTTCATACTATTCCTCCCCTCCACTACTATTTTTCGGATGACCCAGGCGAACGCCCGGACGACGCCGTGAACGATTTCGAGTGTACGCGCGGGTGATCCGTGCGTCCTCGAACGTTTACGGGCCCAAGTTCTGTGGTCGGGCCCCTGCAGTGCGATTACGTAATGTTGATCATGACGGTTTCAAGCCGTCAAATTCAATAATGCTTTGCGATAGAGTCGATTTTGCTATGAAAACAGTGACAATCTGATTGAAGCAAAGTTCTGTGGTCAGGCCCCTGATCTTTAAAGATACGAAATCTGTTTTATTAACTAGTTGACATAAACTACATAAACTTAGAGGCAGAAACGAACGAAAAAACGAACGAAATTCTTTCTCGAGATCAAAAGGCCCTTTCCATACAAAATGTATTACAATTTTTTTGGTCTCCAAAACGATTTCATCCAATGGGGTGCTACTAACAGGTACTGACCACTCGAGCTGTTCAAGTGTGTCAGTATTCGTGGGATTATGGATGGGAGTGGAAATATCCACCCCAGTCGATAATTCCACTGTCTGCTGAAGGCATTGTGAAAATCTGCGACTCTGTCTCGTACATCCAGCGTCACATAGCGATGAACGACGTGAGCTCTCTCCAATGCAAATAAATCTATCGTCGGGAGACCGAAAATCTGAAAAAAAATGTTGGTCTCTTCGGGAAGCAAATGCCATTCCGGTATTTGCTTCCCCCGCGATAGGCGATCGGCTATACCGTTGAATCGCCCTGAGAGGTATTGAACAGTTGCAACCATCTGTAATTTCTGAATCAGGGAGAATATTTACCCCTCCTTCGTTTCGAAGGTGAGCCAGTGCAGTAGTATTGTCCGATTGAATCAATAGACTGGCTCTTAGAAGGGAATCTGCTCGAGATTCTATCGCATTTTGTATGGCCATAAGCTCTTTGAGGTTGCTGTGCCAGGTCTGTTGATGTAGATCCCATCTGCCCCATAAGTAAGTGTCGTTCAGCATTGCTCCCCATCCGTGATCGGAGGCATCCGTCACTAGATAATGTGTTATTGGAGGTACATGGATTATGGAATAAGAACTCACCGCATGTGTCCACCAGCGTAGATCGTCCATAACCTTTTGCGGTATGTCGATCCTCTGTCTCTTCTGTCCTCTGCGGAGCAGGCGAAGATGACACTGAAAGAATCGGCAGTGTAATCGACCTTGTGGTATCACAAAATTTGCGAAATTTAGTTTCCCTAGAATTGATCAAGCTTCTTTCAAAGAACAGGTCTTCCTCGATAGGAGTTGCTGAAACTCGAAGTTTTATCACTTTCTTCTCCGGTAAACACTTTTGATTTGTCAAACTGTTCCAATTTATTCCTAGAAATTCTATGTTCTGAGTGGGTCTCAGAACAGATTTTTCTAAATTCAGAATCCAGCCCAGTTCTTGCAGGAATGTTACAATTAATGAAGTTTGCCGCTGTAGCAAGCTTTCGTTTTGATTTGCCAGTAAATAATCGTCTAAATAGACGACTATTCGCACACCAGCTTGTCGAAGCTTCTGGGCAAGGAAATTTGTCACCGCAGCAAAACTTTTCGGAGCGCACGCTATTCCGAAGGGCAGGCAGGTCATTTGGTATAAGGTCTGTCTGAAAATCATTCTCAGGAAGCATCTGTGAGATTTCTTTACATTCACGTGAAAATACGCCTGAGACATATCGATTTTTGTCATCCAGTCGCGAGGTTGCAAGAAATTTGGAATTTGGAAGTGAGAGATTAGGTAAAATTTCTTTAGGTTTATAAAGTTATTTAACTGTTTTAGATTGAATATGAGACGGTAGGACTGATCTTGTTTTTGGATTAGAAACATTGGCGATATGAAGCTGGGACTGATTACTGGGATTTCTAAAACATTGTAATCCAACATTTTTTTTTTTTTGAATCTCTATTGCCATTTGTTTCGAATGTCTGGTATGAAAATTTTGAAAATCTGGCATAACTAGTGGGGGTTTTTGGAGAAATGGGATTCGGAAATCAGTTATTATCTTTAAAAGGGAGTTAGATTGGATTTGGAATTTGAAAAATCTTTGAAAGGATTTTAGAAATAATTGTGAAGAGGGTTGGGCGGAGCGTCATTGTTGACAATAGGTGAAAAATTGTAACAATTTTGGTTTTTGATATTAATCGCGTAAATATCTAGACCTGTTTAATATTTTCTGTAGTTTTTCACCCAAGGAATTATTGGTTAGTGTATTTTATCTATTAAGTAGCTTTCTTTTCCAAGGAAAATATGAATGAGCCTCCTGACCCTGGGGGCGGTATGGATGTAACTAGGCCACCGTCTCCGGCTGCCTATACCATGGTGATGACTACTGAGCAGGTTGAGTCCTCATGTGCTAGAAAGCGCAGAGCGTTAAATAGAGAATGTATTAATCGTTCTCGTTCGGTATCACAATCTACGCTGACAGGTGATGAAGTTGATCTCCAAGCAGGGCAGCGTACTCCTCCAACCTCCTTCTCTGATGCCTCAACGAATATAACAGCTACTTCTCCTCCCCTGCTTCACCAAGTCCCGGCTTCCTTGTCCTCTACACCTGCAATAAAATCGCAAGATCTAGGTCAAGCTTTTACACCTGTAGGTCGCCACTTGTATATTCATACAGATCGCGGGCCTTTTACGGTTCATGTCCAAAGATCTCAAAGTTCTGCATCAGACGGTACAACATTACACCCAGTCACCTTCGGCCGTTTTTTGTTTAGCCGATACAGAGAGTTTCAAGGGATTATTGATGGTTCAATAAAAAGTATCGGGCGAAACAGAATATCCTTAGATTTTCATTCCGGAATCGACGCCAACAAATTCATAGAATCTCCGACTCTGTCTGCAAATAACTATAATGCCCTAATTCCTTCATACAATGTAACACGAATGGGATTAATACGAGGTATCCCAGCTGACATGTCCCCAGAGATGATAAAAGAAGAGATGAAGGTCCCTCCCAATTGTGGCTCGATTATAAAAGTCCGTCGACTAAATTATAAAGTTATAATCGATGGATCCGTGGCTTGGAAGCCGTCCCAAACGGTGGTTCTAACATTTGATGGCCAAATACTTCCAAACAGAGTGTTTCTTTGTTATAATTCGTTCCCAGTGGCATTGTATAACTTCCCAACTATTCAATGTTTCCAGTGCTGTCGGTATGGTCACACGAAAACTCAATGCCGTTCTAATCCAACATGCTATAAATGTGCGTCCTCTCACCTTGGCGAGTCTTGCCGAGTAGAGGAGGACAATGCAATATGTATTTCATGTAAGGGTAACCATTTTGCCACGAATAACTCTTGCCCGGAGATGCAACGTCAAAAAAATATAAAAGTAGCTATGGCGCAAAAAGCAATTTCTTACTCGGAAGCTTCTAAATTGTTTTCTGTGTCAAAAGTGTCCTACGCCAACGTCGCTTCTTCTACGTCTCCTTCTCCCCCTTTTCCCTCCTTTCATATGATCAAAAATAATACTGTGGAACCTCAAAGAGTCGTATACAAAAAGAAGGTAATTCAGAAGCATCATGCCCCTACTTCGGCCGTCGCTAACGGTAACGGTTACGACAGAGTCGCTCATAATAATATTATTAGAGACGATTTATCAGAAGCAGCTCCTAATGGCTGCGCTCTTCAAGCTCAGGACAGAGTAAATATAGATAATCCCCCTCTTCAGTCACTCGTTGTTGATCTTCTTATGAAACTTATAAACTCTCTTCTTCCTTTATTAAACAGTGCTCCGTCTCTCTCTAACTTACCGTCCAACGTTGCCCCCACCTTAAGTTGCCTCTTATCTTTCTTACAAAATGGATCAAGTTTACAGGATTCTCCAATGGAACCCTAGAAGTATTATTAACAAAAAGTCCGATCTTATTTATCTAGTTAACCATCACAGTCCGGACATCTTGTCGGTCTCAGAAACTTGGCTTAGACCCGATTCCAAATTTAGGTTATCGGGTTTTGTTGATGTTAGAAGAGACCGTCAAGATGGTTTTGGTGGTGTTGCCCTTTTTATTAAAAATAATATTACCTACTCAATTATTTCTTTGCCTTATTATGGTGAAGGTTTCGAGGTGGTTGCTGTTCAGCTTAAGAATTCAACAGTTATCTCTCTATACATTCCTTTGCCTTCCAAATCTATAATTCGTAAACTTATTAATGTTTTAAATTCTCTTCCTAAGCCTCTTCTAGTTTTGGGTGATCTGAATTGTCATCACTCTGTATGGGGTTGTGGTTTGTCGGATTCACCTGGGATCTTTTTATTGGACTCCTTAGATCATCTTAATCTCTGTATTTTAAATGACGGTTCCCCGACTAGAAGATCTCGGCCAGATGAACACCCTAGTGCAGTGGACCTGTCCTTATGTTCTCCAGAACTTGCTTCACTTATGTCTTGGTGTGTCCTTCCTTCTACTTATGGCAGTGACCATTTTCCTATTCTTATAAATATTTCACAAAAATGTCCGCGTACTGCTTCTAGAAATCCTCCTCTTCTTAAATATGCCATAGACAATAATAGTTCAGGGTGGGCCAAATTTAATGAACTCACTGATATAAATTCTCCTAAATTACCTGTCATAAATTCTTACAATATAAGATCTTGTTCTGATGCGCTTGTGCACAGTTTGTTAGAGTGTGCTAATGGGTCTTTCCCTATTAAAAAACCTCATTCGAATAAAATTCCATCTCCTCCGTGGTGGGATAAAGACTGTACTGAAGCAATTAAATCTCGTAAGGTTGCTGAAGTCACCTTTTGTATGGCTATGACTAGTGAAAATTTCTCTGAATTAAATAAAGTAATCGCAAAATCTAAACGCCTCTTTCATAATAAGAAACGTGATAGCTGGAAAGTTTTTTGCACTAGCATTGGCCCTGACACTCCTACCTCTTTGATATGGAAGAAGATCCATAGGTATCGTCGTTCGTGGTGTCCTCCATATCGAAGTTGTTGCCCATCCCAGGCTTGGGCTGACTCCTTCATGGACAAATTAGCCCCTCAATATTGCCCTCTTCCCTCAGAACTACCATCTCTTTCTAATCCTTCATCTATTGAAACTTTAGACCAACCGTTTTCTTTAAAAGAATTAGAAATAGTCTTGAAATCAGTCAGAGACTCAGCCCCGGTATGGATGGCATTCCGTATTCTTTTCTTTCGAAAGCTAACGTCCGCCTTCATATCTATTATTTATCTCTTGTTAATATTATTTTTGATTCTGGATATGTTCCAGTTACTTGGAAATCTCAATTCATAATCCCTATTCTTAAACCTGATAAAGATCCGGTAGATCCTAATTCTTACCGCCCTATTGCTCTCTCTTCAGTTTTGGCTAAACTTGCTGAACACTTAATAAAGAACCGCCTTGAATGGTTCCTGGAAAGTCATGAGCTTCTTGCAAAGTCTCAGTATGGCTTTAGAAAGGGCAAAAGCACTATGGATAGCCTGGGTATATTTACTACCGATATAAGACTTGCCTTTACTCGCAATGAATCTGTTGTTGGTGCTTTCCTAGATATTTCTGCAGCCTATGATAATGTTCAGCTTCCCCTTCTCAAGAATAAGCTTAGTCGGTTGAAAATTCCAGTAAAAATAAGTAATTTTGTAATGAACCTTCTTTTAGAGAGATACATATTCCTCCACTGTAGTGACCCCTCGATTTCTTCAACTAGAACCATATGGCGGGGATTACCTCAAGGCTCTGTCCTCAGTCCTCTCCTTTATAACATCTATACATATGATCTAGAATCCTCAATTGGTCTCTGCCGCATTCTTCAATATGCGGATGACATTCTTTTATATAGTACTCATCATAAAATTAATGATGCTAGTAACTGTATTTCCCTTTCCCTTAATTATTTAAATGTTTGGCTTCATAAAAATGGCTTGGATCTCGCGCCTTCTAAGAGTAATATCGTTATCTTTTCTCGTAAAAGAAATCTTCCTGATATAAACATTACTGTTAATGAGAGCAGAATTCCAGTTAAAGAGTCCGTAAAATTCCTCGGTCTCTTGTTGGACAATAAGTTGTCTGGACGTTTGCATTGTGAATATATTGCAAATAAGTGTGAGAGGAATCTGAACATTTTAAGGTGTCTGTCGGGAGTATGGTGGGGTGCTCATCCTTTTAATCTTAAACTTTTATATAACGCTATAATTCGTAGCGTTTTAGATTATGGTACTTTTCTGCTTGATCCTGCTTGCAGGGTTGGCTTAAGAAAACTTGATTTAATTCAGTCAAAGTCACTTCGGATTATCGCAGGTGCGATGAAGTCCTCTCCAATCAATGCACTCCAGGTGGAGTGTGTTGATCCTCCTCTCCATCTTCGCCGACAATTTCTTTCCAACAGATTCTTCTTTCGTTTTATTCAATTTTCTAATCATCCTCTTATACCCAAGCTTCAACTTTTCTATCAATACGTTTATACCTCCCGTTATTGGAGATGTAAACATCATCCTCTGTTGCTCAAAAGTTTCATAGTTTATAAATCCCTTAAAGACCCTACATACCGGTCTCCAAAACTCCCAATTTTTAATTTTGATTACGACATTGTTACCTTTCATCCGCAAATAATTTTAGAGTTTGATATCTGCAAAGGTGACCTTTATGCTGATGAGCATTTTCGAGAGATTTTGCACAGGGATTGGCTTGGTTGGCATACAATATTCACAGATGCCTCAAAATTATCGCCAGTTGGATGTGTTGGTTGTGGTGTTTTCCATTCTCAATTCGACATTGTCCAAAAAGTTAAGTGTCCTCCTGAGTCGTCAGTGTTCACCGGTGAATGTTTGGCTATACTTGAAGCGGTTAAATATGTCCTTCTCTTTAAACTTCGTCGTACTATTATCTTCTCAGATTCACGTAGTTCCCTCCAATCTTTGCTTTCTAATCCATTTCATTCTAAATTTCATCCAATCTTACTTCATATCAAAAAGTCTATTTCTGAATGTCTCCTTAAAGGCTTAGACGTAGTTCTTGCCTGGGTGCCTGGGCATGTTGGTCTCTCTGGTAATGAGCGTGTCGATAGAGTGGCCAAGGAAGCAGTTTCTTGTGGCGATAAGATTCCTTTTATAAATTATAGCCAGGACCTTATTTGCCTACCAAAAAAATATTTATTAATTTCTTGGTGTATAAGCTGGAGATCTTCTAGCAAATACAAAGGTTCTGGTTTTGCAAGAATTCAGCCTGACATCCCTAGTAAACCATGGTTTGCACGGTGGCACTTCAGCAAGCTTTTTACATCTTCAATCATTCGTATGAGGCTGGGTCACTGTTGTATCCCTACTCATTTGCAAAAGATTCATGTTAAAGATTCTTCAATATGTGAATGTGGTCTTGATGATGGAGATCTCAATCATATTTTCTTTTCATGTCCACTACTGAATCATTTCTCATTCTTTCAGTCTCTTATTTCACTAGAAGTTTCATTGCCAACTCATATAACAGAACTTTTATCATCCAATAGTCGTAATATTTATATGTCTTTAGTTCAATTCCTTTCATTAAATAATCTGAAACTTTAAGTATTTGTGTATATTGTAGTTTTATAAATTATAGTTCATATGTATATATATATATATATTTAATTCATTTATGTATGTAGTTCTCCTATGTTTGTAAAATTCATCATATTAATCTGGTCTTGTTAACGTTTCTAAATTTCCTGTACTAGTAAATTATTTATAAACTTTTTGACGCGAAGTTACATGACTCTGGCAGAAATGTCAAAAAGACAATTGCCACAAATAAAAAAAAAAAAAAAAAAAAACTTTAAAATTACTGTAGTAGCATTTATCGCCTTCCATTGATCCAAAAAAAAATTTAGACGACCTGCCTGAAACTGAGAGTCAATTGTATCTCCGTTTCTTCGACTCCTTTGAACGGTACGCAGAAGATTTTCTAGTGTCGTGTTTTCGTTTCCCTTGGAAACTAGAATTTGATTTTGTATTCCCTGACTGGTCATTAGACTGCCCCCAAAACAGCGTCAAGTATTGTGGGTTGGAATGGAACTTTACAGGACCCTTTGATGTAGATGGAAAATTGAAAGTCTTTTTAGGAAAGCAGCTGCGCCCCAATTGCAAGAAGTCTGCGCGCAGTGCCCCCTGGTGCCGAGGTAACGAAATAAGCAGCTAATTTGCGCGGGAAAAGGAGGAATTTTAGTCATGCCAGCAACAAGAATGCGTTTTTTCACCAAGATGACAACAATAGCTTCTCACCAACCCCTGGACAAGGCGAAGGAGCACAATTAAACATTATAGCGACGAGATGTTCTATCTTGGCTGAAACGACTAAGTAAGTACTTCGGTTACAGACCAATCAAATATTCTGGTCCTAATCACAGAATAAAATACTCTAATGTCGGAGAAGTCTAATGGGTTGCTATATCGTCGTTGGCGAGCAAGAAGTCATTAAGTGCAAAAAGCTAGTTTGTAGATAATCGCGTTTTAAAGTAATTATGTTCTTTTAATCGGCATATCTGATCTTATGTTTACAAAAATGGTTTCTATGAACAAAATATTGATATTTTTACCCTGCAGTTTAATAATAAATAAATTATTTAAACATTTGTAACGTTACGATATATACGTGAGACATATAATAAAAAGTATCATAGTAAAATCTAGCATTTACAAATAACAAAAAGTTGAGTTGGTTTTGCTTTAATTAATAAACTTTTGTTAGATTTCGGTGAACGCAAAGACCAAAAAGCATAGGATTACCTTGATATAAGTTACTTAAGATCTGTTTGTTGGTTATTATCCGTTTAATGTCAACTGCAGACCCGACATACTAGACATACCACTACTAAAGAACGTTTCCCTCAAGTTCCGCTCGATTCAAGTTTATCAGGAATTAGATTCAGACCACCGTCCCGTAGTCATGCGCCTCGGCCCAGAGCCAGTCAATCGACTCTCCCCTACTCCGACTAAGACGATAGTGGACTGGAAGCGTTTGGGGGAAGCCCTCAAACCTATCAGTTCACCCGACCTCGACCTCATCCCCGACGACATTGTCACGACCGACGACGTAACCCGCTCGATCGATGCCCTCACCAGCCACCTCACCACCGTCGTAGGTGAGTGCTCCAGGCAGGTCCCAGCGGTGGATGACCGCCTCTGGAACCTGCCTGCGAGCGTGAGGCGGCTGATGACGGCAAGGAACGCAGCAATCAGACACCACGACGCGGAACCCACCCCGACGACCAAATCCATTATGCAAGGCCTTCATCGCGCGGTAAAGAAGCTCATAAAGGATTTGCGTAACAATCGATGGGACGAACAGTTGACTGACATTTCGCCATCTCACCTAGCGTATTGGAAGCTGGCGAAAAAGTTCAAGTCAGACACCCAAACAGCTTTTCCCCCCCTCGAAAGGGTCGACCTCCCTCCGGCATTCGAAGACGACGAAAAGGCCGAGTGCTTGGCCGAGAGCCTCGAAGCCCAATGCTCCCTCACCGACGATCACGTCGATCATGTCCACATCGCCGCGGTGGACCGCGAAATCGAACTTAGAAACGCCCAACCTCCGACTGACCCACCCCTCGAGCCCGTGAAAGCGGCCGAGGTCGAGTCGATAATCAAGGGTCTCAAGGTACGGAAGGCCCCTGGTGCTGACGGTATCAGCAACAGGGTGCTCAAACACCTCTCTGTCCCATTAGTTTACCTCTTAGTCAGCATCTTCAATGCCGCTATGAGCAATCACTCGTTCCCCGACGCCTGGAAGAGTGCCGACGTCATCGGCATTCACAAACCAGGCAAGAAATCTACCTTGCCCACTAGCTACCGTCCAATCAGTCTCCTCAGCTCTCTGGGGAAGATCTACGAGCGACTCATTCTGAGACGACTCTGGTTCACTGTAAACTCAAAGAAACTCCTCCCCGACGAGCAGTTTGGCTTTAGAGCCAAACACTCTTGCCCCCAACAGGTGCACCGCATCACGGAGCACATTCTCGCTAGCTTCAACAGATATCCGAAACCCCAAACCACGATAGCCGTCTTCCTAGACGTGGCTAAGGCTTTTGACAAAGTCTGGCACGCCGGGCTGATATACAAGTTATACCAGCTCGGGTTGCCAGACCGTCTTGTGCTCATAGTACAAGACTACCTCAAAGGCCGCAGCTTTCGCTATCGTGTCGAGGGAGTCAAATCAAATCCTCACCCCATCAGAGCCGGAGTCCCTCAGGGCTCCGCGCTCTCCCCGCTTCTGTTCTCACTGTTCACAAGCGATTTTCCGCGCCCCCCTAACGTAGAGATCTCCCTCTTCGCCGACGATACCGCGATTTACGCGACCGGATGGAAGCCAACCCATCTTCGGAAACGCATCCAAAAGGCGCTCGTCGCCCTCGGAGAGTGGTTCCGAAGATGGCGCATCTTGGTGAACCCTGAGAAGAGCGCAGCAATGCGCTTTACTGAGGACACCAAGCGGAACCTTCCATCCGGTCGTCTTACGATGTTCAATCAACCCATCCCGTGGACCAAACAAACCAAATACCTAGGAGTTACCCTTGATTATCGACTGAAATTCGACAAACACGTCAAAGTAGTCCGTAACAGGGCGTCCTTCTTCCAAGGCCGCCTCTACCATCTCTTAGGCAAGCGGAGTAAAATGTCCCTTAGGAATAAGGTGACGCTTTACAAAGCCTGCATCCGCCCCGTCATGACTTACGCGTCTATAGCATTCGCGCACGCCGATCCGGAAATCCTGGAGCCGCTCCAGGTAGTCCAAAATAAATTCCTTCGAAATGCAGTCGGCGCTCCCTGGTATCAGAGGAACGCCGACCTGCACCGCGATGTCGAGCTTCCCTCGATCAGTCAATTCATGAAAGATGCCTCTCGCCGCTACTTTGATGCGGCGCCCCACCACCCCAACCCGCTCGTAGTAAAAGCTTCCGACTATACGACAGACAGTATCGCCCTCCGTAGACGTCCCCGCAATGTCCTGGACGATCCGGACGACGCCATCGCAGTCAAAGTACTGGCAGCGATGGCCTCGTCCAATTCGACCACCTCTGGCAACCCGCCAGGGGGTATCAACACACTTAGACACAGACACCGACCTCGCCGGCGAGGTCGAAGGTCCCATAACACATAGTCAGATATTATTCGCTTTCGAGTTTCTTGCCGATTCTTCTCGAAGGTGTATTACGAATCGGCGGTCAGTTATAATAATCAATGAAAGGGCACCTAGCCATTGTTCAGGGCCCCCTCGATCACTACTTAACGGTAGCGATCCAGGGGTGTTTAGTTCGTTACCCCCGTAATCAGACGGCCGTCCAAGCCGAGGGCCGTACCCCCTGGGTACCCTCGTGCGGGTCGTCTAAATTTTAACTTTGGTCCCGTCCGGTTCAAGCTGTAGAGGCCAATAAGGCCAACAGCATTAGTCATTCCTAAAAAAAAAAAAAAAAAAAAAAAAAAAATGTTTGTTGGTGGCTTTTACCGAACCACAGAATTGCATTTTATTCAAAGTTTTCCTCTGCCACAAATAACTAAGAGCAGTTAATAGGGCGGTGCTGCCCCAGTATTTGATTAAACGTTAGTAAAAAGATTGTCATAAATGACTCAAGTACCGTTAGTTAATTTTGGCAGACTGATTTTTTGCTTGACAAGTAGTTATGTACATCTGACATTGTTGTATTATCGGAAATACTAAAAAAAAACTCTTATTATGATTCCATAAAAGGTAGATAATGGGCTTAAAAACACTTTGACATCATTAACTCATTTTGCCTAAAATGACACTTAGTGAGTTCTTGCTCTCCAACGACGATATGCACAGACTACTCAGAGATACTACGTATACGATATGAAGTAGGTACTTAGTCGTTTCAGCCTAGTCAGAACGTCTGTTACGGATATAACAGTTTAAAAATGCTATATACCTTTCCCTGCATGCGAGATCATGAGATGGCGTTGTGGGCAGTTTCGAAATGTTCATTTTTAACAAGCTGTTTGCTTTGAACATTTTCAACACTTTTGCCATTTTTGCAACTTTTGACACTACCTATCCTTTCCAAACCGAATAAGAAACAACCCCTATCTTTGACGGAATAAAGTCGATTTTCCTATGTCAACATGTCATCTAAACATGCAAAACGAACGGTAATCGAAAACGGTTCAGAACGCAAATTTTGCACACAAATGTCCAAAGCGAACGCCAAATGTGGTCATATTTAGCGATTTTAACAGTTATCTACACCATTTGCTTCAAAACGAATGGCCTCTTTGGCATTCGGATTGGAATTGGGCGGACATTGCATTGAAGATTGAATTAAAACAGAAAGGAATTACATCGGTAATGTAACTTTATATCGTAGGGAATAGGGTTGCTTGTCGTTTGGTTTGGGAAGAATGTCTAAAATAGCAAAAGTGTTGTTTGTTTGTCGTATGAGGTAGTTATATTATATTTCAAATTATCTTTATTAACCATGAAGAAAAGTATTGTACATTTCTAGTGTAAGTATTTCCTAGAGAAGACAAGTAATAATGTTAATATTTCATTTTACAAGCTACTATATAGCTTTCATAAATCTTTATGCATGGTATGTATATCTTATAATTATCCAAATCAAATATAATGTAATGTACCTATTAAGCTACAATCTTACTAATTACTTATGCACGTTTTAGTTACAACAATACATTAATTGGCTTGAATTGAAAATAAATAATAAACCTAGGGCGGTAAACAAAAATAAAGTGCAAGCGCAAAGCGCACAGCAATAGGCAGTTAGCAGCAAGAACTTTGTTATGCATGTTGACTATCCCTCGAAAGGAGCGTGTGCGCTGCTACGTGTCGCGCACGCCATGTCCACTCTTCATATCACTAGATAATACGGGCGAGTATGGCGCGCTGCAGCGACGAGTGGCGCGCGCACACCGTTAACGGGCGACTGTACCTATTCATCGCAGGCAAGGAATAAGTGGTGAGGTAGTTTGTAATGATTATATTTATCGATAAAGGTGAGATCTTGTTTACGTGTTTTACAAATGTTTCTAATAAATTTGTTCTTGTTATTAGGGTTACTGTATACATAAAATCTTTTCGATAATTGATAAATAAACGTATTTATGTTTGGTAAGCCTATTTTTAAGTGTAGTCTACTGAGATTAGTATAAAAGGGGGTGTTATACGAATACTTAATGGCTTTATTTTGAATAACTTGAAGTTTTTTCACATTTGTTGAGCAAGTGCTGCTCCAGACGGGACATGCGTACGTGATACAAGGACGAACTAAGGTGCGATAAATGTTTAGCTTAGTTTTGCTACTGAGACATAATCGTCTGTTTAATACTGTGCTTAGTGCATTAAGTGCCATAATCCCTTTGATGCATAATTTTGCAGTGTTATCCGTCCAATTAAGCTTATTATCTAGGACAACACCTAAATATTTAACAGAGCGACTCCACGGAATCGTGCAACCGCCAACCTTTAACATACGTGTGGGAAGCGCGCGCTGCCTGGTGAATAGTATGGCTTCAGGTTTGGAAGCATTGATTTTAAGTTTCCACTTTAAGAAAAAAATCAGAAGAAGGTCAATAGATAATTGCAAGCGATCAGTGATTAAATCAATATCTTTTGATGAAGTAAATGATGCAGTATCGTCTGCGAAACAAGCCAAACTTGTTCGTGTCTGTATGGGCATATCATTTAAGAAGATGAGGAAAAGGAGAGGCCCCAAGATTGATCCTTGAGGCACCCCTGCTGGGACTGGTTTAGAAGAAGATGAACAATTATTAATATGGACTTGAAAGGAAAGGTTGGATAAATATGATTTTATTAATTTGACGAGCGACATTGTCATATTCAGGTTTATAAGTTTATGTAAAAGAGCATCGTGCCAAACTGTATCAAAGGCCTTTTCAATATCAAGTAGAAACATGCCAGTTGATACTTTAAGGTTAAGATTGTACGACACGGCTTCAGCAACTCTTGCCAACTGTTGAACAGTTGGCCGAGAAGACAGAGACACACGATCTTTTAGCGATTGTCGATACTTACACCAGTCGCCTCTGGAATAATTGAACTTTATGATTGGCTTACGAATAATTTTATCATTAAGACTAACAAAAACAGGCAGATGGTTGGAAGATAAAGCAGGTATTGTTACTATGTCGTTGACTGTAAGGACGTTTTTAGTTAGAAGCAGATCAGGAGTAGATGGTTTTAATTCAGCCCGATAGTGGACAAGGGTTGAGTCTAAGGGAGCATGAATAACGAACTCACTATTTATCATGTGTTCATAAAGACATTTGCCGTGAGTATTAACGGACCCAGATGACCAACACGGATGTCTGGCGTTAATGTCACCCATGATTATCACTCGGTTTTCTACGGCCATAAGTAAGTCAAAGTCGTTCTTTATGAGTGGCAAGTTAGGGGACTGGTAGACAGAGAAAAACATAGCGCTACTACTGCCTAGTTTGAGGGAGATTCCTACAACTTCGAGATTAAGAGTAGGGGGTGAAGGAACCCGGCTGTGATCCAGGTCCGACCTAACCAACATAGCTACACCTTGACCCGTGCCATTCGAACGTTTGTCCTCTCGGTAACAAGCAAATCCCGGGATTTCGAGATTCAAACGTTCAGTTAATCTAGTTTCGCATAATGCTATTACGTCAATATTAAGTTCTCTTACCACTAGGTCTGAAAGTTCTTGCTGCTTACTGCGAACGCCGTCAGCGTTCCAATAAAGTATACGAAGTTCATTGATGTGATCAGACATAATGACCCAAGTGAGTTAATATTAATATTACTTTATCCATAAAAGTTTTGCACTTGATAAATTCTTGTTTGATTGACTTGATGGTATTTAGTATTTCCAACATTTCAGCAGTTGCTAGATCGTGAGCTTGCATCTTATCGATGAATGTAGCATGAATCAAGTTTCCCTCTGCTGGGCTCGAAAGCGAAACGGTGGGTATTGACTTGGGATTTGGAAGCTTTGTTGGTTTCCTTTCAGGTTTTTTTGAATCCAGTCGTGGCAATGCTCCTGTTTTGGGCCGCGAAACTTGCTGTATGTAGAGGCTGTGTGTGTGGAGTGCTGGCCACTGGTGTCAGAATTTATTAGGTTGCCCAAGGGCCTCTGACATGGCTTATCTACTGCTATTAATCAAAAACAGCCAGGACCGACAGCTTAACGTGCCCTCCGAAGCACGGAGCGACGGAAACCAGCACACAACTTAGAAAAGTCATTGGTGTGGAGCCTAGGATCGAATCCGATATTGTTGGATTCTAAGAAGCACTGTTGAACCGTTAGGTACCATCACTCAGAAAAAAAGCGCAAAAATGTTGAAATTAGCCAAACAGAAAGACTGTTAAAATTTTAACTATTTTCCTGCGCAGAACTGTTTATAAGAACTAAGTTGTCCATTGCTCAGCCAAACGGCTAACTTCAGGTTTGCCTAAATTGGCTGACAATACTGAATATTTTGAAACTGTCATAAACGTCCTCAACCCTATCCGAACACGGGGTAACACTGTTCGTGGTGAAACAAAAGTGCAAAAATAACAGCTAAAAACGCTAGATATGTTTCGATCGCCGTTTGCTTTTATGTTTAGATAACATGACAGTTAAAAAGTGAAAAGTGAAGTCAGAAAAGTGACTTTATTCCGTTGCCTCTGACAAAACAAAGAGTAGGTTCTAAAGATTCGAATAAGAAGTTAAGTACATTCTCTCAGCATTTTAAATGGGGGGTAATGGTTACGAGCGGCAGCGTACCGCCGTGTCGTAAAAAACACTTGCTCCAACCCATTCCAATTGAAATTTATCAGAATTGATAAAACCGTGTTAACATTTTGGTACAATTGTCTCTATTAACTTAATATTATATAAGTAAGTTAAAGAATAATTAGACGTCTCTAAATCTAAAAACAGCAAATAAAAATTAAATATACCTAACATCAAATATAAAGTTTAGTACCACCTATTAATCCATCAATGGAATGGATGTATAATTCTTTCTACACCAGCGGCCAGCGTTAGCAAAGAAAGAATGGATCTTATCATACATACGGCATACCTAAAAATGTGGGGTTATTTATGTAACATAGCAACATTATACTCTTACGCTTCAGCTGCTCAATTGTCTATTGTTTGAGTGTTGGGACTGTTGGAATAGGAAATAAATCGATCGATTTGACTTTGAAGACTGGTAGTAATTGAACTACGACTATTTATTTCCAAAACAATATATTTATCATTATTTTTTGTCAAATCATATTGGAAATATTTATTTCTTTATAACGGCAACCATAGACCATAGATTAATATAAATCGTTAATTCATGATGGCAACAAATATAAAATACTGTTTTCGTCGCAGTGGTAAACCGAATTTAATAATAGTGCTAACCGAAATTATTTGAACATTAGTGCATTTTTCATTTTTTTATTATCATCTTATCAACCCAAAAATCATTTCAGGTTTTTGGAATTATACCTATATATTTGATAGTAATTGATTTGACTATTGAGGTAAAACAATTTCAAACGGTCCAGTCTGAAGTGTGTAGCTAGCGCGATATAACTGTCAATCTGGGTGTAGAAATTTATTTTGTAATTTTCACCGGTTCTCATGTGTAATTTTCCAATGTGTTAGACTATTTTTGAACAAAAGTTTACAGCAAAATAATGTTCTATAGTTCATGTGGTGCCTAAGCCAGTGCAAAAATGGATGACGGTACCGTGAAGATCCAGTCTGGAATTAACATCAACATAAAAAGAACAGATGGTAAGTCTGATCTTAGATGTAATATCTACATTTGGATAGTATTTTCACACTTGCGGTGCATGCATTCGTAGCTACCGCATTGAGTGGCGGTTGATGACATGAGGGCTGATGAGGCCCATATGATTCACCTATTGAATCAATCAGTTCAAACTCTCACCTGATTACTTATAGTTGCAATAATTCTATTTAAAATATCCTCAAATAAGTGGCGAAAGCGAAACCTTATCTTTGAGGGTAACTTTGTTTGGAGTTCATATCATATCTAAAGTTGTTTACTTTATCAAAATCCAATTGCATTGAATTTCCCTCTTCATTTTGGTTGCATGATTTAATCCCAAATGCCAAAAATAGTGGCTTTAAAATTCTATATGAATAAAAATAACAATTCACATTATTTACCTTGTCCCAAAGTAGGCTATCCTGTATTATGGGTACTAGACAGCGGATAAACATACATAGATACAAATAATACATCCATGACTCTCATCCTGATGTCTACAATAATAATAACCTTATTGTAAGGAGATCAGGTTCATTACAAACATTTTTAATGCAACTGTGAATATACATGGCTATAAGATATTTTGGCACAACAGTCCAAGCTTTACAGTTGAGTTGGGGGCTATTAATTTTAAATAGAAAGCTTACATTACAAGAAGTCTTCATGTAAAGTTTTAACTGTAGAATATAAAAGATAAAAGTTACCTGATATAGTACATGTTATTAAATTTTACATATTGTAAAATCTCTTAAGTTGTATCCACAGAACCACAGATTAACAAGTTTTTTGTCTGGGAATCTAGACCCCTCCTGAGAAGGATCCACTAATCTGCTCCTGCTCCCTCCCTAAAATAGACCGGAAAGCTTGTACAGTGGTCATGTATTGTAATTTAAATTAAATTTCTAAAAAAAGTAACTCTCCTTAGCATGCTTATTGCTTGTAGTGTTTTTGAGTAGGATGTGTAAAGACATAACCAGTTGACATAGTGCTGCTGTATCACATAAGTCCTGATGCTATTGGTTTCAACAAGATTTTCACAATGTAGTATTATATTTTCATAATCGGTATTTTATTCAGGAAACTTTTAAATGCCGGTCAACTTTATTTCTTTAGTATCAATTGAAAATAAAAAACAATTGATACTAAAGAAATTAGCAATGAAATTGTAGGTTTAAAGTAACATAAGCAGGGTAACATAAACTGAGTTTTGTACTGAGTTTTGGCTACCGCTGCAGCTGCGGGGCTTTGAGTCTGTAATATGGGCACAGAAAACATGTATTCATATTCAAATTCTTCCTATACTACTTATTTTTACTCCCACATAGGATACAATAAAATCATATACTACCCAAAATGCACGGGTGACCACATTTTACAACGAATTGGCTCCACATAAATCTACGGTAATATGAAAATATCAACCTTTGAAGTCACTTTATGCTGTGTTGCCATAAGTTTAGGCCAACTACTGTGTGGGTAATTTATTATCAGTGAATTGACAAAGTTTAAGATAGTTTTTTTAATCCTCTATTTTTTATGTTAGTGTCGTCCAAACTTTAAGAGTTATTTTGCTTTCAACAAAATATTAAGTTATAATAATAATATATTCGGGACAATTCCACACCAATTACCTAGCCCCAAACTAGGATACCCTGTACTATGGGCACTAGATAACGGATAAACATACATATATACCAATATTATAACATCCGTGACTCGGAAACAAATATTTCTGCTCATCACACAAATGATTGCACCTTGCAGGATTCGAACCTGCGACTGTTTGATTACGTACTTAGGATCTCTAGCCACGAGACCAACCGGTCGTCGGTCGGTCGGTCGTTATTCCTTTATTTTTTAATAACTACAATATGTTTTTTATTTTTAAATAAGTACAATATGATTTTTATTTTTGTTTTATTTTTTAACTAGCTGATGCCCGCGGCTTCGCACGCGTGGTCATTTCTGTAGGTTAAAAGTACTCTCTGTGCTATTCCAGGACCTAAAATACCAATATTTGATCAAAAAGACTTCAACTGTCAAAAATATTTTTATTGATTGCTCGGCTCCTACTCATCGGATAAAGATATAAAGTACCCCAGTTTTTAAGTCAAAACATAAGCTATCCAACAGTGGAAACCGCATCGCAATCGGTCCAGTAGTTTTTACGTGATGTGTGAACAAACATACAGACAGACAAAAAGACAGACACAAATTTTTAAAATGTTATATTGTTATTTAAATGTTATGTTTGTTAAGTTATTATGTGTACGTACCCTAGACCATTTCTTTTTAATTATCTTCTTTGTACAGACTTTTTCGTTCCTTTTGCTTTATTATAAATATAGATAACTACAATATGTTTTTTTTTTAATAACTGCAATATGATTTGGTGTCTTAAAAATTCGCTTTTTTTGTCTGACCATCAACATACAAAAAACAAGATAAATACTAATGTTAGTATAACCTTTTGAATGCCGAGGATTGCTGAGGATGCTTTGAGAAGTCACTGTATGAAAAATAAATATTAGTGCATTTGTTTTCTGTAAGTGGCTTTGTTTTTTATTATGGCATCAAAAGTAAAACAAAGAGAAGTAAAAAAAAAAATATTTATAATAATAAAACACTGTGAAAAGAACTCTTTTGACTGTGATATTAGTTTTTCACTTTTTGAAAGGTTTAAAATGAAATTACATGAAATCGTAACTAATATTATAAAAGCAAAAGTAACTTTTGGGTCATTCATAGTGGCGGTTGGGACAGCTTTACTGCATTTTTCGTCATATTTTTATGTGAAGCTCTTTAATTATACTTTTATTGTGTAATGTAAATATACAGAAATGTAGTTAAATACTTGTGTATGGACATCATCTCGTAAAATATTTGCATTTTGGTGTGGTATAGTGTTAAATCCTTTCTTGAAAAAACGTGGCATACAGGACAGGCACGCACCCACCCATACCAGATTTGTGCACGATTTAACGTCTATTTTTCAGTGGTGGACATAAAACATACCTTAGTGCTTCATAAATAAATAATTTACTTCATCATTATCATCAGCCTATACTAGTCCACTGCTGGGCGTAGGCCTCTCCCAATGAACGCCACTGAGCCTAATCTTCGGCTCTTCTCATCCAGTCGCTTTCACAAGTCGTCTCTCCACCCGGCCTGCGGGCGTCCCACAGTACGTATGCCTAAACAAGCTCACCACACGGTTGTCGTTCTGCGAGAGATGTGACCAGCCCATTGCCACTTCAGCTTACTTATTTTCTGGGCTATGTCGGTTACCTTGGTTCTCTATATGGTAACAGAATGAATCCTTCCATAAACTCTCGCTACTCAAAACACACTGTGGTAAATCAAAATGGATGCAAACAGTACTGAACCTACAAACTAGTTATTAGAGACTAGTAGTCAATAGATTTGTTAATGCCACCAGGGCGGCATATTCGCAGTATGCGAAAAAGCCCTTTAAGAGTGAATAAAAAAAAAAAAAGTACTGAACCTATCGGCAAAAAACATATCACTCAGACAAAACTAGAAGTTTCTTTGTTCAAAAAAAATATACTAGAAAATTGTTATTTTTTATGTGTTCTTTTTTTGTTTATTCCCTGAGTCTGATTCTCCTAGTATTTTATTACCTAGCTGTGCCCGCGTCTTTGCTCTTATGATTGCCCTATGTAGTATTCCAGGACCTAAAATGCACATACATACTCAAAATTTCTTCAGCTGTGAAATAGTTTTTATCTATTGCTCGGCTTCTATTCATCAAATTGAGATACCAAGTACACTAGTTTTTAAGTCTGAACCTAAGCTATCCAACAGTGAAGACCGCATCACAATCAGTCTAGTAGTTTTTACATGATGCATGAACAGACAGACAGAATATAATATATTTGATATATTCTTGTTCAGTAGCTTATTTTAAGTACCTTATACCATTTTTTTATTAATCTTTATTGGTTAGACTTTTTGGTACTTACTGCTTTATTATTAATTAATAGATTTATTTAGTTGACTCTAGGTTGCCAACTATGAGATGTCCTGTATTGATACAATTTTATTTAGTTGACTCTAGGTTGCCAACTATGAGATGTCCTGTAGTGATACAATTTTATTTAGTTGACTCTAGGTTGCCAACTATGAGATGTCCTGTAGTGATACAATTTTATTTAGTTGACTCTAGGTTGCCAACTATGAGATGTCCTGTAGTGATACAATTTTATTGTAAGGAGAACAATCATTCATAATTCTAAAAGTGCTCAGGTAAAGCCATAGGCGCCATAGCACATTATTTTAGGAAAAATAATAAGAAAATTTGAAAAAGTAAGCTTTTTATGCAGTAGCCATAAATAAATATCACAATTAAATGTGTATACAAAATTTCGAGTCTGTGCTGTTAACTGTTGAGGAGTTTCCTTGTCAGGACCCAACCCTCAGTGCAGCAACCAAGTCATGGTAAAACTTAGAACCAGCTATCATAATAAAATGCGTACATAAAATTTCATGTCCTGGATGTCGCTTCAGGTTATGCTTACAATAAAAATGCATTGCCATCAGAACTGAACCAACATGTAAAACTTCAACTCCATAGGATAAGAGGAATTCAGCGCAAGATTTGACTTAAGCAAACAAACATACATACAAAGATTGCCAGTTAAATAAAAGATTTTAATTAGAGGATGTTAGGCCTACACTGATTTCCCATCATGCATGACTTTTAGTAGCACATTCACAATAAGCCCGCTGGGGAAGGCCCACCCTACCAGGCTTCAGTGTGTAGAAAGAACCCTTGAAGATATCCCAGGTCCTTTAAATAGTGGAACACGGATTTGTGTGTCTGGCATCCCTGTGGCTGCTAAGTATATCTAATATCTTGTGCTAGCTGAGCCCTGCAAGATTTGCCTGTGTGCATACTTTCCCACCTCCGTTCACCCCCTTACGGATGAAATTTCAAAAAAACCTTAAATTTGTGCACCTCTAGGATACCCAAGGAATGATCCCTCTAAATTTAAAATCTCTAGGCCCACCTGCTTAGACTGTGCATGTCAGCCAGTCAGCAAGTATGTCACGGTACTGTTTTATATGTATAATTTTTTCTATACATTTTATGTACGAGAGACGATAGGTATATGAAGTATTTTTTACTGTTTTGCAATACAATGCGGAAGAGCGATGGTGGCCTAACGGTTCTATAGTGCAATTTAGAATCCAATGATACCGGGTTCATAGCCTAGGCTCCACACCAATGACTTTTCTGAGTTATGTGCGCTTTTCCATCGCTCCGTGCTTCGGAGGGCACGTTAAGCTGACGGTCCCGGCTGTTATTGATTAATAGCAGTCGTTAAGCCATGTCAGAGGCCCTCGGCTTGATAAACTCTGACACCAGAGGCCAGCACTACCTCATACGACAAACAAACAAAACAAACAATACAATGTGTAGGTGCTTAACTAACAGACGGTAGCTGTACAATTCATAAAAAAAAACATTGTATCCCATCCTCGAAGCTCTTTACAAAAACATTCCAAAATATTTTCGATTAATGTTCCAAACATACAGGCTTGGGTTGAATCCTCGATCTTGATCATGAGCTAAGAACCTAAGAGATACATCACACGTGCCGGTAGTGGGCCGCCTCTGCGGTTGGCGAGGACGGCCTTGCGCCGGCGCACCATAAACGGCAGCTGACGCGCGACTCGCTCTGACTTCTTGTTTATTACCGCCCGGTTTTAATTAAGTCGATGGCGGGCAGTTTATTAGTTTCGAATTCGTTTTCTGTAATAGATCAGTTTTAAAGTCAGACCATTTTTGTGTCTTTTTAAACTTCATCATCAACATAAACGACATTTTATTTTAAGTTCATTCCTATCCCTTCAAACGTTGTCTGAAAGAGATCCTAAAATACAGTTGCTTCCATGTCGTGTCTGGTGTAAGAGTTTGTCAGGCTGCCCGACAGCCTGACAAACTCTTTCACTCTTATCTTTTTTCTCTTTTCTGCTGGCCTCTGAAATAGCTTACCAACTGCTATTTATCATTCATTACAGTAATTTTGGTATATAAAATTTTATTACCTATAGATTTTGTTTGTGATTAATTTGACCAAGTACCACCTACAACAATCTTAACGTTAGGCTGTTCATCCATCAAGGTGACTGACACCGAAAGCTGACATGTCAATCCCAGGCTCTCAGGCCATAATGCATTTGTATGGCTGTCGCGTCTGTCTAGGTAAATAGTATTCTGTTTGTTATTTTTCACTACACAACCTCCAACGCCTGATAACAAAACTGATTGTATTAGACAATTAAGTAAAGTTATCTGTATTTTATAGGATTTATTTCGGAGAGTGCGTTTGGAGTATTCCCCCATATTTCTTCCACCATCGGACTACTAAACGTACGGAAACATGGCATCCGTTTATGTTTGACTTACCTTCGAATTGTCATCATCATCAGCCTATACTTGTGCACTGCTGGACGTAGGACCTAATGCACGCCGCTGTGCCCGGTCTTCAGCTATTCTCATCCATTTTCTGCCAGCCGCTTTTTGCAGGTCGTCACTCCATCAGCCACAGGGCGTCCTACACTACGCCTAAACGTGGTCCCCCCCACTCGAGTACTCGTCTACCCAACGGTTATCGGTACTTCGGGAAATGTGACCTACCCACTGCCATTTTAGCTTGCTTATTTTTAGAGCTATGCCAGTTACCTTGGTTCTCTGTCGTATCACTTCATTACGAATTTTGTCCTTCAGAGAAGGTCTTCGAATAGTACTAAGCGTTTTGCTTCTATTAGATATTTTATTATGCAAACAGTCAAAGAATGGAACACCTTAGTAACGACAAAGGTTTTCCCAACAAATACAACATACATACATACATACATACATACATACATGCTCTACCTTCAGCCGCGTCGTCACTGATTATATCAGCTGAGGTTGCGGTCATATGCTTGCCTACCAAACATTAAACAAACAGACAAATCTGTTATAGTAACGGTCGCCGCCATGGACAAATGGCCTTAGCATTAGCATTTGATTTTTGGAGGAAGTTCGACAAACATGCATCTATTTTTACCCGACTGTACGGAGGATTATGTGTTTGGGTTGTATGTACGATTCTTAGGCGCGTCCTATACAGCCTAAAAGGCTTGATGTATTTTGATAAATGAGGTATCATTGGATTCGTCTTGATCGCGAGAGTGCTATAGGATATATGAAGTGCCAAGAAAACTAATATGCCGGCGTACAGCTGCCATATTGTATTTCCGACGGAACAAAAAAATGACCAAAACCTATCAAGTGAGGTATCAAAATACAAATCTTTAAAATACTATTTCAAAAAGACATAATTCTTATAACTAAACAGTAGCAATTGTCTTATAAGTTGCTTAAAAAAAAACTTATAACTAAACAGTAGCAATTGTCTTATAAGTTGCTTAAAAAAAAAACTTATAACTAAACAGTAGCAATTGTCTTATAAGTTGCTTAAAAAAAAAACTTATAACTAAACAGTAGCAATTGTCTTATAAGTTGCTTAAAAAAAAAACTTATAACTAAACAGTAGCAATTGTCTTATAAGTTGCTTAAAAAAAAAACTTATAACTAAACAGTAGCAATTGTCTTATAAGTTGCTTAAAAAAAAAGATATAATTCTTATAACTAAACAGTAGCAATTGTCTTATAAGCTCCTTAAAAAATAATAATATAATTCTTATAACTAAACAGTAGGAATTGTCTTATAAATTCCTTAAAAAAAAAAGATATAATTCTTATAACTAAACAGTAGCAATTGTCTTACAAGTTCCTTAAAAAAAAAAGATATAATTCTTATAACTAAACAGTAGCAATTGTCTTACAAGCTCCATAAAAAAAAAAAAAAAAATTAAGTTAGTGTAAATAATGTTGCAATTGAACTATTAAAGCTAAAGTTAAATATGTAAGTAAATAAGAAACATTAAAATTTATATAAATACTAGCTGCGCCCCATGGTTTTCATCTTTCCAGGATAAAAAGTAGCCTATGTGTTAATCCAGGGTATAAGCTACCTCCATACTAAATTTCATCCAAATCCGTTCAGCCGTTTAAGCGTGAATAAGTAACACACACACATATACATACATACAAACTTTCGCCTTTATAATATTAGTGTGATTATTTTGGCTGGCGGTCAGCTCGTATTGAATATATTTTGGCTGGCGGTCAGCTCGTATTGAATATATTTTGGCTGGCGGTCAGCTCGTATTGAATGTATTTTGGCTGGCGGTCAGCTCGTATTGAATATATTTGGCTGGCGGTCAGCTCGTATTGAATATATTTGGCTGGCGGTCAGCTCGTACTGAATATATTTTGGCTGGCGGTCAGCTAATATTGAATATATTTTGGCTGGCGGTCAGCTCGTATAGAATATATTTGCAGTCGGGTTGTTTGTATTTTGATAATAATTTTACTTGTTCAATCAATAGGTACTTTTTATGAGGCATGGGTAGGCAGTTACTACATAGTTGAACAACATAATTCATGTTGCATGCATTTCTTATTAAAACCCAGAACCCAATGCTCAACAAATTGACGTCACAGTAAACATATTTTGCTACATATGGTAGCATTAAAAAGTGCTTAACTTTATCTAAAGAGTAATAAAACCAATCGTAAAATTATTGCAACATTTTAATTCCTCTAAGGTGGTACTACTAAAATTTAATTGAGCTGGGACCGAGAAGGTTGTCAGTAAAAGCCAAGGCGCAGGAGAGTCCTAGGTGTTTGGCCAAATCTGCACCGAGCTCGATGTCAAAATATCAGGTGCCAAACTGTGTAGAGAATATCATTAGGAGTGATTCGGATTCCATGATGTGATCAAGACACAGGATTAGAATCGGCTTGGCGAAAGTTACGATTCCTCAGAGTACCAAAATAACTAGGTAAACATTGTTTTTACCCGACTGAGCTGAAGGTATTGTGTTTCCTATGTATGTTTGTCCCTTTGTGGCACTATATAGACCAAACGCGTGGGCCGTTTTTGATGACTCTTACGTCAATAGATTGTCTTACCTCGGGTTTCTGAAACGTTTGTTAACTTTGACAACAGATTAAGTCTATTGCTGTCTTTGTCATTTGTTTAGTGGCAAACAAAGACAGCATTACAATTAATCTGTTGTCAAAGTTAACAAACGTTTCAGAAACCCGAGGTTAATCTTGCGAGTGCTACTAAAGACGTCACATTAATCAAAATTCAATATGTCTACAATCAGGCACCGTACTGTGAAAAAAAAAAAAAAATTGCCAGACTATTATCATCATTAAGTAGGGTATCATTGAATAGGTATTTGAAAATCATCTTTAGGTTTCACTTATCATTTTTCATCTCGAATTACCATCTCTAATGATTTAAAGTTCTCAGTCGGGGTTTTTCATTGTGCGTCAATTTCCTTTTTATTGTTTGGTTATATTATAGCTTGCGTTGGAGTACTATTTCGCCTTGTGTTAAGTGATTTGGTTGACCTGTCGAACCTAGATACCTACCCAAGTATATCGGAACAGCGATAAGTCACATCACAAGCTAGTGTTGTATCTCCATGTTGTTCACTGTATGATGTTCGTCCGGACGAGGCGGCCTGACAGGAACCACAGGAAGCCGCACGGCGGTTGATGCGCCACGCACAGCAATAATTAGACAACATTACACCACCCGCCTATCTAGTTCAAGGGAAATCGCGCATCTCATGTTTCAATTTTGCTGTCTAGTTTAGGATAAAGTACTTTTAAACATATCAACTTTCAAAATGATTCGCTGAGGTCGAGGCGATGAAGCTCGATGACATTCTGCGTTATGACAAGTTCTTACGTACACTATTCGGGTACTTTTCGAGTAGGTATATTTACCACTTGCGTATCTAATCTGTTGGAAATTTGGAAAAAATGTAGTTTTCCATACCAGATCTACGGCAATCACAATAATATTAAAAAGGTGAAAGTTTGTATGTGTGTGTATGTTAGTTATTCTTAAACGTTCAAACGGATTTGGATGAAATTTAGAATGAAGATAGCTTGTGCCCTGGAATAACACATAGTATACTTTCATCATCATTATCCACTCAGGTGAAACCGCAGGGGGCAGCTAGTGTCGAATATATTTGCACTTGCCGAAAGCTCTATTTTTGGATGCTTTGGCAAGGTATGTGTAGCTATCTTGAGAGTTAGAATATGGCAAAATTAGGTTATTATGCCGTTTAGTGTAATGTCTACTTCTAAAACCCAAATGTAAAAATACAAAATATTAGTTAAAAGCACTGCCAAAAGTATATGTTCGTGTCACGAATGTCACAATAATACTTCCGGATTTGCTACAACTGGGTACCGTGGTCTCGCCCACAAGCTCGGCTGGCCAAGGTTGCGTCATCGATCTGATGGGCTCCGGCCTCTTAGCCTCCTATGGGCGCATAGCCACTCGCCATCTCCATTTTCGCCATAGTGAGTCCACAAACACAAAGTTTTATTCCTCCAATTGGTGGAGAAAGTCTCGCCGTCACTAAGGCGTTTGTTTGGTTTCTTGATTATTTATAATGCCGACCCAGAAATATTTGTAACATTATAATCCTTTTCAAGTCTTTCGTTAGGCAATCTATACTTATATTAAAGCAATAAGTACGAAAAAACTGTACAAAGAAGATAATTAATAAAAAAGGTCTACGGCACTTAAAATAAGCTACTGAACAAGTTTTTTTTAATGTTCTGTCTGTATGTTTGTTCGCGCATCACGTAAAAACTATTGGACCGATTGTGATTTAGTTTTCACTGTTGGATAGCTTAGGGTTTGACTTAAAAACTGGGGTACTTGATATCTCAATCCGATGAGTAGAAGCCGAGCAATCGAGAAAAACTTTAAGACGGCTGAAGGATTTTTTATCAAAAGTTGGTATATTGGTCTTGGAATAAATAGCACAGAGCATTTTTAACCTGGAGAAATGACCACGCGTGCGAAGCCGCGGACAGCTAGTTATAGGACAAAAATTCATAGCTTTGTCAGTTGTTACTTTCTATTACACTTTTTATTTCAAACAATAATCTTAATTCATCTTATTTCTTTTAAAACGCTCGTACAATATGTCGAATCATTTGATACGAATTGCGGGCCATTGTACATAGAAGAAAACAAACGGTGCGTTGGCAAAGCTTTGAAGTCGAGTCGTCGAGTATGACTCATGGAGAGCGGGTTCCCTCGGCAAGTCGTAGTGAAGCTGTGCCGTGACCGACATACGGACACTCCGATTCGCTCGTAACGGAGCTCTCGCCTTTGGCACTATGTTTTGCTATCACCCACCTCTTAATCCAATATTGCTTTTAGAGAGGCATTTGATTATAACCTCTTATTCAATCTAATGCTCTCAAATGTTTTATTTATTTTTACTGTGATTATTCTTATTCCTGTACATATGGTATTGAATACATAAATCTGAACGATACTTTACTATATAGATATAAGATACTTTACTCATAACAAAACTTTTCGTTTACCTCATGTTTAGAATCCAAACTATGAACCTTCGTTCACAACTCGGACCAAGTCAGCCAAGTCTACGATAAGTGTTACATGTTTTGTCTAAGTAAATAAGGCGAGTAGGTTCCGTAACCAGGCTGGTCTAGTGACCTTAAACGTTGCGTCACCGCCACGTGGGCGATAGGCGATACAATGTCCGCAGGCTGCCAGTTCTAAATAGTTCTAATTACTACAAGAAAAACATGGCGCGCGCATATTTGACAGATTGCAAGCAAATTAAATTATAAAGTAATCGTGATAAAAATAGCAATTCGGCGGTTGTATCGATTCAGTTGCATTTTAATAAGTACTTAGGTTTTTGTTCTATTTTAAAACAATAAAAAAGTAGTTGTAAATTGCTTAGTTTTGCTGGATTTAGTATTTATTTATTAATGCACAACAAACAATATGTATGTATGTATTTATACAATATTCTTATGTCTAAAGATGTGTACCTGTTAACTAGGGTGTAGCCAAGCGCGGATCCAGGGGGGGGGGGTCATGGGGGGTCATGAACCCCCCCCCCTGGGCCTATGTCAATCAGTTTTTTTATGTGTATTTGTTATTTTCATTTAAGTTTTGTTATCATATTTACACTGTACACTGAAAAGATATCTCAAAATTTCCGCGCTCGCTGCGCTCGCGTTTTTGGTCTATTTTAGTTTTTGGGCAATTTCTAATTATCTTTTAGTTTGGTTTTGCCCTATAAAAATGCTTTGAAGGGCTATCGTTAAGCTATCGGTCCTGGCTTTTATTAATTAATGGCCGTCGTTAAGCCATAGAGGCCCTCGGGTGGCCTGACAAACTCAGTCACCATAGGCCAGCAAACCAACTATAGAAAAAGCCAAGAATGTTTGCGCTCGCTTCGGTCGCGCTCTTTATGGGATAATGCAAGATATTAATTATTTTAATATAATTTGGAATTATGTTTCCTTTTAACATTGATATAAATACTTATTACGTCAAAATTTTCGCGCTTTCTTATAATGCAACATTCTTATGTGATACGGAATACCTAACTATATTGAAAAAAGCACTTGCTTCTTTAGCGCTTCTTGATTTGCAATTTAATATCATATCTACTCGCACAATATCCAGGTGCGCACCCACTGCAAATAATGATCCTTTAATTATGTAAAATTATCTTGTATAGAAAACCTTAAAATTTTAGCCCCGCTTCGCTCACGCTTCTTTGAATAATTTGCAGTTTTGTTTTTGTGAGCAGGTTCGATAATTATATGTATTTTTTGTCTATTCAGTTTTTCGAAACAAGATAGCGTAAACAAAATAGCGAAGATATGGGGATTGAAAACATAAAAAATAACATGTTTCACCCATTTCTAAAAACATTTATTCAAGCCACTAGTTTTTATATGAATTGGAAAAAACTTTAAAATATTTTCATATGTTTTTTCGGAAATTCTTTATTAACATAAAATTAAACAGCTCAGAACTCATTATGTTTCAATCGTGTTGTTAGGATTGTGGTAAGAAACGGGTAAAACGGGCGCTCGCTCCGCTCGCGCTTTTTAGTTCTTGCAATATCTCTTTTTATATGATTTGATAAACATTATTTAACTTCTACACCGATCGAAATAGCTCCAAATTTTTGCATTTGCTCTGTTCGCACTTATTTTTGTATTTTTCATATTTTGGATGATATGTTTTTTTTTATTTTTTTATTTACATATTATTTAATGCTCAATATTTTCGTAACTCTTAATCATAACAATGCATATTTTTACATGTTTTGGAATGATAAGATAATATGATTAAATTAATAGTGTAGCGACCTCGAAATTTTTGAACTATCTGAGTTAAGATAGTTAAAAAATGTCGAGCTCGCTACGCTCGCGCTTCTGGTAAAACACCAAATGCTTATTTGATACGATTTCGAGTTTCATTCTAATTCCCACACTGATAGAAATAACTCAAACTTTTTGCGCTCGCTACGCTCACGCTTATAATGTTCTGAAATTTTCCGGTGTAAATAGGTAATAGATATTTTCGCGCGTCTGTTCTTTTATGGTTTTCGTTCTCTGGTGGGCGGGCCTCTTACACTTGGGGGAGCTGGACGGTTTTTTCTCCCTGGCGCCGCATGACGACTGCTATCAATTATTGTTATAGCAATCGGGACCGACACGTCTTAATATGCCCTCCGAAGCACAGAGAGATGTCAAATATACATATACATATATATACATAGTTAATTTGCCCCTCTCATTAATAAGTTCTGGATCTGCCCTTGGTCATAGGTTACGCAAGTGAAACCGCGGGGAACAACTTGTATTATATAATTTTGGAACCCACCCAGGCTGGATATAAGTGACCCCCCCCCTGACTCGAAGGCTGGATCCGCCCTTGGGTGTAGCAAATATTTATGATACCTTTTTAACTAACCAGACAGTGCATTCATGCGAAACTTAATTACAATAATATGGAAAAGATCTAAATATTATTAAAGCTTACTAATATTACATCAACTAGGTGCATAATAAAAAAGTTTCTAACACACACGTAGATAATGAACAGTTCCCAAGGACTTAGTTGACTCTTCAATAAGGTCACAAAGGATATCAGTATAACGATGACTAGTCATCATATTTTGCCATAAATCATACCAAAATACAAATAAATTGCAAGTTTTGCAATACCAAACAAGATACTGACAACAAGCTGCTTTCGTTTTTACTTATGATGTCACCAGTGTACTTGTACTATTATTTATTCTGTGGTGGTGCGTAGGAGTTCGTTATTGTTTGGAATGTATTTAAAACTGCTTGCTGTGCGCTCGGTTATTCATTAGCAATGAACACAACATATTGAGTCTCTCTAGTTCCGTCGTCTATATTTATCGGTTTTTCACAGTTTTTAACCGACTTCAAAAAAGGATATTATCAAGTTGATGTGTATGTATGTAATATTGCAGCGTAATGCGTAATTATTTATGGGGTATCTTAACAAGTATATCAATTTTCGTGGATGTAAACATACATACATACATGTATCAACGTATTTCTCAGAAACTACAAGTCTGATTGCAATGATTCTTTTTGTAATAGTTTCAGTAACTTTCTACTTAGAGAATAGTACAAGTTTCATCAATATCGGTTCAGTAGTTTTAAAGATATGGACTTATAAACAGTTTCCAATAGAGGTTTTTTCTTAACGAACAGAATGAAGTACTTGATTTTCTGCTACCCATTGTACCTCTACTTTGTCAAAACAATAATGTTATTTGTAATTAATTTGTGTCTAGGATCACTCCGAGTGCAATAAAATCTTCATACCCGAATTTCATTTCAAAGGGAACGTTATTTTCAACGGCATCATCATCAGTATTGCGCTGCCGAAATTAAATAGATAAATAATAAGACCACACATTGTATCTATAATCTAAGTGTTTTCTATGTATATATCGTTTTATTTTCTTGGTGTCAATAAAGAGTTAATCAATCTATCTAAATATATTCGGGATAATTCACTCACAACAATTACCTAGCCTTAAACTAGGATACCCTGTACTATGGGCACTAGACAACGGATAAACATACATAGATACGAATATTACATCCATGACTCGGAAACAAACATTTCTGCTCATCACACAAATTGTTGCACCTAGCGTGAATCGAACCCGCGACCGTTGGTTGACTTCGCAGTCAGGGTCACTAACCATTCGGCCAACCGGTCGTCAAATTCAAGGCTTCGGGAGAGAGAATCTTGACTATAACTCAGGCCGCTTGATATCATGTCTTTTCAAGTTCAATGAAGGTCATTTATATATGGAGCAGACTTGGATTGAATGTTTATTAATCAACAATTGATGTTTGTCATTTTAAAATTAGTAATGTAGGTACATGTGGAAAAAGGAAATGTGTATCCATTGTACATGCGCTTTCGCTATCGATAACGAATAGGAAATTCGGGGCAAGTCGCTTTTCAGGTTAATAGGCAGTGTTAGTACCAAATATTGATTTGAGACCTGAAAAGTATTTGACTAGATAGTATAGCCGATGTTTGTTCCGTTCTCCTTTCAAGGTAGGTCTATACTTATAATAAAGCAGCATGGAACAATAAGTCTGTACAAAGAAGATAAATAAAAAAAAACTTGGAGTCTTAAAATAAGCTTCTGAACAAGAATATAACATTATTGTATATGGTGTCTGTTCGTTTGTTCGCGCATCCCGTAAAAATTATTGGATCGATTGCGATGGGGTTTTCTCTTTTGGATAGCTAAAAACTGGGGTACTTGGTATCTCAATCTGATGAGGAGAAGCTAAAAAAATATTTGACGGCTGAACGATATATGGTGTACCATAAAGGTACTTTTGGTCCTGGAATAACATATAATAATGATACTTTTATCCCAGAAAAAAAACCACGCGAGCAATGCCGCGGTCACAGCTAGTATCCAAATAAAATAATAGAAAACACATTAAATATACACAGCAAGTGTGTCAAGTTTGTTCCAAGACTTCCAAGTTTGTTCCAAGACTTCCAAGTTTGTTCCAAGACTTCCAAGTTTGTTCCAAGACTTCCAAGTTTGTTCCAAGACTTCCAAGTTTGTTCCAAGACTTCCAAGTTTGTTCCAAGACTTCCAAGTTTGTTCCAAGACTTCCAAGTTTGTTCCAAGACTTCCAAGTTTGTTCCAAGACTTCCAAGTTTGTTCCAAGACTTCCAAGTTTGTTCCAAGACTTCCAAGTTTAGCGTGTTAAGAGCAGCTAAAGAAAAATTATTTTTTAGACAAAGTAGATACTTTCTAAAGCTAAAATAATGTGTTATCCACACACAAAGCGGTTTTCGATAGCAATCGCGATTAAAACACTATGGCGCTACCAGCATAAGTACTTATGGTTTAATTATAACGAATGTTTCTTCGATTCGACTGGTTAGCAACTTAGTATTTTCCTAAGAATACTTGATTGGTTATAGGAGATAATGACGTGACGAATAGCTGAGGAAATGATTGTGTAGAAGGAGAGGAAATTGCGCCGTCTCATCTGTACTCTCTAATTGAAAATGATAGTGTTTACAGCTTCTCTTTAGCGTATTCAGAGAACTGCGTTACTAGACTGCTGAACATCTATACTTATAATAAAACAGTAAGTACCAAAAAGTCAGTACAAAAAAGATAATAACAAAAAGTTATCTAGGGTACTTCAAATAAGCTACTGAACAAGTCGTGTCTTTCTGTTTGTTTGTCTGTATGTTTGTTCGCGCATCACGTAAAAACTACTGGACTGATTGCGATGCGATAGCTTAGGTTTCGACTTAAAAACTGCGGTACCTGGTATCTCAATTCGATGAGTAGAAGCCGAGCAATCGATAAAAAAACTTTTTGATCGCTTAACGATTTTTTAAGGAATGTAGCTAGTAACTTTTTAAGCAGTTCTGGTCCTGGATAAAACGTATGGGCTACTTTTAGATGAAATGACCACGCGGGCAAAGCCGCGGGCACAGCTAGTAAACGATATTAGCATTTCAATAATGACTGTTGTTTTTTATCGATTCGTTTATGAATAAACCCAATAGATGAAACAGAAGCCAATCTCATCACACTAATCTGTGAATCTCATTTGTGACCGAGATCATACCATTTGGCTTTCCTAGCGTGATTTTAAGTTATATTTTCGGGAGATTCATGACATCCGCCATTTTTTTCGAAATTTCTCGTAACTGAGATGATCTGAGTAGAGCTAGAATTGTGTTCCTGTAATGCGTCCGTCTATTCAGCCGACGCGGAATGTGCACAACCATTTCGTGAATTTGTAATATTATGTATTGCGATTATGCTTCGCTGAAGTTTCAACGATAAAGCAGTTTTTTACGAGCGGTGTTTTTTTGGCTATCGTTTGACCACGATCTCATCTGATGGAAAGCGATCCACATCGGTCGAAGGTGTAGCACGCTTGCCTAGTAGATAGGTACCTATAGGTGACCAATAGATGTGACCAACCTCCGATTGTCTGTATAGATGTGACCTATATGTCACAACCTCCGATTGTCTGTATAAGTCGCTACTCTGTAGACCAATTTTTGTTAATAGGAATTAAGAAGAGCCTTCAACGCCCACCGCCGGGCACTCAACGGATCAGTAGCCTTGTCAATTGAAAACCACAGTTCACGAACATGTTCGGATTTGGTGCAGTCAAACAATTTTTTGCTTGGGTTTTCCGAAAGTTGATGCTGTTATATTGGCTGAATTCTGTCGGTGAGCAATAATTCATCGTGTATTTTTCCCTAGTGATTAGTGACAACGACCTGTTTGCACTGAGCCTTTTTGCTGTCCTTAGTCTTGAGCGAACCACTTGGAGACAGGACGATTAACCAACATTATGACCACCAAGGAAAGCTCAAAATTGGTCCAACTGCCAATGAAAATAATGGGCTCTACAATTATTAATGTAATGGGCTCTACATACTTAGAAACCACATCTTTCAATACTACACTGCAATTATATGTATGTGTCGCAGGCAGGTAGCTTAATCCGTCATTTAACTGTCTAGCCTGTTTACTAAACGGTGCCATTTAATCAAACAGCTAGGCAAATGACTTGGATTGATAACGTTTAACTACTTGACTAGCCTTAGGCGCCGTTCAACTAGCGGCCTGAATGATAAACAGCCATTCAATCTAATTTCGTCTGTTAGCAAACTACTATGTTTGATAGAATTGCTCCTAAAAAACTATGTAGGTTAGAGGTTGAAAATGAAAATTGTTTATAAACTAGTGATGCAACGAATAGTACTTTTACGAATACGAATACGGATATCAAACCTACTATTCGGCGAATACGAATACGAATATCTCGCCATGGTAATAAAAGACTAATTTATTTGATAAATTTCTATTCTTCTAATAATTAAAATTGACAACAGGCAAATTTTTATTTAAAAAACATAAAATTTGTAGATGTTCTGGTTTAAGGCGATTTCTTTTTTCAGTCTGAATGTTCCCAGCCGTTGAAAAAAGTCTTTCTGAGGCGACTGTACATGGCTTCAGTGAAAAATATTTTTGGGCAAGTTTTTTCAGACTTGGAAAATGGACATCTTCTCGCCAAAAGGCCAGTGGATCAGCAGTCGGCGATAAATTTGGGAGCTTTAGATAAGCATCTATTTCGTTTTTAGTTTGCGAATCCCCTGTAAAAAGGCATTTTGAAATTAAATGTAACTTTTAGTATACTATGTAGATGACAAAGAGTACTTATTACCTATTAATAACTTTTCTAACTTTTTCCATACTCACCAGAAAATATTGAAATTGGCTCTTCCATTTCAGCCTCTTCAATTATTTCTTGGCATACTTGCCAAATTCCTCTACTTGTCGACGGTTGAGGTTCTTCTGGAGGTCTTGTCGGTCTTACGGCCTCTTTGCCATCAAAAGCAGCGTTAAGAACTGATCGAGCGGTTTCAGCGACCACTGTTGAGCTGAAAATCCTTGTTTTGAACCGTGGGTCAAGGATCGTTGTTAATAGATAAGTTTCATCACTTTCCATAAAGGCAAATCTATTCGAAAGTCCACTGAATAGAGAGTTTGCCAGATCATTTACATCAGGATGAGAAGAAGGATCATTTGAAATTTTATTGAGGCAAGATTTTAGACTTCGTATTATTGGGATTGCTTGAGATAATGTCGTTGATTCTTTGCTTAGCTCTAAAGAGCTTTAGTAGCTTCTTCAAAATTGGCCAGAATATCAATGATTTGGCCATGAATATGATGATGATGATACCAAAGAAATACAAACCATATAACTACTTACTCGGTCATTTATTGAAGTGTTTCCATATGTCACTTTGATCTCGTTTACGAGAAGACATTTTCAATTCAACTTTAACTTCTTTTACTTCGCAGCAACCTCAGAAAATAAATAAAACAATACTCCCTTGCTTGACTTCTGCTTTCGACTAACAAATGAAGTGAAAGAAATGAATCAATCAATCAATGGTTCGTAATTGTAATGATAGGGAAACTCCCGGAGCTGCGGTACTGTACAAACTATGGCCGGGGAGTCCCCCGTTGCGTCGTCGTTGCGGTTAAGGCCCTCTGCACACGTGCGTATTTTTACACGCGCGTTTTTCAAGTGTGCCAGTAATTAGAGTTGCGTTTGTACGTAAAATATTAGTTTTTAAATATTCGTATTAGTATTCGCCGAATACGAATATTCGGCGAATATGAATATTCGTATTCGTATTCGTTGCATCACTATTATAAACATATTTTGTCTGTTTGCAAACTACTATGTTTGAAGGATTGAGTCTTTTTTGTAACATAGTCACCCTATTGTATGAATGGCCTAAGCAATCAGCCAGCCTGTTAAATGTTATACGGCTGAATAACATTCAGGCCGTTATTAGTTGAACGGTGCCATTCAATTAAAAGTCTAGGCAGTTAATTGAATGGCGGATTAAGCTATCTGCCTGCGACTGCACGTTACATACTCCATCCACCAAGGTCAGTTACGTGCAGTCGCTCTCGTTTGGTCTCATTCTTCCGCCGAGTCAAGCAATAGCTTCTAACTCCTCACAGACCCCGCAGTACATTGACTTGCGTAGTTATCCTCAATTGGAGAAGTTTACCAATTATCGTACCGTCAACTGTCGCTTATTGGTGTTGAATCACCGTTTCTCGACTTATTAACGGGACTTAAGTCTCTAAGAGTTATGGACGCGAAAGTGTTCCATGTTTTTCAACGCGTCTATCTAACTTAAGTATCAAGTTACTTTATCTTCATTTTCACTTCTTTTTTCCTTGAATCTATATTATAACTTTTTGCAGTAATTGCTTCTGCAAACTGTCTAACGAATTTACTCCAAATTTATAGTTCGTAATTTTTGAGTTTCCTCGTCATGCAATAACATCTTTCTAGCTGTTCAGCCGGTTTTAGTGTCCGTCCATAAATCTATCTTTTAAACCTCATAAGTAATCTGGAGAATGTCCTACATCGCTTACTACAGCTTAGTACATTTCGCAAACAGCTCATGTGCCTCTCTGGCTTTGGTTTTGCAAGGCTCCTGCGTCCGTGGGCGGGCGGTGGGCGGCGGAGCGGTTCCGACTTCTGATGTCATCGCTCGGCCGCAGGCTGTGTGCTGTCGCTCTTGGCACGCCGGCTTAGCGCCCGATGCTAAGCATTCATTACAATTAGTAATTGATTAGTTGATGGAATTGTTTGCTGTTTTATTCAGTGGCCAGCGCCATGCATACTTATTTTATTGGATTTCCGTTGATACTTTGCATTGATTCTTTCATACTTTGTGTGGTCTAACTATTGTACTACCAACCTCTATGAGGACCAAGAGAATGGGGGAAGCTTGATTATGCGATAGTGAAATGAAATTCTGAATGTCAATAATCCATACCAATATATTAAAGTGAAACATTGTCTGTGTGTTTGTTTGTTTGTTTGGGGAGCTTTCACGCGATAACGGCTGGACGGATTTTGATGACATTTAGAATGGAGACAGCTTATACCTTAGAATAAAACATAGGATACTTTTTATCCCGGAAAATTGAAAGTTTCCGTGGGAAAACTGGAAAATGTTGATTACTCTCTGTAAGGAACGGTTGCCATCACAGAATGGTCTGTGGTTGCCATGGAAACGAAATAACAAGTCTGTCAAAAAACATAGACCATTTGGTGTTATATCTACTTTTGCATTGGTTTTTAATATCCTAGAAGAAAATAGGATACTTTTTCGCGATAAACAGTAGTCCGCGCGGACGAAGTCGCGGGCGGGAAAACTAGTTTAAGAATATATATCGAAATAAAGTACAGCTAAGCTTCTCACCAAATGTGTAAACGACTTTGGACGTCCTTGCGTCATATTTCTAAAACCTAATAAAGCTTCTCATCAACATAACAACCCAAAACGTTTTCAAGACTCCAATAATACAATATTTTATACTAAAAGTTTGAAACCACAATAGCAGTTTTGTCAGTTTCAATACAATGCTATGAAATAAAATGTCTGAACACAAAAATATATTGATATATTCATAGCTTTTCACCAGAATCGAGGGCCACCATCTATTCACTAGGTTCATTTTCGGTTCGGTTTCCATTGTTCAGTGTGACGTCAGCAAATCTGTAAACCATCGGCTTTGCATGATATGTAGGACGCTTGTATCAGTTCCGAAGTTCCAATTTCCAATGGGGTCTATGTTCGGCATCGACAGGTTGTCATTGTCTAGCTTTAGCTATAAATCCACGTCGTATTTGTATTAGTAATCATGACCATTTTAGATTTGTTGCGTGTAGAGGACTAGAGCTTGGCAGACTTTATTTTGGCAGAGATTTATATTTCTGGAGTTTTTAGTATTCACGATTTATGGCTACGCTTTAGGTGACAAGACATCGTCCTTGATCAGCAGATATATCCAAATCTTGGCTGTGTTTTAACGGAAGCCTCTGGGTTTGTGGATTGTTGTTGTAGATCTCCAATCAACTAGATCAAATGACATCAATTTATTTGCAAATATAAGCGTACAGGGACAGGTGTTTATTTGGTATGACATACTTAAAAGATGTCCGCCATATTCAAACTGTAAGTGACCAAATTATGTTTAAAATATATCTTAGTCACAAAAAAAAACATAAATGTTACAAGTTATATCTATCAATCTATTTTATATCTATCTATACTTATAATAAAGCAATAGGAACGAAATAGTCTGTGCAATGAAGATCATTTTAAAAAAAGTCTAGGGTACTTAAAATATGCTACTGAACAAGAATGTAACATTTTGTTAAATCGTGTCTGTCTGTTTGTTTGTTAGTTTGTCTGTATGTTTGTTCGCGCATCACAGAAAAAAACTACTGGACCGATTGTGATGCACTGTTGGAAAGCTTAGGGTTTTGACTTAAAAACGCTTGGTATCCTAATCCGATAATTAGATGCCGAGCAATCGATAAAAAACTATTTGAAAGCTGAACGAATTTGAAACAAATTTACTTTATAGGTACTTTTGGTCATGGAATTAAAAGTAGCCCTTACGTGTGGGCTACTTTTAAAATAAATGACAACGCGGGCGAAGCCGCGGGCACACTAGTCGCTAGCTAATAATAATGTGAATAGATCTTTAGGTAATTATTTTACATCTAGAAAAATAAATATCGCAAAGCTGGGTAGTGGGTGTACATCTCCACCGGTTCCTTCCAATACAACTGGCTGCATTTTACCGCCCAATAATCTTTTCCAAAATTCAAGGTGTACATTTATATTAGTCCTATGTGTAATTGTGTACTTACTGTTTCCGAAGGCGACTTTCTGCGACTTCAACGTCTTCTACTGTCGTGACTAGTGAATCTTGAGATAACGAATGTGTTGAAAAAAATGACGGAGACCACACCGCCAAAAAACGAGTGAATAGCAAAAGGCGGCTCTGTCTGTATGTGTGCGAGTGGATAATTTGTTTTTTAATGTGTGTGTAACATTTTGTTAAATCGTGTCTGTCTGTTTGTTTGTTAGTTTGTCTGTATGTTTGTTCGCGCATCACAGAAAAAAACTACTGGACCGATTGTGATGCACTGTTGGAAAGCTTAGGGTTTTGACTTAAAAACGCTTGGTATCCTAATCCGATAATTAGATGCCGAGCAATCGATAAAAAACTATTTGAAAGCTGAACGAATTTGAAACAAATTTACTTTATAGGTACTTTTGGTCATGGAATTAAAAGTAGCCCTTACGTGTGGGCTACTTTTAAAATAAATGACAACGCGGGCGAAGCCGCGGGCACACTAGTCGCTAGCTAATAATAATGTGAATAGATCTTTAGGTAATTATTTTACATCTAGAAAAATAAATATCGCAAAGCTGGGTAGTGGGTGTACATCTCCACCGGTTCCTTCCAATACAACTGGCTGCATTTTACCGCCCAATAATCTTTTCCAAAATTCAAGGTGTACATTTATATTAGTCCTATGTGTAATTGTGTACTTACTGTTTCCGAAGGCGACTTTCTGCGACTTCAACGTCTTCTACTGTCGTGACTAGTGAATCTTGAGATAACGAATGTGTTGAAAAAAATGACGGAGACCACACCGCCAAAAAACGAGTGAATAGCAAAAGGCGGCTCTGTCTGTATGTGTGCGAGTGGATAATTTGTTTTTTAATGTGTGTGATTGATACACAATTTCATGTCTTTGTTTTTTTAAGTATTTTTTCCAACGTCTCGTTACTTTATTTCTCTTTTTTTGTATGGCATTTATGTCAAAAGCTGACGGACAGTAAGCGAAAACGGTTCGTTTTTAGATATAGGAACCGGCCCTAACCTAGGGTTGAGCTCGAGATCTTGTTGCGATGTGGCCGCCGATCGGAGTAATATGGTGTAAATGCAAGCGTGAGGCTTGTGCGTACGAGTGCATCGGCATATCTTAGGTGCTTCACTTTCGATTTGGCCGTGCGGAGTCCGTCATTTTTGAAACATTTTTGACGAATGTTTTGATTTATGTCGTATTAATATTTAGACATGCACTTGCATGAATACTGGTTGGAATGTGGATAGTTGGCGTCAGTTCGCTTGCTCATCGACTAGCTGACATCACCGCTTCAGCTGATATTTGAAGTACCGCAGTGGCATACTAATTAATTTACATTCAACGTTATTCGTTGCTTAGTCTTTGCCTTGTTAACATTAGATCTTGGCGTTAAAATAATTAGTCTTCTGATAAGCCCGCGTGGTCATTTTTCTGGCATAAAAGCACAGACCATATCGTGGTCTGTGCATAAAAGTATCCTATGCGTTATTTCAGGACCAAGAGTTCCTACAATGGTTCAGCTACTACAGTAGCACGCATGTGCGGCTAACTATTATTTATTCTGTGGCACTAAAGTGATTTTTAACCGACTGCGTGGAGGGTATTGTGTTTAGTTTCAGCCTATGTATGTATGTTTGTTCCTTTGTGGCACTATATAGACCAACCGCGTGGACCGATTTTGATGTTTTACGTCAATTGATTGGTCTTAATCTTGCGAGTGCTACTAAAGACATGACAATAATTAAAATTCAATATGGCGACAACCAGACGCCATATAATGAAAAAGAAAAAAAAAGTCGATGAACTATGTGAAGTGGGGTATCATTGAATAGGTATTTGAAAATCACCTTATAGATATTTCTTATCATTTTTCATCTCGAATGAACATTTAGGATCTATAACGATTTAAAGTTCGCAGTCGGGTTTTACAATTGTGCGTAAATTTTCTTGTTACCGTTACAAAGCTAGTTAAGCCGTCACATAGTTTTTTATCGATTGCTCCGCATCTTCTGATCGGACTTCGGATCGGACCGATCGGAGCCATGCCAGAGGCCTTCGGGCGGTGTGATAAACTGTGACACCAGAGGCCAGCACTACCTCGTACGACAAGCAAGTCTAAATTTAATATATCCAACAGTGAAAACCGCATTTCATTCAGTTCAGTAGTTATTACGTGATGCGCGAATAGACAGAAAGACACTATTTAGACCTTTTTGAAATACTCGTAATCTTCTGTGTTCTGACTTTAGTTACTTACTGATGCATTACAAGTTAATACTCGTAATCTTCTGTGTTCTGACTTTAGTTACTTACTGATTCATTACAAGTTAAGTTTCATAACTCGTAATCTTCTGTTCTGACTTTAGTTACTTACTGATTCATTACAAGTTAAGTTTCATAACTCGTAATCTTCTGTTCTGACTTCAGTTACTTACTGATTCATTACAAGTTAAGTTTCATAACTCGTAATCTTCTGTTCTGACTTTAGTTACTTACTGATTCATTACAAGTTAAGTTTTATAACTCGTAATCTTCTGTGTTCTGACTTTAGTTACTTACTGATTAATTACAAGTTAAGATACCTTTCCACAACTCTATATCTATAAAGTTAAACATTATTGACACATCATTACAAGTTAAGTTTCATAACTCTTAATCTTCTGTGTTCTGACTTTAGTTACTTACTGATTAATTACAAGTTAAGATACCTTTCCACAACTCTATATCTATAAAGTTAAACATTATTGAAATATTTTCAACAATGTTGCCATTTTGTAATAACTCGACTCACATTATACCCGAATTACGTTTAATTTTCTAATTACAACACTCGGATGAGTCTCGTGACCAGTAAATTGCTGCGTTGATTATGATGTTGTGAAATATTGCAATTTGATGAAATTGATGTTTGAGTAAACTAAAAATTGACATAATGTAACTGCCTTGTAGGAAGTGCCTCTTGTATTGTATCAAACAGGGGGAATTAACTGGAATTTGTGCTCTGGGTATCTCTGAAGGACAAAATCCGATACGAGGTTATCCGACAGAGAAACAAAGTCACCGACATACCTCAAATGATTGAAAAACTGAAGTGGTAATATGCTGGTCACATTTGTCGAAGGACGGACAACCGCTGGACGTGTCCTCTAGTGGAGATAGTGACTGGGCAGACGTAGTGTACGACCGGCCGGTGGTCGTACGACCTGGTGTAGGGACGACCTGGAAGGCGGCCGGCAGAAACTGGATGAGCAGCACGAAGGGCTCTGTGGCGTTCATGAAGCCTATGTCCAGCAGTGGACGAATACAGGCTGATTATGATGATGTGTAACTGTATTATTCATCAACTGTATTTGTGTTTTTTTTTATGTTCAGTTTCCAAATGTCTCAATCTCATTGCCTTTTCTCAGTTCATATAAGATGCAACCATTTCTATTAAGCTGGTCTGGAGGATATCTGAAGATTAAATTTATACTTATAATAAAACAATAAGTACGAAAGAGTCTGTACAAAGAAGATAATTTCAAAAAAAAAGTCTAAGGGTACTTAAGCTCCTGAAGAAGAATATAACATATTTTTAAAAATCGTATATATATCTCTCTGTATGTGTGTTTGTTCGCGCATCACTTAAAAACTACTGGACCGATTGCGATGCAGTTTTCATTGATGGATAGCTTAGGGTTTGACTTAAAAACTAGTGTACTTGGTATCTCAATCCGATGAGCAGAAGCCGAGCAAGCAATCAATAAAAACTTTTTGAAGGCTGAAGGAATTTTGATTAAATGTTGGTGTATTGGTATTTTGGGTCTTGGAATAGTACATAGATTACTTTTAATATGGAGAAATGACCTCGCGTGCAAAACTGCCCGCGACAATGATAAATTTAACATTCATACTTTGATGCTTTTATTTATAAATGTTTGTTACACTACATTGTTATCATTTTGATCTAGATTATAGCTCAAAAGAATTTGTTATCTCGTGTCCAATGCAGCAATCAGTCGGGTAACCTAGATACTTGACCGTGACTTCGTAAAAATATACATTAGGCACATTATGTACCGGTTTTTACTTGATTTAACGTTTTTTAATGTAGGTGCTCGACCTGTCCTAAGTTATATGCTAAGACCGATAATTTATTAAATCATTAAATGTGCCCGCGGCTTTACTCGCGTAGTCTTTTCTTCGGGTTAAAAGTATTATCCTACGTGTTATTCCAGAACCAAAGGAACTTATAAATAATGCCACATTTCATCAAAATTATTTCAGCTGTCAATACGATTGCTCGATCAAAACCGCATTTCAATCGGTCCTGTATAAGTGATGCGCGAACAGACATCCAGACAGACAGACACCAATTAAATGGTTTATTCTTCTTCAGTAATTTTCTTATTTTATGTACCCTAGACTCTAGAGCATTTATTTTATATTCTTTATTTTACAGACTTGTTGTTAGTTACAGCTCTATAATAAATATAGATGTTGATAAGAAATAGGATAGATATGATATTGTGGAAGAGCTTGAAGTTTCTGAGTATTTTGAGCCACGAATAAACCATCGACAGGTTATTGAGGAGAGCTGGAACGAACTAGATGAGGCCTACGTCCAGCTATGGACAAGTATAGACTGATGAATAGATCATTGATACTGACTACACACTGAGCTGCTATAAAATTAAAAGTGCAAGCTTGTGACTTGGTCTCCAACAACGCAGTGTCGGTGCCATTCGTGCAGTGCGCGGGCGCCGCTAGTCTGGCGCAGCGCTGACTCACGAACCCGTCGAAGGAAAACAACCTTCCAGCCGAGTCGTTACTGTTGAACTATACGACAAGTCTACACTGCGACATGATTTGTGTCGACTACATAATTATATACTATCAAAAGACTTGTCAGCTAATACTTAGCTGCGTTTCTATATTAAGATGAAGGCAGAGAAAAGATTTGTTCTTTATTGTATGTTTGTTTGTAATGGATAAACTGAAAAAATACTTAACTGATTTAAAAATTCTTTCATCTATAGAAAGCTACATAATATTCAGCGAGTAAGATAAGCAGTAATTATTTTTCAAAAAAATTAAGATCACTACGAAAATTGCAATAATGTAACCCAACAAGGTATCAAAAATTTGCTTCTAAAATTATTTGGCGTGCGCTGCGAAAACTATTGTTGATTCATAATAGTAGATTGTATGACAAGGGAGCAAAATAATATAATGTCGGCGCTATTTTGAATCCAAAGCCGAGTGAAGGATTCTAGTGTTTTTTTTAATTTTTTGCACTGTCAATATTTCTTGTCTCCGTGACGATGATATCGTAAATCGCGCGTTTTTATTTTTTTCCTCGTTACGTACATTTACATGATTATTGTTTAAATACTGACATTCTTTCTTTTTTAATACGCCATGCGACTAAATGAACAAAAAATGAGCCATCGCGGGACGCCTTGCAGATGTGTAAATAAAAAATAAATAGCTAAAACAACGAACAACCGTTTTGCACTACGCGCTCTCATTGGTCAATTGTGATTAAGCAACCCTTCATCTGATCTATATAACATTTTCGGCCTAGTACCATAAGTCTCGATAGCTCGACGGAACATCGTTCTACTTCCGATCTTTAGTACAGGAGTTCAATTCCCAACTGGAGTTATATTACATTTTGCACATAAAAAAATATGTGATGGCTTATAAGTTGAATATAGCCGAGCTGAGGCGGAAAGAGCCGACGAGCCACGAGCGCTCGCGACGCGAAAACGGACGATCGCCACGCCGACAGTCGGCGCACCGCACCATTAGATATTTACACATCAAAATTCACGTTCGAAATTCAAAACTCATTACTGCCTTCTCTGAAAGTCTTGAACAGAAAAGACCTACTTTGCTCCCACTTTTCGAGGAACCAATCGACGTTTTTCGAATAGATAGGATGAAAAATAATGTACTACATGTTTAAAGTACTCATCATTACCCACAAAAAAGACCGCGTGGCTGTAAGTCTACTGTTATAAACTCACAATAACCGATTTTTGTTCAAATTAGTCTGTCAAATTTATCTATCTATAATCCTCTCCATCCAAAGGTTGCCTGGAAGAGATCGCTTTTAGCGATAAGGCCGCCCATTGTACACTTCTTCTGCTATTGTTCCTTTATTTTTTGTTGATTTTGTTTGTGGTGTGTGCAATAAAGAATTTATCTATCTATCTATCTATACGGGCGAAGCCGCGGCGGTCTACTATTCTATACTCCAACTTAATATTCGATTCAGCAAACTGATATGTTGTTTTCTTGTAATAAAATAGTAAAAATGTTGGGCCATATTTTGAACTAGCTTTCGCCCGCGACTGGCAAAATTAAACCTTGCACTTCAATGTTCTAATTTTAATACATTAGTGACTGAAAAAATGGGACATGACGTAACTATAGGGTTGGGTTCCTTTTTTAATAACGGGACCCTAAAAAGTAGGAGTGTATTAATTTCAGTCGTAATATATATATTTTAGTTAGTAATATACATATCTATACTTATAATAAAGCAATAAGAACGAAAAAGTCTGTACAAATAAAATAATTAAAAAAATGGTCTAGTGTACTTTTTTTAAGCTTCTGATAACAAGAATATAACATATTTTTTAATCGTGTCTGTATGATTGTTTGCGCATCACGTTAAAACTACTGGACAGATTGCGATGCGGTTCACTGTTGGATAGCTTAGGGTTTGACTTAAAAAATGTGGTGCTTGATATCTTAATCCGATGTTTAGATGCCGAGCAATCGATAAAATCTTTTTGACGGCTAAAGGAATTTTGATCAAAGGTTGGTATATCGGTATTTTTAGCCTAGGTTGTGAATCCGGTATCGTTGGATTCAAAACCTAGGCTCCGCACCAATGACTTTTAAGTTATGTGCAGTTTTCCATCGCTTCGTGATTCGGAGGGCACGTTAAGCACGTACGTTAAGTCGGTCCCGGCTGTTATTGATTAATAGCAGTCGTTAAGCCATGTCAGAGACCCTCGGGCGGCCTGACAAACTCTGCGATCAGAGGCCAGCACTACCTCATACGACATACATACATACGTACAACTAAAATTAATATACTTCTACTTTTTCGGGTCCTGTTTTTTTTTCTTTCTCTAATGTATTAACATTTAAACCTTGTACTTAAAAGATTTAACACCTAAAATACCGATATACCAACCTTAGATCAAAATTCCTTTACGACTAAAATAGTATATTTAGTTAGTAATATACATATAATAAATAATACGTAACATCCACCAGTAATTATAACGTAAGTTTAATAATACGTAACATCCACGAGTAATTATAACGTAAGTTTAATAATACGTAACATCCACCAGTAATTATAACGTAAGTTTAATAATACGTAACATCCACCAGTAATTATAACTTAAGTTTAATAATACGTAACATCCACCAGTAATTATAACGTAAGTTTAATAATACGTAACATCCACCAGTAATTATAACTTAAGTTTAATAATACGTAACATCCACGAGTAATTATAACGTAAGTTTAATAATACGTAACATCCACCAGTAATTATAACGTAAGTTTAATAATACGTAACATCCACCAGTAATTATAACTTAAGTTTAATAATACGTAACATCCACCAGTAATTATAACGTAAGTTTAATAATACGTAACATCCACCAGTAATTATAACTTAAGTTTAATAATACGTAACATCCACGAGTAATTATAACGTAAGTTTAATAATACGTAACATCCACCAGTAATTATAACGTAAGTTTAATAATACGTAACATCCACCAGTAATTATAACTTAAGTTTAATAATACGTAACATCCACGAGTAATTATAACGTAAGTTTTCCTTATTTAATAAATAACTGTCCTATTTTCCCAGCAGGCCTTTCCAGAAACTGGACATTTATTGAAATATATTTTTACCAGACTGTGCAACGCAAAGGCCCAGTAATGTGTTTATCAGTCTATGTATGTATGTATGTCTGTTCCTTTGTGGCACTATATAGTCAAAACGAGTCCAATTTTGATGATTCTTACGTAAATCGAATTTTATTAATCTTGCGAGTGCTACTAAAGACATGACATTATCAAAATTCAATATGGCGACAACCAGATGCCATATAGTACAAAAAAAACGTCGAATAGAATAGAGGTCTTATATTTCTAAATAATAATCCAAAGCTTGTTTGCTTCTCTTTAGTTTGATTCACAGTTTGGTTTTTATAATAATTTATTTTTATCTTCTAATGGGCTCGATTAACATAACACAAGAGAAAAGACATTGAATACAGTATGAACGAGCATAAAGAAAACATTAAATTTTAAAAGAAGAGCAGGTTGTCAATAAGTGTTCATTGTGTGTTTGTTCATTCGTATCTCTCCGGGACTTCTTACATCGATTTGCAAGATTCATGTGTTTTATTAAAATGGATCTCCAGTGTGGTTCTTTACAAAATCATTTAAACTGATACTTTTTTTAGTAAATACATTTTAGATCTGTTTTATGGTTATATTTTTATGTATAATGTCATTTAAAGATCTGAAACCAAACTAGCTTCCCATGTATTTGTATTTTGTGCCACTACCAAGTACAACTATAATATAGAAACTAATATAGTCTCTAGCTAGACCGATAAATAGTCGCTCCAGAATCTAGAGACTAGGCTGATAATATTTGAGCTCGGATAAGAAAGAGGCTTTTAGTTCCACCCACTGACCGGAACAGACGTCTTTAAATAATGTAATTTTAATCGGCAGTTGTTATAATGTGGGCCACGGCCGTTTTGTGAAATTACTACGATACGAGGGTTGCCGGCTCATGACTTTTACTTCGAGCTGAGATCGCTTGTACAAAGCAAAATTTCTCAATGTAGATTAATATCTTGATCAAGCCTCTGATAATCAGAGGCTTGTTGAACAGTCCATCAGTTTAAGAAAAAATATTTCTGTGCTAAACAAACTGAGCTTTCCAGCTCCTCCCTAAACGTTTATATTCAGAAAAACTTAGTGATTCATCGTCTGCTATTTCGATCTATTAATGTGCAAGAAGTATGTTAAAGTAATATTTTGGCTATGGCAACTTGACACTCACAGTCTTCAATAATTTCTTCCAAGTTCCAACATTAGTTAACCACCATCAATCCTGAACTGGCATCCGTCCGTCGTGGACCCTTACGCCAATTTACTTTTACCGCAATAGATCGCCGGTAATGTATTCCAGTCCAGTCGTGCATTCGTGACACTGCCATTCACGTGGTTGCCTTGCCCTCCACGCTCTATACTATGTGCCATACCACTATCTTACCATACCGTGAGCTGTTCTGTTACTCATTTGTGAGCTATACAGAAACAGGTAAACCAAAGTTTAAGAATTGGTTGTCGGTGATTGAAATCAGATTAAATATTGGTTCATTTCAGATAAGATCATCCCTCTGATGATCAGTTGGAACCCCGTAAAGTGGCAGTGTTCCTGACATATCAGTTTTTAAACTTCATAATATGTCCCATAATTTCACGGTTCACTGAAACTGAATCTAATACTCGTACCTCAAGTCAATCTGGCGGTATAATGATATATAGTCCCCGACAAACTCTCGCAAGAGCCCAAAACTTCGTTAAAATTTGTCAAGTTATCGTCTACGGATCTATCTGCCGCCATTTAATTAGTTCTTTGTAGGAAAGCCGCTTTGACCTTACCGCCATTTCACGAGCGCGACCGTTTACGGCAAGAGCAGTCTCGTGTCGCCGAGATCTTTGAACTTTACCTTTGTCTCCAGTAAGATGCAGTTTCGAAATTCAAGTGTAACTTTTGTTCTTGCGTCAGATTTGTGCGATGTTTGCCTATCTTGTAGTGTTTGATCTTATGAATTAAACAACATTTAACTTAGTTTGATATGTACTTATTTAATAGGTATGACGCAGAAGTTTACACGTAACGGTCTTTCGTTTACTTATTTACTGATAACGTTGAGCTACAATTCGAGAAATAACTTGTCCGACAGCTTGTGAAGGAAGTCTTCAATCTGTTGTATTTAACCGAGAATCAGTATACGTCTGGTAATTGTACGCTGTTACTATTCTCTCCCTTGTTGCAAACTTGACCGTGGGAAGCGCTCGTCGAGCGATCTAGTTTCTTTTCCACTTTTACCAACGAAGCGTGCGTTTTAAGTACTCTTTCATCTCTCGATAGCACTTTTACATTGTGAGTTGTAACTGATATAATTTATGTTCTGATCTCTGCCTCATTTAATTAATTGTGTGCTAGATACCATCGTAGTGGCGACCTCACGCAACTTTACTTAATTACCTTATAAGGCCATTTACAACGAACAGTCTATCAGTGACTTGTCAAGATATAGTCAATGTTATATTATTATACTGACAGTTGTTGATTTTGTTAATTGAGAAAGCGTTGGTTAGCAGTGTTGTTAGCGTACTACTGGACCAAGCGAGCGTGCGCGTAAGGAAGCGAATTATAATTAGATCAGAGCTTCCACTTATGCTTTAACGGGTCAATGACACGATCACACCGCGATCTTGTAAATAAGCCACAGCAGTAGTTGTTCGCCTTGCATCATTGAACCGTTTTCCCTACCGTGTCTAATCTCATTGCTAGCTCAGTGTATACTGATGTCGCAGGTGCTCAAATTGGCGCCGGGCCACGTATTTCCAATTACAAATATTATCTTTTAAATTCTGCCTAAAAGCCAAATAAGTGGATACGTCTTCGTATATATGCTTTCATCTTTTTCCATTTTAAGTACAATTATTATCGTACGCAATTCTTTTATTTATTTTGTGCTATTAATTAGTAACCCAAGAAAGGGATTAATTACATTCGTTGTGCAGGTTCAATACTTTGGTATAATATTAACTGTAGAGTGAGCTAGATCTGTAATTAATGTCCGTCTCATACAGTAGTCAACTTGATTATTACCGTCTATCTACTTTCTACCTGTCATTCCATTATTCCGTAAATGCAATAATTTACGAGTTATTAAGTTTGTTACACTTCTTGAGATCCATATAAATAATAGTTTAAAAAAACTAAAAAACACGCTTTATATAGAAAACCAAACTAAAAAATAGAAAATAAATTTTAATAGTGCAAATAAGAAAAAAAATACGTGGGGTTATTAACTAGTTTTTTTTAAACTATTATTTATTTTCAACTTTTTTTTTTTTTTTTCTTCGAATTATTGCATTGTCATCGGTCTTTGACAGGTGTGCAAAATTTGAATGAAATCTGACCGTTTAAAGTGGGTCAAAATAGCGTCCAAAGGAGTCGGTTACAAACATACAAACATACAAGTGAAGCTAATATAAAGCGTATAATAAAAATAGGTTGTTTGAAAATTTTAAATCTTTATCATAAGTAAATCTTCTAATATTTCTCATTACATTTTACAAGATATGTCAGTAATATGTTGTTTTATCTGCTCCTACCACTACGTAGTTCGAACGTTGATTGAACTCCCAACTGACGGTTCAATGTTCCAGTTCAGGTTTATTCCTCATATTATTGGTCAGTAGTTCTATACTAGAAACGTTTTACATTGACACTTGTTTATATTATATACAGAAACACATGTGATCAGAACAATGTCTCTGATAATTACGCTAAGCAGGCGTAAACCGACACAATCATTAAAAAATACTGAACAATAATATGTCGTCGATGCCGAAGCAAAAGTATTTCAAATAAATTACAGTAAATAATGTAAAATTACGAGGTTTTGTAATTGGTGTCAAATCATAAATTTTGATAAAAATCCAACCTATAATATTTAAATATAATTAACCGGACGTTTGCAAATACATTCATTGTAAACGTAACTTCTGTATTATCTGTATTGTCGTCCTATATTTTTTTTACTATTACATGATATGAATGATTATTTAGTTAACAAGTAATTTTGTTATCAATTGGTTCATCTGAGATTATAGATCCTCCGTATTATGCAAATGTGATTTTTATATTACTTTGAATTTTCGCAAGGATAACCAAAATGTGCAGCCTTCTGTAACGCAAACTCCTATAAACGGAGAAGTTGCTAAACATTTTTAAGACGACAACCCACATGGTGCTATTAGTTTCCTTACAAAAACATACTCCGAAGGGTATTAATGAGGCGTATGCAACTTTGGATATCGTCAATCTATTTTCGCTTGGAACGTGACCAGTTGTAGACCAAAACATATTTCCAATAACGGTTTCACGTTGTTTTATTTCGGCATTTCGTTCCACTTTCGTGGGTTCGGGCGGCCGTGGCGCGTAACCATAGCGACACCTGTGTGTTCGATATCACCACTTACTTTTTCTCTCGTTTTGCTCTCATCTTGGATGCAGTATTTTAAAATATTTCGGCCGCTTTTAATCTAATAGCATAATTAACTGCTGCTATTCTTTATTTTGTGACATTATCAAGATTGTTAATTCCTGATTGTGCAGCGAATTAGCGTTTATTCTGCTCTGTGACAATCTTTGAGTGCTCAATAACGTTTTGTCAAAAATATATTGGAGAAATAAGTCGAAAATAATCTTGTTAAAAAAGGACATGTCAATTGTTTTGCATTCATTGTCTGGGGCATGGCTAAATAGTCTAAAATTATGCCGTTCATTGTTTTATCTCAAATATTTCTTATTCACTGTATCGATTCGAAATGCTTAGTAAAATATTAGCATTCATTAGAATACCAATGTGATGTTTATGTCCATTCATAAGCGTGTTGGAATCCGGTTGTCTGTTACATATTGTTATATCGACTTTGTCATCGAAATCAAGCATGTAATTATGTTTCTCAAAGCTGATTAATGGATATTTGAAAACCGATAATGTATCAGCAAAGTTGATGCCACCACGTGAAAGCATGTCAATTTAGATCATGTTTGTTGCTTCACATGAATCATGAACAAACATTGAACATATTGTTTAGGTTATTTACAGCAGGTATTCAATTCATATTATTTATCGTCGAGATCATTCATGCACAACATTTATCACAATAGGCTGCTGTGTTGTCTGACCTACGTAGCCTTTGTTAACTTTATTTACTTCAAACATGAGTTCTACAGATAACAATCAATAGTAGTTATAACTTTGAACTAAAATAAGTTTCTTGTTTTTTTTTGGAGAATATTTTTATTTATAGTCTTTAATATTGATACAACTTGATATGAAGTTTTAAACGCTTAAATGTCGTGTGATGTTATCATTTCTACAAATTATGGTGAGTCGTCTCTTTGTCCTTGACTGGCTTCTTAGAAGTTACCGGAACAGACTTGTATTTATTTGTTTATCGGCGAAGGTAGCTACGTTTTTTACCACATTTTTTACTTTACCCAAAGAAAAGCTTTGTGAACATCTTTAATTAGGCAAGTTATTCAAATTTTCTTCAAGCGCTGTTTTTCTTTTAGCACACTAATAATACAGATCGCCCGCTTCAATTTGCTTCAATTTTTACTCCTATCTAATTTTCCATACTCTCGATTTATTATGACAAGCTCCCGAACATGACTGTGAAATGAGAGAAAGGTCGCTGGCCTTGCCCTGTCACTATAATTAGTTCTCTTTAGCTTGTGCTGCCACAGCACAATAGAGACGGAAGGGAATGGTCCTGGGTGTTTACAAAATAATCTTTATGGCTCTGTCTTGACCTGTCTTGTCTGTCTTGTCTGATTAGTTTAATCTGTGGTTCGGTGCAGGCAAGGTTAATTTTAGTATCTGTATATCTTTGTGCTTTCATGGCTAAATTAAAAGAACAGTTTTAAAGGAGTTCCTCTTTTATTATTGGAGAAATTTAAATAATCAATTATGAAATGATAGTTCAACTTGGAAGTTTAATAGTAGGATAAGATGTGAAATTGGTGTTGGCATATATATTGCTCTATAGCCATAGGGTATACCATGCCTTACACGCCGCCATACTTCTCTTCGCCGACCTCGCTGCGCTGGGTGTGCGTGCATTTAATGTGTCTAGTCATCCCCCCTTTACCCCAGACGCCTCTTACAGCCCTATACAGGGTATTTGGTAGAGGGTTAGCCAAACGTGGTGGGCATGTAAGAGTTTTTTTTTTAATACAGTTTACAAAAAAAGCCGATAAGTGTTTTTGTTAATCGAATCGAATTATTTAGGTACAGAGGAGATTTAAAAGGGCCTTGACTAAAAATAAATCTGAGACTATAATCAATCAACAAATTTTTCCAGAAACATGCACGATAAAGAATTGTTGGGTAAAAGAGTCAAAACTTCGGAAAATTCTATAAAAAAATAACAAATAGATAAGTGACAGCGATAAAAAATAACTCCTAGCGTTATTTTTTTTGTATTTAGTTTTTGCAAATAGATTTACACGCCCACCACGTTTGGCTAACCCTGTACCAAGCAACCTGTATACAGGATGAATTTTTCAAGTGGGCGTGGATGGCTAAATCAGAAACTATGAGGAATAGCGAAAAGTACTCAAAGGAGTCTCGGGCCCGATTTTGATGAAAACTAAAACTGCATCTTAGGATTTTTGAAAAAAACAATATTCCTAAGCAGGAATCGAACTCGTTGATTTTGGAAAAAAAAGCACAGACTGTATTATTACACCATTCGATAGTGTCGCTAATAAGGATTGAATTCTGGGAAGAAATAACATACGGCAAACTTAAGGAAAATGTTGTATTTTAATAAACTGATTCATATTTTAAAGTACTGTTTTAATTCATACCTGCATTACCTACACCTTGTCCGAAATGATGCTCAATATTTTTCTCAACACAGACCCGCAGCGCGGTCATCTTCACAACATTATGTTCTAATTTCAAATTTTTATTATGTCTTCGCGGTTAAAGGCCACAGTAAAAGAAAAAAATGTAAACAATTGAAATTAGAACGTAGAGTAAATTGGTGCCAATAATTTAGATTTTGTTCCACATTTCGTTGATTATTACTAACTGTTTGCGTACTGTTTCGTATTAATAGTCGTACAGTAAAAGAGATGTTGATTCAGCAGTTTGGTGAACATTTTATCGCAATTTATGGTCCTGTGCCGAGCGAGGTCACCGGATCTTACCCCCTTAGATTATTTTCTCTGGGGGTATGTAAAAAACGAAATCTACAAAGACACGTATAATGCATTTGATGACTTGAAACGAACTTTGGAAAATATTCTAAACGGAATCAATAATATTTTAATATTGAATGCAGTACAATCCTTGAGTCGTCGAATCCTAGCTGGGTTCGATGTATTGAAAACAACGGTCATCATTTTGAACAATTAATCAGTTATGGTTTAACTATTTTCGTTAAAAATGAGCTCGTTCCTTAAGTTTGCCGTATGTCATTTCTTCCCAGAATTCAATCCTTATTAGCTACACTATCGAATGGTGTAATAATACAGTATGTGTTTTTTTTTCCAAAATCAACGTGTTCGATTCCTGCGTAGGAATATTGTTTTTTTCAAAAATCCAAATATGCAGTTTTAGTTTTCATCAAAATCGGGCCCGAGACTCCTTTGAGTACTTTTCGCTATTCCTCATAGTTTCTGATTTAGCCATCCACGCCCACTTGAAAAATTCAACCTGTATATGTGTGTAGTTTAAGTAGGTGAATATAATGCCTTTTTAAATCAAAGTCAAAGAATTTATTGTAAATAGGCAAAAATAATAGCACTTATACAAGTCAAAATTAACATCTCACGGACAAGGAGAAATACATAAAAATTAACATCTCACGGACAAGGAGAAATACATAAATATTAACATCTCACGGACAAGGAGAAATACATAAAAATTAACATCTCACGGACAAGGAGAAATACATAAATATTAACATCTCACGGACAAGGAGAAATACATAAAAATTAACATCTCACGGACAAGGAGAAATACATAAATATTAACATCTCACTGACAAGGAGAAATACATAAAAATTAACATCTCACGGACAAGGAGAAATACATAAAAATTAACATCTCACGGACAAGGAAAAATACATAAAAATTAACATCTCACAGACAAGGAGAAATACATAAAAATTAACATCTCACGGACAAGGAGAAATACATAAAAATTAGGTAAACTAAGTATGCTTTGCTTTGAGTTTGAAAAGAAAATTTCCCTTTCATGTGCCAACAGAGTTAAATCTCACACTGGAAAAGGAAATACCCTTCTGACTCTACCGGTGCTTTGGAAATACGCCCGTTAGAGAAGAGAGCACCAAGAAACTCTACGGGAATTTCATTATTTCCATATTTGTTAATTCTTTATATATTTTTCAAATGTCAGAGCTTATATAATAAAACAATGTAAATTACAAATATAAAAGTGAAAAAATAATTAAACTATTACCTAGCTGGTATCTTATCTTTTAGACCTTGGAGGGATCTGTATACCGTTTTGTTCGGGGAGTGTTACGTTTTACTTAAACAGATGATATTTGCGTGATAGCTTGACAGGTGCCCATTAAAAGGGGCATTATTCGAAACCTTGAAAATGCATTAGGCATGTCTTTGTTAAGTTTCGGAGCACCTACTATTATATACTCTGTGGCATACATTGTTTAATTATTTCGGAAAAGAGCCCCTAACACCGGCCACACACGATCATTTTTAACTGTTAACTGAACAGTTGTAACTGCAATAACTGATGTTCTGTTTTAGTTTTCATGCTACATAACTTCAGGTTTCATTGTCAGTTTCATCAGTTCAGTTAAAACTGATCGTGTGTGGCTGGTGTAAAATATTGAACAGCATAGCGCAGATGAAGCAGTCATAATATGGGGGAGTTGACTACGGGTGCCCACAATTCCACAGGCCACTTGCCCACAGCAGAGGGCCGAGATGTTCGAGATAGTACAAGACTGAACTGAGATGAATGTGATAAAAACCTGACCTCGAACAAAACTAGAGGCAAAAAATTATGTGACCAATAATCAAGTGGTTGCTAACCAATTTTAAATCGTTATGAATCCTAAATGGTCATTCGAAATAAAAAATATATCATAGAAACTTAAAAATGATTTTCAAATACCTATATATTATAATCTACATACCAATGATACCCCACTTAATATAGTTCTTCAACTTTTTTTTTTTTCTTTTTCACAATATGGCTTTTGGTTGTCGCCATATTTAATTTTGATGACTGTCATGTCTTTAGTAACACTTGCAAGATTAAGACAAATCGATTGAAAGAAAGAAAGAAAGAAAGAAAGAAAGAAAGAAAATACATTTATTCAACACACACAAAAATAAAAGATACAAATAATTAGAATAATTAAGTAGGTACAATAGAAAAGGAAAATAAAGAAAAGGTAAAAGTAGATAATTAAAGTGGTGATGAATGGATTTGGTGGATTGATGTAAGAACCATCAAATGGTCCACGCGTTTATAGAGCTCTACAAAGAAACAAACATACTACATAGACTGTAAATAAGCCTCTACCCAGCAGTAGGACGATGAATCGAAGAAACAGAACGCTAGAATTTTGTTGTTTATTTCACTGCATGTAATATTCTGTTCACTTCTATGGAAATACCAACTTATTCATTGCTACTATTGTTTGTTCGTGACAACTGTTCAAATAGAGAAAGACATTGTCCTGATTCGCTTTATTTGAACACTCTCTGTAAAGTGCCTTATTTACAGACGGGTATTACCTACAGTATTAAATCAGTGTTTCTCAGAATTTCTACTGACTGTCGTTGGCCATGGGCCAATAATTTGAGATAGAAACACAAGTATAGGACAGATGTAGTTTTTCTCAGTGTAGTACCAAATAGTAGAATAATCTTTTGGTCGTTATTCCAGGGCGGATCCACTCGGCTATCGTGTCCGGGGTGAACCTCGAGACGCGGTCGGTGACTGTGGAATGGTACGAACGCGGCGAGACCAAGGGCAAGGAGGTGGAGATCGACGCCATCCTGGCGCTGAACCCCGAGCTGGTACCGGTCCCGCGGCACCAGCACCATACATCGCACCTGCAGCCCATGCCCAACAAGCTGGCCAGGGTGAGTGCACCTCCGTACCGCTTCTGATCGCCTGGTACTTGGATGCTAAAGGCCATTTCGGTCAAAACGACCAGCGACATCTTGCGGACCGGTTTTTCAGTAAAATAGCCAGTCTGGCTTGTTACTGAACGCTTTCATTCGTAAATAGGCAATTTGAATTATTCTAGAAAATCAATTGCTTATTTATTACAAGTAACACACACATTCTATTTTATTTTCTCGGTAACTGTCATATTTTCATTAAAAAGAAATCGTATAATGATTAAAAAATGACATCCGCCTAAACACTTTGTCATGCCGACATTCATGACGTTACATGCATGTAAACAACAAGAGGTTGCTATGGTTTACTCTAGTAAAATAGATTCTGTTTTTCAGGAAGTGACGCAAAAATTACGTCACGAGGAATGTAATCAAAATTAAAGTAACGTTTTATTAAAATTTATAAATATAAGATTTTTAGGATGACAGCAATCCGGGATATATTTTCACTACAATAGAATACACATTATAGATACACTTTCCTATTATAGAATACACATTCTCGTAAGCAATATGTCGCCCAAGTTATGTCGTCAATGGCCTTTAGCTTAATCTTATTGTGAATGAAATATGCAACCACCTCGACAAGCATGATTTATTTCATCCAAGTCAGTGACCATTTACTCGCGTTGTAGTAAAACAATTTTCCAATCTAATCCTTATCCGTTGTACTACCAAGGTCGTAATCATAACAACGAGATGATTTGATTTAATAACTAACGGTCTTCATTCGCTTAACAATGTGTGTACTAATAATCCCTAACTAATTTTAACACATTGCGTTATGTTTTGGTAATTAGATAACATACGAATATGTAATGCAGTCATTTGTTTTGGTAGCAGACTTCGCTTTCATTAGCAATTGCCGCGTTAATTCCATTAAAAATTAGTGCAGCAATAAACTTTTAAGTTTAATGACGAATAACAACTAAGTCAGAGACGACTTCAGTGGAAGCCTACAGTCGTGGCTCGCTTGCTTTCGCCAGCAGGCCCGCGGTTCTGAATGATTGTCGCTTTGCGATAAAAATCGAACGGAAGCTCGTATCGATTAGCGCGGTTGCTTGAACCGCGTACCAAGCCGCGATCACTCTCATTGTTTGGGTCGCGAAGCACCAGTTGCTAATCGACACCACGCCACAGTTGTACTCGCATATCCGACCTATGCGAATGTGCGCTTCGCTAATGACGCCCTGCTCGGCCCTTGGTAACGCTGCCTCCCCCGCAATGACGTCTAATCGCGGTTTCATTTAGCGAATTCAGTGAAGTGCAAGCCCGACGCGCGCCGCGCCGAGTGCCGGTACCGGTGTCGCTAGATTCGAGGAGAAAATGTAGAAAATGTTCCCATACATCATCGGCTGGCAGGTGATCATCCTCGCACCGTAGCGGTCATAGCTTGATGATCTTAGTGATTTAGTTTTAAAACTGCACCGTTACCAAGGCAACCGTCCGCTGTTAGCGCACGCTAAATAACACTTAGACATAGTACACTTAAATTAGCAGTGTCACTCTGAACTTAAGGATTAGCCAATCGCCGACTGACAGTTGCGTGCTATTAAGTAGCGGCCGCCGTTCGATCTGGCGATGATTGATGGTCAGGCGACCTTCCAACTTGTCGGACAGCGGTGGCCGCATCGATTTTTCACACCAGACGATGCTCACATTCCAGTTTCACTTTCAACTCGTAGTAGAGCATTAGGGGAACAGTGTCGCGGAATACTTTATTCCATAATGGATGGTGCGACGCGTGGCGCAGTAAGTGTTGCACTGTTATGTTCCCTGTATGATTGGCACGTGACTGTTTGGCATGGCCCAAGGACCCCTCCGGCTCCTCGTCGGACGACGGCGGGTTCGCGCGCGAGGCGGACGACGCGGACGCGGGCCACACGCTGCCCGTGCGCAGCTCACGATCGGTACAGTCCCGCACCTTAATTAACAGCATCACGCACGAGGCAGTCCCGCCGGACGCCCGTCACCTTGTTTTGTTTCTTCACTTTCGATTCCGTTGCTCCACGATCTATGATTTGCACACAAACGGCTTGTTTTGGTGTTTTGTTGGACCGTGCTTTTGTCACGCTCTTCTTGAACTCTCACTTTGCCGGTTCAAGTTGCTGTCACAAAAACACGGTCCAGTTTCAATGATTGTGTAAATAGTGTACCATACTAAGACTTGTACAGATAATGTTTTATTTTCACTGTTGGCTCTCTGAGCCATCGTACATATTGAGAGTGGCCTGTTTGAGCCTGTTTGTTATCACCTGTTTACAGTAAAGTCTAATTTGGGCATGATCAGTGACATCACCGTAAATGATTCATCTTCCCACGCCAGTGTGTCGATCGCCACTTTTTAATCGATTTCACAAAAGGAGACGGTTATATGTTCGACTGTATGAATGTTTTTTTTTTAAATTTATGTACACCAGTTTCTCCGTCATTTGCTGACAGATTTTGAAAAATATTTTTTGTTTGGTAGTGTATACTCTCCAGGTGGTCCCATATAATTTGTATCAAAATTGGTTCAGTAGTTTTTCGAGAATAAATAGATTATTTTAGTAAATCCAATTTATTTTGTGTTTATTTTGCCTCAAATCTCTAAGATTTATATTTAGATGGTTGCTGTTTTATTCAAAAGGGTAGACTTACAGTAGTCCCATATAAGTCCCAAAATTGTTTTTTTATTAGCTTTTAATCCATTTAAAGTCGTTTATTTTTGTACCATGTGGTAATTGCACTTATAACGAAAATGTTCATCGCTGCAAAACAATTCGTCAGTTGCACCTTCCTAATTAGGAACAATTGAATAGTCTCCGGCTTATTTGGATGACGTTTTATGTATATCATACCATTTTGTTAACTTAAAGGACTGTCTGTGAAATAAGTGCTTAAACTTAATTGAGGACGTGTGTGTGTGTTGTGTTGATTTTGTCTAATATTTTTGTGTGTCTTTGATCTTTTTGCCTGCGATCGTCATTACTTTCTTCAATTCACGAAAAAAAATCTCAGCGAAAGTTATCACGATATGAAATCGATAGCTGATAAACCTGTCATCAAAGCAGCGGATTATAACCAAAAAGATGCAATTACGTTCGCCTACTGTGACCGTTATGAACGTGTTCACAAAGACACCATTGAGCGCATGAATCATCAGCACGGGCTATTCAACCCGGCCGTGCAAGCATACCTTTTGAACGAAACCACTTCAATAAAAAAAAAACCTGTGATGTGCCCCGTATTGTGGAACCTAATGAGGCTAGCTTCCGCGCATTCAAGTAATTCGGCTTTGGCTATTTACTACATGATACGACTTTTAATTGCTTAATTTGGAATTAACGGGTACATTTTAGTGACATCTGTCGGTGATTTCAGGAAGCCATTGAAAACTAGTTTTGAAAGGCGATAGATGGCACTGTTTTAGTTCGTTCGATGCAGCTATTGAATGAATTTGTCACTGAGTATAATGACTTTAATGGGAAGTGCGTGTCTTGTGTGTGTGTGTGTGTGTGTGTGTGTGTGTGTGTGTGTGTGTGTGAGTGTGAGTGTATTACATTGGTTTTACTGAATTATTTAGTCCTATTAAAACTGAAAACCCCGATTTCAATTATTCTGATATTATGTTTTATCAAACGAATGCTCTAAAGTAAATTACTACGGCAAATAGTTTAATGTTATTCATTGAACGAATACACTTGGCACATACCCCAATAGCAGCACTGTTCTATTTTCATAAACAAGGATTTTTGAAAAAATATTATTTTTCGGGATAAAGAAATGTGAAAGAAAAACTAACGTGATTATTCACAGGCAGTAAACCGCGTAACAAGACAGGCACAAAAAACAATGTAACCCCGAAATTATAGCTAAGAAGCATCTAGATCACATCAGCTTTCAAACAGGAAAAAACCGCATAAAAATAGATCCTTTCTTTTGGGAGCTACGATCCTCCCTCCCTCCCCCTGATTTTAGCTAAGAACCATCTCGATCCCATCAGCTTAAAAACATAAAAACGCATCAAAATCGGTCCATTCGTTTGGGAGATACGATGCCAAAGACACGGGATACATACACATCCTAAACTTATAACACCCCTCTCTTTTTGTTAATAAATAAAGCCAAAGTATATGAAATCATTTTTCTATACATACATATTTTTCTTGGAGCTGTAACCATTCAGATGCCTCACTACACTATTTATTATTAAACTAGCTGTGCCCGCGGCGATGCCCGCGTTTTTTTTGGTATATAACAATCCCATGAGTTATTCCAGAACCAAAATAATATCCAGTATCAATATAATACCAAATTTCATCAAACTTCGTTCAAACGTGAAATCGATTTCTCGGCTTCTAATCACCGGACTGAGATACCAAGTATACCCGTTTTTAAGTCAAACCCTAAGCTATCCAACAGTAAAGCCCGCATCGCAATCGGCCCAGTAGGTTTACGTGATGCGCGAATAAACAGACAGACACACGATAAAAAATATATAATATTCTTGTTCAGTAACTTACTTTAAGAACCCTAGACCATTTTTTAGTAGATATCTTCATTGTACGGACATTTTGGTACTTACTTTATAATAAGTACAAGATTTAAGTCGTGTTCACCGACGCCGCCGCGTTCCGCAGTGAACAGGCCTAATGAGACTCGCTCCCAATGGGTAGCAAGTCTCGTGGAAGAGATTACGCTGCTGGCTGCAGGGACTTCCATGATAAATTGCCCGCAACTTTTTATAACATTAGTAGCAGGTCTGTGGTTTCTCAGATAATAAGGCAGTCAGTAGCTATTTTTGCCCTTCAAAAGGTGGAGTAGCTAAATCATGAAAAATCTAAATTTTCGAGCTCGAGGTGCGTAAGCCGTCATCTTGAACTTAATGTGCCAAAATTTGGTTTTCTATTAATAATACCTCGACAGTTGACTTTATTATGTCTTTGAGAAGTATAAAGACTAAATTTCAATCATATTTTGAATTATTTTTATTTTATTGAAAATATCCTAAGCTACAACTATAGAACAAAGTTCTTAGTTATTTAAATAATACAGCCAATTACAGGTCTCCCTAAGTTCTAAAGAAAAGCTATGATAATTCCTAAAATTATCAAAAATAACATAAAAAACACATAAATTATCAAGTACACAATAACATATATGTATATGTTGCCCAATACATATTCAACTGCGTGGAAAGAAATATAAGTATTAAATACATCGAAAATAAGAATATGAAAAATTATAAAAGTTAATTAAGTTATGTTAAGTTAAGTTATTTAAGTTATGTTTTATAATTTTTTGTTTCACTACCTATGCTTGGCTTGCACCTTTAGTTAATGTTTATTATTTATTATTATGTATGTCTTATAGGTAAAAAGTTACAAGAACATATCTTTGATATCTAAAAGGGTCATTCAACAACTTCAACTATGGAATTTCGAAATTCCTATGATTTTTTGCGTAATTTTCCGCCGCTTGTATCTTTGTATCTATAAGACTTACAAAATATGCATACAAAAAAGGATAGAAATTTTATCTTCTTTATACTTCTCGTATATCGACACTATTGTCAACTGTATCAATTCTACTCCACCTTTTGTTGGGCAACGCCACTTTTTTCCCCTAGTGACTGGCCTATAATTGGCGATTTTGCTAGCAACTTGCAATTTCGTGTGGTGCAATGAAGTTATCTTGCCTTTGATAACATCCGAATTGCAATAAGCATCAGTGATGGATGTTTTTGCTTCTGTTCGTTTCTAAAATAATAAGATCGTGTTAAAATATATTGATCACAAGCTTCTTTCCGCGGCTTTTCCTGTGTGGACATTTAATATCTGGGACAAAAGTTAAAAAATATGTCCTTCCTCATGGTGCACACTATTTCCTTGTTAAATTTCAGCTGTTTAGTCGTCACAAGGTAACAAACAGATAGACAGAGAGGCGTTACTTTCTTATTCATTATAATAATAGTAAGGTGGCGCGATTTAAAACTTAATGTATTTCCAACTAGATACTTTGTTTTGTTTTCGTGCAAGTGGGTCTTAGAATACAGCTTTTATTATTATTGTTAGACCACGATCTCACCTGATGGAAAGCGATGAAGCTTGCCTAGTAGATACCTACTATAATAACGGCATTCTCGATAGCAATGGATATTAAATTTGTCTTCTTTATAGTCAGACTAGCTGTGCCAGCGGCAACGCACGCTTGGTTACAAAGAGCTAGAGACGACTGCAGACGGAGGAGGGAGAGGGGGGGGGGGGGGGGGGGCTCGAACAATCGCTCTACAGTTTTGCTTAAATGGCTAAATATAATATGTCACTACAATACTAACATTGATCAAAATTCCTTCAGTCGTCAAAACAGTTTTTGCTCGATTGCTTGCCTTCTATTCATCGGATTGAGATACCAAGTAACCCAGTTTTTAAGTGGAACCCTCAGCTAACCAACAGTGAAAACCGCATCGCAATCGGTCCAGCAGTTTTTACTTGATACGTGAACTAAAATACAGACAAACAATTTTTTATAATGTTTTATTCTTGTTCAGTAGCTTATTTTAGGTACATTAAGCCTTTTTTTTTTAATTATCTTCTTTGTACAGTTTTTTCGTACTTATTAATTTATTATAAGTATAGATAGATAAGATAACTCTATAGATAGGCTGCTCTAATCGGAAACCAGATGAATGAGTTCTTATTATGAATGTTGCAAACGTTAACTCTAAGTCTGACATAATTTATGGATGAGTAATAATAAGGATGAGGTTTGGGTTATGTTAACCATCTCTTTGGTTATCCAAATGGACTCTATTTATAACTTAACCTAAAACATGACAGAATCCTTAAACCAATCTTCGTTTTTATTTTTTCAATGTAAATAAAAGACATGGACCAGATCGGCTCAAACCAGAGATGAATGGCGTTAGATAGAGGAGACACATGCCCTGCTGTGGGCGGAATAACCGGCTTATGATGATGTTAAACATAAAAACTGTTAGTTAAACATAAAAACTGTTAGCTAAACATAAAAATTGTTAGCTAAACATAAAAACTGTTAGCTAAACATAAAAACTGTTAGCTAAACATAAAAACTGTTAGTTAAACATAAAAACTGTTAGCTAAACATAAAAACTGTTAGTTAAACATAAAAACTGTTAGCTAAACATAAAAAACTGTTAGCTAAACATAAAAACTGTTAGCTAAACATAAAAACTGTTAGCTAAACATAAAAACTGTTAGCTAAACATAAAAACTGTTAGCTAAACATAAAAACTGTTAGCTAAACATAAAAACTGTTAGCTAAACATAAAAACTGTTAGCTACACATAAAAACTGTTAGCTAAACATAAAAACTGTTAGCTAAACTTAAAAACTGTTAGCTAAATTAAATTACTTGTAATTTAGAGCGAAATTCCATCATCAAAATAATATGTTCTCAATTCCGAATTTCATAAGAACAAGCTGTGCCCTTCCCCCCCCCCCCGTGTCATTTATCATTTAATAGTAACCTATGTGTTATTTCAGGGCCAAAAGATCAGACGTACATATGTTATACCAAAATTCGTTCAGCCGTCGGATAGTTTTTTATCGGTTGATCGGCTTCTAATCATTGGATTAAGATAACAAGTTCACCAGTTTTTAAGTCAAACCTTAAACTATCCAATAATGATAACCGCATTACAATCGTTCCAGTAGTTTTTACCTGATGCGCGCACAGACAAATAGATAAACAGATTTAAAAATTAGCTTTTTACTGTCTTTTTGGGTCTTACGCTTTATGATAAGTACTAGCTCTGTAAGTGCCCGCGGTTTTGCACGCGTGGTTATTTTAATATGTAGCTTAGGACACTCACAAATAACGTGGCTTTCTATTGGTAAAATAATTTTCAAAATCGGTTCAGTAGATCCAGAGATTACCCCCTCCAACCTCACAAACTTTACCTATTTATAATATTAGTATAGAAGTATTGATAGATAGACAACAGCTTTTTATTGAACGCTCTAAATTTTAAGAGGTGTTCAAATAATTAGGCAAATGATGAATTTATTTTGTGATACCTAGAATCTGCGCGCTTCCGGGGCTTGCTTGGAACGTGCCGCAAATTACAATTGGGCAGCATCCCTTGCGCGTACGCGTGCTGACTTTTGAATTTTAATGCGGGCTAATTTTGCTCCCTGGTGTAGCCTGAGGGTGTACCAGACACAACAAGTTCCTTTCTGTATAATTTCGGGAAGCAAGGGAAATAAAATGCGGATTCTACAGTTTTTACTAATGTACTAGCTGTGCCCGCGGCTTCGCATGCATAGTCATTTTTCAAGGTTAAAAGTAGAGTACTTATATGTGCTATTCCAAGACCTATAATACCAATATGGTATATTGGTATTATAGGTTTGTTTTGACTGTTCCAACCAGGGCCCCGATTCTGTAAGCTATTGAACCGCGATAACGCAAGTCGATCGCTTGAAATTTTTTGAGAAATTTTCTTATTTACCACTTAAAAGTGCTAGAAGTATATATTTTTAGGAAATATTCAAAATATAAAAAAATGGAACATAATAAAACTAAAATAAAACAAAAAGCGAAAATTTTGGCTAAATTTTTGCTTCCAGCACTTTTAAGTGGTAAATAAGAAAATTTCTCAAAAAATTTCAAGCGATCGACTTGCGTTATCGCGCTTCAATAGCTTACAGAATCGGGGCCCAGGTCAAATGCTGGGTATTCTTAAAGCAGAAGCTAGAGGCTTGTAAAGAATATCTGAGCAAATTGGGTGGTAAACAAATGAGCGCAAAAATTATATATAATTCGCTGGTGAAAAATTAAATAAAACGGACAACGTGGATATAACCTTATATTTGGAACTAGCTGTATATAGCGCGTGCGAAGCCGCGGGGCTTCGCACGCGCGTTAATTCCTTCAGTCGTCAAAAATATTTTTATCGATTTGTCGTCTTCTAATCATCGGATTAAGATAATAAGTACCCCAGTTTTTAAGTCAAACCCTAATCTATCCAACAGTGAACTGTCCAGTAGTTTTTACGTGATGCGCGAACAAACTGCTGACAAACAATCAGTCAGAAAGACATGATTTAAAAATATGTTGTATTCTTGTTCAGTAGTATATTTTAAGTACCCTAGACCATCTTTTTCGTACATAGTGCTTCAGATAGTGGGACATTTTCCAGGACATGCGTGGCTAATCCAGTGTCGTTGGTCTTACAACAAAACAAAATATCCTTAAAACCTACTTGAGTCTTTTTGAGTTCTTTGGAATTTACAGAGTCCGAATCCTCTTTTAGTTCCGTTTCATAAAAGCGATGAAGATTCTGTCGGCGAAGGCTATTTCGGTATCATTGTATATTGTTATTCATATTATATTCACCATAATCACTTAAATTAAATGTCGCAGTAAGATTAAATCGCAGTTCCGGAAGTATTCCATGAAAGTGCGCATGCATTATTTACACTAGCTAGACGAAGGTTGTCTTCAATAAGGAAATAATCATTAGCATGTCTACTCTACTAGTTTGTGTCTAGTTCTACTAGTTTGTGTAGGTGGGGGGGGGGGTTATATACTTTATCACTTTAAAGTTCCCATAGTTGGTATTACAGAGATTTACTGCAGTAATTAGCGAAGCAACTCTGTACTACTGTATCCCTATTACGAGTAGCTGTAATAACGCTCTTAACGTTACTACTCAAGTTAAAGTATCTACGCGAGTCGACCGGTACACAATACAGTGGATAGAGTCCAACTTACGAAAGAAGTCTTACAGACGCGACGCCAGTTTCTTTGTAAAAGCGAAAATTTTGAAAAGTGTTCAACGTTAGTTTCTCTTATCGCCACTTTTTCTTTCGTGAGACGGATTCTCAGTTTGCATGTTTTTGGTATCATCATGATCATCATGTCAGCCTTTAGAAGTCCACTGCTGAACACAGGCCTCCCCCAATGAGCGCCGTGATGAGCGATCTTGTGCCACCTCCATCCACCGATTTTGGTATTACGAGTCACTATTTTGACAATAAACGAAACGAAGTCAGTTAACGCTACTACAGTATTTATGTCACTCACTGCCATTTATCATCGTGAGTGGCGCTGGGTTACATTATTGCAATTTTCGTAGGGACTGATAACTTTTTGAAAAATAAAATGCAGACCAGAGCCCATGTTACTCGCTGATAATGTAGCTTTATAGAGTTGAAAAAATGTTCAAAATCGGTTCAGTGTTTTTTGAGTTTACCCATTATATGTTATGTCACTGTAATCGTATTTTACTTTCTTTAAACAGATTATATTTTTTGTTTTTGACAAACATACAAACAGACAAAAAAACAAATCTGTTTACTCTAAAATGAAAAACACAATCGCTTGCTCGATGAAGACCTTACAAGGCTATCTAGCTCTCGACGCTCTGGACGTGTGATTGCGTCCTGCATCAGACACTCTGGACGTGTGATTGCGTCCTGCATCAGACGCTCTGGACGTGTGATTGCGTCCTGCATCAGACAAAAGATGTTGATTTCAAAACAAGTCAGTTTTAGTTTATGTTCAAAACTCAATTTCAAAGTTTCTCCCTAGATTCAGATATCGATATCTAATCATCATCCTACCCTCACATTATCCGGTTACGAAAAATGCCAGCGAAAGTTTGTAGCTTCAAAACATACAATACAATACAATACAATACAATACAATACAATACAATACAACAACAACTCTTTATTGCACACCAATTAAAAAAAACAGTATATAAAAAAATACTAAAAGGTACAGTGTACAGGTACAAAGGCACTTTGTACAGGTATCCGTTTATGAGCTACGAGACAGACAAAGACTTAAACGGGGTGTTGTACACCCCTATTTTTGCGTCGGGGGTCCAAATTAAAGGTTAAAAGCGACCAAATGCCCTTCAGCTCTAGTTTTGTTACTCGTGCACAAGAATGTTTAAAAAAGACGGATTCCACACCGCCATATCGAAATTAAAACACCCGAGATATGCCGATCCGCTCGTAAGCTCACGCTATTATTTATTCTGTGGCACAAGCCACACACACACAACACACCCCCCCCCCCACACACACACACACCATACTATGCCGATCGGCCGCCACATCGCAGAAAGATCTCGACATTGTTAGCCGTGTTAATTCTGTCAAGTTATCACGAAAAATCAGAAACAATGCATTCTTTTATAATGAATGGTGTATCAACCACTAATTATCATGCGCACATGCGCAGTCTTCATTTGCTATGCTTCACTCGTTTGTTTGGCGGTGTGGACTCCGTCCTCTTTTAAACCGTCTCTTATTGCTTCTCCAGAAAAATCTTTAAAGATAACAGTTCAGCCGGCGTGTTGCTAGCAAGTAATGAGAACAAGTGTCTTGAGGCCAGATTTGAATACATTGGAAGGTTAGCTAAGACCGTACCAGTCAGCATTGGTGGCTTGTACATCCACTTATTGTTAAGTCGCATTAGGGATGGAGGCGCGGGGTCGCACTGAACAATAGGGATGGAGGCGCGGGGTCGCACTGAACAATAGGGATGGAGGCGCGGGGTCGCACTGAACAGTTGGGAACATAAAGTAAACCATATAGGACCTGCCTTTAGCAACTTCACAGTACAGAGAAGGATTTACTGCAGCAATCAACGACTAATCAGATTGCACCGCAGCGCCGGAACAGTTCCATCAGAGTGCGAATGCATCCTGCACGAGACGAGGCTGCAATAAATTAAGGAAATAACCACGGCGCGCCCGGTGCCCTACTTTTGCTGCAAATTAAGATTACCCATGGGCTTATTGTAGGTGGTGTTTTGTGGGATCGTTCACTGGTAACTTTTAGTTATGACTTTACTGAATTATTTAAGCAAATATGTTCATAGAGTCGCTAATATCAAAATCTTCTATAATTATAATAAAGCAAACAGGTCGAAAAAGTCTGTACAAAGAAGATAATTAAACAATATGGTCTAGGTTACCTAAAATAAGCTACTGAACAAGAATATAAACATTTATAAAAATTATGTCTGTCTCTTTGTCTGTATGTTTGTCCGCGCATCACGTAAAAGCTACTGGACCGATTGCGATGCAGTTTTCACTGTTGGACAGCTTAGGGTATGACTTAAAAACTGGTGTACTTTGTATCTCAATGCGGGCAACGCCGCGGGCAGAGCTAGTAGTAAAATATAGCTAAACCAAAGTGGGAACTGTAAAAGATGACACCAAAACACCAAAGCTGATGGTTTCATTTTTGTGCATGGGGTACAAATGTGCGAAATTAAACATACAAAAGTGGAAATAGTTTGAAAGTTTTGGTGCAGGCTGGGACTAACTATCGAATAACCAACTAATAACTAATTAGCACCAACATTTGGGTATTTGACCAAAAATTTAAGAATAGCAAAGTCGACGGCGCCGGAATCAATCAGGATGACGTCAGACAGGAGAAGATATTATAAGAAAATAGATTTAGATTCGAATTTTGACGGTTGCTAAGATTTACACATGGTCCAGTAAATTATTTGCAATGTAAAAATACGGCAATTCGGTACGTCTTGAGACAAACTTTCCTATCTACCTTCACGTCTGTCTACTAGACACTACGCTACGGACTGTTACACCTTTATGGTGCACTCTTATCTACCTTCACGTCTGTCTACTAGACACTACGCTACGGACTGTTACACCTTTATGGTGCACTCTTATCTACCTTCACGTATGTCTACTGGACACTACTCTACGGACTGTTACACCTTTATGGTGCACTCTTATCTACCTTCACGTCTGTCTACTAGACACTACGCTACGGACTGTTACACCTTTATGGTGCACTCTTATCTACCTTCACGTCTGTCTACTAGACACTACGCTACGAACTGTTACACCTTTATGGTGCACTATCACTTTGGGGAGTTATCTAAGCCTTCTTTCAAATAGATCATACTATCCGACCGATACCTTTTATACATAGTAGTTGTTAGGGTGTTACCACACCAACGATCGATCGTCGATCGATGGCGCCGATCCATAGTAATTTGATATTTTAGTAGAATGAGATATAATTAATATAATTATACTCTTTAGTACGAACGGTCCAGTTATATCGATTGGTGTGGTAACATCCTTATAATGTAATTAGTTTCCTTGTATCCTATGCTTCTTATTGTTTATTTTGAACGTTTCCTTACTATGAACGTTTCAACAGTGTCCTAATTAGCTGTTTCTGTTTTAGGACATGACGCGGCAATCTATACCAGTGGCGACAAAAGGTTAGTATTCATAGTTATTTTAGTTCGGAATGTGTGTTGAGTTAATACTAGGACAAGTTAAATGGATTTGTATATTTAGTGACAACGAAGTAGAGTCCATGAATCATACAAGCTGCAGAAAGACAAAAAAAAATAAGACAATTAAAAAAACAGGGATAGTATTTTTTTATTCAACTTCGTCTATTCCAGTAGCCATTGCTTGTTGAAGGATACGTCGAGAAAAATCGAAAGTCTGATGTCACGATCTATGTAAACTGCAGACTTTTGCTGTAGAATTCACAAACCATATCGTAAGAAGATTGTATATTGGATAATTGTCGCGAGTCATGTTATCGTGGAATATCTATTTATTTTGATTGTGTTGATTGTTTTTGTTTGTTTGTTTGCAATAAATACATTTTATTATTATATATTATTGTATTCGACTGAATTACGGAGTTTGAATTGCATCCAAATCATAGATCTAGTTGAAAGGGTGAAAATACAGCACGCTTTAATATCACGTTAACAACAACTGGACTAGATACAACTACAGATAAACACACCCACATAGCTACATTCCCACCGTCGTGCTTCATGTACATCAACAACAAAGATAAGGGACACAAGCAGACTGTAGCGCGAATGAGAGTCACTGCTAACACGTGCTAAACAAACGCCACTCCGACTGTGACTAATGCGCTCCAGCCATGAGGTCAGTTTGCAAGTCAGTTCATTCACTGGTCTGTCACTGGCCTTGAGTAAAGAAACTACAGATTCATACACGAACTATTCATACACGAGGCCAGATAAAGGCCAGTGGCTGAAGGGAATCACTGAAGTGACTCGCAAACTGGCCTCGTGTCCGGAGCGAATAAGGTCAAAAGAAGTTGATTGTGTGCGTTGCACCTAATTTACGTGGTCCACGCCCGAAGAGCTGGTACCTAATCTTCTTACTTTTAATTAGGTCTGTGACCCAAATGTTTTTTTTTAGGTTTCCCATCATCTCAATTACACCCAAGCATTAGAAAAAGCGCGACGTGCAGACGTTTGAAAATCTATTGGTAGAAGTTTATCTAAACTCAAAAGCAATATAAATAATCACAATAATAATATAAAGGCGAAAGTTTGTATGTATGTTTGTTACTCCTTCACGCTCAAGCGGCTGAACGGATTTGAGTGAAATTTGCAATGGAGATATTTTATACTCTGCATTAAAACATAGGCTTCTTTTCATCATCATAATCGATCGTCATCATTGTAGATGCGGGTCGTAGCTAGTATTTCATACAATTGAATACGACCTGTTGATGACACTGCATCTGTGTTTGGTTCTGTCGAGATTTTGAAATGAATGCAGAGAGTTTCTATTAATATGAATTTTTGATGATTCAGAAAGCACAAGACAAAAAGCACGACATACATTAATTTAAAAATATATATTCTATCTATCTATAATTCTTCTTCTTATCTACATATTATCTATACTTATAATAAAGCAATAGGAACGAAATAGTCTGTAAAAAGAAGATAATTTAAAAAAAATAGTCTAGGGTACTTAAAATGCTACTGAACAAGAATAGAACATTTCTAAAAATCGTGTCTGTCTGTATGTTTATTTGCGCATTACGTAAAAACTACTGGACTGATTGTGATGCGGTTTTCACTGTTGGATAGCTTAGGGTTTGACTTAAAAACTTGGGGTACCTATTTGGTATTTGAATCCGATGATTAGAAGCCGAGCAATCGATAAAAACTTTTTGACGGCAGAAGGTATTTTGATCAAATGTTGGTATATTGGTATTTTAGGTCTTGGAATAGTACATACTCGTAGAGTACTTTTAACCTAGAGAAATGACCACGCGTGCGAAGCCGCGGGTACAGCTAGTAAGTAATGTTTATCAAAAGTAAATATTTCATACAGTTGAAGTAGTTCTAATGATCGCGCGTTTTTGCCCTAACGGTAGACTGCGCAATCTTAATGACAATCTTGCACTTTCATGACCAGCGCCTTTGTACTCTGCGCTTTTCGGCGTCTATTTTGGTCGCATTCGCCACAAATGCGCCTTTGTTGCGATGACTTACTATTTTTGACTTTATTGTCTTGGTACTAGAAACTACGACGTTTCTGGACATTGTTATATTTTACTGTCATTCCCAGAAGGTTTAAAAAATAAGCACCTTAGATATGCCGATCCGCTCGTACGCATAAACCTCTCGCACACACTTGATCAGCCGCCAGATCGCAGCAAGGTCTCGACCAATAGGTAGTCGTGTTAATTCTGTCAAGTTTTCACGGAAAGTAAAAAACAATGCAGTCTTTTGTGATGAAATTGACAGAAAACACACAAAATATCAACAACAAAAAAAAAGTGAATTTAAAAAAAACTTTTGAATGTCACATTTATTAAAAAAATAGGTAGTGAAAGCTAATTGTTTTTTTTTATTATACTTACTTAAATCTTTTGTCATTCATTATTATGCGTAATATTTGGTTTATTAATTTATTATAATATTTGCTATTATTTTTTGTGGCAAAGCTTCTTCGACTTTTCAATGTATGCGCACCTTGCCGCGTGCGCACGCGTAGTATGCGTGCAATGAGGCATGTTGGTATATATCGCCCGCCACCCGATCACAAAAGAAGTGAAACGGATCGCATAAAGCTCTTTCCAAAATGAAACAACTTGACGATATCGTAACGAAGCGATTAAACGCTTCAACAGTCAATAAAGCGATACATCAACTCGACATGGTTTATAGAAGCCATAGATTTTGTTAGGAGGAAGATACGGCATGTTTTAATATCATGCCGTAACCGTTTAAGTGCTGTACAAAAAGCATGGTATAATAAATCGACTGCACATGGATTAAATAATAACTTTAAAAAATCTACTGATCCAATTTTGATAAAATTTATATGGGACCAATCTGGAGGTCGATTCCTTCAACTTCATATGAAATTATTTTCGTAATCGGTCTGCAGTTTGGTTGTTTGTCGTATGAGGTAGTGCTGGCCTCTGATTTCAGAGTTTGTCAAGCCGCACGAGAACCTCTGACATGGCTTAACGACTGCTATTAATCAATAACAGCCGGGACCGACAGCTTAACGAGCCCTCCGAAGCACGGAGCGATGGAAAACCCACATAACTTAGAAAAGTCATTGGTGCGGAGCCTACGTTTTGAACACGGTATCGTTGGATTTTAAATTGCACTATAGAACCGTTAGGCCACCATCGGTCTGCAGTTGACGGAGCAATTGGTAAAAAAACCCCATTTAAATCAGTCGAACATAGAATCTCCTCCTTTTGTGAAGTCGATTAAAAACTGTACTAGATACTACTACAGGCAAACACACCCACAAGGCTACATTCCCGCTGTCGTGTTTCATGTGCATTAACAAAAAAGATAGAGAGACATAAGTACATAAAAAAAACTCTACTGTAGCACGAATGAGAGTCATTGCTAACACGTGCTACAAAACGCCTCTCTGATTCTGTCTACGGCTAAAGAAGGCCAATTGTGTACGTTGCACCCAATTTATGCGGTCCGAGTCCAAAGAGCTAGTATCTAACCTTCCCAAATTTAACTAGATCTATGATCGACGCTCCAAATATTGACGAATGTTCGGAACGAGGGCATCCACTGCGCTGGGTTCCCAACTTCCCATCACGCGATGATTCATCGGCACCCATCACTGTAAACCAGTTTACACGTCCCTGTCTGCCGCTACTGAGGAGACAGAGACGTCGATAGATAGAGTCAGGTTAGTTCTGCACGAGTGTGGTCGCGGGGTCAATGGTCGCGGACCATTTGTTGACCAAACAGGTGGACGTCACGCGAAATATCGTAATCAGATTGTTGTTGCACTTAAAAGTGTCCGCACCGTACATTTTATTTCCTTCAATGTAATGCTAGTAAATTGGAAATTTCGTGCACAGTAATTTTAATTGTTCAGCTTCGTGCACCGAAAATGGTTTCTTTCTATGCTTCATGTTTTGTGTGAAGGTAGAGTAGCAAACAAGTCGTTGATCCTCGTCCTAGTTTGATACTAAACTTTCCCAATTATAAGATATAAGAGGTTTGTGTCGTTTCCCTCTGTCCTGAAATCATTTGTCCAAGCTATATTAATAACCTGTAATCTAAATAAAGAGGCATGTAGTAAGTAAAGTTAACGCTCTAGTGGCCGTGTCACCTCTGGCGAACAATTTTCAATTGTGCTCCCTGTCTACTTAGATAGCGGTTTCATATACTCGTAGCCTGCTTCTTAATTTAACTTTAACAAGCTTAACAGTTGAGGTTGAACGAACTGAACACCCTACTTGTATGTCGTATGAGATAGTGCTGGCCTCTGATGTCAGAGTTTGTCAAGCCGCCCAAGGGCCTCTGACATGACTTAACGACTGCTATTAATCAATAACAGCCGGGACTGACAGCTTAACGTGTACTCCGAAGCACGGAGCGATGGAACACCTACTACCTACTGAGAAGACTTCATATTATGTTATGTACTATTTGATGACTGCAAACATCATCATCATCATCATCATTCATAATTTCTGTTAGTACACATGTCTATGGCTGGACGTAGGCCTCCTATTGCATGCCACTGAGCTCGGTCTTCAGCTCCCCTCATCCATTCTCTTCCAGCCGCTTTTCGCTGGTCGTCACTCCACCTGGCCACAGGGCGTCCTACACTACTTTTCCTAAACGTGGTCTCCACTCGAGAACTCGTCTACCCTAAAGGTTATCGGTTCTTCTGGAAATGTGACCATCCCAATGCCACTTCAGCTTGCTTATCCTAAGAGCTATGTCGGCCACCTTGGTTCTCCGTCGGATATCTTCATTACGAATCTTATCCTTCAGAAAAACCTAAAGCTTTTCTGCTATGGAGGGAGCTATAGCTCCCTCCATAGCTCGCTAAGCGACCTTAGATTTGTGGACTAGTGAGTGTCCACGTTTCGGCTCCGTAGGTCATAACTGGTACGACGCACTGATTAAAGACTTTTGTCTTCATGCACTGTGGTATGGATGACGAGAAGACTTGACGAAGCTTGCCAAATGCTGCCCAACCCAGCTGAATTCTTCTGTTGGCTTTCTTCTCAAAGTTGTTAAGAACAATATTTTTCCAAGGTAAACATATTGTTGGACAACTTAAAGAGGTACGTACCTACACCATTAAGTGCAGTCGGTTCCGGGTCAATAAGATAGAAACATCAACGATAGTTAAACTTATGAAGTAACGAACAAGTTTGTTCCATAAATCTTGTTGATCCGGCAAGGAGCAATACGCTCAACGGAAAAAACGCTCTTAAGTCTTTTTCTTCAATTATTAACTATCAGAGATCCTAAAAATCCAGGGAAATTAGATAGAGATCAATATTGAAACTTGTTGTAATACTACCAATTTAGAAAGGTTTTAACTCGCAAACCAGAAGTATATTCGGCCATGTCAACAATGTCAATACAGCTAAGGATGCACTTAAAAATTGTATGTTGTTATAAACGTAATCTTCGGTAAACGCTTAGCGCGTGGTGCTAATGTAAAATGTAACGGGGGTCACTAATTTTGGCCACATGTTTTGGACATATTGTTATAACTTGATACTTTTTAAAATAATTCAGTATAAACAAAGTGATGTTTTCATTCCTCGATTGTCTCGAGGAATACATAAGATACTCTACCAGAGATTCTTCACGGAAAGAGTTCACAGAGTTTCTTATAATCTGCATGCTCTGTAATCGAACTCACCTAGATTAAAAATTGTTAATTGGAGCGACTGCGTTGTGATCAATTAGAACGCATGCCTGAAGATTCCCTGCCGGCTGCGCCAATCAAATTGCGTAACGTTGATTTGGCATTGAGACTGGAACGTAGTACTTTTAACTATTCTGTGCTCTGGCCTAGTGTTGTGTCCTCATTATGTCATTACTGGCTGTTGAGACTCGTTCACTACTTCTACTATTAGTTATTCTATGCTAGTAAGCGCTTCTCGAAAAAAAGTTTCTCGTAAATCGATGTATTTGCTCAGCATTCTGAAGATAGGTACGCTCGAGATAGAGCTTTGTTCCTTGTGTAAGATACGTGCGTATAGAAAGGAGACTACTTACAGTTATGACATATGAAAATCTTTAAGGTAATTAGTTTTTATATAGGGAATGCGAAACCAAAAGCAATACGTAGCTCTGAGTCTGAACACACGTCTTAAAAATTGAAAACATCCAAAACAAATAGCCGTTTGACTGTGTTATTAGTGCATTAAGCACTTTCGCCAAAGTTATTCAGTTTCCTCTGCTCTCTCCAGTCTTGCAGCTCCACGATCGGGGCCATGGCCACGGTCACGCCGCCGTGGTCTTGACTTTGCACTCTTGAGGTCGCCTGTACGGTACATTAACTGATATGTTCATTTCGTACGCTTCAAGAATTACCAGGTGTTGTACAGAGCGCATATGGCGATTGTAGCCTAACGGTTCAATAATGCAACTTAGAGTCCAACGATACCGTATTCGGTCCTAGGCTCCGCACCAATCACTTTTCTTCTGAAGTTATGTGCGGTTTTCCATCGCTCCGTGCTTCGGGGGACCTGCTATTAATCAATAACACGGTCCCGGCTGTTATTGATTAATAGCTGTCGTTAAGCCATGTTAGAGGTCCTAGGGCATTCTGACAAACTGACACCAGAGGCCAGCACTACCTCAAACGACAAACAGACCGCATAGAAATAATTAAAAAAAAACTTGCCGAATAAAAGGTGTGCAGCTGTAGATACTCAGCATTTTGTTTCAATTAGGTGTCTGGAAAAAAACATTACACACGCTTATCCAAATAGATTCACCATTCCTAAAATTATTGCACAATGTAATTTCCTACTGAAGGTTATATTACTAACAGGGAGTCTAAGCCCATCAATTGCGTCCTTCTATTAGTTACACGTACACTGTTGAAACTACATATACTATAGACGTAATAACGAATGCGACATTTCCTTGGATCACCTTAAGAAGTGCATAAGATGGCCATATGTCTGGTTCTCTTTATTTTGTTAATCTAATACCTACTTATAACAAAAGAAAATAAGTGATCTGCCAAGTGTGCAGTTACGAAGCAATACTGCTGATAGTTCCCACAATTAGTAGAGGCGTCATAATAAATTTAATAGTCCCACATCGCCTGAGAACCCGCCCGTTACCGCCCAGTGCACAGCTCCGTGGATTCATTAAACGAAAGTTTCTAAAGAAAATGCAGTAAAGATTTTTAATGATTGCATTTCATATGAAAATAATAACTTCATATATTATTCATTTCTACGCTACTTAAAAATAACAAAAGAATACTCTCTTTAACAGGCAGACCCCTCTTTAGAAAGCACTGTTGAGCGAACGCCTGTTCTATTCTAACGCGGCTCGACTGTAAAACTTAATGTCACTAGATAGGTCATCGATGTCAGAGGTCACTTAGGCTTCGTATTTTATAGCAGCTATTATAGAATTGACCTTTGCTATAACAGAAACGGAAAACGGGGAGTTTCCATATGTGCTTGTTATCAGGATGTTCCGCTTCTTCATTTCACCTGACGAACGCCTTCCTGCAGTTACCGTATACAGTCATTTTTCCACATTATCATTAATACACACTGTTGATGGCGTGTCGCGATATGGCGTGTATTTTAGGGTTGTTTGAATTTTACATGGGGCGGCCGCTGCTGACTCCGTTAGTTCCATCGCCCGCTATAAGTGTGGGTGGGAGTTCCGCGCGGACAGTGCGCGGCCGGCCGTGTACCACACAGGCTGGCACCGGTGTTCCAAATTCTAAACCAATCGTACTAATGGATTACACACTATAGTGTTGTGAACCTGACCTCCGATTGTTAATTTCCCGGTTTTATTTTATTTCGGAAGTCATCATGCCCGTGTTGTCCGAGAGATGCGCTCAGCCGAATTTGAAGACGCGGCGGGTGAACGTAGGCCGTAAGTCAATTCTCTTCTCTGTCTGTGATGGTGTCCGTTCCGATCTCTGTCTTATCCTCCAGGTGCTAAGCTTCTTTTTGTTGTGATGAGTGCTCTGGTCCTGGGAATTGATTTCCTACAACGAGTGTCGCATACTGATTGCTCACTCGGGAAAGTTTCCCTTTTCGGAAAGTTGCCGCCAAGGTATGATTTGTAATTATGTTAAACGGGTAAGTTGTTGACATTACCATGTTTGGTTTCCGAGTAAACCTTGTGGGGATCTTGGCATTGTAAGTTATTTTTATACCAAGTCTACTTAAATCCTTAAATGATGGCGAGTACAATGGTACCAAGGATTGTTTTGATGGCATGATTCATGCTTCTTCTTTTATAGAGGTTTTTGTAACATGACGCTTTTGAAATATTAATTTGGGTTTGCCTAAAAGTAGATTTCCTTTTGAAGCAGTTCTTGGTTAACCATCTCGTGATGTTTCCGTGAAAGTGATAACAAAGAAATTCTTCAATACCAATCGGGGTCACTGATCACAAAAATATCCTAAAAACTCCGACGGCATCCCGGTATCTACCCACATGCCCCTACCGGCACTGTACATTATAGTATTTGTTTACGATGCCCGAAGCACGAGGATATCGCACCGTGTGAATCAGTTGGCCGACCGAGCGTAGGCGCTGGGTAATGACCCGCGGCTCCACATGAGGAGTCAGCAGGTCCGGATTGACTATTATGACTGGCTGGATTAATTGATGCTCAGTTTTACAATCACCAATCCATTAACGGTATCGGCGGCACGCTCCACGTAAAGTACATATTTACTATCGTAGGACAATTCGAATCACCGTTTTCAAACGATTAGTTTATCAATCTTATGAGCAGTAAACACTGACTGCCCAGGACTGTAATCTGTGCCCAGTGTTCTATCAAATAAACGCCCGCTTCTTCCGTGGATGTCCCTTCTATGCACCGAAGGAAATAATTGATATCAAACTTTCATCGTTACTTCCACATTGTCCTATGTAACAAAGATGTATCGAGGTAAAGCTTCCGAGCCTTGCTAAGATAGCAAAACTTACGATGCTCATAACTATGCACATGCGTAGTTATAAGCTTATAGGTATTTCATCGAACACATTTCGACGAGTGTGCATTGAAATTGTACCATTTGATTTCCCTAAACCCATTCCATCATTGGACGACCAGATGTACGGCGATGCGCCACGCCACCGTTTTATGGTTGATATCGAGAGCCTTCAAGTCACGAGTGCATAGACTATAACATTATAATTATAAAAAGAAAATTCACAAACAAACTTACCCCTAATACACTTATCTGTAAGAGCCGCTTCCATTGAAAGTTAGAACAAGCAAAGGTCGTGAGATCTACCATCGGAGTCAACAGGATTTTGAGTAGTTGAGCTAATGGAATTCGTTGCACTCATTTTTAATTTTGCCAGGTCGGGTGGTTCAAATTCATCATTTTGAATCACCGATACTAACGTGCTTCTAGGTTTGTGAATCTCAGATATGAAACTTACTTACTTACTTGCTTAGGCAGTAAACGTGATCTGATATCTGCGTTCTGTGTATGCCTTAGCTTCATTCCTGGATAATGCAGACACTTTAAGCGTTGCTGTGCTGTTCGGGTCGCAACTATAAATTGTGGCATTCCTATTTACTACGTAGCGAACGAGATCGTTTCCATGTGGTATAACATCCCTTTAAAATGATACAAGCTTTTCCAATTTAGCTTACCGACCTATGCATTTCTTTGTTGATGTTTATCTAAAACACTATAATAAATCTTTTGATTATTATTGTCATACCGTGAACTTACTTGGATCCATCGATGACCTGAATGAATATTATTGATCAGTACTATATCAACCGTTGTCAAGTGAACCGTTGCTATGCGCCTGGTTTTCTTGACAGTTTTTTTGCAATTCTGACTCGTTGCCTTCCTTCCCTAGTCTTTGTTGACTATTCCGGTCACATCGTAAGCGGTCATGGGTCTTCTCATTCACACTGCGACTCCTGATAAGTTAACTTCTGCCTGTTCTTCTAAACTGTGACCCAAATCTTTTATTGCGGCTGTTGAGTTAGGTCATAGTCTTTTGTGTCGAGTGATCTAAGCAATAAGGCTTAAAATAGTGTGATGTGCTCGCAGTTACGCTCTCACCTGTGCGAAAATGCAAATGTATTTGTTGCGAAAAAATATTGCACCGAGACATGGCGTGGTTTGCCTACATTACAGAATTTAGCAAATTAGGTGTGAAACAAAATATAAAACTGGAAAAGGTTAATTTTCTTGTTCCTTATTCCATGAAATTTGAGCAAGTTGACTCAAAATGACGTTTTAATCTACTTGGAGCTTTTTTACGTCAATCTGGTACTTTTAAATGAAGTTGCACTATAAGTGTAGCTTGTTTTGTACTGACAAGTTCACTCACGTTATGCTTTATCGATTGTCATGATGGTATCACGTCGTGACGTCAAATAGATATACATTTTTCATTAGCGAGTGCGCGGACGAACGGCAGCGATGCCATTAAATGGACAGCCATTATTTTCCAATTTCAGTTCATTGTCCAAACAGTTCCTGTAATTGCACTTCAGCATAAAGTAACAGTCGGACACACGCCGCCGCTTCGCAAGGACTTTAATAAACTTTCCAATAACTTCAACATTATTATTTTTAGTACAACATTAACAAATACAGATTGCACAGTCATTTTTGCGATATTTATCAATAAAACGTTATGCATTTGTGGGCTGTACCTGACATACGCGCGCCACGGTTCATTGCCTTCGAGTGCGGAAAGAGATCCTAATATGGCGGCCGACGCATGCGCGAGATTGCCTTGCGCCAACGCACGCCATTCGGAGCAATCACTCTAGATAGAGCACATGTCACGCTGAACGACGAACCAGTCATGCCAGAACAAAACTGTTTTATTTCTTGAGAGACTGACTAAAAGCCAAACATGTGCTGCTCGTGGTTACGCTGGCGGCGACGCGTCGCGGACTCCACTAAACAGAATGCACCGCAAGAAGCGTTTGACCAAAATGAAAAGCCGCTCCAAGAGGCAGTGGAAGAGAAACAGAAGCCTAAGTCACGTAAGAGAGCCCGTATACCGCACCAGAGTTTGGACATTAGTTACCGCTTTTTGCACTATTTGGGTTGCTATATGCTCTGACGATTTCCTTGTTGTCGATCGTTTTGTTCAATTACGTAGTGAGGAATTGCGTCAGTTTGTGTGATTCATGGACAAAAACAAAACAATGGACTTGCATTTTCGTTTAAGGACATACGTTTTGCTTTTATTTTTGGTATAGGTAGCAATCAAAACTAATAATAAATTTGTACTCATTCAATTTCCCATTCAACATCAATCATTGAATGAATGATGACACCTGCCGGTAAGCGAAGTATTTACTTGTTAACGTAAATACAGTGTACAACGTTACAGCGCCGACGCGCGTGACGCGCAACAACCAGATGCGGCTGTCGAATGCGTCGGGCGTGGTGGCGGGCGGCTACACGAACGGGCACGGCGGCGACACCACGGGCCGCCGCGGCGCAGAGAACGTGCCGCCGCCGCAACAGCAGCCGCCGCCGCCGCAGCAGCATCCGCAAATCAACACCAGGATCACGCAACAGGTACGCAACACAACACAATATTATACAGAACACACACACAGCCACACACACACACACACACACATACACATACACACATACACACACAAACACACACACAGCCACACACACACACACACACACACACACACACAAATATAGGGTACCGAAAAAGTCATCGTCCAAACATTAAGAGGTGATGCACCAACTCATTTGCGATCATATGAGCTTGTGCCTTGATAGTTGCTTGGTTTTTGAGATGTGGCAATATTACACTGTTTTTAAAGTTGGTACCTTTGATCACTAATTTGGGTGCCATTTCTGTAAATAAATGTGTTTTGAAATCCTGTTTTCAGTTTTACAATCTCAAATAGTTGTTGTATATGTGTTGTTTCTATACAATATTTTTATTAAGGTCATAAAATCAATGTTTATCTTGATTTTAAAATCTTACTGATTTTGATCATCAAACTTTTGTCTTCTGAAACTGAAAGACAAAAGTTTGATGATCAAAATCAGTAAGATTCTAATTACTGATTTTGATCATCAAACTTTTGTCTTCCGAAACTAGAAAGAAAAAATGTACTAGGCATCATCTCTTTACGCTTGGCGAGGACTTTTGGGACAACCTGTATGTATATGGCTGTGGTAACCAGAAGACTGATACTATCTGTTGTCGTAGCAAAATCTACAATGGTGAACAAATCCAAGATTTCACTCGCCGCCGTCTCTAATATTCTATCATCATCTAAGTAGCGTTACTTTAGAAAACGAAATTACAATACAACGCCCCTTCCCATTGATATAAACCGCCTTTCCTCCCCGCACCGATTTTCCCCGACAGAAACCTGTTCCTCAGTCCTTCTCCCCTCCCCTCCCTTCCAGCAGCTGCCGATGTCCGGCGGGCGGTCCCGCGCTGGCAGCACGCCGAGCGCCGCCGGCCTGCAGGCCTACGTGCCGCAGGCTCATTCGCAGCGGAACCGTAGTCACGTTAAGGATGTTCCGGTACTCCTATACTATCCTTCAATCAGAACTTTCCTGTAATCATATTCTCAGTATTTTGTAAGCGATAGCATTTCCGAAATGGCTATTGATCTAGTTATAAGGTAACAACGACCTTTTTTACGACTTGCTGTAAGGATTGTTTTTCCTTATGTAGTGTGGGAATTAATCGTCTGTTTCCACATACCATTCCATGATGGTCATTCATCACCCAAAACATACTGGAGTCTGGAAAGATGCGTATCTTGGAGATGACGTATATGGAGATTTTTGTATCTATCGGAAGCTCTTACTTTAAAGATCTACTTTATACAGCCTACTAACGTGTCCTGACCACTTCCATTCTCCAGCCTACTAACGTGTCCTGACCACTTCCATTCTCCAGCCTACTAACGTGTCCTGACCACTTCCAATCTCCAGCCTACTAACGTGTCCTGACCACTTCCATTTTTGCAACCTTATTCTTTTCTTAACATCTATTAGTTTAGTTCTTTACTAAGGATGTTTCTCTCCATTTTCCTTTGACAGATTGTCTTTGACAGATTGTCTTTCCTCATCTTCCATTCTCAAAGATCATGTCTGGCAGCCTTACGTTAGGCATGGTAGTATAGCAATTTTCAGTCCCCAATATTTTTCCATCCTAGATGAATAATTCTTCTTTGAATGTCTTTCACAGTGCAGCTTTCGAAAGATAATACAACCTACGCGCCACCTTTTACGTTTTAAAAAAGGAGGAGGTCTCAATTTAAAGAAAATTTTATTTTTCGCCAAAATGACAGGGAAGATACTGGCGCTTCGTGATTCTTTTTGTTATTAAAAAATGTAGACCTCCGTGTTGCAGTTTACCGCCGCCCCTCTAAATACCGGGGCCGGCAGCGGAGCGCGGCCGGTGGCGGTGGCGTCGACGGCGTCGGTGCCGCATGCGGTGGCGTCGGGTGCCGTGCGCCGCTCCAACGTAGTCAAGGAGGTGGAGCGCCTTAAGGAGAATCGAGAGAAGCGCCGGCAGCGGCAGGCGGAGCTCAAGGAGGAGAAGGTACGCTACTCTAGTCTGATAATACGAACAATGTTGTGGGAGATAATGGCGTGTGACTATGTGAGCGTCTTATGACAAACTGCGCACCGTTCGTGTGACATATTGCCCGTCTTGTGAATATCGCGTGTCCTGTGACAAGTCGTTTGACTTGTGACAAGAATTTCATTTAAAAACTTGTGACCCAATTAAGCTTACTGCGAGCCTAGACAATGGTCCTTTCTCGGAATCTGTTCCATTACAATCTAAACTAGTAGTGCAATTAGTTTGGTACTCATTTGTGAGCGACATTGTGCGGGATAATGAGCATGAATGCCTCCTTCTTAGTTGATACGCAACATGGACCGTAACATAAGGTGCAACATAGTTCCAAAGGTATAAAATCACACGAAAAAAATATACGTGGAGATACTTTCTGTTACCGACATAAATATACTGTGTAATTTCCAGGAAGCTCTAATGAACATGGACCCCGGCAACCCAAACTGGGAGTTCCTGGCGATGATCCGCGAGTACCAGAACAGCATCGACTTCCGGCCACTCACCGGGAACGAGGCCGTGGAGGACCACCAGATCACAGTCTGCGTGCGGAAGAGGCCGCTCAACAAAAAGGAGAACACCAAGAAAGAGGTAGCTTATTATAACTAGTTCTTGCTCGAGACTTCGCCCGCGTGTACTACAGTTTACCGCGATGAATAGAATAGAATACAGTTTATCCTATGTGTATCTAAACTATTCCCATAGAAGATTTTATCAAGATCGGTTCAGCCTTTCAATCGTGAAAAGGTATCAGATAGACAGAGTTACATTCGCTTATGGACTTATTATTAAACCCAACACACTTGCATCTCGGCATTGATTGAGTATTGAGTACTGTTGATTAATTTTACTGCATGTTTGTCTGTTGCGATGTACTAGCAGTATACTCGTGAACGTTACGTTAAGCGGTCAGTCCCGGCTGTTATTGATCAATAAAGCCCGGTGCCGAGAGACAGAGAAATGTGTACAATGACCCCTCACTACGTATCTCTGTCGCTCGCGCAGGAATGTGTATTGCCGTCGCGCTCTAACATTAATGCCAATAAATTTATTTCACACTAGCTGTACTCGCGGCATCGCACGCGTGGTCATTTCTCTAGGTTAAAAGCACTCCATGTACTATTCCAAGACCTAAATAAATAATACCAAAATACCAATATATTATGATCAAAATTCCATCAGCCGTCAAAAGATTTTATCGAGTCTTCTCATCGGATTGATACCAAGTACACCAGTTTTTAAGTCAACCCATAAATAATCCAACAATGAAAACTAAATCGCAATCGGTCCAGTAGTTTTTATGTGATATGCGAACAAACATACATACAAACAAAGAGAAAGACATGATATTAAAAAATGATATATTCAGTAGCTTATTTTAAGTACACTAGATAAAAAAACTTTGTAGACTTTTTCGTACTTATTGCTGTTTTATAAGTAAATATAGATATTGATTATTTCAAAATTAACATAACTTTGGACCGTTATTCCGCAGAAACCCTTTATTGCATTGGGTTAAATCAACCCATCATTTAGTCTATGTGCCAAGTTGCATAAAAAATCGTCTAGTAGTTTCAGCGAAATACGTGTTCTTTTAAAAAACTTTCACCCGTATCCTGCGGGAACCCTTTAATAATGTCCTACCTAGTAGTATATACTCAATCATACCAAGTTTCATTTGAATTCATTAAGTAGTTTCGGCGTGATGCGCGGCCAAGATAAAGAAAGACAGACAAAAATAAAAAAAATACAGTGTTGACTTCAGTATCGAATACAGAATACCCTCCAAAAAAATATTTCAAAATTTCTTCAATGTACAGAATTGGACCTGTTACAATTTTATTATAAGTATAGCTAGCGGCACGTAAGTCTAGCGGTGCCAAGATCCCCGCCACGTTTCGTTCAGACTAGACTTACGTGCCACTAGCTATATAGATTTATGCGCGAGCGATAGAGATAAGTAGCGAGGGGATCATTGTACGAATGTCTCTGTTTATCTTGACCGGCCTTTAGAAGTCGTTAAGTCCAGTCAGAGGCCCTCGGGCGGCCTGACAAGCAGATCCCAGGGCCAGCACCGCCTCATATGACACTCTGCTTGCAGGTGGACGTGATCAGCGTGCCCACGAAGGACCAGATGATCGTGCACGAGCCCAAGAACAAGGTGGACCTCACCAAGTACCTGGAGAACCAGAAGTTCCGCTTCGACTATGCATTCGACGACTCCTGCACCAACGAAGTCGTTTACAAGTAAGTGTTTTTATAAACTGTAGTGCATCATAATAATTGACAAACATTTGAAACAATAAAATTAAATAAGCATACATTTAGCCAAAGCGGCCTTCTAACCTTTGTGGCATACCAACAAGAGAAATAACAACCTGCGACCACCCTCCCCAGCGTTAGCTACAAACCATCTCGATCACATCAGCTTTCAAACAGAAAAAACCGCGTCAAAATCTGTCCATTCGTTTGGGACCTACGGTGCCACAGACTGACACTCAGATAGATACATACACACATTAAACTTATACCACCCCTCCCTTTCGTCGGGGGCTAAAAACCCAAACATCGCGGCCAGTGAACAAAAAACCATCTAAAAAACCCATACAAAATTAGTTTTGCTTTCTTTGGTGTCGTCTATCTATTTATTAAGGTTTGATCAGTGGCTGAGATTTTTCGTTTGTTGCGGGCCATTAGTCGCCTAGTGAATATGAGGCTAAAAGGGGCGTAAATGAAGGTAATCGTGGCTACGAATGATCTAATGATGTATTCCAGATACACAGCGAAGCCCCTCGTGCAGACGATATTCGAGGGCGGCATGGCGACGTGCTTCGCGTACGGACAGACGGGCTCCGGCAAGACGCACACCATGGGCGGGGACTTCCAGGTAACTTGCACACACGTTTTTACAACGACCTCCATGTTGTACCTGACCAGAAAAATAAAACCCGTACCTGTGATAACCGTAGATAGGTTATATGAAGCAGAATCCAATTTTGCGAAAAATTAACTAAGAACATATTTTCAAATCATCACAGCTGCCCTACAATAGAGACCCCATACAAAAAAACTCAGCCTATATACAGGCTGTGGAAAAATAATGGGGTGTCAAAGGTACCTTTTCGTTGTAGTTAGAAACTTTTGTTCAAGAAACAAACAAGACACTGGCAGAATGCGCAGACAGCGCTATGCCAAAAAAAAGGTTGGACGATCAGCATTTGTCTAATCTGTGGATCAATTGGAGGTTGAACGATTGTATGGAGCCACCATTATATTTTCAATAAATTTGTTCGTCTCCGGGGCCCTGAAAATATTTAATAACCGTATGTTTTCTCTGGTTGCAGGGTAAAACGCAGGACTGCAAGAAGGGTATCTACGCGATGGCGGCGCGCGACGTGTTCGCGTTCCTCAAGTCGCCCAAGTACAAGCCGCTCAACCTCATCGTGTCCGCCTCCTTCTTCGAGATCTACTCCGGCAAGGTGAGGGAACCTCGCCATGCCTAAATCGCAGCGGCATCGACTCAATTCGAAATGAGCCATTCAAATTTAGACCTTATGTCTACTCCATTCGGTACTAAAAAACAAATAGCAAGAAAAAGGTAAGGAATCCAATTTAAAGTCGTGTGTGCATATACATTGGGTTTGATAGAACGTCCAACGCCGTCGTCGGAGTAATGCCACGTGTGCCCGACGTAACAATAGAACCACCCTTCACTTCCTCGAGTGCTGCGAGCACCAGCAAAGGGAATGGGCAGTAGTTATATATTTTCTAAACGCCCCGTACTTATGTAATTCACTCCTATATATTGGGGAGGCTAATGCAATGGAGTATAAAGATGGGTTGTGTACCCCCAGGTGTTCGACCTCCTGGCAGACAAGGCGAAGCTCCGCGTGCTGGAGGACGGAAAGCAGCAGGTGCAGATCGTGGGACTCACGGAGAAGGTGGTCGACAACGTGGACGAGGTGCTCAAACTCATACACCACGGAAACGCCGCGCGGACATCGGGACAGGTGCGTGCAGTTGTTTTAAACAGTATTGCTACGAGCTGGGGTTCGGATAAAATTAATTTATGCCATTTAAACCAAGAATAAATACTTTAAAAAACACAAAAATAAACTAAACCAACAAATAACACTAATCACTGAATTCAACTATAACACTTTATATTCTCTTCGAATCACTTTGATCACACTCGTATCTTAGCCAAAATTAGAGTGTCTCCAATCAGCCAATGCGCGCCACATTTATAACCCGACGCGCACGTCTCGTGTTTTCTGGAAAGTACTTGTATGTACTAGCACATTGCGTCATCCAGTAGCCAGTAAATTAACGTTCCACGTTCGACCGGCGTAACCTCAAACTAGTGGCGCCGGCGCCATCTAGTATGGAGTAGCCCATGAAGAAGTTATGCCACTCGACGCTTTAGGTATCGACCGGTGTGACAATATAACTAATATACTCTGTTATAACGGACCTTCTCCGTACTTATCAATTAGAGCGAGTAGCAGGATGACGAGATTGGATACCGGGCAACCTCCGCAAGGAAAACGAGAAAAGTCAGTCCCCCGTAATACTCATAAGCATAGTTAAATGTAGAATCAACGATATAAACTAACATTTATAAAGTTCAAAATAGTTTGCCATTAGCCACAACTAAGTCATGACCAACTAGATAGAGCGTACCCAATCCGCGGCCGGCTAAAATTAATTTAAATTGCTATCAAATTAAATTGGCCAATAGCAGCGCAGAGAACTTGATTGAACATTCCTTATTGGTCGATATATTTTCCAACTAGCAGCTATTTGATACCTCATTCGCGCGGCAAGCTCTCCGTGCCTAGCGCTCACTAACACATTCTCACTGCATGCAAACAAAGTTTCGCTTACTTAAAACTGAAACTTTTTATTATAAATACGTTATAGCACTTTTACAGTCATAATCTTAAATGTCTCCTAAACAAAGTGATAAATAATTCTAAATAGACCAAATCAATAAATTAAGAATAATTAAGAACAATAATGGACAACCATCCAGGGCCAGACAGTATCACTAGAGTTTACACTCTCAAAAGTGGAGACAATATTTAGGGAAGCGATGTTTATCAAAATTATGCGCTTTACCCATAGAGACTGAATGATTTTATTATGTAGATAGATTCATACCCATTCATATACCTTGCACGATGTTAATGTTAATTTGTTTGTTTCAATTTGAAAGGGCTCATCAAGTCTTTTGGTGGGCAGTTTATGTTCAGTTATTTTCTTATTGTTATACGAATTAGTTTCACTTGACAGATGTACATAAATACCTAATTAATTTGTATAGCTACCGTTGCAATGCATGTTTTCACAGTGTGAAGTTAGTCTATCAATAAACAAAGACGAGAGACGAGAGCACACGTTTGTTAACTTCTACTAAGACCACACAAGCCGATCTCCACTTTATCACAGAATAAATAATAGCAGAAGTTGCACTTCGCGCAACCATTCATTTTTTTTTTTAAGACGCGTAAATACTTTTTTAATAATTTATGGATCAAATGTTGCTAAGTACAATCTAAGGTTAACCCACGAAAGGTTTTTCGTTAATTTAAAAACACGCTGTAAGTAAATAAACTTACATTACTTTATTTATTACTTATTTCATACGTAATTGCTTGGACAATCATTTTTATCCAGATCGGAAATATTGATCTCTTCTGTAATAGTTATTCATAAAATAAAAGAATTGAATATATTTGTTATCATTTAATAGCAGTACTTTTTTTTAGTACAAGAAAATATAACTGTATTTTCAGTTAACCTGTCAGCTATCGGTATACCGTACGAGATATATTAGTTTATTTATTGCAAATTTTGTAAAAATACAGAAAAAATTAACCTTTTTTTTGGTTCATATACCTTCCCCAAATACAAATGTTGTATACGGCAAACCTTTTAATCATTCTATATTTAAAAAATAGCTCAGGTACTCCAAAAACGCACTCGTCCAGGTTAATAGTTCAGAATTATCTAAACTATTAACTTAATACCATACGCTGTGTTGTGTTCCGAACTTAAATAACATGAACTTTAATAGAAACCCAGAACTCATTTTTCACCCACTTAATCCGGCCTATTCGTAACATCCGTTCGTAATTGTCGCCTACAGTCTATATGATACTAACATGCAAAATTTCAGCGTTGTAAGTGTTTAGAGAGTGAATGGCATATCGCAAAAAATGTAGATTAAAACACTTTTAATACTCACTGAAAAATAATCTGTTAGGTACTAACACTCCTCATTTTGAGATAATTTAACGTTCATTCCATCATTCGTTCAATCAATTTCATTCACTTGGTAGAAGGCGTAGTCCCCGCACTACGCCTTCTACCAAGACGATGGCGTCGTAAAACTGTCGCTAATCTGTCGCAACTGGTAGTTCATTTGAATCAAAATTATACAAAATTACAAGCACAATTCACATAAATAACACTTGTGATACGAAATACCGTGTTCCCGTAAGTTTGATGTTGCTGATAGCTTTCTACACAAAAATACCACACAATTCACCATTTTCACGGAGCTCTGCTTTGCGACACGAAACGATACCGAATGGGCGCGGTCGTGAGTGAAATAGTTTTATATAACGTGAATGGTCAAGTCGTGCCATATGGCCAGACGGGTACGCCTTGCATTCACATCTCCATTGGATATATACTCGAAGATGATGACACGGTCAATTAGGTAGATAGAAAATGAATATTAAAGTCCGTCTTTTGTAATTAACAAATGAAAATAAACTTTCAATCTTTAGGCTACCTAGATACCTCTTTGTTTAACATTCCTCATTAACTTACAATAATAATATTTTCACGTTTTGCACTAATTAAAAAGTTCGTAGAACAAAAACATAAATAACACTCCTGTTTTTGGGCAGTCACAAAAAACTGGTTGTTTACATTTTCACTAAACTAATTCTTAATTATCTCCTAAACATGTGGACCGATTTACATGATTCAAACGGATAAAATGGTTTTAGACGTAGACCTTTCATTTGAAAATCGTTAAGATATCTCAACAAACAAAAAAATCACATTTTCAAGTTGCTCTCGTAATTATCCAACATGTATGAAACGCGTAAAAATTCTTTTAAAAACTATCTTACAACATTACTAGCGAAAGTTCAAACAAGCGACACGGTAAGCGTCTGAATGCAAGCGCGCGGCGGCCGGCCTCGCCTGCCTGCAAGCGCGGATCTGGGGGGGGGGGGGGGGGGGGGGCGCTTATGTCCATTTGTTATTTTCATTTATGTTTTGTTATCATATTTACACTGAAAAAAATATCTCAAAATTTCCGCGCTCGCGTTTTTAGTGGTCTATTTTAGTTTTTGGACAATTTCAAATTATCTTTTAGTTTTGTTATGCCCTATGGAAATACTTTGAAAGGCACGTTAAGCTATCGGTCCCGGCTTGTATTGATTAATGGCCTTCGTTAAGCCACAGAGGCCCTCGGGTGGCCTGACAAACTCAGTCACCATAGGCCAGCACTACCTCGTACGACAAACCAACTATGGAAAAAGCCAAGAATGTTTGCGCTCGCTTCGGTCGCGCTCTTTATGATATAATGCAAGATATTAATTATTTTAATATGATTTGGAATTACGTTTCCTTTTAACACTGATAGAAATATCTATTACGTCAAAATTTTCGCGCTTTCTTATAGTGCAACATGTTTATGTGATACTACGGAATACCTAACTATATTTAAAAAAAAAAACGCACTCACTTCTTTCGTAGTTCTTGATTTGCAATTTAATATCATATCTACTCGCGCAATGTCCAGATGAAAACACCCACACCCACACCCTCTGCAAATAACCATCTTTGAATTATGTAAAGTTATCTTGTATAGAAAACCTTAAAAAATTTGCCCCACTTCGCTCGCGCTTCTTTGAATAATTTGCAGTGATGTTTTTGTGAGCTGGTTCGATAATTATACGTTTTTTTTGTCTATTCAGTTTTTCGAAACTTTTCAAAATAGCGAAGATATGGGGATTGTAAACATAAAATTCTTTGTTAACATAAAATTAAACAGCTCAAAACTTTCAAGTTTACCCTCGTTGTTTCATCATTTCAATGCATAAGTTAATATTGATTAGGGATTATGTTTCAAATCGTGTTGATAGTATTGTGTTAAAGAAACGGGTCAACAATTTTGGGCTCGCTCCGCTCGCGCTTTTTAGTTCTTGCAATGTTTCTTTTTATATGATTTGGAAAATATTATTTAACTTCTACACCGACCGATCGAAATAGTTCAAAACTTTTGCTTTTGCTCCGTTCGCACTTTGTTTTTTCATATTTTGGATGATTTGTTTGTTTTTCCTTTTTTATTAATGTATTATTTCTCAATATTTTCACAATCTCTACTTTCGTAACTTTTTATCATGTCAATGCATATTTTTACATGTTTTGGAATGATAAGATAATATGATTAATTTAATAGTGTATTAACTCACATAGTTAAAAAAAATTGAGCTCGCTACGCTCGCGTTTTTGGTAATACACCAAATGCTTATTTGATACGATTTGTAGTTTCATTTTAACACCGACACTGATAGAAATAACTCAAACTTTTCGCGCTCGCTACGCTCGCGCTTAAAATGTTCTGAAATTTTCTGATATAAATAGCTCCATATATTTGCGCGTCTGTTCTTTGATGTTTTTCGTTCTCTGGTGGGCCTCTTGCACTTGGGGAGCTGGATGTTTTTTTTCTCTCTGGCGCCGCATGACGACTATCAATTATTGTTATAGCAATGGGGATTGACACTTCTTAATATGCCCTCCGGAGCACAGAGATATGTTAAATATACATAAACGTACATAGGTGGTAATTTTCCCCTTCCATTAATAAGTTCTGGAAATGCCCTTGGTCATAGGCTACGCGAGTGAAACCGCGGGGAACAACTTGTATTGTATAATTTTGGAACCCATCCAGGCTGGATATAAGTGTGTGACCCCCCCTGACTCGAAGGTTGGATCCGCCCTTGGATGCCTGACCGTATCACTGCACCAAATTAGATAAACCATAATTTGAGTTGAAAAAATATGTTTTCCTCTCAAAGTGCAAACTGCCAACTCAGTTGAATCACGCACAGGAATAGGAAATAACCTGCTAACTCTACCAGCGCTTCGGAAATACGCCCGCTAGAGAAGAGAGCACCAAGAAGCACTATGGGGATGTAATTTTTGTCATGTCTTTTTTTGTAATAATTATAGATATCACCAATCATAATTTGTATGGAAAGTCTCAGAGTGACCAACCTGTATTTGTTTTACAAGGCAAAGATCTGCGTGTTGCCGGCCAGTACACAAACCGAACGCGAAAAAGCGAGCGTGTTCGAGATATTTTGAGCACGACGGTGCTATTCTATGCACGTGTGGTTTGATAACAGGCTTGAGGCGCGCTGCGATGAGTGTGGATGATAAATTTTAATCGTAAACTGCTTGGTGTGTTCCAGACGAGTGCAAACTCGAACTCGTCCCGGTCGCACGCCGTGTTCCAGATCATTGTGCGCTCGCCCGGCATGCACCGCGTGCACGGCAAGTTCTCGCTCATCGACCTCGCCGGCAACGAGCGCGGCGCCGACACCTCCTCCGCCAACCGGCAGACCCGTAAGTACGAACTACTAGAAATAAATGAAAATAAAGAAAATATATTTATTTAAGGCAATACTCGACATTACATAGTGTTCCATCGGTACTCATTTAACTAGGGTTTACGGTGTGAGCGAATAAACTTGGGCCTTATATACAAGAGAAGCTCGTGAAATTAATTTTCGGCAAAACATCAGCGATTAAGTTAGTACTATGTACTAGTAAATAGCTACTGTGTAAATAATGTGGGGGCTAAAGAAAAAAAAAAGATCCTTTTAGAGATGCTCAAGCGAAGCGAGCAAAATAGTTTTGCTCCAAGTACAGTGGGAGTGAATTAACCTGGGCCTTATAGAGATACAAGAAATCAGCGATTCAGTAAATACCGTGAATTTGTAAGTATTCAATCAATAAGGCCATGTGAGTAAAAAACATTAAACCTTTCATAGATAAGAAAGCGAGCGTTAAAGTTTTGCAGCGTATCATCAGCCAATTTTATGTCGCTCTAAGACACCACAATCCCAGTCAAAACTCAGGCAGGATCTAAGTATTATGTTATCTTTGGGTATTACGTTATGTAACACACCTGCACTTAGCCGTATAATGGCGCGAGCGATGCGACCTAAAATTTCAAGAGCTATTTAGACTTAAGATGATAGAAAACTCACGCGGCTTCTACAGGTTTTGCTTTACATTTTCCGTGAAATTTGCGTTTCGGGATGAACTTATTAAAAAAAAAAGAAAGGATTTTGTTATGGTTTAGGATGGTAGAAAAGTTTTATACCAAAATACAAAATTCACTGAAAATGAAAGGCACAACCTGTAGAAACCGCGTGGGTTCTCATCCAAATACGCGGGATTGAAATTTGCTGAAACCTTGACGCATTCGTTTGTTGCAGGGATGGAGAGCGCAGAGATCAACAAGTCGCTGTTAGCGCTGAAGGAATGCATCCGCGCGCTCGGCATGAAGGGGAACAACCACCTACCCTTCCGCGTCTCCAAGCTCACGCAGGTAACTACAGTTTTTTTTTTAAAGTGTTTTTATACGCAGGTAGGATCTTGACCGACCTGACAACACAGGCTCTCCGAATTTCGCCCGTGTTCAGTGGTGCCACGAATAACTGAAACGTGCGAACTAATGAGACAGCAAGGTTCGAGCGCTAAAATATCTATTGCCACTCCAACTTTACCTTTGTTACAAATATTAGAACGATAATTTTCCATCATTTGTCTTCTTGGCCGTAATATTTACGCAACCGAGTATTATTGATGAATCTCTTGAAAATGTAACATTTGCAGGTGCTGCGAGATTCGTTTATCGGTGACAAGTCCCGCACGTGCATGATCGCCATGATCTCACCCGCCATGTCCTCCTGCGAACATTCACTCAACACGCTGCGGTATGCCGACAGGTGAGCCAACACGATACCTACATTCATATACCCAAAATAACACGACAATTATACAAAAACACGTTAGCCAACATGACGTCTACACTCATGCACGTGAGCGAGCACGACACCTACACTCATACACTTAAAATAACACGACAACTATACAAAAACACGTTAGCCAACATGACGTCTACACTCATGCACGTGAGCGAGCACGACACCTACACTCATACACTTAAAATAACACGACAACTATACAAAAACACGTTAGCCAACATGACGTCTACACTCATGTGCGTGAGCGAATACGACACCTACACTCATACACTTAAAATAACACGACAACTATACAAAAACACGTTAGCCAACATGACGTCTACACTCATGCACGTGAGCGAGTACGACACCTACACTCATACACTTAAAATAACACGACAACTACACAAAAACACGTTAGCCAACATGACGTCTACACTCATGCACGTGAGCGAGCACGACACCTACACTCATACACTTAAAATAACACGACAACTATACAAAAACACGTTAGCCAACATGACGTCTACACTCATGTGCGTGAGCGAATACGACACCTACACTCATACACTTAAAATAACACGACAACTATACAAAAACACGTTAGCCAACATGACGTCTACACTCATGCACGTGAGCGAGTACGACACCTACACTCATACACTTAAAATAACACGACAACTATACAAAAACACGTTAACCAACATGACTTCTACACTCATGCACGTGCGCGAGCACGACACCTACACTCATACACTTAAAATAACACGACAACTATACAAAAACACGTTAGCCAACATGACGTCTACACTCATGCACGTGAGCGAGTACGACACCTACACTCATACACTTAAAATAACACGACAACTACACAAAAACACGTCAGCCAACATGACGTCTATACTCATAAACGTGATCCAACGCGACATCCACACAAACACGACACCTACATAAATTGACGTCAGTCAACATGACACTTAGGGGTCGTTCGTTTTGATGCTAAATGATCGAAAATAAACAGTTAAAAACGCTAAAGTTCAAACAAGCGACACAATGAATATGTTTCGATCAGCATTCGCTTTGGTCATGAAAGTTAAATTTGACATCAGAAAAGGGCCTTTATGTACTAGGCTTTAGGGTCGTTTTTCATTCGGTTTGGAACGGATCATTAGTGTCAAAAATGGCAATCGAAACAGCCCAAAACGCCACTTCATCATTTCGAATGCAGGGTTACATGCAAGACAACATGACCTCGACGGTTCATCTGGCAGATGGAATGAAGCTGAGGAGTCCACTGACTCGTAAAATATAGTTGCACAAATGGTTCTTTGGTTGGTTGCAGAGTGAAGGAGCTGGGCACGTCGGACCCGTCGCGCGCGCGTGCCGACTCGCCCGCTGCCGACGTCGACATGGAGGCCGACCGGGACGACCTCGCGCAGCTGCGCTCGCTCAACGTTAGTTTTTTTTAAATTCAAGTCGAGCAGGTTGCTCGCCTCATAATAAGCGTCACGCTTGCCCATAACAGTTGCAGTGCCGCCCAGAACCTTGGTGGCTTGCGCGTCACTGCACTGCGCTCGTCACCCAGAGACATTGATATGTAAGTACATGGAGGCCAACCGGGATCATCTCACTGAGTTACTTTTCCTTCTACGTTTGCATCTAATAAGTCGAGAAACAGGTGATATCGTGCAGGTTGGGGTGTTGCAGTTTAGATCTAGCCTAGTTTAATAACAGGCTTTAAAGATGTTGTGTATGTTGCAGGAGGGCGACATGTCGGCGGAGATGTACAACTTCCACGAAGCCATCGACGAGCTGCAGCGCGCCGAGGAGGAGGTGCTGGACAACCACAAGGCCATCTCCGACTACATGCAGCACGCGCTGCAGCGGACCGCCGCGCTGCTGGCGCTCACGCGCGACGTCGACTACGACCAGGACGGTACGTGGGGAGGTGCAGCTGATCGGGACAGCGCATCGGGATTTACTTTCCACTTGCCTTCCTATAGGCAGAACACTTATCTCAGATATCGCCCGCGACGGCGGCGGGCTTACGTTGCAGTGCGATCCACACGAGGGGAAAATATTTGCCGGACAGCTTTGAAGATTTATTGCTTAGATAGATCTTTTCGTCTCGATAGTGTAATCTCGTGTGGATTTCTTAAAGAGCGACCGCGACCTGTCAACATGTGTGACCGCTAACCTCGCGTCCAGCGAACTGAGCTAATGCAAAATGACGCCTGCCGCCCGCTCCCCACAATATCCCCTCCGTCGTCCTGCCCGCACCTCTGTAGCTTCGCGGGCGATATCTGAGATTAATGGTCTGACAATAGGTGAAGGTCCATCTTGGATGAGCAATATTATCACATCACTGAAGGTTGCCACGGAGTGAAGCGGAATTTCGAATTAATAAATAATTAAGTTTTTTAATTTTATTAAAATTTCTTGATTCAATAAATACAGTTGCAATCCTGGTTACGAATTGCCTAATCCAGGTGACCACTCCGTGGCAATCTTTACATGAGAAGAATACATAAAAAAACATATCGACAAAAAATAGTTAAGAAATCCTTTCGTAAGCTTCCCAGGCCGGTAAGTATTTAGTCGCACAAGTGTAACGCAATGTTATTAGTGTAGTTGCATGATTGTTGTGTTGCAAGTAGCGCGCGTGTTGCAGGCTGGCAGGCACGCGTCAAGCGAGTCCGATTCCTCCCGAGCAACGGTGTTGGCTCGCGGCACGCGCCGCGGATGATAGGTACAGTCGGCCGGGCGCGGGCCGTTGTCGCAATCTATGTTATATACGTGTTCAACTATAATGTTCGTTTATTTACAAAAAAATACTTGTGGAATAGTGCCAGCAGACCGAAAGATTTAGTTTTGTGGCAGACAAGGGGGTATTATCGCACACAAATAAATTACAGGCTGCTCCATTGAAATGGTACAGTATGGAAAAATCTGAAACTATTAGAGACATTATAAGTTGTCCGGTGCAATGCCCGAACATCTGAGTCGGCGTAACTCGCGTGACGCGTCCACCCAATTATTGAAATTTAAGGAATTTAAGGTTTTTGGATTCAGTGCACATTTGGTTACCGCGTCAATCGGGTGCCTCAAACATTAACATTTAAAATATAGTATTTTAAACATACACAATCACCGCAATCTCGCCCGCACCTCATTCAAGGGCTCTACATACTGAAGCCGTTTGTTCCCTTTTAACGACTACAGCTGAACCGATCTTGATGAACTTTGATATTGAGATAGTTTGAACCCTGGAAAAAGACAGGATACTTTTTAACGCAATAAACTGTAAATCGCGGTTAAAATCTAGTCTTCCATATAAATAAATTAATATTGTATCTTTCAATTTGCTGGCACTATACTTTCACTAACTATACAACTCTTCATTGCAAAGTTTCAGCATAATTATGTCTTTCTGAGCTGAATTATTGTAGTCAGAAATGTTATTGCGACAAGGTCCCATGGTTGACTACAAGTTGCCGCGCTGTGCAACCGTAACAAAACAAAGTAACGCGGTGTCATCGCTTCGAAGACATAATGCCAAGGCTGTCGCTCATGGGACGATTTGGTTCATTTGATATGTAATGCATATTAATTTCCAGCTTTATCTGCCGCTTTCTGGGCGTCAATTAATGTTAATTAAACTTTGAATGGGCGTTGGTGGCCAAATGGTAAAGTGTGCGCAAGGAAAACGTGAGAAAACCAAACTGTACAAGATCCACAAAATTCAGGGACATGTGCACTGAAAAAACTTTTTTGTGATTAGTAACATAACATTTGGTACCTAGCTACACAAAAACGGTGACTACACAACTAGTACCTACTAATAGCCAAACTTCATAGACATAGACATAATTTTATTGGTAATTTTCCGTTACAAGTCACAATACAAAAGTAAAATAAAGTTGAATAATTATTAAAATAATTATTCGTTTTGTAAATTTGGGTTATGTTACTAATAATTGAAATAGTTATGTATAATTGCTTAACTAATTTTGTCAGCTATGGATACAGTATTGCTAAAGTTAGTCTTCCTATTTTGTTAATAGTAGCTCAACTGTTTACTTATTTCCATGTGTATCTTATCACACTGAGTGTTATTGGTAACAAAACTATTTATTATTTCCATTTATATCTTACCTCACTAAGTGTTGTTGGTAGCGAAAGTATTTGGTTATTTCCACGTGTATGCTGCTGTTGTTAGTAGCTAAACTATTTAGTTACCTCCTTCTAATGTATGTCGTCACTACCCTGTTATTATTAGCTAAACTCTACGAATAAATAATAAGTCAGGAACTCTAATTCAGAACAAATGCCACATTAAAAGTGCCCCTACTTCAAACCAAAACGACGTAAGATTCAAAATACGAATCACTTCCGAGGTTACAAATAGAAATGCTTGGTGATTGGTTTAAATTCAGAACGAAAGCAGGGATTGGTTCACGCGCGTAATGCAATGTCTGCTATGACAGCTGAGTCATAGCGGCGTGGACGATGTTATGCAATAAGTGGACCGGACCAAGTCAGTAATAAAACAATATTACTGCACAATGTTTTTTTTTGGCTCACTTTTTACAATTCATTAAATTCTTTGTCCCACGAAATATAATTAATTTATTAAGTTTTTGTCCAGAAGACATTAAAAGAGAATCTTTCTTCGCAATGTAGTGAAGACGGATTCTGAGAAATTTAAAACGGAATGTCCTTCAATGGTATGCGGTTGCCTGTGAATTTAGAGCTGAGGTTCAAGTTCAGTAAATTATTTTTATATATTTCCATAAACTGTCAGGCGTTTGGGTTATTGTTGCAACGGCCGTGGTTGCGGATCACTCCAAAAACAACTCAATATGATCTTGGCTTAATATGGTTAAATAAATTTCTATATTTGTAACTCTACTAGCCGTGCAAAAAGTAATTTAAAACTTGAAATACATATGAGGAGTCCTAGAAGTCCAGTTTTGGACTGAGTTTTGGTCACTGGTTTCAAAGAGTTAGTATATACTGTTACTCTTTGTCCATTTACTGTTCGAGTTTTTTTTGACTGCACATTGATTTAGAGGCCTTTAATATATTTTTCGCTTTGATCCAAAACGTCATGTAGTTTTTCTTTTTCCACCACTGAAAAAGGGTATTTAAACCCGTATCGGTCGGTCTTGAATTTAGTATGTCGAAAAGGTTGTTAAACGTTTCTAAAAAGCTAACAGTTGCATCTGTTTCTTGACAATCAGGCATGTTTAAATGTTGCGAACCAAACTTAATCGCATCAGCTACACTTTGACTTAAGGTTTGAATCGCTAGTTTCACGTTCATGATATTATTTCGGAAGTATAGATGCCGATTTGTCAATTTATTCCCAAAATGCAATCCAACGATATCTTGAACATTTTTCAGTTTCTGCAAATGTGCCCACTCAATTTTTTTTCTTGTTTTTATCTACGAGTGTGTTTTTCCTCTAATGTGTTACGCACAAGTTTCACCATATGAAATGGATCTAATATTACAACTACTGGGTCTCCGGTAGATGGGTGGTCAACAAACGATTTTGAATTGTTTGTGTCTTCAAAATTGCAACTCAACATCTTAGCCGTAGCGATGTTAGATGCACAGCCATCAAAGATCAAAGTAACTTTTGACTTTTTCCTTTTAGGGGCTAAAACTATAACGTCCGAAAAATCATTCAATGCAGTATTTTCTGTAGTATCACCAAATCCATTTTTCTTCAATTGGGATAAAATATTTTAAGTGAAATATTCTTCATACTTAATCTTTTATTTGGGCGTTGTAGATTTCTGATCTGTGATAGTCGTTATACTGCCAAAATAGTTTTTTTTTCTTAGTTTTTGCTTTAAAATGTGTGTTTTAGGAGTATTCAGAGCAGATTCAATATCTGTCGATGGTATATTTATCGGCGTAACGCATGATCCTCTTTCTTCAAAACTAAAGACTTCGGTTGAAATAAGATTATTTTTTAATTTTGTTTTTCTTGGTTCTTCTTCAACACCGTCATTACATTCAGTGTTGATATTATTCTCCTGAAAATAACCTTATTGAAGATCAGTTTCAAATCTATGAAAGACTGTCTCTAATTGAAATAGATACGCATATACAGCTAAAATAAAAATTCCTATCAAACCTAAATATTAAGTGCAAAAAAAAATAGTGAAATCTTACAAGTTTTTGTGCCTTATTCCTTAAGGGTTTGCATTATTTGTTTTTTTGAGCAACTCCGGTAAATCAAACACTTCAAAATTTCCAGAAGGTGAATTTTCATTAGCCTGAAAAATTAAACGTGCTTTAATTCGATCAAGTAATCGTTCAATATTGTTTATTTTCTCATTTTGTTTAGTATTCTCCTAAACATGTTGACGTTTCTTCGGTATGAATCATCTGCGTGAAAAAATAACAGCTTAATTTCAATAAAAAAAAACAATAAATTTCATATAGTAGAAAAAAATCTTTAGTGCAAAAATTGACTGACTTCATTTCGCATAGTATTGACCATCAAGGTTTGATAATGAACGTCTTTGAATATAATTATAATTTTGCAACTACTTCTAGTGAAAAGTGATCCCTGGACATTTTAATCTTGTATGGCTCCTGAACCACTTCACAACACATGCTGGCATGATGATTCACAGCTGTAGTTCACAATGATAAAAACTAAAACGTACGCGAAGATATGACGTGTGCTCGCTTGCATGAAAAATGTACGACTGATGACGCGCTGGACACGACTTTTAAGCCCCACCTACACGACACGACTTTTGTTGTGTCATTTTATTAACGCTGTTACGTTTCCTGACTTATTACTTATTCGTAGGCTAAACTATTGTAACTATTGTTGTATACCCTTAGTTTAGAAACAAAAACGACACATTAATTTGTAGAATCATATATTCAGCACAGCACAATACAGGTTATAAACTTAAGTGTAAGAGACGCGGATATAGATCTAATAAGTACAGTGACAGGCTAGTTAGTAGAATAATTATGAACCTAGTTAATTTAATTTCGACATATTCTACATAATGGCACAAGTCGACATGTTTTTAAAGTAACATTTTATGAAAACAAAATAACGCAAGACAGTTGGCGTAATACTAGCCTGTTACAAGCATAATTAATTGTAACAACGAAAGAAAATATGGCTTATTCCCAACAGCTTCCAATATACAGCCCCTACTGTAGGCCACTGGGAAGGTTTAATTATTAAATAATTAAGTTCCCTGCAATTCCCACTTTTTTGCAATTTTTTTTTATGTTATCATGTGACCAGAAATTTTTCTGTTATATTCGTTCCTTTGCCTCAATACTGTGAGGAATTTCCTAATAAAATACTTAATTATAAAATCAATTATATTTTTCGTCGTATTGAAAAACGTTATAGAAAATGTAAAAAGTTACATCATCATAATTTTCAAAAACGTCTTGGCAAGAGTTACAAAAAGAGTTTATAATCTTCCATAATACATTTCTTAAATATTCAAAGATTCAGGATGCATGTTAGAGTAGTAAGTAGAATTATTATAGTATTTATTGTAGTCGGCAATGGTTTCCTTCGCGGGCGTTGCTGCCGCCGCCAGTTCATCCATTGTTTTATATAGCTTTTGTACACTTTTACTATTAAAATATACTACACCACACTCACTGCGAGTCCACACACTAATTCACTATAATATCACTTAACACAGGCTCAAGATAAGTTTATTTATTTGTACCATCCACGTGCGTGCGCGAGTGAAGCGCGCGAAGAAAAGAACGCACAAACGTGTCGCCGCCGCCGCGCCGGCCGCCGCCGCGCCGGCCGGCGCCAGCGGTCGACAAAAGACGTTTTGTTACAAGCAGCAAACTTTTGATTGAATTATATGAAGTAGTTTGTAAATAATAGCTCAATCGAGGTTACAAATAGCAATGTAAAAATTGTAAAGTATTAACAAATTTTGTGAATGTATTAATAACATTTGATCGGTAATTAGTTAAATAACTAGAAATACTATTTACAACCAGTATTTTCGGTAATCTATGTTTGCTAGTAATAAACCAACAGTACATTCGAGTTATAACCAATTGGTTTTAATACATTCAGTATTGCATCTGTAACTAAAGTCAGGTTATGTTAACAGGTACATCACAATATGTCAATTTTTAACTAAACTCTAATCAACACAACCCGTTTAGTACGTCTCAATTGAAGCAGACGTGGGGATTTAAACAGCGTTTGTTTGCTGGCAGGTTTTTTCAAATTACCTGACTCTTGGTGGTCGGGCTTCTTTTCCGCAACTAGGCCGATCATCGGCCCTTTTTGCGTGAAACGGGCGACGACAGCTAATTCAGCCACCCCATGTCCCTCAGGAAGGCCAGCAGCTTGCGAATTCCGGCGCAGGCTTCCCTCAGGGTGGAAATTGTTCCCAGGAACTGTTCCCTTTGTATCGCCACGCTTTCGCACTCAAGGAGTACACGCGTGGCCGTTTCTTCTGCCCCCATGCATCCTCTGCACAAGGGACTGTCCGTGACACCTAATCTGTGAAGGTGTTTGTTAAGATGGCAATGACCAGTTACAATTCCCACCACTTGTCGGAGACTGTCCCGTTTAAGGTTCAGAAGTTTTCGGGAGTATCTCGGATTTAACTCCGGGAAAACCTCCCTTGACTGTCTACAAATTACCTGACTAGATCAGTTAATTAGTTTTTTCAGTGTGATATCCACCAAACTACACTTGACCAGCGTGGTGGATTATGGCCCATCCTCTCTCTTTTTCTGAGAGAAGGCCTGTGGCCCAGCAGTGGGAATGTAAAAGGCTCGTGTAGAGTTCATTACTGTTATTTAATGCTTTATTTACAAAAAATACAGTATACAGAACATGTATGGCAGAATTTCTGCCAGTCCAGTTAATGTGTAAACTCACTTCTTTGAAGCTGTTTGATATTAAATATTAAAACAAACAACGTGTTGATGTGGCAACTACTGTGCAGTTATTGAAAGATCATCATCATAAGTATGCTCGTCCACTGCTGGACATAATAGGCCTCTCCCAATGAAGGCCGCAGAGCCCGATCTTCGGCTCTTTTCATCCAGTTCCTGCCGGCTGCCTACTGCAGGTCGTCATTACACTACGTTTACCAAGTCACGGTCTCCACTCGAGGACACCGTTACTCCTGCAGTTGAGCGTCCTTCGACAAATGTGACCAGCCCATTTTCAGCTAGCTATCCTTTGAGCTAGGTCGGCGACTTTGGTTTCCTGTCGGATCACCTATCAAAAGATTTTAGACTTATTCGTTAATTAATAATCAATTTAATTAGGTAACAGGAAATGTTTCAGCTTTAATTTACGCCTCGCAATGAAGCTTACTTTTAACATAAAATAATATTAACCCAAAGCAAGATCTCGCAATGAGTCTCGATCACTTGAGTGACGGATTTCCATACAAATGTATGCGAAAGTCGAGATTCAAACAGCATCGTAATCTATAACCATGCTGTTTGAATCTCGACTCAAATAATAAATCCGTAGGCTTAAAATTGCCCGGTCTTGTATCCGACAGCTAACGTAATTTATAAGTTTGCGTGAAAGTTTTCGTAACTTAACTTATAACTGCGCACGCAACGTATAACGTCAACTTATAACTGCGCACGCAACGTATAACGTCAACTTATAACTGCGCACGCAACGTATAACGTCAACTTATAACCTAATAATTTTCTAAAGGAACAATTTGGATCACGGACGGGATTCGAATCCGCATACATCCATGCCTCTGCGCGACACATGCCTCTAACCAATTCGGCTATCGGCTACCAACTTAAAACCAACTCAACCTCGCCAAAAGCTAAAGCGACTATAACATGCCTTGTTTGTTTACAGCGTACGCGACGCAATGGGAGGAGCTGCTGAACGAGCAGCTAGCCGTCCTGGCGCAGTCGCGCGACCTGGTCGCAGAGTTCCGCGCCAAAATGACGCAGGAGGAACACATCTCGCGACACATGCAGCCGCGACACCACTAGCCGCCGGCGACACGACACACGGCGCGGGGAACCCGCGAGCCTGCACAGTACGCCCTACGAACTTGGACTCCTTCGCGAAATCATCTTCTCCGTTCATTAGTGTCGATGTTGCAACCGTTGTGGGGTCTGTAAATAAATAAATGATGCGGTCGGTTGCCCTGAGAAGGTTTTGGTTGAGGTCGCAGCGACAGAGTTAGCTGGTTACTGTAGTGTACAGTCCGACTAATTATATTCGTGTCAGTAAACTGACAGTTCGTATGTTGCCACTTCTTGACTACATAAAGATAGTGATGTGAAAATATATTTTTGACGAAATGATGATCTTTTGAATGAATAGTTAACTAATGAGTTCAGTCAGATGTCAGGTGCCCTTGGGCGGCTTGACAAACTCTGACAACAGAGACCCTACTCTAACAATCGAAACACGAAGATTCGTTTTTGTCGATGGTCTTATCTGTTAAGAAATAAGGTCGCCTATTGCACAAAAAGAACGAAACTTCGGATTAGCGTAGACCCGCTGAGGTCGGCACTAATTCATTCGACATACAATGCAATATATAGTCAGTTGGTGGATATATTGACGGATATTGTATGTTGATTTTTCTAATATCTATATTTGTCCTTTTGAACACCGCTCGTTCGATATCGCACGTTACAGTAATGTGCGCAGCATGCCCGTTTCACGGATGATTTATGCCCGGTTTCCGAAATACTTTTATCGATGGTTTATCTATTCAATAGCTGAACATGAGTAAATCTGATTAATGTCAATAAGGGTCAAAATCGTGTGACGTAATTTTTTGTAATGTAGGTACATAGCTCCAAAATCATTTAAAAGGTTTCGTGTGATACCTTTTAAATGATTTTGGAGCTATGTGTGTGATTTACCCTTATTGAAATTAATCATAATTGGTCAGATTCAGCTATTGAATTTATAAACCATCGATAAAAGTACCTCAGAAACCGGACATCAATCATTCAAAATAAGCTAAGAAACTTTTTTTCTTTTTGGTAATTCTGTTCCTTTCTTATTTATTTGATTGTTTTGTTTATATATATTTAGTGATTTCTTTTCGTAAAATAAAAAATAAGGTTCTTAATTTGTTTAATATGAGAAGAGTCTGTGCGGAAAGAGAACCGTCGTAGTTTTTTGTAACGTGTATACTGTAATTTTTGTTTTTGGCAACACTGTTAGGATCGCTTTTTCATTTATTGGCAGTGGAATGTATTGATTTGTGCTGCCATACAATAATCTAAATGTTAGTTCCCTTTTAAGCCTCGATGGTTCTTTTGCCGCAGACTTTGTCTAAATAGTTCTTCCCTTTCTTTTCACGAACAGTACTATTTTCACATTCGGTGCTGCCAGTTTACTGAATCGAATTAAAAGTTGGATTACAGCAACAGCAACCCACGGTGCGCTTCACGTTTTTAGAATCACAATGATTTATTAACTCAACTATCAAATCCTCAATCATACCTTATGAGAGCGCGACGAACTAAACTAACGCGAAACTATCGCTCTTATATCCTTCTTATTTCTCTCTTATAATTTCCGTTTATTCCGGTCGGTTTATATCACGTCCGCCGATTCACGTTCGACTATTCGGAACGTTACTCGTTAAATGACTCGATTGTAAATAACCATTGTATTTCTTACTAAAATGATTCGAAATTATGTTCTACTAGTTGTAATAGCCGCTGAGAGTTTCGGTTCGATGCGCACACTGCGACACTGGGAAGTCGCCGCGAGATAAAACGATCAGTATTCGATAGTAAACGCAATGTTTGACATGAATGGATGCGGGTAGCTGGCCTACCGAGAACCGCTTGCGTTTTGTTGCTACTACTACAACTACTAGTGACGCGATTATTTGCAAGTTTTCTTTACACGAGTTGCTTTGGAGGAGCGTTGTGACGGAAACGAGAGACTGTTAATGTAGGATGTGTTGCACAAATACTTGTCCGATCCTTTACATCAGTTTGCTGTGCTAATGACCTACTGCATTCTAATGATAGGAAATTGTATGTTGGAATGTGGTAGGATTTCTAATGACTATTTATCTGTGAATCTACGAATAAGTAATAAGTCAGGAACTCTAATTCAGAACAAATGCCACATAAAAAGTGCCCCTACTTCAAACCAAAACGAAATACGAATCACTTCCGAGGTTACAAATAGACATGCTTGGTGATTGGTTTAAATTCAGAACAAAAGCAGGGATTGGTTCACGCGCGTGCTGCAATGTCTGCTATGACAGCTGAGTCATAGCGGCGTGGACGATGTTATGCAATAAGTGGACCGGACCAAGCAATTAATAAAGCAATATTATTGTACAATGTTTTTTTTTTGGCTTACTTTTTCATTGAACTCTATGTACCGCGAAATATAATTAATTTATTAAGTTTTTGCTTAGAAGACATTAAAACATAATCTTTCTTCGGAATGTAGTGAAGACGGATTCTAAAAAATTGAGAATGGAATGTCCTCTAATGGTCCTCTGTTGCCTGTGAATTTTCAGCTGAGGTTCAAGTTCAGTAAATTCTTTTTATATATTCCCATATACTGTCGGGCGTTTGGGTTATTGTTGCACCGTCCGTGGTTGCTGACCACTCCAAAAAACAACTCAATATAATCTTGGCTAAATTTATATGGTAAAATAAATTTCAATATTTGTACCTTTACTAGCCGTGCAAAAAGTAATTTAAAACTTGAAATACATAATGAGGAGTCCTAGAAATCCAGTTTTGGACTGAGTTATGGTCACTGGTTTCAAGGAGTTAGTATTACTCTTTGTCGAGTAACAGTATTCGAGTTTTTTTTATTATGCAAAAATTGTCTGACTTCATTTTGCATAGTATTGACCATCTCGGTTTTATAACGTATTTGAACATCTTTGAATATAATTATGATTTTGCAACTGTTTACTAGTGAAAAGTGATCCCTGGACATTTTAATCTTGTATGGCTCCTGAACCACTTCACAACACATGCTGGCATGATGATTCACAGCAGTAGTTCACAATGTTAAACTAAAACGTACGCGAAGATATGACGAGTGCTCGCTTGCATGTAAAATGTCCGAATGATGACGCCCTGGACACGACTTTTAAGCCCCACCTACTTGGGCACGACTTTTGTTGGGTCATTTTTTTAACGCTGTTACATTTCCTGACTTATTACTTATTCGTAGCTGAATGTTATTTGTGACGGAAGGATTCTTAACATTTGGAGATGTATGTAAACTGTAGATCAACACGTGATAATACGTTTTTTTTGTAAATTAATATTAATTTCATTTGTCATCTAAATTTTAAGTGACTGTTGTCGAACTTCACTAACGGCCTATAACGTTTAAATTGTAAATATTTTGAATCGGAATGGGAGATTTTGAAGTACAAAGTGATGGATTGGACCAGAGTCCGCGCTCGTGCTGTTTAATGGGTAAGCGTGTGCAGTGGTCTCCGAATGGACAAATAAAACTGGAGTTCAGACGGCACAAGACTGCCTGTTTTTGCCCCATTTATCTGCTCTGAAATTGTTTTACAATAACCAAATGCGCTAGAAAACGACAAAGAAATAATTGTTTAGATTTTAATACAAATTGTCAATTTTTGGCGCAGTAAGGAAAACTAATGAGTTCGTCCGTCGGATGCACATCTCGCTAGTATATTGTGTGTCCGTAGACAGTATCCCTCCGGAGGTGATTTCAAATTCTAAATTATAAGATGTCCAATTAAATTTAAGGTATGTTGTCACAGTGTTACATACAGGAAAGAAGCTACGCAGAATCAAAATTGGTCTATAACATAGTGCATTAGAAGACACTCTTGCGCCGCTCGGTGTGAACAATAGTCCTTGGCATTTGTTTAACTGGTAGGTATTCAAAGTTCTTGCCGGCAGCAACATAAGCTTTTTGGCATTTTGTGGCTTGTAGTGTTATCCAATCCCTTGTTACCTTGAACATGGAAAAGTTGTATATTATGCTTTTAAATGAGTTTTACTGTTGCGAGCGAGCGAATGTTCGCGCGTGTTACAATATTCTTGCGAGCGAGGTTCAGGACCGCACCAGGGCCCTATTTCATAAAGCGACAAATCATAATAAACCTACAAATGTCAGTCGAATACGCAAAACCTGCGTTTCATATAACAAAAATGTACGACATTTTGATAGTTTGACTGACAATTGTCGGTTCGATTGACATTTGTCAGTGTACTATAGTTTTATGAAATAGGGCCCTGGCACATGATTCGAGTGGTTTCTATGTTCTGTCCTTACTGTCTGTGATAATGTAGCTCTTTTCCACTTCCCCAAAAAAAATGTTGCTAGTGTTCTCTGATTTGTATGAGCGATATTAAAACAAAGTTACTATTAAAACATATTGAAATGTGATGGACATTTACTACGTCTAAAATATATAGATATTCGTTGTGATCTGCGTATATTTTGCTATAAATGAAATAATAAATCTCAATTTATGTAGCTGGATTATGTTCTTATTGTGGTCGAAATCATTTCAACGCCGATGTTCAATGTACAGTATTAGTATAAATTAATAAATCAATAATTCGTTATATTTGTGTTGTTTATGATGTTTTCAAATAGTTGACAAGTTTCACAAATTCTAGCGATACTAAACTCATTCAAAAGTAACTAAATATTTGCCGCTAATAAAATGCCCATATTAATAATCATGAGTACAATTGTTTAGGCTTCTCTTTACAGAATTAATGCTTATTGTTCGCAGTTTTAAACATGTCCATTTCAAGATTACATTAGTAAATGCCGACAGATTCGATTACTAATGTTTCGTTTCAGCACTTCAACCACAAACATCGGCGACAAACACACGAAACCTGTGCTGTAGCATCTCTAGTTCTATTTGTACAGTGTTTAAAATTTATTCCTTTGACTACTTGAAATATAAATTGCTATCAGTGAAAATATCAGAGTATGTTACGTAATTGAAATCTGAGCCATAAAATGGCCGAACGGTTGCGAATGTTCGAGGAGTAGACGAATGCTCGCGCGAGAGCTTAGCTCTGCCGCGAGTGTTCCCTTACTGTGTGTTGTTGTTGCGTTCCGTAGGATTGCGAACAGACATGAGTCGATGAGGTAAATTTCTATACACAGATGTATCTCTTTTCGATATCAAGATCATTATCATGAAAATTCACCCTCATAAATATCGTATAACGTGTTTATTTTGTTAATTGTTAATAAAAATAGTAAAACTACTTAAAAGACTATGTAAGTTTTTCACTTCATTTAATATTGTTTTTTTGTAACGCTACTTATTTATTGTGTTGTAATTGACATTGGATTTCGTGACGTGAGGCCGGCGCGTGTCGGCGCGATGACGTGAGGCCGGCGCGTGTCGGCGCGATGACGTGAGGCCGGCGCGTGTCGGCGCGAGGCACGAGCTCGGCTTCTTTTTCATATTTTATCCCAATTTAAGTTTCAATTTCGAGGCAACGATATTGCTGTCTCACGTTGATATAAATGAATCTGTGGAATGCACCCAATCTAAAATTCTTTGTCAATTCTGGGTACAAATTAATATTATTGCTTAATTTCGTGATTTTATGAGCGCTTTGGTGCTTGGCCTAGATATTCGCTTTTTTTGTCTTTAGTTACAGCTCATACAATGAAAATAATACCACAAAAGGTTTTGTTCGGCAGTCACCAATGTATTGCCATAGCCTTAGATTCCACTTGCTGTATGTATTCAGACTCGAGGCATCCTGTATAATGTAGCTTATGGAAGTTATTAGATAGCGCTTATTAATTAATAATAATTAAAAATATTAAACTTAATCGGTACTCTGTATCAGAGTGACTGCTTGTGCCGATGTTTGATTGTACTGAAAAAAATCTCTCTTATTATTATACTTTTTTTTTTAAATAATTGTAATATGGAGATTGGAATGTTTTTTAGTCTTCAAATGTATTGGTTTGTAAATTGAATGCGTTAAATGGACAAGTGAATGAGTGCGGTGAGCGGTCGGCTCTAGTTGTCTAGTTGAATTGAAGAAATGCTTTATTGTAATAAACATATTTTAACATCGCACATTATAATAAATTAATCGAAATTGAATTCTTGCAGTTTATTTATTTTCCTCGACACAGCAACTCTGGCGACGGATGAGGGGTAGATCCCAAAAAAGATTTTAAACGACGTGAAGGAGGGGTCAATCAAATGAATATTCCTATAAATTGTTTAGTTCCCATTTTAGTCCATGTTCGTAAAAATTATGAACGTGGGTAAAAAGGGGAACTTATACGAATATTGAATATTCATGTTGGGCTACAGGTTTTACAATATTTTTTAGACGGTAATTATTATTTGTTCAACATACGTGAACCTACAGATACAGAAAAAGTAGCGGGTTCGCTCGACAAAGGGATTGCGAGTGTAATTGAAAACTACTGAAATACTGTTATAATGTTTTTATTACGATGTTAAAGGAACAGTTTAGTTTGTACTGGTATCATGTTAATGCAATAAATATAATGACAATGAATATACTGAACCTGGAAGACTACACAAACTTAGCTAAGTACACATTAAACGCTAAATGGCAGCAGTCATATATTCTTATAATAAAGCAATAATAACGGAAAAGTCTGAACAATAAAGATAATTAAAAAAATGGTACCTAAAATAAGCTACTAAACAATTATTTTTTATCTTGTCTGTCTGTTTGTTCGCGCATCACGTAAAAACTACTTGACCGATTGCGATGCGGTTTTCACTGTTGGATAGTTTAAGGTTTGACTTAAAAACTAGGGTACTTGGTATCTTAATCTGATGATTATAAACGAGCTATCGATAAAAAACTGACGGCTGGACGAATTTTGAAGAAATGTAGTGTATTGTACATTAGAGGTACTTTTGGACCTGGAATAACACGTAATGGCTACTTTTAAATGAAATGACCACGAGGGCAAAGCCGCGGGCACAGCTAGTAACAAATAAAGATTTTCCAGAGATTTTGAACTAGGATCACTGCTAAGATACCAATAACTGAAAATAATGCTTACTGAAAGATAACCTGGTTTATTAAATAAATGAGTATTGGGTGTAATGAGCAGTTTTCCATTAGGCATTGTCAGTTTAGTTCTTTCATCGTCAAGAGATGGCGCTCGCGTAACTTTTGGTATATACTCAACTGAACGTAGTAATGGAACGCAGGTAAAACAGTGTTTACCGTAAAAATAGACAAACCATAAGCGAATCAAACGAACGACAAGTTGTTATTGTAGTAAAATTTGCTTTTTATTATTATGATATTGGCAGTTTTGACATATTCCGATTTTATTTACCCTTTATTAAAGCAGATAAATTAAATCTAAATAAAACGGTCCATTTTCTTTGTGTCATTAGCTGTAATTTATAATAAAGAATATCAAGAAGGTAGAAAATACTACCAATAAATACTATAAGTAATGAATTTGTTACAAAACTGACGCACAACTTGAGGAAACGCAGAATGTCATACCGTAATTCAAAATCTTTGGTCATACCCAAGGAAGTTTTATGTACTTATAGAACTTCCTTGATCATACCAAACTACAGTACTGATACCAAAACTGTCGCCAACGCCATCTAGCGAGAGATAAATATTGCTAAAATGACACTTGAAAAACCACTCATTGGCTCACGCTAGCGCAACCGCCGACAAATCAAAAAGTCCTTCAATTTAGCTCAAGTGGAAAAAATCGCAGCCACTGATTTCATAGAGGACTTCAATATAAACATTAAAATGATAATAAACATTAGTATCCTAAAGTGTCGCGTCTGTGATACTGGAGCTCAAAGATAGCGTTCATAGCATTTTATTTTTGACGCCCTCTGTCGGTTTATTGAGGTTTCATCAGTGGCGGCGATTATAACAATTATTTATACACCGACATTGAATTCGAAATTTTTCTTAAATGTATGTACTCAGTCCATGCAACAGAATGTATCATCGTCATCATCCACAGCCTTTATCTTCCCACTGCTGGGTATAGGCCTCTCTTTTACCATGCCATTCGCCTCGGTCCTGTGTCAATCGGATCCAGGTTCGACCCGCGATTTTTACAATATCGTCGGCCCATCTCGCTGTAGGACGACTAACGCTTCGCTTCCCCTGTCTCGCCCACCACTCAGACACAGCCTTACTCTACCTATCGTCACTTCGTCTGGCCATGTGTCCTGCCCAGCTCCATTTAAGTCTCATAATAGTAGTTCCGGCGTCCCAAACTTTTGTTTTTCGCCGGATTCCGACATTATGGACTTTATCTTGGAGTTTGATGCCGAGCATGGATCTCTTCATGGCTCTCTGTGCTACTCTGATTCTGTGCACAGCCTCATGTGATGAGCGTCCACGTCTCGGCACCATACGTCATGGTTGGCAGGACACATTGATTAAAAAGGCGAGTTTTCATACATTGTGGAAGTTGGTGTGATTTGAGGATATCGTCCAACTATCTAAAAGCCACCCACCTCTCTCTAGACATCTCTCGAGGCGAACAGAATTTAAATATGACAGTAAATAACTAAAAAAACTAGGCATTATTAAATTACTCAACATTCAAACTTGTTATCCCTGCGACATGAGAAAACCAATAAATGGGGATCGCGCGCCTGGCAGAGCGGCCGTGTAGCGTGTCTAGTGAAATAGACATTTCAGTTTAAGGCTAATTATTTTTTGGTCAGTTTTTTTTTATTGAGTGCTACCTAAATAATAGATTTAATACAGGCATTTAAGAAAAATATCAGATTCAATGTCACGGTGTATAAATCCCAATAAAAAATTGTGCTAGTACAAATAGCTAATGCATCATAAGAAATATTTTGCAAATTCCAATAGAAAGTAATATATTATTTTGTTACATTCCTTTCTGTATAGTCTTCTTTCTTTCTTGGGATGCAGCAGCAATGGTAATCAATAATTAAATTAATTTATAATAGCTACATAAGTTATACACTGTTTATAGGCGTAATTATTATCACAGAATGATTTTTGTGGTAGTGTCAACATTTTCAAAGTTGGCATTTAGTAAATAGGTGGAATTATAAATAAAAACGATGTCAAAATAGTTTAGTATATCTTTCTGTAGATATGGTTCAGTGATCGTTCTGAAACATTGAACTAAAAGAGTTTAGCCAGGAACAAAACTTGCAGAAATTGTCTTCCACTAGTTTATTTGCTAGTCCATATAAACTATCTAAATAAATCTCTTTGGTTGACAACACATTAAAAATATTATAAACAAACAACAACTTAACCCGCGCACTTACAAAAATATATAAAAGTCCGTGACTTAACCAAAACACGATTAATTTAAAATTATTTAATTCTAAACTTTTATAAGCACACTGTGCTTGGTAGAAAAGATCACCAACATAAGAAAGAATCATAAAATGATAGTTTTGGTTATTGCGCCGGATTATTACCTAAATCCCCACAGAACCATTCCTACTATTGGGGATTTCGGGAAAAAGCAATAAAATATTATTTTCTTCCCACTATGCACTAATATCACAATTGTGCACCTAAAACGTAAGCTGAAAGCACCTTAACACCATAAAAAAAGTGCAGAAAGTAAGTATGGAAATCCATCAGTCCATCAATGCCTTTATTTTTTATTAAATAAATACGCTAAAAACAAAGATTTTGAATTACACTTACTGTGTAAGAAGTATGGAAATCTATTACTGGACAGGTTCTATTTTATTTTCGATTTTATTCCAGTTCTGTTTTTATTTTATTAGTTTCCTATTGAATGAATGCATTCATCCATTAAACATTTAATAATATAATGTACCTACTCATTTTTTAATATGAGCGCGTCGGAATTGGCGCTTATTTAAAAGTCAATGTGACTGAAAATTGTACTGCTCACGTTTAAGGCGGACAATTTGTGACATTACTTTGTAGTGGAAAGAAAACAGATTACTCACTCAAGTGACTCCTTGCTGCACTCGTGCTTTAGAGCCCTCGCTAGAGCTCGGGCACCAATCCTCGGTGCAGCAATAAATCAGTTTCCGCTCAATGCAGTAACTACTATTTCCTGTTTCAATACCAATCTGGAATTCACTATCATTTTAGATTAGTAGCGGATTTTCTATTAAAATTAAAAACAATCAAAAGATGATACCACAGTATACTGAGCTTCACTCGGTAATCAATTGGCCCCCATTCCTATAAAAATGAAACGAGCCGTTTTTCCAACGTCTCGTTATTTTTTGTCGTTTTTTGTATGGCGCATATTTGAAAAGCTGACGGACAGTAAGTGGAAACGGTTCGTTTTAAGATATAGGAACCAGCCATTAGACTTTCATGTATTTTTCAACGTAGTGAAAATTCGATAGTCGATAGACTCGGGCGTTACTTTGCGGAAATCCATATTTAAAATAAAAATATGTAGCTTACTTCCGCCAAACTGTAGGTCCGACCAACGATAAACGGAAAATAAATATAAAACAGGTATATAAACAACCCACGTTAACCCTTTATCAAAATTGAACTAACGTAAAATAAGCTACATATTTATCCTACGTTTTTTTAGTAACAACATGTTAAATTATCAACAATCTCTAGAACAACACAACACATTTTGGAAATATTATTATACACTATACATACTACAATAGATACCTGCCAGCAGGTATTATAAATTTTATTAATTTTATTTGGAAGCCAAGTCCAATAAATAAGTTATATATTCGTACACATTTATATACAATTTTTACAAAAATAAATAAGACTATCCTACTGATATCTAATATCCAGAAGAATAAGAAGAAATAAAGAGTTTCAAATCATTTGATGGCGGGAAATGTTCGGGGAAGAGCAGCTTCGGTTTAGTACAGCGGTAGAACCGTTTATCCCCCATGACACTACTATGCGAGCTATTGCGCGCTGCTTATGTCCATACATTAAAATTACCCGTAGAATAAATATTAACCATCCAAATTGTAATCAGCATAAAATCATATGTGAGTTGAAAAAAAGTTGTTCACAAAAAATATGTTTCACGCGACGAAACTAATTCAGTTGCTATATTTAAAAAAAAAAATGAAGTACCAGGAGAACAGAAACCCATAAAAGGTTGAAGATATCCATGAAGTTACCTAAGACCCACCTGCACAGCTGTCTTAGCCCCGGGCACAGAATAAGTGCCCGGGGCTAGTATCTAGTCTGTGCTAAAAATGTAAGACAAGTAGGACAGAGAGACATACGCAGATATTAGCGCGAAAGAGATAACAATAGTTTTTGTACTAATTCTAGATACTTTGTTATTTTTTCGTGCAAGTGGGTATATCTGAAAATGAATAGATCCTGAGCCCTAATTCTAGCACTTTTAAGTGGAAAAAGATAAATTTTCCCAAAAAAAAACATGCATTCGACTTGCGTTATCGCGTTCAATAGTTAACAGAATTGGGGCCCTGGTAGTGCTACCGGAGATCAAATTTCCTGACACTACTTGCTTCACGGGACAAGCTATTTTTGCCATGGCTCTACCAGGAGTGTTACGGGAGAGAGATAATTCCTATAACACCACTGGTAGTGACAAGCAGTAGTATCACGGGAGATAAACGGTTAGAACGCACCCTGCGCGAACGCGTCTCATTCATGTCTCCTGAGGTGAGACTCATCAGAGCACCTTAATGCCAACTAACCACAGCATGCGCCGCCATTACACAAAGTTTGCTCTGTCCGTTTAATTCTCGCGCATTCAAAACGAGATAAGAGTGGAAGTGAAGCAAGCGATGCTAAAAAAGGCGGTCATTAATTAATAAATAAAACTAATAAAATAAAAAATGAATCAGATTATAAGCCTGCATTGACACAAATCCTTTCTTCTCAAACTATACCACACGAGCTAAGCCGCGGGCGGATTGCTAGTGTAATATTTTTTGTTCACCTTACTGTATTATTCACTGACTTTAGAACTGTCATTAGACAAGGTTTCATACGATAAAATTGAGCGGGAAAAGGTAAAAACTCAACCTCAGGGGTGCGTTTAAGTCAATTATCCAGTATAAAATTTAAACTGACTAAAAGTCAAACACCCCGTTCAAGCACACCGCGAGGCGAAAAATTAACCAGTACATCTAACATCGTACATCTAATTTCGTTCATTCATTCACTTGTCATGACGTCAAGTTTCCAGTGTTGGTAAGGGAGTTTACAAGTTAAGTGTATCGAGCTAAGGTTCACAGTAGGTTGTCGTCGTCCTCCAGCGGCTCGCCGGTGAGGATATGTGGCTCTCCGATGGCCGGCACCATGTGCGAGTACTCGTTGGTGGCCCACAGGTACAGGTTCAGCGTGCGCTCGGTGCTTTGTGCTATGAATCTGAAAATTATATGAACATTTTTCAAATACCTTACATTTTACTATGAAGCGCATGTAAAAATAACGAAAAGTCGCGGCCACCGATCAAACCTTAATAAATAGATAGAGGACTTCAATGCAAACCAAAAATGTTAGAACACGTCGCGTCTCCCAGATATTGGAGCTCAATCGGGGACTGAAAGAAGCCGGAGCTAGTTAGTTGAATGAAGTTTGTTTAAACTACGAAAATATATTTGTCGTGGCCGTACTGTGTAACTGGAGAAAACAAATATATTTGTCGTGGCCGTACTGTGTAACTGGAGAAAACAAACATATTTGTCGTGGCCGTACTGTGTATCTGGAGAAAACAAACATAGTTGTCGTGGCCGTACTTTGTAACTGGAGAAAACAAATATATTTGTCGTGGCCGTACTGTGTAACTGGAGAAAACAAATATATTTGTCGCGGCCGTACTGTGTAACTGGACAAAACAAACATATTTGTCGTGGCCGTACTTTGTAACTGGAGAAAACAAACATATTTGTCGTGGCCGTACTGTGTAACTGGAGAAAACAAATATATTTGTCGTGGCCATACTGTGTAACTGGAGAAAACAAATTTTCCTGTACTACTTACTGTAGGGTAAAATTGCAAAACTAAAAAAATTGTCTGTCACAACCTTTCAGTACATATTACTACATACTCAACGGTCACAGGCTCACAGTTAGTTTGCTCCAAATCTAGCTGAAATTTGGTACACAGAATTTCTGTGACCCAAACACGGACGCGTAACGTAAATAATGAAATGAATGATGTGAAATGAATTTTGAATATGTGACCCTTTTGGTTTAGTGGCAAAATTGAAAATAAAAGTTTTGCAAACTTTACTGTATGACATATCAAATGAAAGGGCTAGATTAAAATTTACGATTTCGGACTTTTATCTCCGATACTCCTGAGCCTAAAATTTTTGCCTACAAACATCCTTTAAGAAATCTATGTTTTTAAAATAACTTGGTAAATCTCTAAATATTGTGAGATAATATATTAATTGTACGAAACCCTCTCCACGCGAGTTCAACTCGCACTTGACGATTACATACGACGAACGACGAACGGCAGTCAGCCGTCGACTCGTCCGCCGGTGACGGTTGCATTTACGTGTAAACGGCAACTTGCAGTTCGTCTGTCTAAGCATTGAATGTAATGGAGTCACTAGACTAGACCACATTCCGCATTTTCTTACCATACTATGATTAACATTGGAATTTATTGGCAGCAAGCGACTAATAACAACAAGTACCAACCCATCCAAAGAATAATAAACAATAAACATTGTATTATCACATCAATCTGTATTGAAATAGCAGTACTAACATATTTTGATTTAACTTTATTCAATAAAGTTTCGTACAAAAAAGTCGCTTGTCGATCTTTTAGGAGCCAAGGAGCGATGCGAAAATCGACATTTTACACAAATATTTTACTATTTTCAGCAAAATATTACAAATCAGATCAAAACATTCTGTAGATTGATCGGTAGATAAGGCCACTGATTGTACTATATTAAACGTCAATGTTTATGCAGCAGCTGCTTATTTTATACATTAAAGAGTTATCTATACTTATAATAAAGAAGTAACAAAAAGTCTGTACAATGAAGGCAATTAATTAAAAAGGTCTAAGGGACCCGGCAGCATCCTTAAAGAATTTGCAGAGAGGTTCGATTGTCAGTACATGAACTACTGTTGTAGTGTTCATGTACTGTCAAGGTAAATTTCCGTTAGTTTAATTTTAGTGTAAAAATTTTAACTGTGTATTTTAATAACTTGTAAATGACTCTAGATGGTCGAAATAAAGAATATATTATATTATTATTAAAATAAGCTTCTGATTAAAACTATAACAATTTATTTTAAATGGTGTCTGTTTGTTTGTGTGTCTGTTTGTGCGCGCTTCGCGTAAACACTACTGGACCTATTACGTTGTGCTTTTCACTGTTGGATAGTTCAGGGTTTGACATATAAACTGATGTACTTGTTATCTCAATCCGATGAGAAGAAGCAGATAAATCAACAATAAACTATTTGACGGCTGAACGAATATTTGGTATTTAGTACTTTATAGGTACTTTTGGTCCTGGAATAACACCTATGTTATTTTTAACATACAGAAATAACTACGCGGGCAAAGCCGCGAGCACGACTAGTCTATACATTTAACTATAAATTGAGATGATGATGATAAAGCGAGGATTGCAGTGCATCTCCTTTGGCAAAAATGACAATTTACCTGACAAACGGTCTGACATCCCCATCGTTGGCAGTCTGCAGGTGCTGGTAGTACAGGTGGCGGTGCTGCTTGGCGATGATGACGGGAGGGTACCCGGCCTGCATCAGCACCAGGTTCATGAGCAGGCGCGAGGTGCGCCCGTTGCCGTCGATGAACGGGTGGATGTGCACCAGCTTGTAGTGCGCTAGAGCTGCGTATCTGGAAGTGGTTGTTTCACATTCAGAACTTGTATATTTTAACTTGGAAAGAGAGGGGTGTTATAAGAAACGTTTCATAGCTATAATGAGGGGGCGCCGAGCGGAACGAATGGACCGATTTAGATACGGTTTTTTGTTTAGAAGCTGATGTGATCGAGATGCTTCTTATAATGGGGTGTGGGGGTCGGAGATTATATATTATTTTAATTTGTTTTTTTTTGTGAAGGGTACATGCTATTGGTCTGTATCTGACCTTGACAGCGTTACCGTGCTGGGGGCGGGCGCAAGGCGCACTGTCGCAATTGCTAGCGCTGAAGGCGCTTCGCCAAAAGTGCGTGACGCAGAAGGCGCACGCCAAAGTACATATTTTGGCGACTAGCTCAAGAGCACCACGAACCTCGGTTTGTATCAGCGATGGACTCTTGTTTTACACGTTCCACGATAGGAAATTTCCAAAATAAAAATAGCTCGTATGTTTAGCCGTTTATTAGAGCAATCAAAGGGTAAATTCCTTGTTGTTAAGGAATCAGGTACTTAGAAGACCATACAACATCTACAACGAACCTGCACTGAAACCAAATCAACAGGTTCCTTCTATATGATTTATGAAGCTGCTAAAATTGACTGTTATACATGTGTAGTTTCCACAGATATCATTAAAAGTGGGGTAGTGTCAGTGCCAACCTTAAAATTATGGTTCTGTGTTTGGATCTTTTCCATTGTTATTATTTCTGATACACTAGCAGCTTCTCTCCTCCAAAAAAGGGGCCGAATATCTCCTCAAAATGCATTAAATTGCTCACTTTTAGGTTTCTTCCAGCCCTTTACCTACTAGGTAGGGATTGCTGGAGCACCTTGGTTATTAATGTTAGTTTTACAATAAGGTAACTAGATGGTACTACTGCGCACCTTTAGATTGCTTGCAAAAAAAAAGTGCTTGCAAGGTCTACAGCTCACAGAGCCACTTGTTTAAGTAGGTATAGGTAGTTAATAAATATCAACCAAAACAACTAAATCAACTTCATTTCCGATGTTATAATTAGATAGCGAGCAAACAAATAAAAATCTAGTACAGTGCAGGTAACTAGTTAAATTTTAACGTAACTTAGTTCAGTCTCGCTAGATTTCAGTCACATAATCAATTTTATTTAATCTAGGCACTGAGATTACAATAACTTAATTATTGTAATCTCAGTATTTGAGAATGCTAACAAGTCTCATTCTTATATTTATGACCGACATCATGAGTCATGATGAATCCTGTCTAATGAAGGCACAATTATCACCATAAATATAACTCTCTACTTTAATCAACTTACTATAAATAATTATTTTAAGTATAATATTGTAAAAAAATACAATTTTAGCTTTGGAAAAAGTATCGTAAATAGCTATAAACTATATTTCCAAAAAAAAATACATTTGCATGTTGAATACAATAGAGTAACATAATATGCTAGCAGATAAGCCTGTCTCTGGAATCACACTAGTTGTCCATATCGGCTGCAAAAAGCAGTACCGTAATTTTTACTAGAAAAAGACTATCCCAAATATCGACTTACAAATTAAAATTATAGTTTAAAAAACTTAAAAACACGCTTTTATAGAAAATTTAACTATATTATTGCATTGTCATCGGTCTTTGACAGGTGTGCAAAATTTGAATGAAATCTGACCGTTTAAAGTGGGTCAAAATAGCGTCCAAAGGAGTCGGTTACAAACATACAAGTGAAGCTAATATAAAGCGTGTAAAAATGAAATAATTCCGCAACAAAATTTCGTTAAGTTTATATGAGTTTAGTTGGATACAAGATTATCAGGAGTCCTCATTTTGGTTTTGTGGTTTCAAAATGTGAAAAAAATATAAATATCTTTCGCGCCCTTTCTGGGGTTTGGTGGGGTTCTCATCCATTTTGTCAAAAACTTTTATATAACGCAATTATTCCTAGTCATTAAGATTATGGTTCATTCTTATTGGATCCCGGCAATAAAGCAGCTATCGAAAACTATCAAAAATTCAGTCAAAGCGTCTCCGCATTATCCTAGGTGCTATGAAATCATCTCCAATTAACGCCATGCAGGTAGAATGCGTTGAGCCTCCTCTCTGCCTTCGCAGACAATTTCTCTCAGATGATTTTTCTTCAAGCTAATTCAAAATTCTAAACATCCCCTTTTGAACAAAATTGAAAAGCTTTACAACATTATTAGATCTCAAGGATACATACCAGAGGATAAACTCCCATGTATCATCCGTAGTTATATTAAATATACACAACTTCCCTGCCCTGTAGTTCAGTATCCAACCAATCTCTTATTTTCAGTGAGCTATGATGTCCTAATTTTCCAACCTTCAGTAATTTTAAACTTTGGCATTAATAAAGATTTGATTGAACCAAGTAAACTTTTCAGTGAAAAGATGGATAGCAATTGGAGAGACTGGACTCCATTTTATACTGATGCATCTAAAATATCAGATAACACTGATGTGGGGGCCGCTGTTTGGATCCCAATGTATGGAATAATAATAAGTCAAAAATGCCCATCTACTGGAATCCATTTACTGGAGAGGCAGTTGGTATTTTAGAAGCCATAATGTATATCACCTCGCATAGGATAGACAAAATCAATAATTTTTACCGATTCAAAAAGTTGTCTTCAGGCAGTTATGTCAAATCAGTTCAAGTCTAAATCTAGCTTTCCCATTATTTTAAGAATTAAACAGGCCCTTTATAATTGTCATAAACTTGGTTTAAATGTAGTATTGACCTGGATTCCTGGTCATGTGGGCATCCCAGGTAATGAAACGATCTCACCTGATGGAAAGTGATGATGTGGTCGAAGGTGTAGCACGCTTGCCTAGTAGATACCTATTCACTCTTGACTTGAACACACCGGGGTTATAATTTACCGGAAACACTGACGAGGGCAGGGCATTCCACTCCTTTGCAGTTCTTATAATAAATGAAGAAGCGTAACGCTTCGTTCTTGTGCGAGGTATTTCAACCATGAAAGGGTGGCGCTTTGCTGATCGTCTAGTCGTACGGTGATGGAAAGGTGATGGGGGAATCAGATTGTGCAGTTCTTGTGCACACTCTCCATAGTGCAATCTGTAGAATACAGCCAGGCTTGCTACCTCACGTCGATGCGCCAGACTTAGAAGCTTACTCTTTACCAGAGTATCATCCCCAATGAGCCTGATAGCATGTCTCTCAATTGAATCCAAAGACTCGAGCTGATACTTGGCAGAACCGTCCCAGAGGTGGCAGCAGTACTCCATACAAAATCGGACCTGTGCTTGATAAAGATTCAAAAGCTGTCCCGGTGTGAAGTACCGCCTAACCAAAGACAAAATACAAAGTTTTTTTGCAGCTACCTTGGCTTTGGATTCAATATAAGACCCAAAATTCAGGTTTGATGTGAGTTCGACACCCAAAAGCTCCAAATGGTCGCCTATTGGTATTGTTACACTTTGGAAAGACGGAGATCGGTTTAGAGGACTCTTTTTAGCAGAAAACAAACACGCCTGCGTTTTAGTAGCATTAAACTTAACCAGGTTAGCATCGCCCCAATCGGACACGGCTTCTAAGGCAAAATTTAAACGGTCTACCATAGCCTCTCTCTGAAACTGGACAGCGTCACAGCTGGCTTGAGCATTGGAAGTGTATCTCTCAACTACAGTACTGTCATAAGCATACCCAAAGGTACCGGGATTCAGAAGGTCATTAATGTGCAGTAAAAACAGTGTAGCCGAGAGAACCGATCCCTGAGGTACAACCGGCATTGATAGCCATTTGATCAGACGAGCAGCCCTCTAAGACTACTCAAATAGATTGTTCCCTCAAGAAATCAACTATCCAATTGCATAAGCCAACAGGTAAACCATATGAGGGAAGCTTGTTTAAAAGGCCATCGTGCCAGACCTGATCAAATGCCTTTGATATGTCAAGGGAGACGGCAAGCGCCTCACCATGCATCTCTATGGCTTTGCTCAGTACGTGAGTGGCATACTCGAGAAGATCCCCAGTAGACCTGTGACTGTGGTGGTGGTGACTGACACATGTGCCAAACAAGCTGCTTTATTCGGAAATAGGGACCATTTCAAAATATACTCCCACAATCTTGTCTCTAATTGTCAACAACAGATGAGTAAATCCTGGAATTCACTTTGGCAAATTTCCAAAAAGGTGAAAGGAAAATTTTATGGCCAACTACAACCTTCTATTCCTCCGAAATCTTGGTTTTCTAAATTTAAAAATAAAAATAAGTTGACTACTTCAGTCATATGTCGCTTGCGGTTGGGTCATGCTTGCACTCCAGTGTTCCTTGCAAAAACTCACTTTGCGAATGTGGTCTAGATGATGGCACAACTGATCATATATTCTTTAATTGTTCACGTCAACACTATTCCTTATACCTCCTGAAACCTCCTGGACCTTCTGAAATTCCCCGACCTGCTAACTTTACTAACCTCCTATCAGTTGCATTTACTCCATTTGTTAATATATTAGCAAAATTTATTGAAATTAACAAAATTAAATTACAACAAAGTAACATAATTTATATGATATTATTATTAAATTTTATTAATCCATAATATAGATATACCTATATGTGTATATTATATGTATGTAGTATGTATGTATACCCTACGTTGTTTCAGAAATGGTTAAGCTCAGAAGAAAAATATACCTTTTTTCTTTTTAAAACTGATCATTGAATTTATTAAAAACACACTACTACACTACACCACCGATCAACCTCCTTGTGGCAACCCTGCAGAAGCCATAAATAAAAAAGTTGAAGTCACACTAGTTGTCTGTTTTTTCTAGCGACAATACTGGGCATGAGACTTACACACTAATGTCAGAGGGTGACGAGCCCAGTGCTGTTGTGTACAAATTTTGCAGTACAATGTTCTGGGTGGCACTGCCAATTGTTCTGAGCAGGAGTAACACTTGCAATAAGGAAAGACAACTGCTTGAAAAAAAAACAATACATTTTGCTTTACTTGCATCTTGTAAGGCAGTCACCCCTCCCACAACCACTGCAGGATTGGTCTAAGTTTAACGGTCCAACTATAATATTCATCTTTTTGCAGCTATGGGACAGGTTGAGGAACATGAAAAATTTATAAATCGTGGTTATTACAAGATTGAAATGAAAATGTTGATGAACATCAAATATGATTATTTAAAATATAGTCTTTTACATGGGTGGCTCCAATTTGTTTTCATCACAAAAACATTGAGTGCATGATTTCTTTTCAAACTTACCTAACTGGATGTAAGTCTAAAGCATCTTCCGAATTAAGCCATTCCAAGAATTGTAACATGAGATTTTGTATATCTGATGGGCCTGGAGGTATATGCCCACCCACATACACCTGTGTCCGCCGGAAATTACCTCCTTCTACCGGGTCTACATGACCCAGCACCCTTTTGTGTATCTCCAGAATATCTCCCATTGAAATATCTCTCAATCGGTACAATAGTGTTGAATTAATGTACTTCATCGCTGCATCAAGACCAAGAATCTCATTGTGCTCGTCAATACTCTTACCAGAAACCGCAATGCGTGTCTCTAAAACACTTCTAGTTTGTTGGAGTGTCATCGTATTGCCTTCAATACCAACAGTGTGGTAAATATGTTGGAAGTAAGCCTCTTTCTTGGCTCTTCGTAGTGCAGAGTTGTTCTCAGGTATTGAAAGTAATGCATCTCGTTTTTCATCTATTTTCCTCAACATTTCTCTATCTAGATTTTCAACTATGCTCGCAGTGCGCTGGCGGTTTGTCAGCGCCCCTGAGTGTTCTGGATAATTTGTTAGTGCTAAAGTGTACAACTGGTCAGCTTTAACCACATCATGTTTGGTATCTTCTAAGAACTCTCCATAGTGGTTCAAAATGTCAGCATGTTTGGGAGAAAGTGCAAATGCGTGCTGGAAGAGTTTCAGTGCTTTATCTGCTTTACCATTCTTTTTCATTTCTAGTGCAGCATTGAGAGAGCCCACCGCTTCAGCATCTTGAGCTACGTCATGACGTCTCGGTAATGAAGGGGCTCGGTCCGGCACTGGCTCTAAATAATTGCCATACAAACCTGTTGGGATGGGCGCGAAAGGCTTCATAAATTTCACATTGTAACTAAATAATCTCTGAAGAGATATCACAACAGCAAGAGTACACACTACACTTGACAGGATTAGCAAGGTTTTACACCTGTCCAGTATCATTTTATTGAATAGAGGCTTCTTGCAACCAGACTTCATCACTTCGGATTCCTTTAGCCTACCTATGAACAACATGTTGGCTCCGATTACTGAACATATGCCAACTAATGCTAAGCGATAAAATCTCAGCTTTAATCACTGGAAATGATTTAGATTGCATTGTTTATTGCAATATTATTTCAAAACACTAATAACAAAAAACCACGTAAGGCCATTTCAATTTGACATTGTCATTGACAGCCGTTAGACAGCCCAGTGCTGCCAGGGGTGCGTTTAAGTCAATTATCCAGTATAAAATTTAAACTGACTAAACGTCAAACACCCCGTTCAAGCACACCGCGAGGCGAAAAATTAACCAGTTTAAAATTTAATCTGCCCCGTTCACGGGCGTCCGCGGGTATAAGTTTTCGCCTGGCTAGGATAAATTTTAGCGAGCTTTTGAGGTCGCTAAATTTTAGTCTGCTGTCAGAATGATAGCTGTTTGTCATTCGATTCGTGGTTAGATTCAATTTGTTGATTGTTTTATTCGTAAATACTATCTATACTCATAATAATGCAGTAACATAAATTCTATACAACGATATAATATAAAAATGATGTATGGGACATAAATAAATTAAATAAACATAAATTTGACAAGTCGACAATTGAATTTGACAGATAAACCGATGACTCCGTTCAGCGAATCCTCGCTGGTTAAATTTTATCCGGTGAAAATTTCGCCGACTTGCTTAAACGCACCCCAGTGGCCGATAGCAAAAGTAACACGAGACAGCTCAAGCTGTCCAGCTGTTCTTCTCTACTAGTCACCAAATTTTTATAAGACCAACTTAAAGTTCAATAATAATAATACTTATATTTGTAAATAAGACCTTTCAAATAAAAAATAATCATTGAGATGATCTAATAAGGCGGAGATATTCAGTAGCCCTCTTTTTGCCCCTTTTTGGAGGAAGTACACCCTCCACCCCAATCAAACATCACAAAAAAATATAAAACATCAGCCGGACAGTCAGAAACACATACGAAAGCATTTTTGCCCAAGCTGAAACTAGACCTTACGCTCGCGCTTCGCGCTCGCTCGGTCAAAAAGTCTTCATAGCAACAATTCAACGTATTCGCGATTGGTGCATTTCGCGTTTCGTCCAATTCGAGACGATGATGGCTCAAAATCAAGTGCGCCAACACGACGAATGATAACTTCCTTTGGTGCGTTCCATTTCACGCTTTTTTTATTGCTAGATAAAATTTGAATATATTTTTTAGTCGTAAAAGTTACATAAAAGTAACAGTTTTAGTCGTGTAACATAAAAGTAAACAAGTAACGTAAAATGTTACAATAATAACATTCTGGCAACGCTGAGACAGCCAGCTGTTTGAGCTATTTCTCTACCCTGCATTCGAGTTGAAGCAGTGGCGTTTTGGTCAGTTTCGAGTGTCTTTTTTGTCACTAATGATTCCTATAGTGAAGGAATAAAGTCGCATTTCCGATGTCAAATTTAACTTTCATATTCAACACGAATGGTGATCGAAACGTATTTAGCGTTTTTAACTGTTATTTTGATCACTTCGTTTCAACACTAACGGCCCATTAAATCGTATTGAAGCAAATGGCAAAAATAACTGTTAAAAATGCTAAATATGATCACATTATTGGCCATTGCCTTGGACATTGGTGAGTGAAATTTGCGTTCTGAACCTTTTTCGATCACCATTCGTTTTGCATGTTTAGATGACATGTTGACATAGGAAAATAGACTTTATTTCATCAGTCATAGGGTTGTTTTTTATTCCGTTTGGAAAGGTAGTTTCAAAAGTTGCATTGAGGGCAAAAGTGTTGAAAATATTCAAAGCGAACACAACAAGTAGGCAACAACGAAGTAAGAAATGTCTATATCCGAAATTCCTTGATCCGAACACACTGTTGGTTTCAATCAGATGATGTCACTTTCTTCATAGCACTTTCGACTCTATCGCAACGCATTGATACAACAACGATAGTGATATTGAAAATCGGATTGAAACCAGTATAGATAATAAGACTACTCTTAGATATTTTATGTAAACAAAGAAATGTCACGAAAAATCACTGACATAGTGACACGCCAGTTGCCCAAAACATTTTTCACTTGTGAAAATTATTTTTGCTTCTATTTCCCCCAACGCCGGCGTTGCTCTCGCCCGGCACAATAGTTATAATAAGTAAAATAAAACTTTTAGCTAAAACAAATAGTGCCGTAATGAATGAGCGGTTTTCTATGTGTCATTTTTAGCATTATTTATCTGTCGCTAGATGGGTTGGTGTCAGTTTTGGTAACAGTACTGTAGTTTGGTCACAGAATAAATAATAGTACAAGTACAGAAGGCTAACTGAGTAAAGTCATTTAAATAAATAGCGACTCTCGCTACAACGCTATAAAGTGCAATTTGACTCGCACGGCGCTGCGAGCTTTCAATTATATTTACCTAGAAGGCGCTCGCCCACCGCGTGCAGGCTAGAATGCACCGTATCACAACGCGCGAGAACTATCATTGCTCTAACCGTTTCAGAATCGCTCTGTCCCTTTTTCGCTCGGTAGGGTTGTATTAAGATATGACTAGGTACTTGTACTACTAATTATTCTGTGATATGTTATGACTTAGATATTGTAACAGAATAAATAAGTAATAATGTATTATGTTATTACTTATTATTATAAATTAAAATAGTTCTATTACATACAATGACATTCTTATCAGAATAGACCTACTGTGGGCTACTCACATACTTATACTTACATACACAGTAAATAATAATAACTATTATTATTATCTATTGCACACTTACATAAACAAGTTAATATAATATAACATAATATAATATAATACATAAACTAAATAAACCTATTTATTACGGGTTACAAAATACTCATTTATATTTCATAAACATAATTACATAATATGTATGTACTTAATATATTTACCATAATATATACATATTCCATTATACTTATTACATTTAAATAAATAAAATGTAATATTAGTGCTAAATCACATATGTTGGTGCTTGGAATCAGTGCCGACTCCTCCGCCAGCCTTATCTCGGCCGCGGTCTGGCGCGATGCGCGAGCGCCTTGTAAACAATAGGCGGCGCTCGACATCTCGCCCGGCCGGTTACCACGCGGGCCGGCTCAGTCAGCTACAGACGATACCACGCGAAGCCCGCGCCGCTCGCATGCCATGTATCATATAAAAACACGTGAATAGTTATCAATTTGGATATTGTGATTGTGCTAGTTAATATCTCTTGCAACCTAACTCATTGTAGTAAACAAATAGACCACATCTACAAGAACTTGTGTTGTTTACTATCACTCCTTCCACAACAAAACACGGCCGACACCCAGCCGACCATAACTGGTGACCCTTGTATTACACGAAGATCAAAATGAGTGAAAGCAGTGATTCTAGTGCAAATACCGCAATACCACAAGATGGAGGCAGCGCGAGTAAACAACATGTGACCGTACGCCGCGCCCAAAAAGTGGGTGATTCTTCGGAACACAAAAACGACTATTCGTCGGATTTTCGGAAAATGAATTTAAAAGTGCCACCATTTTCACCGGATGACCCAGAGATATGGTTTGCTTTGTTAGAAGGTCAGTTTGAAAATTTTAATATCACGGAAGATGCCATAAAATTTAACAATGTGATTATTAACCTAGACATCCAACACGCAAAGGCCGTGAAAGATATTATTGTCTGTCCTCCGGCAAGAAACCGGTATGATAAAATTAAATACGAACTGATCCGACGCCTGTCTGCTTCGCACGAGAAAAAAGTTAAGCAGTTGCTCACTCACGAAGAACTTGGAGACAGAAAGCCTTCACAGTTCCTGAGGCACCTACAGGACCTAGCTGGACCATCCGTTCCCGAAGATTTCATCCGTACAATTTGGAGCAACCGTCTACCAAATAACATCCAGACCGTGTTAGCGTCACAGACCACCCATTCGCTAGAGCAGCTATCAGATCTGGCTGACCGCATTCAAGAGCTCACTTCGCCTTACAACGTCGCATCGACCTCATCCAGTGCCGCACATTCTCATCCTTCTAATGAAATTGCGGAGCTGAGAAAAATGGTGGAGCACCTTGCGCTGAAGATTGATGAACACACTCGCGCATCCAACCACTCCAACAACAACGACCGTTCTAGAACCCAGAGACGTCGTTCAACGTCACGTGGATCACGCCAGAGGACAAGATCAAACTCCAGTTACCGGAAATACCCTTTGTGCTGGTATCATTCGAAGCACGGAGCAAATGCACGCGCATGTGTCAAGCCATGCGACTTCGACAAGAAGGCGGGAAACTACATGGGCAGTCGCTAATGGCGGCTGACGATTGCCCAGCCTCTTCGGGTCGCCTCTTTGTTACCGACCGCATTACGAGCACCCAGTTCCTGGTGGACACCGGCAGTGACCTATGCGTGTATCCTCGATCTGCGCTCCGCGAACAACGTAGCAAGACTGACTATCAATTGTGTGCAGCTAACGGAACTACCATTGACACTTTCGGTTATTTAGAGCTTAATCTTAATTTAGGCTTAAGGCGTAACTTTCCATGGCGTTTCATAGTAGCTAACGTCACTAAAGCAATCATTGGTGTTGATTTCTTAAGCTTTTATAACCTAAATGTAGATTGCCGTAACCATCGCTTGATTGACAACACCACAACTTTGAGTTCAAATGCTTCTGCTGCTAATACTGAAGTATTTTCTGTAAAGACTTGGACAGGTGACACGAGGTATCACAAAATTTTGAATAGCTTCCCCGAAATTACCCGCCCTTCAGGCACACCGCTGATTCCAAAGCACAACACCGAACATCACATCCGCACTACACCTGGTCCACCCATCTCATGCACACCCCGCAGGCTAGCACCCGATAAGCTTAAGATTGCTAGGCACGAATTTGAGCTTATGCTTAGTAACGGTACAGCGCGTCCATCTGACAGTCCCTGGGCCTCGCCTTTACACCTTGCCCCAAAGAAGGATAATGGCTGGCGACCGTGCGGCGACTATCGAATGCTTAACGCACGCACTATCCCAGACCGTTATCCGATAAAACACATACAAGACTTCGCTCACAGCATCGCTGGTTGCAAGGTCTACTCCACAATAGACCTGGTTAAGGCGTACAACCAACTACCTGTCCATGAGGATGACATACAGAAGACCGCCATCTCGACACCCTTTGGATTGTTTGAATTCCCCTTTATGACCTTTGGTTTGAGGAATGCGGGTCAAACATTTCAAAGGTTCGTCGATGAGATGACTAGAGGCCTGGACTTCTGTTATTGTTATTTAGATGACTTTCTGGTCTACTCGCGCACAGAAGAAGACCACGAAGTCCACCTTCAGCAGCTCTTCACCCGCATGAAGGAATATGGCATCCTTGTAAACACAGCGAAGTGTGTATTTGGAGCTAGCGAGGTCTCGTTTCTTGGATACAGAATATCCGCTTCTGGAACAAAACCCTTAGAAACAAAGGTCGAAGCTATCAAGAATTTCCCTCCACCGAAGACAGTCCGAGAACTTAGACGATTTTTAGGCATGGTGAATTTTTATAGGCGATTTTTACCTCACGCTGCAAAAGTTCACGCACCCCTAAACGCCTTACTTACTGGCTCAGTTAAAGCGTCTCATCCCGTTAACCTGTCTGGTGACACAATGTTAGCTTTTGACCAATGCAAAGAAAACCTAGCTAATGCTGCATTACTTGCACACCCAGATTGTAAGGCCAAACTCGCGCTGGTAACAGATGCGTCTGATTTGGCAATGGGTGCAGTTTTGCAACAATTAGTGGACGGTACATGGCAGCCTCTCGCGTTCTTCTCGAGGAAATTCAGTCCTTCTCAACAGAAGTATTCAGCCTTTGACCGCGAGCTCTTAGCCATATACGAAAGTATAAAATACTTTAGACACATGTTGGAAGCAAGACATTTTGTGGTGTATACTGACCACAAACCCCTCAGTTACGCTTTTCGTGAAAGAAAAGCTAACTGTTCCCCTCGTCAGTTCCGGCACCTCGATTATATCTCGCAGTTCACTACTGACATCCGCCATATTTCAGGACAAGACAACATCGTCGCCGATGCTTTGTCCAGGATAGAGGAACTGCAGATACCAATCGACTACACCTTGCTTGCCACATCTCAAACCTCTGACCAAGAGCTGGCTCAACTTCTGGGTGGTGAATCTTCACTCCGCCTAAAGAAGTTGAAAATCCCAAACAGCAACACAGAGCTTTACTGTGACGTAAGTACAGAATCACCAAGGCCTTTCGTGACAAAACCATTTCGAAAGCAACTTTTCGACAATCTTCATAATCTTAGCCACCCAGGTGCAAACGCAACCGCTAAATTGGTATCCGAGCGATTTATTTGGCCTGGGGCGCGCAAAGACTGCCGAGATTGGTCACGAAATTGCCTGGCCTGTCAACGTGCTAAAGTAAGTCGCCATGTGTCATCTCCATTAGGCACGTTCGACTTACCTAGCTCACGATTCGCTTTTATCCACGTGGACATTATCGGACCATTGCCTTCATCACAAGGCCATCGGTACTGCCTTACTGCAGTAGACCGTTTTACACGCTGGCCTGAAGTTACGCCAATGCCAAACATGACATCGGAAACTGTCGGCAAGGCTTTAATGTCGTGGGTATCCAGGTTTGGATGTCCAACTGACATTGTCACGGATCGCGGAGGTCAGTTTGAATCAGCGCTTTTCCAGTACCTTGGAAAAATGTTCGGCTTCAAACACCGCAAAACAACCGCGTACCATCCAGCGTGTAACGGTTTGGTAGAGCGTTTCCACCGCCAATTAAAGGCAGCAATAATGTGTCACGCTGACAGCAACTGGGTTGACTCATTACCTTTGGTGCTTTTGGGCATAAGGAGCTCATATAAAGAGGACCTTCAGGCTTCGTCAGCAGAATTGGTGTATGGCGAGCCGTTACGTCTGCCAGGAGAGTTTTTTCAGGCGACGGTTCCGGACTCCACTGATATATCGGAATTCACCACCCGCCTACGCCATTTTGCAGCGAAACTAAAGCCCACACCAGCTGCTCGTCATAGTAAAAACAAAATCTTTATTTTCAAAGATTTGACTTCTTCGAGCCACATATTTTTAAGGGACGATGCAGTGCGAGGTTCTTTACAACCTCCCTTCACCGGCCCCTACGAAGTTCTCGAACGAGATGACAAAACCTTTAAATTATTAGTCAAAGGCAAAACAGTCACCGTATCCATTGATCGGCTCAAACCGGCTTATATGTTGGTTGACCCATCTCCAGCACCCACACTGACTCCCATTCCCACTACCTTATCTGATCCCATCCCGATACAGCAACAGGACATCCCGGTTCCTAAACAGGATGTCAGAAAGACTCGTTTTGGGCGTACAGTACATTTTCCAACCTTCTATCGCCCGTAGTAACGGCCTCTGGAAAGGGGGTGATGTGGGCTACTCACATACTTATACTTACATACACAGTAAATAATAATAACTATTATTATTATCTATTGCACACTTACATAAACAAGTTAATATAATATAACATAATATAATATAATACATAAACTAAATAAACCTATTTATTACGGGTTACAAAATACTCATTTATATTTCATAAACATAATTACATAATATGTATGTACTTAATATATTTATCATAATATATACATATTCCATTATAGTGGTTACTTATTACATTTAAATAAATAAAATGTAATATTAGTGCTAAATCACATATGTTGGTGCTTGGAATCAGTGCCGACTCCTCCGCCAGCCTTATCTCGGCCGCGGTCTGGCGCGATGCGCGAGCGCCTTGTAAACAATAGGCGGCGCTCGACATCTCGCCCGGCCGGTTACCACGCGGGCCGGCTCAGTCAGCCACAGACGATACCACGCGAAGCCCGCGCCGCTCGCATGCCATGTATCATATAAAAACACGTGAATAGTTATCAATTTGGATATTGTGATTGTGCTAGTTAATATCTCTTGCAACCTAACTCATTGTAGTAAACAAATAGACCACATCTACAAGAACTTGTGTTGTTTACTATCACTCCTTCCACAACAAAACACGGCCGACACCCAGCCGACCATACTACTACCTCATTTTTACTACCTACCTATCCCGTTTTCAGAACGCCGATAAGTTTAGTGAGATACCTAACTACGTATAAGTGTCGTTGGTTGATTATGATTATATCCTACTCCTATTGCACTTTGATGAATAAAGGTGCCTGTCTGAATTCCATGCTTTTTAGTGAGTGAAAAATAAATAGTAATAAAAGGTATTAAAAGTAGGTAAGTATTATACGAGACATATATTATATAAATTCCTAATTAGTTGTAGGCTACTTACTAAGTCAGCACAGTAATTCATTTTCCGATCAACAATACCTACAATAATCAATTATAAAATTACGTTGATCGATTTAATAAACGACTTTATTTCTGCGCGGAAAAACCTTAAATATGCGTAGCTTCGGTATGGAATACAAATGAAATAACATAAAACTATAGGAACCTACGTAATAAAAAAATATCAATTTCTAACTACATAACTAGGACCTATTATAGGTATTACAATTTATTACCTTTCAATATCCTTTGGAAACGTAAAGAATGACAATTCGTCATTTCTATCACTATTCAAACAGCCGAATGCTATGCAGTACTTTCTAGCTTTCTTCTTGGTACTCATAATTAAAACACGAGTAAAGTTTGTCAATAACTTTACGTAAGTAGGTGCTCTATCGCTAAGTACAAGGCGCGGGACTCATCAAGCGCACGCTTGACCAAAGAGCGCTTGACACTCGACTGAACGGACCCGAATATTGGGTCCTTGAATTTATTTGTACTTGTTGCGGAGTGCGACCGCCCTGGTTTGGTATAACCAAGGAGGTTCTATAAGTACATAGAACTTCCTTGGGTATGACCAAAGATTTTGAATTACGCTTACTGGCGGGTATGACATTCTGCGTTCCCTTGTTTATGGCAAGTTTTGCGTCAGTTTTGTAACAAATTCATTACTTATAATATTTATTGGTTGTATTTTCTACCTTCTTCATATTCTATATTATAAATGACAGCTATGATACAAAGAAAATGGACCGTTTTATTTACATTTAATTTATCAGTTTTAATATAGGGGTAAATAAAATCTGAATATGTAAAAACTGCCAAAGTCATAATAAAAAAATACAAATAAGAAATTTCACTTCACAACTTGTCTTTCGTTTGTTTCACTCGTGGTTTGTGTATTTTTACGGTACAACGCAGTTTTTACCTGATTTCGTTACTACGTTAGTTGAGTAAATGAGTCCCTATATTACACGGCCAGTATTACGCGACCAATATTACGTGGATTGGCGTCGTATGATCAGGGTGTGCATTATTTGGTTGCGTATTATTGGCCGTGTAATATCACCCCGTGCTGATTTTGTACATGCGATATTACGCAGCCAGGATTACGAAGCCAAAATATGTACATGTAATAACAGGGTGTGCATTATTGGCTGTGTAATACGGGCCGGACACTATTTGTACGGGCGATAATGTACAGCCAATATTACGTGTACATCACAGATTAAAATATAGAAATGACATGGTAAAAGCCTCGTTTGCACGTTCCAGTTTCCTTTTACCACAGATTATGAATCGCGATTGCTCCGGCGCTGTGGGAAGTGCTGCCCCTCCGCCCTTGCGTAACAAAGCACAGGTACCAACGCTCGCCTCCGCAGCTTTGGCTTTTTGGTCGCCTTCGGCGACCAGCCTCCGCCGCTCCAGCTCACCCTGGTACCTGCACTTTGTTACAGCGGACGGGGGCTGCACGCCCTCCGCGCCTCCGGCTTTTTAAAAACACTCTAGTGTAGGGCAGACAAGACCACGTGGAGTCGGGGTTGGCCGATTCGGTTCTGTGACAGTTATTTTCATCTTGACACTCGCCTTCACAAACGAGGCATCAAGGAGTGATTCTAGCTTTGTCTATGGTTGGCTTCGTATTATTGGCACAAGGCCCAACGATAACGCTGCACATACACAGATCGACGTCGAGTCAGCGCGAACCTGAAAGCCAAATAGTTGACATCGATATACGAGGTCAGACTCAGTCGAGCTACCAGCCGGTACGTGCACGCACTGTGCGTAATCTGACTCTGGTCAGTCAGTCAGTAAATAGCGACTGAAACAGGCGCCTTTACGGGAGCTTCAACCAGACGACGTATGCTATACGGATGCGAAGCCACGCATGTTGATCGGAGCCTGGGCTTATTTCAACTAAAGGTGTTTTAGTTCCATTTGTTATTTTCGTGTATTTGTTCCACTAATAGAAATATCTCAAAATTTAATGTTTTGATGAAACATAAAGTTACTAGAAATTACTCCAAATTTTCGCGCTCTCTATCCTCGCGCCCTTGTTCTTTTATTGCCTGTTGATTGAAGGATAAAGCGCATCTTGTTTTCCTTCAGTTTTAACAAACATTTAAGAATAACTAAAAATTATCTAACTACGTTCGCGCCTTGGCTGCGTTTATATATCGATCTGCTCAGTGGATCCATAGTAATTTTCATCTTATGTCATACGCACGACCACAAATAGTTCAAAATGTTTGCGCTAGCTTTGCTCGCGCCTTTGTGATATTACCTATTTTCGCAAGCTGAGGAATTCCATTAATGTCTAATTTTTACCGAACATTTTCGCGTACGCTACACTTTTTAAGCTACGCGTTTGTTAAATGGTATATTCTGTTTCCACATTCGTATAATATAATGGAAATAGCTCAAAATTTTCGCGCTCGCTACGCTCGCGTTTTCTTAATAATATAACATATTTTGTACACATGCTATTTCATCATAAACGTTCAGTTTTTTTTATATAACTACACTAATAAATGTATGAGTAGCTCAAAATTGTCGCGCTCGCTTCGCTCGCGCTTTCTTGGTTTTATAGCATGTTTCGCAATCATAGATCGTTCATTTTTTCACATAACTACATAACACAATAAAAATATACCTAAGTGGCTCAAAATTTTAGGTAAAAATTGTGTTTGTTTGTATGAGATTATTACAACTATAGCCTGATTTTGAAAATTGATTCAAAGCTAAACTATTCCCGAGTGGCATAGGCTACGCGATTGATACTACGAGGAATAGCTAGTATTGTATAATTTTGGAACCCGTTCAGTGTGACCCCCCCTGACTCGAAGGCTGGATCCGCCCTTGCGTCATGACGTCTCTAGGTGCTGGTCCGGTGACGATCCATCCGAGACGAATGAGTGCTTTTCCCGGTTGGTTCTTCCTACCCATCCGTAACTTCCGCGTTACTATAAGATGCCAGTTTTCGGCTCCGATCAACATGCTTGGCTTCGCATCCGTATAGCATACGTCGTCTGGTTGAAGCTCCCGTAAAGGCGCCTGTTTCAGTCGCTATTTACTGACTGACTGACCAGAGTCAGATTACGCACAGTGCGTGCACGTACCGGCTGGTAGCTCGACTGAGTCTGACCTCGTATATCGATGTCAACTATTTGGCTTTCAGGTTCGCGCTGACTCGACGTCGATCTGTGTATGTGCAGCGTTATCGTTGGGCCTTGTGCCCCGATAGATCTGGCTATCTCTTCATCGATGTAATTGTCGATCCCTTATCTAGTAAAGCGTATGTGTCGATCTTCTTGCCGTCATGCCCCCTTATTGTTATTGGACATACTTTAAGAACTATATTACTGCTTTCCATCGACACGTTTGCGGTTACAGCTATCACGGTTGCTTCGCTCTCTTTCTGACTTATAACCTCTCCTTCTGTTCCATGGAGAAGAACGTGGTGAGGTCTACGACATTCGTTCACTCCGCACTTCCTTGCTTTACATTGAAAACGTCTGTGTTTACTGTCCAAGCATTGACAACATAATATGTGAGCCTCTTTCGCCCATTCCCATCGTGCGGGTAAGGGCATGTCCACGAGCTTCTGACATTTCATTGTCGTGTGTAGAGCTCCGCAACAGAAACATGTCTTATTTACATCCGTCTCTTCTGTTGTAGCACACCTTAGCTGCGCGGTTACGTCCGTACTCTTGAGGCTGTGCTTGCTTGTTCGAGCTGAGTCCCGGTTGTACCGTACACGGATATGAGTGGCGCATGGCTCTGTTGGCTTCGCGCATCAAAGAACTTCGATAACGTCATGATTTCCGGTTCGCTTCGTGACCCGTACTCTTCGGCTAAATCGCACCATTTCGATTTCTCATGAGGTCTTAACTTCTCGATCACGTGACGTACTAAAATCGGATGCTGTAGGCATCCTCTTTCGTCCAAACTTGAGATGACAGTCACGATGTTTTGTAGCTTGATCGCGAATACATTAAGCTCGCTCGCGGCACCCCCCAGTTGCGGCAGCTTTTTGATGTCCTCTATCGCTTTGTCTATTATAACTTCCGGGCGGCCGTAACACTGTTCGTGTGTTTTCATAATGACCGTCGGGTCGGCGGCCGTGTATAATAGCGCGGACACCATCTATTTTGCGTCTCCCCGCAGGCATGATCTGTGACGTAAATCCGCGTAGAGTTGTAGATTCTCTCATTGCTGCTTTGAACGGTAGCCATTCTCCCACTTGACCACTGAATATGGGTAGATCTTGCGTTTATTTAGGTGGCGCCCGGCGTTTAGCCATATGTTCGAGGGTTTCAGCTAGTTAAAAAAAAAAGAAAATGAAAAAATGAAAATGATTTATTAATGTTAACAAACATCGTAAAACAATTTAGTACATTCAAAGTTGAAATAACATTTTGAGAATTAATCCTAGTTATTATATATAGTATATTTGTAACTCAACATCATGGTAGGTAATTAATAAATAACATGCATATATAAATGTAAATATAAAAGGTATGCGTCTTATAATGACAAGAACTCAAGTGAGGGGATTTGTGTGTATGTATGTGTAAGTAGGGAAGCTAAAAATGTATTTAGGTAGCTTTATGAAAGAATTGTCAATATAGATTCCGTGGATATATAATGTTGCTGTAGTAGCCATTTCTTTAGTGCCACTTTACATGCTCGGCGCGTCATAGGATATAAGTTTAGGATTTTATTTAATTATTATAAATATAGGCTCCAAGAAAGAAAGGGTGCCTTCTAGCAAATGCAGTAGAACAGTGTTTTGTCTTGCATATTCTCTTGGTGGAGCGCGAAGAAATTAAATTGCAGTTAAACTTGATAGTTTGATGAAATGAAAGAATAAGATGAAAAACAAAAAGTTGTCGTACTGATAAAACTTGGCAGTCGGAATACAAATAATGAGTAGGGTATCGAAAAGGCTTAAAAGTCATCACTTTAAAGACGGAGCGTTGGGCTTTTTCAAGCTTAATAATTTTAGTCTTACACGCACCGCCCCAAATTGAGATACAATACGCAACGACTGATTGGCATACTGCTAAGTAAACATCTTTGAGCAAGTCAACGGAAATTACATGGTTTTTACTAAGGTTTTTGAATACCCATATAAGTTTCCTTAAACGAGCTGACACAGATTCCAAATGAGGCATCCAAGTGAGTTGCTCATCAATAATAACTCCGAGGTACTTAATGGAGTCCACTTGGTCAAGATAGACACAGTTACAGATATTGAATGAGGAAGTTGGGCAGATATGTGCCTGAATTTTAAAAGTATCTTTCTGAGGAATGCTTTTACTCGTGAGGCCAAAGGTTACAAATTTACTTTTACTAAAATTAAGGGTAAGCAAGTTAAGTTGAAGCCATGCAATAACATCACAAAGACCTCTCTCAGCGAGGAAACGTGCTTGTTCCCAAGTCTCTCCCTCGGACACGAGCTGTATCGTCAGCGAAAGTAAAAATTCTACCATGAACTGGATTGTAGTTGCATAAATCATTTATAAAGATTAAGAAAAGACTTGGGCCCAATATCGACCCTTGAGGAACCCCAAAGGTAACCATGACATCATCACTCACAACATTGTTGATGCTTACACGTTGGGTTCTGGCCGTAAGATAGTCCTGAAATAATTTTAGTGGAGTACCGCGTATTCCCAGTTGCTCCAACTTTTTCAAGAGAAGCGGTGCAGAGACGGTGTCAAAAGCCTTGGTCATATCTAGGAATAGACCTACAGATTTTTTCTTTTGATCTAGACTACTGATGATGAAGTCAGTCAAGCTAGAAAGCTAGAAACAGCTTTTTCTGTTGATTTATTGGCTCTGAATCCATATTGAGATCCAGATAGTAGATTTTCTTGCTCAAGGTAATGCATCAACCTTTTGTTAAGAATTTTTTCAATAACTTTTGATAAAGCCGGTAAGATTGAGATTGGCCTAAAATTATTGACATCGCCTCGTGCACCAGAATAATAATAATCAGAATAATCAATTTATTGGTAATAATTATTACAGGTCAATATTGTAAATTAAAAATATACATAAAAAGTAAAAGAAATATCAAATTATAATAATAACATTTTTTCCAATAATAATAACAATAATAACATTGAATTATCGATATACTGGTATAAATTCCGTTACATCGTAGAACGCCTTCTCAATCAGCCATACTTTAATTTTGCTTTTAAAGGATCCCAAGCTAGGCGCATCTTTGACCTGGTCCGGCAGGCGATTGTAAATAGACGGTCCCAGGACCTGAGCGAGTCTATTAGATTTTGTCAGCCTATGAGAGACCAACACAAGCTTACCCGCACCACGTGTGTTGTGGCCGTGAGTTTGGTTCTCTCCGCGCGTCCTAAATGTTGTGAGGTTTTGCCTCACATACATTGCAACTTGCATGATTGTTATCGAGGGCAGCGTGAGAATCTGTAATGATGCCGTTACGTGCTCTGGTAGGTCGTTGAGCAACAGTGTGAAGTGGATATTTGACACCGATGATCCCTGTGGTACACCTATTACAGTGCTCAATGAGTCCGACTTCGTTTCGCTCCCATCAGCAACCACTATCTGAAACCGGTTCCGCAAAAGGTCTGTCAGCAGTGAGTGGGTCTGACCGTTGATGCCGTAGTACCTAAGCTTGGTAGAAAGGACGCTGTGGTCAGCGACATCAAATGCTTTTGATAGGTCGCAGCACAGGACCGCAACTTGCCGTTTCTGCTCACAAGCTCCTAGCACGTGGTGAATGACCTCACGTGTAAGCGAAGTAGTTGATCTCGCTGCACGGTACGCATATTGGCGCTCAGAAAGCGCACCCGTCGTCGCCAGATACTCAGTGAGTCGGGTGCTTATTCCGTTTTCGAGAACTTTAGCAATGGCCGGGATTATGGACACAGGTCGATAACCGTCTATGTCCTCACGCTTACCTTTTCCCTTAAACAAAGGTGTAATCTTACTGACTTTAAGTGACCGTGGGTACGCGCCGGCCGCTATACAGCGATTAAAAAGGACGGCTAGACACGGAGCGAGCGGTTCGGCCGCGGTCGACAGCAGTTCCATGGATATGTCATAGATGTCTCTAGTAGGCTTACGAGGAATCTGTGAAGTTATAATGCGATACACTTCAGACGCGGTAAATCTTGTCAGCCGCATGGAGCGGTCCGAAGGTGGGCGCGCGACTGCGAGCGCAGCCTCGACGCACGGTAGCGCAGCACGCGGCGCGCCGCACGCCGAGGCCGCGTCCACGAACCTGGCATTCATCGCGTCGGCCGCCGCTTTCCGAGACGGGAATTTCGTGCCGGTGGAATCTTTAGCGACATCTGTAAAGCTCACCGAGGATCGGGTGGTTGCACCCCTTTCGGTGTTAACGACACGCCATATGGCCTTGTGTGCGTTGGAACTGTTCCGTATTTGTTTTCCGTAATGGCGGAGTTTGTGAGATCTCACGTCATATTCGTACTGCTCGGAAAGTTTCTCAACAAATGAATCTAAATGCGTATTTGGGTACTTATCTTGTAATCTAATGGTGTCAAAGAGGAGATTTTTTAAGTCAACAAGATCATCAGTGACCCATGATTGTTTCCTGATGTTTTTACGTTTATAGGGGAAACAAATGTGAAATTTATTAGTCACTATATTGAGTAAAGATTTCGCTAGATCTTCCACAGACTTCGCGATTTATGAATGGGATGAATGATCGATCTCTTAAACGAAAAGGGAAATGTACCAGTGGTGAAACATAGGTTGATAATGTGGATCAAGGATGGAACGATAAGATCTTTGGCTTGTTTTAAAAATAAAGACGAAATTCCATCCCACTCAGTGGCAGAGTTACCTTTCAATGCAAAAATGGTTCTCTCAACTTCACCTACATCCGTGTTTAGTAACACAAACGAACGTAGACTTGATTGTGATACTATATTACAGGAAGGTACTGAGGAACCTAATTTCTCGGAAACATTTTCTGCTAAACATTTACCAACATTTGCAAAGAATGAATTTACTTTATTAACAGCTGTGAGGGGGGTCAGATTCAGATTTTAAAAGTTCAGTAGCGGCAGATTTATTTTGTGAAATATTAGCAACTCTCTTGATAACCTTCCAGTATCGTTTAGCACTATGTCCAGCCTTTCGAATTTCGGAGCGCTCATATTCCATTTTTAACTTTTTAAGAAGACTGTTACAGTAATTTCTGTAGCGTCGATAACTCACGACTAGAATTTTATTGTTGGGATGTTTTTTGACCTTAAGATGCATGTTGTCTCTATGACGGATACACCGCAACAAGCCCTGTGTAATCCATGGTTTGGATATACGTTGACGACATGGCAGCTGTTTGTGAATAGTACATTGATGTATCACATACATTAAATTATCGACAAATAAGTTTGTTGCAGAGTTCGCGTCAGTAGATTGTAAAATGGCTGAAAGATCAGAATTTTTCAAAAGAGTAGTTGCTCTTCCATAATCAATTTTACTAAACATAGTAGAATCTGTTTTTTTGTCCACAGGTGAATATGAGAGGCACACAAGAACAGGAAGGTGATCTGTCAAAGCAGTTTGCAGCACAAAACATAAGGCTTGTGACTTGGTCTTGAGTAAAACATGATCCAAGCAATTGTAATCTCTTGTTGGAAAGGTGTGTGCTGGCAAAAGACCAAATTCAGCAGTTAAATTCAAATAGTCCAAATTCAGCAGTTAAATTCAAATAGTCCTAATAATACTGACTCAAAGAGGCACTCTTTGTGATAATAATATTTCTAAAATTTTTAACTGACTGTAGATTTCTTTCAAGAGACTCTAGAAATGATTCTGTACTTCTGAAGGAAGGGGAACGGTATATAGCTAAGATAACTGTATGAGCTTCGATTTTAATAATCATACAATTTGCACCCGAGAAAGCAGGCTCTTCAATTACACAGGAAATAGAGTTTAGACAATAGATAACTATACCATCATTTTGGATGGTATAGTTATCTATTGTCTAATTGGGTAGTTATCTAATTGGGGAGTTGTGGTAAGGATTTGTTGGTAGATAGCCAACATTCGGTAAGGACTAAGATGTCACAGTCCAGCTTCAAAGCAGAAAGCATAGCATGGAACATATCAAAGTTTTTATAAATACTTCTTATATTCTGAGTAAGTACCTTGATGTATCTATTAGGCTGTACAATAGTGTCAGAACATTTATCAAGTGAGCAAGAAAAGGATTCGGCAACCCTAATCTCATCAAGCTCATTAGATAAATTATTTGGGTTCTTATCCATTATTAAGTGTTAAAATGATAACACAGTGAAAAGTACATGCTGATTCGTGATTAGTATAAAGTGCCATGGTTGAGGTAATTGGCAAGATTTGAACATTGGACATGGATATAGCATTAAGGGAATTTATAACTTGTATGCAGAGTATTAGAGTGTTGATTTGTTTTTGTGACAGTGAATGTAAGTGGAGTGTGAGTTTTAGGGTCGCACTAATAAATATTATAGTTGCATGAATAGAACATAGAAAAAATAAGGAAAACACATAAAAATTTAGAAAACTAATCAACAGTCAATCACCGTGTGATTTAAGTTCCGTTATTTGCTCTTCGTCTTTAATCAAAACAATCGGCGCACCATCGGCCTTCCTCAGAATAACTTTCCCATTAGATGTCCAGCAGTATTTGAACTGCCCAGTTTTGGTCAGGTCTCTGGCAAGGTAGTGTAAGCGGTTCGCTTTGCTTGTGAGGTGCTCCACAACGTAAACCGGCGAACTTTTAGAACGCAGGCCTAAGTGTGAGGCATTCAGTTTGGAGGACCTGTTGGCGCTATTGAAGCTCTTCACAGCTTTGACTATCAGTTTGTCCATTCCCTTCTCTCTCACTCTCACAGGCGTAGGCGATCTACCTTTCTACGTCGCTTCAAACGTAACTCTGTGAGGCGTAGTAGATGGATATCGGTCTGCCTCTCTCTCTCTCTTTCTCTCTCTCTCTCTCTCTCTCGCGTGGTGGATGTGTATCGCTCCGTCCCCTTCTCGTGCGTGTTTCTCCCTCTCGTACGTGTTAGTGTGCTCTCGTTCGTTTCGAGTTCTCTGAACTCCCTCCGTTGTTGACTCTGCTGCAGCCAGTCTTTCCCAGGATGCTGCATCTCTACAGGATCTTACGCTGCTATTACACTCCCTCTATCCGTTTCGTCCCAAATTGTAGCCACTTCAGCGGCCAGCTTCTTAATCATTAGAACTTCCAACTGCATCTCCATTCATTCATTTCATTCATTTGGGTCTCAGCGATTCTCTGCTCAGCTTCATATTCGGCTTGCTTGATACGCGCTGATACGCTGGCGGCAGACCTAACGGAACGTAACGACGGAGCGCGGCGTGGTATGTTTGCGGATTCTGTGCCACCGGTAGCGTTAATATCGCGGTTCGCGGAACGCGGTGGTACTGCCTCGGTCATGTGTTGCTCAGATGCGGTCGCGGTTTCGACGGTCGCTGGAGTGAACGGGGAAGCCGGGTAGTCCTCGTACACTTGAAGTTCCTTCGCTGCCTTCTTGCTTCTCGTTGAGTTTGCCATCTTTAGCTCTTGCCGCCCCCTAATGGCCATAACATGGCACTTGACGCCCCTAAAGTGGCGTTTGAAGCCCCTAACACCCTACCTCCCTGACCGTCCCTAGCTGACCTGAGTGAGGAGGTGCGCAGACCGAGCTGAGCTCCTTCAGGGATGGATGGTAAGGATAGTTTGGTGCTACCCTGTAGAGGGGAGTAAGCAGGAACGGGGTGCTCAGGCAGTCGGTTGGAAATGCCGACCGCCGTCGGCAGTGCCTACAGTCCGGCCCTCGCCCTAACTCGAACACCCGCACAGGCGAAGCCGTGCTATTCAGTCCGCTTGTGGACTGGTTGCACAATCACACCAAACCACTGCATTCGCAACGTTAACCTCGTTGCGTGTTAACACCGCAAAAGGTGGCCTTTAGCACAAGGGCCCAGACAAACCGCGTTATTTTCTGACGTCGCACCCTTTCGGTTTTCTTCTGCCAATACGGCGCCTTCTTACTTCTGACTTCTTACTTCAGTGGTTGATCTCTGGTAGGGAAACAGGGATAAACCAACCCGAGACAAGATTTCACACCTACTTGAGTGAGAGGAGGTGAGTCGTACCGCACTCTTCCGTTTGTATGCAGGCCGCACTCAGGCGCGAAACAAGAAAAATACGCCCGAGCACCGAAGAGACTTCACACCTCCTTGAGTGAGGGGAGGTGACGTCGATGCTGCGCTCTTCTGACCTCGGGTGTGAAACAAGAAGTTAGGAAACAATGACAAACCACCCGAGAACGAGGACTTCACTTGATGTACAGGAGCTCTTCGACGACGAACAGGGACTTTTCGACTGCGAACTGGAATGCTTCGGTATTCTTAAATCCGGCGATGCTAGGACCACTTGTGGGGTTCCTAACAGGATCAAATCAAACAAAACACTTTCTTCTTTATTAATGGACTGTATTCTTCTGTCTTCAATAGGCTTCTTATTATAGTTTCTTACTTCTAGTTGTTCACTGTTCGCCGTCTACTATTTATACTGAACTCAAGATCACATCGGTACATGTTTTGCATGCAGTAATCTTCCTTCCCAGATTCTTTCTACTGGGGGGTAGCAATTCCGAGCTTTGACTCAAAACTGCTGGTAAAAAAAAAGGTTATGACAGTAAAGGCAAAGAGGTAATGAGTCCCTCTCTTGCGGTAATGAGTCACCGGCTTGTAACTACAAGCCATGTCGTTGGGGCGGACTAAGTCCTTGATTTGTGGGCTGTCTCGGCAACATCCAAACTTGGTTGTTACCGAAACGAACTCGGGCGTTCTTCTTTTTCTTTGGGCGCCTTCCCAGGCGTTTTGTGGTGCAGACCATTGTAATGTGTGGTGGGGGCGGACTTCGGGTACGGCCCTTACCTCCCCGAGTCCCACGGCAAATCATGTGGTGCGGGAGGGGATACTCCTACCGACAGTCCAGGAGCTTTCCCAGTCCTGATATTACAATCGGGACCGGGTTTTCCCCCTTCTTCACGGCTAGGAGAATCTCTTGCAGTATGGTGATTGCCTTTTCCAGGATGCTGGTGGCTTCCTGGTCCAGTTTTCCAAATCGCGCTTTCCACTGTGTGGGAGGTACAGCAGCTGTACTTGGCGCGGCTGATGCCACGGGCTTCGATGGGTGTTTTGTGGGGGGGAGAGGGAGGGGGGGAGCTTCTCCCCGCAACTTGCCTTTCTTTTCTTTTCTTCTTCTTTTTCTTTCCGGTATTCTCTGGTCCTTGGAGACTCCGCCCGCGTGGTGAGAGATCATTCGAGGGTGGCCAACAGGGTACTAGTGGAGGTCTCTGCGATAATAGCAGTGGCGCAAAGGTGGCTGGCGCGTTCTGTACGTTGCCTGGCCACCGAGTACGTTGAGATGGCGATCGTTGGTGTATTCGCCCCCACAGTTGGCGCACGTCGCAGGTTCTTCAGTTGGCCGTGGGCATTCGCGCGCTTAGTATCACTGCCACTCATCTATGCCACTGTGCTGGCCAACTCCGTCCTTTCTATCTCTCTAAAGTAACTTCGGACAGGAGAGCAGCTCCGTCACCTCGTAAATGCCCGGAGTTAGTTCTGGCGTCTTCTTGAATTGGGCGAAGAAAATGCAGCCTGGTCTGCCCTTCCATGCTTGAATCTTCTTGATGATTTCAGGCTCGTAGCCGAGCCCACAGAATTCTGTGTCTATTTCTTCGGTCCTGATGTGTGGTAGTCCCGGATGGCAAGCTTCAGGCCTCTCTGAGTAAATTTGTCCGTCTTTTCCAGAAGCAAGCCTGGAGGACTCTATATTCATCCTCGCCAGTTGGTGTGAAACGCAGGCCTTTTCCGAAGGCACGTGCTTGTGGAGTATGACCCATCTTGGTTTTAAGCGTAAAAGCGTGCTTTGCCCTGTTGGGAAGTTCCTCCAACACAATTGGTGGGTATCTTTCTTTCTTTGTGGGGGCGTCGTCATTGACCTGCGCCGTAGGAGATGTCATCGGGCGCGGCGCCAGAGCTGTCTTGATCAGCGGCAGTAGTGCAGTGGATGTTTTTGGTGTCCTTGCTGTATCGCCCTGCGCGATCTGTGCGCTAGGTGGGAAATTTAGCGGTTTCTGAATCGCAGAGGTTGAGGCGATCGATTCTTCCTTCTTGGACGCGCTGGGCACGATGTTAGGCGTGCCGTGCGGTTTTGAATTTGATTTCGTGGCCACCATTACATGCGTTGGCTTCGCCGTATTCGCCGTGTCCACCCCAGTACCGGGTGGGGAGGTGCAGTCTAGTCACATTGGCGTTTCGGCTCCGGACTCCGTTCTTCACTGTGCTTTCTATGCAGTGACTGGAAGGTTGGGGTGGGGCCGAGCGTTACCATTTTTCTGAGGGATTTCACAGCGTCCAATCTTTCATCTACCGATTGGTTTGGGTTCGAGATGGTTTCCTGTCATCATCAGGTGCATGTTAACTTTTTGGATGTCCCATTCTTTTTTGGCTTTTTTTAATGCTTCGTCAGGCCGTTTCTTAAACAGCGTTTGTAGGTAATCCCGGAAACAGACTGCTTTGTCTGGATCTATCCTATGTCGGCTGCTAGATAGCGATCTACCACGGGAACCCGACGACAAGGGGCGGCATGGTGGCACTTGGTCCGATGCGGCGAGCTCTGTGAGGATCTGTTTGAGCTCGCGAGAACTCCTTGGAACTGACGTTCTAGGCGTGTCCCGAGCGAGGGAGCTGAGCTGGTATCAGATTCAGATTCCGGATCTGACATTTCGTCGTCGTGGATTGGCGGCTCTTCATACAAAGATGTGGTCGCTTCTCGACACGCGACTCTCGGACGAGCATTGGATTGGAGAGAGCGGCAAGGGCCGGCCCACTCGTTCAACAATCGGGTAGAGAGCAGTCTCCTCACCTCTTTCGAGGGGCGAGTTCAGCGGGTGTTTTCTCATAAAACGCCGCCGAGCTTGTACGTAGTGGCGAGTCCGAAAGTGTGTTCGCGCGAGAAGCTGAGACTATCCTCATGTTTTGCAATTTTACCTCACTACGAGTATATTAATACCTATGTCACGGTACTGTTTTATAGGCATGGTTAAAATAATGTAATAAAACATATATTTTAATTATTCTGCCCAAAAGTGAAGGGAATCAATACTTATAATAAAGCAGTTGTTCGCGACGACACTAAACAATTTAAGACCTAGAACATAAGTAAATAGATTAAGTTTAGCTATAGTTTGTACATATGTTTTTTAAGTTTACCTACACACTAATAAATGCCGATTTGGGATTATGTTTGATTGGTAGGGTCTATGAGAGCGAAAAATAGGTAATACAGACAACAAAAACACTAAGAATTACAGGCTAAAATAGGACTATAAAGACAGAGAGGGAGCGACGTGCGAGCGAGAGACACTGCTCGCCACTCCCACCGCCCGCGCTGCGGCCGACCGCCGCGAGACAACAGTGCGAATCAACCGCATAAATACAGGAACGTTTTAGCCCGAAATTCCCAATTCGACCACCTCTGGCAACCCGCCAGGGGGTATCAACACACTTAGACACAGACACCGACCTCGCCGGCGAGGTCGAAGGTCCCATAACACATAGTCAGATATTATTCGCTTTCGAGTTTCTTGCCGATTCTTCTCGAAGGTGTATTACGAATCGGCGGTCAGTTATAATAATCAATGAAAGGACACCTAGCCATTGTTCAGGGCCCCCTCGATCACTACTTAACGGTAGCGATCCAGGGGTGTTTAGTTCGTCACCCCCGTAATCAGACGGCCGTCCAAGCCGAGGGCCGTACCCCCTGGGTACCCTCGTGCGGGTCGTCTAAATTTTAACTTTGGCGTGCGCCTTCTGCGTCACGCATTGCGGCGGAGTGCTTGTAAGCGCCCGCCCCACCGTCCGGTTCAAGCTGTAGAGGCCAATAAGGCCAACAGCATTAGTCATTCCTAAAAAAAAAAAAAAAAAAAAAAACCCGAAATTCATTCCATCGCCAGCAGCCGTCGAGTAAACATCTCTACTAGAACTCGCTCTCAAGACCTCTCCAGTCAGGAACAACCCAGAGTCGGAACCCTGAACCAGGGCGACTTTTCTTCATCAACCCAGTGCCCGTTCCATCGACCAAACGAGCGCCATCGACCACGGTCGGTCACTTTCCGACTTCCGCCTCAGCTATACAGTCCACTAATCGACTGGTGGCTGGCCGAGCGGTGGCGCTCAGGAACAGCAGTAAGTACCAAAAAAATCTCTAAAAGAAAGATATTTAAAACAAAAAGATCTAGAGTTTTAAAAATAAGCTATTGAAAGAGTTTTTTTTTTAAATTTGTGTCTGTCTGTTTGTCTGTTAGTCTGTTAACGCATCACGTAAAAACTACTGGACCGATTGCGTTGCGATTGATTGCACTGTTGGATAGCTTAGGGTTTGACTTAAAAATTGGTGTACTTATTATCTCAATCCGATAAGTAGAAGCCGAGCAATCGATAAAACTATATTGGTATTTTAGGTCTTGGAATAGCAATTGAGTTCTTTCAACCTATAGAAATAGGCACGCGTGCGAAGCCACGGGTACAGCTAGTAAATAATATGTAATTAATGTAAACATGTACGTATATAATTATTATGCATTATTTAATTACATAGTTACATTTTACGTCCTTACCACTGTCTATTATGTGAACGATGTATACGCCTGTAAAAGGTGTACATATCGGAATGTGACTTTATGACTATGGTCATAAAATTGGCAATATGTTCTCGGCAATCTTTAATATGTACACTGTTGGCGTATCATAAATAAATAAATAAATATATAGCGTTACAACCTAGATGTCGCATTTAGGTTATTGTGAACATCGAAGTTGCAGGATGCTGCCCGGTACTATTATTTATTCAGTGCCGGTACCCCAAGCAGTACGTCTATTCTTTACTGTGGCATGAGGACAACATTTTTTATTTTTTTATGATTTTTATATGCTGTTGATCTATAACTGACCTCTACAGCGTCACCGGATGGTGGGGCGGGCGCGGAATCGCTCCGCCGCAATGCTTGACGCAGAAGGCGCACGCCAAAGTTAAGTTTTGGCCACTTGCTCAAGGGCACACAAGGGGTACGAACCTCGGTTTGGACCGTTACCATTTATTACGGGGGTCTGACTAAACACCCCTGGATCGCTAGTTTTAGTAGTGATCGAAAGGGCCCTGATGAAATGGCTGGAGCCCTGTGAATTATTTGGATAACTGACCACCTAACGTAGTCGGATGCCTGGACTACCGGCGCCGCGTCACAGTAGCGGCTATAAGCATCCTTCATGTATTGAAGGATCAGGGGAAGCTCGTGATCACTATGCAGGTCGATGTTCCTCTGATACTAGGGGGCATCTACTGCACTGCGGACGAATTTATTGTGTAAACTGTGAAGTTTTTCTAGGGAAATGCGGGAGGCGTGAGCAAATACTACAGACGAATATGTCATTATCAGTTGGACGCAGGTTTTGTAAAGTGTCAACTTATTTCTAAGGGACATTTTACTACGTCTGTCTAGGAGTAACGCGAACCTTGGTAGAAGGCCATATTTTTGTGGACGGTGCTGATATGCTCATCGAAGTTTGTAGCCGCGTTGGGCCTTATATACTGGACGTCGCCGGGTAGGAGACGGTGCGTGTGGGGATGCGGCCGCGTGTCTTTCCCAAGTTCTTTGTTTTTCTTAGTATGGCCAGTATGGACACACCAAAAGGTATCGATCACGTTGCAGTGCAGGTTAGGTTTTTTAGCTGCACACGGGGGCTGCGCTTGTCATTGATACTGTTTCTCTTAAAAAAACAGTCTCAATGACAAGCGCAGCCCCATCCAGCGAGAGACTTATCTCATTGCCCAGTAATTTCGCTGGAACCATTGCCCTTCAAACCAAAACAGAAATGTTTACACACCACTGCTTGGCGGTTGAATATCTGTCAAAGGTGTGGTACTAATACCCCAGGCGGACTCTTGTTTAAGAGGCCAATTAGTAACTACCACTACAAAACCTTTAAGCTGCAGATGGAACATATTTACCTGCCTACAAACCACAAAGATCTCCTTATTAGATAATTACAGAATGGTCCTATAATAGGGATTTAAAATAATAACACGTTATCTCTTGGTACATGAATTTATTTTATTTACATTACATAATATTTTTGCTCCATACTCTCAGTCACAAATAAATAACTGCGCAAAACACTCAGATCATTTATGAATATCATTATCACCAGCAAAAATTTACATACAATGAATTGCAATAACTAATTATTTTAATATACTTTAATATTCCCTCTGCCTCGTGGGTATAAGCTGCTTGACCGCTTCGAAATCCTCCATTTCAACATTTCATTGAAATGAAGAATTTTAAGCCCCGTTTTCACTATCAAGATCTCGCGCAGACACGACCGCGCTGCATTTGCTGTTGACTAGACAGAGTCATCACAACAATAAATCACATTTCAGCGAGCACCAACTATGCAATCGATACTGGCAAGTTCACAACACGAAACAATCATCCAGTTAAAACTCGTCAGTAAAGAGATTACCATTATCTGCGAACATAGCCCTCGGGCTACAATCGACCGCTGGCGCAGTTCGCTGCAAAGGTTGCATGCCTCGTAACTTCCTGCGTTCAAGGTGCATCTTTACGACTATTGGCCGACGAAATGCGATGGCGAGTTTTAAATACTACTTAAACACTACACTATTACTATGGCAGTATGCAGGAAATTAGAGAGCAGACAACATGAGTTTCATTTATCAAGCAGCTTGAAGATGGGCTGGCTGCGGCCTTTAGTGGCTCTTTTATCAATAATTACGAGCTACGGCTCAATACATTGGCAAGTTTAATAAATCCGAAGCACCTAAGGTATAAAATATCGGTGCTCCAGACACGTTAACTAATATTTAATTAACTAAAATGCTATAAATCTACAAAATGGCGTTATCTTTCCATATGTTAGTAGCGACAGCATACCATTAGTTAGGTATTTACAAACAAACATTGGGACACTCACAATTTTCTAGTATAACAATACAAGCGACCAGCGCATTAGGTACACTCACACACAAATTTATCTAATTTACATAAATTATAATACTCTATATTCAGAACCTAAGAAACAGACTTTTTAGTCTGATTTGGAACTAGATTTCTGCATTAGTGAAACAGACCTCTAACTGGGCCGTATTGGTTCTATGTTGTACTTTCGCGTAATGCTGGAACTTGGAACAAACTAATCAAAACTGAAACCATTTTATTTATTTCCGTTACAATTATTTCTAAAATTGTGACGCCTTTGTGAGATTGATTGAGAGACGCAACTTTTGCCAGTAGCTATGTATTGTTAACTGTAGGTATTATTTCGGCCGTCTCATCATCAACTGTTAGTTGTCTTACCAAAAACATAATAGCCAATTGCCGGTATCTTTATTTAAAAATTGCAGCAGCGGAAGTTTAGATCAGCAATATCCAATTAAACTGATCAGTACAAAATTTGAAAGTGTGCACAGCATCCACACGTGCAACGGGTGAACAGGTGTCTCCCGTGCCAACGTCCTTAGGCTCAACGGCACATGGAATCGACGATGATCATGGTGGAGTAGAGCGAGCAGCCGAGCGTGATCATGGTGCCCATGGCGATGGAGGAGTGGTACGTGCGGAACGTCTTCAGCACGCGGAGGTAGCGGGGGCAGTGTGCCAGCTCGCCGAGCACGAGCTTGCCCACCTGCAACAACGGAGGAGGAACATTAGGAAATTGTAGAGTTTCTCTACTACTTATAGTAGAATAGTCTAGCCCTTGATGGAAAGAAAGAAGCTAGAAAAGGATATTCCAGCTAGGGCCGGACCAACGAGCAACTAACCAGAAGAGTAGCAATGACATTTGGTTTGTACGAATTCAATTCTGCCAATTACAGTCTTGAACTAAAGCGCTCTGATTGGCTAAGCCATCGCCGGGTAGTTGCTGGTTAGTTGCTCGATGCGCCGGACATAACCTTATGTCAAATATTCCGTTCCTTGCTGGTATTGTGGTTGTAATTTGTGTAAGCTTCATGCGTAGGTCATCAAGAATGTTAAAAAGCATAAGTATATTTGTTGATTTATGTCATATTGTATGTTAAACAATTAGTTAACGTTTGTATTTAACAGTTCACTATTATTTTTATTTTCTTCATGCTATGTTATGAACTTTGGTGAAGATTATAAACCCGTACATTTGCGGTAACTTTTGTGGATTAAGGTGTCAAATAACACTATGAGTCTCTGCGGGTAAACTTTAACTGTATAGAAAAGACATCATTCATTGTTAGAATTCTTTGCCACCAGTTTAGTGTTTATAGTTAAAGACATCATTCATTGTTAGAGTTCTTTGCCACCAGTTTAGTGTATATAGTTAAAGACATCATTCATTGTTAGAATTATTTGCCACCAGTTTAGTGTTTATAGTTAAAGACATCATTCATTGTTAGAGTTCTTTGCCACCAGTTTAGTGTATATAGTTAAAGACATCATTCATTGTTAGAGTTCTTTGCGACCAGTTTAGTGTATATAGTTAAAGACATCATTCATTGTTAGAGTTCTTTGCCACCAGTTTAGTGTATATAGTTAAAGTTTAGACGCAATAGAAACCAGGAATAGTTTTTACTAATATAACAGAAATTGCGAGACGACGTGTTAAAATATCTATTTATTTTAAAACTGAACATTTCGTGTCGGACACGCATAGACTCAGGGTTCTGAAGCCACGATCCTAAGCTACCCAACTATGAAAACCGCATTGCATTAGATCGTGTAGTTTTTACGTGATATTCTAACAGTTGGTCTAAATTGGTCAGACTCTAGTCTAGAGTCAAGACTAAACTTCGAGTAGGTACTTTATGTCAGTTAGTAGATACCTAGGTATTGGTATCCTGTTTTAAATTATGTACGACTATCGAGAAAGTGAGCGTGACCTTTCAGCGGTAACTTTTCAACAGAAATGAAAGAAAGTCAAAAAGTATTCCGGTTCTTTGTATCATTTGTGAGGGTAATACGTATACCTACTTATTTTGAAATCGTTTGGGCTCGTCGCTTTCATTAATAAATTGAAATAAGTCGTAACAAAGTAGGGGTACTGGAAAGTGTTTCTAGAAAGAACAAATTAGAGCTTGAGTAAGTATTTCATTTACATTGAAAATATATTAATTAAATTAATTAATTTGACCACTAATTAATTTTGTTTTTTTTTACCACAAGCGGTGCACTGATTCAATATAAAAACCTTTAAATGATGCAATGCAAAGATTTACTTTACTGCACTCAGGGTTGGACTGGGCCGAAAGGGCCCGGGTGGCAACCCACAAGCCCGGGGCCCGGGGCGGGTTAATGGTATGAGTAGATGGGATACTATCGAAAAATAATGAAATACACAAATTATTAATTTTAACAACGATGTATATTATTGAGTAAATATTGTTCTTATACTTATAATATAACAAATCTGTTTTTTTTTTACTATGAACTAATCATATTAGGTACAGTTTTGTAACTTGATATAAATGAATTTTGAATTGAATTTCACGCATATTTCCATTTCGGGACAAGTTGGCGAGTGAGGTATGTATTTAGTAATTTTAGTATGCCCTTGTAGCAATCTGTGGCATGGTGCGGACCCTGCAAAAAGAAACTCACAATAGGTCCGCTAAGTATTGCTTACAGGGCCCTAGACATCGGGGCGCCCGGGTGAGGTTTTTTTAGTGCTAGAAATGGCTTTTAATATCTATCGCGAACCCTTACGCATCCTTTTTCGTATTTGTAGGTAGTGTATATGTGTTATAATACAAATTTTGAAAAATTTGATGTGCTCATACTTTTATCAGGGTAATTACAACGTACGTTACGTGCAATAATTAGGAAAGAAAAAAATAAGCAGTTATAATCGATCATCTGTGAGTGAAAAAACATTAATAGTAATATCAAAAAAGCGCGAGAGAAGCGAGCGCGAAATTTTTGAGCTTTTTCTAGTACATTATGACAGTGAGGAAACAATAATAACTAATAAACATAATAATACTTTTTATTGAAGGCCAGTGTTACAAGCGCGAAAACTTTATAAAAAGTCTCAGAACTTCATAATGGTCACAGAAAAAAAAAATTACATTAATGGAGTCCCTAACTACTAGCAGCATGCGAAAATATATAATAATACAAAGGCACTAGAAGAGAGCGCAAAAATATCGAAATATTAATTTACTAGTGGCTCTGTGAGCTGTAAGCCTCGCGCGTACAAACTTTTTTGCAATCTAAAAGTGCACAGTAGCGCCATCTAGTTACCTTATTGTAAAACTAACATTAACAAACAAGGTGCTTCATCAATCCCTACCTAGTGGGGAAAGGGCTGATTCCACTGATAGAAACCTAAAAGTGAGAAATTTACTGCATTTTGAGGAGCTATTCTGCTTATCACTCTAAAGATCCTCATCAAATGTTCACCAAATTTCAATGAGACCAGTTTAAAGTTACCTTTCAAATAAAAGAAAGAACCATCGATATTGGATTCAAAAAGGCGCAGATATTGAGTAGGCCTCTTTTTGCAGGGGTATTAATCCATGAGTATAATAAAAAAAACGGGCCCTAGCCTACTTTGGCCCCCTCCGTACATACCACCTCGCTGCCCGCAAGCCAGGCCCGTAGCGGGCCCGCACAGGCTAGGGCCCGGCTGGCAAACGCCACCTCGACTATGTGGCCAGTCCGACGCTGACTGCACTTACTTACTAGGTTCTGAATTTGTGGTTATTCGATATAGTTTAGGGATATGTAAAGTTTTTTGAGATTGCTAAGAGTGCTGGCAGATTTGAGATTGCTAAGAGTGCTGGCAGATTTGAGATTGCTAAGAGTGCTGGCAGATTTGAGATTGCTAAGAGTGCTGGCAGATTTAGAAAAAACTACTATGACTTGAATTTATCGCGCCAGGATATTAATGATTTTATACTGATAGAATTGAACTCGCACCCGTTCTTTGCGTTCGTGTCGTGCTTCTAAATTTATTAACATATAAATAACTAGTTGCGCCCGCGGTTTCACCCGCTTGGATTATGATGATGTACTTATAATAATGATGACGAAAAGTAGCCTATGTGTTAATCCATGATATAAGCTACCCTGGTACCAAATTTCATCCATATCCGTTCAGCCGTTTGTGCGTGAAGGAGCAAAAACATATACATACTTCTAAAGATAAAAGTTAGATGGCGCTAATCGGTTTTTATGAATTTTATGACGTTTTGTATGGACTGTCCGTTTTAATGTACGGAGTTCTGCATCACGCATAGGAAGTTTTTCGCTCGCTAAGAGACTATTCATTTTTAAATCTCTAAACTGTAATTGGCCTGTCAACGACAGTGGCAACACTTCCCTGATTTATAATATTATTAGTGTGATTACGACATCGAATCCAACTCTATTGAACAACATTCGACGTAGTTCTAGACGCAAGTTTCATCATTTTCCATGTTTCATAATACAGACAGTGTTAGCAGATTGTCTAGCATGGAGCTAGTTGCGTCACCACCTCGTCACCATAATCGACTTTGACCTGACACACCTACCTACTAATCAAACCAGCAGACGTTGACTTAGCAACAACGCTCAAGCCGTGATTCACACGAGTGTGGGAGACATTGGAGAGGGTGTCAGGTGGCCATATTGTGTAACGATTTACTTTTAAAACACCTTTGTTTGGATGGATAGTGCTAATTTGTTAATATTGTCATAGGTAGGCGTCGGTAGGTACTTTATTTTAACTGTAATTTAACTCTCATACGATGAGACAAATGATTAATTTAAGTTTAGGCTTTTAGGCTACCTACGAGTACTTTTAGGCTACCTACGAGTACTTTTAGGCTACCTACGAGTACTTTTAGGCTACCTACGAGTACTTTCATTTATTATTACTTTTGTACCAATGTGATCGATAACAATGAAAAATCCTATTATAATTAATGCGCAAGTATGTATGTATGTTAGTGTGTTAGTGTGTATGTTAGTGTGTGTTCATTACCACTCAGCACTGAGTCTGCTGAACGAATTTTAATGAAATTTGTTAAGTACATATGTAAATCTAGGTCCTAGGCTTCAAGCAAACAACCAACTCTGTTTAAATTGGTGGTGTTCTCGAAGTTCCTTGGATAACATGGTGGATACATCATCATCATCATCATCATCATCATCATCGTTGGTGAAATCGCAAGGGGCAGGTACCTATTTCAAAACTTTCTGAACAAACGATTCTGTTCATCAGTTTTGGACATATAAACACAATTTTGAGGCATAAACACTAAATAAATAATAGTACAAGGATTATATCTAATTAAAAGTGGGGGAAGATTAGGTACCATGCAGTTCCTCAATCATAAATTAAGTGCAACGCACATAATTCGCCTTCTGTGGCCTTAAAATATATTCGCTATCGCAGGGACGTTTGTGTCACATGTTAGCAGTGACTACCATTCCCGCTTCAATCTGCGTGTCTCTCTATCTTTGTTGTTGATTCACGAACGGTGTTGCTGTGTGGGTAAGTTTGTCTGTGGTTGTATCTAGTCCAGTTTTTGTTTACGCAATTTTAAAGCGTGCATTATCTTCCCGCCTAACTAGATCTATGTGTTGAGATGAGAGTTTTTTATATACTGCATATTTTGCTCTTGATTAAAAAGGGTAAATGCTACATTTACCCTTTTTATCTACCGTACTGATTTACATGAACAACAGATAAGTAAATCGTAAAGTGATATATCGTGATTTTGCTGGACATTACCATGATTGATGATGATAGCAAGTTCATGAAATTTTTCTAACTATCAGATAGTAAAAAAAATATTTTTATTTTAATATTATGTCACCGTTATTTTTATTAAATGTCTTTATATCAATGTCCAAACGTAAGAACAGCCTCTAATAAGACCACCCTTTCTCATCCCGCGGGTGCTGTGAGAACTAGCAAACGGAATTCATGTTTTCGAGCAGGTCGCTCGCCTGATGGTAAGCGTCACGCCTGTCCAATACATTTGCAGTGCCATCCAGTAATTTGGTTGCAGAATCTTGCGCATCACTGCACTGTTTGTTTACTCAGCAGGTTGAATATCTGACAAAGGTGTAAAACTTTCAGTCTTGCGTAAGAGGCCTACCACTACATGGCCAGCCGAATTTTCCTGTGTATTTTCACCAAATACTGCAATCACCAAGACGCCTACCTATTGTGGTTATTATCATAACTTAAAAATTTACGAGAAGCATAAATTACAAATTTAACTAACGCCTAACATAAATTATAGTTAAGAATCATCTCGGTCACATCAGCATTCGTCTGGCAGCTAAGATGCCACAGACATAGACATACAGATACAAATACACATGTTAAACTACACATTACACATATTACACCCCTCTTTTTGCGTCGGGGGCTTAAAATGTCCCTTATAATAGACAAAAGGCGTAAGGCGCGCTCAATAGTGCGATGTCCAACAGTGCCCACAAACATAACCCAATAATACACTCGTAAGATCGCGATCTTCAGTCATGATGGAATAATTTATGTGCCTGGGCATTGAGAGAAAGCTAAGTATCTTAGCTAACATGGTCCATGGTCGTGGTTCCTGATTCCGTAAATAAAATGAATCTTAGGGATCAGGCTTTCATTTTTTTACCACGTTACCACTTTGTCTGTCTGTCGTTCCGGGTGGAATCTTTCAACTCAAATTTCGAGTACTTTCCGATTAGCTATATATCAGGCTGAAACTTTGACGGTAGCTTACAACTCGATGACAATGTATTTATAAAATAAAGTGGTTTTTAGAATTATTTTTTAATCTACATTTACTGCTTTTGTTTATCCTACTTAGTGAGTAAAAATCATTTAAAATGGAATCAATGTGTATAAGGATATTGTGTGTGATTATGGTTGAATTAAGTAAAATGAAGAGTGATTTTGTCTTGAACATGCATTGTTTTGTTATCCTTACTGTCTAAAAATCTACCACGGCGGATCCAACCGAAACGGATACCTACAGTTTGGTGGCTCAGATCGAAATTTTGTTTTAATAATAAAATAGTAGTGGATTATTGTGGGGTGATAGAACGGAATAGAGTTTATGTACGTATCTGTGGATCTATGGGCGAGAACGTAAGAGATGTGAAGTTTTGTGGTGATATTTACCTCCTGGCCGCCTCCCGCAGCCTCCTCCATCTGAGTCTTCACGTGCTTGGCGCGCAGCATGGGCCGCACCAGACGCAGGCGCACGTAGCACTCGATGCTGAACACGGCTAGCAGCAGCGCTAACTGGAAAAGAACACAATGCATTTAGTACATGCCGTATCGACGGTATACTAGAGCAAGTTGGAATCCAACGATACCGGGTTCGGTCCTAGACACCGTACTGATTACTTTTCTAGGTTATGTGCGAGTTTCCATCGCTCCGTGCTTCGGATTACGTTAAGCTGTCATTCCCTGCAGTTGTTGATTATAAGCAATGTCAGAGATCCTCGGCGACATGACATACTCTGACACCAGAGGTCAGGACTACCTCATACGACAAGCAAGCAAGTACATGCCAATCTAGCTTGAGTGTAACGAGTGGAGTTTAACCTTCCTAAAATAGACCGCTGAAAAAACATGTGATTGTGAACAATACGTGACTTTTAATAAATTTTTAAAAATAAAATTCAGTTTCCAGGATATCACAGGTACGATTGTTTTTTATAGTTATGGAATCCCAATTTTAGAGCTACCTACTCGTATTATAGTAACGCATATGAAGTAGGCAGATAGAGTTGAGAAATGCTAATCCATCATAAAGTGAGGTAGGTAAGAGAAGGTACGTCAATTTTGTTGGAGAATAATTCGTAAGCTTTTTGTGCCAAGTTCTCTGATTTCCGGGTTTGAATAATAAATGAAAAATTATGTCTACAGCTAGTATAATAATTCATATTCTTCATTAATAGGACCTTGCATTTACTTTATCCGAGATTGGCATTAAAGCATTATTAAGCGTCAATTTAGTGTTAAAGACGTTGTAATATTCAAAAGAATATAACATGTTTAATGATTCTGGCAACTCGCTAGAGTCAAGGCTGTATGTACCATCTTTTATTTTGAGAAGTAATTTGCAATGTATTGAAGAATAAGATTGCTAAAATTTGCAATCATATTTGTACATTGAAACATGTATACTTAATCAATCATTATTGTATGAGTTTGTAAGTAGCGTTTGGAAATAATAATAGGTAGGTACCTAGTTGATGATCCATACGAACGAATTATTGTACCTAGTAGGTACCTATAATATACATCTAGACATTCTGGTCTCAGGACACTTGGGTTTCATCAAAATGGCAGGTATCAGTGCACAGAAGGAAAGATAGGTCCAGAAATGGATAACTTCCTGGATTTGTTTTAATTAAGCTTCCTTATGTCACGTTTTTAGCTTAGATAATTATCAACAAGGCATTTTGTTCATTACTCAAATATCTTTATATTTTGGCTTTTTAATTACCTACGTACGTATTTTGAATGATCTGTATTAATCGATATGTTGTCGAAAGTAAGTATAATGCAATTAAGGCGAAACCTTGGAAGTAATGAAATCATACAGGTACCTATTTATTAACGCAAATAATGTCTAATTCTCTTTAGGTATCTACTTCAAATTATATAGTTGAAACTACAGAATACATTAATATTTCAGTCATACCTAGATAAAGGTTAAAACGATTTATTGGAATAAATTGAGTACTTAACTTACCTAAGTAATTAATATGGTCTTTCTGGAATAGTTTTTTAAGTCAATAAGTTGATAATAACTAAGAAAGGTATAATTATGTTTAATTAATTGTTAATGCGTTAATTGCAGAATATCTTTTGGCGCCACACGTTTTGCTTAAATAAGATAATGTACCTACTTACTTAATTTTAACACTTACCACTTATTATAAGCTTTTATTTAATTAATAACTGTCCTAGCATGTGACCATGAACTTTTCAGGTAAACAGACCATTTAAAGATTATGGTCACTTACGCGTACTTATCGAGAAAGCTTATTTTACTCGTTTTATTACAGTTTAGTTAATGTATTCCAGTAAGTGTTATTTAACTTGATGCCACAGTAAACCAAAACAGTTCGACAGCTGATAATGGAATAACTTTAAACAACGTAATTTTAATGAAAAATTGGGTAATAAGTATTTCCCCTTATTCTACTAATATTATAAATGTAATAGTAGTATGTAGTATGTATGTACATATGTTTGTTATTACTGTGCTGAAACGGCTGAAAGGATTTTGGTAAAATTTAGTATATAAATACTTAAGATCCTGGAACACATATATATACATAGAAGCTTCTATGTATATAGGTGCACTTACATAATACTTTTCAGCATAGAAGCTTCTATGTATATAGGTGCACTTACATAATACTTTTCAGCATCATCATTGTTCACGCGCATTGGGGGCGCAGTTAGCTTGTTTGGTGTAAAATTAATAAAACAGCTATTCAATTTTTGAAACTTAGCCCCGAAGTACTAAGTTATACTATTAGTGATTTTGTGGTGTACATATTTAACTATTTACTCATAAGTGTATCATAGAAAAGCTCTTTTCTATTATGTAAAGGCACGGTTTTCACTTTTGTGAAGCCTTGTAAAAACATACCTGTATCCAGCAGGTGTCCTCAAACTTGGTAAGAGACTGCGTGCGGAAGTATGCCAGCAGTGCCAGCAGGCTCATGGCGGCGTTGAACGCGTAGTACACGGGGAACAGCACGGTCTGCACTCGTCCGAACTCGTGCCGCGGCAGGGAGAAGTACAGGACGATCCCTGGGGACAACACGAATACAATGTTAGCCTACTTATTCAGGCTAGGATAAATACTTTCATTGGCGAATAGTAAAATTCATTATTCTGAATTGTCACTGTGAAAAAGTGTGTACTATCGTTTCAGAAAGCTTATTAACAGGAAATCTATACTTATATAATAGCACTAGCTGTGCCCGCGGCTTTGTCCGCGTGGTCAAAATTAATGGGTATTTTTGGAACCCTACCACCTACTACTTTGTAAAAAATAAAAGTGGCCTATGTTACTCCTTATAATATCAGCTATCTTCCAGCGAAAGTCCCATCAAAATCGGTCCAGCTGTTTTTCATATACATTTACTAAAATGCTGTTATTTTGACATTACAAACAGACACTTCAATTTTATTTATTTGTCTAGATCTAGATTAAGTAACAAAAAGTCTGTGAGGCACCTACAATGAAGGTAAGAAAAAAAATGGTCTGACTGAACAAGAATAAAAATAAATAAACTGGTGTCTGTCTGTTTGTTCGCACATCACGTAAAAACTTCTGAACTGATTGCAATGCAATTTTCACTATTGGACAGCTTAGGATCAATCTCAATCTGATGAGTAGAAGTCGAGCAACCGGTAAAAAAACATTTGACGGCTGAACGAACTTTGATGATATTGGTACTTTGGTTCTGGAATAACACAGGATCTTTATATCCCAGAAAAATTACCACGCGGGCAACGCCGCGGGCACAGCCATAAAATTAAATATAGGTAGGTACCGACGTATTCTGTAATTTTTTTGGCATTATAAGATTGTAGAATGCTACCTCAGGCTTTATTTATTTGTGATGATTATAATAATTGTAAACAATTTTATGGCCTCATGTTCAAGGCAGGCTCGATCTATTGCTAATATTAGATATAGAAGGCTCTTTCAAGGTTTGAGATTTCACCGGCAGAACCACCACAGTACCTGCAGTAGGTATTTGTATTTTTGAAACCTAAGTACAATCAACTATTATTTATTCTGTCCTACAATGTTAGTTAAGTTATCTAGGCTTCTACTTTAAATACCTACCTTACTACCGTCATTTCCTACGTTTCAAATAGTACAAGACCATAGATAAATATTTATCTATGACAAGACAAAAATTACTTTGTCAACAGGAACTGTGAAGGAAGCTAGAGGTCAACTAAATCACGCCGAGAACCTTGGAACATATTAAAGTATCATTATCAATAACATAGGTAAGTACATATACCTAATATACCTAAGTACGTCATGGAATGTCAGTCACTATCAATTTTTGAACTATTGAGAACCTATAAAGAAGAAGACAGGTAGATATATATGTATTAGAATAAGAATAAAGTTCCAAACAAAGCGTTAGAACATATCCGTTAACAAGCCTTTTAGTTTTAGCGAAGTTGTGGCGCGGTTGGTAGAGTTCTGTCTGCTGAGTCCCAGGTTCGCATCCGGGGTAAACATTTGTGCGATGAACATATAAATGTTTGTGCTCGGCTCTTGGATGTTTGTAGAGTATGGAAGTGTGTGTCACTGCATCACAAGGAATCCTAGTGGCGGGTTATGAACGTGTAAACTATATTTAATGCATGACGATGTCATCGTTTTCCAGCCTAAATTTTGGCTTTGACCTCGAGCAATTATTTATTCACACTAAATTCCTTGCAGAAAACGTGTGACGTCATTACGACAAATTGTCAAACGATTCCAAGAAGATATCGTAACGCCACAGAATAAATAATAGTACAAGGTAACGCGACGCGTTACGTGTCTGAATGGTCGTAGCGAATAAGGGCCCTGACCTAGTCCAGACCACAATTTTTAAGGATAATCAACCAAAAACTATCGCTAAGCTGTTTGATTTATTTAACTTTTGTAATAAATCGCAATTTATATTTTCGAACAAGATGTCCATACCACTTTTACCTACTTACGTAAATCAAAGACGAAGTGTTTCGCATAAACTTACTTATCTTTTATTTTCCTTTTAAAAGATCTATAGGTAAGCCGCTTTTAAAGAAAAAGCATGTCAGATAAAAAACGAGCCTTTTAGCAGCAAACACTTATTAAAATGATATCACAAAAAATAACTCAAATTAGAAAAAAAGGAAGGTTCTCGCCGACTTTTTGTTTCTGCAGGTAACTAATGCGAACTCCAAGATAACAATTTCACAAAATAAAAATATGTACTTAATTAGGAGGCGGTCAAGGCTCATTATCCAATACCTCCAAATAAATACATTTCTCATCTCACTTCAAATTACAAAATTAGCAGAATACAAAATCTTTATGTTTTGTTTCATGGGTCGTCTTGTTAGCTTGAATGTGCTTGTTAGTGAGGACTTGTACCATTATTTATTCTGTGGTGTGGTCTATATTTATGGGTCTTTTTTTTGGGTAAGTAGATATATCCTCATGGATAATCTAAGTATTATTGTGTGCACGACATAATATCGTTGTTATTTTTTACAAAACTCTTCTCTTTTCAACGGGCATTCGTCTACATAACCTGAGAATTACGGAAAACAGCTGGTTGTTCAAATTTTTTTAACATTTCGAATGTTAATTTCTGTTTTTAAATCTTATTGCTCCCACGGCCACGTTATTAGGATACATTACACAATTATTCGAAGAAGAACTAAACTGAACGCGTCCGCATTGCGTGCGTGTAGGAACGTTGACAACAATAATTAAAGTCCATTTAGGGTGGTCGTGCACTGTACTGCCTGAGTACATGACTACAAATAGCTTTTAGCTAGATATTTTCGGAAGCTTCATTATTGTATCACGCTATGGGTTTGCAGTCTCGACATAGAATGGTATTCTTTACAACTGAAATCTGTCGTAAACTTCAGATATTTGCTAGTCTTTACAGAGACAGATGACAATCGTTAGCTTTGAAAGTTTCTGTCAGAAGCTATCGATTGTCATCGGTATCTGTAGTGTAGAAGCAAATATCGCAAATATCGGACATTGCGACTGATTTTGGTTGTAAAACAATAGCTATCTATATTGAGAGTGCAGGCTCTGGTCGTTGTCTGTATTGCAACGTGAGTCCAACCTACAGCGCGAGTGACAACTGATATTGGACGAAACAATGCACGACCACCCTTGCTGATTATTTGCTCTCGTGTGTAAGACCAGTTTTTGCACATCCAATATTCTTTTGTAATAATTTGGAAGTCGCATCACAGTCCTTTTACCTAAGTAACCGTTTGTGAATTCTTGCTTTTTTAATTTAAGCATGAAGTATTATTTCATTATTCTGTGGTATGGGCTATTAAATCAAGACAGTATTTAAATTTGTAACTTTAAACTTTCGCAATTCGAACACATAGTTATATTATAAACGAGACTTGATTGCGCGTCTTCTCGTGACCACGATCAATGCAACTTGATCGAAACGTCGAGGTAAATAAAAATTAAGTATTCAGCGCGATTAAGTCCTGTTTAAATATATAACTAAATATTTACATTGTGTATGGTCTTATTTTTGTAATTTTCTACTGAAAATGGGTTTTCCTTAAACTGGTTTGTGGAGTGTTCAATTCAAAATTGACACAGATGAGTTTTAATCAAAGTTTTGTTAATTGTATCTACTCGATGCTTTGAGCACACATTGGTTATGTGCTCGTAGACTCGACGTGTGGAGCTTTCTCTTCAAGTGTTGTATAGAAGAATCTTAGTATGTAAGTACCCACTTATTTAGATTAGACAGCTGTGTATGTTAGTACAAGTAGGTGGTCTCGAGAAAATGTAGTGGCATCTGATCACTATGTATGTATGGTTGGATTGTACGGCAAACTTAACCTACTTCTAGCGCCATATCGTGCAATTTTAATAACATTATATGTATGTAGTTATGCTTATCATGGGCAGTAATAGGGCCTATACGCTTTATACAAAAGAAACAAGACATAATCGAAAGAGCTAAAAAAAAAAAACGACTGCGAACAAAACTAAAAGGAGGCAAAAATTTAAGTGAGACAGTTTGCTAGACAAATTTAAATCGTTATAGATCCTAAATGGTTATACAAAATGATAAGAGAATCCTAGAGATAATTTTCAAATATCTATTCAATGATACCCCACTTAATATAGTTCGTCTACTTTTTTCTATTTCTCGGTATAGCGTCTAGTTGTTGCCATATTGAATTTTGATTACTGTCAAGTGACATTCACAAGATTAAGACAAATTGACTGACGTAAGAATCATCAAATTTGGCCCACACGTTTGGTCTATATGTACCACAATGGAACAAACATACACATATAGTCTGATAAACACATTACCCCCCGCGCAGTCAGGTAAAAATAGTCCGTTAAGTAAAGTGACTCAGGGTCGCGTGTGACAAACCTGAGATGAGCGTCATCCAGACTTGCGCACCAAGGTGAGTGGCCACAGCGGTGACGTAGAGCGCGCGCCAGCCGCGCACGTTGCCCGAGGACCCGGGTCTGCTCAGCCATACTAGCAGCACAACTACCGCTAGGGCCACGTGGAAAGGCTGGGATGTTCGTGTGGCGATCCTGGGGACAAATATATTTTATTAGTTTCTTAGTCTGACGTTTCGGTCGGGTTACTCTCACTCTTTCATAAATTAAGGATTATCAAAAAATTAATACATTTTGTCTTTTTTTGTCCTTGAGATGGGTCCTAATCCAAGAGACAAGAGACCAGTCTGGGTAAATTTTTCTTCAGTTTCACATATCCGATATTGAAACAAGCTTGCTTATTTTGTTTTACTGAAATAATTAACATAGCGAGACAATCGTGGAACTCAGTTGTGATGGTTTTAAACAACAGAAGTGCTCTAAAATCATTTCTTCGCAGATCAAGTAGGTATCGAAGTTATAAGTTTTAAATAATTAATTAAACGTATAGTCTACCACGCTTATTATTGTAATCACATATTTGTTTACCGCAGAAGAGTCATCGCACACTTACTTAGTTAACTTAAATTGATCTAAATTGTTTGTATATTTATGTAAAGAAATGCATATTGGTAGGCCACGATAAAACCACAGGATATAATGGAATACATAAACACATTATTTAACATGTGTTAGCGTGTCTATAACAATAATAACTAACAAAATTACTAATTAGACTGCGGTTCTATACAAATATATATCCTTCTCAAAAAATAAATTATACATAGTGAAAATTAGACAAACTGTACCTATTCTACTTTGAGGCAAGTCCTTGGCGATAATGAAATGCTCTCATTGCGACGTTTGTCAAGAGCCTGTCTAGAGCCTGTCTAGAGCCTGTCTAGAGCCTGTCTAGAGCCTGTCTAGAGCCTGTCTAGAGCCTGTCTAGAGCCTGTCTAGAGCCTGTCTAGAGCCTGTCTAGAGCCTGTCTAGAGCCTGTCTAGAGCCTGTCTAGAGCCTGTCTAGAGCCTGTCTAGAGCCTGTCTAGAGCCTGTCTAGAGCCTGTCTAGAGCCTGTCTAGAGCCTGTCTAGAGCCTGTCTAGAGCCTGTCTAGAGCCTGTCTAGAGCCTGTCTAGAGTACGGAGTAACATTTATTAGGTATTCTGTAGTAATACGCTGTTGTCTATGTTTTTTTTGTTCTAGATGGAACTGAGTGACGTCCAACCTTAGAGTAAGGTACATTTTCCCGTGCGTTCCGCTTGAGGTGTTATGTGTATTTCACCCGCCAGCCTCTATACCTAAGCCATCCCAACACCTGTTTGGTTATGCGCCTTAACATACCTGCTCTAGTGAAAAATATGGTGGTGGTGGTGAAAATGAACAATACCACAAATATAATTATGAAAATGTGTCTACCAAGCCATGTGTTTAAAAAACATTTAATTTTTAGAATCACCATTTCGCTGATTCTACTACTAGACTCCAAGTCTGGGCGACTCAGGCAGTCAATGGGCAATAATAGTATTGGTTAAAATTTGTCGTAGTAGATACCTAACCATGTAGCCGATATGTAGGTAGAGCAGACTTCCGTTATATAGTAGCAGTAGAAGGTGAGTATACTTAGGTATATAGTATTTTTACCTATCTACAAAGGAAGTCAGTGAGCGGATTTTACAGAAAATGAGAAGTAACGAATTTATTGTAAAAAACCCAACGTCACAAAATAACTAATCTCAAAGTACTGTTAATTTGTTAGTAATTAGATATTGTTATTTTGTTACTATGCACAACTCCACGTGTAAGTAAACGGCTCTAACCGGGTGTGTCGCGACGTCACCTGTTTGCGTTTTGTATTTGCACTTTACTCGTGAGGTTTTGATTACGGTGACCGATTCTGATTAGGCCGGTTAGGTACCGAGAGACAACTGTAGGTACCTAACTTTCACGTCACAAGCGATATTTATCTTAGTAATTGTCATAACTTAAGATAATTGTACGTTGTCAATGATTACCGATTATTTATTGTGTAACCAGTTTATAATAGGTACTAGAGATAAGAAAGATACCACGTGGTCGTGTCACCTAGATGTTTTTAAATTACTTTGCTTTGATAACAAGTAACAACACTCAAAATGTTGATGATAAGGTTTGATCTGTTTTATAGTCTCTTTTATTTGATGCAATTTGATGATTGAATTTATTTTATTTGATTCTGTATCGATTAGGCCTAAAGTACCACGACCTAGAGTACCTACTTATATTATTATACTATACTTACACCAAATTTCCTAAAATTTCGTTCAGCCGTTGAATTATTGTTTTTTACGATTCCTCCGCTTCAGTTTCGATACTTCGATACTTCGATGATGAAATCGAAACATAATTCTTTATGTTTCGATTTCATCATATTGAGATTCCTAAACTAAGTTATTCAAAAGTGGAAACCAGTGTAGGAGTTTAAAAACGATGTGAAAACACAGACAGGCAGGCACCATAATATGTTATTGTCGTATTCCCTTGAACAATATTTTTAAAATTATCTTTATAGTACAGTTTTTATAACTTCTTTATCATAAAGTATAGATAGATGTATTAACAAGACATTTTTTTACAGCGTTGCCTGTTTTTGTAACAATTTAGAAATAGAACAGCTTGTTTAATTTCAGTTACTTGCAACAGTCTATTTTGGAATATTTGTATTTATTATAACAATCAGGCCACTTTACAAATATTTACGAGATGAATGCGTGAAAGCGAATGCACTTGGCCAAAGATGTGGTTGGCTCCCGGCCACTAAACTCATATGACAGACTATTCTTGGCCTAACGATGCTTTTTGTTTTCTTATGTCACCTGATGGTTGCTATGATTCCCTTCATTCATAAGTATGTTGAACCACACAGTTTATCTATGGAGATTACCCGGGTATCCCCAGGCGACGTTGCAGTTGAGTTCTGATAGATGAGCATAAGTTAGATGATAGATGAGGTTTTTGAGATATTATCGCAACATTCCCTTGGTCAACAATTATATTATTACTAGCGACTCGCCCTGGCTTCGCACGGATAGCTAAGGATTTATTTGTACACGATTCTATACCTGTTTTGATTGAAAAATTTGTACAAGAAACGGTTGTTGTGATATATAATAGCTAGACATACAGCTTCGCGGTCATTTTTGTGGGTAATTATGAGTACTATAAACATGTGGTACCTACACTATTTTATGTATCATCAACATTTTTTGCACGCCAAATAATGGCTTGTATATGGCAATATTTTGATGCCCTGGGTTGAAAATAAAAGAAGAACACTAATATTATAAAAAGAATAGATTTGTTTTTGTATGTTTGTTTGTTTGTAATGGATAAACTCAAAAAATAACGAAACGATTAAAAAAAATTGACACTTATAGAAGGCTACATTCAGCAAGTAACATGGACTACATTTTATTTTTCAAAAAGTTTGAGTTCACTACTAAAATTGCAATATAAATTATTTTTAAAGCTACATTACTTGCATACATGTTACTTGCTGAATGTAACTTTCTATAAGTGACATAATTTTATAAATCGGTTCATTATTTTTTGAGTTTATCCTTTACAGACAAACAAACATACAAAAAAACAAATCTTTTCTCTTTATAATATTAGTGTAGATCAGATAATGTAGGTTTAAGTTGTTTGTCATCATTGGATTATCAACAATTTAGTGTCCGCCTGTGTGGCTCAGAGTGTTCTCATAGCAGACCTCAACAGTCTCATCCTAGGACTAGCATGTTACAATCTTAACCACGTCGTCACTTAACGGTTAAACACTACCTAGCCTATAAACAATAAAAAAGTCTCAATGTTCTATTTTTCGCCAGTTTCGATAAGCGTCCTCGATTGCGAATATCGCTGGTTGTTATCGGAAGGTAATACTGCCGACGTGCCGTGGCCCACGTCTGCCATTGTGACGATAGGCTTCCACACGCACAGGAAATGAAGCTGTTGAAATCAGTCAACAAGGAACTAATGCTGACAGATAATGAGCCGAAAGAGGCGGAAAGAGATTATATATGCTTTGAAATCAATTCAAAAAAACAACGTTCAACGAGGAGTTCGCTTGGAAGGGCAAATGATAAGCTGAAGATGGCATAACTACAAGCTAACCGTACGGAAGTAGATGCAAAGAGTTTTCTAGAAAGTCTTATACAAAACACTGAGGTCATTTAAGAATGAGCATTAATTTGGAATAGTTTGATGTCATGTTGACCAATCAGTTGTTTACTTACCTACATATAACAAGAGCTAAAAGTACCAGAGATGCACAGCAAGTTAAAAAACTTGTAAACAGATACATACATTAGATAGTTAACTTTCAATGTGGATCCTGATAGTAAAGGACAGGAAAGGTTTTTATCTTACATTGTACGAGTTACTAAATTATCGTTACTGGCCAAAGATTACTTTGGACGTAAGCATACTAAACCCTGATAAACAAAAGTAAGATAAAAGGGACGTGCGTGTGAATCTCTGGCTTCGAGTTCAACATGTTTTTGTTATTCAGTTTTACTGTTGTTTTTTTCATGTCAATATGTCAAAACAAGGATTTTTTGAAATAAAGACATCTAAATGCATATTGGCATCAAAAATATTACCAAAGTGATAGAAATCTTCGAATTTTAAAAGTCAAGACATTGTGTAGTATGTGTGGTTTGTAAAAAAGGTGCCGCATGCGGCAATCAATTTTACGGGCAGGAAAAAACAATGCCTTTGAATAATTCAACTTCGGCTGCTTCCAGCGGAACAAACATTTTTGTATTCGTATTTCGTCCGACTTTAAATTCGGCATTGGACTTGAACTTGCGGTGAGACCGCGAGCACATTTGTATCTATATATGCTTGTTAACGTCTACCTAATAAGTCTGTCTAGTTTCTCTACAAAGCATTCGGGCCAAACAATAGTACATTTATAGGAAATAGTATTGTAAGAAAACATAAACAATTAAACGGAGCTATCAAGCGTTAAAAATTAACAACCACTATGTTTAGTTACTACTCTGGAAAACAAAAAATATGATGAATATCTGTGGATAAATCTTCAATTTCGTCTGAGTTCAAAATGTGGTTGTGTCTCAGATGGAATGTAATTTCATTTGAGACACATTTATTCGATGTGTTGGATAATAATATAATAATAATATATCCAGGACAATTTACACCAATTACCTAGCCCCAAACTAGAATACCCTGTATTATGGGTACTAGATAACGGATAATGATACATAGATACGAATATTACATCCACGACTCGGAAACAATCATTTCTGCTCGTCACACAAATGATGGACATTCATTTATTTACATAATTAGGTGAGTGTTGATTATTATTTTATCAATAAAAGGAAATTGCAATCAACAAGGCACACGCATTTGACACGTTCAAATTCCGTTAGATAATAATCTTTCGAACACGTACATTTATCGGTAGATTTAACACCATTTAACTTGTCAAATATCAATGAATAACTGTATAGTTGGGTTTATTAGTTACTTTTTGAGTACTATGACTTGACATAATTGGGTCATATTATTGAAATCGAAAGTTAATTTAGTTTTAATTTTCAATGTTTCCAAGAAGTGCCGCGGATATTTTAAAGAGATTTGAAAAATAAAGTTGTTTATGATATTGTTGTTTGTTTGTCGTATGCGATAGTGATGGCCTTTGGTGTCAGAGCTTGTCAGGCCACCCGAGAGCTTTTGACGTAGCTTAACTACTACTATTATTAAATAACAGCCAGAACCAACAGTTTATCGTCTCTCCGAAGCATGAGCGAAGAAAAACCACACCTAAGAAAAGTCATTCGTGCGGCCTAGGCCCGAACCCAATATCATTGGATTCTATGTTACTACTATTGAACCAAAAAGCTGCAATCACTTAAATAATAAATGATAACAAATTGTCAAAACATTTCACTGGTCTGGCTCATTCTCTTTGATGCATAGTTTTTCAAGTTAAAGGAGAAAACCAAAATTCATGTCTTCTCTTTCGTTTTTTATCAAATTTAATCAGCAAGCGCGGAAATTGATGGCGTTAATGACAGCGTCAACTAGAGTGACAAATTGTTATTGATTGACAGCAGTAAGAAATAAGGCAGTAATGTGATGTCCGTAATGTGTTATTAATTAACCGCTTTCGCGGATAAATTCTGCCAATTAGCCCGGCTACTATTATTTATCGTTAATCACAAGCTATAAGCGTCTTGTATAAAATTATGTCAGTAAGATGTGGTTTCTCTTTAGCGCCTTTAATGTGTGGTCACAATCATTAGTGGTCAATAAATGGAGTTCGTATGATAATGACGGAAATAAATAATGATTAATAACTATAGCGAAGTTATTAGTCATTACCGTACCATAGAATAAAATATAGTAGTCGCAGCGGATCTTTGTGGTTGTGAAGTTAGGCTCTATGAACGATTGTGCAGGTACTGATGTGAGGATAAAACAGCAAAAGTAAGAGCGAGGTAGAATACGTGAACAACGTAAGCGACTGAGCGATGTAGTTATACAATGCTATCTTCATCTTCAATATTAGGATTGCGCCTGAAACTTGCAGGTTGCCCAGCGACTAGCAAACAACTTCCGAGACACAAACTTCCGCTGCAACTAATATACGACTTATTGGTAGCAATTTGATCATTTTACTCTTTAAACTAAACTAGACGTAATTTTCTTCAAATGTATTTTAAACCTTTTCGTCCTTGTAAAAAGGTCTTTTTGCCTCTGGCATCTATTCTAAACTTACATCAATTTAAGTTGCTTAAAATAACGTAATTAAAACAAGTTTTTAATAAGCTGTCTAAAAGCGTTTGGATAAATTCAGACACGTTCTGAGACAGAGTTTGGACAAATCGGGATTCTCGTCGTGTGGAAACAAAATTTATTTTACGCTGACAGGCTTTAGTGATAGTTTAGTGACTGAGGCTTAGATGCCAGGGAAAAAATACCTTGTTACGAAGCTTACAAGGTTAAGTTAAGTTCAGGGGATGTCAGAATCGCTACCAATGAGTTTCCATTTAATTCTACTTTCTACTAAAATTGTAAATGCGATATGTGTATATGCTCGTTGAAACTCAACTCCGTAACGGCTGAAAAGATTTTGATGAAACATTGGATACTTTTTATTATTGTCCCTGCGGACAAAGCTGTGAGGCGCAGCTAGTAGGACCAATGTATTTATACGTAGTTAAATTAGCCCGATGGATACCATGCAGACACCTTTTTTGAATTGATAATTTTTATTATATAATGTAAATGCACGTAAATTTATAATACCCTAAATAAATACCCTATATATTATTAAAGCCAGTTAAGCATTATTTTGTTTTCTATATCAATTTTTTGTATGTAGTGTCTCACACGGATCAATAATTTATAGGTACCTACCTTAAATTGTAAATAAGTGTGAAAGCGCCATCTCCCTATTTACAATATTAATTAACAAAATTCCTCATAAGGTTAAGCTATGAGTACTTATAAAGTCACGTAGGAATGCTAATCTTCTACATAATATCTTGTACTATTATTTATTCTGTGATAATATGTAGTACAATCATACGCCCATCTTCGGGTCACCAACCGTCGACCTTGTCATTGTGTGTGTCGTCAGTCCATTACCACATGAACCACATTTCTACAACAGTAGGTACATAATTTATACTATGGATCTATTATATTATTAGCACTAGGTACAATGTATTAAAACATGAAAATTAGTTTTTTTAAAGAATTGCTTGTAATTTTAATTTTTTTATCGTTCGTCAATTAAATGTAATTAGTGCTGCAATTTCAAACAAAATTTTCAATTTAGGGTCTAAGTCTAGTTACAGTTTCTGATTTATACAAACACTTTGAAGATCTTTTGCATTTTTATTTATTTGAAAGTTCAGACTAGGTTTTGAAGTAAAGTCCAGAATAGATGAAGCAAAAATCCCGGAAATGTCGGGTAGAACCTGGGCATACGGTAACCCTAGGACGACGTGTAAGTATATTTTGTTTGACGTAGGCACTTGTGTTTTCAATACTATATGTATAGATAAATGTATTAGTCGTAATGACGATCATGAAACAATAATAATAATAATAAACACTTTATTACACCATATAAGGAACAAATACATATAAAAAATGAAAAAAATTAATGAAGCAAGGACTTAGTATGATGAGTATTTACAATTGAATAGAGATTTATTTTTTGTCCACCCTACAAAGGTTACATAACCTATTTGGTTACGTTTATAGCCACTTGGTAGCGAATGGTTGTCAGGTCAGCCAACTACACGATGACCTTCTCAGCGGTGTGACGTTGTGTGGCGTCACAATCACAAGTTTAGTGTACCTGTACCGCACCGCACACGCCAGATGGTAATTTAGTTTTATAAATAGTGTGTTGACTTTTTACAAACGCAGCTGTAATATTTATTTAGGTGTAGTACCTAAGCTTTTAAAGTCATGTCACTATCATTAAAATATAAAACAGTTTTTTTTATACCCTTGTGCTGGTTCGCTCTAGACTTGTAAATCTAAATTAATTAATTCAGAAAAAAAAGGTTACTCGTTAACAACCACTTTTGATTTATTTTCTTCAATCAGAAATGCATAAAACATTGTTGCTACTAATCAATGATAAAGAGTGACAATCGATCAAACGTTATCGGTCAGTTGACAAAAGAAAGTCGTCTGAAATACGGTGATAGATAGCATTAATATACGTCATAATGTGGCACGTGACCAAAGTTCAAAATGTTTTTTTTAGTTTATCTCGAATTTCTCTTTTGTGACGTCAATCTCGAGCCACTTATGTTGGTACTGATGCTTTGTGGTATGTTACGTAAGTATCAGTAATGTTTGGCTTGATTCTTCAGCGTTCTACACAATGTACCAGTTAACTAAAAAAATACAAGTTACCTGAGGTTAAACCGAGGTTTACATTAGTGAACCGTTAGCATTAATCACTATGTCTAACTAGTTTTTTTTTCTAGCCTACTCTGTCCCACTGCTAAGCAAAGGTCTCCCCATCTCCTTCCAAGCATCCCTATCCATGGCCGCGTCAGACCAATCCCGCAGAAAGGAATCCAAGTCATCACGCCATCGTTTTCTTGGTCTACCCCGTCGTCTACGACCGTCTGCGGGTGTCCACTGGGTGACAACTTGGGCCCACCTGTCCCACTTGTCAGTTTTTATTTATCAAAAGATATAGATAACTCATCATCGACAAACAAAGTATATTTACATAAAACATATTTTCATTGATAGACATTCACGCTGGCATATTTTTAGTTGCCTAATAAAACAGCAACAAAGAAGTCGTTACATTCCTCCTTGAATGCTCCAAGATGTGCAAAGATAACATTAATTTGTCTGAATCGTCGTCATAAATAATACAATCTGATGTAGGTTATCGCACGCCAGAGGCGTATCGACACAGAATAAATCAAACGAACACGGCAGAATAACATCAATAAGAACACCGGTAAATGAACTAAACGAGGAGCACCGCCGGAGATCGTCGAACCACTTCTGTATATGGCAAGCAGAGAAAATGATTTAAGAATAAACGTAATTATATCGCTACCTACGTGCCTAATTGCATGCGCAGGTTAAACTCATTATATTTACAGGCTACAGGTTGATTACGCAACGACCCAGGCTTGTTTGAAGAGTTGAAATCTCTACTGCGTACAACATGTTAAACGAGAACTCTACTGAATAAAACTAACGACTAACATGAAACAGTTGTACAGCTCATTTGCGATGTTCTAGCATACTTCAGTTGGCAGCGTTCCCACCCAACATGTTGGTGGCATTGCCCCGTTGAACTAATATGGCACTGCTAATGTGTTTGTTCAGCCTTGTGAACTTTGGACTATCTTTCTTTATAACTACCCTCCAGAGTTGATGATTTTGCCCAATGATATATAGGTATATATACTGACTTACTGACAGACAGACAACGCAAACCCTAAGCCAGTGGACGTAGTAATTTGAAATTTTGAAGGTAAAGGTATTCTAGAGAAGATCTACGTCCAGCAGTGGACAAGTATAGGCTGATGATGATGATTATAGAGTTGCAATAAGGAAAGATTTTTTAAATTACTTATTTAAAGGTTGAACAGTGGTAAAGTTTGCCCACGGGCGAAGCTGCGGGGCGCTAGTTCTGTAATAAAATGTCCCTGTTGCTTGAAAAAAAAATCATTTTCTGAATTTACTAGTTTTATCACAATAGTGTTAGGTATAGATGTAGCAGTTGAAAATAAGTACCCAAATTTTTAGTTCAAGCACAAAATACAATTAATTTAAATTCTTAAAAATTGCAATGTCGTTTTTAACGGTAGTTCCCGTTTAGTCACTAATAGACGGCATAGGACAAAACAAACTTTAAGAGCTACTTATACCTACAGTTCTAATGAATCCTGAACTAAGCTTAGTCGTGGGAAAATCAGCTGCAAGCAAAATAATCTTCGGATTCCTGATAACTTCAAAGTAATATAAAATTATTCCTCAAACTTAGAAATTAATTTAAAACTTGTAAATGACAGCACCAACGGTTCTTTCACACATTTTAATCGATGAAATCAGACAAGTATTTCGGAACTGCAGATATTTTTAAAATCAAATTTCGTAAGTTTCTTAAATGTTTCTATTGCTTTAGATTACTTAGGTACTTTAGAGCAAGGAGGTACTTAGTAAGTAACATTTTTGCTTTTTAATATGAAGCGGATAACTATAGAGGTAATTTTGTTATCACATAAAATTAATACTGAATATTGAGTCATAGAGATTATTTTTGTTTTTAAATTTAATAGGCGTTATCGATTACTACTAAGTTACGGGTGAATCATCGATGATGATACTTGATTCGATTGCACAAATTTATCTGATGAATAATAAAGAAATGCTTTGGGTAAGATTCGTGCGAAAGAAATAAATCTGCGTGTAAAATGCCAATTCTTTGAATGTCTAACAAAATTGTAGAAATCCGGAAATAATTAGATAACCAAGGTTTCTTTTTCAAACCAAATTTTATGATAGGTACGATACTAAAAAACGTAAGTAAACGTACGTACGTAATTTTATGATACGTTTCTTAAGAAAAACTAATTTTTTTATAAATTTTCTAAAGCAAACATGTTTTGTATTTCGGACAGAACTCAAACCCGCACCATCTAAACTTCTGCGTGGCCCATGCTGTGCTAGTACAGCCATCACTGTAATCACTTCATCGTATTCCGTTTTTTTTTGTATATTTCATCCCTCATGGGAGGACGGATTAAATTTGTTTAAAAACGTAATGAAATACTGGTCTAAATTGTATTGTCACGAGGCGGTCCCAGGGTTTGGGCTTGCTCCACCAGCCCCGGGATCCAGTGGACAACATAAAAGGGTCAGGAACAAAACTATTGGAAGCACAGGAACAGGAGGAGATGATCACAGACTTTTTGTACTTCGACGATACGGATTAAAACCACTTACGTAGGTATTGTGATGTATATATATATATATATATATATATATATATATATATATATATTTATATTTAAAAGACTCATATATATTTGTAATAAACTTATGTAGATATTTTATAACATATTATTTTGTAAAATTGCAGTTCTGCTAAAAATCAATATCCGAAAGACAATTTAAGAATGACAGGTTATTTGAATATAGAATGAATAATGAACTATCAAAATGAAAAGAAATGGATTATGAAAGAATTAAGATATCAAAAGAGTATTATTATGAAAGAGGTTTGGACCTCGTCACAGTATGAGTGAACTTTTCATCAACTTTCAAAAGTCAGTCTGACCATAAACAAACACGAGTTATTATAAAAAATTGTAGATAACAACAGCAGCTTCTGGCACAAAATGTAGTGACGTTGATAAAAAATATTTGAGAAGTACTTTCAGCGTTTATTTTTGGTATTTTATTTCAGTGCAAGACTCGGATAGTCTTTGAGATGTTGATCTCAATATTTTTAGTCTTTAGTTTTGTAAATAGATTATTATGAGATCTGTTTTTTTTCTAACACGTTGCAAACGCCTTCCCGTTCCCAATGTCTCTCGTCTTGTCGTTCAATCTGCCTTGTCCATCGAGCTTGTCTTGTCCCGTATGACATAGTACCCATAGTGTTATGAAATTGTTTGAAATGACCGGTATCACAAAAACTTGGCGTTGAAGCAACTGACTGATGTGGTCTACGACGTCAGGAATTGTAATTTTATTTTTATGTAGGTAGGTACAGTGTCAGAAATACAATGGTATAACACTTGTTTAAATGTTTCAAGGAAGTACGTCATGAGTTTTATGCATTTTGACAATGTAAGTGACAAATATTGTTGGTTGAAGCATGACAATACCTACTTCACCATGTATTATTGAGGTATACCTACTGAAATACAAGATATAAGTTCAAAAACTAAAACCCGACTACGGTCGGATAAAAAATAGCCTTTGACACTCTTGCGATGAAGACGAATTGACTGATACCTCGTTTGTCAAAATTGAACCGAGTTTTTAGTTTGAACACATAACTATACATTTGGTTCGCCGTAGTCGGGTAATTAAGGAAAACAGAAAAGTGTCATGTTGAAAAGACAGTTTATCAATTTATTTACTTGCCTTACTTGTGCCGAGAGCTTTTGGGAAATTCTTGTTTTGGGAAATGCAAATCCTTAACAAATTAACGGATATTGTCGTATTATTTATTTTAATTAATCTGTGGTAAAACTACGGAACGAACGTTGGCTTTGACCGATTAGGTATGGAGCTTTAAAATCATTTTTAAATGTTAATAGGATTAGCGGATGCCATTTTTAAATGTTAATAGGATTAGCGGATGCCATTTTTAAATGTTAATAGGATTAGCGGATGCCATTTCAAGGATCTTAGTGTCGGAAATAAAACGTAAATTGTTTTTCCGGAAACGCAAGAGTTTCTGAGAGTCATGACTTTTTATATGTCCGTATTTTCGGTCCGTCTGTTCGGTCCGTATCGAATGTCATTATTTAGGTACGCATTTGACACGCTGTCAACGCAGTTCCTACTTAAACAGATCCGTACGACGCGATTAGTATTAAATTATATTGATTCTTAATACATAGGTATGATTGAATCAATAATGTGTTTTATGTGTGTGAAATAAATCGAAAAAATAATGTTTCAGTTTGCGAACTCTACTTATACGAACTTATATCAGTACCTAATTGGTACCTATGTAAATATAAAGATAAAATACTTGTAAATTCATAAAAAATGGTTTAAAATGTGTGCAATTGTGTAAAATGAAAAATAATGTCAGTAACATTTTATTTATAATGCAATCACAGGCATTAACAATTAATTTATCGTTATCTATGCCAACCCAATTGATAATTTTATTTATAGAACGAATTAATCATTATTGACTTTTCCTTTAAATTATTCATAATTCGTAAGCATCAGATAAGACATATGACCTACTTATATTTGGTTTATTCCCGTAGTTTAAAGTCTCTCTGTTTCTACTTTATTGGTCAGACTCTATGAGTCTGATATTACTAAAACTCACTTTTCTTTCCAACAGTACTCAATAACAATCATAAACTACATTACTATTTTCTAACTTCATGAAGTTTATGATTTTTATCATGTTACTATTAGCGTTACAAACGAGGATGTCAATCGTTCGCCTATATCTATGTTTCGTGGATAAGACAATGGATGTGGAAAATTTTACACTGATAGCATAAAACATTTCAAACATCACACGCAGAGTTAGCCTTCAAAATTAGACGTTGCCTTGACACAACCACAAATTAACTAATACGAGATACTCATCTAACTCTACATCATCATCAACAGCCTGCAGTAGTCCACTGCTCTCTTTTACTGGAGTGTTTAAAAAATATGTCAAAACGATATATTAATAAAAACCTACTTACATAAAACATACTCAATTATTATTAGTGAGCAGAATGCAAACAATTTATTTCGTTTTTTTCATTTCTAGGTAAATTATTTTAAAGATTTGTTGCTATAGAAACATATCAACGTAACTTGAAATTTAAACTCGCCATGTAAGTTACTAACTTGCTAATTTATAAATTAGGTAGTATTTATGAATACAGCGCTATTATTAAAATGTTGTGTCGTTGAAATGGAAACTAAACTTGAATTAACATAATACAGAATTTTATAATTAGCTGAATCAAGATAGATTAAATATTTTGTATCGTACATTATAGTTAATACAACCATGCAGTGACGTCATAATCCCTCAGTAGATTTCATCATTTTGGCACACGACTCACGACACGACACATGTCACAAATCTAAATAATCACAGAGATTAGATTGTAAGTGGCAGAACACTTGTCTATCTGGAGGCTCGTGTGAACAGGGAAACATATTTTCTAGCCTAGAATTTTGTAGTTATTGCGAAAATACGAAAATATTGACACTTCGAGATAATGTATTGTGAGTTCACTTTAGATGTCTATAATATTATATACTATGTAATATTTGAAATAATAATATCTATTATATCTAATGTATATGTTAGATGTAGTTTGTTTTATTTTTAATCAACGTTGTTCCATAAAAAATTCAACCAAATTGTTTTTACCTTTTTTTAGTTATTCTATATGAATTCGGGGTTTTGATTCAAAACAATACTTACATCAGACAATCAAATAAAAACGGAACATTTGTCAAAATTTTAGTTGGTTGAAATGTAATACTTAATTGGTATCTCGGTGTTTTAGGAGTAACCTCCAGTTAGGAGTACCTATTACCTGATTTCCTACTTGACATCTTTGTTGGGGGTCAAGATAATTGTGGGCATTGTTATCAGTATTGAATAGTAGGTAACGGCCGTTATTTTCGTTGCCAATCTGAATATCTAATGTTTCGCAATGATTGTGTCTACGTAACGATAACAATTGATGGATCTCCGTAGGTAGCGATATAGCAATCCTTGTCAGCGGGTAACCGACGTCTTATCTTGAGAACTTTACTCTGACTCCGTCCAAGGTATTTTAAGGATATTGGTTCATTCTATAGTCATTGTTTCCTTTCTTTGGTGAAATGACGAAGCTGATGTCATTTATCTAAGGTTTATCTGATTGTGATTTGACAGTGGATTTGGGTTAGTCCAAAGAACAAAATAATGTAAGCACCGATATTCAGATATTTATTTTCATATGGTTTACTAAATGCGGGATAGCAGGTATATAACGGGAAGTAACTTTATTACAAGAAATACCTAAGTAGGGTTGTATTTGTGCTCAGATACTGGTGCAAAATCATTATAAAAAATGTAGGACTCACATTCTACAAATTTACCAAAAACCATCAGTTTTTAACCGATTAAATGAGCTGCAAAAGTAACTAACGGAAACGTAAATATAATGATGAATGATACTTTATCCTTAGTTATTGTATCCACACGAACATCAGCTAACAATTACAAGCAATGATTTCAGAGCTCGTTCTCACCGTGTGAATGTTTCACGGCACGAGCCGTCTTAAAAATTGAACCAAACGAAACTAAACTATTCACAATGCTGAATAGAGTCCAATATCCTGTTGCGATTGTTATAACAAAAGTCTGAAGATTGCAATAACAAGATCAGGTATGGTATAAACAGTCAACAGCGAAGGCTGATGCGTGTAGAACCTCACGTAGCATCAGCCAACCAGGTCTTTTGGAGCTATTTTCAATGAGATAGCTTCTGAGATTGCGATAGGCGTACTGATAATTCCTTGGCTCATGTTTACAGTCTTTTCCATAAATAATACTAAGCTTAATTAAGATAGTCGTCAGTCGGCAAGTATCTACACTTGACTTCTAAGTTCAGATAAAGCTGTAGATTTATCACAAGAGATAAGCAAAAACTAGAAGAATACGATAGATCAACCCACCGGAGCCGGACAATGCTACGTGGCGAAACGATAATGTCTCTATTTTGATATTATATCTTGCTCGACGCTGGAGGCATGTCAGGCATGAGTAGCTCGCTAGGTTCTATAAAGCTGATCCCGTCAAAGGAGAAATAAAATGCACAATGCCTTCGACTGCATCTTATATTTCAAAATCTATTATATAAAAAATGACTTTTTTTTTTAAATATTATTCAGTTTTATTAACTTGCGTATTATTATAATTTCAAAGAAAAAATAAAAACAGTATAATACAAACAGCTCTATTTTTTCACAGCTTTGCCCGTCGCAATCGTTTATCTACATTAGTATTTATGACATTACTAAATACAATTTTTTATTGAATCTCCGATATCCATCATACAAGACTAAAAATGTGATGATACCTCATTGACTCGGCTATAAAGTAATCAATAGCCTTGTGGCGCCGCCAAATCCTTCATTGACTGGACTCGTGTTGACGACCTGAACAGCTAATCCGCGACCGGTTCTTGGCCCCCATCCAGCCAGTCCCGGCGTCGTCAAACTTCCGCTGAGTTATAATGATACTTCCACTAAAAACTGTCAATCCACCTGCTGGGAGCAGTTCTAAATCGTTACAAGTCAAAGTTTGGACAATTTGTCTGTATTTTATTTACTTTTGAAAATTCTTTAAATTGTTTTTTTTTCGAAGAACCGGCGACCGTTGAGGTTAGCGAGTTCTAGATTGGAGACAGCGTGTAGGCCTCAGACCAAATATTACTTGTATCCTCCTAGGTGTAGGCATATGTAGCGTAGGGCGCCCGCCGGCCAGGAACTGGATGAGATTAAAAGCCGAAGATCGGGCTCAGTGGCGTTCACATAGGAGAGGCCTACGTCCAGCAGTGCACGAATATAGGCTGATGATGACAATGATGTTTTTTTTAAATTATGCTTTATTGTCATCATCATCAGCCTATACCTGTCCACTGCTGGACATAGGCCTCTCCTAATACACGCTACTGAGCTCGGTCTTCAGCTCTCCGCATCTAGTTTCTGTCAGCCACTTTAAATTATACTTTGCCGGTTTTTCATCGTATATTTGCAAACTATTCAATAAAGTTAAAGTTAATATTTAACTACTTATTCGCCTAATTCAAATTCAGATTGTAACAATAACATAGAATGCATCCATGACATGAACACTTAGAAAAATAATGCTTTTTATCCGACTACGGAGGGTTATGTGTTTAGGTTGTATTTAATATGTTTCTTTGGTGCTTCATAAAGTCTAAATGGCTTGATGGATTTTGATAAATGAGGTATCATTGGATTTGTCTTAATAAAGAGAGTGCTGTAAGATATATGAAGTGTCAAAAAACTAAATGTCGGCGGCCATATTGTATTTCTGACGGTACATAAATTGTCCAAACCTATCGTGAGGTCCAACATAAAGGTCTCTAAAAGCTCATACCTATGGGAAACTAAAAAGTTGTGATGCTACGATATTCTTCTTTGGTTAACACACCCCTTTTTAAAAACGTTTTGGTCCACGCTCCCAATAATGCTTATTTAAAAAACACACTGTCGATGGTAAACGAACTAAAGCACGTGAATAATATTATAAACGTTATTTTCTTCTCTACAGGGTATTCCCCTCATCCCGTAGGTACAATTCCTGCATTTCCTTAATCCTTTTACCTGGAACGTTCCCTGTTGCATGAACGTTATATCGTATAGTTAGTAGGCTATCAGATTTTCCTTTACAGCAGGAAGTGTAACCCTGATCGATAATTCGCTGCGAAAAGGAAGCAGTCGTGACTTCGTGGCCATTTGTTAATCTTACACGTGGAACTATTTAGTTATGTCGTCAAACTTTTGCGATAAACCTGTCATTTTAGATAAGAGAGACAAATACTTTGCATTAGTATTTGTTAAAAAAGCGAACAAGCTGCGGCGTGAATTTATCTCCTTCCTTATGATGCACTCTATTTTAATCTCAAATTTTATCAAGATCGGTCCAGCAGTTACGTCGTGAAAAGGTAACAGCACACTTAAGGGAGATAATTTCAATGCTATTCCATGAGCCTGTAAGCAAGTATTTGTGTACCTATTTGTTTTATACATTACATAAGTAGGTGTGTATGTAGCTACAGTTGACGGTTATTGCTGGTACATACCTATTCTATTTTATTACACAACTTAATGGAATGTTTTAAAAAGTAATATAGAATGGACTTTTAACATATCATTTGTACATGACAGTGTAGTAACAAAACTTAGTGACTTTAGTGACTTTGTAACAAAACTAAAGATTATGATCTACCATATTCAGCATTATATGAATATTACTTACTCAATTACGGACACAAAAAGTCACGGACTAAGGACTTTAAAATGGTTCGAAACCTGGTGTAGTTAATATGTCCGATCCTTTTACTCGTGAGTTGTTTAGCCGTTATCATAATATACTCTAATTACCAAATAATTTAAAAAAGTCTAGTTTTTCAGGACTTATATTAATGTATCTCTCATAAATCCATACTTTTTTCTAGAGCAACGACGCCCTCCGAAATCTGTTAAGCTTCGCGGGCCTTGTGACCCGCGTCGGAGGTCGAATTTATCTAAGACTTAGATATGCGACACTGATTGTTTTCAATTAAAGTTATAAAGTGGAATGACCTATTTGTTAAAGAGTTTATTGATGAACAGACTGAATCGTTTCTTCTACAACAATACCATGTAGGGAAGTGTTTTCATGCTAGCAACAAACTGGCTATCAGTCATCGCGCTGCTAAAATTTCACGTGACAATTCCGTAAACTATAAGTACATGTAAATCTGTTCAAAATAGAAAAATAATATATCCTTTTGGTTCCTTTGGATACGGAATCATAAAAAGTGGGGTGAGCGTGCGACATTAACTAAAACAAATAAAATATGCTCAGGCTACGGCTGTTTAAAATGAGAAAAGTTACTCGACTTATCTAGGAATGATTGTAGACTTGTGTCTTCAGGTGGTCTTGTTATAAGAAAAAGTTGGTAGTTAAAATGCTATACCTACTTGTTACATTGTTCAAGTAAAATTCAAATTTTTGGAACAGATTACCTCTGACAGTTTTATCGACTCTTTTTATTATCATCACGACATATTTTTTGCTAAACTCTAATCACTTGAGATTATAATATTATTCTCTTTCAGTTTTAAAGCTTATTCAATAGATTTGACCCATTGATCTAAATAAAGTGGACGTCCTACCAATGGTTTGACCAAAAACTTTATTCACACTTATTAATTATAAATGTGAATGTGGTGTGTGTGTGTCTCTGTGTGTGTGTGTGTGTGTGTGTGTGTGTGTGTGTGTGTGTGTGTGTGTGTGTGTGTTGTTACTTCTTTACGCTGAAACGGCTGAACAGATTTTGATTAAATTTGTTATACAGATGTTTTAGGTCCTGGATTAGCCTATAGAATAATTTTCATCATCATAACCATCCATCGTTATTGTCCACGCGCGCGGGTAAACCGTCGTACATTCATATATAACTACATATTTACCTCTTCGAGCGTTTATTTACCTATAGGTATACTCGTATTTTCATGAACTATTAACTTTTCGAATATCTAACATTCATTCATTACAAAAATCTTCATGGTTTTAATAATATTGATCATTTTATTTACCAATTTTATTATTTATCGATAAAAGATTGTCTGTCTGTTCCGAGTTCCGAGGTTACTGGAATAAATCCGTGGCACAGACAGACACTGACCTCGGCTTAGTTCTGGGTACTATTATTTATTCTGTGGTTCTGGCTAAGGAGATAGTGCCGCTGTGTTTAGAACTAATCACTTTTTGTGGATTCGATTTGATTCTTTGTCTTACAAAGGTCACTGGTAATACGTATGTTAATTAATTAGAAATCAAAACATACCTTTAAAAATGTATTGTACCTACATATTAGAACCAACAACTTTATTCATTTCTTGCATATTTAAAACTCCCTGCGTTTAGAGTAGAACTAACGCATCTTCAAATCGATCGATTTTGATGTTACAAACATCAAAGTCATGATTTAAAATAATTAATGTTAAAGAATTTAGTATTTTCAACGGGAAGCAGATACGAGTGACTATATTAAATTATTTGGCCAGCAGCAACATTAATCCGAGAGCTTTTCAATGAACGTAGCAGTAACTCGTCTGGTCACCTATTTGTATCTTTGGAAAGTAAGTCAGGTCGCCGACATCTTTATAGAATGGGTAAGACGATACTAAAGGAAGTGAAGTATCAAATACATTTGAAGACTAGGTCGTTCCACCACATCAAATACCTACTAAATACTCAGGAACACATGGAGGTGGAACTTGCTTTTTCTGGCAGTAGGTATAGGAAAAAGCACAAGTATTTTGTTGAGTATCTGGGTTGTGGGATCATAGTTCCTCATTCCCTAGATATAGAGAGTCCTACACGTAGTTCTCTAGACATAGGGAATCCCAGGGTTCAGGATCTTTATATGTATGTTGCCGAATGAAGTTTGTTGGGCGTTTCTGCATTATAGAATAGTAATACCTAGTTTCAGTTCAACTTCACTTTATTCACAGAGCAGGTATATTATCAATCCTTATCGCAGAGCTAGAGTTGGGTAAAAACTGTTACAAACTAGCCCAAAATTAATAAAATGCTCAGTATAGATTTCTAAACTTAGCGTAGTATCTACTATTTTGATTTTCATCATTGAAGCCCGCTTAGCGAAACCATATATTATCTTAAATTCACGAGTTAAATTTTCGTTATAGTCAGACCATATCAAAAATACAGTTTCAAACGAGGGCAAAATTAATGTTCAGTTTAGTTTTATAAAATTGTCGTAAGATCTACTTACTATTTTGGTTTTCAGCAGTGACGCAGGCTTAGCGAATACCATACCTTATCTTACACAATGAGCCAAGTTTTAATAGTTAAACAGTTACATTTCCATTCACCGGTAGTTACAATTTTACACCTAGGAACACTGCAAACACCATCGGGAAAGAGAGCTACTCACACGTATGCTTTCGATTCCTGCAGGCGGACCAGGCCTCTCTTGATTACGTCGTAGGCCACTTTGGAGAACTGCGTGGAGACCGAGAGCAGGTCAGGCTGGTACTCCACTTCCTTCTGTTTCTCCGAGCAGGAGGGGTCGGTGACGATGTTGTGCTTCCTCTTCATGCGTTCTAAGGTGCGGGAGACTTTGGCAGCAGAGGAGGCAGGCGCCGGTGCCGGAGCCTCTACGGTATTGTCGCGGGTACACATGTTGCACATTGTCGAACTGTCGTTCAGTGTAGAGCGAGTCGCGGGTGAGACACGTATGGGCCGGCACAGCCGCGGTCGCGTATATAAGTTGAGTAAATCGTAACCCCCCTCCCCCCTCAGCGCGTGATGCAAGGCGGCGCCGGCGCAGGCGCCTCTGATAGCGCCCCTGGCTCTTCTACGTATTGATGTGTTTTGCACAACTTTCAAAAACTTCAGACCGAATTCGGGGAACGTGTTTTGTTGACTCCAGAAACAACAAGATTTACTTACAGGTCATAGTTTTTTCCATTAATAAAGACATATTTTTGTAGAAAGATTTGTTATTTATATTATTTGCTTAAACTCCTTTAATTCAATATGAAGAACTGTAAGAATAATCCCAATATTATCGTCTATATTTATTTATTTCATTAATTTAATACAATTTTAATAGGCATGAATGTCAAACAGGTTCATATTATATTTTAATAAATACAGTGAACGTTAGATTTTATTTAATATTTCATTAACATAATAGTTATTTTTTGCTGGTAGCCACATAATAAATAATTAGCCAGCAAACAATAACTATTATGTTAATGAAATATTAAATAAAATTATTTTTAAATACTTTTTCCTCAAGTGTTTTAATATCATATAATACGGGAATTAATAGCAGTGAAAACTTAATATCTAATGTTTTAATATCTATTGGTAAAGCATTAAACACTTTCATACACATGTAGCATGGACATTGCTTATAGTAAAGGATTGTCTTAGGTTGTATATCTTAGACCAGTCTGTCCGGATTTCTAGTACTTCTGGGATTAACATCACTAAAATTAAATCACCATTCAATAATTAAATCAGCATACATGTATGTAGGTATAATTTATCTACTCAATTTAGTACTTACTAGAAATACAAATGTAATGTAGTGGAAATACTAGTGCCGATTTATTTATTTCTGTATTCTACATATTGCGCAATGTACGAACATTCGCAACTTAAGAATAACTAATAACTATTGTAGGTACAATAACCCTGCTAGGGTGTAGCAAACAGATTAGACTAAATTGAACTATAGTACATAGTTAAATTAGTCCTAACTACCTGCGTACTAGGTACCTACGGATACGTACTAGGTACCTACGGATACGTACTAGGTACCTACGGATACGTACTAGGTACCTACGGATACGTACTAGGTACCTACGGATACGTACTAGGTACCTACGGATACGTACTAGGTACCTACGGATTCGTACTAGGTACCTACGGATACGTACTAGGTACCTACGGCTTGTCGAAGTTGCACCCGGAAACAAGCAATAAAGCGGTAGGCAAGGGACCTCACCGCAAAACCACTAAAAGGAACAATTCACCGTGTACTTATTCAATTGTACTACTTACAATATTATTATTGTGTTGTTTGTTAATTGTGTTACTTAGTACTAACAACCAGCAAATGAAGATAAAAAACTAATCTAACAACTAATATTTATATATTTTTATAGGAAAACAGAAGACATTCATACAATCGAACATAATATAACCGGCTCCTTTTGTGAAGTCGCTTAAAAATACAAAAAACCCGACTGCGAACAAAATTGATGAATACGAGCTGACCGCCCGCAAAAATAATCACACTAATATTATATAGCGAAAATTTGTATATACGTAAGGGTGTGTGAGTGTGTGTGTGTGTGTGTGTATGTTTCTTACTTCTTCACGCTTACACGGCTGAACGGATTTGGATGAAATTTGGTAAGGATGTAACTAATACCATGGATTATACATAGGCTACATGTTGTACCGGAAAAATGCACGGTCCCCGAAGGACGCGGGTAATACCGCGGAGCGCAGTTAGTATTTGTATAATTAAAATTTACATAATTTACTTACATAATATGTATTAAAGTAAATTATTATTTTACTTTAATACTTGCAACTGCAACTTTAGACTAAAGTATTTACATTAACTTGAATAACATAAAATTGAAAATTTTGTAAGAAGCTTAAAGGACAATTGCTACTGTTTAGTTATAAGAATTCTATATTTATGAAATGGTCTTATTATGATACCTCACTCGATAGGTTTTGGTTAAAAAAAACCGCCGGAAATACAATATGGCAGCTGTACGCCGCCATATTAGTTTTCTTGACATTTCATTTATCCTATAGCACTCTCGTGATCAAGACAAATCCAATGATATCTCATATGTCAAAACCCATCAAGCTCTTGAGGCTGTAGGACGCGCTTAAGAAACGTACAAACATACATACAACCCAAACACGTAACCCTCCATGCAGTCGGGTAAAAACACTATGTCTTTAGAATTCATTGTCATCCAGCGTAACTACCCTAAAAGTTACAGCCGGTAGGCTAATAGTGCTCGTAATTTGAGGTGCACGATTACACCCGGAAAGACAGATAGACAGACAGACAGACACACAAGATAGAGACTTAATAAAAAAGTGGTAAAATACTAAGAGTCACTCACCAGCCGACTGATTGCTACAGGAAAGAGATTTCTAAACATTAAAAAAAAACTGACAGTTGGTCCCCGTGTGCGGGGTTCTATCTATATATCTCGCACCATTTGCTACCCCACCTTTGAGAGGTGTTAATTCGTTAACAATGTTCCCCTTGTTTCTATAATGTTTGACCTAGAAACTTGTGATCACCCATTCTAGTGGAACATATGGGAAAATCGCAATGAAATTTATTTTGGGTCATACTCGAAGAACTAGCTGTGCTCACGACTTCGCACAAGTGCTAAGTTAAAAGTACTCTATTTGCTATTCCAAGACCTAAAATACCAATGTACCAACATTTGATCAAAATTCCGTCAGCCGTCAAAAAGGATTGTCGGATACCCAAGTTTTTAAATCAAACCCTGTGGTCAAACCCTAAACAACAGTGAAAACCGATCGGTCCAGTAGTTTTTACGTGATGCGCGAACAAACATACATTCAAACAAACAGACAAGACTTAAAAAAAAATGTTTAGTAGATTATTAAGTACCTACCCTAGACATTATTTTTTAAATTATATTCTTTGTACAGAATTTATCCCTTTTTTTCCTTTTTTTTTAAATTAATTTGGGCCACAGGTAAAACATTGGCCAATCTTCAGAACCACTTTATCCCGTGGGCTAGAACAACGTAAGAAATGACTCTATTTATTCGAACACTCCATGATCGTTAGTTCAGTGTTGGCAGTTAAACATATAGAAGTTCACCAACCAGAGTTACATGGATGGAACCGTTGTAATAAAATAAAAAATAAATAAAATAAATATATTCGGGACAATTCCACACCAATTACCTAGCCCCAAACTAGGATACCCTGTAATATGGGCACTAGATAACGGATAAACATACATAAATACGAATATCAACATCCATGACTCAGAACCAAACATTTCTGTTCATCACACAAATGATTGCACCTTGCAGGATTCGAACCCAATTTTTTAATGTAGTTTCGTCATATTCGTCTGCCCGTCCATCTGCCCGTCTGTCCGTCTTTGTGTCTCAGTCAAAGCTATTTTATTCAGACACTATTAACACTACAAAGTTGAAAAAATTGCCACATGTAAATATATTTATAACCGCTACGTACAAGGAGAAAATAATATATTTTTTGTTCCCCGTCCAGTTGGGTCTCGTTGAATAGGTATTTTGTAACTATAAAGAGGTTTCTTTGACAGTTTCATTCTATTCGTTTCCGTTTACGAAATATCCGGCTCTAAACTGACCGTTTTGCTTGAGATGCATTTCATTTCCAAAAAGTCTTCTTCTTTATTTCTTTAAATCTGCTAACTATGGCTTCTAAAAAAATGGAAGTGCTAGGCACTAGCGCATAACATGAATTTTCTAAGGAAATTGTCACGGCTATCTAGAACTAATTAGTTTACGAGATATAGCTGACCAAGTTAGACCAACGTTGTTGCCACAAATGCGGTGTTCTTAGTTGGGTAGCTGAGGTCCTGGCTACGGTACCCTAAGTCTGTGCATGTCCAGTGGCCCAATTACATAACTTGGCTTCAATCGAATTCTCAATATCGCAACCACTAATGCCTTGCGATAGAGTCGAATTTGCCATAAAAAAAGTGATAATCCGTTTGTAGCCAAGTTATGGAATCGGGCTGCAGTACGCACTTGGGCCGGTTTTTGTATGTTCACTCATATCTCTGGGATTTCTGAATCGATTTGGATTTTCCTTCTTTATTAAAAAGGGTAGACATTGCATATTAATTTTATGAAAAATGGATGAGCAGTTTATAAAGTCCATTTAAAATCGTTTTTTTATGGTTATAACAATTATTATTTTTATTATTCATCCCTCATATCATTAATGCACATAATAATATACCGATACCGGGTTCGGTCCTAGGCTCCGCACCAATGACTTTTCTAAGTTATGTGCGGTTTTCTATCTCTCAGTGTTTCGGAGGGCACGTTAAACTGTCGGTCCCGGCTGTTATTGATTAATAGCGGTCATTAAGCCATGTCAGAAGCCCTCGGGCGGCTTGACAAACATCATAGGCCAGCACTACCTCATACGGCAAACAGGGCAGCTACAATAACCATTCAGTAATATATAAGTAATTACCAATGATGTTATATACAAACTGAGGTAATTACGTGAAAAGTTACCGATGAGCCGTCCCCCGAAGTGAAGGTCGAGTATGCGAGAACTACATTTTTCATCATTTTTTTCCTTTATTTTCATCCGTGCTAAGCCGGGACTGGTCGCTAGTATATGATAAAACAGAGCTTGAATCAGATGTTACACATCATATTTTGCGACTATTGTAAGGCTTGCTCGTTTTTACCCGACTGCAGCAAAGCAAGGGAAGAGTAATGAGTTTAACAGTCTATGTATGTATGTATGTATGTATGTCTGTCATATGTATATATATATATATATATATGTATGTATCTATATATGTGGGTATGTGGATGTTGTAAGGCTGGCTCGTTTTTACCCGACTACAGCAAAGCAAGGGAAGGGCAATGAGTTTAACAGTCTATGTATGTATGTATGTATGTATGTCTGTCATATGTATATATATATATATATGTATGTATCTATATATGTGGGTATGTGGATGTTGTAAGGCTGGCTCGTTTTTACCCGACTGCAACAAAGCAAGGGAAGAGTAATGAGTTTAACAGTCTATGTATGTATGTATGTATGTATGTATGTATGTATGTTTTATTGGATATGTAGGTATGTATCTATGTATGTGGGTATGTGGATATTCCACCATAGGTACGTCACCCCTATTGGTCCGATTTTGACAAGCTAGATATCAATCGATTTGTGTTCATGTATGGAGTGTCATAAGCTATTTTTTTACCCGACTACGGCAAGGCAAAGGAAGGGTTATGTGTTCAAACTAAAAACTTGGTCTGATTTTAACAAGCGAGGTATTAATTGATTTGTCTTCATCTTAAGAGTTTCATAGGCTATTTTTTACCCGACCGTAGTCGGGTTTTAGTTTTTGAACTTATATCTTGTATTTCAGTAGGTATACCTCAATAATACATGGTGAAGTAGGTATTGTCATGCTTCAACCAACAATATTTGTCACTTACATTGTCAAAATGCATAAAACTCATGACGTACTTCCTTGAAACATTTAAACAAGTGTTATACCATTGTATTTCTGACACTGTACCTACCTACATAAAAATAAAATTACAATTCCTGACGTCGTAGACCACATCAGTCAGTTGCTTCATCGCTAAGTTTCTGTGATACCGGTCATTTCAAACAATTTCACAACACTATGGGAACTATGTCATACGGGACAAGACAAGCTCGATGGACAAGACAAGCTCGATGGACAAGACAAGCTCGATGGACAAGACAGATTGAACGACAAGACGAGAGACATTGGTTTTAGTTTTTGACCTTATGTCTTGTTTATTTTCACTTTTAATCGATTTTAGGCAGAAAAATACTTATTTTCAAATCTTCTTCAACGCAGCTATAATAAGTTTGGAAAGTTCTAGATGTATTTCTAGGAACACATCTTCCTATCTTTATCGGTTATCATAGCTGCCATAAGGATCTCTGTTACTAAAAAACTCACTCTGTATAACAGCAATGTTCATTTTGAGTCATTTCTCACTGAGCAATAAAAAGCTATTAAATTTTAGTTTTTTATGGTTAAACTTAGGGAATGTACCCCAATTACCCAATACCTACCAATTGAGGTAAATATTATTTGTTAAAAATATTCCGAATCTGAAGATTTTTGTTAATGCGTTTAGCCGTTCTTTATAAAACCACAAGGTGGGAAGTACCCGTGTTCACGATCAGTGACGTGCGATCAGTTCTAGATAATTAGTTACATCGTCACAGAGGTCGAGGATTTGTCCCTCTTTATATAATTACTAGCTTTTACCCGCGGCTTCGTCCACGCAAACTACAGCTTATCGTGATAGAAAGAATTCTATGTCCTTCCTCTTGGTTTAAACTATCTACATACCGAATATCATCATGGTTCAGCCGTATGATAGTGAAAAAGCGACAGACAATTACTTTCGCTTTTATAATATTAGTATTGGGTATGGATATTATAGTCATTTTAGATAAACCACGATAGCAAGAAACGCGGCTCCACAAAAGTAATGAACATATCAACGTATTTGTGACAATATTGATAAAGCGCCACCGAGCCTCATGCATTTGAGGGTGCAGAGTCCGAAAAACACGCAAAGCTAATAATAGATTTGTTGTTCGTCTGTTCGTCGCGTGTCATGTTATCGTGCTTAATTTATATTCTGTGATATTATTCATGGTTCTTTCAATATTTAGTCTGATTACAAACTGCTTCGGTGACGGGCTTCCAGGTCCTCCGACCGAGGAAGTCGCGGTAACGATAGCACCGGTAGAGAAAGAAAGATTCGTTTTTCTTGAAAATATAAAAGGCTCTTGAAAACGAAATTTCCTTTATTAGTATGTTGTCTTCGATTATAGAAACTAATATCTTTGATCGATGTATGTTGTACATACCTATATGATTGATACCACTACAACCATAGAGTAGCATTTTTTTTCATTGACTACAATTGGTTTTCGGGTAAATCGTAGCCTAATTGTAGCGATGCAAGTCGGATATGAAGAACCTACCAGCGAACTGGAACACTTATCTTCTCTGTGATACCTTCTGCAGCACCTGGATGGATGGATTTGCATAAATCTATAGATAACACGATTTGTTAAAATTCTTTTGAATTTTTTTTGTACTTTATAGTGGCGCTTATATCGTCTCTAGTTACCTCAGTGTTCCGTTAGGCAGTTTTATTTGCCTCATTTAAAACTTGCTTTGCCTTGAATAGTGTTAACTTTAAGAATTCCCCGTACGTACCTCCCTCTATATTCCATCCAATTTTATTTTAATTGGCGTACCAAGCGATCTTTTCATAAACTAAAAAAGGTACATATTTATAATCGATTTGCGTCACTCAACGGATAAACATCCTTCGTCTATCAGAAGTTCCCAGTGCACCATCGGATTTTCCTTCAGCGAATAATTATATTCATTTTTAAAGTTAGCGGATTTTTGGGATACCTTTTATCTCCAATTGAAGTAGGTACCCTAGGAGATACCGACACTAATGGCCTGCAGACATCGCGCGTTCCCCGATGTAAAGACCCTCGAAATTCGGATTTTCAGACACATTTTTGTGGCTTATTTGTGTCCATTATTATTAGGATTTATTTATAGGGTACGATGTGAATCAAGCCAACCCCTATACCTACTATTTGTCCATCCAAGGTTTTCATGTCGCTTTAGCAGTAAGACCGCCCATTATCATCACCCGCAAACATTCGCCCTCTCCTTGTCTACGTCACTGAGCCTTACCTTCAGCTCTCCTTATCCATTCGCTGCCAGCCGCCCGCCCGCCCGCAAGTCGCCACACCACCTGGCCGGGGCGGGCGCCCCACACTTCTACTAAGTTTGCCTAGCCGCGATCTCCACACAAATACAATTGTTATTCTATTCTTATAATAAAGTAGTAACAAAAGTCTGTACAAATAATACTAGTGGCTCTGTGAGCTGTACTCACAGTAGCGCCATCTAGTTATCTTATTGTAAAACTAACATTAATTACCAAGGTGCTTCATCAATCCCTACCTATTAGGTAAAGGGCTGACTTCATGGTAGAAACCTAAAAGTGAGCAATTTACTGAATTTTGAAGAGCTATTCTGATCATCACGCCGAAGATACTCATCAGATCTTCACCAAATTTTTATGAGACCAACTTAAAGTTAATACCTTTCAAATAAAAAAATAACCATCGAAATCAGATCTAAGAAGGCGGAGATATTCAGTAGCCCCCTTTTTGTCCGTTTTGGGGGAAAGCGCACCCTCAATCAAAAATCCCAGGCGATTAAAAATTCAAAAAAAACGTTTAACCTGTTTACCAAGTTTCGTCTAGATCGGTTGAGAATGCGAGGAGAACAGAGATCGGGACGGACATACGAAAGCATTTTTGCCCAAGCTGAATCGGAGACGCTTCATTCTTATTCATTCATTCTTCGCTTAGTTCAACTTGCAAGATTTGACCTAAACTAACATACATTCAAACATAGCAAGTTAAGTAAAAGCATTTAAAATATTTTTCCAAAAAAAAAAAAAAACGCCTTCAAAGAACTCTTTCTCATCTTATGTTGTCTTTTTGCATTATTATTATGACGTTGGTAATTTCGAAAAAGTGATACTGTTCTGGCTCAATTGTAATTATTTAATTCTTTTTAGTGATTGTTTACAAAATAACATGTTTATTATGATGTCGATAAAAAAAATTTGGAAAAATATTTTAATTAATGTTTTTCAGTGGCCTGAGCAAACATCGGAAAGAATATATGCCACAGAAAATAGTAGACACTCACTCACTCACTTTAGACTCAAAGCGTTGGTAAATTAAAACCAAGGATGAATAAACCTACATAATTATACAACAACTGAACTAGTTTAGACGAAAATTATCTATGATTGCACCAGATTAAAATGGAACTCTTTAAAAAAATGGTTACGCATCTCGTAGATATGAGGAAATATAAACCCAAAAAAAATGGATTTATAAGTTGTAAATGCTGTAATGATGTATGTGTCCCTTTTTAAAGCAATCTTTTACGAGACACCACCAGTACCACTTAAGACCTGAGAACTCATCGAGACCAATCAATTAAGCCTAAACTCGAAGGGGTTTCATCATGTGATGGTAGGGTAATGGGTTCATATGACTCCATCTCCGTCATCAGACACTCGATATCTCATAAGACCAGAGAACTTATGAAGACAAACCAATGAAACCAAACTCGAAGGTTCCTCCGTCATCAGGCCCTGGATATAACATAAAACCAGAGATCTCATCAAGATAAACCAAATGAGCCCAAACTCGAAGGGATTCCATCATCCGATTGTGTAGTTCTTTTGACTACTACTACTACTACTACTACTACTGTAGTTTTTTTAATTGACTTCAGAACTACATCCATGTGCAAAACTTCAGCATCTTTGGACGTCCTTAACTTGTTCAAAATTGACTTGCAATCCAGTCCTAAACATTATAACACAGTGAATTAAATTAAAGGTTGTTTAGAGCTACTAAACCAATTTTGATAAAATTTATACAGTACCACACTAGAGGTACTGTATAAATCTCAAGTAATCTGTATCTGTATCATCTCAATCAATCTTACTCAAGTAAAAACAATCATCTAATTCGGTTCAGAAATCCCAAGATATTAGAGAACATAAACTGTAAAACAAACATATTTTCTAATATAACTATTTGGGACTACACCATAAGATTATTCTTTTGAATAAAAAAAACAACCATCTAAATCGGTTTAGAAACCTTAGAGATAAACACAAAATCAAGGCAATATAAACACAAATCAAGGCAATATAAACACAAAATCGAATTGCAATCAATTACAGTCAATACTCAAAAAACTATTTATTTTCGAAAAACTGCTCAATCAATTTTGATACAATTTATATGGGACCATCTGGAGAGTATACACAATCAAACAAAAAAGAATTTTCAAAATCGGTCCGCAATTGACGGAGATATCGACCGACATAAATAAAATAAAAAACTTACCACCGAATATTATAACAGTCTTCTATTTTTGAATTCGATTAAAAAAAAAAGAATTGGTCTAGTCTAGTCCCCTAGAATCTAGAGGACTTAAAATAACCTACTGAACAATTTTTATGGTGTCTATTTGTTCGCGCATCACTTAAAAACTACTGTTTGGTTTACACTGTGCGGTTTTCCATAGGCATATTAAGCTGTCGGTCCCAGCAGTTATTGATTAATAGCAGTCGTTAAGCCATGTCAGAGGCCCTCGGCCTTATACACTGTGACACCAGAGGCCAGCATTACATCATACGACAAACAAACTGTTGTATAGATTAGGGTTTGACTTATAAACTGGCTACAGAGGTCGAGCAATCAAAAAACCATTTGCGTCTGAAGGAACTTTGATGATATTGGCCACTTTTGGTTCTGGAATAACACATAGGATCTTTAGATCACAGAAAAATGCTCACTTGGGCAAAGTCACGGCCACAGCTAGTAAACCAATAGGAACGAAAAAGTCTGTACAAAGAAGATAATTAAAAAAAATGGTCTAGGGTACAATAAAATAACAGTAAAATACCGAACAAAAATATAACATCTTTTAAAATCGTGTGTCTGTTTGTCTGTATGTTTGTTCGCGCATCACATAAAAGCTACTGGACCGATTGCGGTGCGGTTCACTACTTTTCACTGCTGGATAGCATAGGGTTTGACTTAAAAACTGGGGTACTTGGTATCTTTATCCGATGATTAGATGCCGAGCAATCAATAAAGAACTATTTAACGGCTGAACTAATTTTGAAGAAATGTAGTACCTATTTATATTGTAGTTTATAGGTACTTTTGGTCCTAGAACACGTACTAATTTTCAAGGCATAGCTAGTAATAATATAATTGTCTGTTTTTGAGTCAAGTAATACGAGTATATCCGAAGCGAAGTTTTTTTTCACACAAATATCGTTATGATAAACTGGCTTAAAATAAACAAATAATTTATAGCTTTCGTAACAATGACCTGACTATATGTAGTTATATATTAATGGTATAATTATATGTGTTATTATGGCACATAATGGAATTAAGAATGGTATTTTGATATTAATTTGTGCGAATAGCTCCTTTTTAGTCATAAATATAAATGTCCCCGAAGTGACCGTCCCGCAAGTCTTGGTATGTAGAATTATAATAGCCGTCCAAACACGTCCCAAACAAATGCCCCATCGCTGAAACAGATTTATAAATAGGAGGCGTCGAACAATTAATTATAGCATTTTTAGATATCTTTCTACTATTTGTATTGCATAAGATTGCGGGTAAAATTGCGGGGCCTATAATGTTTGTTTAATCACTATGAGGAAAAGGAATGAAAATACATTAGGTACAGGCTGGTAAGTATAGGTTTTGTATTGGTAGGTGTTGTCCTCGTTCATAGGTACAGGCTGGTAAGTACAGGTTTTGTATTGGTAGGTGTTGTCCTCGTTCAAAGGTACAGGCCGGTAAGTATAGGTTTTGTATTGGTAGGTGTTGTCCTCGTTCATAGATACAGGCTGGTAAGTATAGGTTTTGTATTGGTAGGTGTTGTCCGCGTTCAAAGGTACAGGCCGGTAAGTATAGGTTTTGTATTGGTAGGTGTTGTCCTCGTTCATAGGTACAGGCTGGTAAGTATAGGTTTTGTATTGGTAGGTGTTGTCCGCGTTCAAAGGTACAGGCCGGTAAGTATAGGTTTTGTATTGGTAGGTGTTGTCCGCGTTCAAAGGTACAGGCCGGTAAGTATAGGTTTTGTATTGGTAGGTGTTGTCCTCGTTCATAGGTACAGGCTGGTAAGTATAGGTTTTGTATTGGTAGGTGTTGTCCTCGTTCAAAGGTACAGGACGGTAAGTATAGGTTTTGTATTGGTAGGTGTTGTCCTCGTTCATTTTGTATTGGTAGGTGTTGTCTTCGTTCATTTTGAACCACATACATATATTTTCATGTTTCAAGACTTAAAAAGACCTGAAATTAATTATTGTAACAACGATTTCTTTGTTTGTAGGGTTCAGTAGTGAAACCCTCATAGTTTCGGCATGCCCGTATGTCCGTCCGTCTGTCCGTCAGTTTGTATGTCACAGCAATTTTATTCAGGCACTAGTAATAAAATAGCACTACAAGGTTGAAATTTGACACTTGTATTGATATTTTTAACCGCTACATATGGAAAAATATATGACTGCCATACATGAAATATATGACTGCCATACATGAAATATATGACTGCCATACATGAAATTATTATTACTATTATTTACTAGCTTTCCCGCCCGCGACTTCGTCCGCGCGGACTACTGTTTATCGCGAAAAACATCCTATGTTCTTCTAGGATATTACAAACCAATGCAAAAGTTGGTATAGCACCAATGTTCTTGATGTTTTTTGACAGTCTTTTTATTTCGTTTCCATGGCAACCGTTCCTTACAGAAAGTAATAAACATTTTCCAGTTTTACCGTGGAAACTTACCATTTTCCGGGATAGAAAGTCTCCTATGTTTTATTCCAGGGTATAAGCTATCTCCATTCCAAATTTCATCTAAATCCCGCTGTTATTGCGTAAAAGCTCTCCAAACAAACAAACAAACAAACAAACAAACAGACAACTATTCACTTTAAAATAATGGTATGGATTATTCAGCCTGGTTTGTCCCACTGCAGGGCAAAGAGCTCCCTAGCCTGCAGTGCCATGAACCACGGTCTAGGACTTTGACTTGCCAGTCCTTCCAATAGGAGTCCAGTTCATCCCGCCATCTCCTTCTGGGCCTGCCACGACATCGTATAAAGTTGCGTGGATTCCACTCAGTGGTGAGTTTAGTCCATACATGAAAAGTGAAGAAAAATATGTTTTGTTCCCCTTCGAGTAGAGTCTAGTTGAATAGGTATTATAAAATGACAAGCTGTGCCCGCGGCTTGCCCGCCTGGTACATTTCATTTTAAAGGAGCCAAATAAAAAAGAACAAAATAAGTAGCCCATACGTGTTATTCCAGAATCAAAAGTACCTATAAAGTAAGTCAAAACTCTAATAAAAAGTTTTTACACGACTGCCCAAAAAAAGGGGTGTAATGTTTTTAGTATTCATGTATGTTTGTATGTGAGTTTCTTTATTCCACCATAACTTAAAAATGCCTGAACAGATTTAGACTTATGGGGTATCGTTAGAATCCTTACACCCCCCGAGAAATATAGGCATTTTTTTTCTTTTTTTTAATGACACTCTTGTCACTTAGTTTTTTTCTGTTTTCACAATATGGGTATCAAATTAAAGGCCTTGATAAGCATATTCCAACAGGAAGTATATAATTTATTGACATAAGTTCATTTTTGGCACGGCAGGCGTGTTTTTTTAGCTTTTAAGCTAGTTATTTATAGATTGCTTAGCATCTAATCATTGAATAAGAAATAGTAGCAAAAGCATAATAGTCTGGGCCCTATTTCATAAAACTATAGTACACTGACAAATGTCAATCGAACCGACAATTGTCAGTCAAACTATCAAAATGTCGTACATTTTTGTTAAATGAAACGCAGCTTTTGCGTTATTCGACTGACATTAGGTTGTTCGATGTAGGTTTATTATGATTTGTCGCTTTATGAAATAGGGCCCTGGCACAGAATAAATAATAGGCCCTAGTAACTTCAACGCCGCGCCGCCCACATACGGACATAAATGCTACACCAAAAGTATCGCCGGTGCACTGCCTACCTACTGGAGAGGAATTATATGACTTTTCGTACCTACAAAAGTATCGCCGGTGCACTGACTACCTACTGGAGAGGAATCATATGACTTTTCGTACCTACAAAAGTATCGCCAGTGAACTGCCTACCTACTAGAGAGGAATCATATGACTTTACGTACCTACAAAAGTATCGCCGGTGCACTGCCTACCTACTGGAGCTAAAGAAATCGAACGCAAATATTGTTTGAATAAAGACTGGCTGGTACGACGGCCCATAATCGCTGACTAAATAAAAAAAAGAAGAAATCAAATTAAAAACGCGCGAACTATAGCCCGCTTTTTCGTCGATTTCCACGGATTGTTAGAAATTCTTTTGTATTCATATGACTTTTCGTACATACAAAAGAATTTCTAACAATCCGTGAAAATCGACGAAAAAGCGGGCTATAGTTCGCGCGTTTTTAATTTGATTTCTTCTTTTTTTTATTTAGTCAGCGATTATGGGCCGTCGTACCAGCCAGTCTTTATTCAAACAATATTTGCGTTCGATTTATTTAGCGCTAAACACTAAGATGTTCCAAATTAAAAAAGTCCGCGGCAAAGATAATTGCGGCGCACTTATAAAGAGGATTAAAAACTCATTACTGCCCGCAAAAAGTTTCTTATAGAAAACACCACCTTTGGGTGCACTTAAAGGCGAACCAAGTCTACGTTTTCGAATAGATGGGATGAAAATAATAATTATAAACGAGGCTAAGGCAGTAGCCCGTATGACCTTAAACAGCTTATAGTCTCTAAATAAACAATTTCAATAAACTTTTATAAAGTTGCGTGGAAAAAATAAGTGAGAAAGTATAAACTTTTATATTCTGGCAACTGGTTCGTCACTCGATATACTTATTAAACCTTTCTGTATTATATTCTGGCAACTGGTTCGTCACTCGATATCCATCTATCTATAATTATAATAAAGCAACAGGAACGAAATAGTCTGTACAAAGAAGATAATTAAAAAAAAAAGATCTAGGGTACTTAAAATAAGCTACTGAACAAGAATATAACATTTAAAAAAAACGTGTATGTCTGTTTGTATGTTAGTTTGTCTGTATGTTTGTTCGCCACATAACAACTACTACACCGATTTTGATGCGGTTTCAGTGTTGGATAGCTTAGGGTTTGACTTAAAAACTGGATTACTTGGTATCTTAATCCGATGATTAAATACCGAGCAATCGCTAAAAAACTATAAGATGGCTGAACGAATTTTGAAGAAATTTTGAATATTGTACTTTATATGTACCTACTTTTGGTCCTGGAATATCACGAATAAACAACCAAAATGAAAAGAATAATTATTAAAAGCTTTTATTTAACTTGCATGTTTGTATGTATGTTAGTTTGTGTAGGTCAAATCTTGCAAGTTGAACCACTTCCTCATATCCAACAGAGATGAATTTTTACTCGTTGGTTCAGTTCCGATAACAATGCATTTTTATGGCAAGCATGATCTGTATCGACATCCAGGAACAGCTCCAGATAAAAGAACTCCTCATCAGTCTACACCACAGATTCGAAATGTTGTATACGAATTTAATTGTAATAGTCCATTTTAAGTTTCAGTACTTTCAATACTGCATAAAAGTTTTAATTTATGTACTTATCTTGTTAGTGTATTTCATCATGTTTTCGCATTATTTGAGATGGGATCCGATTAAAAGTGTCTCGAATAGTGTTCGTTAGCCTTCGTGAGCGTCACATCTTTAAAGATAATCCCAAAAAAAGGACCTAAAGCTGATAACTAAATCCGGTGACCTGGTGCCAATTATATTAAGTAAGAATCCTAATATTTCCTAATTATTGAGAGCGCTGCCTGAAAGACGATTAAAAATGCATTTATTTCAAGTTTAAGTCACAGTAATACAGTTAAAATGCAAGTCATATAATCTGGCTTGCATTGCAGCGACTTTTGTCTACCGCAGCAATGAAGGATGTGGGTTGGGTCAGTTTCCCCGCGATCATTTCCAGGACGGTATTGAGCTGGCCCGACTCAGCTCGCTTGCGCATACTCGCGTGCAAGCAGCTTGTCCGCAAACATGCCTATATGGCCGTTCGCACCGTTAAGCGGGCCCCCGCGACGAGAGAGCTCACTATAAACTGGTGATTTCTACAAAAACAGGCAGCGATAAGCGTAAGTTCACTTAACGTGTCTACTGTAGTGTCTACGCGCAGCGGGCAGCAACGTGTGGCCAGAGTTTCGCTGGTCGGTGCCTAATTTTCCTTCGCGGGATCCCGCTTAACGGTGCGGAGGGAATGCGCTGCAGAAGTGGGGCAGCCCCAGCATCGCTCTAAAAGCGTTATTATACTGTACGCGGAGGGCGCTGTAAGCCTCTTGCGTGTATTTAACCCACAGACTACCGTGCAAAGAGATGTGGGATATAAGCTATGAAGAAGTTAGATCTTCGGTTTCATTTTCAAGGACACTCCAATATAGCTACCATTAAGCTATGTGAATCTCCTGGCACTAAGATGAATGGTACTGTTACAATGCCATATTGATTTAATGTTATTGTTATACGCAAAAGTAAGTAATGTCTCAGCGTTTCCGCAACAGACGATTGCGTTGTGTAGGAAGTGTTGAGGATTAAAACACGTTGCGAAATTCAAGCGAAAAACCCGCTATAACTTTACAGGGAAATATCGAACGAATAATCAGACTTGGCGCCAGATAAAAGTTACGGCAATATAAGAATTGGATAATTTAGCCATCCTGTAGGTATACCTGTAATGACGTCAATTTCAACGTCAATACAGAAATAACACAATTAACAATATTAATATTACAAATAACAAATAAATAACAATATTATAAATAACACGTGAAAGTTAAATATATAAAAGAAATTAAGAAGATTATAACGTTTATTGTGTACGTATCTTTGCTTCACAAATGTCATACTGAATGTATTATCATCTCTGTCATAAAATACCTTAGAGCATCTGCATGGTATCTGCAGAGAATACCAACTGCATACACACATTTGTATCATTGCAGATTTCTTAAAGACTCAAACTGCCGTAATTAACTACAAAATAAAATTAACTACTAGGTAGGTATCTACATGATACAGTTGGACAACTCATAATTATGCCATTACAAGCTCAATATGTTGTCCAAGTGAGCTTACTACCAGTTGACAGCATAAAAGAATACCTAAAATAAAATAAATTATTACATAAAACTAAAAAGCTTTAAAAGCTCGAAAGCTTCTTTTTAGTTTTGTTCGCAGTCGTGTTTTTTGTTTTTTTAAATGTAATAATTTCTTTTTATGTTAAACTTTTTAGTTTATATATATAAAAACTAATGAGAATGGTTGCTAGCAAACTTTAAATCGTTATAGATCCTAAATGGTCATTCGAAATGAAAAATAATGAGAGAAACCTAAAGATGATTTTCAAATACTTCAACGAAACCGAAACTTGAAATAGTTCGTTGACTTTCATTTTTTTCTTTGCATTATATGGCGTCTGGTGGTCGCCATATTGAATTTGGATTAATGTCATGTCTTTAGTAGCCCTCGTAATATTAAGACAAATCGATTGACGTAAGAATAATCAAAATCGGTTCACGCGTTTGGTCTATATAATGCCACAAAGGAACAGACATACATACATAGGCTGATAATCAAAATAACTTTCCTTTGGGCCTTTGCGTTGCGCAGTCTGGTAGAAACTATGGTCCAAGATTTATAATAGAAACACATGAAATCCCACAAAATCCGTTTAAAAATGGAATAGTTTGCAGCTCTATGTTAAATGTATGTCAACAAGACAAGTTGGAAATCTAAAACCCGACTAAAAATAGTTTACGACACTTTTGTGATGAAGACGAATCGATTGATACCTCGCTTGTCTAAATAGGACCAAGTTTTTAGCTTAAGGCTCTGAGCTGTAGACCTCCCGCGTACAAACTTTTTTGCAAACAATCGCGGTGCACAGTAGTGCCATCTAGTTACCCTATTGTAAAACTAACATTAATAACCAAAGTGCTCCATCAGTCCCTACCTAGTGGGTAATGGACTGATTCCACTGGTATATAAATTTATTGGACTTTGAGGAGCTATTCTGCTCATCACGCCGAATATCCTCATGATGAGGACCTCATCAGATCTTCACCAAATTTTATGAGACCAATGTAAAGTTAGTACCTTTCAAATTAAAAAAAAACAACATCGAAATCGAATCTAATAAAGCACCCCCGCAATCAAAAAAGCCCTACAACTAAAAAATTCTATAAAAAAATTGTTCATTTCTCCTCTAGATCGGTTGAGAAATGCGACATGAAGAGGAGAACAGAGCTCCGGACATACGAAAGAATTTTTGCCCAAGCTGAAACGTAGAAGCGAAAAAAAAATTTTTTCATCGATATTTACAATATGGGTACTTATCAACCCATTCCAACAATATATAATTTTTTGCTCTTCTTTGGCATGGCAGGCGTGTTTTTTTAGCTTTTAAGCTAGTTATACAATATGGGTATCAAATTGAAGGAGCATACAACAATATGGTATAATTTACTAGCTGTACCCGCGGCTTTGCACGCGTGGTCATTTCTTTAGGTTAAAAGTACTCTAAGTTTTAGTCCAAGACCTAAAATACCAATATACCATTTGATAGAAATTCCTGTAGCCGTCTAAAAGATTTGATCAATTGTTGGGTTTCTACTCATCGGATTAAGATACCAAGTATTCCAGTTTTTAAGTCAAACACATAAGCTATCCAAAAATGAAAACCGCGTCGCAATTGGTCCAGTAGTTTTTACATGATACGCGAACAAATAAACATACAGACAAACAGACAGACATGAATTAAAAAAAAAAACTTGTGAAGTAGCTTATTGTTAGTACCCTCGACCATTTTCGTTTAATTATTTTTGAACAGACTTTTTTCGTACTTATTGCTACATTATAAGTATAGATATTTATTATTACAAAATTAACAAAGCTTTGGATCCCTATCTCGCAGGAAACCTTCATTTTTTCTGGATAAAAAGTATCCTGAATTTAAACCCATCATGTATAAACTATTACTGTGCCAAGTTGCATCAAAATCTGTCCATTAGTTTCTGCAAGTTACGTGTTCTTTTAAATACATTTTCAACTCCCAAACCTGCAGGTACCCTTTAATAATTCGGGATGATTATCCTATGTTTTCCCTCACCGATAATACCAAGTTTCATATAAATTCATTACGTAGTTTCGGTATGATGCGTGCGTGGTCAAGATACAGACAGACAGACATAAATAAAAAATAAAACATTTTTGGCTTTAGTATCGAATATCGAGTACCCTCCAATAAATATTATTTATTACTTCAAAATTAACATAAATTTTGACCTCTATCCCGCAGGAACCCTTTATTTTTTCGGAATAAAAGTATCCTCAATTTTAAACCATTACATAAACTATGTCTGTACTGTACCAAGTTGCATCAAAATCCTTCCAGTAGTTTCAGTGTGGTACGTGTTCTATTAAATAACTTTCGACCCCACTCCTGTGGGAGCCCTTTAGTTTTTCGGTATGAAAAGTATCCTATGTCCTACCTCGAAGTATGAACTCAAATCATACCAAGTTTCATTTGAGTTCATTCAGTAGTTTCGGCGTGATGCACGGTCAAGATACAGTCAAACAGAAAGACAGACAGACAGACAGACAGACAAAAATGAAAAAAAAAATGGCTAAGTATCGAATATAGAGTACAATCCAAAAAAAACAAGATATCTTCAATGTACAGAATTGGACCCGTTACAGTTTTATTATAAGTATAGATTGACATAGTTAGTTCTCTTTTGGCAAGGAAGGCATGTTTTTATTTTTTTTATTTATGAATTTTTAGTGTTGGAGGGATTTAAAAGACGATTTACATCAAAATAATTTTATCGATGAAAGTCAACAGTTTTCCTTCAAGTTTCGATTCATCACAATGATTACTAAAAAACTTCGAGAAAATCATTCGTCACCATTACTGTGACACAGTTTATTTCAGAGCATTGAGCGATAGCTCAAGATAACATATTGTTTTTAAAATAAAAATAAAACTTTAGTTGAAGAAGAACTATTATTTATTCTGTGGTCACAGGTCGTGGTGTGGTCAATCTGTCAGAACAAAGTCATTGGTTGTCCGTACCTCGGCTTCACCCCTCTCACCTTTTATAACCCCGTATCTCCTTCTTAGTTTGTGTTTATAACCTTCATGATAGTAAGATGTGTGTGTATGTGTGTACAATGGTGTCTTATATATTTTTCTTAATAAGCCTTATCGGTCCCATCATCATCATCATCAGCCTGTGTTCGTCTACTGCTGGACATAGGCTTCTCCCAAGGCACGACGTTTGGCGCGATCTTTGGCTCTTTGCATCTATTTTCTGCCAGTAACCTTGCACAGATCGTCGCTCCATCTAGCTGGAGGGCGTACATTGGCCAATTCCCGGGCTCCACTCTTGAACACGTTTACCCCAACACCTAACGCTTCTGCGGCTAATATGAAAACCATTAAACAAAAATTGGTCTAAGAGACTTAAAATCGGCTACTGATAAGGTATTTTTTTGAATTGTTTCGTTTTTACGCGATGCGCGAACAATCAAACAGACAAACACCATTTAAAAATATATTATATTCATTTTCATTAGCTTATTTTAAGTCGCATAAACTATAAATTATTTAAATAGTGTCTGTCTGTCTGTCTGTCTGATTGAAATGCAGTTTTTGTACCTTGTATCTCAATCCGATGATAAAATACCATTTGGCGGCTGAAAGAAGTTTGGTGCATTGTGTTTGGTTTTTAGATACTTTCCTGGAATCACACTTAGGATACTTTCCACCAGAAAAATATATGGGTCTCTTTTACTAATGGTTACATTCTAACAAACGCGTAGCATTAGTGCAGTCTCTAGTACAATCGATGGGTCCAGACATGTCCTACGTAATTATTACGTAGGACATGTTTGTGCTAATCTGTTTAATGTTTGTTTATCTGGGTGGTAGGTCCGTGTTGTCTATGCTCTTATCATGTTCATTCACTGCAATATTTGTCAGACAGAGGAAAGCTACTCAAACTGATGCAACGATGACAATACTTGTAGTAGATTACACACATAGCATCAATTTGTGCATTGTTTTAATTCCATAATTTTTCTATAGGTATTTTTAGACAGAGCTTATTTGCTATGCCATACGAAATTATTTGCAGAAAACGTTGAACGAACGCGCCTGAGTGGAGTCCGAAAAGGCGTTTGGTATATGGTTGTCCATTCAAAGTTACCATGTTTGAAAAAAAACAGTAAGGCCATGAATCACAAGGTTAGCTTATAATGACTGCTATTTAATTTTGCCACTAAAATTCTATATGCGTACGAGTAATTAGCTGAACTGAACCCGATACATTCCTCCAAAGCTACTGATTACCTCGGGTGCTAATCCCACACTTTTGGAAAAGTTCTGTGGACCATGAACTCCATGCTTTATGTATTATAATAATGGAGTGATGATGAGAGGAAGTAATGAGTGATTGATGAGATGAGATGGGATACTTTTGAGATTAATAACTGATGATTCATGTTTATTTTTCCATAATCATTTCAAAAAATGGACATCTCACTGGGCCATATTTTGAATGGACAAGATGTCCCCTAACCCGATCTAGATGACCATTTGACTTGATAAGGTTACTGCTTGACTCGATCAGACTATAATACCGTTTGACTTGATAAGGTTACCGCTTGACTCGATCAGACTATAATACCGTTTGACTTGATAAGGTTACCGCTTGACTCGATCAGACTATAATACCGTTTGACTTGATAAGGTTGCCGTTTGACTCGATCAGACTATAATGCCGTTTGACATGATAAGGTTACCGCTTGACTCGATCAGACTATAATACCATATGACTTGATAAGGTTACCGCTTGACTCGATCAGACTACAATACCGTTTGACTTGATAACGTTGCCGCTTGACTCGATTCGACTATAATACCGTTTGACTTGATAAGGTTACCGCTTGACTCGATCAGACTATAATACCGTTTGACTTAATAAGGTTACCGCTTGACTCGATCAGACTATAATACCGTATGACTTGATATACGGTCGAAAGTGCAGCATGCTTTCACAGTAACATATTTATTCTTGACTTAAACACACCCCTACGCTTTCGTCTTGGAACCTAGACTAAAAAATTATAATAAAAAAACAATTAAAACACGACTGCTCTTCCAAAAACAAACTAAAAACTCAAAAACTAGCGATAAATATAATTACTTATGTTCAGGCTCACAGTGCCCTAGAATGTTCGGGGGACCGTTCTTTGGAATCCTAAGATGTCCCCCGACAATAATGACAATGTTATTTCTGTATCTCTCGCAACGGCAGTGAGAAATGTCTATGATCTTTTATTATTGACTTTTTAGTTTGTTTTTAACAGGTGTGTTTTTTTATTATTTATATTTTATAACTAGCTGTACCCGCGGCTTCACACGCGTGGTCTTTTCTTTAGGTTCAAAGTACCATAATGTGTTCCAGGAACAATTTAGGTACCAACATTTGATCGAAATTTCTTCAGCCGTCAAAAATACTTTTATCACTTCTAATTCACCGGATTGCGATACCAATCCCACCAGTTTTTAAATCAAACCCAAAGTTATCTAACAATGAAAACCGCATTGCAATCGGTCCAGTAGCTTTTACGTGATGCCTGAACAAACAAACATACAGACAACAGAAAAACACGATTAATAAAAAAGTTATATTCTTGTTCAATACCTTTTTTTGCACCTTGCACCCAAGAGCATTTTTTTATTTATTTTCTTTGTACAGCCTTTTTCGTACCTATTTCTTAATTATAAGTATAAATCTATGACTGTGTCAATTTGCATTAAAAAAATCGTCCAGTAGTTTCAGCGTGATACGTGTTCTTTTTAAAATCTTTCAACCCCTATCTTGCGGAAACAATTTAATTTTTCGAGATGGAAAGTATCCAGTGTCCTACCTGTTAGTATGAACTCAAATCATACCAAGTTTCATTTGAATTCATCCAGTAGTTCCAGTGGTGTGATGCGCGGCCAAGATACAGACAGACAGACAAAGATGAAAAAACATACAGTTTAGGCTTCATTATGGAATAAATAGCAACTTCCAAAAAAAAATTGACAATATTTTTAATGTACAGAGTTTGGACCCATATCCCGCAGGAACCCTTTATTTCTTCGGGATAAAAGTATCCATAATATTTACCCATCTTATAAACATTGTCTGTGCCAAATTGCATCAACATCCGTCCAATAGTTTCAGCATGCTACGCGTTCTTTTAAATAATTTTCCACCCCTATCCAGCTGGAACCCTTTAATTATACTGGATGAAACGTGTCCTCAATTTTAACCTATCATATTACTTAAGACAGTGCCAAGTTGTATCAAAACACGTCCATTAATTTCAGCATGGTACGTGTTCTTTTAAATAAGTTTCAACTCCTATCCTGCAAGAACCCATTAATTTTTCGGGATGTAAAGTATCCTATGTCCTACCTCGTAGTATGAACTCAAATCATACCAAGTTTCATTTGAATTCATCTAGTAGTTCCAGCGGCGTGATGCGCGGCCAAGATACAGACAGACAGACAGAATTGAAAAAACATATAGTTTAGGCTTCATAATCGAATATGGAGTAAACTCCAAAAAATATTTCACAATATCTTTAATGTACAGAATTTGGACCCATATCCCGCAGGAACCCTTTACATTTTCGGGACAAATAGTATCCACAATTTTCACCTATCTTATGAACTATGTCTATGCCAAGTTGAATCAACATCCGTCCAATAGTTTCAGCGTGCTGTTCTTTTAAATAATTTTTGACCATTATCCTGCAGGAACCCTTTCATTTTTCGGGATGAAAAGTATCCAATGTTCTACCTCGAAGTATGAACTCAAATTATACAGAATTTCATTTGAATTCATTATTATTATTCATTATTTTCGGCGTGATGTGCTGCCAAGGTACAGACACAGACGGACAGACAGACAAAAATTTAAAAAATACAGTTTCGGCTTTAGTATTGAATATAGAATGGCTTTTGAAAAAAATACCAAATATCTTCAATTAACAGAATTTGGGACATTATCCCGCAGGAACTCCTTATGTTTTTGGGATAAAAAGTATCCTCAATTTTTACCCATTATATAAACTATGACTGTGCCAAGTTGCAACAAAATTCGTCCATTAGTTCAGCGTGATTCGTGTTCTTTTAAATAACTTTCAACGCCTATCCTGCGGGAATCCTTGAATTTTTCGGGACTAAAAGTATCATATGTCCTACCTCGTAGTATGAACTCAAATCATACCAAGTTTCATTTAAATTCATTCAGTAGTTTCGGCGTGATGCCTAGCCAAGATATAGACAAACAGACAAAAATAAAAAGAAATACAGTTTTGGCTTCAGTATCGAATATAGAGGAACCTCCTAAAAAAAAACAAGATATCTACAATGTACAGAATTGAACCCGTTACAGTTTTATTATAAGTATAGATATAGATTTAGTGTCAAGTTTTGTGTAATGCCATTTAATTATATATTGTTGGAATGTGCTCATCAAGGCCTTCAATTTGATACCCATATTGTAAAATTCGATGTTTTTTTTTGCTTTTGAGTTAGATATTGCTGAAATATTGAATAAAAAATATAGTCTATGTTACCCGGGATGATAACGATACCCCATACATCCAAATCTGTTCAGGGATTTAATACCCGCCCGGTACGCTCCCGCCCGGTACGCTGTAGAGGCCGTTAGAGGCCAACAGCAAGTAGTCCTTCCTAAAAAAAAAGGGATTTAATAGTTATGGTAGAATAATGAAACACATACATACAAACATACATAAATACATTAACCCTGAAAACATTCCACTCCTTTTTTGGGCAGTCGTGTAAAAATTCAAGTGTTTGCTACCCACCGCCGCTAGCGTATGGTAATTTCCTTTCCGCAAGTGAACTAGGTACTTATAGATACAATATCTACTACGCATACAGCACATCACATCAATGCCAATGCGCCGTTACTATTAGTCATTAGTTTAAACAAGATAAACGATCTCGACGCGTTCGAGTCACATCGTCACCGACCGTGGCGGCCGTGCGAAGGTCTATGCACGTCACATTACGTAACGTTACGCGATTAAATACGTATCAACGAGTGGCCTACGTGACGGCGAGAAGCTTCGAAAGCTGGACAGGTCTAGTTCTACTAGATGTGTCTAGCCTTACTAGTATATGTCGAGTCTAGTGTGTTCCTTGACACAATTTTGCAGTGAACCGCAAACGGTAAGACATCGGAAAGGTTTAGAATTTAGTAAGTACGTCATGCTTGTGTTAGATTGCGAGGGTAAATCGGGCAACGTTTAATTAAGCTTTTCATTAGACGTGATCTATCTATAATAATTAATTATAGCTTAGACAAATTTGGCCGCAGGCTCAACACACACATACACATCCCATGCACACACACTGCTATACGCCCACACATTAAATTGTAAACACTACTGTAGTAGGTACTATTCTCTAACTTGTGATATTTTGTAGCATCAATCAATGAAAAGAAATATCAGTTGTTAGTAAAATAAATGCTGTGTAATTTATAAACTCTAGGAGGAATGTTGCTGTTCTCGAATATAAAGGCTTCCCCAATTCTAGTTTCGGGAATAACAGATCAATTGTTTTTTGTAGCCTTTTTTATATCCAACTAGCTTTCCCGCCCGCGACTTCATCCGCGCGCACTACTGTTTATCGCGAAAAAAGCATCCTAGGTACGTTCTTCTAGGATATTAAAAACCAATGCAAAAGTAGGTATAGCACCAACGCTCTTGATGTTTTTTGACAGACTTGTTATTTCGTTTCCATGGCAACTATTCCTTACAGCGAGTAATCCACATTTTACCAGTTTTCCCTTGGAAACTTGCAATTTTCCGGGATAAAGAGCTCCTATGTTCTATTCCAGGGTATAAGTTATCTTCATTCCAAATTTCATCAAAATTCGTCCAACCGTTATCGCGTTAAAGCTCCCCAAACAAACAAACAAACGTTTCACTTTTATATATTGATATGGATTCACAATGTAATTGTTGTATTTAAATAAATATTTAATTTATGTTATTATTATCTCGTTTTGGTGTTTTCTTCGAAGATTACGTACGTATCGACTATTATTTCATCTGTGGTTACGGTACGATGGTCTCCTGTATGGCCTTACGTTTCATTTGCGGTGTCAATCTCGATAAACCACATACGGAAAAAAGTATCGTGCTGAAAAAGTATAAGGCACATACACTCCAACCTCGCTTGCCCTCGTCATCTTATTTTGCTTGTAGTTAGGTATCGTGAAAATACATTCTATTTTTTTCAGTAAGATCGTGTAAAGAGACTGCATCTACGCGAAAGTACGAGTAACCACGAAACCCTTCGCTCACAGTTACAGATTTAAAATCGTTTTCCAATTTGTATGGAGAGTTAACCAACGCGTTATTATACTTATATTGTTATTACATCGTGGATATTATATTGTTGCAAGAAGAGAAGAGTCACTTTTATGTTCCGCTAACATGCGAGGTATAAATAAAGAACAGAGTAATAGATGACGAGAATCTTTTAAAGTTTTAACTGACTTCAAAAAGGAGGAGGTTCTAGATGTTCTATGGTGCGTTTTTTAGAAAAAATATTAAAACATACCAATCAGAGGTAGTTTGGATGTTTTATGTTAATGGGTAGACCTTCAGGGGGATTCATATACATTTCATGAAAATTGGTTTACTAGTTTTTTTAGTAAATCCATTTGTATCTATTTCGGTTGCATACCTATTAGTCCTTTCCGTATTCGACTTCAGCGCCCGACCGGACAATACTTATATCTCTATTTTTCCTATAAAAAGAACAAACATGTATATTTGACTGTTGTGGTTTTCGTGGGAAATGAAAGTGGTATTTACAGACTGCAAATATGTCGCTAGAGGCCATGACTCGCTTCTTAGATAAGCGAGTATTGAGTTGCGAATATTGGCTTATTCACTTATTCATTGTGCAGTTCCATATTTAGCTATTGTGATTAGGAAAATCCGAGATCTCAGTACTTACAACGTAGTGCAATTCAAACAAAAAACATGAGTTGGATATGTACAACTTGTCAGAATCTTCATAAATTGTATCTCAAATCTATTTGTAGGTATTTGTCAAAGAAAGAGCAGGCACTTACAATGGATACTTAGTTTACAAGAATAAATAAAGTAGGTACTATAAACTGTAAGTAAAGTAATAAGCGAGATTGTCTATTCACCTATTTTGTAGCTATTTATTTTGGTTTATTGTATGACTAGAAATAGGTTATTACCTATGTAAAAATACCACTTCCTGCCACATAAACCTAGGCGGCCTGCTCAGTATTAGAGAGACATTAACGCTTGTTTTAAATACCATTTTATTTAACAGCTGTCAGTTTATTTTCACTGTGGGTGTCCCCACGTGATGCAGTCACATGATCCGTTGTGTTGTGCGGAATGAATAGACATCTATAGGAAGTAGTATTGACAGTAAGGACGATCGGTTGGCCGACATTATTGGCCAAAGCCTGCTATTTCGTTATCTTGATAATTATTTGCATATTGGTTTAAAAAGTGATCTACATTTTCTTTTTCGTTTATATAATTTATTTCTAGTTGTAGTCTAGAAGGATAATTGAGATAATAATGATCTAGGTACTTATTATGAAACATTTAAGCAAATTAAGTTGTAGTAAGTACTTTCATTGGAATCAATTCAGCATACAGAGTTTTGATAATTGTTTTTGTGACATGTATGAAGAACGAGTACTAATGTTGCGAAGTCATAGTTAAGTAACGTGACATGTGTGAAGAACGAGTACTAATGTTGCGAAGTCATAGTTAAGTAACGTGACATGTGTGAAGAACGAGTACTAATGTTGCGAAGTAATAGTCAAGTAATGTGACATGTGTGGATAAGGAGTACTAAAGTTGTGAAGTCATAGTCATGTAACGTGCCATGTGTGTAGAACGAGTACTAATGTAGCGAAGTCATCAGTTTTTGTCTACCAACTTCACTTTATTTTGCTGTCTGTTCTGTGGGCACATTAATACCTCAGACAATTTAAGATATATGGAATATGGCTCACGCCCACAGACTATATAGGAGACACTCAATTCATATTTTAGTTTTTGTGTGGAACAGTGTTGCCAATTTATATATTAATTCGTTTGTTCCAATTCCTATTTACTTTATATTGTATTTTTGTACCTAATGTGTAATTTTTATTATTGTTATTTTTTTATTTTATGTGACATTTCCGTGCGTGACGTCACCTGCCGTTCCCAACGGAAGACCAGCGCTGGTTGTTATTAACCAGCATTATGCTGAGTTGGGGCCGGCTTATGGCAAAAAACTAACTACTTAGGTACTAACTTATTCCTTCAATGTTTTTATTTTGTGTACTTGTTTTTGCCATAAATAAAGCTATGTCTATGTCTATGTCTATGTCTAATTATGTAACGTGACATTCTGGAGAACATAGGTTCACGTAATGCGTCACCTGTTCTGCTTGCAACATCACTTTCTGAGCATCAAGTGACTGCTCTCAAGAAGACACTTAACTGATTCCAGAGCAGTATAAAGTAGACGTTTTACTCCATCTTTTTTATAAAATATGCGTAAGACTGCAGTGTTTGATATTTTATGTATTGCTCCGAACATGTAAGGTTTCAATTTGGAAAATAAATTATTCTATCTCAGTTTTATAGAAACGTCAAGGAAGATTTTTCCATACTGCGTTAATATAGTGTCATTAGTTTTGCGTATGTAGCAAATGTAATGTAGGTTTGTCCATTCTGTCACACGTCTTTATTTATCTAAGCCCTGAATAGGATAATGTTGCCGCCTGCAACATCACCAAGTACTTACAGAACATTACTTACTCAATAAGACGCGCAACATGTCCCACATAAATGTCATAGTTATTGTGTACTAGCTTTCGCCCGCGACTTCGTCCGCGCGAACTACAGATTATCGCGAAAAATAAGTATTCCATGTTCATTTAGGACATTAAAATCCAATGCAAAAGTATAGTACCAACGCTCTTGATACTTTTAGACAGACTTATTATTTCGTTTCCACGGCAACGTCATTCCATTCGCGAGTAATCGTAATTTTCCAGTTTTCCCGTAGCAAATTAACATTTTTCGGGATAAAAAGTATCCTATGTTGGTCTCTATATTGTACAGTACCAATTCATCAAAATTGGATCAGCCGTTTTGGCGTGAAAGCTCCCCAAACAAACAAACACAACGTTTCAATTTTGGTGTGGATATTATTTTACGGCACGCCCCACCTCTTTTTCTTTCATGACCTGCATGTCTGGTAGATAATGCTGTTTAAATTAAGAAATTCCGCTGTAGGTACACATGTAAAACAATGAAATAAATAAATAAGTAGTTTAATTACGGTCCATTCCAACCAGGAAGGCACGTAAGTTAGGAAAAAATATTGCCTAACATATCAGAACTAAAATGTCAACTAGAGTCGTGACTATATATTATAATCTTAATGTAGGTAAGGCAATTTCAGATTAACTATGATTCATATGTATTTCAAGATTGTCTGTTTACAACTACATCAAAATTTAAAAATGCGTTAAATTAAAACTGACTCATCCAAAATGCTTTTCTGTCTGTAACAAATTGTTGCAGTATTTCCTGATTTACCTAGAGCATAGACAACTACACATTACCGTACTCTAGACAGGCTTTTGACGAACGTCGTAATTAGAGCATTTGATTATCGCCATTTTGGCGCTGATAGTTTGGCAGAAGTGAGCGTCCACGGAACTAATGTAGTTGTACTATTATTTATTCTGTGACTAACGTCACAAGATGAAACAATGTAAATTTTTGTTCCATGGACGCTCCGTGGGACGCTTTGGATCAGCACAAATGGAAGTATGGCAAAGCCAATAGATGTAAGAAGAAAGAAATATATAAGAAATATTTATTTGAAAAAGACTTATAGGGACTCACAGAATAGTGGTGCACCTGATTCCCACACTAGGCTCGAAACCCGTACTATAGGAGTCGAATAACAACAGGCCTCATGCTAGGAACAAGTTACATAAATTATATACCTACCGTATATAATTTTGACAAATGAGTATTTACATTTTGTGTATAGAGTTGTATATAGAGGTGAGTGACCAGAGGCTCTCGGGCGGCCTGACAAACTCTGACACCCGAGGCCAGCACTACTTCATTCAAAAAACAAACAAATAAGTGTTGATCTGGAGGTACTTAATTTCCCCACAGAATGACTAATAGTGGTATCACTCTTCCATACTGCGATTATTTGTATGTCTGTTAGAGTACTATTATCTATTCTGTGTCCGTAGTTTTGCGGATGATACGTAGGGTTTATAGATGTATATAGATGTAGCTCATTCTGCTACACGTCTTCAATGGCTATATTTATATAAGTTCTTGAAATATCCTTGTGTAGTATACGAGTAAACAGCGTCATGCGAGTCGTCATGTGGTGCATTATGTATAAGGGCACGTGCCTGAGCTTTATATTGTGAGATGGGAAAGTCATGCTACAAATAAAATAAAGGGGTGATTGGCCCCATACATTTTCAACTTTCAACGTACATTTTTCGATTTGCATGTGGGTGTGCAGCTTACTTTCCTGGGGTCTTTGTTGTTATAGACCGCACAATAGAATACTAAATGAAATTTCCTTGAAGCCAGCATGGTATTGGAGATAGTAAGAGCTTGGCCCCATGGCTTTGCCCGGTGGACATATTTCTGGGATATAAGTATTCTACGTGTTACTCCAGTACTAAAGTATCTCTAAGCCATCAACATTCGTTCAGCGCCGTCAAATAGTTTTCTATCAAATAGTCGACTTCTACGCGTCGCTTTGAGATAAAAAGTACTTGATTGTACCGGATTTTAAGTCAAATCCTAAACAACTGTGAAAATCACATTTCAATCGGCCCAGTAGATTACGTAATGCGAAAACACACACATAAACAAAAGACGCCATTTAATAATAATAATGATCAGTAGCTTATTTTAAGCCCTCTGTGTTTCTTTACTGTACAGACTTTTTGTAACTGCTTTATTATTAGATATACGAGTTTCGTACATATCTCTCTTTATTTCATAATCCTGGCCTTACACATACAAAACAATTTAAAAAAATAAATAAATTCAAGCCTCAAACAGCCTTGTTTTAAACGAGTACACGTTATTACGCTCAGCAGATTGGAAGAGACAGCCTCAGAATAAAAAATATAATTTTTGGATGCATTGAGAAAGGCTACTCGAATATTAAAGTTACGAAAGGTATCATAGTATTAAAATAAACTTGGTACATACTTGATTAAAAAGCATTGTCAAAAAACAACTTTACTAAACTTATACAACTTTTTTACATCACCCCCGGAGATATTCGAAAACCAGCGTCTAGTGTGATGCACTGGCCATTTGTGCTGATTACAAGCCCCTTTCAACACACTCACAAGCACATTCGAAAACCAGCGTCTAGTGTGATGCACTGGCCATTTGTGCTGATTACAAGCCCCTTTCAACACACTCACAAGCACATTCGAAAACCAGCGTCTAGTGTGATGCACTGGCCATTTGTGCTGATTACAAGCCCCTTTCAACACACTCACAAGCACATTTGAAAACCAGCGTCTAGTGTGATGCACTGGCCATTTGTGCTGATTACAAGCCCCTTTCAACACACTCACAAGCACATTCGAAAACCAGCGTCTAGTGTGATGCACTGGCCATTTGTGCTGATTACAAGCCCCTTTCAACACACTCACAAGCACATTCGAAAACCAGCGTCTAGTGTGATGCACTGGCCATTTGTGCTGATTACAAGCCCCTTTCAACACACTCACAAGCACATTCGAAAACCAGCGTCTAGTGCGATGCACTGGCCATTTGTGCTGATTACAAGTCCCTTTCAACACACTCACAAGCACATTTTGTTTTTACCTATGATTTTTTCCTAATGTTGTGTGTTGAATACATGTTTTTCTTTCTTTCTTTCAAAAGTAGATAAATACTTTTAGAAAGAAACATCGTGTTGTTAATCAACATCCGACTTTAGGCCAATCGACGATACATTTTTCCATTTAGTTAGTGGTAGTGTGTTAGTTGGACGGTACAATTCAATCATTCATTTCCAAAAATGTCATTCATCGCAGTTGTACATCTTATTCTCATTCGATGTGGGGGCGGTAAGGCTTACACTTACGTCCCGCTTGGGGTCCCAACTCCTTAAAATAGCGGAGTGTGGCTTTGGTTCATTGGCATAACTGCTCCAGTGACAACGGTGATGGCTTCAATGAAAGTGAAGATAATGAAGATGAAGACAGCAATAGGTTAGGTCGTTGAGACAAATCATGTACTTCAGTTGTGATTCTGATTGTTTCCGTGGCCGGACAGTGCAGTAGCACTTGCACCACAGTATCGTTCGTCTAATGCAGCCGCGACACAGAAGACTATCTGTGGCTCTACTCTTGTGCAGACGATAAATTTAAGTTGCAGTTAAAATAAGCCCTATTAAAAGGCGAAGATCTTGCCGTTCTGATAAGGGTCGGGAACGCATTCTTGGAATGTTTGCAGTCAGTTTTCCTGTCCTGTAGTGTTTGTTGCTCACTCTCAGTGACGGAAGATTAGGTCCCGTACTTCCATCGCCGATGGTTTCCATACATCTTTCTTGGCAAGGGTGACCGCCATGGACTTCGTCATAAATGGCACATCCACATGGATAAATGGCCATTGCTCTTGTGAAGACTATCTTTACAAGAGCAATGGCTATATATCCATTTAACTCATCTACAAAGTTTATACAATAAAATTTATTCTTATTCTTAACAATTTTTCTGTATCTCCTCCAACCGGCGGAGAGATACAGCAAAAATTGTTTAAAAAGAACATGAGGCTAAAGAAACTTCTGTAGTCTTATGACACTGCTACGAGTATAATACTTGATATACTTAGTTACAGGTATTCCAAGTGCCATGATGACCGCAAAATCGAGTGTCAGACTTGTGACTAGTGTTTATAGCATTTTTTGTATATTTTTGTAGGTTTGCGCTCTTGATATCTGACGACACTGGGTTTGTTCCTCGGCCAATTGCATCAATGACTTTTCGGAGGCTCGCTGTCGGTGTCCGGATGCTAATAATAAAATTGAAGGCGATCGTTAACCATGTCAGAAGCCCTTGGGAGGCCTACAAAACTAATATCAGAGGTCGTCTGCGGTCGGCGCGGCATGCGGCACTACGTCTGTGTATAGGTAAGTATAATAATTTATGGTTAAATATAGGTATGGTCAAGAAGGTTTAAAAAAATAAGGAGTCTACACCGCCAAGCAAGCTAGTGAAGCACAGCAAATGGCGGTTGGGTATGTGTGCGTGAGTGGATAATTTGTGATGTTTTATAGTCGATACACAATTTTATCACAAATATCTATAATTATTTTTTTACAAAAACGTTAACAACCGACTTCAAACGCTCGTACTTCGCGAACGCTCGAACTAAATTTTTCTTATTATTGGAACTGGTTAAAAAACTTCTGAACCGATTTTGATAAAATTTCTATGGGATCAATCTGAATGTATATCCAAGCAAAAAACAAACATTCGTGTCGAATTGAGAACCAGCTCCTTTTTTGAAGTCGGTTTAAAACTGCATTGTTTTTTATTTTTCTGGAGAACTTGACAGAATTAACACGACTAACAAGGTCAAGATCTTGTTGTGATATGGCGGCTGATCGGCATAACATGGTATAAGTGTGTGCGTGAGGCTTGTGCGTACGTACGAGCGGACCGGCATATCTTGGACATATTCTTGGGTATGGTACATACTATTTAAACATATTATTATTAGGACAGTGACTTATTTACAGACATTGACCCAGTTTGTTTTTTCCTTTTCCGTTACATTTTTGTGCTTCGAAGAAACATAATCTATCAGTTTTAGAGCGAACTCTACAGGTTGAATCACCGGGAGCGCCTTGCCTACGTGATGCGGTTGATGCACCCATTGCCAATAATCAAAATAAATGAGCCAACACAAACGTAACTTACCATTTGCTTGCACACAAAAATACCCCTTGCAACCTCGAGCATAAGGCCGTCAATCTGTGTGCCCATGTGCACTTAAATCGTTTGTTAACTAAAAGGTCAAATTTGCAAATAGGAGGCTTCCCGTTTGATCCCTCTCTGGACATGTCATTTGATCGCCGTTTAATGGAAATATGACTTGTTGAATGAGAACAGAATAGGAATGTGTTGTGTAACTAAAATTAGAAGCGAGTTATTACCGCAAACATTCAGGAATAAATTGACGACTTTGACACGGTCTCCAAGTTTACTCACATGTATTGCCTAGCTAGTTGGTAATCTTTACTTTGACACGGTCTCCAAGTTTACTCACATGTATTGCCTAGCTAGTTGGTAATCTTTACTTTCACAAGTTTACTCACATGTATTGCCTAGCTAGTTGGTAATCTTTACTTTGACACGGTCTCCAAGTTTACTCACATGTATTGCCTAGCTAGTTGGTAATCTTTACTTTGACAGGGTCTCCAAGTTTACTCACATGTATTGCCTAGCTAGTTGGTAATCTTTACTTTGACACGGTCTCCAAGTTTACTCACATGTATTTCCTAGCTAGTTGGTAATCTTTACTTTGACACGGTCTCCAAATTTACTCACATGTATTTCCTAGCTAGTTGGTAATCTTTACTTTGACACGGTCTCCAAGTTTACTCACATGTATTGCCTAGCTAGTTGGTAATCTTTACTTTTAATAAAGCAGTAAGCACCAAAAGATGTGTACAATAAAGAAAATAAAAAAAAACTGACTATGTGCGAGTCGGATACTCGCGCACCGAGGGTTCCTTTCAAACTTGTAGGCATGTAAATAGTTCGTCCACGGGAATTGACTCACAAAGATTTAAAAAAAGTTATTTTTTGTGACATAACTACAAATTTAAGTTTTTCTGATTTTCCCCTTTACTTGTGCCATTGACATTGCTTCATGCCAAATTTCATGATTCCAGGTCAACGTGAAGTACCGTATAGGTTTTGATTCCCTTGCGAGTGTCAACAACAAAATATGCAGCATGAACGACCGTATCTTTTATTGCGTTGACTTAGGAGTTTGTTTTTTCACAGCTCCAAGGGATTGCAGACCTGAGTATTTGATATTAAGTTCAACTTGATACCTCCACGCGTTCCTTAGAAAAAGAGTCTTGACACACAGACAAACACACAGACAGATGGACGCCCGGAAGGACAACAAAATGATCCTCTTAGGGTTACTTTTTTCTTTTTGAGATACGGAACCCTAAGGGACTAAAAGCTAAGATAAGCTTAAGATTAAAATAGTTTTATCGATTTTTCCGCTTCTAATAAACGGATTTAGATACCAAGTACCTACCCCCAATTTTTAAGTCAAACTTTAAGCTACCACAATGCAAACTGCATTGCGATCGGTTCAGTAGTACTTACAGAAAAAAACGAATAAGAAAAACTTACTTAAAACTTACGCTTTATTATAAGTATAGATAGATTAGGCTCGTTTCGGAGACCATAGAGAATTAGAGAAGTAAATACTTTTATGCACTAGAGCATAAAGTGCAGTTTATATAACCTACACCCAGCATAAACAAGAAATTTACGAGCATGAGTTCTCTTTTTTGTTTCTTAGAATATTCCAAAATTATTATCTTGATGTTATCGTGCTCTAAGTTAAACGCGAATCCTGATTAATAAGGTAATTCGGGAGTCAACTATTTTTAAATACAATGGCCTTCAAAACATAGTACCACTCTTTTAAAATTAATAATTTTTATTAAGTTGCTTGGCTCCTACTCATCCGATTGAGATACCAAGTAAACCAGTTTTAAGTCCAAAGCTATCCAACAGTGGAAATAGCAATGCAATCGGTTCAGTAGTATTTCCTTAGATACAGATGTTAAAAGTTAGTGGAAACATTTTCAATTGTAACTTTCCCACAAACATGTCGCATTAACATCATGTCTGGAAGTAATTCCATTGTAAATGTTATTATAGATAACTGTACAGATGACGTGCGCTCGTTAGGACATACTCGTATCACAACAAAGTTATTATTACAGCTGTATTCAGGTAACGATGTTGGTGACGTCACGTACAGTATACATTTTGCTGTTTATCCCAAACTCTACATTCGACAATGTTTCAGTAAAGGATGACACTTTACTGAAACTCTACACGTGTTTTGTATGTGTTTGAAAAGAAATAAAGAAAGAAAAAACATTTATTCAACACACAACATTTCAAAAAACATAGATAAAACCAAGAAACCAACCATCTGTTGGTCTTGTTTCATAGAATTATACTTATTCTTATCTGTACCTATTTATAATGAAGCAGTAAGTTTCAAAAAGTATGTACAATGAAGATTAATAAATAAAAAAAGGCCAAGTGCGAGTCGGACTCGCGCACTGTACAACCTTAAATTTGCCATAGGTTTCGGTCAGTTTACCAACTGCAAATAAAAAACCATATGTGATATAACAAATTTACGGTTTTCAGATTTTTCCCGTTTCTTGTGCTATAAGATATTGCTACTTGCATAATTTCATGATTCTAGGTCAACGAGAAGTACCCTGTAGGTTTTGTTTCCCTTTAGAGTCTCAAAATATGCGGCATAAACGGCTGTATCTTTTGATTGCGTTGACTTGGAAGTTTTTTCACAGCTCCAAGGGATTGCAGACCTGACTATTTGATTTCAATTTCAACTTGATACCTCCATACGTTCATGAGAGAAAGGGTCTTGACAGACAGACAGACGGATGGACGACGAAGGGATCCTTTGTGGGTATTTTTTTTCCTTTTGAGAAATATAGTCTAATTGTCTTAAATTAAGCTACTGAACAAGAATCTAACATTATTTTAAATGGTGTCTGTCTGTCTATTTGTTTATCTGTCTGTCTGTCTATTTGTTTATCTGTCTGTCTGTCTATTTGTTTATCTGTCTATATCTGTTCGCACATCACGTAAAAACTACTGGATCGATTGAAATGCGGTTTTCACTTTGACTTAAACTCTGTACTTTGTATCTCAATCAGGTGAATAGAAGCTGCACAATCGATAAAGTTTTTTTAGGGTTCTAGACACCTAGACAGGTTTGAAAAACAAACTCCTCAAGGACTTAAAACGAGCAACAGTACAAAATATAATGTGTTTTAAAGTCTTGTCTATCTCTCTGTCTGTTTGTCTAGATGTTTATTCGGGCATCTCGTTAAAACAACTGGACCGAATGAAATGCAGTTTTCACTGTTGGATAGCTTAGATATCAAAAAATATTAAATCACTTTCGTATGGCTGAAAGAATACAAATCCGTTTGGTATATTATTTATAATTATTAGCATGTTAGCTCCTGGAATAACAAATAGGGTACTTTAATCCAGATAAATGTCCACGCGGGCAAAGCCGCAGGCACAGCTAGTAACCATAATAAATGTAGTTCTGTCTGCTACCGAAAATAGGAAATGATTCTTAACATTATATTTCTAATCAAGTTGGTTGTACAGAAATTAATCTATCATATATATTTTTTTCTATGCCTTGTGTAATTATTGATGTAAATAACTTTTAAAGTACCACAAACCTAGCTTTCGCCCGCGACTTCGTCCGCGCGGAAAACAGTTTATCGCGAAATAATTATTTTTTGACAAAAACGTGAACAACCGACTTCAAACGCTCGCACTTCGCGAACGCTCGAACCAAATTTTGGTTTCTATACTGTACAGTACCTATTTAGTTTTAGTTTTAGTTTCATCAAAATCCGTCCAGCCGTTTTCTCGTTAAAACTCCCCAAACAAACAAACAAACAGACAACGTTTCACTTTTATATATTGGTGTGGATATATACCCTACAGTGAATTAAGATACTTTGAAGTAAAGTAGATAAAAGATAAAATGATCACTTCCAGATGAAGGACTTCAAAATACGTTAGTTTGAAACCTCCGAGTATTTCCGGTTATTAGTTACAGCAAAGAATATTGTAAGTTTCACAGCTTTTGCATTAGGTCCCTTTCTGTTTCTCACTCCTAAACATCAGTCTATATCTGTCCACTGCTGGACATAGGCCTCTCCTATTGCACGCCACTAAGCTCGGTCTTCAGATCTCCTACTCCAATTTCTTCCAGCCGCTTTTCGCAGGTCGTCACACAGGTGTCACCCCCTATCTAGAGATATATAAATAAGTGAGATCATGAGTTTTTTTTTTTTTTTTTTTTTTTTTATATTTGGTGTTACGCAATGGATCTGTTGATCCCGAAACTAGGAAGCCTGGTTTTCGGAAATCACAAGATTCCTAGCTCCTAGCGTTGACAGTTGACAAAGCATTTACTAAAGTGGCAGTGGGTTGGTCACATTTCCCGAAGAACCGATGACCGTTGGGGTAGACTAGTTCTCGAGTGGAGACCACGTTTAGGCAAACATAGTGTAGGACGCCCTATGGCCAGGTGGAGTAACGACCTGAGAAAAGCGGCTGGAAGAAAATGGATGAGGAGAGCTGAAGACCGAGCTCATTGGCGTGCATTAGAGAGGCCAACGTCCAACTGTGGACAGGTTATGTGATCTGTGTTGAAGCATTTACTTGCAGTCACAGAATAAATAATAGTACTAAGTTGCAGTTGTCATTTTTCTCTATCTTTATGATCTCGCAATCGTATATTGCTTGATAACCAATGTATAAAGCTTATTTATCAAAGGTTTAAAGTACAGCAGCGCAGATTATCCTTTGTCATCAACACTTCAGAAACACACCTTTTTCATCATCGATGAATATATTGAGCAGGCACGTTTTCCGACATGCTTTTTCAGACAGATAATGTTGAAATCTTATTTACTGTAGCAAAATATTACAACGACGCAACCACTTATGATAAGAGTATATATTTAGCAATAAAAATCAAGTAACTGAGGTTCCTACACATACTTTGTAATCGATTTGTGATTTTACGATTTTACAGCTAGCAAAAGAACATGAATAGTTACAGACGTGGAAGTTATTAATTGGTCGGTCATTTAAAAATTCGCCATACTATAAAAATCTAAGCTATTAAAATATTATTTCAGAAAAAGTGTTTTTTTTGTAATTATTTTCTGATCAATCTTGTTTTGTTTTGGTAGATACTTAACACAATTTGCTACTTAATTAGAATAATTTTTAAAGTTGACCTAAGTGGAAATTTTCTGCTAACCGTTTTCATGATCACCAAGAAGATCTTATACTTGCTCACAGATATTAAAACTAGTTTTGAGTGGAAGAGACGACGCCGGTCAAGAACTTACAATTAAGTATTTATTAAAATAATCACATTTTCCCGCTCTTCCTCCGCGCAGACTACAGTTTATCTCAATAAAAAGTCAAACTTTGTGTGGAGATAGTTTAAACCCTGGAAAAGGATATATGTCCATAAGTCCATTATCTCCATACCAAATTTGTTCCAGATCGGTTTAGGCGTGAAAACGTAACAGACAGACAGAGTTACCTACTTTCACTTTTATAATATTAGTATGGATGTGAATTAAATATAATTAAATACTAAATTGTATCCTACAAATGAAATTCAAATCTCAAACTCCATATTGCAAAAGGTCATTATATTTTATTGCTAGTCAGAGGTGAAGTGTAATAAAATGGTGCACTAAAACACTAAAAGAGCATTACATTGTCGATAAGTAAACTCCAGCTGCGTGAATTGCGCTGTAAGGTGAAGTAGGCGTTTATGACTTTGTGATTAGTTTTATTTCAACTAGACAAGTCACTTTGCCACGTTCACTTCGACAGTTGACATCCACATGGATATCAAAACTTTCAAATTGAATTATGAAGATGTACCTATCTAGTCTGGCAGGACTATTATGTAAACAAGACAAGTCTGACTGGAGATAGCGGGACGAACCGCACCTTCGTTTGCCATCGGGCTGCGGTAAAACCCGCACAAATAGAAATTCCTACCAGCGTGTGCCATCATCCTTGCTTGCTTATATCTAATACATCAATTTTACCTTTTTTAACTTTGCGTTGGACATTTTTGACGTAAAATGAACCGCTGGCGAATTATTTCGAATAAACCAATTTTTCACACATTTAATCTTGGATGGAAAAATTGCTTCCCCCCCCCCTTCCCCCAAGTTTTTCAGAGTCTAGACCTACAACATATGTGAAAATCTACTAAACCACCTTTGGCAAGGCAAATTTCTCTACTTACTGGGCTATTTGCTTACATATACGCTACGTATATATGCTACGGCGAAGCAAGGGAAGCGGATATGAAGTTAACAGTCTATGTATGTATGTAAATATGTGGATGTTCCACCACAGCGTCGCTCCGATTGGTTCGATTTTGACTAGCGAGGTGTCAATCGATTCATCTTAATTGCAAGAATGTCATAGGATATTTTTTACCCGACTACCGTAGCCGGGTTTTAGTTTTTGATCTTATGTCTTGTTTATCCTAGTAAGCGCGTCTCATCTTATCGAAAGGAACTTTGTGTTTGACAATGGAGCATGCTTGCCTAGAAGATGCCTCACCTAGTATTTAAAGACATGTAGGTTTTAGTAGTAGAAGATGCCTCACCTAGTATTTAAAGACATGTAGGTTTTAGTAGTAGAAGATGCCTCACCTAGTATTTAAAGACATGTAGGTTTTAGTAGTAGAAGATGCCTCACCTAGTATTTAAAGACATGTAGGTTTTAGTAGTAGAAGATGCCTCACCTAGTATTTAAAGACATGTAGGTTTTAGTAGTAGAAGATGCCTCACCTAGTATTTAAAGACATGTAGGTTTTAGTAGTAGAAGATGCCTCACCTAGTATTTAAAGACATGTAGGTTTTAGTAGTAGAAGATGCCTCACCTAGTATTTAAAGACATGTAGGTTTTAGTAGTAGAAGATGCCTCACCTAGTATTTAAAGACATGTAGGTTTTAGTAGTAGAAGATGCCTCACCTAGTATTTAAAGACATGTAGGTTTTAGTAGTAGAAGATGCCTCACCTAGTATTTAAAGACATGTAGGTTTTAGTAGTAGAAGATGCCTCACCTAGTATTTAAAGACATGTAGGTTTTAGTGTAGCCTTAACTCACAGCGAGAGTATTTAATTCGCTGTGAGTTAAGGCTAGATATCCATAGAAACCTAATAAGTAATAACTTATTCTTATTTAATTTATGAATAAGTCATAAGTTCGTAACTCAACACTTATTTAGAATTGAATAATTCGTAGGTATTTATGTATATTATTATGCTAAATCAGTAGACCTGGCAACTTATCTATCTATTCTTATAATAAAGCAGTAAGTAATCACAAAAGTAAGTAATCAGTTAATTATAATGAAGGTAATTTAAAAAAAAAACTAGGGTACTTAAAATTGGCTACTGAACATGCTTCGAGATGGTTCTGAACAATAATATATTAAAAAAAACGAGTCTCTCTGTTTGTTCGCGCATCACGTAAAAACTACTAGACCGATTGCGATGCGGTTTAATGTTGTATAGCTTAGGATATGACTTAAAAACTGGTGTACTTTGTATCTCGAACTGATGAGTAGAATTCGAGCAATCGATAAAAAACCATTTGACGCCTGAACGAAGTTTGATGATATTGGTACCTTTGGTTCTGGAATAACACAGGATCCTTATATACCAGAAAAATAACCACGCGGGCAACGCCGCGGGCACAGCTAGTGCTAAACATAAAAGGACTTGGTATTAATATATTCGAGTTGTTAGGCAATAAGCTAGGAACGAAGACTGGTTACTGAGACTTCAGGTCTCTATAACTACCTAGGTTTCCTAACATAATACCTGATTGCTACTGTATATATTCTTGTCCTTATACTTATTCTTGTACTTATTTTTGTCCTATATTTGATTATGATTTTCATATGAGGTGTCGTTCATTTTTTTTAAATCCCTGATCGCTATAATATAGAGGTTATAAGTTTAGGGTGTGTAGTGTGTATGCGTATAGATGTATGTCTGTGGCATCGTAACTCCCAAACGAATGGACCGATTAAGATGCGGTTTTTTCTGTTTTTGAAAGCTGATGTGATCGTGATGTTTCTTATCCATGTTTGTGTCAAAAGCTGATGAACAGTAAGCGAAACGGTTCGTGTTAATATATGGAAACTGGCACTAAGTTTTGTAGTTTGTGGTACTGGTATAATAGTCGCATAGTATCGGAGTTTATATTTATAAGCAATAGAACTTAACTATTGACACTCCGGGAACGCGGGTCAATTGCCTTTGATGTGAGCCGCTCTCCTGCCCCTAATAATTGCAATTCCACACATAACCAATTGGTTGGCATATCTACATGTATTTTGTAGAGAGTTCGCCAGGTATTCAACTGCCAAGCAGTAGTGTGCAAATATTAATATGAGTTCCGGTTTGAAGAGCATTGTTTCAAGAGTAGGTGGCTTGAAAACCAATACCTTAGGGTGACGAGTGCAATGCAGTGCTGGATTTGGAATCCAAAGTTCTGGTTGGCACTGCAATTGTTATGATCAGGTATGCTGCTTACCATCAGGCGAATGTCCTGCTCTTCTCATCACTCAGCTGAATAACAAGCACAATAAAAAAAACCCGACTCCCGCACCCCCCATTATATCTAAGAAGCATCTCGATAACATCAGCTTACAACCAGAAAAAAACAACCGCATCAAAATGGTCCATTCGTTTGGGACCTACCGATGCCACAGACAGATACACGGATACATATATACACACCCTAACTTATAAACCCCTCTCTCTTCGAGTTCAGGGGTTAAAAAACCGCTCTGCACCCGATATAGTATTTCCAATTATCTTCGCTGGCTAATATAAACAGAATCGTATAGTAATTTGCAAACTACTGCTTTGAAGTGGAATACCTGCCAAACCTGGACGGTCCACTCCTAATCGATGTTTTTATATGATTATGCTCAGCGAATTTTGGAGAGAGCTATGTTTTTCTGCAGGATTGATTCCACAAGAAGATGGTCCGCCTGAGAACCAAGGTAACCGACATATCCCAAAGAATAAGCAAGCTGAAGTGGAAAATTAGATCCAGAGTGAAGACTACGTTTAAGTTTAGGCAGACGTGGTTTGAGGTCGTGGTTTGGGACGTGCCAATTGTGTGATGACTTGCAAAGGCCGTTGGCACTGAAGGCAGCGACTGGATTAGGAAAGCCAAAGATCGGGCTCAGTGCGCTTACTAGGAGAGGCATATATCCAGCAGTGGACGAATATATATGATGTACATGATTATGCGTTCTAAGCTCACAATTAGTTGACATAAAACTCGTTAATTAACTAGCTAGACCTCGATAAAACTAACTACTAAGTGCAATTGCTTCCATAAAAAGCAAAGATCAACTCACGCAGAAAACGAGATCAGTGTGCGCGTTGAATTCTTCTCTAAGGACGGTTTGAGCGCGGTTACTATGGGATGTTTCGTCTGGTTATACAGAAAGTGTCGGGTTGCTATAATTAGTGCAAATCATTGCGAATCGAGTTGTAATCGAGGCGTCCGGCGAATGAGAGCGCGCGTTCCGCTGTCTATACGAGATAAATATGCGTGTCCGCTGTAGGGGACGGCACGACTGGCAATGGTTACGACTCGATTTAAACAAGAAATAATCGAAAGTGCTAATAAACCCGACTGGGACAAAACTAAAGAGTCATTTTTTTGGTCTTTATAGATCCTAAATGGTCATTCGAAATGAAAAATTATATGAGAATCCTAAAGATTTTTAAATACCTATTCAATGATACATAAGTTCGTCGACTTTCATTTTTTTCTTTTTTGCAATATGGCTTCTGGTTGTCACAATATTGAATTCTGATTAATGTCATGTCTTCTCTCGCAAGATAAGACAAATCGTAAGAATCATCAAAATCGGTCCGCGCGTTTGGTCTACATAGTGCCACAAAGGAACAAACATACATAGCCACACATACCCTCCACTCAGTCGGGTAGACAGTCATGTCACTGCAGTGTATAATCAAAATTTGGTAAAAACAGGAAAAATGATTTGAGGAACGAAGGCAAAATAGAAGATGTCATTGATTCACATCCAAAACGATTTAACCCATTTGCTCAAAATATGTAATCACACTGAAGGTCTACCCTATTATTTTCAGCAAGATTATAAGTGTTGCCGGTGCATGAAGCGTTGATATTAGGGCATGCAAAACTCGGGTAGTTTAATAAACACGGGTTTTTCGAGTTTTCAATTTTAAAAACAGGTTTTTTCGAGTTTTACGGGTTTTTCGAGTTCTTCTTTATTTAGGCCTTGAAAGAACTATTGGACCTGCAGTCCCAACTAGGTATCGGGTTTTCAGTCCACAAGTCTCTCGTCAACAACATTGTGAAGATTTGATAATCAAAGTAACATTTGGTACTAGTAATAATAAAAAACTGACTGTCCGTCTCCAAAATCGGAGTACAAATTCTATCGAATTGCAAAAAGGGGTGAGACAGGGAGACGTTATTTCTCCGAACTGTTTGCTGCTCCGGAAGATGTATTCAAGCTTCTGAACTGGAACAGATATGGTGTTAACTTCAATGGCAAATGCTTCACTCACCTTCGATTTGCTTATGATATAGTCACCATGGCAGAAACCCTGGAAGACCTAAGCACAATGCTCAGTTACCTCAAAATTGTTCCCCAACAGGTGGGTCTTACGAGTAAAATGAACATGAATAAGTTTAAGATCAGTTCAAATGCCCATGTCGCACCCATGCCGGTTTATTTTGGGAACGGTATTATCGAAGCTGTTGATCACTACACTACACCTCATCGCGTAGTCCATCTAGCATGGCAAGCGATGCAAGAGCCCGTTTGACCTGACATTATACCGAAGATATCCCGGCCGTCAGCCTATACAAGATCAGAATGGCCCTGAAACAGTTTAAGAGCAACAAGGCACCAGGGGAGAATGGAATAACAACAGAGCTACTAAAAGCGCGTAGAACACCGGTACTTAAAATCCTTCAGAAGCTGTTTAACTCCGTTATCTTTTAGGATACTACGCCAGAGGCGTGGTACAGTAGCTTAGTGGTGTTGTTCTTAAAGAAAGGTGATAACACCCTCTAGAAAAATTATAGGCCCATTTCGCTGAGCCACGTCTATAAGCTGTTTTCGAAAGTAGTTACAAACCGTCTCGTCAAACCTACGAGGTTTGACGACTTTCAGCCTCTCGAACAAGCTGGATTCCGGAAAGGCACCGTAGACCACATCCATACGCTCAGATTGTATTTCTATACAATCTGAGCGTATGGATGTGGCGTATGATTGTGGCCGATTATACTCCTACAAGAAAGCCTTTGATTCAGTCGAGACCTGGGCAATGCTACAGTCATTACAGCGGTGCCAGATTGAATACCGATACATCGAAGTGTTGAAGCATTTGTACAGCAAGGCCAATATGACTGTCCGTCTCCAAGATCGGAGTACGAATTCTATTAAATTGCAAAAAGGGTTGAGATAGGGAGAAGTTATTTCTCCGAAACTGTTCACCTCTGCACTGGAAGATATATTCAAGCTTCTGAACTGGAACGGATATGGACTTAAAACCAATGGCAAATGTATCACTCACTTTCGATTTGCTGATGATATAGTCATCATGGCAGAAACCCAGGAAGACCTAAGCACAATGCTTAGTGACCTCAATATTGTTTCCCAACAGGTGGGTCTTAAAATGAACATGGGTATGACGAACTTCATGTCAAATGCCCATGTCGCACCCATGCTGGTTTATGTTCGGAGCAATATTATCGAAGCTGTTGGTCACTATGTCTACTTAATCAGACGATCCAACTGGGTAGATTCAACTTCGACTAAGAGGTCAACCGACGAATCCAACTCGGATGGGCAGCGTTCGGGAAATTACGCCATATCTTCTCGTCGCAGATACCGCAGAGCCACAAGACAAAAGTTTATAATCAGTGCGTGTTGCCAGTGATAACATACGGTACTGAGACGTGGTCGCTAACTATTGGTCTCAGACATAAACTCAAAGTCGCGCAGCGTACAATGAAGAGAGCTATGCTTGGAGTTTCACTAAGTGACAGAATCCGAAATGAGGAAATCCATAGAAGTACCAAGGTTACCGACATAGCTCTCAGAGTTTGCAAGTTGAAGTGGCAATGGGCAGGCCATATAGTTCGCAGAACCGAAAACCTGCGAAAAGCGGCTGGCAGAAACTGGATGCAGAGAGCTGAAGACTGAACTCAGTAGAGTGTATTAGAAGAAGCCTACTTCCGGTAGTGGACAAATATACGCTGATGATGACCTCCGTACAATATCGTGCAACTCAGTAGAGTGTATTAGAAGAAGCCTACTTCCGGTAGTGGACAAATATACGCTGATGATGACCTCCGTACAATATCGTGCAATTATGAATGGTCCTCATCCAATCTGCAATTGGCCAGCGTTTTTATCAATGTCTATTATTTTTCACGGCTTCACTTTACGCGATTTATAGTTGACATGTAGTTATGCTTCCACGCACTTTCAACATGGATTTTTAAAGACTACCCACTTTTCCACTACCAGTGCCTCATTTCGTTGGGATTTCTTCATTCCTTGTTTCCGTTCCGAGGCCTTCGCACATAAACTGAGCTCGAGAGATAATTAGAAGAAAGTTTATCTTTAAAACATGGGAAGAACCAAGAGAAAGCGTGAAAGTGCCTAAGAAGAAGACGAAATAAGAAGGAAAATCGTTAAGCTGCAAGAAAAATTAAGGAAAAAGTCCAAACGCCGGCGAATCATAGAATCATCCTCCTCAGAATGTAAAATCCAATGTGGGTACAATTTTATTTAAACTTTAAAGGTTATGCGAGCACATTGTGATACATTACTGCGATACCCGGGCAGATACTGTCAAGAAGGTGTCTTTACACACTGCTATAACGAATAAAACTGTAAAGGTTATTCAAGCGCCCATTTTTGATGTGATAATAAAAATCTGATGCGTTACTACCAAGACCGGGCAGATCAGATACCGTCACTAAACCGTGTCTTAACACAATTAAATTGCTCTCGCAGTGGTTGATACCTGGGCCGACGTCCACGTGGCTCCGTCAGCTTCACTGCTGGAGTCTCATCTAGCGTCACCCCAGCATGCCGCACAACCCACTGCCGCCACCTCGTCTACCACCGAGGAAGCTTTTCCCGCCGCTGAATCCACTGTAAACGTGTCTGACACTGAGAAGGCACTTGAATCAGACATCTTGGTACTTCTGGGTGACGCGCCTAAGACTGACATAGTTTTAGGACCTTCTGTCCACACCACAATGACATAGCCACTCGATGACTCGATGATAAGGGAAAAGCTCCTGAAAGAATATATGACGCCTAGCAACTGTGATCTTCTTGTAGCTCCTGAGCTAAATCCTGAGACCAGAACCGCTTTACCTGAAACTCGTGTTTATTTACCAAACAAAAAGAAATAGGCATCGCCTTGTCTATGTTAGAGGTAACCATTACGAGAAGACAGAAAACAGAACATTTTGAAGCTGTTAAGCGACGCCTGTCGCATTTTGTGCGCTGATAGCCATTTCTGTGAAACTCGTACTGGTCGAAATTTCGTGTTGGGCGCTGTCATTTCGACAATGAAAAACACGTTATTGAACGCCTACAGCTGAAGCTGAAAGCTGCTAAAATTATTCAAAAATCTGGTGACGATTTAAAGTTCTGGGTTAACAAAAATACAGTTCAACAAGAACAACTTTGTTAAGAGGAACAATAATCACCCCATACCGCAAGGCTCACCTAAGGGGCGAAACCCGAGCCGCACGCGGCGGCTTCACGCAGCAGCGACCTGTAACAAGGAGCAGCGTGCAGACGCAGCGAGAGAAAGCGCCGCCTCCGCCGCGCAGTTTCCTCGCCAGTACTGCTCTTGGCCACCCAGGAGGTCAGCGCGGAGATAAATGAAGAGGTACTTCATTATTATGCAGGTCGCGTCCAAAGCAATACTATTCTCATAACTGGTCCCAAATTACCAGTGATCCTACTGCACTTGAGTGGATCGAAGGTTATAAGATACCATCACACAGATGGCCCCTAACTTTGATCCCATATCAAAATTATGAACCCAAAATCTATAGAGGAAAATTTAGAATTTACTACAGCCATAAATAAATTGCTAGATATTAATTGCAACATGATGATACTCAGATTTTGTCTAAAATATTTTTAGTGCCCAAGCCAAACGGCGACAAAAGGTTCATTTTGAATTTGAAAATATTAAATAAATTTATTGGTACGAGTCATTTCAAAATGGAGGACTATCCAGCCAAATTAATTACTCGCAACTGTTACATGGCAAGTTTAGACCTTAAGCCTAAAAGTTTATACTCGTATTTTTTCATTTTCATAAATGATTCACTTATAAAGTATCTACGGTTCAAATATAATTATATTTTGTACGAATTCCATTACTTACCTTTTTTGCACAGCACCGTATGTTTTTACAAAATTACCAAAACCCGTCGTGGAAAATTTACGATTGCGTAAATTTACTTCTATATTTTGATCAGAGACCTTAAATATGCCCAGCTACGTGTTTAGAATCCTACATTGATAAAACAAAATATTTGCATTCTACTGAAAAATATTTTTTATATAAGTTACAGACGCCCTCATTCTAGGCTCACGTCGCAACGATTGAGTCACTGGATTAAAGATATCTTCAAATCTAGTGGCATAGATACGAATATTTTCAGCGGTCACAGCACGTGGCATGCTGCCACTTCAACAGCCAATAGTTTCGGTGTCAATATAGACATTATAAGAAAAACAGCCGGTTAGAGTGAGTCATCCGCTGTTTTTGCTAGATTCTGTAATAGAAGCATAATTAATGATATTATGATTGAATTAAACAATCATAATATCATTAATATAATTTGCCTGCTGAATTGTATGCAATTCAGCAGGTCGATTCTAACTGGTGATTAAGAAAATAAAACAAGGAACATATGTTATGTTAAACTTTATATTTTTATTTCATATCTCTAAGAATAAAAACTTATTTCACATTTTATTGAGTTTTCTCTAAGTATCCTACAACTTGTCAACTATAAATCGAAAAGAATGAAGCCGTGAAACATAATTAATGATCAAATGAACTTACCACGTGAAGTACAGTACGATCACAATTATGTAAACGGCTTCTTTGGACTGTATTTATACACACCCTCCCAAATAGATCCTTAGCTTTAATATGGTACCCTAACCCTTATATATAAAATGTGAAATATGTAGATATACTTACTCTAAACTAAATGAAAAAATCCCGACGAATTGAGGCGCTGATGGTGGGAAAGTCTCTTAGTCTCTCAAAATCTAGAGTAAAGCGGCCACAAACAAAAGGAAAAAAAGTGAGTACTCTTTAAAAAAACAGTTTTGAAAGCCGGTATGTGGAGGCATAACAAGAACATGTCAACTATAAATCGCATCGAATGAAGCAGTTCACATAATTATTGCGATCGAACTTCACTTGGTAAGTTCGTTTGATCATTAATTCCCTCATTGAAAGAAAACCAGTCAGCAACGAGAACATGATAAGATTATGAGAGCAGGCAAGTTATCGGGAGACAATGGAGCAGCACACTCTCTGCTGGCGTACGTGCGCGGGCGCACGTTTTCGCGCGCCAAATCCACAGCTTCGCTCACAGTTGCTCCGTCTGAAGCGCTCGCGCCGCGTCCTATTCCAGGCTGGGAAGTCATTAAGGCGCCGCCGCTATCTAGCCGTTAAACGTATGACCTTACTGGATTTACGTTCTAATAAACTGCCGCACACTTTACTGTTACTATGTAACAGCTTATCTGTTTTATTTTGTGAGAGGAATGGTTTTATTGTACTACGGAACTGATAAACTAAATGGTAATTTTTATTTGACTACAGTGTGGATCAAACCAATGCCCCCCGGAGTGAAAGTACCTTAAATATTGAAGTTGGCAAATTTTACTCAAGGGAAACATTTCTTTATTTTTAGAAATAAAAATAACTGCATTTACCAGAGCCGGGGATCGAAGCCGCCAAATATAGAAAATAAATATCCTGTATTTTTTAATATTCTGGTACCGATCGAAAGGGTCAATCATGAGGACCAAATCTCTTTCATAAACATTGCATATGTATCTTAAGTTTATTAAAAAGGGTAGATTATTTTTCTATTACATATAAATATTAGGGTATATCTATCTTTCTAAACTTATAATAAAGCAGTGTGGTCTGTTTGTTTGTTCGCGCATCACGTAATAACTACTGTACAGCCACCATTTAAAAATATGTTATATTATTATTCAGTAGCTTATTTTAAGTCCCCTAGACCAATTTTTGTTAATTGTCTCCATTTTACAGACTTTTTGTTTTGCACTTACTGCTTTATTATGAGTATAGATAATTAACGCCTACAAAGTTTGACCAACTACAACGTATACCTAGATACGTAAAGCACAGTCACAGAATAAATAATAGTACTAGCATAGAGGATCTCTATTTGAGAAGTCATCCCAATTCTGGGGTCGTGGTCCAACTGTCTATCTACGGGCCTCTGGATAGGTGTTGTAGTTGTCTAGTGGTCCATTGTTCAATTAGTAAATTGGTTGAAAACAACAGTGAAAAGGGACGAGACGGCACCTTGAAGAAGAAAATAAGATCACACCAAGCCGCTGACAGGTCGCCCCCCTGCTTGATCCCATCCAGGGGTCCCTAGTTGCCCCAGGTGTCGCGGCTGCGCCCAGCCACGGAAAAGAGGAAGGTGTCCGAAACTGTTCCCAATCACTCCAATAGTGGGACTAACTTGAAGAAATCAGATTCCATGCATACTGTTTGCTTAACTAAGAGTAAGATATTTTAACTGTATGTATGTATTAGGGTTGCCAGATTTTATTTGATCCGCCCAAATTGGCTAAAAAACGAAATTTTAACATTTTCCCCGAGGCAAATGAAAAACATTATTTGTGTGTTTTTATTGCTAGTTATATTTTAAAGAAGATCGTGTAAGTTTTAACAATTCTTTGTTTGATTTCACATATTTGTAAAATGCTATGCAGTTATTCAAATTCTAATTCTAAAGTTGAAAACTGTCATTAATTCGCTCTTCATCATATCCGGGGTACATTTGTTGTGCATACCAGTCCATTTCAATGCCATCTGCGAAAAATCCTCTCTACAAAGCAGTTGGAACTAGTGATATTGAAGATAAACGATATAAATAGAAAAAAGTTAGGGATTTCATCCCTGGAAAATACTTCTTTTATTTTTTTCACTTCTTAATTGAACCCATACTTTTGTCATCAAAAGACGTTGCAATATCCAAGCTTTTTATACGCTTTATATTAGTTTCACTTGTATGTTTGTTTGTATGTTTGTAACCGACTCCTTTGGACGCTATTTTGACACACTTTAAACGGACAGATTTCATTTAAATTTTGCTCACCTGTCAAAGACCGATGACAATGCAATAATTCGAAAAAAAAAAACAATCTAACAGTAGAAAATAAATAATAGTTTAAAAAAAAACTAAAAAAACACGCTTTATATAGAAAACCAAACTAAAAAATAGAAAATAAATTTTAATAATTTTGAATTAAGAATAGTGTAAAATGTTTTATTTCAAAAAAAAGCGTGGGGTGCTTTTTAAGATATTATCGAAATGATCATCCTTCTTCTCATATCTGTCAATGAAATATTTATAACTATTGACCCATGAACCCCACGATTTTTTTGAAATAAAACATTTTACACTATTCTTAATTCAAAATTATTAAAATTTATTTTCTATTTTTTAGTTTGGTTTTCTATATAAAGCGTGTTATTTAGTTTTTTAAACTATTATTTATTTAATAATTTGAAGTTCGTCACATATCTTCATCCTCCATATTTAAATGATAGAACCTACAAGTTTTTGAAAATGATCGTAATTTATTGGCGACTTGAAATTTAAAAATAACATCTTGGACAAGATGTTGCTTTCCGAGAAATCATATTGTGGTGTCAAATAGGCTATGAAATTTGCGTAGAACCGTCGTTTGGTATACCTAAGTAGATAATCCGCTATTTATTTGTCTTGCTTGACTTCCAAAAACGTTGTCTTTTAATCATTGCTCCATCTTTTTGCGAATCCCGTGCATGTTGGCGTGTATTTCAACAACAACTGATATTCAACAACTGATTGTATTTTCAACAACTGATTCAATCTTTTTCATAGTTGTTTCTATCAACTAGACTAAAAAATGTTGTTTGATTCATCGTCTTCGGAGGCATGCGCGATGCGGTGCGTAATATTAATCGGATAACGTGGAAATACGGGACAGAGTCTGTCCCGGCGGGACTTTTAAAATTATGCCGGAAATACGGGACGTCCCGGGAAATAAGGGACGTCTGGCAACGCTACTATGTATGTCAAATGAGGTTAAGCTCTTAAAGATAGGCCGCCCTTGGGCCTCTGACTTGGCTCAAAGAACTGCTAGCAACAGTTAGCAACCGGGACTGACAGTTATTTTTTTAATTAAATGAAATTAATGAATGCAATGCAAATATCTATGCTTTTCCAGGAGTTTCCAGGAACGAATCCTAAACGAGGTGATCCGGCAGGTTAAGGTTACCGACAAACCGACATAGCTCTGAGAATTAGCAAGCTGAAGTGGCAGTGGGCTGGCCATATTAGCTGCAGAACCGATAGCCTTTGGGTAAACGTGTTTTAGAGCGGGCACAGGGAATTGACAAACGTATTGTAGGACGCCCTCCAGCTAGATGGAGCGACAATCTGTGCAAGTTTGCTGGCAGAAAATGGATGCGAAGAGCCGAAGATCGGGCCAAACAGCATGCCTTGGGAGAGGCCTAAGTCCAGCAGTGGACGAACTCAGGCTGATGATGATGATGGGACCGACAAGGCTTATTAAGATAAATACTTAAGTCACCTTTGCTTGCAACTGGGAAAGACGGCATATGTGCCCTCTGAAGCACGAAGCGATGGTAACTCCGCACACATCTTATAGAAGATCATAGGTGAAAGGGACAGAGGCGAGGATCGAACCACCAATTACTTTGATATGACAGCTTTGAAATGATTTATGGTTATTTTTATTTTAAATCAATAATGTTATCTTGAATATGAAATCAATGTCTGAAATAAACTGTGTCACATTAATGGTGACGAATGTTTTTTTCGGAGTTTTTTTATCAGTCATCGTGATGTATGGAACCTGAAAACTGTTGATTTTTATCAATAAAGTATTTTTTTGCTACTAGGTACGCCTTATTTCATGATAAATTCAATTCGTTTAATACAATGTACATTCGGTGTAAGCACGCACAAATTTTTAAATCTTCTGGCCAAAGTACCTACTATATGGATGTGGTGTATTGCAAACCAAAATAAAATAATGATTTCTTAAAAAGTACCAAGAATACATATGCTCATTGGATGCTACCCAAAATGTTTCAAATGTTTGTTGTTGTTGTGTAGTAATAGAACAAAATAGTAGTTCCACGAGAATTACTTGCAATCATTTGTGTGATGAACAGAAGTGTTTGTTTCCGAGTCATGGATGTAATATTTGTATCTACGTATATTTATCCGTTATTAGTGCCCATAGTACAGGATATCCTAGTTTGGGGCTAGGTCATTTTGGTGTTAATTTTCCCGTTTCTTTTTTTTAATCATTTATTTATCTTGAGGTGGACCACGGGTTGAAAAAAATCCCCTGGTATAACCAGGTGAACTAGGTGGATCACGGCAGGGCGCGGTGCAGTGACACCCAAAAACTGGATTGCAAAATCTTGCGCAGTGCACTGCGCTTTAACATGAGATATTGGAATTTAAATTCCATTATGCTCAGTAATTTCAATAAAGAGGATAGTTGGCAACTTTCTAATACTTGGGAACCAGTTATCAAGCTGATTAAGTCTCCTCCAAAACAAAAGCCAATCCCAGCGCAAAACTGCAAGACCTCAGTGGACTGGACAGTGTTAGTGACATGACAACTGAGTTTATAGAGAACGTTTTGATGTTTGTTGTTGTTGTTTGTTTGTCGTATGAGGTAGTGCTTGCCTCTGATGTCAGAGTTTGTCAAGCCGCCCGAGGGCCTCTGACATGGCTTAACGACTGGTATTAATCAATAACAGCCGGGACCGACAGCTTAACGTGCCCTCCGAAGCACGGAGCGATGGGAAACCGCACATAAGTTCGGTATCCGCGAAAGCCTATAACTCCATTCGCGCCTCCTTTTCGAAGGACTGTTTTAGGAGCAAACTCGCCGGTACCTAGACTTTGTAGACTTATTAACCATTACAGTGACATATTAGATATTTTCGGGGATTCTCTTGCTAAATTTAGAACAAAAATTAATCAAATGGTGGCCACTGTGGCCAGCACTTCTAACTTATCTATTAATTTTAAGTATTTCTTATTGTATATTTCGCAAGATGCTTGTATCCATTGTTTAAATTCCTTATTGGTTGTTAAATCAGTTACTTAGTTATATATGGTAAAATGCATGCTGTGTTTCCCTTCAATGCATTAAGCAATATATCCTTAACCTAGAAATAAATTTAGTAAGTTTTAATGTAATTATCAATGGGAAGCCTAAATAAATAAATAAATAAATAAAATAACTTATACGAGTAAAAGTCATTGGTGCGGAGCCTAGGTATTGAACCCGGTATCGTTGGAATTCTAAAGTGCACCATAGAACCGTTAGGCCACCATCGCTCTAACGTTTTGATAAATACATTTAAACAACATTCTATGCTTATTTTTTAATAGTTAGATCTGTTTTGCAGTCTACCTATGACACGAATACTGCAAAGTCTTCGAAACATCAGTACCTACTTTATTAAATTAACGCGATCAAAACCGCTATAAAATATTTAATTTTATAAATTGCATCTTCTCCAAGTGCCCTGGTGGAACCTGTTTATCCAGCAGGATCTTTATCAAGTAGGTTTACAGTGAAATCATTCTAGCTTGTAATATATTATCTGTGAATCATTCATTTGTGCGTCAATCACGCTCAATATGGTTTTAACAAAAAAAAACTGTTTTGTTTGTAATTGTAATTTTTTTAGCTTACTTAATTCCTTTTACCTGACTGAGGAGGGTTATGTTTTTGGGCTGTATGTATGTATGTAATATTATGTATTGTAACGATTTTTATAGGGTTTTTTGTCATATTGTAACGATATATGCTGTTTTATAGTAAATTACTCTGTGCTGACAGATTCCGATGAAAGATGTGATGAATTGGTTTTTAGGCCAAACTCGCCAACCACCGAGATAGTTGGTCCGGTGTCTAACGCCGATAGGGTATTCGCTTAAGTCAATGCAAAGTAATATTGAGAATAAAGGGAATAAAAAAATTAAACGGGGTGAGTCACACCAAGAGTGGGGTGAGTCGGGATTCTTACCCCATCCGGTCGCTTTAAACGAGGGGACGCTATATCTTTCTTTGGAATCACTCAAAACTTAAAATACTCGTTACTACTTTGAAATTAATAAAATTACCTGGATAAACTTAGACCGGAACGAGCTTCAAGAACTATTGGATCAAGACCGTTCAGTAATGTACTAGCACAATAGTGGAAGGTAAAACATACAACTTAAATTCACCAATACAATCTTTATTATTCTTGGTTTAACTTTGCCTACTTACTTAAAATCTAAGGAACCGTGCCGTAGGTACGTTGGACGGCCATTCAAGTTAGCATGTAATAGTGGAAGACAAAACATGCGATTTAAATTCACCAATACAATATTTACTAATGTTGATTTAACTTTGCCTGTATACTTAAAATCTAAAGAACCGTGCCGTAGGTACGTTGGACGGCCATTCAAGTTAGCATGTAATAGTGGAAGACAAAACATGCAAATTAAATTCACCAATACAATATTTACTATTTTTGGTTTAACTTTGCCTGTTTGATTTAATTGATAGATTCAGGCGTTACTTTGCGGAAATCCATATTTAAAATGAACAAAATAAAAAAATGTAGCTTACTTCCGCCAAAACTGTAAGTCGGACAAATGATAAATGGTAAAATTAACACAAGTAAAACCCACGCTAAACAAAACCCTACCCCAGATTGAACTAATGAAAAATATAAATGAAAGAAAAGCTAAGGCCTGGAGGCCAGAAAAAACACTTATATACAAATAATATATATAAATATATATACACAATAAAAAACCCCCAAGCTAAACAAACCCTACCCAAATACAAGTATCGAAACACTTATATATTCATATACATATAATATTAAAAAAAAAACACAATAAAAACATATACCTCGATCCAAATACCAAACGTCGATTTGTCTTAATTACGAAAGTGACTAAGGATAAATGAAGAGTCAAGTAAACTAATATGGCTGCTTACAGCTGCCATATTATATTTGCGACGGAACAAAAAATGACCAAACTTATTAAGTGAGGTAACAAAATATTAACTAAACTGATGATGATGATGATGATGATGATGAAAAGTATCCTATGTGTTATTCCAGGGTATAAGCTAGATCTAATACAAATTTCATCAAAATCAATTCAGCTGTTTGAGCGTGGAGGACGATGATGATAACAATGAAAAGTATCCTATGTGTTATTCCAGGGTATAAGCTATCTCCATTCCAAATTTCATCAAAATCCGTTAATCCATTTGAGAGTGAAGTAGGTATGATGATGATGAAGGTTGTCTGGAAGAGATCGCTTTTTAGCGATAAGACCGCCCATTGCCCCATTTATTTTGTATAAATGTTTTAGTTATTATTGTATTTTTTGTTCTATGTGGTGTACAATAAAGAGTTATCTATCTCTCTGTCTCTATGATAAAAATTATTATATGTATTATTTTAGGGAGCGATCTCCATTCTCCGCTCAGCCGTTTGAGAGTTAAGTGGAGCGATCTCCATTCTCCGCTCAGCCGTTTGAGAGTTAAGTGGAGCGATCTCCATTCTCCGCTCAGCCGTTTGAGAGTTAAGTGGAGCGATCTCCATTCTCCGCTCAGCCGTTTGAGAGTTAAGTGGAGCGATCTCCATTCTCCGCTCAGCCGTTTGAGAGTTAAGTGTGATGATAATGATGATGAAAAGTTACCTTGCATTTTTCCGGGATAAAAAGTATCGTATGTTTTATTCTAGGGTATAAGCTATCTCCGTTCCAAATTTCATCAAAATCCATTTAGCCGTTATAGAGAAGAGAGATAAAACTCTCCAAACAAACACAACGTTTCATTTTTATATATTGATATGGATATATATCTATGGTGCCAGTTGCCTTTCGCAAGTCGACTGCCCACCAGAAACAATTTAAAAAAAAACTAGTTTTGGAGATATAAGAGAAAATTTCGCAAAAAAAATACATGCGGTCGACTTGCGTTATCGAGGTTCATTAGTTAACAGAATTGGGGCCCTGGCCGGCAGGGCGGCGCGGCGGGCGGGCGTCCCACACTACATTCGCCTAATCGCGGCCTCCTTCCACTTTAGATAGATCTCGTTTTCCCCAACGGAAAAAAAAACAAACAAAAGATGGTTGACTCGCGACAATCGCGACCCATCGCGCGTCTTGTTTACGAGACGGTCAGTTATTTCATTCATGAAACGATCGCTTGACGCGCGATATTGTTTCTTAACATTTGTAGTCTGTCCAGTTCCACGTGTGACAAACCACACATTTGCAGTCTGTCCAGTTCCACGTGTGACAAACCACACATTTGTAGTCTGTCCAGTTCCACGTGCGTCAAACCACACATTTGTAGTCTGTCCAGTTCCACGTGCGACAAACCACACATTTGTAGTCTGTCCAGTTCCACGTGCGACAAACCACACATTTGTAGTCTGTCCAGTTCCACGTGCGACAAACCACACATTTGCAGTCTGTCCAGTTCCACGTGCGACAAACCACACATTTGCAGTCTGTCCAGTTCCACGTGCGACAAACCACACATTTGTAGTCTGTCCAGTTCCACGTGCGACAAACCACACATTAAGTAATAGTTTTACTATAGTTTCAAAGATTTGTGGAACATGAAGAGAAAGGCTTGTTGGCAAGTTCCTCCTCCCCTTAAATGTGCGACGTAGCAGATGAAAAGAAAGTGTGCCAGTATCATCTTACCTTAGTTGACCGCAAGGTAAAGATGTTACACCACTCGTTCATCTTAATCATCACTACCGTTCTAAAGATTAGGAAACAAGCCAGCCAAAAAAAGTTAGGAACAATAGTAGAAATGTAACAATGGGCAGCCTTTTTGCTAAGAGCGATCTGTTCCAGACAACAAGCTTCAGCATTGCTGTTAAGGAAGACAGACATCATTATTGTTATCATCGTATTTATCATCATCATTAAAAAGTTATGTTTAGATTATTGACGCCATAATTTTCAGTTGGCGATGATTTTGTGGCTATGGTGAAGGCGTGAAAGCAGTTTTGCTGGAGATCATTAAATAAAACGACCTTAGCGATATGCTAGACCAATGTGGTTGAATGTATGACAGTAGCTCTGAACTATCAATAAACGCATCGTTCTAAATTTGCTACAGTCCGTCAGCCACTTGTGAAATGATCTCGATTCTCGACTCGATTGAAAATAATATAAATATGTCATAGAAAAATATTGAGTTGTGTATCAGTTTTGACAGATCATTTAACTTTCAAGCATTAAAGCTCTTTTTTTAAATGGAGTTTGACAGAGTTTAAAGCCCTCGTCTGTCGCACGTATTGACCTCTCTGAGTACGACAGTAATTATGATTTTTTTAATCAGAGTTGAATTTACAACATTTAATAAATGCGCGGTTATCTAAACCGCGTATCGTCATTTCGAGATCGAGTGCGATTGTGATCGAGTAGTCTCGTTACGCCATGCCACCGCGATGCTAATGACCTCTAATGTGAGGGTCAGGGCACAGGATAAATAATAGTACAAGGTCAGGGCAACGACACAGTACATGGAATTATATGTACTGTGCCAATGATGACAGGATAGCGATTACATTTTATAATTAACTAGTGTTCCCGCCCGCGACTTCGTACGCGCGGCCTATGGTTTATCGCGATAAAAAACATCGTATTTTCTTCTAGGATATTAAAAATAAAAACCAATGCAAAAGTAGGTACCTATAGCACCACTCTTGATGTTTTTGACAGACTTGTTATTTCGTTTCCATGGCAATCACAGACCATTCTGTGATAGCAACCGTTCCATACAGCGAGAAATCAACATTTTCCAGTTTTCCCGTGGAAACTTACAATTTTCCGGGATAAAAAGTATCCTATGTTTTATTCCAGGGTATAAGCTATCTCCATTCTAAAGTTCATCAAAATCTTTCCAGCCGTTGTTATCACGTGAAAGCTCCCCAAACAAACAAACAAGCAAACAAACAAACAGACAACGTTTCACTTTTATATATTGGTATGGATAAGCTCAGTAAATAGGTACCTACTTGATATTTTTTAGGGTTCCATAGATAAAAAATAAAGAACCCTTCTAGTTACTCCATGTCCGTCAGTCTGTATATCACAAGTATATATTATTCAAAATTTGGTACATATTCCATAGATATTAGATATTTATAATGCACATACGTACGAACAAACAGAAGTGAAATCCTAACTTTATGCATACACCTACGGCATAGACGCTCAGATTTAACTGAAAATAAATAAAACAAGTAGTAACAAGCATACGTACTTACACACAATTAGTGTAATTTTACAATTATTGTACTTACACACAATTAGTGTAATTTTAAAAGGTTTTATTTAGCTTGCCCTGTTTGTTTATAACTCTCTTATAAGAACTATGCCTAGATAATACTTCCCATCTGACATAATAGGCTATTTGACTTATTCTAGAAAATCAATTGCTTAGTTATTACAAGTATAAATTAATAAATTTTGACATTTCTTTCGTAAAACTTATGGTACATTTTTTATTTTATTTTTGACATTTATTATTATTTTTGGTGTACTTTTTTATGTTTTTCATTAATTTGTATAAATAATAATATTATATTTGTTCATGATATTGTTATTGTGAGTTATGCATGCAAATACTCGTACTTTAATATTATTTTTACTTTGCACACCTTATTTCTAAGGTATGTTACAGCGCTCATCTTTATTATAACACCATATTTATTACCTGTAATAATGCAATAAATTTATTGACTTTGAGTAACACACACATACTGTTTTTATTTTCTCGTAAACTGCCTTATTTTCAGTAAAAATAAGGGTCGCTGCATACGTGGACGGGGCGTGGACGGGGCGGGACGGAGACGGAACGTGGCATTATGTAAGCCCGGAAGGCGGGAGTTTATGCATACGCACCGTGAGCGTGAGAGTTCCGCGAAGCTAACGTGCTATTGGTTAGTGTTGTGAACACGGAAAGATGGATTCATCATTGGAAGAATTGGCATTAATTGCTATTGCCGTAGATGACAAAGAAGCTACAGCTACAGACGCCTAGGGAAGATTTTCTGTTCATACTACTTGGCAGAAAAGAGAACAAAAAGGAGAACACATCACTCTTTACAAAGAACTTTTGGATTATGAGACTCAATTTTATATGTATTTTCATGTGACAAAAGAATGTTTCGCTTTGCTGGAAAATAAGCTTACACATGACATCACTACACGACTCTCCGGAGCGAACGGGGCGACTGTCCATACGCAGCGGAAAGGAAACACTTACTCGTATGGGACGTGGCCCGCGCGTGGCGGAACGTGGTAATCATCGTAAATGACGATGTTTTTTGAAAAAAATATGAAATTATATTATAAATATTTATTGCCGATATGCTAAACACATAATAAAAAAAACTAACTTAATACATAATAATATAAATGAGGTAACTTAATATTCGGCAAATAAAATCTTCCCCAGATTTAGCTCGTGCTGCGTTCACATTTTATCTGTTCGCAGAGCTGATTTTCAAACTATCTATCTATTTATCTTTTTCACGCCCCGTCCCGCGCACGACCCGTCTCGTCCACGCTTCCGTTGCGTATATTTTACTACTGTTTGCTACTACTATTGTATTTTGTATACTATTATATACTATTGTACTACTTTTGTATGTAACGATGTTTAAATATCGTCCGGGACGAGTAAAATCACGTTACGTACGCAGCGACCTTAAATCATATAGATTGATTAAAAAAGTACTTCCGCCCAAACACTATTTCTGTCGTGACGGCGGTCATGACATCACATGCAAGTAAACGGCTTCAGCCACTCCGCTCCACGGTTATTGTTTGACTACATTAAGCTCCACATAACTAAAATTAAAAAATATTTTTGGGCGAAATCGCTCCATGGCAATTTGAGTACAGTTAGAAACGCAATTGGCAAATAGAAAAAACGAAAAAATTACTTGAAAATCAGTGGATTTAATTATTTATTATTAAAAATCACAACATCAGATTAGCTTATATAAGATTTACAATAGAATAATAAAGTTATACCTAGTATGTAAAAATATCAAAAAGACATCTTCAGATTAGAAAATCTGCGGTTTTTTAGGGGTTTAGAAAGTGACTTTCTAATCTGAAGATGTATTTTTAATATTTTTACACACTTGGTGTAATTACATTATATATGTATAAAGCAAAATCCCTAAGTTCATTAACTTTTAATGAAACATACAGCTCATGTGAACCTGAAGAAGCTTTTAACAGCTTCCATGATTTATTCACTTTGTTTTCCTATAATACAACAAAAAGTTAGTACACGCAAAAAAACAAAGTGGATTACGAAAGGCGTCAAGCTATGTTCTAAGCGCAAACGAGATCTTTTATGGAACTATAGGAAAAATCGAAACGAGCAAGCAAAAAGCAAATACAAGACTTACTCTGCACGTTTCAGCCGTATAATTAAATTGACACAAAAGCCTCAGAACTATTATCTGATTAAAACCGCCGTTAACACATCCAGAGCTACATGGGCAGTAATAAATAATACTAAAAGTAATTTGCCAAAAGAAAACATTAAACAAATAAATGTAAATGGTAAAATAATCGATAATCCAGCTGACATAGCACAAGCATTCAATGATTTTTATATTGACCTAGTAAAACCCGACATTAACGCCAAATTAAATTTAATGACATCAAATAACAATTATTCTAAATCTATGTTTATGAACCCGAATAATCCATGTGACGTTAATGGAATAATTCAGAATTTAAAAATACTAACAGTACAGTACTAACAGTAGTGATGAAGTGTGTACTAAAGTCATAAAACAAGTATCGACTATCATCTCTCCAATTTTGAGCCATATTATAAACTTATCAATACTAAATGGTATTTTCCCTAATAAGCTAAAAATAACAATTGTTAAACCCATATTCAAAAAGAATGACAAAGAGGATATGCAATTTGACCGTCCCATTGCTTTAATCCCTATTTTTGCCAAAATATTTGAAAAAGTCATCTATGAGAATCTTTACACGTACTTAGAAAAAAACAACATTTTGGTGGAGGAGCAGGTAGGTTTTAGAAAGCGAAAAACGATAAATTTGGCAGTTTTAAATTTTCTTAATTTTATAATGACAAGTTTGGACAAAAAACAGAATGTGTGCGCCATGTTTATGGATTTAATGAAAGCTTTCGACTATGTTGACTACAAAATCTTAACAAATAAGTTTGAATCGTATGGAGTTAGAGGAATTGTGCTAGATCTCTTGAAATCATATTTGAGTCATAGGCAACAAATTACTCAAGTTAGAAAGATTTGTCCGAACACTAAAAAAGAAATATTATATTCCTCAGAATTTCGAGAAGTTAAATATGGAGTTCCTCAAGGTAGTATCTTAGGTCCTCTCATGTTCATTGTTTATATAAATGACCTACCCAGAGCCACACTTCACATTGATCAGCGTATGGTACTTTTTGCAGCTGACAGCACTTTCATATTCACAGATAAAGAGAAAACATGTCTTGAACCGTGTGTTAATGTAACTTTGGAAACTATTATTGATTGGTTGCAATCTAGTAACTTGCTCGTAAACCTTGCCAAAACTAACATTATGATATTTATAAATAGTCGTACACAATCAGGTATTTCGAACATGTTCATGTTGTTTATGCTGACCATAAATTTCAAAAAGTAGAAAATACTAAATTTCTAGGCCTCTTTATCGATTCCAAACTGAATTGGAAGGACCATGTTAATACTATATGTTCAAGGCTTAATCAGTTCTCCTATGCACTTTTATGCTCGAAAAAGTTGTAAATATATCGGCAATGTTGATTTCTAAAGAAAGAGTATTTAAAGCTCAAAAGAAATGCGTACGCTCAATGTGTAGATTGAAGCAAATAGACAGCTGTAAGCCATATTTTTTAAATCTTAATTTGTTAACCTTACCAAGCCTGTATATTTATGAAATTTCGAATTTTGTTAGATGTAACTTAGGTTTATTTGAGTCACTAAATAGTAAACGTCACTGTAATAAAATACGCTTTCCCAGTAACAGAACGGCTCTGTTTAATAATAGTGTGTTTTGTATGGCCCCACGTATCTACAATCATATACCGAAAACAATTATAGAGAGCACGAATATCAATATTTTTAAATTTAAATTAAAAAGTTTTTTAATTCGAAAGACATATTACAGTGTAAGGGACTATTTAGATGACAAGTCTGATATATGAATTATTAACATTTTATATTTATTGGACTGTATCAATTTTTTTTATATTTTCTGACATCCAATCAAAAGTTGATTATTTAAATAACACATGACCATTAATTTAATTTTCATTTTTAGATGACATATTACTTTAATTATTTGTCCTGTGTTTATTATTGTGTGTAAGACTGATTAAGAGATTTCATTTACCATTAATATTAATATTATTATTTGAATTGTTATTCAAGTTTTTATGTTGTTTTTTTTTTAATTCAATTTTAATTTTATTTCTTGATTTTATTTGTGATTATTGAAAGCCTGAAAGACCGAATGTAGTGAACTATATATATATTACCATTTATTTTCACCACCATGTGTTACACCACCTATATTCTCAATAAATGATTTTGATTTGATTTGATTTGAAAATTTGTTATAGTTATTTATGTTCCTTTGCACGAAACCTACGAAACCTCATAACCACATTTTTGTACCAATTTTTGTTTTATTTTTACTTGCTGACTTATTTATTGTCTTGTGGAGTAAAGTGGAACAATTGTACAAGCTTACATTTTTTAATTAATAATCAAAATAAATGCTGTGTGGAGCGGCTGAAGTGGAGTGGCTGAAGTGGAGCGGCTGAAGTGGAGTGGCTGAAGTGGAGTGGCTGAAGTGGAGCGGCTGAAGTGGAGTGGCTGAAGCCAAGTAAACAACAAAGGATTGCTATGGGTTGCTATAATAAAATAGATTATGTTTTCAGGAAGTGAGTCACGAGTCACGAGGCATAATGTCAATCATAGAGCGTTTGCGATCACGTATGACCATAATCAAAATTCATCAAAAACCTATACTAGTCCACTGCTGGACACAGGCTTCTCCCGCGGCGCGCACTGAGCCTGATCTTACGCTCTTCTCTTCTAATGACTACCAGCTACCTTGCGCAGGTAGTCGCTCCATATAGCTGGAGGGCGTCCTACACTACATTTGCCGATTCGCGGTCTCCACTCTAGAACTCGTATAACCCAACGGTTATCGTTTCTACGACAAATGTGATCAGCCCATTGCCACTTCAGCTTGCTTATTCTCTGAGCTATGTCAGTTACCTTAGCTCTCTGCCGAATCACCTCATTTTGGATTCGATCTCTCAGAGAAACTCCGAGTCTAGCTCGTTCCATAGCTCACTGAACGACCTTGAGCCTGTGGACCAGTCTCACCGTCAGTATCCACGTTTCGGCTTCGTACGTTATTACGGAAGACTTTTGTCTTCAGGCATTGTGGAATGGGCGACGAGAAGACTTGACAAAGTTTTCCAAAAGCTGCCCAGCCCAACTGAATCCTCCTACTAGCTTACTTCTCAAAATTGTTCCTACCCAGTTTAATAATTTATCGATACCATCTGCGAATCGCAAGTGTGAGATGTGCTCGCCGTTAATGTTGATGCCCACTTCTTTCCAGTCCAGCGTCCTAAACATATCCTCCATTGCGGTCGTAAACAGTTTCGGGAATATAACATCCCCCTATCTTACTCCTCTGAGCAATGGGATAAGCTCCGTACTCCGGTCCTGTACTTGGAATGACGTTGTAGCAGCGACATACAGATCATCTCAGCACTTCGATATATCGCCAATCCACTTGGCATCGCTGCAAGGATTCCAGAACAGACCAGGCCTCGATTGAGTCAAAAGCTTTTTCGTAGTCCACAAACGCTAAGCACAGTGGCCGCATATACTTTTCAGTTTTCTGTATAATCTGGCGCACTGTGTGGATGTGGTATACGGTGCTATATCCTCTTCGAAACCCAGCCTGCTCGGGGGGCTGAAACTCTCAAGTCTTCGCGCGAGACGGTTTGTGATGACCCTCGAGAACAATTTATAAACATGGCTCAGAAGTGAGATGGGTCTATTATTTTTGGCAAGGTTTTTTAAAAACAGTACCATCACACTTCTGTGCCATGCCTCGGGACTTCTCCCGCAGTTGACAACGGAATTAAAAAGGACCTGAAGCTCCTGAACGTTAGGTTACAGGTTTACGTCTTCAAGAGCACCGATGTAACTCCGTCTTCACCGGAGGCTTTTCCATTTTTCAATTGTAGCGTGGACTTTGTCAGGCGGACTCGCTCAAGCTGAAAATCAAATTAAAAATCTTTTATCTAAATTAAAGATGTTTAAAGTTATACAATAAAACAATATAGTTAAGTGTATTGTCATTACATACCTACCACTTTTATGTACTTTGGTATCGGTTACTTCTGACACAGAATAAATCCATACCAATATATAAAAGTGAAACATTGTCTGTTTGTTTGTGTGTTTGTTTGTTTGGGGAGCTTTCACGCAATAACGGCTAGATGGATTTTGATGAAATTAGTCAATAAAACATAGGATACTTTTTATCCCGGAAAATTGTAAGTTTCCACGGGATAACTGGAAAATGTTGATTACTCGCTGTAAGGAATGGTTTCAATAGAAACGAAATAACAAGTCAGTCAAAAAACTTCAAGAGCATTGGTGCTATACCTGCTTTTGCATTGGTTTTTAATATCCAAGAAGAACATAGGATTTTCTTTTTCGCGATATACAGTAGTCCGCGCGGACGAAGTCGCGGACGGGGAAACTAGTTATAAGTACATAAAAGTACTACGAACTTGCATTAACATTTAGCTAGTCCAAATTCGGATCGAATAAATTTATGAATAATCGATTATACAGAATGGATTTTTTAACCACACCAGGTTGGAAAGTACTCTATATACTGGAGGTAGCAAATTTTACTCAAAAGAAACATTCATTTATTTTTAATAAAGCGTATAAAAAGAAACAAATGTGCATTTCGATTTTCGAAAACTCGCTTGCCACACTCGGGAATCGAAGCGACTAAAACTGAAAAAATAAAATCCTGTACTCTTATGGCATCAATCGATAGGGTCAATCATATGAATCAAATCTCTCTAACAAACATTATAAATAAAATTAAAGGAAATCCATAAATTCTTAACTTATTTTAATTGAACGAAAAAAAAGGGTAAACTAACAAATAGTTGCTCGAAATGAGCTCCATTTTGTTGGACACACAAGTTTAATAAAGAGGACAGAAATTATCTAATAAAGAGTTAAAATCTAAATAGGTCTCCGTCATTTTAATTAATAAATGACGTCAAAGATAATTGTTAATAAGGTACTAACATAAGTAACCTGATCGACCTTTGAGTAATAGTGGTTTGTCTTGTCCCATTGAACTTATAAGTTTAGATTTCATGGTTTTCCTTTTATTTACTTTACCATATTTAACAGAGTTATTTGATCCTTGTACTTGACCCTATCGATTGATGCCATAGAAGTACAGGATGTTATATTTTCGGATTTTAGCAGGTTCGATTACCGAGTGTGGCAAGCGAGTTTTCATAAATGTTTGAATGCAGGTTGGTTTCTTTTTAAAAATAAAGGAATGTTTTCTTTCAGTAAAATGTGCTATCTCCAGTAATTAAATTACTTTCCACCCGGGTGTGGTTAAAAAATTCCAACCTGTATATTAAATGGGTGAAGAAAGCTGGGGCATCTTATACTTTAACAAAGTTTAACAGCATTTAAATAGGTAATATCATTCGTCAACAAATAATATCTTCAACAATCATATATATATATATATATATATATATATATATATATTAACTGAACAATGGGTAAAATATTGTGAAAATATTATAGGACCTTCTTAAATCAATATGATAAAAATCTTTTTAGGCCATCGTTTAAAACTTTTTGTTTATTTATTTTGTTGTCAAAGTCTGTCAAAACTTTTGAAGGTTTTCAACCGTAGAGAGTTCAAAGAGAATGTAAATACTACATAATAGAGAGTTTCCTCTCTACGTTTTTATTTCATGAAAAATGATCTAACCAAAGAACTAGGATCGAAGTCCTAGTTCTTTGGTTTTTATTTGTATGATTAATAATTACTTAGTTATTTTATAAACAAAGAAATTGCAATAACATGGTTAGAAATATTGATTCAACGTTGCGGATGAAGGACACTCCGATAACCGCTGATGTAATAATCTTGGGATGCAGCCTTCCCGGTATTGTCACAGCACACAAACTGAAGAAACGTTTTGGAGACTCCATGGATGTTATGGTTCTTGACCTTAAGGGAACAGGCAAGAAAACGTCTCGGTTCAACGTCGCCTTTCATAATGTGACTGAAGACAACTCGACCCTGGCAGACGATTTAATGGACAACGACGTCACAGCCCGGCAGCTCCTTGACAACGTCGCCAGATACTACCTCGCAAAATATGCTAGAGAATTCGAAATCCCTTTACCGGATCCAATCATGGCCCCAGAACGAGTCAAAACAACACTCAGTAAAGTGTTTCAATTCGGTGACGGTTCAACAGTAGAATGTTCTACTGACTACCATGATTTTGATTATTTAGGCTTTCTGGAGAAATTTGAGTTGAACCAATACCAAACACTTTTAGATCAAAGCATGAGGGATCTGTTCCAAACGCACCATATAGCGACAGATACGGAGAGAAGCAAACTGTTGGATTACGATCGTACGACGATGGAAAAACATATCTGCCAAGCCCTTCTGTTTACCACTTCGAGGGAAATCATGCGAATGACTGTCAGACTCGTTTGCGGTGCACCAGCGAACACTGTGTCCGTCCTTTTCTACCTTCATCAGTGCTATAGATCTAGCAGTGCCAGAAATCATTTGGACGGAGACAATACGGGACTGCGAGAGAAATTACTAGGCTACTGCAGGAAAAGATTAGCTCATAAGCTTCAGCAGAGTGTGGCAGATATAACAAAAGCAGTAAAGGATATCAAGGAAATTCGATCCTGCTCCGACGAAGTCATCGTTGAGACCATGAGAGGAGAGGACACATATGTGTGTAATTTACTGGCGATGGCTTTAAGACCGGATGAACTGCATACAATACAAGTGGAAAAAGCGTTGCTGTCGGAACAAACCGGTATTGTCGCAGGTCGTATGGTTCCTGGACGTGCTAAGAAGTTTGTTGTTAAATACGAGGAGAATTTTTGGAGTAAGCAAGGGTACAGTGGTGACATTTTTAGTATTCGAGGGCCGATAATCTGGGCTATGGAACGTCCGAAGATGTCAACCACGGGCAGCATGGCGCGGTACCAAGCTTTGGTGGGGTATTTAAAGGTGAGAGACAGTGTCGACGATAATGATTCCAGAGAAGCCGTATTGGAACAGCTGGTGAAATTGTTTGGTGCGGAAGCTGCCGTACCTGCAAGTTACAGAGAAGTGGACATTGCTGACATATTTGTACCCCGTTGCGGAGATTACGTTGCCGTGAAGGGGTTGATAGGTCTGGATCGCCCTAAGCTCTTGGAATGGTCGTCGCTGGACATTTTCGCTGAAGGCGATGTGGAGGCTGCTCTTGAAGCTGGCCATACAGCTTATGTCCATCTGGTGAGCTGTCTTCGACCTCAAGCTCAGACGTATGAGGACGCGCGCTTGTGGCCCACGTTTTTGAGTGAAAGCCCAGTGTCCCAGTGGATGGCTAATTTCAATTTCGTGAGTGGCATGAGGTGGTCAGCATACATTACTGCGACGTTTATCGCGCTGCGTGTCCTCAAATCATTGATTCAGAAGAGGTAATGCCTACTTTGATTTAATCAGTGGTTAGTGCAACGTCAGAATTTTGTGAAAATAAATGTTTGTAACCAGAAAGTAATCAACTTATTTGTTATCAGCTATATCTTTCCAGTTAACTTAATTTATTTCTTAATTGCATTCAACAAATTACAGAATGTACAAGATGTATAAACATTAAATGACCCTAACTAAACAATAGGGAAAAAAACAAATGTTCTGTTTTTAAACTACCACAACAAAAATAATTACAATTGAATCAGAACAATATCAATTTTCGAAATTACAAATGTAATCCAATACAAAACCCCAAAAGAGTTTTTTGAAGTTGGTGCCAAACGGAGCACACATTTTTAATTTGCTTGAGCTTATGGTACTTGACGTGCTCAGTGGCGTGCATTACCGAAGTGCATTTTAGAACGTCCAGCCACAGAATAAATAATTGTACAAGTGTGCAGCAGTGGATGTATGCTAGATATGTATATACGTAGATGCGTAGATATGTATTAATGTTATTATTAAGATATTACATTAAAATGATGGCACCGACTGCAAGAAATCTCTTTCTTATCTTATGTTGGATTTTAGTATTAGTAATACATTTGTAATTTTGAAAAAGTGATATGCAGGAACATATCACTTTCAATTCAAATTGTAATTATTTAATTCTTTTTTGTGGTTGTTTACAAAATAACATTTATAATTATGAAGGCATTTTTTAGGATAGTTATTTTTATTTCTTGGTTTTGAGTTGCTTAAGCAAACATCGGAAGGAATATATGCCAATGAAAATAGTTGAAATCACTTTAAAAAGACGTTGGCAAATGAGAAAAAAAACGATGAATTACCTAAAAAGCTTGTAAAAAATACTAAACCAATTTTGATTAAATTTATACAGTACCAAACTGTAGGTTTATTTATTCAACTAAAAATAAGCATCTAATTCGGTTGAGATGTCCCAAAAATATGTGAGAATCTAAACACAAAACAAATCGATTTACTAATAAAAAGACTGAACCATTTTTGATGAAACTTATATGAAACTACAATTAAAAATTATCCTATTAAATCTAACAAGAATCATTCAAATTTGTTCAGAAATCCTGCATCCTTATCCTCGTACTAAGAAACTACTGAAGCCATATTTATAAAAAAATGCGACCTAATTGGCTTCCTATCTTTTCTAGTTCTATTTTTATCCAAATCGGTTCAGTTGTTTCAAAAATATGTGGTAAAAATAAAAATATAAAAGACAGACGACTTCATAACCTCCTCCTTTTAGAAGTCTGTCAGTCTGTAGGTACGTCACGGCACTGTTTTATATACAGGTATATAGAAGATGTATAGATATAGTATCTAATTCTAATCTACTGATTCTAATTTGCCTAGAAGCACATCAGCTAGAAGGAAGTAGGTTTATTATGTATGTATGATAGGGTTATAGAATAAATAAAAGATTTTTATCCTCATAGGATAAAATTCTGGTCAGGCCATGGCAAATTCCTATTCCAAATTGCCAAGCCCTATTAGAGGACGGTGATATCTATGCACGGGCCCATCTGACCTTCGGCCGAGTCACAGCCGGTTAACACCAGGGTCACTCAGGGTCGAACAATCAGGTCAAGTTCATTCTTGTTAGGCAGTCAGTAGGCACCGAAGAACTTTCTAGATTCATTTGTCTGTCTACCTACTTATGCAAACACAAATATATACTGGCAGAGTAAGTGTGTAGCGTAGCGTAAACCTACTTGAGTCTCATTTTAATTTTAAAGTTGAAAATTCAGCTGTGAAATTTGAGCTGTTTTGTTGAAAGTTGAAATTCATTGCAAACCGTGCAAAAATCTATTTTATGAGTTAATATAGCGCCTACTGATAACTTAATAGCGTAGAGTTAAAAGTTAATTTTTTAACCCTACGCCACAGATTACCCCCTAGGGGATAATCATCATGTCAGCCTTTAGAAGTCCACTGCTGAACATAGGCCTCCCCCAAAGAGCGCCATGACGAGCGATCTTGTGCCACCTCCATCCAATGACCTCCTGCGATGGCTACAATGTCGTCGGTCCATCGTATGGGGGGTCTCCCTACACTTAGCTTGCTTGTTCGTGGTCGCCATTCGAGAACCTTTATTCCCCAGCGGTTGTCGGTTCTACGAACTATATAGCCTGCCCATTGCCACTTCAACTTGCAAACTCTGAGATCTATTCTGAGAGCTATGTCGGTAACCTTCGGTCTTCTACGGATTTCCTCATTTCTGATTTTATCACGTATTGAAACACCGAGCATAGCTCACTCCATTGCCGCTGCGCAACTCTGAGCTTGAGTATGAGACCAATAGTTAGCGGCCACGTTTCAGTGCCGTATGTCATCACTGGCAACACGCACTGGTTATAAACTTTCGTCTTGAGCTCTGCGGTATCTGCGACGAAAAGATATGGCGTAATTTCCCGAATGCTGCCCATCCGAGTTGAATTCGTCGGTTGACCTCTTTGTCGAAGTTGGATCTACCCAGTTGGATCGTCTGACCTAAGTATTGTTGACCTAAGTAAGTTGGAGATCCAACTGAAAGCTCTCAGATTTGTGCAGGACTTGGGCGAAGAGTAGATCTCATTAAACGAAACCTCTCCAGCTTTACGTTGATATTCAATGATCCTCTTACCATGCGGTGATCACTGCCGGTCTTAACCCTGTTGATCACAGAGGCATCATTGAATATATGCTTATTGATCGTCAAAATGAAATCTATCTCGTGCTTATGACCGCCGGGGTGCAGCCACGTCCATTTCCTGGCCGGGCGCTTCTTGAAAAAAAAGTTCATCATAAAGAGTCCCATGAAGTCGGCCAATCGCTGACCCCTTTGGTTCTTGTCCAAATCCAAACTACCCCACTCTCAGTTCATCGCCATTCCTCATGCCCAGCCGTGCGTTGAAGTCCCCCATCACCACTGTGAAGGGGGGGGGGGGGGTTGCCACCATGCTTGGCAGTCGGATTGGTGACCGCAGTGTAGCAAATATATGCTCGGAGGCTGTATACAAAGTAAGTACTGTAAGTGTATGTGTTCTGTGTAGTTATAACGAATTAACGAACACAAAAACGTTCAATTAGCTGATTTTTCTCTGTGCGACGGCCCCCTCCCCTTTTTGCTTTGGACTTAAATTAAATATTACATCATCGAGCAGACTATATAAGCTAACAAATTATACCAAAATTAGATCTTTGCAGCCGTGTTACAGAGTTAAAAAAGCGAGACGTTAAATACATTTTCGTGACGGTTCACTTTTTAGGATTGGTACTCCATATCACAGTACATATATTAGTCTTTGAAAGACTAATATATGTACTGTGCCCATATGTAACGGTGTGATTCTAAAGACTAATATATGTACTGTGCCCATATGTAACGGTGTGATTCTAAAGACTAGTATATGTACTGTGCCCAAATGTAACGGTGTGATTCTAAAGACTAATATATGTATTGTGCCCATATGTAACGGTGTGATTCTAAAGACTAGTATATGTACTGTGCCCATATGTAACGGTGTGATTCTAAAGACTAATATATGTATTGTGCCCATATGTAACGGTGTGATTCTAAAGACTAATATATGTACTGTGCCCATATGTAACGGTGTGATTCTAAAGACTAATTTATGTACTGTGCCCATATGTAACGGTGTGATTCTAAAGACTAATATATGTACTGTGCCCATATGTAACGGTGTGATTCTAAAGACTAATATATGTACTGTGCCCATATGTAACGGTGTGATTCTAAAGACTAATATATGTACTGTGCCCATATGTAACGGTGTGATTCTAAAGACTAATATATGTACTGTGCCCATATGTAACGGTGTGATTCTAAAGACTAATATATGTACTGTGCCCATATGTAACGGTATGATTCTAAAGACTAATATATTTACTGTGCCCATATGTAACGGTGTGATTCTAAAGACTAATATATTTACTGTGCCCATATGTAACGGTGTGATTCTAAAGACGTTTCACGTCAAAAAAACAAAAGTATACCGTGCTTGATTAGTATTACTTGACTTCTTTGAGTGCGGCAGATTTGACGAAATGAAGGTATGTACAGCATGTCCTACCCTTTCCCTAATCTTCTCGTAGCCACAGAATAAATAATAGTGTCATAACCAACGCAGAATAAATAATAGATGACGCTATAACTGCGGGCCGCGACAGAACTAAGACACCTTGTATATTTCGTTTGGCAGTTGGGACTCAAAATTGAAAGGTTTGCAGAAGATACCAAGCCAACATCATAAAATTCAACCATACTACATGAACTAGCTGTGTGCGCGGCTTTGCCCGCGTGGTCATTTCCCTGGGTTCAAAGTAGCCTATGTGATATTCCAGGACCAAAAGTTTTTTATCCGCCAGATTTTAAGTCAAAACCAAAGCTATACAACATTGAAAACCGCATTACAATCGGTCCAGTGATTTTTAAGTGATGCGCGAACATATAAACAGACAGACAGACACGATTTAAAGAATGCTATATTCTTGTTCAGTAGCTTATTTGAAGTACCCTAGACCATTTTTTAACTACCTTCATTGTACAGACTCACAAGACACAAGACAAGACTCACTTGTGGTTGCTCTCACACTCTCACAGGGCATTTTATTTTGCTTGAGTAACTGATTAGCTTGGTTGGTTGTGCTTATGTCTCTGTACGATGATATCTGATGATGATGATGAGATTCGATGCATTCAGTGATTCTCGATGATATCCATTACACATTTGTAGAACCCAGCTCCAATAGGTATTTAATGTTGTACTATGCGAGTTTTAGCGCCTACAAAAACTAATAACCAAAATTCTGTTGTGTATTGCTATGCTGTTTAAGTGTTACACCATTTTGCAACAATAAAACCTACTTCAAAAGGATAGGAATACATTTATTTTTTTAATCAATTTTTATGAAATATAGGTACTTATGAGAGGAAGACAAACATTTTGAATTAAAAAAGTTGATCCTAACTGTTTTTGTGAAGTGTTTATGAAACGAGCAATGAAAGTTTATTCCTTAATTTATTTTAGTTGTTGACCACAGTTTTTGTTCAAAATGAAATATTGAAGAGATATTTCATTTTGAACAAAATTTTAAGTTATTCTTTTTCTTTAAAAAATATTAATTAGATTTTGGTGTCTGTCACTAGGTCACTCCAGGAATACCAACATACAAAAAATCAACATAATGGTAGTGTTAGTTTGGTAGCAATTACTAAGATTGTGGCTAAATCTGGAAATTTGACAGAAAATTACAAAAATGGATTTACTCTGAATAAATAACAAAAATCAGTGAATTTACATGGTGGTGATTCCAGTCCCCCTGGGGATGTTCCACCTGGGGTCTTCCGTTTATCACTTTTTCCTGAGACTTCCTGTTTAAATAGATATCTAAAGTTTCCCTAGAGTACCCAGTTAGAGTCTTAACATTTCTGGTTAAACTACAGGTAACTTGAAACTGTCAAACATATTCCAACTTAGCATTACAATAGTTCAGATTCAGTTACATAATTTTCTATTATTTTGTAGTCTCGTTGACAACCAAGCCTGACTTTCAGCCTTGAAGAGTCGGAAATATTTCCGGCTAAAAAACCTCCTAATGGCGTTCTTCTAGGAACTGCGACGTTTGGTTTCCTAGCTGTCCCGGTCCAGCGGTCGCTAAACGTTGGCAAATAAAACATAGAAAATGCACAAACAATTACTATTTCCTATTAGCAAAGTGGCCATTATTGACCTATTGTTGTCTTTTTTCTAAAGGTTCTGGTGGACAACATGACGCGATTCCTTTATGTAAATGATAACTGATGAATCGAGAAGTGATAAAACCTGTAATGTTCAATTGTTTTCGAGTATAGTTTACTCGAAAACAATTGAACATTACAGTTTTTGTGTTATCAATGCCATCGAAAAAGTATACGACTACATAAAACACCAAACACCATTAAACATTTGTCAGGCTTTCTCAAGATCGATTTCTTGTCACGGTTTATATCAAAATCATGGAGTAGAGGTTTTCATTGTCTAGAAATCAATATGTGATGATCTTCAAGGAAACTTAGGAAACTTGGTAAAACAAAAGAAGCTCAGTAATTCAGATACATCATGAATCATCATCTAGAGCACAAAATACTAGAACAGTATTGTGGCTATATGCCTGTACTACTATTTATACTGTGCTATAGCACAGAGCTATAGCATATGTGTAATAAATTTAGGATTTATTACACACTAGTTTTCCCGCACGCGACTTCGTCTGCGCGGAATACAGAATATCACGAAAAAAACATACTAAGTTCTTCTAGGATATTATAAACCAATGCAAAAGTAGGTATATAGCACCACTCTTGATGTTTTTTGACATATTTGTTATTTCGTTTCCATGCTCAGAGAAATTATAACTTCTCTGAGTTTCCATGGCAACCGTTTATTACAGCGAGTAATCAACATTTTTCCAGTTTTTCCGGTTTTCTGGGATAAAATGTATCCTATGTTTTATTCCAGGGTATAATCTATCTCCATTCCAAGTTTCATCAAAATCCGTGCAGCCGTTATCGCGTGAAAGCTCCCCAAACAATCAAACAGACAAAGTTTCACTTTCATAAATTGGTATGGATGGATGGATATGGCTATAGGCTAGATGCTGCCTGCGTGCCGCGATCGACGATCACAAGGTCTGTGATGATGTTTGCGCGGTCTACAGAAACTGTTACTAATTATACCCGTACGTATACCTACCTAAAAACTTTGTTATATTTAGTTTCATGTTACTAGGTCTAATAGCCTAAGCCAGTCACGCTCGGAACTATTTCTTGAGTGTACCTATCACCCAAAGATCTTGAATTACGCTTACCGGTACCACAGAAGAAATAAAATTAATAATAGTACTACCGGTATGTACGCGAAATTCTATGCACTTCGTCATAGAATTTTGACGCCTGGGTGGCTGAGTGGTTACTGACCCTGACTGAACGGTTGCAGGTTCGAATCCCGCAAATACTAATAATGCCACCGCGGCCACCAGTTCCAAATCTGTAATTGTTCGGATTCTTTTCTTATAGTACTTATGTTGTTTACTACAACAGCTATTCTCACAAATATATAAAAGAGAAACGTTGTCTGTTTGTTTGTTTGTTTGAGTAGCTTTCACGCAATAAATCAACGCAAACAGCTGTACGGATTTTGATGAAATTTTGAATGGAGATAGCTTATACCCTGGAATAACACGTAGGATACTTCTTATCATCGTTATCATCATTCTTCACACTCAAACGGCTGGACGGATTTTGATGAAATGTGAAATGGATAGCTGAATGGAATATCATTATTATAGGATACTTTTCATCATCATCATCATCATCATTCACTCGGGTGAAATCGCAAGGCGCAGCTAGTATCTTATATGTTTACATCATATCTTATAAGTGTGTGGTGTATCTTAATATTTTTACACTGGACTAGGTGGTCCAATTTTGGGAGCTCAACACCCATAGACTGTACCTATACGTTTAGCATGTCAGAACAAACGGTAAGTTACAATATGAACTTGTCTACAGTCATGTAACTAGTTAATTGTAACGCGTTTGTGGGTCACTACCAGCTGACATGCAATCTATCACAATGCGGCAAGCATAGCAATCAGACACACCACGAGTGGCGTAAGGCTAGCGCTTTCCACTTGTTACTGTTGTATAACAATATGCATTCAATAGTTCAATGCTTGATGAGCGTCTTTGAAGAAAGAAAGTGCATGGTGGATCAGATTTGCGGAGGGCAAGCCACTGGTGGCCGACTAGACACTTCCTATGTCTTTGAAGAAAGAAGTGCATGGTGGTCAGATTTGCGAAGAGCAAGCCACTGGTGGCCAAATAAACACTTCCTATGTATTTGAAGAAAGAAAGTGCATTGTGGTCAGATTTGCAGAGAGCAACCCACTTGTGGCCGACTAGACACTTCCTATGTATTTGAAGAAAGAAGTGCACGGTGGTCAGATTTGCGAAGAGCAAGCCACTGGTGGCCAAATAAACACTTCCTATGTATTTGAAGAAAGAAAGTGCATTGTGGTCAGATTTGCAGAGAGCAACCCACTTGTGGCCGACTAGACACTTCCTATGTCTTTGAAGAAAGAAGTGCATGGTGGTCAGATTTGCGAAGAGCAAGCCACTGGTGGCCAAATAAACACTTCCTATGTATTTGAAGAAAGAAAGTGCATTGTGGTCAGATTTGCAGAGAGCAACCCACTTGTGGCCGACTAGACACTTCCTATGTATTTGAAGAAAGAAGTGCATGGTGGTCAGATTTGCGAAGAGCAAGCCACTGGTGGCCAAATAAACACTTACTACAATAATGTGTAACTATCACACTCTAGATAAGCACAGATTATGGCAGTTTGTGTTGCAGTAGAATTTTTGCCATGCTTTAATACATACTCTGTAGTAGTAGCGTATGGTAGAGGATGTAAACACGAGATGATGCAGTACAGACAAGGAACAGAAAGACAAGTGTTCTGGGAGCACAGAATATGGCAATCTGTGATATGCAGTGCCATTTGTAGGCTCGCATTTTGCTCCTTTGAAGTGGCAATTACATTAATCACATTAGTCGAAAAACCGATAACCAGTGGGGTGGACGAGTTCTTGAGTGGAGATCACGTATAGGCAAACGTAGTGTAGGACGTCCTCCGGCCAGATGAATTGACGATTTGCGCAAGGTAGATGGCAGAAATTACCTGAGAAGAGCCGCAGATCGGGCTCAATGGCGCGCGTTAGGAGAGGCCTATGTCCAGCAGTGGACTAATGCAGGCTGTTGATTATGATGATGATTTATCTCCTCCCGGCCGCCATTCTGTCAGAGCTCTACTCTAAGCATTTCTTACCTACCATTTCCAAATATTGAAAGGTCCGGGCCAACCATAGAAGAAGAACCCATAGAAGCCAAGTACATTCACGAAATTTAACCCATTCAAACGGTGCCATATATGGCATCGTACGACGCTCGCGCGGTCAGTGCTCTGAGTCAGGTAATAGAGATAAAAACTCCCATTTTTTAAAATTTAAAATGACAATTTGCGCGTTGAAATCGTGCCACAACAAAACAGTTTATGAGTTCTGGTGTGACATTCCACAAGTAAGCCATTAATTTTCTTGCATAAATCGTCTAAAATGCCAAAAATTGTGAAAACAAATGACTCTTTAATAATAAGTTATTTTTCTTTGCATATCATAGATATCATTTAGTGGCGGGATCTCTTTCCAATCAATGTTCTAAGCATAGAGCAGTGTTACCTTTGATTTTATTTAATATCGAGTGAATTGATACCATATCATGTTTCTGTGTTCACAAAGTACGAGATAATATGTCAAATTTTGATGCAATTCCAATTTCATAATTCTGGGTTCATTATAAATTGAACGTCTGTAACGTTCAAAAATGATCGAAAATTGCTGAAAATGCTAGAACCGGGCCTTTTGTGAACGCAATCCTATCTAACAAACATAATTAAACCTTATTATTAGCCAATTTACCTTGCGTCCTGTCATTTTCTGGTTTTATCTTCTCGAAGCGCACGCATAGTTGCGCACACGCAGTTATATAACCAGATCCAGTTGTCAATACGCAAGTATTTCGTTGATTTTCCAACATTCGACGCTTTTCGATACCTACTATCATTAGCAGTATCAAATAACAATGATGTTATCATTCCTTGCTATTGTGCGAGCGCCTATAATGTGCGTGGTTTTTCTCTGAAATTCTTGTACTTACCTACACGATGTTGGTTAGTGTGTGTTCCTATAGATATTACTGTACACACACATACACATATCAATCTCTACTTCGCTATAATAGGAGTGAGTTTACTTAGCCATAAATAAATAATAGACTGAGCTAGGGCATAGATAAAAATAATCTAGGCTGTAAAGTCTACGCAGAGAGATGCCAGGCTGCGGTAATAAACCATTCAAACGCACTGAAGTACCTACTTACTTACATGGTATTCCAAAGTAGAGATAATACCATTATACAATACACCCAGTTGAACCGGTTAAGCCCGGATAAGAGGCCATGAGATAATAATGTGAAGTGATCATTATGATATGGCAGATAAGCAGCCACTGCAACCAGCGCAGCAGAGTTGGTTTGGTCCTCCAAATGGGTTAATGATCTGCACTCCAGGATGAGAGATGTCCATCGCAATCCGTCGATACCGGGTTCGATTCTCGGCCCCTACGACTTTGCAGATTTGACATCGCTCCGTGCCGCGGAGAGCCGTCCCAGTCCAGACTTCTGACCGGACTTTTGATTTATCGATCTTTATCCGGAGTTTTTTGTAGGATAAACTTATAATCTATACTTATGATAAATGATAATATTATTGTTATTATATATATTTTTTACTTATAATATTCTTATGTATTCTATAGTTTTAGTTATATTTATTCTTACAATTTTAGTTTATAGCTACCTATTTCTATTCACTTTACGTTATTTTTTATACGCTTTATATTAGCTTCACTTGTATGTTTGTAACCGACTCCTTTGGACGCTATTTTGACCCACTTTAAATGGTCAGATTTCATTCAAATTTTGCACACCTGTCAAAAACCGATGACAATGCAATAATTGTGTGTGTGTTTGAATTTAAAAAAAGCGTGGGGTGATTTTTAAGATATTATCGAAATGATAATCCTTCTTCTCATATCTGTCAATGAAATAATTATAACTATTGACCCATGCACCCCACGATTTTATTGAAATTCAAACACTATTCTTAATTCAAAATTATTAAAATTTATTTTCTATTTTTTAGTTTGGTTTCTATATAAAGTGTGTTTTTTAGTTTTTTTAAACTATTATTTATTTACTGCACCGCTAACATTTTTCTGGCACTTCTAGATTAACTGGTAGGAAATGCTACTTAGCATTAAGTCCACCTTGTACATTGTATTTGTGTGCTAAAGAATAAATAAAAAAAGCAATATGAATGAAAAAATTGTACAATGAAGATAATTAAGAAAAAATGGTCTAGGGTACATAAAATAGATACTGAATATGAAAAGATCATTTTTTAAATTCGTGTCTGTTTGTTTGTTAGTTTGTCTGTATGTTCGATCGCGCATCACGCAAAAACTACTGGACTAATTGCAATGCGGTTTTCACTCTGGATACCTTAGAGTTTGACTTAAAAACTGGGTGTACTTGGTATCTCAATTCGATCAGTAAAAGCCGAGCAATCAATAAAAACTTTATGACGGCTGAAGAAATTTTGATCAAATGTTGGTAGATTGGTATTTTAGGTCTTCGAATAGTACATAGAGTACTTTTAACCTGGAGAAATGACCAAGCGTGCGAAGTCGCGGGCATCAGCTAGTATAGAAATAAAAAGGTAAAGATCTCCAGATTGATTGTACTATTTAAATACTGAACGAAAATAAGATTTTTCAAAACACAGGTACATGCTTATCTAATTAAATATTAACATACCGAAACAAAAAAAAAGGTACATGTAAATTGAAAGCAGTTTTCTTCTGACGGGGCCACAGAGCCGGATATGTCCGGATCTAAGGCTCAGTATAATACTTGCTAACCACCGGTCCATTATAAGATGGTCGATGCACCATACACAATCTGTAGGTGTAGGACACGTGTAGGATCATATAATTAATTCGTAGGTTATTTGTTCTTATCAACCGTCAGCCTCAGGAAGGACGAATCATTCCTAACAGTGTTGTACTTATAGACGTAGTAGGTACTATTTTTCAATTCCGAGCCTTTACTACCGTAGTTAAAACTGCTGCTAAAGTGCTGGTGACTTCTGCAGCGTCATTGGACTGGGGGCGGGCGCGAAAGCGCTTCGCCGCAATGCGTGACGCAGAAGGTGCACACTAAAGTTTAAATTTTGGCAACCGGCTCAAGGGGCTCATGGGGTACGAACCTTGGCTTGGGTGGTCATGGTATATAACGGGAGTCGGACTAAATTCAAAACGGTAGGTAGGTACTTTGATTGCTGTAGGAAATAAACTTCATTGACCAACACACATGTGAACTCAAACTCGAAGTAGGTTACAATAGTGCTTGTCCCTTCAGGAAGGTTCCCAACAATGAATGAGACGTAGAGTTATACCCTGGAAATTACTGCACCCATGTAATATTTATGCAGAAGAAGAAGAAAAATCGTAGAACTTCTTACATAAAAAGAAGTAGGTAAACAATACAGATTATATACCTACAGAGTGGATTTTTAAGATGGGGCAGTAGCAAGTACATTAACAGTCAGTTGTAGGTTGTAGATACAGGAAACGTTCCTAGGAGACTGTCCTTAAGTTTTGAAGGACCTGCATTCACAGATTGGGAAAAAAGTATGGAAAAAGTTTTTAGTGGTTTCTGACTTTTCTATCATCAAAGTTAAGGACAGTCTCCTAAAAATGTTTTCTTGTAACTGTAACAGTTAAGGTACCTGCTCTTACTGCCCCATCTCAAAAATCCACCTGTAGGTATATAAATCATGACTTATTGAATAGGTCAAGCTTAAGCATAATGCCACAGAATAAATAATAGTATAAGTAATAACACCAAGTCGCGCCTAGGCTCTATTATTTATTCTGTGGCGTAGGTATTATACATAATTAAGCATCTCGCTAATTCCAACAAGGTATTAAATAAGTGCAGACATTTAAATAGGTAAATATATCCCTATTGTAAATATATATATATATACAATAGGGCCTATTGTAGGCCCTAGGCCCTATTGTAAATATATATATATAATAATAGCCTACCCCTATTTTGCATCCATGCCATCACACAGGGATGTAATTCAGGCCAGCTCTTTTAACATTATTATCAAGAATGAAAACGTTCTTGATTATTATTTGAATTGCAAATGTAGTAATGTATCTAGATGTAAGTATAATTATTATTAAGATTACCTACTGACTATTTCATATTGCTATATCTATAATTATATACTAAGGTGACTTAAAAGTGTCAAACACTTCATCATCATTAACAGCCTATTAAATTAAGACATACTTCCTCTTACGTGTCTATATTCATCCCTGCCCTGAGCTAAATATGGCAAGGTAACCAATGTCTTCCACCTAAGGTGAACTAACCTTCTTCCTTCATGAAATGAGTATGAGGAGCGCGCCTGACCAAGGACTGTAAGCATAAAGATAAATCAAATCAAATCAAATCAATAATTTATTTGCTAGAATACACAACATAAAGTTCTTAATATTAAAAAGTAGGTAAAGTGCATTCAGCTTGCAAAAAAAAAAACATGTTATATTATATAACTGAAGAGTAAAGCGTGCGTTATGTATAATTAAATTTGGAATTATAAGAGTTCTGAAACGTAGCGATTGTTAGCAATACGACTAATTGTTTTCATTGTGGGAAATGAAACGCGAGCGGCCCAGTTTACATTATTCGGTGAGCTGATAGCAAAACATGAAGGTTGACACATTATAACAATTATGTTCCTTGGTACATTTATCTACGTGATATCTAGTTGTATCTGCATTGTTACCTGCATTGGTTGGAGAATAATATTATTTTAGTACATAATATCTGGGTCAAGTCAATGAAGAGATCCACCTACGATTCGTTGTATCATTAATATTCTTAATACACTTCATAAATGGCATCTATAACGATTGCGTAAATAGTACCCAGTGTAGCAACTTTATGTGTTTGCTATTTTAGTGAAACCTTTTTTTAAATTGCTTAATTTTTGTAAAAAAAAAAAAAAAAAAAATACAGACACCGACACCAAAAAAACTCTGTATGAATTTTATTGAAATTTATTTGGATTTACCTACACTAACTACCCTTTCTTTTGAAAAATAATTATACAAATCGGTTCAGAAAAGTGATCGTCAAATCAACATCCCACATGATGGTTACCTCGTAAGCCAAGGTAAATGATAATTATATTTCTATGAAAACATAAACTGTATAACTTAGGTACTTTATGAATAGAAAAGATCTATAAGGTAATATAATTATGATTTTGCTAACAATGTGTTTATTTTGTGTGACTCCCAGCGTCCGCTTTCCTATTAATTCCAAAAATATAATTTATACCTAAGTATGTCTAATGTTTTTTTTTTGCACGCCGAATTTAAATGGCATACCAATGATAGCATCCCAATAAAATCTAAGTCATCAACATCATCACAGGGCCCTGTTTCATAAAACTTACAATTATAGTTTACCATTACAATTTAGTGTACATTGATGCATATGTTAGAGTGTTACGTGTAAATATGAATTTTGCTAGAAGATAAACTTCAGTCTACACTAAATTGTAATAGTAAACTACAATTGTAAGTTTTATGAAACAGGGCCCAGGTGGAGTGTAGACCTGCGAAAAGCGGCTGGAAGTAAATGAATGAGGAGAGCTGAAGACTGAGCTCAGAGGCGTGCATTAGGAGAGGTCTACATCCAGCTGTGGACAGATATAGCGGCCCTGTTTCACAAAACTTACAATTGTAGTTTACTATTACAATTTAGTGTAGACTGAAGTTTATCTTCTAGCAAAATTCATATTTTCACGTAACACTCTAACATATGCATCAATGTACACTAAATTGTAATGGTAAACTATAATTGTAAGTTTTATGAAACAGGGCCCTGGCCACAGGGCGAAATCTAAGTAATATTGTACTATTACTTATTGTGTGGTAATAGGTGGTGTGGTACATAGATCGGTCTACAATTATTACTGAAATGATTGCCATATAACGATAGGTAATAAATAAAAAAAAATGGTGTGGCAATTATTAGAAATAGTGTCGTCAAATAATAGATAGTCGTTTTAAATACATTTAAGGACCATATGTATAATAATACAGTTAAAAATCTATATACAGTAAGTAGGCTAACGTAACTTGGCTAAACAAGTTTGTTGGGAAACTTCAGGTTTTTTGAAATTGCTGTTTTTATAATATTGGCAAGGAGGTTCGAAACACACTGATAACATATTGGTTACATGCAAATCCTAATGAAATACGATCTTTCTTTTCCCATTCAATTCATAAGCACAGAATAATTAATAGTACAAATGTGCTACAAAATAAATTGTTGTGACTATTATTCATTCTGTGGTTTGATAGGTACTTGTCGAACTACTACATGGTACTTAAACTTAAACACAACAGATAAGGTTTTTTTTAAATTTTGTCGTATTATACGCATACATATCCCTACAAATTTCATCGAAGTTTTAGCAAGATTTAATTGGTTTATGAATAAAATTCATTGCTATAAATCAAAAAATACTTTCAATAATTATAAAACACGCTACGTATTCACAATGTGGAGTAGTATGTAGGTAATTTTTATTGAAAATCTGAGCACGCGTTCTGAGGTCAAGTGTCCAGCCTCGGCAACTTGCGGTTACAGCATTTCAATTCTCTTGTCAGACGATCCGCGATCGATTTTTAATTTACAATTTATAGTGATAGCTTGGTGATAGCTAAGCACTCTTCCCGCGGCTTTGCACTTGTTGTCATTTATCTGGGTTAAAAATGTGTTATTCCAGTAGTAGGTTACTAAAAGTAGCTATACCTCGGCTTCTACTCATCGGATTCATTTAGGTACCAAGTGTTGTCAAGTCAAACTAAGCTATCCAAGAGGAGAACCGCGTCGCAATATGTCCAGTAGGTAGTGTATTGGTAGGTAGTACCTTTAATTATATACTTTAATCAAACCTACCTTTGATTATATACTATAATATAATATAATATATACCATAACCTGGGCAGTTTTTACGTGATGCGCGAACAAACAAAAAACATGACCAAAATAATATTAATATAACCTGCTCGGTAGCCTATTATGAGTCCACTAGATCATTTTTTATACTCTCTCTACGATTTTTTTAAATTATATTATTTGTAATAGGTACCTAGATACAGACTTGTTACATGGGGTACCTACCTACTGCTCTATTATAAGCAAAAAGTAGATATTCCGTTGTGGGTATTATGGAACCAACAATTTTCATAATTAGTAGAATATAGTTAGGTAAATATTTTTTAGAAAAATCTACTTAGTACTTAGGTACTTGCTACCTGCTTGAACATAATTTCCATGGCTCAGTTATAAATTCCTAGGACTCAAATTCGGCCCTGGTATAATTATAAGTTGCGTAGGTACCTATTATATTATCTCAATTTGTGAAAAAATGCGGAAATTTGTTGATTGACGATTCGTGAACTAAGTAATTCTACTTCCTAACAGGTTTTTAGGGCATAGCTCCATTAAAAATTATTGTTTTCGAGATGCAGAGACTTCTTCTACAATAGAACCGTTACCTTCACCCGCGTTTACGTTCCGATTCCGACATTGAATGAATATTTTTTACAATTTTTACGGTTCTCTTGGCGTTAAGCGGCTAAATTAAATAGCACAGTTTTAGTTGTCTAGACAAAAGGGATCAGCGTACAACTGTAACGAGTCGAGTGCCCTTGTTTTGCTTACCAAACAGTTGTTAGCAAAACGTTTGGTTCACGTCTGAATACGGCAGTCGGAGCGCGTAGCAGCTGAGATTGACAACTAGCTGGTGTTGTTGACGTTCGCGCATTATTTGTGTACAGAAATGTCATCCAATTTAATTAACGAAAAATATCCAAATGATTCGAAACTGAATAGTTTAAATGTGTTAACTGATAAAAGTTTAGCTCCCCTGAACGGGAGATATCGATCTAAAAGTTTATCTAGTGATAAGTTGAACAAAACTAACGAAGACCGCGCTGCGATCTTGGAGGATGTTGAGGCTCATCACATCACTCAGAAGTCAGAAACACCTGGGTGTTTGATCGGAAACGGGATCATGGATCAAGAAGGCAAGCTTACAATCAACGGGTGAGTCCTAAGCTGCGAGAATTTCGCTCAAATCAAATCGGTCTTTCTCCAACTCACTGTTTTTGACTGGTTTCAGCGTAAATTTTACTTTTAAATGGTGCAAATCTAATTTATATAGGTACGTTACTTCAGGATTATATTTTGAAGATTGTGTTTCTATTTATTAAATACGTTTTCCAAAAACATCGTTAATATCATAATGCCAAAAGTGCCTACAAACCAATAGTGATTTATAAACATTGGCATATATTTAAGTACACATTAGCTTGCGTCATGATAAGTATCAACTGCGATTTCCGGATAAGTACTTATTTACATTAAGTAAAATATTTGCTCTCACCTCCATAAAAATGCTGTGAACATACTAAAGCAAATATTTGGATTCATTTGAATCCAACGGCCTTGACAAGCCAGACATTCAACAGAGTATTGGGTATTTTGTCACCACACTGAAAATAAATAAGCATGGTGTAGAATTTATTTAGAAATATATAATCCCATACCTACTTAATTCTAGACTTCAGCGTTCATAGGTCAAGTAGGTTTTAATGTTACATATTACCTTTGTGGTCCCATAGTGTTCATAAGGTCTCTGTGTTCATACTTTGTCCATGTGTGATGCTAGATGCTATTATATAAAAATAAAATAGCTATAAAACAATTAACTCAGATAAGTATTTAATCACGTCTCCTTTAGAGGCAGAGAGTCGTCTGTTCTTTACAAGAAACTTTTTTAAACAGGTATTTATCATGCTTTACATATTATGCGGGGCAGAAATTCTTTGCTGTCAATTTAAAATAGGCTAGGTTGCCTTTAAACAAAATGTGTTTTAAGTTAGTTCAAACTACTTCCCACTCCTTAATATACAGTGGTTATAAGTTTTTAAACTGATAAGTTCAATAACGCATGAGTTTATTTGAGATTGAAACCTATCATGAATATAATTAAGTAGTATATTAAGGTACTAAAAGCTTCAAAAATTTTGTCCTGCTCGTCAAGGTGCAGGTTTAACAGGGAGCTAATGCAGGTAATGCATCTCGGGAGCCGATTTTAGATAATATTTTCAATTTAAATTAAGTTTTTTTAATAATCTTATGACTTTTCAAAAAACTGATTTCACAGATGAATTTGAATGTTTGCTGGGTGATCCCACACTTTTTTTTTTGTAAAGTTGATTCTTTCCATCAACGGGAATATCAAAACGGGTGATTTTAGGAAACTTTTTTCTTTCTATCGAGCTAAATTTATTAAATCGTATATCGGTGAACAATTCCGGATAATGTATTTTGTTAAAATTTATCATACATAAAAAAATTAAGTCGGAGGAGTGAGGATGAATCATCACATTTAAAGCTTATTTCGCCTTAACATAACTTACAGAAAACTCACAGAAGAAGGTCATCAAATTTGTCTGAAACCTGGTTGATGCAATTTGCCTAGGTGTGCCTGCAGCTTTGCCCCAGTTTTTAAGTCAAACCTAAGTTATCTGACAGCGTAAACTACATTTCAATTGATCTAGTAGTTTTTAAGTGATGCGCGAACAAACAAACAATATTAATAAAAAAAACATTAGCTTATTTTAAGTCCCCTAAACCATTTAGCTTTAAATTATCTTCATTGTAGATAAGTTATATTAAAAACACCATTAAAATGGGCTAAGTATTTATCATGTATTGTTTTGAGTACCTACACTTTGTTTTAATTTGTTATGGCAAGTCCATTAGTAAACTAGGTTAAGGAACAATATTCTAATCACCATTAAGCTCACCGGATATCTTATGAACGTTGTACAAAGAATCATTCTAATTTGTATCTTAAGAAATTAATGTTGAAGTCAAAAATTGGATGAATCATTTTAAGTTCAGATAATAGTAATTAGTTGTACATTAGCCATTATTCCTAAATCTACAAACAAACTAACTACAAGTTTTGTATGAGAGTATCTTGTTATCAGTATTGTTAATTCCAATTTAAGATTGTGTGAATGACAAATATGCATTAAAATGAAATTTGAATCACATTTGATTCTGTGCTGCACCACTGCTGACCTATAAGTTTGAATCACACTTGATTCTGTGCTGCACCACTGCTGTGCTGCACCACTGCTGTGCTGCACCACTGCTGTGCTGCACCACTGCTGTGCTGCACCACTGCTGACCTATAAGTTCTTAAATTATATTATTTTTATGTTAAAATAAAAATATTAATGTTGGAAGAAAAGCAGCCAATTACGTAAGTTTGTTTTTAAATTTATTGATATAAAAATGTACAATATAGGGTGTTTGGTTACTAAGCTGGGGCTAATAATTAATAGGGTGCATCTCCTATTTTTGGCCAACCACCATGTCCAGGCTGGTGAACAAACAAATATCCTTCGCAGTATAGACATTTCCTGTTAATATGTTTAAGTGTGTGTGTGTGTGTATTTGTGTGTGCGTGCGTGTGCGCGCGCGTGTGTGTGTGTGTGTGTGTGTGTGTGTGTGTGTGTGTGTGTGTGTGTGTGTGTGTCATCAACTCATCACTAATATTATAATTGCGAAAGTAACTGTCTGTACCTTTCCACAACTCAATGGCTGAACCAATCTTGATGAAATATGACAAGAAAATAGTTTGCTCATGAGGAAGGACATTGAGGCATTTTTTTACTTTTACTCTGGATAAATTTCTAAAAGGCCATAATAGCCATGGGGGACAGCCATACTTAGATGAATTTTCTGTCTTTGAAAAACATCGTAACTTTTAAACTTTCGCGATTCAAACACATAGTTATATATTTAAACGGGACTTAATCGGCTTAATGCAACTTGATCGAAACGTTGAGGTAAATAAAAATTTAGTTTTCAGTGCGATTAAGTCCCGCTTAAATATATAACTGTTTGAAAATCATTTTCATCAACCTTCCAATAACAAGAGACACTTGACTAAACAATATTAGATAGACAACTCTAGTCAACACCTGGTCTATATTATTCTAAGTAAGCACTAAATACTCAGATAAACAATAAAGGCTGATTGTCTAGGTGATAGAGAGTGTAATTAAGATATCTCAAACAAATAAGGTTAAAACAAATACAATCAGTTATTTATTTTATTTTGGGCCTCTTTCACAAACCACAAGTAAAGCGTCGATTAAATACTTACAAATAATCATTGCTTGGCAAGTAATACACTCGAGAGCAATGAATCCGGGTCACTTAAAGAAACCTATAAATCTCGGAAACTAAGAATGCTAGCATAATGAAATAAATTGTGTTTAATAGACAATATAATACCCCTTAAATGAAAGTAATAAAATTTATGAGTCGCAACATTTTATTTACTATAAATTAAATAAAGAAAAAAAACTGCTGATCTCGCTTTAAAAAAATATAGGAAACATGTAATTTTTTAACAACATTACGATTTTCGTGCTTCCATTACTGCGTTTACGCGGTTTGGCATGCTGTACACCCAGTTCCTTATACGATTTTGGGGAATATTCTCCCATTCCTCTGTGAGAGCAATTTTGAGCTCACAAAGCGTGATTGGGGGAGGCCTTCGTTGTTTTACGCATCTCCCTAGCTCGTCCCAAGCATGCTCGATCGGGTTGATATCCGGGCTGCGTGCTGGCCACTCCATACGAGTAATGTTCTTCTCTTGAAGGTAGTCATTCACAATCCAAGCTGTATGAGGTCGGGCATTGTCATGCATAAAAATAGCGTCCTCACACAAATTGACCATAAATGGCCCAACGTGTTCATTAAGGATTTCTTCCACATATCTTACGCCAGTTAAAGAGCCGTTTTCTATAAACACCAGTTCTGACCGACACTCAGATGAAATTCCGACCCATACAAGTACAGACCCACCACCGTAGGCTACTTTTTCTTCGACGCATGCTTGCTTGAATCTTTCTCCTGGTCTTCTATACACTCTGTGTCTTCCATCGTGCTTGTAGAGCATAAACTTTGATTCGTCGGAGAACATAACTTTTGACCAATCTTCAATAGTCCAGTTTAAGTGGTTCTGGGCATATCTTAGTCTTGAAAAACGATGCCCACGCTCCAGTTTAGGGCCATTTGCAGGTAAGTAGTTTCAAGTTAGCTTTAGCAAGTCGTCGTCTTACTGTCTATGCGCAAGGGTTACTTTAGCAAGTCGTCGTCTTACTGTCTATGCGCAAGATATACTTTAGCAAGTCGTCGTCTTACTGTCTATGCGCAAGGTATACTTTAGCAAGTTGTCGTCTTACTGTCTATGCGCAAGGGTTACTTTAGCAAGTCGTCGTCTTACTGTCTATGCGCAAGGGTTACTTTAGCAAGTCGTCGTCTTACTGTCTATGCGCATGGGTTACTTTCTCCGAGGCGTCGAAACTGATTTGTACGTTTCACAAACAAAAACAAAGTTCAGATTAACAATGCGGTGGTTTGCGGAATGATTTTAAGGAAATTATTCAATATGTTAGTTCAATAGTTGTCTTGAGTAAAGTCAAATATCAATTATTGTCAGACTACTGTCGTAGTCAAAATACTACTAATGTACTTTATTTCTTTCCAGTGTTTACTGTTAATAATTTGGTAAATACTAGTGCATGCACCACACATACATAATATTAACAAGACATCAGTTCAAAACCCCAAACCATACTACAGTCGGGTTAAAAATAGCCTATGACACTCTTGCGATGAAGACGAATCGAATGAGACCTCGCTTGACAAAATCTGACCAAGTTTTTAGTTTGAACACATAACTCTTCCTTTGCTTCGCCGTAGTCCGGTAATAAAAAATAGCTTACGAGTATGACACTCTATACCTGAAGAGAAATCGAACCAATCGGGGTGACGCTATAGTGGAACATCCACATGCATACGAACATACATATTACATACATACACACACACCCTTGCACACACACACATGCATACGCATAAATACATATACTGCTAAACTCATTACCCTTCCCTTGCTTCGCCATAGTCGGGTAATAAGAACGAAGTGCTAAATGTAGTTTGCAATAATGGGATACTATTTTACATTGAATGTGCAAAAACATCAAATTATTAAAGGTATATACATAATTATTTTGTTTTATTATGTTTAAGCTCGGTTTTGCTCAAGTTCACTGATACCTTAATGTTTAGACTAGCGAAATTCTGGCAAAAATGTTCCCTATGGACAATATACGCGCGAAAAATATACGAGTTCAGCGATCTGAGTATCGATAAAAAAAATACAAATTCGTTTTAAAGAATTTTTATTTGAGATAGCAACTTTTTGATTGACAACCGGTTCCACTAATTACAAAACAGTTCTACTCATCAGTTAAATATACTAACCGGCAGATTAAGTAACAAGAAAATTTACAGGCAAGTTTAATTCTTGGTTAGTATTTTTCAGTCTACGTGATGAAATTCATACGTACAGTTACCGGTAACTTTAACTGGCGACCAGCCTACTTGAAACTTTACTTGTAAGTTGTGAAAGAGGCCTTCAGACAAACGGTTTACAATAAACTTACAAATAGTCATAGCTAAAATACATACACCAATAAAGATGCCACTAATAATGTCAGTGGTACTTAATGGTATAATCTAACTCCTTATGGAAAAGGCGATATGACCGCCAATTGTACTGCTTCCACACATACTTCAGACTAATATTACAATTGTACTGCTTCCATACATACTTCAGACTAATATTACAATTGTACTGCTTCCATACATACTTCAGACTAATATTACAATTGTACTGCTTCCATATATACTTCAGACTAATATTACAATTGTACTGCTTCCATACATACTTCAGACTAATATTACAATTGTACTGCTTCCATACATACTTCAGACTAATATTACAATTGTACTGCTTCCATACATACTTCAGACTAATATTACAATTGTACTGCTTCCATACATACTTCAGACTAATATTACAATTGTACTGCTTCCATACATACTTCAGACTAATATTACAAAAGCGAAAGTAACTATGTATGTTACCTTTTTAAAAGCTTTTATTTAACTGCACTTGTGTGTATGTACTTATGTCCTGGAATTTTGCAATCAATATTTCACCCACTTCCTTCAGTGGAGTTTTTTTTTTTGTTACTTATTGTTACTTGGAGTTTTTTTTTTTGTTATACTTGTTACGACTAAACGGCTTAACCAATCTTGATGAAAGAGCATGTAACGTTATTGCCATAAATAAGTACCTAAACACACGCCATTTAAAAAAAACTCGATTTTTCGGCCGTAAATGAAACTCGTATCAATCAATTGGGAAAATTATAAAAAAAAAACAAGTGTTTGATGAAAATTCGCGTAATTTACTTTCCGAGATGTTTGCGTTTGAAATTTATATTTTTCGCAGGACTTTTGTAACAGATAAGAAAGAAGATAGACATAACTCAGTGGATAATGGTTTACTAATATCATGCAAAATGAAATCGAGTACAGTCTATGTACTTATAGTCTATGCTCTGTGAGCTGTAGACCTCGAGAGTACAAACTTTTTTGCAAACAATAGCGGTGCACAGTAGCGCCATCTAGTTGCCTTATTGTAAAACTAACATTAATAACCAAGGTGCTCCATCAGTGAGCAATTTACTGCATTTTGAGGAGCTATTGTGCTCATCACGCCGAAGGTCCTCATAAGATCTTCACCAATTTTTTATGAGACCAACTTAAAGTTACTACCTTTCAAATAAAAAAATAACCATCTAATACGGAGGAGATATTCAGTAGCCCCCTTTTTGCCCCTTTTTGGGGCAAGTACCAACAAATCAAAAATCCCCGATGTCTAAAGAATTCTAAAAATTAGTTGACCTGTTGTTGTAACCTGTATACCAAGTTTCGTCTAGATGAGTTGAGAAATGCGACCTGTAGAGAAGAACAGAGATCCGGCCGGACAGCCGGACATACGATAGCATTTTTGCCCTAGCTGAAACGGTGACGCTTCGCTCGCGCTGCGTACTCGCACGGTCAATAAAGTAATAAGAATGAAAAAGTCTGTACAAAGATAATTAAAAAAAATATGGTCTAGAGTACTTAAAATAAGCCACTGAACAAGAATATAACATTTTTTTAAATCTTGTTGTCTGTATGTTTGTCCGCACTTCACGTAAAAAGTACTGAACCGATTGCGATGCGGTTTTCACTGTTGGATAGCTAAGGGCTTGACTTAAAAACTGGTCTATTTAATATCTCAATCTGTTGAGTAGAATTTGAGCAATGATAAAAAAACATTTGACGTCTGAACGAATTTTGAAGTAATGTAGATTGTACTTTTTAAGTACTTTTGGTCCTGGAATAACACGTGTGGGCTCTTTATAGTATATACATATACAGTCCAGTTGGACCTACAGAGCTATGCAAATATTGTCTACTTTCCAGGTGTTCCAGGTTTTTCTTTCGTAGTATAAAAAAGATGAAGGAACTCAAAGAGCGATTTGAGTTCCTTCATCTTTCCCATTCCCGTATTCTTCGTTCCACCAATACTCTGCAGTTGAAAGTGCCTGACCAATCTACGATGTGTTATCACAACTCTTTTACTAAACGGGCTGTAAGACTGTGGAATGCTTTGCCCATCAACATTAGAAAAGCTAAGTCGATAGCTGTCTTCAAAGACATAGTGAAGAAGCACTACCTGTCATAAAGCTGGATACTATGTTATTCATACATAATTTATACACTATTCCTTTGTGAACATGCTATTTATTTATGTATATTATATTATAAATTTGCCAATATATATGTTACATTATTTAATTATAGTATGTATATTTATGTGTTTAACAAAATTTATGATAACACACTATGTAAGTATGTATACAAATATTAAGTTATATAGTTTATATAGTACTCTCCATCACTGACCGCAATGTTTATTTATATTCCTGTCCATCCAAAGGTTGCCTGTAAGAAATTGCAAATAGCGATAAGGGCGGCCTTATCGCTATTTGCAATTTCTTACAGGCAACCTTTATTGTACAACATTAGATTTTATATATAATTACTGTTATGTTGTTTTTTTATTGTAATGTGTTCAATAAAGAGTTATTGTATTGTATTGTATGCACCGTTTAAAGTTATAAGCCAAAAACTGAAAGACAAAACTAACATTTCCAGGGTTCTCGTGCTCCACAGGTCTTTCGAAGCTGCACTATTGCGACCTAAAATGTTTTAAATGACTGGCCTATATAAGTATCGATAGATTTATTATACCTACCTACATAGATGTCCGATATGGACAATCCAAAATATTGTCGGAGTGATTTCGACATTCTCTGTTCGTGAGATTATTTGCTGATATACACTGTTGCGAATAAAGGATAAAATTTAATTTACTGAAAATATACTACACATAGAAATTATTATTTCCCAGATGAACTGGTTTTAAAATGGTACAATTCCCACGGGTAAACTGTAAGCGGATAAAAAATACCTGTATACAAGAAGAATTAAAAAAAGAAGTACTTAGTTTACATCGCCAAACATCCGAGCAAATGGCGGCTGCGTATGTGTGTGTGAGTGGATAATTTGTGGTATATTATTGATTTATACACAATTTCATCACAAAAGACACGGCGAAGCAAGGGAATGGTAATGAGTTTAACAGTCTATGTAATGTATGTATGTATATAATGTGGATGTTCCACCATAGAGTTGCCCCTATTGGCCCGATTTTGCCGGTCCCGGCAGTTATGATTAATAGCAGTCGTTAAGACATGTCAGAGGCTGTCGGGCGGCCTGATAAACTCTGACATCAGAGGCCAGCACTACCTCATACGATAAACAAACAAGCATTTGATTCGTCATCATTTATAGTGTCATAGGTTATTTTTTACCTGAACACTTGTACTATTATTTATTCTGTGCCTAAACATACTTTGGTTTTAATTTTTGAAAAAGACATTTGTCTTGTTTATGATATTTTGTCATCATTAACACTACTAACAAGGGCGAAATCTTGATGCGATGTGGCGGCCGATCAGCGTAACTATACGTATGTGTGAGGCTTGTGCGGTGGACACGAGTGGATCGGCACATCTTGGGTGCTTCACGCTCGATTTGCCAGTGTTGAATCCGTCTTTTTATAAATATTATTGCTTGTGTCTTGCCTGCCACTACTTTTTATTTATTTACGCGGCTTGCCTTATCCGAAACACGATAGGCTGTCTGATAACTTGAACAAATAATTTGTGGTTGATAGTACGGTGATAGTGGTTCCGGTCAGCTGCCGCCACTCACCAACAGCTAGAAAATATACACTTCGCGGACCAATAGTCACCACTAGTACAACCACAGAATAAATATACACTACGCGAACCAATAGTCACCATTAGTACAACCACAGAATAAATATACACTACGCGGACCAATAGTCACCATTAGTACAACCACAGAATAAATAATAGTACAAGAATAGTCAACATTAGTACAACCACATAATAAATATACACTATGCGGACCAATAGTCACCATTAGTACAACCACAGAATAAATAATAGTACAAGAATAGTCAACATTAGTACAACCACATAATAAATATACACTACGCGAACCAATAGTCACCATTAGTACAACCACAGAATAAATATACACTACGCGGACCAATAGTCACCATTAGTACAACCACAGAATAAATATACACTACGCGAACCAATAGTCACCATTAGTACAACCACAGAATAAATATACACTACGCGGACCAATAGTCACCATTAGTACAACCACAGAATAAATAATAGTACAAGAATAGTCAACATTAGTACAACCACATAATAAATATACACTATGCGGACCAATAGTCACCATTAGTACAACCACAGAATAAATAATAGTACAAGAATAGTCAACATTAGTACAACCACATAATAAATATACACTACGCGAACCAATAGTCACCATTAGTACAACCACAGAATAAATATACACTATGCGGACCAATAGTCACCATTAGTACAACCACAGAATAAATAATAGTACAAGAATAGTCAACATTAGTACAACCACATAATAAATATACACTATGCGGACCAATAGTCACCAAAAGTACAACCACAGAATAAATATACAATACGCGGACCAATAGTCACCATTAGTACAACCACAGAATAAGTATACACTACGCGTACCGATAGTTATCATTAGTACAACCACAGATTAAACAATAGTACTGCTACAACTCGCAGAGCGCAGCCTACTTACTCTTTATTAGGGATGTTATTATGCTGATGGGGCTGTCCCGAATCTCTAGCGCATCTGGTATGTTCGCCGCATGTCGGGTGGATTTGTGGAAACGGTGCACATCCCTGTGCGCCAGGTGGTGGTCCCGGCAGCATCCTCAAAGTATTTGCTGAGAGGTTCGATTTTTAGTAGGTCCATGGACTACTGTTGCAGGATTCTTGTACTGACAAGGCAAGTTGCGTTACTTTCACAGAGCATATGTTCTGTAACAGAAACTTTTTTTTTCAGTAGCTATGTAATCCATATTCGAAACGATTTCCTATTGTCCTCCCTATTTCTTTTCCTAGCAGTTCTTGCCGAGGATCTCCTTTCGATCTTTCGTTCTCGCATGGAAACTAGGAGTGGACCAAAAACTTTCCTTGTTGGTGGGACACATAGTGTCCGCCTGCTACTGTTACCACCCTTGATCAGAAAATCTATTGCCAAGCACCTCTCAGGGTGTATATTTAACATTTTACATCACTTAACACCAGGTCCTCTTTGTCAATCAATAACAGTCAGGGCCGACAGCTGCGTGCCCTCCGAGGACTGAAACCGGTGTCTTTGGATTCTGTAGTGCACCAGTAAAACGCTAGCACCAAACATGAATGTTCAAGAACGATGGCAGTTGAGCTTACATTGTTAGTAGTACTACATGAAGAGAACTTTTAAGTGACGAGTGCAGTGCAGCGACGCGAAGAAATTGCGGTGGCACTGCAATGGTTATGGGCAAGCGTGGCGCTTACCATCAGTTGAACAACCAGCTCGTCTTGTCTCGTCTCAGATGTATCTATACTTATAATAAATCAGTAAGAAAGAAAAAGTCTGTATCAACTAAAATAATTTAATAATAAATTGTCTAGCCTACCTTGTTAACATTTTTAACAATCAAATGGTGTATGTCTGCTTGTACGCGCATCACGTAAAAACTTCTGGACCGATTGCGATGGGGGTTTCACTGATGAATAGCTTTTTTTGTATCTCAATCCGACGAGTAGAAGCCGAGCAATCAATAACAACATACGTCAGAACGAAATTTGATGAGGTATATGAACACGAGGGCAAAACCGCTGGCACGGTCAGTTACAAAATAAAATTAAACTACGAGTATATATTAAAACGTGGTCACAGTAACATTTTCATGTCGAGTTGTCTTAGTCATCTAATAGTGACTAGGTACGTATTTATACTAACAATATTACCTGCTTCGTCATCTACTTTTCGCAATATCCGATCAGCATTTTTTGTAACACTCCTCACGCTGCATAGAATAACTAATCTTGTCTTCTTGGTTCATAACTTCTTGTGACAGTACAATGAGTAACACTGGAATTAAACTATTGCCGACACTGACACAGAATATTATTTGTCAACTAACACAAGTTATCAGCGGTGTGCGGTGGCGGTGGCGGTGGCGGTGGCTCGCTATCTATAACTACCTACATTTTAAGTCTACGGGAGTGGCTCCTTCGATAGCTAGCACAGATAAGTTACGATGTTATTAGGTAGAAATTAGTACGAACCCAGTGATGTTGAAGTGCTGTTGAACACTCCATTTCCTTGTGAGAAGTGTATGTACAGTGTTACATAAATTTGCATGGAACTGATCCACGCTGCGGAGAAATGTTCAATCAAGACGAAAAACCTCTGTTGTAAGTCTACTGATATCATTTAAAGCCATGCAAGCCTATGCTTGCATGGCTAAGTACAGACTTAGGCTATTGTTAAGAGTTCTGTTTTTTTAATCTAATAATTTTCACGATTACGTATGTGTTGGGTCCATATATCGATAAGTCACTGTCTCAAGTTTGGGAAAATTAAATACGTGTTAAAAATGGGTCTGCTGTTGACGCGATGTTTCTCTGCAATCTTATTCAATATGCCTAATTATTCGGCTCAAAGTGAAATGACAAAGTCACTTGCAATATTTAAAAAGCTAGTTAAGAGTTTTTATCTTTCTCAGTCATTGTAACTAGGATCTCCTTAAATTTTTACAGGTATCTATGTGTTGGAATCTATATATATTATTATTATTTTTATTTGTTTAATTTTATTATAGTATATGTATTTGTATTTAATGGAATGTATGTATATGTTTATTTATTTTTATTAATTATTTCATAATTATTATTATTTCAATATATATATATATATATATATATTTGTTTTAATTGTTTTAATCCTCTCTCACTCCATTATTTCTTTCCATCCAAATGTTGACTGGAAGAGATCGCTTTTAGCGATAAGTCCGCCCGTTGTACTTTAGTTATAAGATTGTTTCTATTTGTTGTAATTTTTTGAAAACTGGTGTACATTAAAGTATTATCTATCTATCTATCTATGATAATTTCATCCCTAAGCGTCAATTCACCAATACCGAGTAACCAAAGGGGTTTCTGTTAGCAAACGATTTCTGATCTTCAATAGTTTTCATGCGTACTGGAAATGCGTGATCTCAGACGGTGCTTTTCATTTGACAGTTCTTTTAGTGTTATCCATAGAAGTTCCGAAGTGTTAGTTTTTTTTTGTCAAATGACATTCATTACCTTTATTCTTCTCGTTATGTTATGGCCACTGTTACCAAATACGACATGCAACTCCTAAAAGTGTGGAACGCATCACAATGTCACTTGTGACCATTGAATCACAATATACCTACGTCAACCTAGAATCATACACTTGGGAGTGAAACTGCTACTGATGTGGTAGCGTTCGTTCTGTTTTTGATGTGGTAGCGTTCGTTCTGTTTTTGCTTCGAAATCTTCTGCTCTTTTGCAGGCATTAGATATGCCTCTGTTGTACCTAAAGCTAGATTCTTGTCTGAGCAGTCGTGGGTCTACTTCACCATCTTACGATATGATTACAATTTTCAAGACTTTTGGAGAACACCCAAATCTAGTAACTCTTGAGCCGCCAGTTTCGGGACCCAATAATCGACTGGTTCCGAAAAGTAGGACTTGCTTCAGTTCTAAATAAAACTGTTTGGGCTTGTGTTTGGTGTAGCTATACCTACGTATGTTTTCAGTCACAAAATAACGTCGATTCATTTGAATACTGAGTAGATAGGTATATTTGAACAGTGCTGCTTAGACTACACAGTTTGCAGCTGATTACACAGTAGGTGCAAAGTCAACACTGTCACCATAACTACATTTTGACGTCTACATTATGAATTGTGACGTCTCATATCGTACGTTACAACCCTGAGCAGGATCACCACTTGGCTGGCTCGCTGGAGTCGGGGCGGGGAAATGCAAACACCAATATCTCTGACTGAGCGAACAATCAATCTATGAATGATCTAAAGATTGTCTGATTTTACTGTTTTTTTTTTCTATAATAATAAAATTTATTTTTACCTTTTTAGATTCTCTTATATATTTTTGGAAAAGCCTTATAAATAGACCTTCATTTTGTTACGTCACTCGATAGGTTTTGGTCACTTTCCGTCAGAAATAAAATATGGCAGCTGTAAGCCGCCACATTAGATTTCTTGACAATTCATATATCCTATGTCACTCTCGTGATTAAGACGAATCCAATGATACCTCATTTATCAAAAGCCATAAAACCGTTTAGGCTTTACGACAAAAAAACGGACAAACATACTTACAAACCAAACACATAATCCTCCACAGTCGGGTACAAACCTCCACCTTGCCATAACATCTCACGAAACATCCGCGCATTATTAAGCGAGAGACACGTGCCTGAAATGCCCCTGTCAAGGTCTTAAGTAGGTCAATAAACCCAACCTTATAATAGGTACATAGGTAGGTAAGTACTTACCTATACGATTGTGCGAAATTAATACTTGCAGTAAATAGCAGTCGCCGATATGTGATAACAGGCGATAAGAGCGAAAGAGGGCGCCACAGTTCCTTTTGAACACAGGATGTTTGTTTTTTATTTGGGAGGGGTGGAAGCTTTGCTTTAAAATGAACAGATTTTGCTTTTACTACTTTTGAAAATTTGAATTATTTTTGAAAACAATCTAAATATTTCACTGGCGCAAGACATAAGTTCAAAAACTAAACCCCGACTACGGTCGGGTAAAAAAATAGCCTATGGACACTATTGCCACAGTAACTGTGCTATTGCGATGAAGACGAATCGATTGATACCTCGCTTGTCAAAATCGGACCAAGTTTTTTAGTTTGATATAATAATTATTACTGATCTAAAAAAACTTACTACTTATATAAAAAAAATAACATAGAAGCATATAGAAGATCTAGTTAAATAGGAGAAGATCCGGCACGCTAAACAACAAACTGGACTAGATACAACTACAAAATGAATTCATCCTTCATAAAAATCTAACAGCCTCCTTGGCGGAATGCAATTTAATAGTGTTCCGTCTGTTGTCATCTCAACATTAAAATTATGCGAATAATGTTCTTAAATACAAACGATTTTACTACAATTTTGTCACAATCACAGAGTAAATAATAATACCACCCAAAGTTCATTATCAATATATGAATAATTGTTTGAGTAGGTCCACTTCGTAGTTTTGTAATAAATCAACGTTGTTGGCATAATTATTATATTTTGTAGTTTTTTCATAGACATGCAATATTACATATAGATCTAGTTAAATAGGGAAAGGTACGGTACGCTTTAATATCACGTAAACAAAAACTGGACTAGACGCAGCTACGGGCAAACACGCCCACACAGCGACATTCCTACTCGTGGATAATGTGCATCAACAACAAAGATAGAGAGACATACGCAGACTAGCGCGAATGAGAGTACAATGAAGGCCAATTGTGTGCGTTGCATCTAATACATGCGGTCCACGCCCGAGAAGCTGGTACCTCTTCTTCCCGCTTTTAATTTAATCTATGGGTATAAATGTATAATATAATTCTAATATAAAAGCCTTGATAATATAAGTAGGTGGGTTTTATCATATCTAACACGTAATTAATAATATCAGATCCATGACACAAGTAGGTAAGCACGTGTAATCTTATTATTATGTTGTAGTATCGTTGATAAGGAATATTAATTATCCGGTAACAATAGCGATAACTTGTAAAAAGCAAATACAGGCGCATCTGTAACATAAGGTCAAATGATATCTGTGCTTATAATGAATAACTAATTAATTACTTAGGTTCTTATTAATACACTTGATTTAAAAGTTAATTAATGGTTAAGTATCGGAATAAGGAAATCTGTATTCTGTAAGTAACTTTATAAAGGTGAAAATCCATTAAAATTAATAATACATACATACTTAGTGGCTCTGTGAGCTGTAGACCTCGCGCGTGCAAACTTTTTTGCAAACAATCTAGCAGTGTACATACAGTAGCGCCATCTAGTTACCTTATTGTTAAACTGACATTAATAACCAAGGTCCTCCATCAATCCCTACCTAGTAGGTGAAGGGTTGATTCTACTCGTAGAAACCTAAAAGTTAGAAATTCACTGCATTTTGAGGAGCTATTCTGCTCATCAAAATGCTTTAAGTTACTACCATTCGAATAAAAAATAGATAGATTTAATAAGGCGGAGATATTCAGCCCCCTTTTTAACCTTTTTTGTGGGAAGTACCTCCCCAATCAAAAATCCCCGACGACTAAAAAATTCTAAAAATTCGCTTAACCTTTATACTAACCTTCGTCTAGATCGGTTGAGAAATGCGACTTGTATAGAGGAGACCCGAGATCGGGACTGACATCCGAACATACGAAAGCATTTTTGCCCAAGCTGAAACGGAGACGATTCGCGCTCGCTCTGTCAATTATATGCACCATACAATTACATATCGTAATTTGTATACTTACTGAACAATCATCGCTCCACATCATTATAAAGGTGCGAATCCAATAAAATTAAAAATATATAATGACAATCCATACGGTCGGCGAAGTCGTGGCCGGCCGCGAAAGAGGTGGCGTGATGATCTATTCGCATTTCAGTCTGATTGGCACTTTCGTCTTTAGGCACTGTGGTATGGACGACAAGAAGACCTGACGTAGTTTACCAAATGCTGCCCATCCCAACTGAATCCTCCTGTCGGCTTCCCTTTCTAAGTTGTTCCTACCCAATTGCATAATCTGTCTGAGGTAAACATATTCCTGAACAACTTTAAGGGGGACACCGTCAACGACGATCGGTTGCGGGGTAATAAGGTCGTTAAACTTAACCTTGGTTTTGTCCATGTTCATCCCGAGACCGATACGTCGAGAGGCGTCAGCTAGGTCGGTCAGCATTCGTTCGAGATCCTGCAGCGATTCTGCCATAAGGACAATATCATCGGCAACTCGTAAGTGTGAGATGTACTCACCATTTATGTTTCTGCCCGTTCCTTTCCAGTCCAGTGTCTTAAACATATCTTCCAGGGCGTTAGTGAAAAGTTTCGGGGACATATCATCCCCTGCCTCACTCCCCTGCGCAGCTGGATATGTTTAGTCTGCTGATTCTGTACTTAAACGAATATATTCGAGGCGTCATACAAGCTTCTCATCACCTCGATGTATCGCTAGTACACTTGGCTTCGCTACAGGGACTCAAGCATAGCCCAGGTTTCGACAAAGGCATAGTCCACAAATACAAGACACAGGGACTGGTTATACTCTTCACTCTTCTTATAACCTGCCGCACTGTATGGATGTGGTCTATGGTGCCGTAACCCGATCGATACCCGGCGTGCTCTAGATTCAAGTCTTCTCGCTACACGATTCGAGACTACCCTCGAAAACAGCTTACAGAAGTGGCTCAGAAGTAGGGATACGCAAATTTATAAAAGTATCGATACCTACTCGATTCCAAGTATCGAATCAAAAGTATCGATACTACTCGGTATCGAGTAATATTTTTAAGAGATAAGAAGTGACAAAAAAAACAACAATGAATAACCAGACCAGAGCCGGAACTTACTCTGCATATAAAACCAATCAAAGAACAACAAGTCCATAGTCAACAACGGTCAATATTGCCATGAAATAATTAGTAATAATGATAAAATTTCTCGATAAAAAACAATCTCATAGTGTTTTCTACTCAATTATTACAGATTACATGATACGTTATTTAAACATAAAAAAATAAATTAATGACATCTAAATTCAGATATTTTGCAGTATGATTCGATTTAAATAATCAAAACTAACCGAACACTTCTGAATTGCTACTTTTACTTATCTGGTCACACATGCATCTTTCATCTGAAGTAGGGTTTTCGTGAAAACTATATCACTCCTTCGAGAGAGACAACGCTATACATCGGAAAGAGAAGTAGTATAATTATCTACTGTCGTTAAGGTGCAATATTTCAGTCAGCGTGCCAAATTCAAATTTTCTTGCGTTTTTTGTCATTACTCATCGTGGGTTCTTGAAAATTGATTTTGCGAAAATAGATAGGTTTTATCAAGAAATTACGGTTAAAATTATCACCTAGATAATATTGGTTTAAATACAAACGCCAATAAGCTGATTATCATCTTGGTTTTTGGTTTATTGACAAATGTACTTATACTAGCTTTAACCTTGATTTTTTGGTTGGTGTACTTTCTTGATACAACCTATTTATTGCCGCAAAATAAGTTTTAATGTACCCACGATGAGCAATAGAGCTGTAATTGACAAAAAACGCAAGAAACTTTGAATTTGGCGCGCTGAACGAAGCGTTGCACCTTAATCTGATTGTCGAAATCTAGTAAGGAAACAAAAGTATCGAGTAATTGCGAAAGTATACATACCTAGTAAAATACTAGAATAAAAGTATCGAGAACAAAAATACTAGGTATCGAAGCGAAAGTATCGATACTACTCAGGTATCGATTCTTTTTGCGGATCCCTACTCAGAAGAAAAAAAAAACTCTCCTTAAAAACTACAGGCCCATCGCGTATAGTTTTTAAGGAGAGTTTTTTTTTGAAGAATAAATCTTCCTTGCTTCTATTCCACACCTTCTATTCTCTCATCGTTCAGAACAGAGTTAAACAACTTCTTCCCATAAGATACCATGAAAAAAAGTTATATTCTTGTTCAGTAGCTCATATTAAGTCACCTCGCCCATTTTTTTAAATTATCCTCTTTGTACAGACTTTTTGTTACTTCTTTATTATAAGTACTAGCTTTGCCCGCGTGGTCATTTCTCTATATGTTATTCCAGGACCAAAAGTAGCCGTACGTACGGTACAATATACAAATTTCGTTCAGCCGTCAAATAGTATTTTATTGATTGCTCGGATTCTAATCATCGGATTATGATACCAATAATACCAGTTTTAAGTCAAACCCTAAGCCATACTACAAACAAGACGTTTTAAAAACGTTATATTCTTGTTCAGTAGCTTATCATACGTCACCTGGACCATTTTTTTTTAAATTATCTCCGTTTTGCAGACTTTTTGTTACTGACTGCTTTATTATAAGTATAGATATCATTGGGTGAACCAGAACATGCCTAATTAAGCATTTAGTAGTGCATAACATTGTATCTAAATTATACCATTAAGATACCCAACAAGCGCAATAGGTTACCTAGTTTACAGTCAACTAGACAAAAGTGTAAACACCATGCCACGCTGGTGGCGCTTGTTTACGAAAAAACGCTTATTACCCGAAGAACGGTGATGTTACCTAGTACTGTACGGTTGGTACTTGGTAGATAAACATTTGTTTGTCGTATGAGGTAGTGCTGGCCTCTGGAGTCAGAGTTAGTCAGGCCGCCCGAGGGCCTCTGACATGGCTGCTATTAATCAATAACAGCCGGTACCGACTTAACGTGCCCTCCGAAGCACGGAGCAATGGAATACCGCACATAAGTCGTTGTTGGGGAGCCTAGAACCGAACCCGGTATCGTTGGATTCTAATAATAATAATAATAATAAAATGTATTTATTGCAAACAAAAAAACAAAAAACAATCAACACAATCAACAAAAAAAAGTTGATATTCCACGATAACATGACTCGCGACAATTAGTAACATTAAATTGACCGTGCCGCGCGTCATGTTAGCTGCACATCTGATGTTTTTTTTACAATAATGAGCAATAATGGGTATACTCAGCTCTGTACTGCGAAGACTAAGAGTCTACGCAGGGCTGGTTTTCAGCATACCCCGTTGCTTGAACTCTGGTGTTAGTCAAGCGCAAATAAAGTGTTAAGCGAGCAGTAATCAAAAAATAATAAATATCCATTTATTATTTTGTACACAAAAAAAAACAACTGCAAAACAGCACTCATGATGGACTTTACAAAATTAATTTACTAAAGGCCGTAAGCTCTGTGATTCAAAAAGTTTCACAATTGACTACAATATGCGGGAGATGAGTGTAAGGGGATGGGGGTCGGTGTGTATGTGTATAAGTGTGTAATTTGAAGGAAAGAGGGTGTGTGCGTGTGTGTTTTGTTATTTTGTTTTAAAGGCTGCTTCAAACTGCTTTTTGGAACGGTTCAAAAGAAGACCCTTGCATTTACATTTAAATAGAGCTGAATTTATTTTCTAAGTTGCACTATTGAACCGTTACGCTACTATCGCTCTAACTCTTTCTTACATCTTACACCACATCAAACGGTCTTCTCTTCTTGTTCTACGTCCAGATTCTCAGCGATTTCACCGATATGAATTATAAACTTTTTTCTATTTTATTCTATTATGTTCAATTTCCACAAATGTCTGATGAACTTTTTGTCCTTAGGTTCCAAGATGGCAAAGTGTCGTACGGCACGGGCGCGACAGACAACCCCGCGAGAGGGAGGCGGGTGATATTCTGCGTGCACGGCAATCCTTCCACGGGGTGCTGTGCGGTTATAGAGACCAACTCCGATGGGGAGGAGATCGAGAGGCGGAATGGCATCGGCATCAGCGAAGCCGAACGTAAGTGTATTAAAAGAGTAGTCATTAGGCAAGAAGGTTTAAAAAAAGTCATAGTCCACACCGCTAAATAGAAAGTGAAGCCCCCAAGATAAGCCGATCCGTTCGTACGTACAAGCCTCATGCACACACACCATGTTGTGCTTATAGGCTACTACATCGCAGCAAGGTCTTGACCTTGCTCGTCTAGTCTAGTTGATTCCGACAAGTTCCCACGAAAAATGAAAAACAATGCAGTCTTTTGTAATTATATTGTGTATCAACCACAAATTATCTACTCACGCACACATGGATGCCATTCGCAATGCTATATGTTGTCAAAAATATAAAAAAAACTTTGCCTAAATGCAATTGATATTATACTGTTAAGGAATTTAGCGAATTTGTAATAGTATTTATAATTAAACTAAAAATTATTAAGTATATACTTATTGTAAACATGATATGTTTACAATAAGTACCTAGTTATATACTTGCATATTATGCACGTTTGCTTGCAGATTGGTGTTCTTGCAAATAAACAATTTGATTTGATTTGAACGCGTTGTATAATCGCAATGTAAATCATCATTCTAATTTGGCGCCTTTTTCGAATTTGTTAAGAGTTTGCTCTGAGACTGACTTTTATTAAAAGAACTGATTGTAGGACTTAAAAGTTAAAGGGGACAAGTTACATCGACACGAAATTGTTATGTACCCGAAATTACGCACCTAAAGTCATTTTAGGACCGTAGATATAAGAATGACTTTTGCAGCGGGGTTTCAAAAACATCTGTCTGCTTTATCGACCCAGTTAAAAGTGAATCACAGCAAATAGTTTTTATTATTAACCAACATAATTATAATCATACTTCAACTTCATATTGTATTTGCTCCATGAAATAAACCGCGATAGAGCCCGCTTAACCACAGCGTATGTTTTCCGGTGTGTTATCTATTCACTCACTAGATAGGTATATATTATCGAAACTGTATGCGTTCAATCAAGACCAATAAGAATCCTAAACAGTACCATAAGCTGCGTTCCACCTATAAATGCTATACCATTTGTGTTAACACGAATGACTAGCGCTCAATCAGCGTTTCTCTTACGAAAAACCAGTGGCCCAATTCCATAACTTGGCTACAATCGGATTATCACTTTTTTCATAGCAAATTCGACTCTATCGCAAGGCATTAGTGGTTGCGATACTGAGAATTCGATTGAAGCCAAGTTATGGAATCGGGCTGCAGCAATGTTAGCACGGTTGACATCTACAAGTGAAACGTGTTGCTGCTCAACACAACTGTGGCCATATTACAGAACTTGGTTTCAATCAGATTGTCACTTTCTTCATAGCAATTTCGACTCTATCGCAACGCATTAGTGATAGTGATATTGAAAATCGGATTGAAACCAAGATAGATAATAGCACTACTAATACAAGATAGATAATAGTTCTGTTTACTTTTGTAGCACCATTCCTTCAGCCCAATTAATTTAAAACTAGGAAATTAAAATAATTATATTAAAAAATTAAAAGCTTACACTTATACCGCAAGGCCAAGCAAAACAATGTTTTTTTTATTTAAAATTACATGCTCTGCCGCTAAATTTTGACACTTTCAAAAAGTAGCATTTCGAACCCACAAAACAACATGGGTCTGACGATGCTAGTTTCCGAAGCTAGAAATGTTAACATTTTGCATTGTGGAACGTTTGACGTTTGTTAGTTGTGCTAGCATTGGAGGGCTTGTGGAACGACATTGGGGCTAAAAAAGTTAACATTGCTAGCATTTTGCTCTAAGTGGAACGCGCCTATAGTAGACCACCCACGTCAAATTAATGGAATTGAGCAGCAACTTGTCAGCAAATACATGTAAATATGAATAATTTATTTTAAAAGTAAAATTTATCAGCAAAGAGAAAAGCAAAAGTTCAGTCTCAAAGTTATATTTACACCTATTTACTCTTATTTTATACATTTGCACCATCTTAGATATGAAATATCGGCACCTCCCATAGAACAGCTGTTGGTCGCTGTTTACCTATCGCTGTTTAAATATCGGCACCTCCCATAGAACAGCTGTTGGTCGCTGTTTACCTATCGCTGTTTAAATATCGGCACCTCCCATAGAACAGCTGTTGGTCGCTGTTTAAATATCGGCACCTCCCATAGAACAGCTGTTGGTCGCTGTTTACCTATCGCTGTTTAAATATCGGCACCTCCCATAGAACAGCTGTTGGTCGCTGTTTACCTATCGCTGTTTAAATATCGGCACCTCCCATAGAACAGCTGTTGGTCGCTGTTTAAATATCGGCACCTCCCATAGAACAGCTGTTGGTCGCTGTTTACCTATCGCTGTTTAAATATCGGCACCTCCCTTAGAACAGCTGTTGGTCGCTGTTTACCTATCGCTGTTTAAATATTGGCACCTCCCATAGAACAGCTGTTGGTCGCTGTTTACCTATCGCTGTTTAAATATCGGCACCTCCCATAGAACAGCTGTTGGTCGCTGTTTACCTATCGCTGTTTAAATATCGGCACCTCCCTTAGAACAGCTGTTGGTCGCTGTTTACCTATCGCTGTTTAAATATTGGCACCTCCCATAGAACAGCTGTTGGTCGCTGTTTACCTATCGCTGTTTAAATATCGGCACCTCCCATAGAACAGCTGTTGGTCGCTGTTTACCTATCGCTGTTTAAATATCGGCACCTCCCATAGAACAGCTGTTGGTCGCTGTTTACCTATCGCTGTTTAAATATCGGCACCTCCCTTAGAACAGCTGTTGGTCGCTGTTTACCTATCGCTGTTTAAATATTGGCACCTCCCATAGAACAGCTGTTGGTCGCTGTTTACCTATCGCTGTTTAAATATCGGCACCTCCCATAGAACAGCTGTTGGTCGCTGTTTACCTATCACAAGTGATATTTATAGTTATATTGAAGACTAGCTGGTCATTTCATTTAAAAGTAGCTCATACTTTTTATGCCACGATCAAAAGTTCCTATACATTTCATTTGTTCAAAATTCGTTCAGCCGTCACATAGTTTTTTATCGATTGCTCGGCACCTAATCATCGGATTAAGATACTAAGTACCCCATTTTTTTATTCAAATCCAACAGTGAAAACTGCATCGCAATCGGTCCAGTAGTTTTTACGTGATGTGTGAACTAACATACAAACAAACACTATTTAAATAAAAATATATTCTTGTTTAGTACTCTAGACCATTTTTTTATATCTTTTTTGTATAGTTTTTTCGTACTTACTGCTTTATTATAAGTATAGATAGATATTTGCAACGGCCGCTGTCCTTAATCCTAATATTTCTTTATGATTATCATGGAGGTGTCTAGAAAAGTAGCAAGTATACGAAACGCTGATGTTCGGTCGGACAGGAGTCTAGGAGAAATAAAAAGCAATATGTAAACCCTGTAAATAAAAATCTCTAATCTGTAATCTCTATGTAATTAAATTGAGATTAAAAGTTCGAGTTTTTACTGTTTTTCGTCAAGTCCTGGTGATGACGTCTGATTGTCGTTGTCCATGAACCTCTGCAAAATAGGACGGACGCCGTGAAAGCTGGAAAACGGGTGAAGCTTTGTGATGTGAGTCAAGTACTTTTAAATAATAAATACGCTTTTGATACCAGCATGCATAGCTATTCTGTGGTATTGGTAAGGCGACGCCACCCATCTGGCACTGAGGTCAACCTTCACGCCAGTTTCGCCAGCTGCCTTCAATAGCGGCCGTCCGGCTCCGGAACAAAAAACAACGATTGGCTTCGCTTGCCGTGTGACACCGTGAAAAAAACCCCCGTCAAAAACGTTCATGTAGAAAAAAACCAAAGTCTCTTTTGTTGTAAAACGTTTTGATGTATCTCATGTTGAGCCAAGTCTGGCATTCTTACTCTCGGCAACGAATGAAGTGATGTCCTTGGTACTGATTTATAAACGAAACAAGTACATTCAAAATTCTGAATTAGAAACCTATTTTCGATCCAATCACTTTTTTTTCACATAACTTTTTAAACCGATGAAGAAGAAAGATTATCAAATGACTACCACGTACCTAAAGGACGGCGGGGCGTAGGATGAGGACCTCGTCGATTCACACAGGAGATAATTTAATGTACTTGTACCTATTTCATTTTGTTACTGACTTGTTTCTAACAAAAACCTTTGTTCACAGTTCACTGCCACAGATCCCGAAACGAAGAAATAGACAAAAGAGCGCGAAGAAAACTGATCATCGCCAGCATTCTATGCGTGGTGTTCATGATAGGAGAAATTGTAGGTGAGTACACGCCTTACGTATTATATACTTATTCACGAAATGGTCCCTAAGGTCTAAATACGTTAAAAAAGTAGCAAAATCAAAATTAATTTATTTGCTTCATTTATTTTTTTAAAGTTTATTTTTTTCGATCGGACGCAGTTCACAAGCGCTCTAACAATCTAACATGTAGACTCGTGTATAAATATGTATTTATTTCGGATAAACTGAATTTCATCCGGTTTTGATAATCTTGTATGTCCAAGTAAAATTTGAAATCTGTCTTAACCCGGCGTTACTGCGGCGGATTGTGTGCACCAACGTTGAGGTGAAAATAAAATAGCTCAATTTTGAATAATAACTAAAATAGTAACATTTTCATGATGACCCCATCATGAAAATGTTACTATTTTAGTTTGATTGAGCTATTTTATTTTTATTTAAAAAAAAAACTTGATATCTAGATAATGGCAACTAAGAAATACACATTACTCAAGTAGAATCGTTTTTAATTGTTTTTTTCATAGATTGTTAATTAAACAACAAACATAATACTCTGCATTTTTTTTAAACAATAAACTATATTACTTTCATACAAAAAATACTTAAATCATCGGATATTTGAAATAAACATCACAAAAACATCAGATAATTTCTAAAACTTAATCTTTTTGATTTAGATTTTAACTACAGTTTTTGCCATATGAGATCCAGTCTCATGGTATATAATCTCATGGCATTTGTCTTCCTATATTATTTAAAGGGTCAATCTTGGCATCTTCTTCGAACATTAGCATGCTTGGCAAGAGTTGTGACACTGACATGGTCTTTTCACAATCAGATGAAAAAACTTCATTTCCATTATTTTCTATAGACTCTTCAAGTATGTCAATGAGTCAAATATGCTCACGTATGTCAATGAGTCGAACATGCTCACGTACGTCAACGAGTCGAAAATGCTCTCGATCTATTTTTGATATGTCTCTGATAAATAAAATGGCGTGAGGCAGAAACATGCACAGAATCTCAAAATTATTTATGGCACAAAATGGGAACGTCACTGTGGAGCTGGGTCATAATTACCCGGTCGCATGTTTATGCATGTGTTGCTTCTTGTGCGGGTGACTGAAGTGAGGTGCACATCGGGGAAGGAGATACTTAGCTCCAGCTACTGGGACTCAGGACTGCGTACGGAAATTACTAGTGAGAAATATTTCAGAAACAAAACGTGCCGGGTCATATTGACCCTGCCTCAATGTCGCTGGGTTAAACTCCAGCCGTACAGCGTGGATTGCCTTGCAATGATGCACACTCGTGAATTCACGAAATTGAAGAACAATAGTGCTTCTTTTAAATAGTCAATTATCACGGGGAAAAGTCATCGACATTATGAAATCTTTTTGCACAATTTTTGGTATGTCATAGAAACATAATTATTTTCGTTTCGCAATGCTTCAAAACACGTTAACTTCATACGTGAAAAAAACCCGGCGATAAACATTCTGCGGTTTTTTCGTTTTACTCGAGAATTACTACAACGAAAACTTGCTCGTTATAATTCAGTTAACTGTGTCGTTATTTTTTTGATTAGAACTAACTATAGTTTTTCACAATAAAGCGTAATCACAAACCATATTTTATATCGTGGGAGTGTGATCATCACAATACATCATCATCATCATCATCATCATCATCATCATCATCATCATCATCATCATCATCATCATCATGTCAGCCTTTAGAAGTCCACTGATGAACATAGGTCTCCCCCAAAGAGCGCCACAACGAACGGTCTTGTGCCGCCTCCATCCATCGACTTCCTGCGATGGCTACACACCTACACCCACACTTCACCCTACCCCCCTACACCCATGGCCTACACTTCGCTTGCTTGTTCGTGGTCGCCATTCAAGAACCTTTATTCCCCAGCGGTTGTCGTCACACGTCAACACATCATCCCATCATAACAACCACGTTACAGCACGCCCTGATATGTACGTTATTTTAAGCATGTTAGGTTCTATATTTATTTGAGACACATGTAGCTGCTAATCTGGCGAATAACGAGCCTATAATGACCTAGTTTAAACGTCTTCTCACTTCACTGTAAACTCTTTCAGGAGGGTACATTTCAAACAGTCTGGCGATAGCGACGGACGCTGCGCATCTCCTGACTGACTTCGCGAGCTTCATGATCTCGCTGTTCTCACTGTGGGTCGCGAGCAGGCCGGCCACTAGAAGGTAAGTGGCTGAAGGACGTCAAAATGCGATCCTATCAGAACTTTGCAAGATATTGACAACAAAAGATAGAAGCGCCTGGACTGACGGGCGCGGTCAAATAGTTGCGCGGATAAATTAATCTCGTTACTAGCATATTATGTTCTAAAACGGACATGGTGTGTACTGACACACTATTATTTATTCTGTGCTAACACAGGGAGTGTACTAGAAGTATAAAGTTTAGAAACAGGTTATTTACTATGGATTTTGTTAACTGTGATCATGGCGCTTGCCGTATTGCTGAAATATAACAAGACTTAAGTTCAAAAACTAAAACCCGACGTCGGGTAACAAGTATAGGCTGATGACTAACTCAAAAACTAAAAATCACGCCTGCCCTACTTAAAAGAGCTTATGCCAACAAATTATATACTGTTGGAATGTACTTATCAAGGCCTTCAATTTGATACTCATATTGTAAAATACGTTTTTATTTTCGGATTTAAAAATGGAGCCATACTGCCGCCATATTGAATGTTTTCAATATATATGTTACTCGGAGGGATGTAAGGATTCTAACGATACCACATACGTCTAAATGTGTACAGGTATTTAAAAGTGATGGTGGAATAAATAAACTTTATACATGAATGCTAAATAAAATACACTCAAAATAGTCTATGATACTCTTGCGATGAAGACGAATCGATTGACACCTCGCTTGTCAAAATCGGACCAATAGGGGCGACGCTATGGTGAAACATCCACATACATACATACATACATACATACATACATGCACCTTAAAAACTTTATACCCCTTTTTGGGCCGTCGTGTAACAAGGCATAAGTTCAAAAACTAAAATCCGACCACGGTCGGGTAAAAAATAGCCTATGACACTTTTGCGATGAAGACAAATCGTTTGATACCTCTCTTTTCAAAATTGGACCAAGTTTTTAGTTTGAACTCATAACCCTTACGTTGCCTGGCCGAAGTCGGGTAAAAAAATATTTCCAGTGACATATATACATGAAGACGAATCGATTGAGTTCTCGCTTGTCAAAATCCAACCAATATGGGCGACGCTATGTTGGAAAATCCACATACCCACATACCTAGATACATATATATAATATAACATTCATACATACTTACATATATACTTAGACTGTTAAACTCATTACCCTTCCCTTGCTTTGCTGTAGTCGGATAAAAATAGGAATAATAAATATTTTTATGTTTGTGTCGACCTTACACCTGTACTGTGTCACTTGCATGAATGTTGTGTCCGGTCGCAGGATGTCGTTCGGGTGGTACCGCGCGGAGGTGATAGGCGCGCTGACGTCGGTGCTGCTGATCTGGGTGGTGACCGGCGTGCTGGTGTACATGGCGGTGCAGCGCGTCATCAACCCTGACTTCACCATCGACGCCGTCGTCATGCTGATCACCTCCGCCGTCGGCGTCGCCGTCAACCTCGTGTGAGTGATACACACACACACACACACACACACACACACACTCGCACAGTTATACAGTCACGAGTATATGTAGAAGTACAAATTTTCTAATATATGTAAGTAAACAAACATTTAAACTTTGCTTATAAATGGAAAAAGTAATGATTTATCATTTTATCTACACACATATCGTAAAATCTTGATTATGAAGTCAAAAATGGTGCCATAATGGCACATTTTATCCATGCACGTCTCTAATAATAAAAAAACAAAATAATTAATTAATAATTTCTCTATTCTCATCATGTATTTTATTCTGTGACTAATAAAAAAGACTAGAATTATTAGATTTGGTCATGGTTTAGAATGACACAAACGTTTTCTCTCAAAACACATATTTCACGGAAAATGTAAGGCAAAACCTGTAGAAGCCGCGTGGATGGCATATTATCCTCTTATGGTGCTTTTATCTCATGACAATTAGAACTCACGTGATGTGGTCAAAGTTACGTGACCACGTGACCTCTAGGCGTCACGATATAACATGCCTCGTTGACGCAGGCGTGATGTATCTGTGATGTGATGAGACAATGAAAACCCGTTGTTTCCAGCATGGGTCTGACGCTGCATCAGCACGGACACTCGCACGGCGGCGGCGGGCACGGGCACTCGCACGGGGGCGCCAATCCCGTGCTCAACAACAAGGTCAGTTCCTCATCATCATGACTATCAGCTGGAATAATGAACATAAGCCTCCCCCACAGAACTATAAAATGATCAGTAACTCACTGTTTGAAGTGAATTGAGCTGTTCCCCGCGCCCCTCTTCAGGTTGTCGTCACTCTCATGGGGGGCCTTCCTACGAGTATATTCCATCTTCAGTTCGCCAAGCAGTCTAGAGATGTATAAAATAGCCTTCCTCAATTTATGTAGAGAAGTATATACTAGTATTGTTTAAATTGTGTGAAAGTTAAAGAATAGAATCTATAAATGTCGCAGCGAGTCTTTGTGTTTGTGAAGTTAGGCTCTGTGAACGATTGCGCAGGTACAGCTGTGAGGATAAAACAGCATAAAGTAAGAGAGAGATAGAAAATTCAAAAAACGTAAGCGAGTCAGCGAGGCAGTTATACAATGCTGTCTTCAGCTTCAAGATTGGGATTCGAAATTGAAAAGTAGCAGTTTGCGCAGTGACTTACAGACAACTTCCGAGCACAAGCTTAAGCTGCGACTACTGTATAAATTTAAAGAAAATACACGCAGATTAATTTTCCCTTTTCCAGTACTGACGCGTAAGATTAGAAGTTATGACGATGGCTTTGATGTAACTAAAAAAATACTGATGGAGCTGCCGTTCTTTCGTGAAAAATCTAGTAAACTACAAGAGTTGCCAGCAATCACAACAACCGCGATTGTTGCTGTTGCCAGCAACAGCAACAGTTGCGGTTCTTGGCTCTGTGAGCATTAGTATTGTATAATTTCCAGAAGGACCAGCCCGAGTCGGACGTGGAAAGCACCGCGTCGCATCGGCACGCGCAGACTGAGAATATCAACGTCCGCGCTGCCTTCATCCACGTGATTGGAGACTTCCTGCAGAGCTTCGGCGTCTTCGTAGCCGCCATCGTCATATACTTCAAGGTACTGTGACGAGACGAGCAGGTCCTCCGCCTGAAGGTGAGTGCCGGGTCGCATCGGCATTCGCAGGCTGAGAATATCAACGTACGCGCTGCCTTAAGCCACGTGATCGAAGACTTCCTGCAGAGCTTCGGCGTCTTCGTAGCCGCCATCGTCATATATTTCAAGGTACTGTGACGAGACGAGCAGGTCCTCCGCCTGAAGGTGAGTGCCGGGTCGCATCGGCATTCGCAGGCTGAGAATATCAACGTACGCGCTGCCTTAAGCCACGTGATCGAAGACTTCCTGCAGAGCTTCGGCGTCTTCGTAGCCGCCATCGTCATATACTTCAAGGTACTGTGACGAGACGAGCAGGTCCACCGCCTGATGGTGAGCGCCGGGTCGCATCGGCATTCGCAGGCTGAGAATATCAACGTCCGCGCTGCCTTCATCCACGTGAACGGAGACTTCCTGCAGAGCTTCGGCGTCTTCGTAGCCGCCATCGTCATATACTTCAAGGTACTGTGACGAGACGAGCAGGTCCACCGCCTGATGGTGAGCGCCGGGTCGCATCGGCATTCGCAGGCTGAGAATATCAACGTCCGCGCTGCCTTCATCCACGTGAACGGAGACTTCCTGCAGAGCTTCGGCGTCTTCGTAGCCGCCATCGTCATATACTTCAAGGTACTGTGACGAGACGAGCAGGTCCACCGCCTGATGGTGAGCGCCGGGTCGCATCGGCATTCGCAGGCTGAGAATATCAACGTCCGCGCTGCCTTCATCCACGTGAACGGAGACTTCCTGCAGAGCTTCGGCGTCTTCGTAGCCGCCATCTTCATATACTTCAAGGTACTGTGACGAGACGAGCAGGTCCACCGCCTGATGGTGAGCGCCGGGTCGCATCGGCATTCGCAGGCTGAGAATATCAACGTCCGCGCTGCCTTCATCCACGTGAACGGAGACTTCCTGCAGAGCTTCGGCGTCTTCGTAGCCGCCATCGTCATATACTTCAAGGTACTGTGACGAGACGAGCAGGTCCACCGCCTGATGGTGAGCGCCGGGTCGCATCGGCATTCGCAGGCTGAGAATATCAACGTCCGCGCTGCCTTCATCCACGTGAACGGAGACTTCCTGCAGAGCTTCGGCGTCTTCGTAGTCGCCATCGTCATATACTTCAAGGTACTGTGACGAGACGAGCAGGTCCACCGCCTGATGGTGAGCGCCGGGTCGCATTGGCATTCGCAGGCTGAGAATATCAACGTCCGCGCTGCCTTCATCCACGTGAACGGAGACTTCCTGCAGAGCTTCGGCGTCTTCGTAGCCGCCATCGTCATATACTTCAAGGTACTGTGACGAGACGAGCAGGTCCACCGCCTGATGGTGAGCGCCGGGTCGCATCGGCATTCGCAGGCTGAGAATATCAACGTCCGCGCTGCCTTCATCCACGTGAACGGAGACTTCCTGCAGAGCTTCGGCGACTTCGTAGCCGCCATCGTCATATACTTCAAGGTACTGTGACGAGACGAGCAGGTCCACCGCCTGATGGTGAGCGCCGGGTCGCATCGGCATTCGCAGGCTGAGAATATCAACGTCCGCGCTGCCTTCATCCACGTGAACGGAGACTTCCTGCAGAGCTTCGGCGACTTCGTAGCCGCCATCGTCATATACTTCAAGGTACTGTGACGAGACGAGCAGGTCCACCGCCTGATGGTGAGCGCCGGGTCGCATCGGCATTCGCAGGCTGAGAATATCAACGTCCGCGCTGCCTTCATCCACGTGAACGGAGACTTCCTGCAGAGCTTCGGCGACTTCGTAGCCGCCATCGTCATATACTTCAAGGTACTGTGACGAGACGAGCAGGTCCACCGCCTGATGGTGAGCGCCGGGTCGCATCGGCACGCGCAGGCTGAGAATATCAACGTCCGCGCTGCCTTCATCCACGTGAACGGAGACTTCCTGCAGAGCTTCGGCGACTTCGTAGCCGCCATCGTCATATACTTCAAGGTACTGTGACGAGACGAGCAGGTCCACCGCCTGATGGTGAGCGCCGGGCACACGCAGACTGAGTACGTATATTTTTGAAGCTAGCTTTCAAAAGCCATCACCAGTAGAAGTATCATTTAAGATCAGATAATTCATCGAGACAAATCAAATGAGCCCAAAACTCGAAGGGGTTTCTTTAAGTTCCTGTGACTTCCTTCTACCTCAATCATAAGATCAGCTCAATGGTACCAGAATAGTTCATAGTTAATTTATTCATGTCACGTCAACAATTTAAGATAAATAACAACAACTTATATCTCTCCTTCTCTTGCAGTGTCCACACGCGCACTTGTTGTGCATAAAACGTGCACTTGTTGTGCATAAAACGTGCACTTGTTGTGCATAAAACGTGCACTTGTTGTGCATAAACGTGCACTTGTTGTGCACAAAACGTGCACACACTGGTGTGCGCTGGACATTTCAGGGTTCAATACAAAGAAAAAATCTTAAAAATAATATTTTAAGTAACTAAAATATTACATTCATCAATAAGAAAAAATATATGCAGTACTGCACAAAAAAAACGACTTGAAATGTCACAAATGCATCTATAAACTATTACTAGTGGCTCTGTGAGCTGCAAAACCCCGCGAGTCTGTCTTTGCATAGCTTAAAAATGAATAAATGTTTACCGCGCACCTTAAAAAAGAAAAACGAAAAAAAAACGACGACAAATAAAAACCATATTATTATCGAACCTGCTCACAAAATTTTACGAGAATCGGTTAAGAAATGCGACCTACAGAGGAGAACAGCCGCACAGCCGAAAATACGAAAGCAGTTTAGCTCAAGACGAAACGGAGACGCTTCACTCGCTCTTCGCGCTCGGTCGGTCAATTAATGTTCATATATTGTTACGGTCATGCAGTAACAAAGAATAATGTATTGTCATCGGAACTACACGTGTGTCCAAAATTTCGGCTTCAATGTATGTCGTTAAGTGGTTCAAATTGATTTGTAAGATTTGTCCCAATCATATATATGCGATATCGTAGAATTGATCATTTCATGAAATGGTTTTGTTACAAAAGGCCAGCTTAAACTGACCATATCATTAGAACATCCACGTTTAATGATATTTCAATCCACGTTTGGTTATATCATTCATCATAAACATTATCATCAGGCTATATACGAATATACACTGCTGGACGTAAGCCTCTCCTTGTGAACGCCACTAAGCCTGATCTTCGGCTCTTCTCATCCAGTTCCTGCCAACCGTTTTTCGCATGTCGTCACTCTACCTGGCACTCTACCTACTCTACGTTTGTCCATACGCGGTCTCCACTCTAGAACTCGTTTACCCCATCGGTTGTCAGTTCTTCGAGAGATGTGACCAGCCGTCATTGCGGATTTTGTCCTTCAGAGAAACTCCGAGCATGGCTCTTTCCATAGCTCGCTGAGCAACCTTGATCTTATGGACCAGTCTCACCTCAGTGTCCAAGTTTCGGCTCCGTAAGTCATGACTGGTAGGACGCACGCATTAAAGGCTTTCGTCTTGAGGCAGAGAGGTATGGACGACGAGAAGACATGACGAAGTTTACCAAATGCCGCCCATCCCAGCTGAATTCTCTCTGTCGCCTTCCTTCTAGAAGTTGTTTCTACCTAATTGCACACTTTTCCCGAGGTAGACAAATTCCTGAACAACTTCAAGAGGTACACCATTAATACCAACAGGCAACAGGTCTCGAGGTAATAAGGTCGTTGAACATAACCTTGGTTTTGTCCACGTTCATCCCGAGACCGACACGTCTTGAGGATTCAGCTAGGTCGGTCAGCGTTCCGTCGAGAGCCAGCGGCGACTCTGCCATAAGACGATGTCATCGGCAAATCGTAGGTGTGAGATGTACTCGCCATTAACGTTTATGCCCGTTCCTTACTAGTCAAGCGTCTTAAACATATCTTCCAGGGCGTTAGTGAACAGTTTCGGGGATATAACATCCCCCTGCCTCACTCCCCTGCGCAGCTGGATATGCTTAGTCTGCTGGTTCTGTCTTGAACAGAAATAGTCGGGGCCTCATACAAGCATTTCATCACCCCAATGTATCGCCAATCCACCTGGCATCGCTGCAGAGACTCGAGAGCAGCCCAGGTTTCGATGGAGTTCTCGTAGTCTCGAAGCATAGGTTTTCCTGCTGCTTTCAAGAGCTCCGAAGTAACTCTGTCTTCTCCTGGGGCTTTTCCGTTTTTAAGCTGTTTGAGGGCTATCTCTATCTCACCTAGGCTGACTTCAGGCAGTATAGTGTCAGGTTAAAGTGGCTCTGGTATTATCCGTGCAGGGTTCGAGTCGTGGAGTATGCGAGCCATAGAAGTCCTCTATCTCGACAAGAATCTCCGGCTTCGAGGTGACGGTATTGCCGGATGATAATTTCAGCTTCGTCAGACAAAACAAAGACAAAAAAAAAAAAAAGATCGTCGATCAACGTCAAAGTCGTTGGGCAAATACTTTTGACCCCCGATTTTGCTCAATAGCCTTTTTTGCAATACGGCGTGTGTGGGAGCCTCGGTACCACACACGCCGTGGGACATCGGTGCACCAGCTTGCTGATGTTTCGATTGAGGGCCCGCTTCTCTGACGAAGAGGCCTGCAACTCATCTCGTCTCTCATCCATAACCCAAAGAGTCTCTGCTGAGAGTTTGGACTTCGTTTCAGTACGCTGCAGCTGACAGAACCTCAACCTTTCATCCCTTAGGATTCCACCACTCATTCTAGGGCAACGTCGACGTCCTTTGTGGTTTCCAGCGCAGCAAATCGATTTTCCAGATGGATTTGGAATTGTTCTGATCTCACTACGTTTAGGAGCTGGTTATGTCGGAGCGTAGACTGTATCAGACGGGTTCTTTAGAGTTTAAAATCGATATTCAGAGAGCCTCGTAGTAGTCGGTGATCACTACCAATATTGAACCTATTGATCACGAAGACCCTCTGAATATAAGCCTTTTATCCGTCATAATCAAGCATATCCCGGTTTTTTTAACTTGACAGAGCTTTGCCACGTCCACTTTCTTTGAGGCTGCTTCTTAAAGAACGAGTTCATTAAGAAGAACCCCTCTTTCTCCAAGAAGTACACGCAATCGAGTAAGTTGAGTTCCAAGCATTTGTCCCTTGTGATTCCTACTTCTGTATCCGGTGGACCAACTCTCGATTCACTGCCACCCTGGATTCCCATCTTGGCTTTAACAACGTTGTAGTGCGTCTTCGTGGTGTTATGAAGAGCTGAAGAAACGTCTTCATACATTTCTTCTACTGTGTCATCCGAGTGTGCCGACGTCGCGGTCGGTGCGTATACCTATATGACCTTATAAGGCTATACCTTTCAGTCAACTTAATTATAAGGTACGCTACTCTGGTCGTAATGTGGCCAACCATTCCATGAAATGATCAATTTTACGATATATCGCCACGACATATACATAAACATATCTTCTAATATAAGTGGCTGGATATACGATCCCGGAGGAATGCACATATTGTAAATCTTGTTTATAACATCCTCCAAAATCCAAATGCTCCTAGTTATTTAAAAGATCGTTTTACTTATCTTTCTTCTCATGGTCGACCACAACGCACTTCACAACATCTACAGATAATGTTTCCTCAACATAATTCAGTTTCATATTCTGATTCTTTCACTGTCACTGCAACCCGTCTCTGGAACGGTCTACCTTCCCACATTCGTCAGGCATCATCGATTGGCGTTTTCAAATCCAAAGTCTACAACCTCTATCTCGCACTACAAAATAAAACAATGAACTGAGCAAATTATTGAATATCTTATTTATTACTGTATCTAGTTATATATTTAAAATATGTACCTTAATTAGGTATATTATGTATAAATGAAATTATATTATTATGTAGTATTATATTATAGACTAGGTCTATTATGTAAGTATAGAAATAGTATTGATATTATTATTAGGAATCTATTAGTTTTCCAATTTAAAATGGGCACTACTCCGCATTAAAAACATCACAGTACACCGAGGTTAACTGGAAGATAATGCTTGCTAGCATTAAGTTCGCCTATGTACCTATCTTATGTGTGCAATAAAGAATTTTCTATCTATCTATCTATACATACCAACACAGTAAATTGTTGATGGTAGCTAGCCAGGTGGATACTGTTTTACAACGATGTTTTTCTTCAACGAAACTCGTGCCATGACTGACTGTTACAGCCCACAATTGTACGTTAACCTCAAACTTTCCCGTTGCAGCCGAGCTGGAGCTTGGTGGATCCTATCTGCACGTTCCTGTTCTCCATCCTGGTTCTACTCACGACATTCAACATCATCAAGGACACTCTGCTAGTGCTGATGGAGGGCTCGCCGCGAGGGCTGGACTTCCAGGTTAGTGCTGCAGATACATCTTTATAAGCCGGAGGACGTATACTGGTGAACTTAGGCCTCCTCATAGAAAGCAAAGACAATAAGCATCTAGAAAAAAAAAGTAAGAAACAAAATTTGATTATTGACGCGTTTGTAAGTTTTTTTTTAATACTAGCTGTGCCCTCGGCTTTACCTGCGTCTTAATTTTTGTGGGACATTGTGATCCTATGAGTTATCCCAAAACCAAATGTACCAATATAACAAATTTTATCAAGCTTTGTTCAGACGTCAAATCCTTTTTATCGATTGCTCGGCTTCTACTCATCAGTTTGAGATACCAAGTACACCAGTTTTTAAGTCAAACCCTAAGCCATCCAACACTACGTTGCAATCAGTTCAGTACTTTTTAGTGACGCACGAATAAACAACCAGACAGAAAGACACCATTTTAATGTAGAAAATGATTTAGATCAGTAGCGTATTTTAATTCTCTAGACCATTTTTTTTAAATGATCATCTTTGTACAGAATTGTTGGTAATTACTGCTTTATTATAAAGTAAACATTACTTTAAAGGATAGTATTTGACCACTTTAATATCACCTAGTGTTAAGTGCTAAGGGAGCGTTCAAGTATTACGTAACGCAATTTTTGGAGATTATCCATCCCCCATGTAACGCGCCAACCACCAAATGAACATTTTTACCTAAAAGTCACAATTAAGTGGCGTAAAGTACCGGAAAGTCGCTAAAATACCTTTGTTATTGTTTTAATCGCGTTAATAATTTATTAACATTTGCAATGTCTTGTTTTTATAAGAGATTTGGAGAAAGAAAAAAATATTTTACGTAACGCGTAGTTCAAACCCCCCCTCCCGGCTCTGTAACGTATCGAAACGTTTAACAAGACCCCCCTCCCCCCTCCCCCAAATTCGTTACGTAATACTTGAACGTTCCCTAACTCGAAGGTATTAAATACGAAAATTGTGCTATAATTATACTACAAAGCAAATATTTTTGTTTACTGTATGATTTAGGTCTTATTTTTAGGCTCTCACTACTTAACTTAATTAGGGGCAGTTTATTCCAATTTGGTTTCTTACAGACATTAAGTAATTTTATAAAAGTGTGAAATTAATGTTATATCGTAGTTACATCTTTCGTTTAGTAATGTGTGCGCTTATTAACTCGATAAGTTCAACATTTTGTCATTTCTTTATTTCATTCGAGATCTACCACACCGATTTCTATTAAAATTGCACGTAGTTAAAGTTATTCTGATATAACAGTTACCTACATAGTTATTTTTTTGAATAGACCCTTAGTTTTTCACGAGTAAAGTGTGATATCGGCTCGCGCGCCTTCCACACCACGTATAAGAGCTCCGTTGCAGCGCGACTCGATATGAACATTATTTCGATAATGTTACGTTCGGTATTTATATTTGGCAAATAACCGCCAGTAAATTCCTATTGTTTTCAATTAGTTTTATAAAGATACTAGCTGTGCCCGCGGCGTTTTCCGCGTGTCAAATTTTCGTAAATAAAAGTATCCTTTGTGTTATTCCAGGAGCAAAAGTATTATTGGCTGAGGCATTTATTTAGGATCTTAAATTCTGCCAAGGCTAACCTGTATTTAGTACCTACTTCTCCAAACTTAATTTCAATTATTGCTTACATACCACAAAAAAAGAGCGTTTTTTTATATTAGTCTGTATAGTCTGTAGTTTCTATTTTAGTCAAAGTTAAAATGTTTTTTAATTTTGTACACTTCATACATATTATATAGGCAAAGATCTTAGTTATAGCGAGAGTAATTATTGTAGTATTGAAAATCGGCGCTGAGTACACCTGTAAATGTGAATTCTGCACGTGCTGAATCTTAAAATACTGCAAAAGGTCTCTTTTGACGTATTTTAAGTTCATACTATTTTAAGTTCATACTATTTTAAGTTCATACTATTTTAAGTTCATACTATTTTAAGTTCATACTATTTTAAGTTCATACTATTTTAAGTTCATACTATTTTAAGTTCATACTATTTTAAGTTCATACTATTTTAAGTTCATATTATTATGTAGCGGGGCCGTTACTTAGCTGATGAAGGCTTTTTCTTTAGTTTTTTCTCCTGAGAATTACCAGATTGATGTATTGAAGGGCCCGCCCCTTACAGAACCAATCCGTCTTAATGTTTATGTTCTTTTATATACTTCGATGTCAATATTTTTCATATTTTTTTCATTCATTCATTCTATAAAGTACAATATTATATTAGAAGTGAAAATAGTTTTTGTGTCAAATAGTTGTTATCTATTGTTCGGCTTCTACTTATCGGATTGAAATACAAAGTCCACCAGAGTTTAAGTCCAATTCGAATAAATCAATGTAGCCTAATGTAACATATAATCCCGGGATTCGGTCCTAGACTTTTATGTTATGTGTTTTTTTCCATCGCTCCGTGGTTCAGTAGGTACGTTAAGCTGCCGGTCTTCGAGCTGTTGTTGATTAATAGCCGAGCCGTCGTTAAGCCATCTCAGAAGCCCTCGGGCGGCCTGACGAACTTGTCACCAAAAGTCAGCATTACCTCATACGACAAGGAAAGAAAAATTTGATGACATTTGTGTGCGATTATTGCAGGAGGTAGCCAACACGTTCCTGTCGCTGCCGGGCGTGGTGCGCGTGCACAACCTGCGCATGTGGGCGCTCTCGCTCGACAAAACTGCGCTCTCGGCGCACTTGGCCATCCGTAAGTACTATATTCGTGAAGGTCGATTATGTCCTTGAATTGTATATAAGTTTGTATATTCCCATTACGCGGCCTACAGCCTAAACGACTTGATGGATTTTGATAAATGAGGTATCATTGCCTTAATCACTAGAGACATAAGATATATGAAGTGTCAAGAAAACTAATATGGCGAGTTACAGCTGCCATATTGTATTGCCAACGGAACAAAAAATGTCCAAAACCTATAGAGTGAGGTCAAAATGAAGATCTATAAAATACCACTCGCAAAATATATATGCAAGGAAGCTTTAGATTCTTGATTATGAAATGAAATGTATGATGCCTCTTACTGCATCTTATATTTAAAAATAAAGAATCTAAAGCTTGTATATTTTTTTAAATATAACACTAATATATAAAAGGAAAACATTGTCTGTTTGTTTGGGGCGTTTTCACGCCAAAACGGCTGGACCGGTTTTCATGAAAATTTGTATGTAAATACTGTATAAAACAGAGACCAACATAGGGTTTATCATAGAATACGCGGGCAAAGCCGCTGGGCACTGCTAGTTACTGTATATTTCCACGTACGTGTTTCAGGCACCGGCATCAGCCCCCAGAAGGTGCTGGAGCAAGCGACGCGGCTCGTGCACGACAAGTACAACTTCTTCGAGATGACGCTACAGATCGAGGAGTTCAGCGACGGCATGGAGGCCTGCAGCCAGTGCAAGATGCCCGTCTCCTGAGATGCACCCACTACAACGGAGCTGGCTGTGGAATACCTGTCCATTATATCTTTATCAATATCTACTAAAGCCCGGTTACGATACAGAAGGAATTCGTTCAATGACCCCTCATTACTTATCTCTGTCGCTCGCGCACAAATATATTGCCGTCTCGCTTGCACATGAGTGATGTGCGAGCGCGACAGCAATACATTTGTGCGCGAGCGACAGAGATAACTAATGAGGGGTCATTGTACGAAATTATCTCCGCATCGCGACGAGACTTTACCAATAGATGGCGTTACCGTCCCCGTAAGACGGATTTAGAAACTGAGGGAGAAATTTGGATGATTGATGCAGTAGTCACGGTAGCCGAATTGGTTAAAAGCGTGTGCCACGCAGGGGCATGGATGATGCGGGTTTGAATCCCATACGTGACCCAAATTTTTCCTTTAGAAAATTATTAGGTGTATCAATGTCATCAAGTTTAAGCTTTGATTTTTAATTCGATTCAGGTCTCCTCTAATTCGTTACCTTAAAAGTTTCCCACATCGTTTAGTGCAATAGGCGATCTTATTTCTTAGTAGATAAGGTCTTTGAATGGAACTGACAGCACCAAATATTATTTCTTAAAATAATTATAGTACCATCACACTTCGCATAATAAATTCGAAAGTTACTTTGGCTCTGTGTCCTTTAACGCATAAACGGCTTAACCACGCTTGATGAAAAATAGCGTGTATCGTGAGGAAGGTATTTTCTTATGTCCAATAAAATGGTCGAGACTCTTTCATCCGTAAAGCTACGGCGCGTAGTGCTGTTCGTTAAAATAATAGTTCATTCCAGTTCAAGAAACAATGTATCTTTTTTTATAAAAAAATGAAATGCCTAACACGCATTCTTGAACATAAATATCGCATCGATTTGATTGTAGAAGTTGGGTGGTTTATTTTTGAATTACTTTTTAATATTTTGACATTAGAAACATTTACAAACAATATCCATCAATTAAATCACCATCCGACTGAACTGATCAGTTCGCTCTTCATTCAAAAGATCGGCCATTTATGTTGTATTATTTTTTCACATCACTATTTATTTATTTATTTTTACATTAATGTAACGTTTATTTCGCCTTTTAGTGGCAACACATAAATTGACAGTTTACTGAATAGAATTAAAAGTCGACGTTTACATGACTACAGGTTCGAATGTGTACAGTGCTTTCTGTAATATTTCTTACAGATCTTTATTAAAACATCTAATTGCTTTTACAGTAATATGATATTATTAGAGTTGCACCGAACGTAGGTTCAGCCGAATATCGATTCGGCCGAAGCCGAAAGAGTACGATTTAATTTCGCGCGCTAAATATTATCATAGTAAATACAACGTGTTGAACTGAATCTGCAACATGTGCATTTTTTTTTAATTAGTTAATTTTACGCTGTTAATATTCAAATTATACTAAACAGGATGTTACGCAAGTTGTTAAATCTAGATTCCTTCTAGATCTACTCCCTCTGGATCTCTCATTCAGGCTTTAAATCTAGTCAACGCAGTTAATTCAACTGAAGCTCAGCTAGTATTTCATCGGCCGATGTCGAAATTCGGCGGTACTAAATTCGGCCGAAACTGAAGTTGATGAACTTCGGTGTTACCGAATACATACCGAATTTTGGTGCATCTCTAACACGCTTCCGTGCTCAATAATCGATATGAATAGATATCGAATGAAGTTGTTCCGTAGTCAGTGATTTAGTAAAATTTGTACATGCAAAAGAGTTCTATACTGTAATGTAGTTAAGGAATTCACACTGCCACACCCAGAGACGTCAATTTACTATAATCACTGTTTTAGTATCAATACTAACAAACAAAAAGGAAAAAAACTATCCCAAATAAAATTAGGATAGTTTGTTTCTTCATTATCTAAATCGTCGTCTCTGAGTGCGGGAATTACGAATCATTTACACAAGGCCAATGATTAGTCACATTTATTTTGTTAGTTCCTCTTTACGTAAGTTAAATTTAGGATCAAGCAGTAGTGCTTGGCGGTTGAATATCTTAATATTTTATTTTCTACTCGTTCAGTTCATATAATTATTTAACTTATTATATAGTTCACAAAATAGGAAGTTAGGAACAACACCTAACATTTCCACTTTCGACTTGAAATAAATCTGGAACCGTTAATCACCTTCTCGTAGGTGATTAACGGTTCCAGATTTTCCAGATTGACAAAGCTATTATTCATAATAATTATTTTATCAAAAATGTACTATTTCCCATTCAAAAAACAGCAAGTTAGAACAGTTTCGTTCAAATGATTATCGGTATTTACTATCACAACCACATACATATTCCATATTTTCAATTTAAAAAGAATTTTAACCATGTAAAATTATGGTACAGTTTTAGAAATTAATGAGCATTTATACAAATAAATAAAACCTGTACAGACTTTACGGGATTCGGAATGAAAACAAAACAGAAATGTTAGGCCTTGTTCCTCTGCTCTTACACGAGGCCAGTAACCTCGTGTAAAGTGAGCATTAGTTCGTTACACACGTAGCGCATTGCGAATTTACAAAGTGTGTATCAGTATTTTATTAGTTAAACATTAATATTATTATATTTAAATTAATAATATTCAGTAACTACCACCTTTTTGTTATAGATTTACTTGTTTTAAAGATGCCTAGTGAATTCTATATAGGTAAATGATAAGACAATAATGTTTGCATATTTAAAGATGCCTAGTGAATTCTATATAGGTAAATGATAAGACAATAATGTTTGCATATTTAAAGATGCCTAGTGAATTCTATATAGGTAATTGATAAGACAATAATGTTTGCATATTTAAGAAATAAATGTGATTTTCTATATTTCTTTTGCAATGTATTAATCGATCAGACCAAAGTCGTATAGAATTATAGACGCTATTTTAAATCATATTTTTTGGGATGTCCCAATTTTAGTTGATTCCTAGTACAAATAAAAAGAGAAAATTACTTTACTAAAAGTATTGTGCTTAGCATTTTTTTTCTATCGTTGTTAACATTAATTTTCATTCATCCATTAATATAATATATCTATTAATAAATCCTGTGGTTATGACATCGACATAAAAAAAAATTAGGGTCTGTTTCACAATGAGTTGCTAACCAACATTATAAATAATCATGAAGATAATATTTTCGGTTACTCACATCGTTTTTCACAATAACTTAAATTATTTTCATTTCATTTCTTTTTTTATTATGAAACACGATGTAAGTTTACTAAAGATGAGTACAAATGTTGTTCCTACCCGTAAGCATTGATGTAGTAATAAATGATATTGTTGTCCGTATGTTACTAAGACCAGGGATGTTAAGGAGTTCCGTAACCGAAACTATCGGATATCCGAAATAACAATCTATCCGTAACCGAATCCGATATAAAATTTTCGGATAATGTCGGATAGGAGCGGACTCTAAAATCCTAAATGAGACTTGTTATGACAGTATTTTTTCTGCCCAGCCGAGCTGAAACTTTAGCCGCGCGCATCACTAGCATGTTTGTTTATCTTAAAAATCTATTATCCGTAACCGAAACTAACGGATAGTCCGAAATACTTTCATATCCGTAACAATATCCGAAACCGGTATAATATTATTTCTATATCCGTATCCAGATCCAAAATTTCATATCCATAACATCCCTGACTGTAACTTGCACAGCCGCGTACGTTGGCGTCGGCTCACATTCACTATCCGACGAATAACTGGTAGCTGGCCACTTGATCTGGTTTATGAATCACTTAATACAGATCATGTTATTGCTGCTTTTAATAGCATAGATAAAGTTACAAATATCTTATACGAAACTTTACTCGGACATTGTGAAATAGGAGAGTTTTCGATGGGTAATGAAGGTTTTTTTTTTATTGGTCACGATTACACCAATTATTGCTTAATGTTAATGTAGCCGAAGCTACAAAGCAAAACACTGTATTTTATAATACTAGGTACAAATAGATTTTAAAATAGTCATATTAAAGCATAAATCTAGTTCAAAGTGGGGAGATTCGTAACTAGCTCCTAGGGCGTGGACCGCACAAATTAGGTGCAACGCACACAGTTAGCCTTCTTTGGCCTTAGTCACAAACGGAGTTGCGTTTGTGTAGCACGTGTTAGCAATGACTTATTCGCGTTACAGTCTGTGTATATCCTTGTTGTAGATGGCGTAGATGCAAATGAAGCACGACAGTGGAAATGTAGCTGTGTGGGTGTGTTTGCCTGCTGTTGTATCTAGTCGTTTTTGTGTACGTGATATTAAAGCGTGCCGTATCTTCCTCCCTTTGACTAGATCTATGCATTATAGGTAAGAAAGGCTTTGACCAAGCAAGATTTATATAACTTTTGAATCCATTTTGATACATTTTAAGCTCCGTTCAAGTCTTAGGTACGAAACGTAACTTTTGATACTAAACATTGCCTTAAAAATACTCTTGTCCTATATGAGACCTTAAATAAATAAATGAATTGAAAAAATATGGTATCATGTGAAGCGTAACATTAATAATATTAAGCGATGATAGTCTAACGGTTCAATAGTGCAACTTAGAATTCAACGATACCGGTTTCGGATAGCCCTAGGCTCCGCTCCAATCACTTTTTCTATGTTATGTGCAGTTTCAATCGCTTGGAGGGCACGTTAAGCTGTCGGTCCCGGCAGTTATTGATTAATAGCAGTCGTTAAGCCATGTCAGAGGCCCTCGGGCGGCCTGACAAACTTGTCACCAGAGGCCAGCACTATCTCATACGTCCAACAAATAAACAATAATATTAAGAAATGTATTGTGATCTACAGGTGATTGTGTAGAAGATTTTTTTCCTTTTTATGTTATCTGGGGATCAAAATGAGAATTTCCTATTTTTGGATGCTACATAAACTAAGTGCCTATTTTAAAAGTGTCGTTTTAAAATAGTCTTCCAAGTAAGTTACTTATGTTCAGATGCTAATGTATTTTTGGAAATATAATTATGTGTAATTGTTAATTTTATTTTACTTACTAAAACTAAATAATCTATACTTATAATAAAGCAATGAGTACGAAAAAGTCTGTACAAAGTATATAATAAAAGCTCCTGAACAAGAATCGTGTTTGTCTGTATGTTTGTTTGTTCGCGTATCACTTAAAAACTACTGGAAGATTGCGATGCGGTTTTCACTGTTGGATAGCTTAGGTTTTAACTTTTAAAACTGTGTAATTGATATCTCAATCCGATGAGTAGCAATCGATAAAAATACTTTTGACGGCTGAAGGAATTTTGAGCAAATGTTGGTATATTGGTATATTAGGTATTGGAATAGCACACAGTACTTTTATGACCACGCGTGAGAAGCCGCGGGTACCAGCTAGTAGGTAGGTAACAATGTTTATAAATAAATGTTGGTAAATATAGTTTGCAAACAATGTAGGCAAGCCAGGTCTAGGCTGTTGTTAATTTTGAAATGAATGTTTCCTTGCATATAACCTACTTAATAATAATATATCATTAAATTAAGAGAAAAAATTACATCTGCCAAAAAAAAGGAAATTAAAAAAAAATGCTTGTGTCACTCGGGACACAAACACGCCAACTCGCTAGTGATCTAGGGGTGTTTAGTTCGATCCCCGTAATCTAGGTGACCGTTCAAGCCGAGGTTCGTACCCCCTGGGTGCCCTTGTGTCAGTCGCATTTTTTTTACTGTGGCATGCGGGTTCTGCCTCACGCATTACGGCGGAGCGCTATAGCGCCCGCTCCCCGTCTGGTGAAGCTGTAGAGGCCGGAAGCTGTAGAGGCCGGAAGAGGCAAATAGCACTAATAAATAAAAATAAAAAACTCTATTCACTTGTAAAGGGTTTGAACCCTGGGGAAGGATATATCTATTTTTATCGCGATAAACTATTCTATCTGTCGAAGTCGTGGAAAATATATATATAACTAACTTAAAAGCTAAAAAAAACACGCCTGCCCTGCTAAAAAATAATTTATGTTAATATATATATTTTTTATTATATACTGTTGGTATGTGCTTATCAAGATCTTCAATTTTATAACCATATTGTAAAATTCTAAGAAAAAAACGTGTTTTCTATTATTAAAATAGTGTACTTAATACTGCCGAACTATTGAATTTAAAAAAAATGCCCTGTGTCACTCGGGGGGATGCAAGGATTCTAATGATACCCAATATTTCTAAATCTGTTCAGGCATTTAAAAGTTATGGTGGAACTCACATACCTACGAGTATTACAAACAAACAAACAAACATCACGATTCCTAAAAACATTACACTCCTTTTTTGGGCAGTCGTAAATGAATGTCGGGGTGAATAAACTAATGACCCGGTTTATATTTTTATCACACATTGTTTTTAACAAATAAACAAGACGAAGACAAAGCTAGCAGTATCAGTGTCTATTGACGTCAGCGAGATACGCGTATCCGTCGGGGAGGCAGCGCGTGCGCGCCACGTGCGCGTAGAACGCGGCGGAGAGGCGCGGCGTGCGCGCGCGCACGGGAGACGAGTAGTCAACTTCAAACAGACCGAACCGCTCTCTGAAACAGTAATTATACTTACTTTAAACCTACTTCATTTACAGTAATAGAAAGTAAACAAAAAAAAGAAGACGATTCATTGCTATAACAGAGTAGGTATATCAAATGTATGTATATATTAGAAACAGGATATTAACGAATAATACTAGTATCAGTATTAAATATCAATACAAATAGTGTCCACGGTAAACATCCCGTTTCTATCTAATGTTTATACCACTAGTGTTTGTTACCATGTTAGTTTTAACCATAGGTATAGGTACTCGTACCTATTACAGCTATGGTCGTTTCGGGGCTAATCAGTTAAACAACTCTTAAAAGTAAATAAAATAATGATTTCCGTTAGTTTTTTTTTGCTATAATATATGCTTCTGAACGCTATTCATCAGTTAGTCAAGTACACTATTGGGTAAAATTGTTTATGTACCTCTAGAACAGCTCTAGGGTTTCTGAATCGATTTGTATGATTCCTTTTTAATTTGAAAGTATTTTCCTTTCAAATTAAAAATGTAGTTCCGAATAAAAACTATCAAAATTGGTTCAATATTTTTTCTAGTAAATCTATTCGAAGTCGTTTTTAGGGTTCCGTAACTCAAAAGGAAAAAATGAACCCAAAGGATCACTATGTGGTCCGTCCGTCCGTCCGTCCGTTTGTATGTCTGTCAAGACCCTTTTTCTCATGAACATGTGGAGGTATCAAGTTGAAACTAATATCAAATAATCAGGTCTGCAATCCCTTGGATCTGTGAAAAGATAAACTTCAACGCAATTAAAAGATACGGCCGTTTATGTCGCATATTTAGACATTCTCGACACTCGCAAGGGAATCATAACCTTTTTTGGAGTCTGTTTTGTGTTCGTTACTAAAGCCAAAACTGTTATATTTTTATTTTTGTTGCCTGTCTGTCTGTCCGTATGCCTCTATCTTGGCAGCGCATCACGCGGAAACAACTCAAAGAATTCAAATGAAACTTGGTATGATTTGAGTTCATACTTCGAGGTAGGGCATTGGGTACATTTTCATCCCGAAAAATTAAAGGATTGCCGCAGGATAGAGGTTGAAAGTTATTTAAAAGAACACTTAGGTACCACGCTGAAGCTACTGGACGGATTTTGATGCAACTTGGCACAGTCATAGTTTATATGATGGATGAAAATTAAGGATACTTTTCATTCCGAATAAATAAAGAGTTCCTGCGGGAAATGGGTTCAAATTCTGTATATTGAAGATTTTTTTTTCTTGATTTTTCTCTTTTTTCTATACTGAAGCCAAAACTGTTTTTTTTTCATTTTGGCTGTCTGTCTGTCTAAATTTTTACCGTGCATCACGCCGAAACTACTGAATGAAATCAAATGAACCTTGGTATATTTGAGTTCATACTACGAGGTAGAACATAGGATACTTTTTATCCCGAAAAATTAAAGTGTTCTTGCAAAGAAGTCAAATAAAAAAACAGATCTAGGGTACTTAAAATAAGCTACAGAACAACCTTTTTTTTGCTTAAACTCGTTTCTTTCTGTCTGTTTGTCTGTATTTTTGTTCGCATATCACGTAAAAACTACTGGACCGATTGCTATGCAATGTTCATTGTTAGATAGATTAGGGTTTGACTTAAAAACTGTTGTAATTGGTATCTCAATCTAGTGAGCAGAAGCCGAGCAAATGATAAAAATATTTTTGACGGCTGAAGAAATTTTGATCAAAATGTTAGTATAGTAATGGTGTCCTGGTATTATAGCACATTATGGTACTTTTAACCTAAAGAAATGACCACGTGAAACGTGTGAAGCCGCGGGTACAGCTAGTATAAAAATAAAGTAAAATTCTTCGAGACTCGACTCCCGTGATGGACGAACTATTTACATACCTAGTTTGTACGGAACCAGTGTGCGAGTGCGACTCGCACTTGGCTGGTTCTTTTAGTTGAAAGAGATGTGCAACGTGGTAAGATTAAGGGCACGCATTGTCGATCAACTAGTGGTACTTTTCCCTTCTCTAAAATCTGTGATTGTAAAGCGCGTTACTCACGAGTAGCCCCTCATCCATTCAAAGCTATCAAGCAAGCTCCAGTACGCGTATCCCTGCACTCTGCAGCCGTCGCGGATGGCCGCCAGTAGAGCCGTCAGGTACGCCGATATGTACTGCACACGCTTGGGGTCGTTTGTACCCCCTTCCAAGGAGACCCCGTTCTCGGTCACCACTATGACGGGGTTGTTGTAGGTGGTACGGATCCAGTTGAGCGCTTTGCGGAAACCCCATGGGACAATCTGGAACAAGTTTTAGGGCAATAAAGTTTGAAATGTGGTTCAAAAACACCATATTAATTGTATCGTGCGTTTATGTACTGCTAAGGAATGGAAATCCATGCCATTTTCCATGTTACCTTAAACCCAAACTACTCGCTAAAGTGAATATGTATATCTTCTAGATCTGCTTAGCCCATCTTCGTCATCGCTTAGGTACCATTAGGAGGTGGTGATCTGACAAGAATTAACTTCGATTTTCTCACGTCCACTAGATACTTTGGTGTTTTACTCAACTTACTCTCAACCATGTCGAATTACTCTTAGGCCAATCGGATCTTAGCGTCATTTGAGCACCAACGTCGTTCTCGAACGACGGCTGCAAGTCGACCTTCCCGCTGCCCTCCGTCACCATGCGAGTGGTGTAGTAGTTGAAACCCATGAAGTCGAACGAACCTTCAAAACAAAAAGGTTAGATGCAAAACAGCGGCAAATAATTTTGACACGCCTGCTTGGCGAAGCTTATTCAACTTAACGCCATTCTTCTTTCTTTTAAGATCATTTTGCCAGGTCTTTCCGTACCTACGTATATCATGAACCCTTCAAGTTTTTCCACGATTTCATGTGCCAGTGTGGCCTAACATTCCGTCATGCACTCACCCCAAAGCCTAAGGGCCAGACTTATTGTTCCACAAAGCCCCAAGGGCCAAGATCTAGCTAGCTCAACAGAGTAACATACCACATTGATCCTATTAAAGACCCTTTTAATCAATGATTCTTTGAGCGATGGAACAAAATGCGCAAATATTTTCTTAATAATAAGTAATTCCCTTCTCTTTATTTTATACATTAACGATTTCCCCTTACATATCCGTCCTCAGATGATACATAGTAAGTACTTTGTTAATAATTAAAGTTGATAAAGTAAAAAATATAGATAGTAACATTAAACCTGCACTACAATGCTCGCGAAGTTAATAATAATAATAATAATAATATAATATATTTGGGACATTTCCACACCAATTATCTAGCCCCAAACTAGGATACCCTGTGCTATGGGCACTAGATAACGGATAAACATACATAGATAAGAATATTACATCCATGACTCGGAAACAAACATTTCTGCTCATCACACAAATGATTGCACCTTGCAGGATTCGAACCCGCGACCGTACGATTTCGTACCCAGGATCTCTAGCCACGAGACCAACCGGTCGTCAAAGTCAAAGTTGCTTCGACAAAGTACGGTTCGAAGTTGACTGAAGTTCGAAGTACGTGACTACACACTCGTGCAACTTCGCAAGGAGCTCAGTCGCCCGGCGGCGCCCGCACGCTATGCATCATGGATAATGTTCGAATGGCAGCTGCTTTTGCAATGTTTTTTTCTCGTGTAGGTATTATATCTACGTATATACCACAAGAAAAAAATATTTAATAATGGTGGATGATTGCAATGCACTGGAACAGAACTATGTTATTAGAATAATAAAGGCACAATACATTTTAACATTACCTTTGATAATTTTTATCACTTAATTTTTTCGAAGTAGGCCGAGTAGTGTAGTGAGACGCTTCGTTATAGAACTTCGGGACGCTTCGAGTCCTTTGACTCGGGCACAAAAACCGACAACAATCGGAAGTCGCCCGAGGCGAGCCAAGGTTGTACGAACCGAACCGAAGTGCCCGTCTACACTCTCGTGTTCGCTTCGATCAACTTTGCGAGTAGTGTAGTGGGCGTTTTAGGAATACTCTAGGAAAAAAATATTTATCTACACTCATATCGTAAAATCCGTATTATGAAATAAAAAATGGTGGCATAATGACATACTTTAGGCACGTCTTAAGAAAAAAAATACATAACACTGTTTTTTGAACTAAACAGTGTTATAATATATATTTTTCCCTTTAAAAGCACCGGTTTGGCTTCGTACTACGAGGGTTTTCGCCATTTATTATCTGTGGCGGCGAATGCGCACGAATTCGCTGCGGACTGGGGTTTTGAGCCATAATTTAATTTACATTAGTAGGTACCTAAACAATTTAATGTGATATTTGTTTTTGTTGATCAAAAGTATTATCTATATCTATACTTAACAATAAGCAATAAGAACGAAGACGTCTGTACAATGAAGATAATTAAGAAAAAAATGGTCAAGGGTACTTTAATTAAGCTAATGAACAAGAATATAACATTTTTATGAAATGAAATGAAATGAAATGAAATTTATTATTGTCACAGATGTAGGTAGAAGAAAGTTGGTAAAGATAATAATGTAAAGCTAAAGATCCATACAATCTACCCCATTCAGGGGTGTGCAACATATTCTACAGCATGCAATATTATAATCTAAGTACACAATATAAGCTCAGAATCATTGAATTAATTAATTGATTACAATAGGTATGAACATCTATTATGTCAAAGAGTACAAATTTGATTTGAATACAGAAATACACTAAGTTAAGTCAAAGTTACATTTTATTTAATAATTCACTAATAGAATAATAATTTTTAGTGCGTAACCAGCATAATAAGTTCTTTTTGAATATTTTTACATCGAGTATTTTAATATCTCTTGGCAAAGCATTAAACACTTTAATACACATGGCATGACATTGCTTATGATAAAGCGTAGTCTTAGGATGTGTATCATAGACCAGTCTGTCCGGATTTCTCGTATTTCTGGGGTAAATTTCACGTGCCGTCCTGAAATATTGGGGGTTTGTTTTTACAAACGTTGCAAGCTCAAAAATATACATGCATGGAAGGGGTATAATATTGAGCCTCTTAAATAGAGGTTTACAAGACTCAAATGGAGGCACACCACACATTGCACGTACGCATTTCTTCTGGGCTATGAATACTTTATTGACGTCTGTTGAGTTGCCCCACACTAATAAACCGTATTTTAGTACTGAGGATACATAACCATGATAAGCTGCTAGCACCGTACTTAGCGCCGAGGTTTGTCTCAACCTATTGAGAACATAAACGTACCGATTCAATTTAATACACAGATAATGTACGTGAGACTTCCAATTTAAATTTTTGTCCATGAATATTCCCAAAAATTTATTTTCATATACTTCATCAATAACAGTGTTGTTGTAATTAATATGAAGCATAAGCTGCTTATTACCATAATTTTGAAATTGTATGTAGTTTGTTTTTGTAAAATTTACATTCAAATTATTTGCATTTAACCAAGTTGTCACATCATTAATGGTATTATTAATTTCATCTTCATAATTAATGATACTATCATTACGGGGGATAATTATTGAAATGTCATCGGAAAATAAAGTACATTTATATTTTGTTACGTCAGGGAGATCATTTATGTAAAGTAAAAAAACTAAAGGCCCAAGAACACTACCTTGGGGCACACCACATGCGTTTACTCTACAGTCAGATTTGTATTTTGTTATCACAGATTCATGATTTAAACCAGTTAATTCCACATACTGTTTTCTGTCTCGAAGATATGAAGCCAGCCAATTTAATGCCGGTCCTCGGATACCAAGATTTTCTAATTTGTTTATCAATATATCATGGGAAAATCCGTGTCTGTCTGTTTGTCTGTATGTTTGTTCACGTATCACGTAAAAACGATTGAATTGATTGCGATGCGGTTTTCACTGTTGGATAGCTTAGGGTTTGACTTGAAACCAGGGTACTTGGTATCTGAATCCGATGAGTAGAAGCCGAGCAATCGATAAAAATAATGTTGACCGCTTAAGGAATTTTGATCATATGTATATTGGTATTTTAGGTCCTGGAATAGCGCATAGAGTACTTTTAACCTAGATAAATGACCACGCGTGCGAAGCCGCGGGCATCAGCTAGTCCTGAATAAAAATACCCGATAGCAGTATTAGTGAGGGTTAGTGGAATAACTCAAAAGATACTTTTCATCATCATCATCATCATCATCATGATACTTCACTCTCAAACGGCTGAACAGATTTTGATGAAATTTGGAATGGAGATACTTTATAACTTGGAATAACACATAGTATTCTTTTCATTATCATCACACCGAACGGATGAACGGATTTTGATGAATTTTAGACTGGAGATAGCTTATACCCTGGAATAAAACATAGGGTACTTTTCATCATCATCATCATCATCCCTCACGCAGGTGAAACCGCAGGGCACAGTTAGTTCTTTAATAATTTCTACGTACAGTACCACCAACTTATCTGTGAACTGAATGGTGGCGTGAGTGTTCCAGTCAATCGATAAGTAGACCAATAAAAATACAGAGAACGTGGACCTTATTCGTGGCGGCTGTAGGTCTTTTTTTGCCACTTAAGAGATAAGTTAGATCTTGCACTGTAACGCATTTATAACCGGTATTCAAAAGTATAAAGTCGGGTTAAAACCTCCTTGAACCTAAACTCCTTCTTTAAAACCGTTGAACCGACGTTGAATTTATCGTGACTTCGCAGAATGTGAATGTAAGTGTCAACTATCAAATCTTCCCTAACGTCAGTCGCCAGATCACATACTATTTTGGCGGGTTTTTTGAAAAATTTCAAAATGTTGTGATGTAGAGTTAGATTTTATTCTCAATCTTGTGTATCTTCGAGTGTTAATGTGTAATATTGGTGGAATATTAACCATTAGGTGTTCGTTAACGTGCACGAGTGCGGACAAAAGAATCAAACGCAGAAATAAATGGCATTTTGTGATTTTTCTAAATCTCCCTCGGAAGTTTCAGTAAATGTCCACCATTTTACTGATTCGTGACTTTGACAATAATTGACTGTGACGTGACATTACTTTAAAATATAATACACTTGACATTGGCGAAATTGCTAGTAGGCCAGTGCCTCCGCAGAAGCCATCCAAAAAAAAGAAGAAGAAGAAGAAGTACTATTTTGGCTGTAGATAGACTATGAATCTCTCTACGATTTTGGCCAAAGACCACCAGCGTTCGTTTTGAGGGTATTTCGTCAGTAGGTAAGTGTAATTCAACATCACTCTTCGGAGTAAAAACGTAGATCCGAACGGAGTACTTATTACCCGAGTAAGGCGAAGCAAGGGAAGGGTAATGAGTTTAACAGTCTATGCACTTATGTAAGCATGTGTGGATCCACCATAGCGTCGCACCAGCTATCCGACTGTAACTAGCGAGGTTTCAATCGAGATTCGTCTTCATTTATAGTGTCAGCTATATTTTTTTACCCGACCGGTCGCGTATTCGGGTTTTTAATTTTTGAACTTATGTCTCGTTTATTTTTAAAACGTACAGTATTCAAAATTAATTGCATGCCTAAATGGCAAGTTATAGAGCTCCAAAACATGGTTTCTATTTAATAACTTAAATGAACCTGTAACTGCAGGCAATTTAATATGAATTAGAAATTATTGATGCAGGCCCGAGGCTTTGAACTGGGTGCCGTTGGATTGTGTCGCTCGGCCACAACCACTCAAAGAGATGTGGATAGTTTCATCACAAGCCTCACCTCGGATGAGCTCCACCTCCTCCCGGGTGAAGGTCGGCAGCCGGGAGCGGTGGAATCCCTGGCGGCGGGAGTACGCATCAATGCGGCGTCGCATCACTTCGGGATAGTCTCCCGCGGCTGAGAATATAGGATTCGCGAACCAGCCGAACTGCAACCAAAAGTCTCAAAAACTCAAAACCATACGTAGGGTACCTTGCGTGGGAGGACTAAAATAATCTGTGCCTGTAAGGGGCAGTATGACAGATCGCCAATCAGTAGTGAGTAAGCCGAATGTACTACTATTGTGTTCTGGTTTCCAGCATAATTTTTGGCAAGAATGCAAACTGTGAAGTTCTACTATCGCTCTACTATTGATTCAGTTAGTACCAACAACAATGCTAATCACTTACATTGAACTGTCTGGCCCTTTCTGCAGCAACGCTATCTGCTTGAGACGTGGTGTTCGGCTCAAGCCAAGCTATCACCAATGTGATGCTTACGAACCCTGTATAGAATTAAAATATGATAAAACAGCGATATCTGCGTGACTAACAGCGACACCTAAGAGTAACAGTATGCTTGCAGTATAATCCAACGGGATTTTTGTAAGAAAAGGCACAAACTGGGCACCAAATTCTACTAAACTGTAATCGCCCCCATAAACGAAAGACAACTAGGTTTAGCAGAATTGAGGCCTTTAACTATTTCCATCCTGGGGGCAGTCCTACACATTATAGTCCTAGTAACTAACTTAGTACTCCTTTGCACTGACCTCTTTGTTTCTGCTTAAACTCCTCCTGGTACATCCTATACACCTTCCCATGGGCTCTAAGGACGTTGTGTGCACACAAGTAGTCATCGAACCCGCTGGATCGGCCGCCCGGGGCGTCGTTGCCGCCGTAACCTTCGTGGCAGAATGAGAGGGGTTCGTTGAATGTAAGCCAAGTCGTCACCGAATCTCCGAAGTGTTGGAACAACACCTGAAAGTTAGAAGAACAGGATAGTTTATCAGGCTTTCGAGAGAACACACCGGTTTTATGCCGGAGGGTGATAGAAGCACACTACCACAGACCATTACGGTTTTGAACGATCCTTTCCTTTATCGGAAGCTCATTTTTGGACGGTTGGTCAGTTGAACCTACGACCTATTACAGCTTGTCGTCCGAACTCCAACCACACTATCAACTTAGGAATCATTGCTACAAAAATAATATATTAGCATAATTCACACCAATATATAAAAGTGAAACATTGTCTGTTAGATTGTTTGTTTGGGGAGTTTTAACGCGATAATGGCTGGATAGATTTTAATAAAACTTTGTAATTAGGAAGGTACTGTATAACCAACAGGATATTTTATATCCCGGAAAATTGTAAGTTTCCACGAGTAAAATAGAAAATGTCGATTACTCGCTGTAAAGAACGGTTGCCATGGAAACGTAATTCCGCGCGGACGAAGTCGCGGGCGAAATTTAGTCTATACTAATATTATAAAGAGGTAAATTTTGTGAGTTTGTGAGGTTGTAGCATGTAATCTCTGGATCTAAAGAACAGATTTTGAAAATTCTTTTACCAATAGAAAGCCATGTTATTTGTGTGTCATATTAAAATGACCACGCATGCGAAGCCGCGGGCTTCAGCTAGTAATTACTATAGTAATGTTTTAGTTATTATAGCTCATACCTTCTCTAACACTGTGAAGAGGCCTCACTCCGTGTAATAGCCGGCTGATAACAGACACATGATATAAAATGTCTTAGGCCCTTAGGTCAATAGTTAACCCAGGATAAACTTAATACTATCATTTGGTTGAACCCCAAGCTCCCTCGCTACTTCCATGAACTCACCCTGGCATAGTCTACGAAGTAGTCTGCAATGATGGGGTTGGTCCACCCCCCGAGGTCCTGTAACGCCTGCGGCAAGTCCCAGTGGTACATGGTCACCAACGGGATGATCCCGCGGGCAGACAGCTCTCTCAACAGCTCCTGGTAATATCTGATGCCGTCTTCATTTACATTGCTGACGGAGAAAAAGTTCGTTCAGAGGTTTTCAATTGGACTCAAACACTAAACGCTTAATTGGAATCGTTAGATTTCTGGGTAGATTTGAATAATGTTTTTTTCATTTGAAAGGGTAGACCTCTGGAGTGGTCCCTAGCAAAAGGCTTAGAACATTTTTCTTTGGAGGCTGGCTTAGTGGTCCGTCCACCATCTTGTTTTTTCTCTAGTTTGCGGAACCTGTACACGTACATATGGATAGAGGACACCATATACAACCAACAAATATTCTGAAGTATAATGCTCTAAAGTATCACGGGTACAGAGATAACAGCTAATATTAGCAATTTCTATGAACACAACAATTAAGTAATTTATATGTTACTACGCATTAAACATTGTTAACATAACACTCCTAGTTCAATTTAATCTTGTTCATGTTTTTTAACAAAAAGATAATTCACCACCAATACATTAAAAAATAACTTTGTTTAAGGTTATTTCAGTAGCGTTCATATTTTTTTTAGTAGTTAGTTGTATTGAAGTGGAAGTGTTTTATGGGCAACATTAAATGTGCAGAAACATAAATATATTTAATTTTTGTCGTTGAGTTCATTGCTATATTTACCTCCAATTATCTCTGCAACGTGACACTTTAGAACATTATACTCAATAATATTTTATGTTTGTATAGGTATCCACTATCCGTATAATTAATAATATAGGATACACTGTGCGCTGCAAAGCTGAAAAAATAAACAAAATGGTGGTCTGACTAATATGCCAAAATCTCCAAAGCCCTTTAATGAAAATTTGTTCAGTATTTTTATTAAATCTGAGTTATTCCCATATAAAAATATTTTGTACATTTCTGAATTGATTGCCTTCAATATATCTTCAATGTACAGAATTTGGACCTTTTTTTTTGTTACGGACTAGGCAATCGTTTGACCACTATCTCACCTGATGGAAAGTGATGATGTGGTCGAAGGTGTAGTACGCTTGCCTAGTAGATACCTATTCACTCTTGACTTGAACACACCAGCGTTATAATTTACCGGAAACACTGACGAGGGCAGGGCATTCCACTCCTTTGCAATTCTTATAATAAATGAAGAAGCGTAACGCTTCGTTCTTGTGCGAGGTATTTCAACCATGAAAGGGTGGCGCTTTGCTGATCGTCTAGTCGTACGGTGATGGAAAGGTGATGGGGGAATCAGGTTTTGCAGTTCTTGTGCACACTCTCCATAGTGCAATTTGTAGAATACCGCCAGGCTTGCTACCTCACGTCGATGCGCCAGACTTTGAAGCTTACTCTTTACCAGAGTCTCATCCCCAATGAGCCTGATAGCACGTCTCTCAATTGAATCCAAAGACTCGAGCACTTGGCAGAACCGTCCCATATTATATATTGGTATTTTAGGTCTTGGTATAGTAATAGAGTTCTTTTAACCCAGAGAAATAGCCACGCGTGCGGTGCCGCGGGTATAGCTAGTGTACAATAATGTTGGTATTCTTACCAAGAAATTTAAAATAAACTTTATGTGAATGACGTATATTGATTGATTGAATCAAAGCTTCCTTGCTTGTATAGTGATTCTTTTGAGCATATTTTCTCATAAATCATCATTATCATCATCTTTTCAGCAGTGGACTGTCACTGCTGAACATAGGCCTCCCGAAAGAGCGCCACGACGAACGGTCTTGTACCGCCTCCATCCACCGACTCCCTGCGATGGCTAAAATGTCGTCCGTCCGTTGTGTGGGGGGTCTCCCTAGTCCCTACACTTCGCTTGCTTGTTCGTGGTCACCATTCCAGAACCTTTATTCCCCAGCGGTTGTCGGCTCTGCGAACTATATGGCCTGCCCATTGCCACTTCAACTTGCAAATTCTGAGAGCTATGTCGATAACCTTGGTTCTTCTACGGATTTCCTCATTACGGATCTTATCACGTAGTGAAACTCCAAGCATAGCTCTCTGCATTGCACGCTGCGTGACTTTGAGCTTATGTATGAGACCAAAAGTTAGCGACCACGTCTCAGTGCCGTATGTCATCACTGGCAACACGCACTGATTATAAACTTTCGTCCTGAGGCACTGCGGTATCCCTGACGAGAAGATGTGGCGTAATTTCCCGAACGCTGCCCATCCAAGTTGGATTCGTTGGTTGATCTCTTTGTCGAAGTTGGATCTTTCCAATTGAATCGTCTGACCCAAGTAGACATAGTGATCAACAGCTTTGATAATATCGTTCCTAACATAGACCGGCATGGGTGCGACATGGACATTTGACATGATGTTCGTCTTGCTCATGTTCATTTTAAGACCCACCTGTTGAGAAACAATGTTGAGGTCACTGAGCATTGTGCTTAGTTCTTCCAGGGTTTCTGTCATGACTATATCATCAGCAAGTCGAAGGTGAGTGATGCATTCGCCATTGATTTTAATACCATATCCGTTCCAGTTTAGAAGCTTGAATATATCTTCCAGAACAGAGGTGAACAGTTTCGGAGAAATAACGTCTCCCTGTCTCACCCCTTTTTGCAACTGGAAAGAATTCGTGCTATGATCCTGAAGACGGGCAGTCATGGTGGCCTTGTTGTACAAACACTTCAACACTTCGATGTATCGGTAGTCAATCTGGCATCGCTGTTATGACTGTAGCACTGCCCAGGTCTCGACTGAATCAAAGGCTTTTTCGTAGTCCACAAACGCTAGACATAGTGGCCGATTATACTCTTCGGTATTCTGTATAATCTGCCGGAGCGTATGGATGTGGTCTATACGGTGTTAAAGCCCTTCCGGAATCCAGTTTGTTCGGGAGGCTGAAAGTCGTCGAACCTAGGAGCAAGACGGTTTGTAACTACTCTCGAAAACAGCTTATAGACGTTGCTCATCCACAGAATAAATAATAGTACAAGTAAGTAAGTGGCTCAGCAGCGAAATGGGCCTAGAATTCGTCAAGAGGGTGTTCATCACCTTTCTTGAAGAACAACACCACTACGCTCCTGTGCCACGCCTCTGGCGTAGTACCCTCGAGGATGAAAGAGTTAAACAGCCTCTGAAGGACTTTAAGTACCGGTGTATCACCCTCTTTCAGTAGCTCTGTCGTTATTCCGTCCCCCCTTGGTGCTTTGTTGCTCTTAAGCTGTTTGAGAGCCATTCTGATCTCGTATAGGCTGACGTCCTACGGCTGACGGGCTATTACATCGCTAGTCGTGCTAGGGGGCCTACGCGATGAGGTTATAATTGTCCATAGAACTTCTCGAGCTCACTCAAAATCTCTGGCTTCGAGGAAACGATGCTGCCACTGTCGGTTTTCAGCTTTGTCAACAGGTTTTGTCAATAGACATTATAAAACACACTCTTGCGAACACTTTGGAGCTCTTGTTCCTCTCTATTGCCTTCTTAATAGGTAGGCCTTCTTAATAGTAGTGTTATAGGAACGCAAATCGTGTCGCATCGACTTAGAGATCTGTTTATTAAGCAAGCTGTAACTTGACATATCCACTGAAGACTGCAGCCTCATTTCGCCTCGTTCTGCCATAAGTTTGAGTGTGTGCTCAGAGAGTTTGTGTTTTAATTTTGCGGTGGGTCTTAAAGAAGTCCGACCCGACCGCGTGAACAATTTCCACCAGCCCGTTGTATTTCTCATAAATAGTTCCGTTAAAATAAAAATATTGATATCATACTTGGAGAGCCCTTGAGGAAGGATCCTGGGCCAGGAGATAGAGAAGCGGTAGAAGCCGACGCCCAGCGCTCCCAGGAGCGCCACGTCGTCTCTGAACCGATGGTAGGAGTCGTCAGCCACGTCGCCGTTCTGTCTGTCGAACACGCGCTCCGGGTGCGTGTGCGTGTACACGTCCCATATGCTCTCGCCTTTGCCTATCAGTAACAGTAATTATCGTTAGCCGATTTTCAATTATTATACTTCGAAAATTGATTAAAGAACAATGGCGAACTGTCATACATATTTTTATGTCAATAAAATTCTCGTCTTAAGGCGTATATAAGAGCTAATTGATCATACTATGGAGGCATCTGCTCTCTAACGAGTATACATTGTAGAAAAAAAAAAATGTGTTTCATTAACATTTTATCTACGTAATGTACAACTTAAATAATTCTAGTTGTTTAACAACTAGGTAAAAAAAAACGCAGTGAAGCTGTTTTTGACACTAAATTTGAATAAATTTCTAAACGACAAGAAATTTTGCTACGTAAGTTTATTCGAATTGTTGAGAAAGATTTCACTTTCAAAATGAACGAATACCGTGTCTCAAATAATAGTTTTTCATACTACAATTAATTATTTTCTTTTTCTCCTCCTAAACGATTTTTGTCGCCCGCGCACGGACCCCGTGCGCGGGCCAGTGTTGTCAACTTAGCTATTTCATAGCTAGATCTAGCTATTATTGGACCCTCGTCAGCTACAACTGCAAAAAAAAGTAGTTAAAAATATTAGCTACTTTTTCTAGCAAGTTTTTGACTTATTTTTAATACACATACGTCACATAGTATGTGTTTATGGGTTCTTGTATGATTTTGAGTTTACTTTTTAATCTGTGGGATCCAGTTTGACGTGTGTGAGACGTGAGAGATGGCGTGGTTGGAGCCGGCATTTTACAAAGAGTCAAAGTGTTTTGTAGCAAGACCATGAATATACAGGCAAGGGGCGCGCGATTAGGAACACGCCCGAGAAAAGGACCCTTGGCAAGGGGTTAATGGTTAGCTAGTCGGAACGGAAAATTGTGTTCACTCTCTTAGCTATTTCACTGTGTTTACATCTTTTTGATAACACTATTTTCTATTGTGCCCTATTATCATGAAAAATGGATCTACCCAGGAAACTTAAGACTTACCACAGAATAAATAATAGTACAAGTACCTATACTCAAAAATACAGAACTGAGTGGGAGAGTTTGTATGAATTGAAAGGGTGGTAATGATTAGTTTCATATAACTAGTATATTTTTATTCTTTGGCTACTTCTAGCTACTTTTTAGGGTTAAATAATGTTGTGATCTGGCAATTTTTTGCAAAAGACTTAGCTACAAAGATGATGGTTCAGTTGGCAACACTGGCGTGGGCGACAGGCGGCAGTGCAGCGCTGACCGTGGGGCGGGAGGATTGTGTCGTGCTGCGTCGCTCCGACTGCCGACTTAGCTTCACATGTATTTGATTTCCTATCTGCTATCTACTTAGTACTTGTGTGCGGGCATTGCGGAATAAATAAAATTGTGAATAGTTTTTTGTAATATTTTCTGTTTTTCGCGCATGGAAATTTAGTACTTGTGCAAATTTGTAAATAATATTTATATACTTAAAAGTGTATATTAAAATGCCGAAGATTAATATAGTGAAGAAAGCCAGAGCTCTGAAAGCTAAAAAAATGCAAGAAGTCTTGTAAGTAAATACCTACTTGATTGTGGACGTTTCATTACTTTGATAAGTACATATTATATTATTTTATAGCTAATATTAATTATTTCAGGAAGGCGAGGGGACAGACTCACGCAAAAAATACTATGTTAGTAATAGCGGAAAAAAATGATGACGAGTAAGTACCTACTATATTCTACACTAGTTTTCCCGCCCGCGACTTTGTCCGCGCAACTACTGTTTATCGCGAAAAAAAGCATCATATGTTCTCATAGGATATTAAAAACCAATGCAAAAGTAGGTATAGCACCTGAATGTTTTTTGACACACTTGTTATTTCGTTTCCATGGCAACCGTTTCTTACAGCGAGTAATCAATATTTTACCAGTTTTCCCGTGGAAACATTCAATTTTCAGAGATAAAAGTATCCTATGTTTCATTTCAGGGTATAAGCTATCTCTATTCCAAGTTTCATCTAAATCCGTCCAGCCGCTATCGCGTGAAAGCTCCCCAAACAAACAAACAAATAAACAAACAAACATAACCAAACAAACAGACAACGTTTCACTTTTATATATTGGTAATGGATACATAAATATATCATGCATCCATTTCTTTACTACGGTCTACCTAAGCATTTGACCGTAATTTATTCTAATGGGAAGCGACGATTTAGTCGAAGATGTAGAACCCTAACTTAGTAAATACCTAACCATGCAAAAATTTACAAAAAAAACTATACCTACTACCTACCACTTGACCGATGCGGCGACGGCGACGATGTACTGAATTTACATTATTTTTCATTCGCAGGTACATAGAGACTCAGCCTTTTGTAATTGGAGAAAATATTCATTTAGATGATATTCCTATAGAGGTAAAGAATTCTTATGTTCCTACTCTATTGATTCTTTTACCCAAAAAAACCAAGGCAGCGCAAACAATTTATAGTTTAAAAAACAGACGGGAGGCGTTTTTTAAAACCTGTGCGGGATCCCACTGGCGGATCGCATATTCTTACGAATATGTATGCGACAGTAGCCCGCTCCATAATATCATCGGGATTCTGCCATGGTAAATTTACGGCCAAGCAGGCAATAATGATGTGGTCGAAGGTGTAGCACGCTTGCCTAGTAGATACCTATTCAATATTGACTTGAATTTTACTAGAAGCTCTGAATAGGACATTGCGTTCCATTATTTTGCAGTTCTTATGATAAATACAGAAGCGTATACAGTTGCTTTGTTCTAATGGGTGGTATTTCCACCATAAAAAGATTTCTCTACCGTTCGTCTGGTCGTTTGGTGATAGAAAGCAGTGGCACAAAACTACGCGTTAACTTGGTCAACTATAGATTGTAAACTAGTAAATTCTAAATAGTCGTTATAATTTATTTACTAAATACTTATTAAAAAACATGTACCAAATTTCAACGTTGTAGTGTCTGAATAAAATGGCTATGATATACAGACAGACATACGGATATAACAAAACTATAAGGGTTCCTCGTTTGACTACGGAATGCTAAAATGACAAATTATGTTATTTTTTTGTTACAGTGTAAATCAACAGGGCCTAAAACATACCGTCACTAATTCAAACATCAAACCAGGATTCAAAGCTAGAACCAGGCGAAGATATTTTTTTAGAAATAGAGGTACCTATCATCATTCACATTTTATTATACACGGAATTGATCATTTATAGTAAAACCTTTTAAACAACTGCTACAGCCTGAATCTACAGCACTACAGCCACCACTTATTATAGGCATAGTGGACATCAAACACTTCTATGAGCAACTACAGGAAGTAGCGAATCACGGTCCTCTGAATTGTGATCTTAGATGTATAGACATTGTGGGTGAGAAAAAAAATGGATTGCGATCCAAATTTACACTGTGTTGTAAAATGTGTAAACAGAAATTTTATATAGAAAACGAACCCCCTGATGACTTAGATATAAATCGCCGAGCTGTTGCAGGGACAATTTCAATCGGTTGTGGCCATTCACAACTTGAAGAATTGTCTGCAGCATTAGATTTACCTCTGATATGTCCAAAGATATACCAAGACTGTCACAATAAACTCTCAAAACAATGGTAAAACGCAGCTCTTGACACAATGAATAAAGCTGCAGAAAAAGAAATAAATTTAGCAATCGCTGAAGGACGTGTAGACATAAACAACGTACCTATCATCGATGTAATTGTGGACGGGTGCTGGAGTAAAAGAACGTACAAAAAAAATATTCAGCGCTCTCTGGTGCAGCAGCAATTATTGGCAAGAGGACCGGAGAAGTTCTTTTTCTTGGAGTCAAAAATAAATACTGCTGCATCTGTTTACAAGCAGAAAAAAAAGGACATGACCCAAAAGAGCACCTTTGCTACAAAAATTACTCAGGTTCCTCGACGGGGATGGAGTCTGCTATTCTTGTCGAAGGTTTCAAGGTATCTATTGAGATGCATAATCTCATTTACGGCCGGATGGTTTCAGATGGCGATTCCAGCACTTACTCAAAATTGCACAAAGTCGACCATATCAGCATATAACAATTCAAAAAATTGAATGTCGCAACCATATTTTAAGAAATTTTTGCAATAAAATTGAACATTTGAAGACGGATACGAAATACCCACTGCGTTTTAGGAAATATATCACTCTAAATAAAAGTATGACACTAAGGAAAACAATTCGCATGGCAATTCAAAAATACAAGTCGGATTCCGAAACCGAAAGAAACGATAATGTGGAACTGCTATACAATGATATGCTACTATGATGATACTGCTATGATGATTAGCTCATTTACATGCCTTTGACGACCACAGTAGGTGCAAACCATATTTTTGTTCAAAGGAACCTTCAGCAGAATCTGTCAACCACTACTTTTTTAGCAGTTCCTTGTGGAGTAGAATTTGTGTATTACTTTCAAATATTGCGTCTCATTCACGGAGTTTGATTCATGACGTTGACAGCAATGTCGTTGAACGCTACAATAGCATTGTGGCAAAGTTAGTGGGTGGCAAACGCGTGAATTTTAGTCTCAAAGGTTCCTATGAAACAAGATGCAAGGCCGCAGTCGTATCATTCAATACCCACAAAGTTCTTTCTTGCGTTTACAAGTCTGTTGTGGGTAGAAGTCCAAAAGGTAAAATTCGCCTATTAGAACAAAGGCGGATGAAAAAAATTAAAATGATGGCTAAATATTCAAGAAAAAAGAAAAGACTATTTACAAAAGAACAAAATTTAGATTACAGTGAAAAATGTGTGAAGCCGGATATGTTACCTGACATATACGAAAGAAAAAAGGCCAATTTTCTTAAAAATTTAAGGAAAAGTAAAGAGGAAAGAGTAAATATTCAAAAAGCAACTGTCCTACAAAGCGGTTCCGGTGAATGGATGGAGTTGAGGAGAAACTTACTCACTGCATCTAATTTCGGAAGAGTAATTAAACGACGATTGGACGTGAGCTGCGCAAATCTCGTAAAAAAACTATTATATAAAAGTTGCTCAATAAACGTAGACTCAATAAAACATGGACGAGACAGTGAAAAAATTGCACTAAAGCAACTAGCTCAAGAAGAAAATGTGGAGATAAAGGCCTGTGGTTTATTTATAGACGACGAAATTCCATATCTCGGAGCTACTCCTGATGGCATCATAAATGTGGAGATGATAGTCGAGGTGAAGTGCCCAATTACAGCTTTAAAACTAGGATTTGATTTAAGCTGTATGCCAAAAGAAAATACCTTTTTACAAAAAAAAAACGGTTTATTAGAAATAAATAAAAATCACGATTGGTTCTTCCAAATACAAGGTCAACTTCACATAACAAAAGCATCCAAATGTCTTTTTGTTATATGGTATGGTGAAAATAGTCGTCTCATTACAGAAACAATTGAAAAGGATGACCTATTTTGGGAGCAAAGAATGAAGGAAAAGCTGACTGAATTTTACTTAGATTGCATACTGCCAGAATTGGTGGATCCGAGACACACTAGATCAATGGCTATAAAAGATCCTGAATATATACAGAAGGCAATTGCAGCCAAACAAAAGAAAAATGAGCTAAAAGAAAATAAGAAAAGGCTACAAACAAGAGGAGACGTATGTGTGGAAGAAGAAATGTCAAATAGCCAAGCCAGTTTTTAGAATTTTGATCTGGCTGTAATAAACTACCTTTTGACTTTGAACACACAAAGTCTTTTATCTTTATTTAAAAAAAAAATATGTTATTTTTTTGTGTTTTATTATTTTTGTCACTATCGCACGTATTATAAAACACGGTCACATATATCGTATGTACGCCTGTGTAGAAAGTTAATACTGAACCGATTTTGTTTCGTTCTTTACATTAGGTATTTTAAAGTTTTCCTTTTTAAATCGAACTATTAAAACGGCTGGCCTTCACGGATTATTTTAATGATGTATATGAAACAAAAACGCTTAAGTTAATTTATATAGCAATATGTACAATTTGTTATTTTTTTGTATAATCGCGCACTTTCACTTAGGACGTTTTATCTCAACGAAGTTGGAAAAAAAACAAGGTTCTTGTCAGTATTTTAGCAATAAGTAACAAAATACATCTAAATTTATTTACAGCTGTATGAATCCAATATCAAATTGAACATTTTTGTAGTATGCGTATCTGAATTCATGTAGACCAAATTATTTTCCCTTATACACAAAATCATTACAATAACTTAGAAGTAACGATGATATTATGTAAGATTCTATGAAGTAGCGGCATTTCAATGACTGTCTCTATAACGTCACCTCGTAGTAATGACCAATACATATTAGAAATAATATAACAATAGCACTAACCTAATACGTAGTGAAATTTTGTCTAAAAACTTATAGCATTTCACTACACTATAGAAAGTCTATGTATACTTACTATTCCTCGTACGCCGCCGATTCATACTGCATGAAATAACTGATCGAAAAAGTAATAAACGGGAAATGTTGCCCGCTCGATAGTTTCAACCCTCCTTGGTCTTCCCTAGCAAAGCCAAAAACAAAATATCTGCATGGGGATAGCCGTATCCCAATTTATTTTGTTATAGGTTTCGTAAATACGCCGCCCTTCTATTTTCTTCGAGGATTTGATACTATTAGTATATTTTTTTTGCAACTAAATATCTGTTATCGTTTGGGTTAAAAACGGTTTTGGTTTTACCGAATAATTAAATGGAAATGAAATATATAAGAAAATACATATGACATAAATTTATTGAATTCTTTCAGTAAAAATCATTCCTTCTCAAATCAACCATGAACTTAAAAAAAATACAAAACAGTATAATATGGGGTTATTTACTTTTTTTTTTTTTCAAAGGTTTAAATTTATTTTGTTATAGGTTTCGTAAATACGCCGCCCTTCTATTTTCTTCGAGGATTTGATACTATTAGTATATTTTTTTTGCAACTAAATATCTGTTATCGTTTGGGTTAAAAACGGTTTTGGTTTTACCGAATAATTAAATGGAAATGAAATATATAAGAAAATACATATGACATAAATTTATTGAATTCTTTCAGTAAAAATCATTCCTTCTCAAATCAACCATGAACTTAAAAAAAATACAAAACAGTATAATATGGGGTTATTTACTTTTTTTTTTTTTTCAAAGTTTTAAATTTATTTTGTTTTAGGTTTCGTAAATACGCCGCCCTTCTATTTTCTTCGAGGATTTGGTACTATTAGTATTTTTTTTTTGCAACTAAATATCTGTTATCGTTTGGGTTAAAAACGGTTTTGGTTTTACCGAATAATTAAATGGAAATGAAATATCTAAGAAAATACATAGAACATAAATTTATTGAATTCTTTCAGTAAAAATCATTCCTTCTTAAATCAACCATGAACTTAAAAAAAATACAAAACAGTATAATATGGGGATATTTACTTAATTTTTTTCAAAGGCTTAGTTTAATTCTCAAAATAACATAATCTATACATTATTCAATTCTCTCGTTGCGGCCACGCTTGCGGCGCGAGTGGCGCAGCGCGCTCTGTGGCCAAATGCGTGCACCTCGCAATCGTCCAAGGTCGTTGGCTCTTACAAGCGCCTTAAGAAAAAAAAACGCTTGTAATTTTGCATCATTTCCTGAGATTGTTTGTATCAAAAAAAATATTGGGTATGCCAGGAATAATTGTTATTAGGCTTTAAAGTTTTGTAGGTTTTGTTACTGTTAATGATTTTTGAAACAAGTTTTAGAGATTTTAATTATTTTATCTGCTTAATTAGGTAGACAATTAAGTACTTGTGCGTGATAAATATAATGTTTTAAGATATTGTACCTATTCAATTACCTACCTAGTGTGCTTTTGAAAATCATTATTTTCAATCTGTTACTGCCTAGCGAGATTACAAAACAATATGTTTAGATATGTTGCTGCTGTTTCACTGTGCAGGGAAACAGTTGTCCAATATTAGCACAAATATTTTGCAACAATTCCTCACACTAAATACGTTATTTACACACACCTTTGTTTCTTTTGTATTTATTGTTTAAAAGGTACCTTAAGCCGCACTACCTATGTACTATTATTTCTTTCACGACTGTCGACACGAATTTTTTGTGCAAAACAATTAAATAAATATAGAAATAAAAATAACCTAAAAACAATTCCTTAATGTTCCTTCATAAAATATAATGCATTGTATTCTCTTTGCTATAATGTTTTGTTTATAGATTTTATATTGACGTACTATTTTCTCTATAGCACAGTCTATAGTATTATTTTGTTTATCACAAGGAGGGTGAATTACGTCCAATTTAATTACGTTAATATCATTAGAATTACGCTTTAATTTTATGGGATTAAAAAGTTTAACGCCAATAAGCATAATTCAACCTCCTTTCATTTAAAAAACTGGGTGGGAAGTAAGCGTTATTCAATCTCTTTTGGTTTAAAAAACCGGGTGGGAAGTATTCTGTTTTGACGATTTTGACGTCCGAACCGGAAACGTCATTGTAATTTATATTTATATATATATATATATATATTCACCCGTTGGGCAGGCAACAAAACATTGTAGGAAGGAAATTAAGTTTAAGTTCCATGATTTTTTAAATTGAATTGTTAACTAGGCTTTTCCTAGCATACATTCTATGTTGAAAAAACGTAGAAAACCAATTACTTAAGTTCTGTAGAAATGATAATTCAAGACGCTGCAAGATTTATCACATAACATTTCGCCCTTGTTCTTTTATTTAAACGTGTAAGTACGTCACAATCTCAGTTTGATAATCTCATGGCTGTCACGCTGGGATCCATGCTTTCTTTGCTCACAAAGATAAAAGGAACTATTTTTTATTAATGAATCACAAACTTGAAAAACATATACCATTATTAATCATCGAGAAGGTCATTGGCGCCCAAATAGGATAAACCTTAGAAATGGCAAGCCAACGCCCTTTTCCCAAGACAGATAAACATTACAAAAGTTTGTTGATTAATATGGCAAGAAAAATAAAAAGGAGGTAAATAATTGAAAAGGAAGTACGTAATAAAAAAAAACGTTTTTGTACCAACCTATCTATGTACCAACCAAACAAACCGAGTTGGTTGATTAGTGCAATATAAAAAAAAACTGAAACTAATTAGCGTTGCGTGTGGATTTGATTGTACCTATTAATTAATGTGTATGTGAGTGAAAGTGACGGTGAACGTGTCTGTAAATGGAGTAGTGATTTTAATTATTTTATATATGAATCACAAGGTCATCTATTGTAACACTTCTTCTACTATTGTCTCTTCATTCTTGTTAATTTTGTTTGTGGTGTGTACAATAAAGAATTTATCTATGTATCTATCTATTTTTAAATGGTCAAAATTAGATTATTTTAGAGAGTTTTTATAACATAGTAGTGTGACATCGGGAAAAGTTAAGATTATCATAGAGAACATTACCAAGAAATGCGATTTAACGACGACGAGAAATGTCAGTAGAACACTTAATGCGTTTGGTTACGGTGATAGTTGTGCGTCTATGGGCTAGGATTGTTGGGTCTTCAATTAGTGATATAATGTTGGAAGAGGACGTTACGACTAAAGAAGAGTTGACGAACAGTAAGGGGCTTACAGTGTTCATAGAGGGATTTCGTTGGATGTCTGTATCGGAGGCTATAATTACAATACTTTTAAAATTGAACTCTGTGCTCTTTCCACTTTAATGACAGAAGATTTGCAAGTACCGCCCCATACAGGAAAACAGTACACTACCTAGCCAATAATCAACTGACAAAGCGCGTTGTATATTGTCTTAAAAGCTAAGGGAGTCGTTAAAGTTAGGGGACGCACTATTCTTAAGTTTTTTAAATCCACGTCAACTTTCTGAGACGTGTGGCTGGTTCTTCGATTTGTGGGGTTCAGGTTAAACAGTTGTCCATAATAAAAATCTCATCTGGATCTACTTAACTGTTCGTGTTCGTGTTTTGTTTCAGTTTACAATGACAAACCGCCTTAGACTGGGTGCGTCTAATAGGTAGGTACTTCATTTTTTGAACCTAATAAAATATTTAAAAAAAAAACTACTTTTATATTAAAAATGTTATTTTGTAAACAACCACTAAAAAGAATAAAATAATTACAATTGACTAAATAATACTACTACTACTACTACTACTGCTACTGCTACTGCTACTGCTACTGCTACTGCTACTGCTACTGCTACTGCTACTGCTACTGCTACTGCTACTGCTACTGCTACTGCTACTGCTACTGCTACTGCTACTGCTACTGCTACTGCTACTGCTACTGCTACTGCTACTGCTACTGCTACTGCTACTGCTACTGCTACTGCTACTGCTACTGCTACTGCTACTACTACTAGTAGTACTAGTACTACTACTTCTGCTGCTGCTACTACTACTACTACTACTACTACCACTACTACTACTACTACTACTACTACTACTACTACTACTACTACTACTACTACTACTACTACTACTACTACTAGTAGTAGTAGTAGTAGTAGTAGAACTACACCCATGTGCAAAACTTCAGCATCATTGGACGCCCTTAAATTGTTCAAAATTGACTTTCAATCCAGTCCTAAACATTATAACACAGTGAATTAAATTAAAGCTGGTTTAAAGCTACTAAACCAATTATGATGAAATTTATACAGTACCACACTAGAGGTCTTCTTACTTAAGTAAAAATAATTATCTAATTCGGTTCAGAAATCCCAAGATATTAGAGAACATAAACTATAAAACAAAGTGATTTTATTATAAAACTACTGAACCAATTTTGATGAAATTTATATGCAACTACACGGAAAGTTTACCCTTTTGAATAAAAAAACAACCATCTAAATCGGTTGAGAAATCTTAGAGATAAACACAAAACAAAGGCAATATAAACACAAAATCGAATGGTTTTACTCAACAAAACTGTTTATTCTCGAAAAACCGCTAAACCAATTTTGATAAAATTTATATGGGACCATTTGGAAAGTATACCCTTTCAAACAAAAAATAATTTTTAAAATTGGTCCACTAATGACAGAGATATAGACCGACATACATTAAAAAAAAAAACATACATACAGCCGAACATAACCGTCTCCTTTTGTGAAAAGCAATATACATCAAATCTCATTTTAGGAAATTTGTGTGGGAGTACATACAATGGAGAATTGGACATCTACCCATTCAAATATAAATAGTGATCTAAACAGGGCCATTATTCTCTATTGCCACTCGGCCACGTAACGCGCCGCGTTAAGATATCTGCGTGGAATTGTTTGTACATGTTCGAGAATTGCCGTACTTTTCCGAACGATTCCACAGCGAGACGCGTTACGCGTGGTTCATAGAGAATAATGGCCCAGTTGATAGATTCAGGCGTTACTTTGCGGAAATCCATATTTAAAATGAACAAAATAAAAAATATGGAGCTTACTTCCGCCAAAATTGTTAATCAGACAAATGATAAATGGTACACCAAACTTTGGTCACTCTCAGCACTCTCCAGCACTCGACGAGTCAACATCACCCGAAGATGCCTCGTGCAGAGGTGAAACACGTGTCGTATTGATGTCAGACGTTTGGTATTTGGATTGAGGTATATGTTTTTTATTGTGTTTTTATAATATATGTATATAAATATATCAGTGTTATGTTACTTCTATTTGAATAGGGTTTGTTTAGCGTGGGGTTTTATATTGTGTATTATATTGTAGTTGTCTTTTTTTTCTGGCTTCCAGGCCTGAGCTTTCATTTCATTTATATTTTACAACAGTTCAATTTGGGTAGTTAATTTTACCATTTATCATTTGTCTGACTAACAATTTTAGCGGAAGTAAGCTCCATATTATTATTTTTTAATTTTTTTATTATCTAAACAGGTTTAGAAATCCCAGAGAATGTGAGTGAAGTACCTACACACAAAAATAAAATAAATGCGAATCTTCTGGAAGTCGATTAAAAGGGGAAGAGGTTCAGTTGGATATTAACTTTCAGCTAACTAAACAATATCTATCATCAGATTAAAAAATGAAATTGAATTTCAAATTATGAAAGAAAACTGTCTGTGTAAAAAGCCTTTCCAAGAATCTCAAACGAATAAAGAGTACCTTCCAACTACATCTGTGACCGGAGCCCCATGCTGTCTCTGAGGGAATACTATAGGCCCAACAGTGGTATGTGGTGCCATAAGGTAACGATGATGGTGTTCAAGAAGAGAATTAATCTCTTGGTGGCGGAGAGGAAAATTCTGCTTAAAATTCACGGTATAACCATGAGGGAAGATGATAACTGGAGGGTTAAAAGGAACCTGGAGCTTGCTGAGCCCAACACCATTACGGAAATAAAAGCCCACAGACATTGTCTGCTGGACCACCTATAGAGAATGGGGGAGGATCCCATTGTCATGTCGTATCTTGGAGTCCCAGTTGGTATCGGACCCATAAGACGGATAAAACATCATTGGATTGTCGTTGTCGGGACTTACATATGTGCGAGCTCCACGACTACTGTGAGACTGCACGATTCTGACCAGTGGCGCTCCTTTGTGTCGGAGGCCCACTGTGGGTTGCTGTGCCAGCAAAGTAAGTGTTGATGATCCCCCATACCTGACACATTCCATGCCCCCTCTATCTGATAGGAAGCTGTAGCGACCCCGAAAGCGAAGGCAGGTGGAAAACACAGCTTCTCATTGTCAGTGGCTGCCACTGCCCTGAAATAAAACCGTTTCATATTTTATAATTATTACTCTAAGTTGTAGTAGCAGAGTGCTGCTTAAATAAGTATACTCGTATTACATTGGTAGGTATTAGTTAATGTGTCGTTACGATTGTCGATTGTATTTCGTCGTAGGTATCGTCCTAATGTTACTTTGATATATGGTTTTTGTACTTAATACTAGCTGTGCCCGCGGCTTCGCCCGCCTGGTCATTTCATTTAAAAGTAGCATATACGTGTTATTCCAGGACCAAAAGAACCTATACAATAAACTGCATTTCTTCAAAATTCGTTCAGCCATCAAATAGTTTTTTGATGATAACTCGGCATCTAATCATCTGATTAAGGATACCAAGTACCCTAGATTTTAAGTCAAACCCTAAGCTATGCAACAGTAAAAATTACATCGCAATCGGTGAAGTAGTTTTTACGTGATGCGCGAACAAATATAAAACAAGAAAGCCACGCTTTAAATAAATGTTATATTCCTGTTTAGCCAATTTTAAATATTCTAGACCAATTTATTTTTAAATATCTTCATTGTACAGTTTTTTTGATACCTACTTACTGCTTTATTATATGGTGGATAGATAAATATATAATATGACTTTGAATACATTATAAATGCAAAATCCGAAACTGAAAAGACTAAATTAATGTATGTTTATAGAAACGAGATCTCAGCCCTTATGATCCCAATAAGGAATCTATAATCCGAGATAGATATCAATGTAAGATTGAGTTTAATCTCCCGATCGATCTCCGATCTGCGTCCCTTAACAGTGATCTAGAATCGTCGATCCGTATTTCATCAAAGAAAGACGAGATTGATCTGCTAGATCAATCTCTTCCCTCTTTTGTTTTTCTTTATAAGCAGCATTCATTATTGATCCGGACCGTAACCATGAAACAAACCTTATTTGTTGTCATTTACAAATGGCATTAGGTATTTCCGACAAAACTAACTCAATTGCAGCTTTGTTCAATCTAAATCTAAAGGTAAATTCTGAATCATTGAGGAACTCAGCACGACTATAACTTCTTCTAGAAGAAGGAAGTTCATGATGATGATCATCCCAATCCGAAAGCTGCTCTAGCACCTCCAACTCCAAATCACTGTCACTATCACTATCGCTTGATAATAAACCCATAATTTATATTAGATTTATAAATAGTTGTTTATAAACAAATTTCATAAAAGATCGCTATCACAATTAAGCAATCCAACAAATTTCTGGGTTTGGCAAAAGAGAACAGCAGTGCTATTACGCAGTGTTGATCATATCGGTTTCAAGCCGTCAAATTCATTAGTGTCTTGCGATAGAGTCAAAATTGCTATGAAAAAAGTGACAATCAGATTGAAGTCATGTTCTGTGGTCAGGGCCCAGATCAAGGAGTAATAGTGTTCTGTGCAACAGATCGACTTCAAAGGATTTGTCAGTCTGAAATCGGTTATTGGGACGCGATCACTGGCATTTTCGAACAGAGGACGATCAGTAAACGCAATCGCGCCCTCTCAGTCCAAAATTGCAATCCGGTGTTGTAATTTTGGATTGATAATGCAATCTCTGGATCGCTTATTGAAACAATTTCATGAAGAAATGGATTGAAATATCTATCTTGGTTTGACAAAAATGGATTGAGATTGATTATTGGGATTGGGCGTATGACTCAATTGGGATATCTTCGTGGAATTGTTCGTGAATTGTAATGACTTCACACGTTGTAAGCAATTTCGTGTGGCATAGTGAATAAACGCCCTTAGTGAACACGGCCAGTTACATACATTTTAAAAGTAATTAAAGACTACGTACCCGATGAATCCGGTCACAATCAAAACAAACCACAGTGCGGGCATTACCGGCGCAGGCGCAGCCTTATGTGGCGAACGCACGCTTGGCCACAGTGGCGAAGGCGGGAGCTTTTCTCAGGGGATAGTAACGATAATACATTTTATTTATTTATTTTATATCCACTTGGGCCAGTAAGTGGCACCGTCTATTGCATTACCAGTACCGACGACCGGTTGACCGAATGGTTAGTGACCCTGACTAGTCAACCAACGGTAGCGAGTTCGAATTCCTCTAGGTGCAATCATTTGTGTGATGAGCAGAAATGTTTGTTTTCGAGTCATATATGTAATATTCGTATATATGTTTATCCGCTGTCTAGTGCCCTTAGCACAGGGTATCCTAGTTTGGGGCTAGGTCATTGGTGTGAATTGTCCCGAATATATATTTATTTGATTTATTTACTGACAAAGTTCTTCCAGTGTGCAACGGTAAGGACATGAAGGATACTCCAGCAAGTGTGGGATGGTTTGTACTGGTGCGCCGCATTCACAATGCATTCTTGACTGGTCAATCGTGTCCCACCTGCATAGGTTACTCCTGCAGCTTCCGACCTGGGTACGGAGTCTGTTTAAGGTTTCCCACACTGGCCAAGGTTGTTCTCGACCAGGTAGTAGCCCTCCATTGGTATTATGAAATCATCAGATGGTTTATGCCTCGTGGTCCACAGGTTGTCAGGCATCTGTTAATTCGCTTGGAGCAACAGGCGTTACTGTTGATTAGGGGAATGTTCAACAGTATGTAATGGATGCCTGTTATCTGCTTCTTGTATATATTTCTCAATGGCTGCAAATTTTGCGGACACTGGATGGAGCGATTCCTGACAGAGGGTAACAAAGTGTCAGAGGAGTTGGATTCAGACAACCTGTCACAGTTACTACAGGTAGTAACTATAGGATAAGTTAGACAAGTTGACACTCAACAATTTTTTGGTAAGTTTGTACAAAATTATGTACATACATTGTGTGAAGTGTAACATTTTTATTTGGTAGGTATAAGTACTTACTTTGGTTGGCCTCCAATTGAATTATATTGGTAAACATAAGTTAATTAAAAAAGATTTAAGTTTTTGTGACATTGTGAAACTTAGAACGGGCTATCACAATTAAATGCGTAGGTATACAAAATATTGTGCTTGTGCTGTTGACTGTTAAGGAGTTCACTAGTCAGGCAGGACCCAACCCTGAGTGCAGCAACCATGTCATGGTAAAACTTAAAACCGGCTATCATAATAAAACGCGTATACGAAAGTTCGTGTCTGTGTGGTTGACCGCTGTAAAGTTCCTTTATGTGGCAAATCCTGGATGTCGATTCAGGTCATGCTTACTCTAAAAATGCATTGTTATCGGAACTGAACCAACAAGTAAAAATTCAACTCTGCAGGATAAAAGCTAAAAAAAATAAAAAAAAATGAATAAAAGCTTTTAAAAATGGAACTACGTATTCATCAAAGGGCTATGATATAGCAAGCGTCCTGGGCACGCGGCCGTGCTTAAATGTATGGCATCATGACACAGATGACTAAATAGTTACTATGGGCGAGAGTCCGGGCGCGCGCCCTCGCCGCTTTCTATATCAACTCCCTAAGGGTTACCGAAATAGCTTAAAGAACTAGCAAACTCAAGTGGCAATGGGCCTGTAACATAACTTGAAGAACTGACAACCGTTCATTGGGTTAAACGAGTTCTAGAGTGGAGACCGTGATAGAGGCAAACTAAGACGCTCGCAGGCCCAGGTGGAGTGACATCTTGTGAAATACGGCATACTTGTGAATACTGGCAGGGATGAGAAGAGCTGAAGATCAGGCGCCAATCGAACTCTGTGACGTTTATAGGGGCCTACGTCGATCAATGGACGAATATAGATTGATGATGATGATGATGATGATGATAGCTAGTGCTATTATGTTGTTTATTTTTTCGTTGCCCCTCTCAGAGCTGTTGGGTCTATGTCTGCCCCCCTGAGTGCGCTCTCGCCCTGGGTTACACAGATGCCTCTTTGGCATTGCTACCGTAAAGGTAATCAACACCTATTTAATTATATACTGTGCAACAGAGTACTATAGGTATGCATGTACACGGGATGTGATTATCTATTGTGCTGTTGCAAACATAGATATATATAACAATGTAACCCAAGGTATCAAAAATTTGAACAGAATGATAACGAAAAATAACAAGTCTGTCAACAAGTACCACGAGCGTTCCTCATAGTAAGCGTGATTCAACCTCCTTGGAGTTGCGATGCTGCCAAAGATGAAGTGACTTTCCTTAGAACTTACGACGTTTACATTAATGCTAAAAGTAAGAAAAATGCCGCGGTGTAAGCTCTGCGAAGCCGGGGCGAGTCACTAGTAATTAATAATCAGCATGCAGTGCGAAGTCACCGACTCGGACAGATAATGTCAAATGACATTCAATATACCCACTTAAGTACCTAATTATCTAGTTATTAATAGAAGTGCTATTTTAATTTAACCTACTGATAAATGAGTAAATCCAGGAACGTCGAACTATGTAGGTACCTACCTACCTAACACTTATTGCTAACGGCGGTACAGTAGTCGCAGCGGAAGTATGTGGCTCGGAAGTTGTCTGCTAGTCGCTGCGCAATCTGCTATTTTTCAGGCGCATTCCCAATGTTTTAGGGGAGGACAACATTAATAATAATAATAATATATTCGGGACAATTCCACACCAATTACCTAGCCCCAAACTAGGATACCCTGTAATATGGGCACTAGATAACGGATAAACATACATAAATACGAATATCAACATCCATGACTCGGAAACAAACATTTCTGCTCATCACACAAATGATTGCACCTTGTAGGATTCGAAACTGCGACCGTTTGATTTCGTTCCTAGGGTTACTAGCCTCTAGACCAACCGGCCATAACTGCCTCGCTCACTCGCTTACCTTTTTCGCATATTCTTACTTTATGCTGTTTAATCCCCTCAGCAGTCCCTTAGTTCAGGAATTGTAGGAATTGTAGAGTAGTGGGGCTGCAAGATTTTTCCTAACAGGACCTCCCAAAAATTAAAGTAGATGAGATAGATTATAGAAAACAATGTAAACAATATATATTATTCCTAATATCATATATAACTGAGTAGAAACTGATAGGCATTATCATATGAGTCAGGTAGTTTTTGGTGACCCACACTTGAAAGGGTTATTTTTGTTTAACTTTAGACCCCTTATAATTTTAATTATGCCCAAAAACAAAAACAAACAAATTATTTATCATCATCATCATCATCCAATCAAGTGTAATGTATTGGGGTACATTTCGTATCGATTTCGAGATCTGGCAACTCTATTTTACTTACCTCGGCTGTGCAATTTTAAAACATAGTATGAGACACGATTCATTTTTTACAGGAGAGCGAAAAAACGACTTTGCTACTTTGAAGGCATGCCGTAACTAAACTATGACTGTTAACTTAACAGGGGTAGGGCCAAAACTTGCGGTATATCCTTGGCTTGAGAATGGATATATTATTTTTTGGTTTGCGTTAATAGTACACGTAATAAAGCACTTACTAATGAATAAATGGTTATATAAGCTTAGAACAGGCCTTATTTACAATTTGATAATATAGTAAGATGTGTTACTAGAGTTTTGATCTTGTTTCAATAAGTTACAATTTAAGGTGATAACTGTTTCGTATTCCTAGTAAGTGTAGTAAATGAGGTATTGTCTGGTTTCGATGAATGATAAATTCCTACGATAGCTATTTTATAAACCCAGCAAGAGTAAAGCTTCGAATAAATACAATTTTAATTTATTTTTGAATCACACTATATTTATTTATTAAGTAATGAGAAATTGCAATAAACAGTATTGACCCAAAATACTGAATTAAGAGTCACAGGAAATTCGACCACTAGTTACTAAATCTTGAAAATCATTGCTAGTTGGTAAACGAAGGCAAAACTCTCTTGTATTAAATCTCTTTTATGCCTCTAGGTGAATTTTTCAGTACAGGCAATGAATAAGGATTAAATTTCTTCATTAGGAAGTCAAGTTCCTAAGTTTCGGTTCCCATTTATGAATTTTACTTCAACCAGCGTATTTTGCAACTTCTTGTTCGTATATACTACAATCTACACATTTGTCTCCTTTCGGATACTTGACGGATATGTCCATGTTTTTTACTGTTTGTCGGTAAAATTCTTTGCAACACGCTGAATCTGGATTTTTGATCTTAAAATCCTTAAACATTTGCTCGAGCGTTAACATTCTAGGCAGATATTTGGCCAATGGAGCATTGCTTCGTCTATAATAGCAGGGTTAAAGCTCAAAATGTATTATTTCATAATATCTCTTACATACTTCTTTTTCTTCCCTTCCCTATTTTCTTTGACATCGCCATACAATTGCTTTCGCTTTATAGCACTGCTGAGTTCTGTTAAAACTGCATCAGTTTTATGGCCAATGGTATTCAAAAATAACGTTATTGTTTGGTAAGTAATAATACCTACTTTCATTTTTCGATAATTTTGGGTTAGGATTAGTTTCTGCTACTTTTCTTCTTTTAATCTGTTCAATTCTTGTACATTTGTTAAGAAAACTTTGACGCAGTTCATATGACATATTCCAATAATTATTCCAAATGCTTTTTCTATCATCTAAACAATTAACAATTTCTGTCACATTTTTCGCTTCCAGTTTCTTCTTTAAACGGACGTTTCATTTTGTTCCAGCTTATTTTGTTTGTTTTGTTTGTGGTCTTAACATGTGCTGTTTGTCTGAAAAGCTTCATCTTGCTCTCTAAATGTTTCAACTTGTTGGTGGTCCGTAAATATTACTGAACCTGAACCTACCCGATAGGTAGCGATATAAACTGATTTTGGTCCATCTGAAAGTAATGTTAAGATGGAAAGTAAAACAGGGTTATCAACAAACGCTGGTATCAGCTGTCAATTGAAATTGGCAGAGTCGTCATCGCTGTCACTTATGGAATAGGTGTTTTTATTAGCGATGAGTAAGTCTGTTAAGAAATAATCTGAAGAAATGTTGTATATTGTACTTTATACGCACTTTTGGTCGTGGAATAACACGTATGGGCTACTTTTAAATGAAATGACCACGCGGGCAAAGCCACGGGCACAGCTAGTTGCAACATAAAACTGTGTTCCAAAATATGTGTAAAAAACAATGACGATTAGTTTAAAATCATCGCACGCCAGTTTTGTCATAACATCAATTTTGTTGTCATAACAATTTCAATTTAAACTCAATAAACACTCTGTAATAATATTTATGGTTCAGCGTCTTTGTTCTTCATGGCATTAATCATCAATGAAGACATGTAGAACTGTTTATTAGCCATTTTTCACTACGTAGACAAATTGGACGGAGCCGAGATTTTAATAAAATAAACAACAAATTAAATTTGAAGTTAATTTTATTGGTCTTACTTTTGACCGTACAATTCAAGCGAAGATAAAATAATAACAATTTGTACTTAGTAACTTCCTTATATAACTTTTATAAATGCGTAGGCGATTTCTAGTATATTCTTCATTGTAATAAACAACTAAGTAGTTACATTTCTCATACTTTAACGAGAAAAACATCTAAGTACATAAATGCTTATTCAGCTATGCGCAATTAAATCAAAACAACATGTAGAGTACCTCTACTGCGCATTATTCATAGAAAAACAACATAAGTACAAAAAGTGCTTAATTGGTACTTTCACAATCTAAGGAAGTACCTACTTGTATGATTAAATATGTCGCAATTGGACTTCGGTAAACAACGGTGGGTTTGTGGTACATATAACTACGTAGTAATAATCTTTAGACAATATCAATACGTTTGCGCCGGTGGCTTAAGCCATACTGGAGTTTACGCGCGCAATTTAGTTTTGATATCACTATTTGAAAACCTAGTAAGTCACATTGTCAATTTCAAAACCTAGCAAGGGACATACCCTTACTATGTTTTCAAATGGTCGTTGTCCTATACTATGTTTTTAAATTGTTTATAATACATTGTTTGGTGGCGATGCGTACTTGCTAAGTTTAAGAAGAAGGAAAAAAACGATTGTGAGTGTTTTTTTGTAATTTGAACAATGCCATTCTATGAGGAAATACCTAGCAAGAGGCACAATGCAAAAACACGTTTTTTTCAAGAAATGACCCTTGCTAGGTTTCGAAATTGCACAGCCGAGTCCTGTAATGGCAGCAACTGTCATTACATTGATTACATTGATAGTGCCAACATTGTATGAAAGGGACAAGTTATAGTGAACGGTTTGTACCTACGCAATCGTTCACAGAGCCTAACTTCACAAACATATAGATTGGCTGCGACTACTGTATATGAATACCTAGCAAATATTATGTACGATAAGTACCTAGTACCAACCCTATCAATACCTACCACGAACTTTTATTATTCTTAAATCTAAACTAGTGGCTCTGTGAGCTGTAGACATCGCGCGTACAAACTTTTTGCAAACAATCTAGCGGTGCACAGTAGCGCCATCTAGTTACCTTATTTTAACATTAACATTAATAACCAAGGTGCTCCATCAATCCCTACCTAGTAGGTAAAGGGCTGATTCCACTGGTAGAAACTTAAAAGTGAGAAAGTTACTGCATTTTGAGGAGCTATTCTGCTCATCACGCCGAAGATCCTCATGAGAACTTCACCAAATTTTTATGAGACTACATTGAGACTAACTTAATTTTACTACTTTTCAAATGAAAAAGAGAAACATCGAAATCGGATTTAATATGGCGGAGATATTCAGTAGCCTCCTTTTTACCCTTTTTTGTACCCCCCCCCCCCGTACTTCCCCCAAAAAGAGCAATCAAAAATCCCCGACGAAAAATACTAAAAATTCGCTTAACCTGCATACCAAGTTTCGTCTAGATCGGTTGAGAAATGCGACCTGTAGAGGAAAACAGCCGGGAGAGGGATTGAGAAAAAGGGGGGGGGGGGCAATCGTTTCTTTCAAACGAATGGACCAATTTAGCTGCAATTCTTTATGTTTCAAAGCTGAGATAAACAAGATTGTTCTTAGCTATAATGGGGAGGGAAGGTGAGGGGGGGGGGGGGGGATGGGAGTGAGGATCATAGCTCGCAAATTAATGTACGATTTTGATGCGGTTTTTTATGTTTGCAAACTGATGTGATCGAGATTGTTCTTAGCGATATGTGGGGCGGGGAGAGTTGAGAAAAGGGGAGTGAGAATCGTATTTTCCAAACGAATGAACCAATTTAGCTGCGGTTTTTCATGTTTCAAAGCTGATGTGATCGAGATGCTGCTTAGCTATAATGGGGGGTGGGAAGTCGGGGGTTATATTCATTTTTAATTTGTGCTTGTATTCGTTTTAATATGGCCTGTGCTTTACACGGATTATTACCGAAATCCCTACCAGACCGTCCCCACCAGTGGGGATTTCAGGGAAAACCTAAAAAAGTTTTTCCAATACATTACCATTTCTTTTTTCTAGCTCGGTTAGTGACCCGCTTTATTTTGATTTTTATCAATGCGATCTTTTCACACTTCCGTTAAGTGGCTCGCTTTCGTGCTCTTGCAATCCTAGCACCCTTGTCCCTTACCCAAGTAAGTTGCCTACGCTTTTTTTTGTTTCATTATTTTGTTTATGAGAGCGATTCCAGCGCACTATCAAGCCGCTTACACGCTTACGCTTTTGTCGATATTTTGAGAGCGATGCATGCATTTATCAAGCCGCTTGCGCCTCTTTTTACCTTTACATAGGTAACTATTTTATTTTTGTTGCCGATACCAGCTCACTTTGTAAGTAGCTTATGCTGTTTTATGCTTATTATACTAACTAAGGTAATTAGTAATAATTACACATCCGATTATATTGAGCATACAGGCTGTCACGGCACTTTCTGCAGCCTCGGTTCCTTAGTCTGTTACTGTCTTTCGGTACAATTTAAAAAGTTTTGTTTTCTACATTTTTGACCTTGTATTTGTCTCGTGGCAAACATTTTCCAATCGTGAAAGGTTCTTTATACAGCGACTCTAATATGCCCAAAGAGTTCGTTTCTGCTCTAAATAAACAATATCGCCTTCTTTGATAAACAAATTGCTACGTCGCATTTAATCAAATCTTCGTTTGATTTGTTTGTTTAGTGCATTTTTCTTAGGCATTCTTTTGCGATAATCCATAATTGATGTAAATCAACATTACAGTCAACCTCAGGTAGTTTTCCGCTTAACCGATTCAATGCAGGTACTTCGTAACGTGTTCTCGTCGATAGATTTGGTCAATAGTTGTATTGGGGTACAACCAGTACCTAGGTACTTCCCTGAATTGTCGATGTTATATTGCAAAGCTCGCTCGTCCATTCTGACCGGTGGCTAACTTCACAGGATAGTAGTACAGCACTGTCACTATGTATTATTTGGCATAACTATTAGCTCTTCTAGCTTCTGTTGCAATAAAAAGAACTATCCAATGTATTTTCCTATGAATTAATAATTTCTGAAAAACAATATTTTATTCGCATCGTTTCTTAGGATTCGTCTACTCCGATACGACATGCTCTTCATGTAATATTCTGGTCAGGAGCTTCTCTATCGAAGTGCTGAAGGTATAAAATATTTTCATTAATTTTCCTTTTTCTCTTCAAAAAACTCTCATCAGGATCTCTCCTATATGTAATATTTTGTAATGTGTTTTCTTTCAAACTATCAGGATTTACATGTTTTTTTTTCTCTACTTCTTAATCTTGTTTTTAAGTGTCTTCTAATCATCTATTATTTCTTACATCTTCTATTTCTTCAATTTCACTTTGCGGTGGATTCCTACTGAATCATCAGTATCTAACTCAGTCTGAAGATCTGGATCGAATACTTTCGATTCAATGTTTATTTTTCTTTTAAAACAGCATTCAACCGTTCAAGGCTACTTCTACAGTGTTCGTAAAATTTATGAAGTCATCTATGAACACCAGGCAACAGTTATTTACAACGGACGGTAATGAAAACGCAGTTAGTATGCCGCTATTTGCAATGATAGTGGATATCTGTCTTTGACGGTTATTCTAATTTAAGAACAGCTGTTGTTCACACACACAGTCTACCACTTGAATCCCTTTTTTTCTAACCATTATAACGGGTGACGCATAAGGTGACGTTGATTCTTGAATAATATTGTTATTATAAAGTTTTGTCCCATAGCACGAACTTCTTCTCGCAATAGCTGACATCCGATATGGTTATAACTTATATACAACAGGTTCGTTCATTGTGGTCCGAATAAGCATAACAGCGGATTTGATCTGACGAATGTTTTTGTTAGAAGGAATAAGACTGGAATAGTTGTATAACATATCTCGAAGCTTTTTTAAAGTATTGTTCAGAGCTTGACTCACAGTCTCAGCTCTATTTATCAAGTTGGCTAAATTATAAACAATTTCTTGATCTTGAGATTGGAGCAAAGATCACATTCTTGTTGAACCTATCGTCTTGAGTAGGTAGTAACAAACTTGTGTTTAGTAACTATTGTTGGTACTTATTACGTCTATTCCATGTATTAGCGTCGTACGAGTACCTAATTTTTGTGTCTTGAACAATGTAAAAATCTGTTCTGTTTCCAACACAACATTTTCAAATTGAAGTTTCAAATATTTATTTTCTCATTATAAATCAAAGTCCACAGATATGTATTTACTTAGACATTTCCTTCGTTATTGGTATTAACAATTGAAGTGGCAATGGGCAGGCCATATAGTTCGCAGAACCGACAACCGCTGGGGAATAAAGGTTCTCGAATTGCGACAAGCAAGCGAAGCGTTTGGGGAGACCACCATACGATGGACCAACGACATTGTAGCCATCACATGAAGTCGGTGGATGAAGGTGGCACAAGATCGTTCATCATGGTGCTCTTTGGGGGAGGTCAATGTTCAGCAGTGGACTACTAAAGGCTGACATAAAAACTGTGTGAGCCATGTCGGACAGAGGCCCTTCGGGCGGCTTGACAAACTTTGACACCAGACGCCCAGCATTACCTCATACGATAAACAAACAAACAGTGTGAGAAAACCTTCCGTGGATTTAGGAGAAATTTTGATCAAAATTTAAAGATTTTGAAAAAAAAACAGTGTGCAAGAAAAATGATAATATTAACAAAAAATGAGCGTTCTTTTTCCTTTGATGGACCAAAAGTATATATGAGATTAATATTAGTTAGAGTAGGTACTAAAAAAGTTCAATAATATTGGAAGGTTATTCCCATTTGAGTACAAAATAATTGCAGAAATTCAAAGTGTGACAAATAAACATAGTAGAAAACACTGATCACTATTAAGGAGACCGACCAGCTATATTTTTGTCTAACTTATTGTAGTTAGACAGGAAGAGAGCTGGTCGGTCGGGAATTAATGATTTTCATTATAGGCGTATTTTTGCAACGTGTTCGCCGTGACACCGCGTTCTTATGTTGACACGCACTATTTTAGACTAATAATAAATAAGTTTGAAACTAATAAGTTTGTTAAATTATTTACTACCCCTTCTGTCATCAGAAGTGGGATTGGTAAAACTCACCCCCACCATGAACAATAAACAAGTAAAAAATAAAATTATGAACAGTAAAAAAGTGAATAATATAAATAGACAGAACAGTGAACAATCAGTGCATAATAACCAAAGCATGTGCCGGAAACTATGATTGGAATTAGAAGTGAATATACATATATAGCAAAGCTATAGCTTTGCCTATTTTTGACCCGAGTGTTGGATCAAACGAGGCTTGTGAATGGACTGAAGAAGTAGATAATTTGGACTTGAAAAATAAATGGGATGACATCGAGACCATCGCAAGATGTGTGCCGTTTTTAGCCGGGCCCGCACAAGATTTGTATAAAGAATGGACACCTTTAGAAAGGGCTTGGCCTGTTTTAAAAGAAGATCTCCATACTACATTTCCAAAGTGCCGGGATTTGCACCGAGATTTTAAAATTGCCGCGAATATGACAAGTGATCAATACTCTACTGTTTCTATTTACGCAGCCAAGAATCATAGAGTACTGAAGCAATTGAGACTACAATTTCGTGAAAGTGAAATATTGGAATTAATAACGGGAGGCATAAGTGAGCCTCATGCAAAATCTGTAGCAAGTAGCGCAATACAGTAGACAATAATAGGCTTATATCAGAAATTAGCTCGTTACATTCCAATGTCCTTGAACTCTGTTAAACATACTTTACCTACTTGTAATGGCACCAGTACGAATACATGGCGATATACATCAAATATGCCATCTACATCAAAAAGACCGAAGCTTATGAAGAGATGTCACCGTTGTAATCGTGTTGGACATTTCCAGCGCAATTGTCGAACTAGCATACACAACTTGCCTACCGACGTTCCAGTTATGCACGAAGTCAACACGCCATCCACAAACAAGCAAATTCTGCAAGATAAGCAGTGTAGGTACTTTCTGTTCTAAAAAAGGACAATCTGCTGACGAATGTTGGACGTAATAGAGAGTCGGCGGTAACAAAGAATAAAGAAGTCAACAGCAGTGGTGAGGTATTGAGGTATGTAGACCGCTGTTATTATTAATACAAAAAAATAATATACCTATTGTCCTAATTGATAGCGGAGCGTCATGGCCTATGGTGAGATGCTCTATGGCGTGAGAGTACATCGCCAACCTTCCATAGTAAATTACAATTGTTTCATTAATATCAAGTTCAAAGTCATCAGCAAAAAGGACACATTTATGAGACTTTATATTGGGCAGGTTATTTATGCTGCATAAAAGGAATAAAAGTGGTCCCAATACGCTACCTTGTAGTACGCCAAATTTGTTATGTTCATAATTAGATTTAAAACTACTCATCACGTTATTGTTATTAATTTTATTCATTTCAACACACTGCTTTCTATCGTGTTATCTGTTTTCATAGCTCTCTATCCAATCGTAAGCAATCGCTCGAATTCCATATAACTCCAGGTTTTTGAGTAAAATTGTGTTGCAAATAAAATCAAAGGCCTTACTCATGTCGAAGTAAATAACTGACAGTGGAGTTTTTTCATTTATATATTCTGTAATACTTTTAAGCAAGAGGAAACTAGCTAGAGTGGTTGATTTATGTTTTTGGAAACCGTTTTGTTCGTTCTGTTTTAATGATGTTGTGTTTCAATATAAAACTGTATAGCCTGTGATGCATGGCTTTTTCAAATATTTTAGATAGAATTGGTATTAACGTAATAGGTCTGTAGTTATTTATATTTAATTTATCATCTTTTTTGTACAAAGTATTACAATTGAAAGCTTTAAAGCATCAGGAAAACTTCCTTGCTCAAAGGATAAATGAATGAGGTGACTAATAGTTCCAGAACATTCATCACTACAAAGTTTTAGTATATTTGTTGTTATTTCATCGTTATCCACGGATTTGGTACAATTGAGGGAGTTTATATTTTTTTTTACCTTGTTAGGTTTCAAGAAAATGCTTGAAGTATTTTTATCAATTGTTCTATTACAAGGAGCAATATTTTATTAGTATTGATTGTGTTTATAAAGTTGTTATTAAGTATATTTGCTATTTCTGTTGGGTCTTAAATATATCTGTCATTGTCATATATTAAAACTTTCTTTACTTTTTATTATATCCCATGTAGCTTTAAATTTATTGTTTGATTTATATATAATATGCTTATTATGGTTTTTTTTGGCGCATAGTTTTTTTTTTGAGACAGTTTGCATATTTTCTGTAAGCACTTTTTGTAGTAACATTTTTATTTTTATAGTAATCATATCTCAATCTTCTAGCACATGTTATTTTTACACCTTTTGTGATCCATTTGAGTCTTTTAGCATTATTTGTGGATCGTACCCTAACAATGGAAAGCACAATTTATATAAAAGGGTAAAAGAGTCATGAAACATTGCGAATGCTGTATTTAAGTCTGTACTTAGTCTGTCTTTGGTTCATAGACTTCATTAAATGATAGACTTTTGAGGTAATTTCGAAATTTTTCAGTATTGTCTTGTCCATAGTCTAGTATCTCTTTATAAAATAATTTAGGACGAACTTTGACTTAATTTGTCAAAAAACTTAATGTTTGTCCCGAATGGTCTGATATACCAGTATTGTACACTTTAGCAATAGCTTCTGAGATATTGCTGACTATAATATCAAGACATGCCTTCATTCTAGTTGGTTCATTAATATATATGTTAAATTTGTTATCTATACTTTCTGCAATTTCTTTAAATTCTCTTGTAGTTTTGTCGTTTTTCAGTAGGTCAATATTAATATCGCCAGCAATAACAATGTTTTTAGTAGTTTTTTTATGTTGTTTATTTAGTACGGTTTGTAATTTTTCCATAAATAAGTTTGTTTTTGAAGTAGATGTACGGTATATACAGATTACGATATTTTTATATGCTAATAACTCTACTCCACAATATTCAAAATTATGTTCAACCGAGAGTTCGTTAAGAAATGTCAATTCTTTGAATTCAATCTAATTTTTGAGAAGAATACAAACTTCTCCACGTTTTTTATGTTTCCTTTAGAGTTTTGTGGCTAGCTTATAGCCTTTAAGCTTTATATTATTCTCATCTCCAGATTTAACAAATGTGCGCGTCGGGATCTCGCGGCGTGAACTCCTGAGGAAGAGCGTCGGATACGCTCGAAACCTAGGTCGATGTTTTCGACTATATACACGTGAGTCATAGCCGGTAGAGATATTTTAAATTAACAAATGTCTCTGATATACATATTACATCAAGTGTTTTAAACTTTCAGCGAAATCTAAGATATTAGCTTGTAGTAAATCTAGCTTACATAGTAGCCCTGCAATGTTTTAGTGTAAAATATTCAACACTGATTCACCTTCATTGAGGGGGACGAAAATTTTTTTCCTGTTCGTTTTTCTTTGGTGTATTGTTTGTTATTTGCTGAAAATAGAAGGGTATTTTTCCTGGTTTTAGGTAGTGTAGTAGTGACGCTACTTCACACTAGTTGGCGCAATCCACATCGCCAATTTTTGCAACATACGAGTGTAAAGGATACTACTCCACGTTAGATGGCGCTAATCTTAGTTTCTTGTTTCTGGTGGATTTCTAGAAAGGCATGTAGTCCTAGTACCTATCTTGTTTCAATCAGATTTTCATTAACACTATCAGTGGTGCGTTACAGTTGATATTGCTATGAAAATCTGTTTGCAACAAGTCATATTGGCTTCTATAATTGCCCTGCTGTAATGTATTGATATCTAGAGATAAGGACAAGACTAGAAGAAGTATAATATTCATACAGTCGCTGGAAGGTGACTTTAAAGAGTATACAAATACTACGTGGTGACTTTCCGTATATAAAAAGTTACTTTATGAAGGTGGCGCTGTCACCAGCGTGGTATAAATAGAGAAACTGCGCGCTGTGGCTCTGTCTGGCACTACCACAAACTAAATAGAGATAAAGAGGCACTACTTAGTATCACTAACACAGAGTAATATACGGCGTAATTATCTGTTATTGGCAAACGGATAGTTCCCATTACACAAACAGGACCTGACCAAAAACAAATATCCTCGTCGGACGGAGCAACCAATGGATAAAATAGATATGGCCGATGAAGAAGTCAACTGAAGCTTATAATGTTTTTACTCAATTATGCACTGCTCCAGCGAATGAGTCTCGTAACGTAGTTAAGGATAGAAACAAGATCAGTTTATGTATCTATGTGTTTATGTTTTCTGAATTTTTAGCAGTCGGAGGCATCATGCATTTCATTTCTCCTTTGAACGGAATCAGCTAGAACCTGGTGATCTAACCTTCATCCGGGCCTCCCAATATGTTCGCAGTCGGTTTTATTTATAATTCTTTATTTGAATAATTTATTTTTGGTTTAAACTTTTTAGTTTCCCGTATATATTTTTAGTTTCCCGTATATATTTTTTGAACGGTCTCTTCAGTTTGACACCTAACTGGTCATTTTTGGTCATTTTTGTCTCGTTGGAAATACAATACGGCAGTTGTCCACCATATTAATTTTCGTGACACTTCATCCTTCCAGTCGCTTGTTACGCGTGCGCACGCGCAGTATGCGCTTGGACGTGCGCGTGGTAGCTTTTTCACGCGCAAAAAAGGTAGTAGTGAACTTCACTTATGTTACTCTCGTTATTAAGACGAAACCGACGATACGCCTTTTATCAAAATCCATCAAGCCTTTTAGGCTGTAGGCCCGCCAAAGGAACATGCAAACAAACATACATACAGCCCAAACACATAGCCCGCCGCAGTCTGCTAATAATGGAAATGGTTGTAAGTACTAATTGTTCGAAAGGTAGTCAAATTCAGATCATTCCGTATAGATCCAGTAGACTGTGACACATACCGGGGCAATGATATCCATTCTATATAATAATTATTATTATTTAGAAGCGAAAGTAACTGCCTATCTGTCTGTCTGTTTGTTACGTATCACGACTAAACGGCTGAATCCATCTGATGAAATTTATTATGGAGATAGTTAGAACCCATTTTGTATCGCGATAAACTCTCCGCGCGGTCGAAGTCGCGGGCAAAACGGGGGTGATTGAACTAATGTCCCGGTTTATATTTTTATCTCACTTTGTTTTTAACAAATAAACAAGAAAATGAGAAAGCCATCAGTATCAGTTTTTATTAACATCATAAGCGAGATACGCGTATCCGTCGGGGAGGCAGCGCGTGCGCGCCACGTGCGCGTAGAACGCGGCGGACAGGCGCGGCGTGCGCGCGCGCACGGGAGACGAGTAGTCCACTTCGAACAGTCCGAACCGCTCTCTGAAACAGTAATTATACTTAACTACTTCCAATAGCGTACTTGTCAGTAAATGAAACAAGAGCTTTACAAAATAGCATGGTACAAAAATCGTCTTCATATGTATTAAATAATTAAAAAAAAACTACTGATCCAATTTTGATACAATTTATGTGAGACCAATTATGGATTATGGAGGTTTCATATAAATTGAGACCTGCAGTACTCCTTTTCAAAATCGTTCCACAAGTGATGGTACTATTATTAATTCTGTGTTGACGGAGAAGGTGAAAATAATTACATAAGTTAATTAAAAAACCTCTTATAAAGGTTTTTATTCAGTAGACAGGACATGGTGAAACTTATTCAGTAGACAGGACATGGTGAAACTTATTCAGTAGACAGGACATGGTGAAACTTATTCAGTAGACAGGACATGGTGATACTTAGAACGGGCTATCAAAACTAAATGCTTTTGCAACATTTCGTGTCTATGGACCCAACTCTGAGTGCAGCAACCATTTCATGGTAAAACTTAAAACTAGCTATCATAATAAAATGCGTACCCAAAATTTCGTGTCTGGGCTGTTGACCGATGAGTTCCTTTATCTGGAGACCATGATAGGATAAAATTTAAAACCAGCTGACATATATAGATAGATAGATTAACCAAAGTGTAGGGAGACCCCCCACACGATGGACCGACGATATTGTAGCTATCGCAGGAAGTCGATGGATGGAGGTGGCACAAGATCGCTCGTTATGGCGCTCTTTGGGGGAGGCCTATGTTCAGCAGTGGACTTCTAAAGGCTGACATGATGATGATGATGATGATGATAATGATAATTATATATATATATATTTATATACATAGTATATATATATAATATATATATATAATTATTATTATCATCATCATCATCATGTGTATTGTTTGTACTATTTTATTATGTATTACTATTATGTATAGAATTATATATATATATATATATATATATATATATACATAATAAAATAGTACAAACAATACACATAACTCCAACAATACAATAACAATAATTAATTTCCTATTGGCAATTATAAAAGTGAAAATAATAAAAAGCCAATAATAAATAATAATAAAAAGTATGTGGTGTTTGTAGAATATTAAATATGAAAATCATTTCAAATTATATGTCATTTATATAAAACGCTTGCATTATATTTCTAAACGACATATCAATATTGGTATTTCAGTGCTTCCTCTGCTCTTCCACCAGATATTTTTAATCGACTTCTCAAAAGGAGACGGTTATAATTATGTTTGATAGTATGTATGTTTTGTTTATATATGTACACCGATTTCTCCGTCAATTGCGGACTTATTTGTTTCTTTTTTGAAATGTTATGTGTACCTTTTCAAAAAATATACTCTCCAGGTGGTCCCATATAAATTGTGTCAAAATTGGATCTGTAGAATACGAGATTGTTTCGAGAATAAATAGTTGTTATATTAAATCCATTTGAATTTGTTTTTTTATTGCCTCAAATCTCGAAGGTTTCTGAACTGATTTGAATGGTTGTTATTTTATTCAAAAGGGTAGACTTTCATTGTAGTCTCATATAAACTTCATCAAAATTGGTTCAGTAGTTTATTTTTTTAGTTACTAGGTAGCAGTTAATCCACTTGAATATTTTTGGTACCATGGTTTTTGGTACAGGACTTGTTTAAGTTTAAGCCTAAACTTTATATTTGTTAATATAAATATTTCACCATTTGACTAAAAACACTGCGCAGTGTTCGTGACGTACTGCTTACTGCACAGCTTACATCTTTGCACAGCAGTGACGTCAAAATATGGTCGCCATTACAGCTATGGTCATTTCAGCTTAAGCGCAATTCAATTAAACAACTCTCAAAAGTGCATAAATATAATGTTTTTTGTTTGATTTCTTCATAAATAATGTTTTTATTGCTAAAAATTGAAGATTAAACTGACCGATATAGGGTTCAGACCCTGTCGGTCAGTTTACGCAAATTAGTCAAGTACATAAGTATACTATTTTTTTATGCCTTAATACCTCTAGGGTTTCTGAACCTATAAGCATAATTCCTTTTTTATTTTAAGAGCATGTCCTCCAGTGGGATCCGAAAAAAAACATGAAAATTTTAATAAAACGTTTTTTTTTACTAAATCTTGTGCGCAACGAGGTAAGATTAAGGTCACGAATTGACGGTCAACTCGTGGTACTTTTTTTTTCTCAAAATCTGTGGTTGTAAAGCGCGTTACTCACGAGTAGCCCCTCATCCATTCAAAGTTATCAAGCAAGCTCCAGTACGCGTATCCCTGCACTCTGCAGCCGTCGCGGATGGCCGCCAGTAGAGCCGTCAGGTACGCCGATATGTACTGCACACGCTTGGGGTCGTTTGTACCCCCTTCCAAGGAGACCCCGTTCTCGGTCACCACTATGAGGGGGTTGTTGTAGGTGGTACGGATCCAGTTGAGCGCTTTGCGGAAACCCCATGGGACAATCTGGAACAAGTTTTATGGCAAGAAAGTTCGGAATGTGGTCAAAAAACATCAAATTCATAATATCATGCGTATTGAGGTGCGGTGGCAGGAGTTAGATTCCTACTGCTAAGGAATCAAATTCCTGCCACTTTCTTTGTAATCTGATAAGTACAATCTAGATTCTATCTAGAGATCTAGATTAGATCTTCTAGATATGCTTGCCCAATCTTCGTCATCGCTCACCATCAGGAGATGGTGATCCGACAAGAATCAACCTTTTTATTGCCGCTACGCGCATTCGTAACCGCCATGTTGAATTAGTCAAATGTTTCGACCAGTGCAGTGTGGGCCCGGAAATTCACGTTCCATGAGTGGCGATCGGCACACAAATTAATTGTTTTCCTATCATTTCAAAAGCTAGTGGAACTTGAAGGATTAAGGTAATTGCTGATTAACTATATTTTCCACCGACTTAAAGAGCTAGTGGAACTTGAAGGATTAAGGTAATTGCTGATTAACTATATTTTCCACCGACTTCAAGAGCTAGTGGAACTTGAAGGATTAAGGTAATTGCTGATTAACTATATTTTCCACCGACTTCAAGAGCTAGTGGAACTTGAAGGATTAAGGTAATTGCTGATTAATTATATTTTCCACCGACTTCAAGAGCTAGTGGAACTTGAAGGATTAAGGTAATTACTGATTAACTATATTTTCCACCTACTTCAAGAGCTAGTGGAACTTGAAGGATTACGGTAATTGCTGATTAACTATATTTTCCACCGACTTCAAGAGCTAGTGGAACTTGAAGGATTAAGGTAATTGCTGATTAACTATATTTTCCACCGACTTCAAGAGCTAGTGGAACTTGAAGGATTAAGGTAATTGCTGATTAATTATAATTTCCACCGACTTCAAGAGCTAGTGGAACTTGAAGGATTAAGGTAATTACTGATTAACTATATTTTCCACCTACTTCAAGAGGTTCTCAATTCGACCCGTATGTTTTTTTTTTGTATGTATGTTACGTGATATCACCAGCAATTGTAAATCGATTTCAAAAAAATATTATTTTTATGTCTCAGGGGTAGTCCAATTTAAATTTCATGAAAATATTCCACCTCCACCCACCCACCCCACCACCCCATTTTCCTTCCACCCTTAGGTGCAAAATTAGGGGATGACTTAATTTTATTAACTTTCACCCACTTTATGACGCGATATCTCCGTCAAATGCGGGTCGATTTTGAAGTTTTTTTTTTGCTTTAGGTATGTTCCCATGTATATAATGAAGGTGTATGTATATAATGAAGGTGTATGTATATAATGAAGGTGTATGTATATAATGAAGGTGTATGTATATAATGAAGGTGTATGTATATAATGAAGGTGCATGTATATAATGAAGGTGTATGTATATGTTGAAAACCTACCTGATGAAGACCTTCGGAGATACAAAGGAACTCCTCAATGGATAACAACAAGTTATTTGCGATATCTGTAATTGCGTGTACACGTATTGTCCGCGCCACTCAAAATAGGGAAATAAAATAAACTATAAAAACAAGTAAAAACTACTTTAAAATGAATAAAATAATCTCTGTGCCGTTGATTTTGTTATATATAAGAAAATTGCGCACCGACTTCCTTAACTGTTACCCACATAAGATCATTTTATTCATTTAGAAGTCAATTTAACTTTTAAGTTTATTTTATCTGTAGTGGGTACAAGTTCTGTAGTTCTGTAAGTCAAAATGAATCAAAAAATTTACCATCGAGATATTCTAGAGATGGTAGTTCTTCCTTGGAGTAAAGCGGAGCACTTTGGTAACTTATTACAGAAATAAGCGAAATAATACGTCAAACCTCGGAATGTGAGATAATTACCTGGAAACGTGTATATATCTCAAAAAGTACAAACTGCAGCGGGATGGTGCTGCAACTAAAATGGTTCAGGGTCCTTGGTTTTTTCAGGATCTGATAAAAAATATGGCCACCAAGCAAAAAAAAACGCCATATAAAATAGATAGTTCCCGTACCACAGCCCGTACATTTGCATAGAAAAACCAATGAACCATTAGAAAAAAAAGGAAAGTCTAAAATGAAATGCATTATCAGAAAAACAATTGAATGTTGGGAGAAGTGACAAGTGTCATAGTGACAGTTTGTAGGGAAAAGGTGGGGAAGAGTGGGGGGAAGTGGGGCAAGATTTGTATAAAGGCGGGAGAAGTTTGTGGGTTGCGTGGAGGAAGGGTGGGGTACTTAGTTTATCTCAGATAAACATTTAAATACCTTGAGTTTTTTAAATTACACCAAAATAATTGATAACATCTATAGTCTTTTTTACTAATTAGGTACGCGCTTGCGTGATCTGGGGAGTGTAAGGGAGCACAATCACCATCTTAGTGCTCCAAGCTAAACTCACCCGCGAGGCTCTGGCGACCGAAAAATGGCAGTATATCCTTTCACAAAACTGCGCAGCTATATGGCACAGACCAGTGACGGGCAGCAGCGTTACTGGTGCGAGGAGGTACGCCCTGCGATCGCCAACCCGCCTGCCCAGCGTGGCAATTACGGGCATTTCCTCCAAATGATAGACACCACTAAAAAACCCCCCTAGTTCCCGGCAGCTCTGCTTTTCCTGACCAAGATGGCGGAAACGGCAGGGCGCCCCCGCCCTGCCAAAATGAATGTGCTAAGAATCCCCGGGTTACAGAAGGCCATTAACAATGACTGAACTTGGCTAGGTTTAAAGGACGGTTTGATAAATACATGGCACAGCTGGGATTAGAATTGGAGAACATCAGGTGGTACATTTTAGGAATGTGTGAAATCCGGAGAGTGGGAAAGGACACCATTGCTCTGAAATCGGGCCATCTGATGTACTTCAGAGAGAAAAACCATCAAACCCAAGGCGGCGTTGGGTTCTTCGTTCATAAAGTCCTCGCTAACAACGTTGAAGAAGTCTGTAGTGAATCAACCAGTGTAGCGTACCTCATTGTTAATCTCACCAAGAGATATACTCTCAAGGTGATACAGGTCTACGCATCGAGTTCGTCGCATTCCGACGATGAGGTTAAAGATGAACGATGACATGTCCAAGGCCTTTCATACCACCAGGAGGGCTCACTTCAACGTTGTTATGGGGGACTTCAACGCTAGAGTGGAAGTACAGGACAGCAACGAATCGAGGATGGGACCACATGAGTTTGGCAGCAGAAATACCAGAGGACAAAAGCTTGTTAACTTTCTGGAGTGGGAAGGGCTCTTCTGAATGAGTTATTTCTTTATGAAGCAGCGCCAGAGAAAGTGGACATGGCGAAGCCCGGATGGTGTTACTAAAAATGAGATCGACTTTATCACGACGGACAAAAAGCATATATTCAGAGATATCTCTGTAATCAACAGGTTCAATACCGGAAGTGATCACCAAATGGAAGTAATATCGGAATATCGACTTGAGCTACAAATAAATAAAGGTAAAGTTCACGCTCCGACCGAATCAGCTGCAAACCATAGTTGGTTCCGAACAATTCCGTAAATCAGGAGAAACGATTCCCTGCCGTGGAAACCACAAAGGACGTTAACAAGGGACTTAACACGGTGGTGAAAGTTCTCACGGAAGAGGCCCAAAAATTCTGTAGTCTGTAGCGTAAGGGCCAGAAATCCAAGCTCTCAGATAGACTCTCCGGTTAATGGCACAAAGACGGGAAAGTGCTAAGCCTCTTTGGCAGAGAAGATGACTCTCAATAAGAAAATCTCTTGACCTTCGGTGCTCCAATACTCACCTAATACATAAGTCATTTGAGCAGAACTGAGGGTCCAAGGTTTCGTGAAGCAACTTGGGCGGAGTCATCTGACAAATCTGAAAACAGCTGATGGCAAAACCGCTTTGTCATAACCGGATATTCTCGCGGAGATCGAGGATTTCTATGGCCGATTATATGCTCCACATGCTCCTTCACTGGAAATTCCCAGTGAGGATTCAAGAGACACACTGACCTGCCACTACACCGATGAGCTGCCAAATATCAGCCTGAACGAGGTGGAGATGGCCTTTAGACAATTTTAAAACAGAAAAGCCCCTGGTGAAGACGGTATTATCTCCGAGCTCTTAAAGGCAGAGGTACTCCTGTCCTCAGAGAGCTCCAGGATTTATTTAATTCCATCACCAACTGTGGGAGAACTCCAGAGGCATGCAACAGGATTGTGATAGGACTATTCTTCCACAAAGGAGATAAAATATTGCTCAAGAATTATAGGTCCATCTCACTCCTGAGTCACGTCTATAAGTTGTTCTCAAGAGCCATCACCAATCGTTTCGCGCATAGATTTTACGATTTCTAGCCTCCCGAGCAGGCAGGGTTTTGCGGAGGATATGGTACCGTAGACTACATTTACACAGTGCGCCAGATTATACAGAAGTCAGAAGAATATAATCGGCTGCTGTATCTGGCTTTTGTGGACTACGAGAAGGCCTTTTACTCCATCGAAACCTGGTCTGTTCTGGACTCTTTGCAGCGATTTGCAGCAAGTGAAAAGGCAGTATATTCAAATGTTGAGATGCTTTTATGTCGCTGCTATGATGTCTATCCGAGTCCAGGACCGGATAAACAATCTGGACAAACTGAACAAATACAATTGCTTAGGGGAGTACGACAGGGGGATATCATATACCCGAAACTATTTACCAACGCAATGGAGGATATGTTCAAGATATTGGACTCGAATGGAATGGGCACCAACTTAAACGGCGATTACATCTCACACTTGAGATTCGCAGACGATATTGTCCTTACGGTGGAGTCGATGCAGGAGTTGCAACAAATGCTGACTGAATGCAGATGCCTCCCGATGTATTGGCCTTTGCATGAACATTGACAAAACAAAATTGATGATAAATCAACATATTACACCGGAACCAATAGTCGTTAGTGGCATGCCTCTCGAATTTGTGCAGTTGTTTTGTGTGTCTACCTAGAACAAATTCTTATATTGGGCAAAAACACTCTTTTCTCAAAAGCACTCTTCTCTGACAACAACTTGACCTCAGACTTCTCATATACCTCAGAACAGATCAAAGAGCAAGAACCTAGCTTTTTGCGGAATGAAGTGCGTGCTGCCATTCGACATCTGAAGTACCATAGAGCAATGGGAGTTGATGAAATCCCAATTGAAGTGTTGAAAGCCATGAGAGAGTATGGAGTTGACGTTATGTACTCAATCTGTTGCCAGATATAGGACAGATATGGGAAACAGGAATATGGCCAGATGACTGGTCCCATTCCGTCTTTATGCCCCTACATAAGACGAAGGTTCTACGAATAAATGCAACTATTTCAGACTAATCTCCCTTATAGCGCTTGCAAGTAAAGCGATGCTTCACATTCTGAATACAAGATTGCAGGCTCATCTCGCACGGCAAATTGCGCCTGAGCAGGCAAGTTTTGTAAAGGGAAGGGGCACTCAGAAGCAGATTTTAATAATTGAGAAAGCTAGAGAATTCAACACACCTCTATTCATTTGCTTTGTGGATTACCACAAGGCATTTGACACAGTCATATGGGATCGTCTCGTCTCTGAAAGATACTATCAGAAATGGGCATACCATTCCATCTTATATTTCTGACAAAGCGATTGTATAAGGATGGTTCAGCCATGGTACGTGTGGATCATACTCTCTCAGATAAGTTTAAAACTGAGTCTGGATTCCGACAGGGATGTCTTCTGTCTCCACTATTATTCAACACTTATACGGAATACATAATGCGGATTGTCCTAGAAAAAAGGAATGAAAGTGTGTCGATGGGGGGTCGGTTGATCAATAATCTCAGATATGCTGATGATACTACACTTCTTGCACACACTAAAGAAGATATGGCAGACATCTTGACTTGTTTGGAAACAACCAGTCTCCAATTTGGCCTTGCCATTAATAAAGACAAGACAAAAGTGATGGTAGTAGACCGGGCTGAACAATACGGAACGAACTTACTGAGTGTGGCCAATTGCGAAGTGGTGCAAAGCTTCATCTGCCTTGGCTCTGCTATCTCCAGTACCGGAGGCTGTGGGAATGAAATTAAACGCCGGTGTCCAATAACTAGATCTGCTGTGGAAAGGTTAGGAAAGATGTCGAAGGACAGAAGAATAACCAAGAAAACAAAGGTTTGACTAATGAAATGTCTAGTCTTCCCTATCTTCCTCTACGGAGCTAAGACCTGGTCGCTGAGATTGCAAGATCGCCGAAAAATTTATGCTCTGGAGATGTGGTGTTGGAGACGCCTCCTTAAAATTCCGTGGACGGCATTCCGTACCAACAACTCGAACTTACACAGACAGACTTTTGTCGTTTGTTCAGCTGTGAATTTTGAAGTTCTTTGGCGACTTCTCCAGAAATGAAGATTCAATTGAGATACTAGTGATCCAAGGCCAGATGGAAGGGAAAATATCACGCGGCGATCACCTACTCGCTGGACGGATATCATCAGGACGGCAACGTATTCCACAATGATCCAATGTACTCGCAATGCTGACAATCGCCAGAAGTGGAGAATAATTGCAAGAGCGGCAACCCTCGCCAAGGAGAGCAATAATGAATAAGACCTCCCATGTGTACACTATCCATTGAATATGTAATAACTACAAGAAAACATAAACAAGTAAAATTATTATAAAAATACGCTTCCGTCCACTTGGCTCCCCTGACATAGATCCCATGGGGGATTCATTTGGATTTTTGTCCACATGGATCCCCTGGGGGATTCGTTTGGATACCCGACTGCTAACAAAATTATTGAATACGAGCTGACGGTCCGCAAAAATAATCACAATAATATTATGAAGGCGAAAGTTTGTATGTATATAAGGGTGTGTATGTGTGTGTATGTTTGTTACTTCTTCACGTTTAAACAGCTGAACGGATTTGGATGTTCTTTTTTACGGAGCTATCTTATATCCCGGATTAACACATATGCTACTTTTTATCCCGGAAACATGCGTGGTTCTTGAGGGACGCGGATGAAACCACGGGGCGCAGCTAGTATTAATAAAATTGTAATGTTTCTTATTTACTTGCATATTTAACTTTACTTTATTAGTTCAACTGCAACATTATTTACATTAACTTGAATAATCTAAAATTTAAAATTTTGTATGAAGCTTATATATATCTATCTATATACTTATAATAAAACTGTAACGGGTCCAATTCTGTACATTGAAGATATTTTGAAAATTTTATTTGGAACGTACTCTTGATTCGATACTGAAGCCAAAACTGTATTTTTTTTCTTTTTTGTCTGTCTGTCTGTCTGTCTGTCTGTCTGTATGTCTGTCTGTCTGTCTGTCTGTCTGTCTGTCTGTACCTTGGCAGTGCACCACGCCGAAAATACTCAACGAATTAAAATGAAATTTGGTATGATTTAAGTTCATACTTCGAGGTAGGATATTGGATACCAATATTACATGGCCAATAATACGAAGCCAACCTTAGACAAAGCTACTTCTTGATGCCTCGTTTGTGTAGGCGAGTGTCGAGAAGAAAAAAAACTGTCACAGAACCGAATCGCCCAACCCCGACTCCACGTGGTCTTGTCTGCCCTACACTAGAGTGTTTTTAAAAAGCCGGAGGCGTGGAGGGAGTGCAGCCCCCGTCCACTGTAACAAAGTGCAGGTACTAGGGTGAGCTGGTGCGGTGGAGGCTGGTCACCGAAGGCGACCAAGACGCTGAAGCGGCGGAGGCGAGCGTTGGTGCCTGTGCTTTGTTACGCAAGGGCGGAGGGGCAGCACTTCCCGCAGCGCCGGAGCAATCGCGATTCATAATCTGTAGTAAAAGGATACTGGAACATGCAAACGAGGCTTTGACTATGACATTTCTATATTTTAATCTGTGATGTACACGTAATATTGGCTGTACATTATCGCCCGTACAAAAAGTGTCCGGCCCGTATCACACAGCCAATAATGCACACCCTGTTATTACATGTACATATTTTGGCTTCGTAATCCTAGCTGCGTATTATCGCCTGTACAAAATCAGCACGGGGTGATATTACACGGCCAATAATACGCAACCAAATAATGTACACCCTGATATTACGACGCCAATCCACGTAATATTGGTCGCGTATTATTGGCTGTACATTATTTGGTCGCGTAATACTGGCCGTGTAATATAGGGACTATATGTAAGTGTAGAATGTGGTGATTTGTTCGCGTCTATCTGATCAGATTCTTGGGTAGCTCCGTGACTTACTCTCAACCACGTCGAATTACTCTTAGGCCAGTCCGATCTCTGTGTCAGTTGAGCACCAACATCGTTCTCGAACGACGGCTGCAAGTCGACCTTCCCGCTGCCCTCCGTCACCATGCGAGTGGTGTAGTGGTTCACACCCATGAAGTCGAAAGAACCTTCAAACAAAAACGCTGGTTGGAAAACAGCGGCAAATAAATAATTATGATACGATCTACTTACTTGGCGAAGCTTCTGCGCAAAAAGAGAGGGTTAATATAAATATAGGGTGTATGTGTGTAGATTTGAGGAATTACCTAGCTATTCTGGAGAAGTATGGCGGGGCTAGTATTACCATCTCCTGAAGACTTGTGGGTTACTTTCACTATCAAAATTAATGGTACTGACCCTTTTAAAGAACATTTTTGCACTATTTGCTATGTATGCGCTCAGTACTGCGCAATGTTAGCTATAGCGCCACCCAATGATCATGTACTTAAGTAGCCAAAACCTAGGTAACTCCTTTAACTCACAACTTTCTAATTTTACAGATAAATTATCATTCTTTGTAAATTCATGTCTAAACGATTATTTTGTCATTACGGGTGATTTTAATTTAGGTAACATACAATGGTCAACTGACAGTAACATTCAAAGATACATGTGAACATGGAGTTACTGGTGAACCACAAATTAACTTTGTTGATACCTTGTCTGCATGTGACTTGACACAGTTTCACTTTCGTCACAATACTAACAACAGAATCTTGGACCTGGTATTATGTAACATTGACTTACAGGTATCAGCATGTGATGACCCTTTAGTACCCGAAGATCTTCATCACAAGTCGCTGGATATTATCTTATACATGATGGCCTCGGATACATTAGAGGTCGACTCAAGGCTTAAAAGGCTGCCAAGTATCAGCTCGAGTCTTTGGATTCAATTGAGAGACGTGCTATCAGGCTCATTGGGGATGACACTCTGGTAAAGAGTACCTAAGCTTCAAAGTCTGGCGCATCGACGTGAGGTGGCAAGCCTGTCGGTATTCTACAGATTGCACTATGGAGAGTGCGACAAGAACTACACAACCTGATTCCCCCATCACCTTTTCGTCACCGTACGACTAGACGATCAGCAAAGCGCCACCCTTTTATGGTTGAAATACTTCGCACAAGAACGAAGCGTTACGCTTCTTCATTTATTATAAGAACTGCAAAGGAGTGGAATGCCCTGCCCTTGTCAGTGTTTCCGGTAAATTATAACCCAGGTGTGTTCAAGTCAAGAGTGAATAGGTATCTACTAGGCAAGCGTGCTACACCTTCGACCACATCATCGCTTTCTATCAGGTGAGATTGTGGTCAAACGATTGCCTAGTAAGCAATAAAAAAATAAAAAATTGGGATGATTGTTTGCTAAATATTCCACTAGAGGATGCTACGAACAATTTTTACACGCACTTACGTGACGTCGTAGAAAAATACATACCTCGCAAGTTAATGCAAACTACTTTTACTTTCCCACCATGGTCCATTGAAGAAGGTACTTAAAGAAAAATATAAGTTTAAAAAAATATCGTACATATGGCAATACTTCACTATGATACATTTTCCCTTTTACGTCATAGAGTTAAAAATGTGGAAACGAAATGTTACGCTTCTTATTTAGAAAAATGTGAAGACTCCATACATAATTAAAAACCATAAATTGTTTTGGTCATTTGTAAAGTCCAACAAAAAAGGCTCTATTACTCTCCCCCCCCCCCCCCCCCCCTCTCTTTCGTATGAAGGGCAAGTAGCGGATTCAGGTAAAGACATTTGTGGTCTCTTTGCGACGTATTTTCAATCAACTTTTCTTCCAGCCTCTTATACTTCGGCTTTTACAGGCTCTAAATCTATGACTCACAAGCAATGTTGCAATTATATTAACTTAATAAATGACATTGAAATTGCTCCCGATAGAATTAATAATTTGCTGAAATCTATAGATCTAACAAAAGGTCAACTGGACCAGATCAAATAACGCCTTTATTTATTAAAATAAATGTTCAGATGCCTTGACGAAACCTTTAACAATATTATTTACACGGTCTGTAAAAGAAGGTATTGTTCCTAAAATATGGAAATCTGCTTTTATAACGCCAGTTTATAAGAGTGGCAGTAAGAATGATTTAAAAAATTATAAACCAATTTCTTAAACTATGTATTTTTGCAAAATTATTTGAAAGAGTTGTTTACACACATGTTTACAATAGCCTTCCTGCCTTTTTTATTCCCGAACAACATGGTTTCCTTAAAAAACGCTCAACAAAATCTAATCTATTATATTTCACAGATAAAATAATAACATAATAAATTATAATTGATTATAATTCACAGATTACATAACCTCACACATGGATTCAGGTGGGTGGCAGGTTGATTCCATATTTACAGATGTATGTAAATGTTTCGATCGTATTGATCACACTTTACTATGGCAGAAGCTATTCAATGCCGGAATCCATGGCAATTTATACAGATGGTTTACATCATACATCGAAAATAGATCCCAAGCTGTTGTACTTAATGGTAATTCATCCACATGGAAGTTAGTGCCCTCAGGTGTACTTCAGGGCTCCCTATTAGGCCCGCTCTTATTTAACGTATTTGTTAACATTGTAACATTTTGTTTCAAACATTCTAAATTTGTCTTATACGCTGACGATATGAAAATTTTTAAACATATTAGTAATATTAATGATTGTTATCTCTTTCAATAAGGTTTGGTGTGATTTGAGAATTACTGTAATCTAAACAAACTTGATCTTAATGTAGCAAAATGTTACGTAATAACCTTCATGCGTAAAACTAAACCAACAGATTTTATATACACAGTTGAAGGACAGAAGCTTAAAAGAGTAGATGAAATTCGTGATTTAGGGGTAGTCCATGACTGGAAACTAACATATAAGAAACATATAGATAACATAGCCAATAGGGCCAATAAAGCGATGGGATTTGTCATCAGATCAAGCAATCAATTCAATAGTATATAAGTAATCAACATTCCATACTATTCGTATGTGCGTAGTATACTCGAGTATTGTTCACAAATTTGGAATCCACAATATGATATTTACATTAATAGACTAATATCTATTTAAAAAAGATTTATGAGACATTTACAGTACAAATGCATATGATGATAATTACGAATCAAGATGCAGAAGGCAACACATGCTACCTCTTCACGAAAGACGCAAGATTGCTGATATAATTATGTTAATAAAAATAGCGCAGTCTCTAATTGTTTCCCCAGATCTCCTCTTCAAGATAGGCATAATCACACCTATAAAATCTGGTGTCTAAACGTTTCCCGATGTGCCACAAATTACAGGCAAAATTATTTTTTTATTAGGTCCCCTAAAACTATTAATAGTCTGGACTTGCCTGAATTTGACCTGTTCAACATATCTCCAAATAAAGTTCGCAATATAATATCCAAAGATTGGTTTAGAGTGACTTCCTAACTGTCGAGTTTCGTTGATGAATATTTCTGTGGATTTTTTTCTTTTGGAGCAAACTTGCTAATTAGATGCAATGTGTGAAAACTGTTAAATAGTGATTAGATATCTTTTTAACTAGCTGTACCCGCGGCTTCGCACGCGTGGTCTTTTCTTTAGGTTCAAATAACCATAATGTGGTATTCCGGGACCAATATACCAACATTTGATCTAAATTTCTTTAGCCGTCAAAAATACTTTTATCAATTGCTCGGCTTCTAACTCACCAGATTGAGATACCAATTACACCAGTTTTTAAATCAAACCAATGAAAACCGCATATCAATCGGTCCAACAGTTTTTACGTGATGCGTGAACAAACAAACATACATACAAACAGAGAGAGAGACACGATTAAAAAATTATATTCGTGTTCAATACCCTTTTTAAGCACTCAAGAGCATTTTTTATCTTCTTTTTACAGCCTTTTTTACCTATTGCTTTATTATAAGTATAGATATATGACTGTGTCAATTTGCATCAAATAATCCGTCAAGTAGTTTCAGCGTAATAAGTGTTCTTTTTAATAACTTTCAACGCCTATCCTGCGGGAACCCTTTAATTTTTCGGGATTAAAGTATCCTATGTCCTACCTCGTAGTACGAGTATGAACTCAAAGCATACCAAGTTTTATTAAAACTCATTCAGTAGTTTCGGCGTGATGCCTAGCCAAGATACAGACAGACAGACAAAAAAGAAAAAAAAACAGTTTTGGCTTCAGTATCGAATATAGAGTACCCTCCAAAAGGAAATTTCAACATATCTTCAATGTAAAGAACAGTTTTACAGTTTTATTATAAGTATAGATTTTAAGCTAGGTTTATAAAACAATTAAGTTTTTCCGAAAAAATAAAATAAAAATAAAATATGTCTCTCTGTGACAGACAGACATCATCTACACGTTCGTTCGTTCACGTTTGTTACGGGTCTCAAACGAATGGACCGCGATTTTAATGCGGTATTTTTCTGTTTGAAAGCTGATGTGATCGAGATGGATCTTAGCTTTACTGAAGGGAGTCGGGGGTTGAGGGTTATACCATTTTTTAATTTGTGCTTGTAAGATCATTTAACCAGGTCTTTCCCGTACGAATATCAAGAACCCATCAAGTTCTTCTACGATTTCCGGTACCAGTCAACCCTAACATTCCGTCATGCACTCACTCCATAGTATAAGTCTTTTAAACCCAGACACAGATAAGGCTCTCATCTGAGCTCGAGGGGCGGAAGTACCTAGCTCTTATCCAACTATTATTTATCACAGTCGTTTCCTGCTGCTGCATTGTTGCTTTTATAATTCGTGTTTTTCTCTTCCACTACTGACACAGGCCTTCTGACAGAAGGAGATGGGCTTAATCCCAGTGCGGGTTGGTGGGTGTCAGATGCCCTTGAATATTAACTTCCAGGACATGCCTTTCTTCACGTTGGTTTTCTGCATTGTATTTGAGCGATGGAACCAAAATGCGCACATTAATTACTAATAATAAGTCATTGACGCAGGGCCGACGCTTTGAACTAGGTGCCGTTGGATTGTGTCACTCGGCCACAACTACTCAATGAGATGAGGAAAGCTTTCATCACAAGCCTTAATAAAATTAATACTTAATACAATTTAGCTTAGAAGACAATTTCACCTCGGATGAGCTCCACCTCCTCACGGGTGAAGGTCGGCAGCCGGGAGCGGCGGAATCCCTGGCGGCGGGAGTACGCATCAATGCGGTGCCGCATCACTTCGGGATAGTCTCCCGCGGCTGAGAATATAGGATTCGCGAACCAGCCGAACTGCAACCAAATGTCTCAAAAACTCAAAACCATTTATTGAATCAATTTACAAAGGGAAGTTTCAGATATCACCAAGCTATAGCGATCAAGTAGTGTGTGCTGCTATTAATGTGTTCCGGTTTCAAGGTATCCAGAAAATTTTTAGGCAAGAATGCAAAATGTTCTGGATACCTGTTGCTGTTGTCGCTGTTGTGTAGTCAGATTCTATTATCGCTCTGCTATTCATCATCGGCTCAGTTAGTTCCAACATACTTGGACACTAACATTGCTAATCACTTACATTAAATAAATATATGTATTCGGGACAATTCCACACCAGTTACCTAGCCCCAAACTAGGATACCCTGTAATATGGGCACTAGATAACGGATAAACGTACATAAATACGAATATTAACATCCATGACTCGGAAACAAACATTTCTGCTCATCACACAAATGATTGCACCTTGCAGGATTCGAACCCGCGACCGTTTGATTTCGTTCCTAGGGTTACTAGCCACTAAACCAACAAACCGTGGTAGACCAACCAGCCGCCAAAACTTACACTGAACTGTCTGGCCCTTTCTGCAGCAATGCTGTCTGCTTGAGACGTGGTGTTCGGCTCCAGCCAAGCTATATCTAATGTGATGCTTATGAACCCTGCGGAGAAGTAAAAAGATGACAAAACACAAAATGGCTACATCTGCGTGACCAGCAGCGTACTCTTAAGAGTACGTACAACTCTATTGGTCAGTGGTGTTGTGCTGTGCGCCCTGCAACAAGATCTTTAAAACAAAATTTGGCTTTGCAAGCCATTTACGCTCTCACCTCCGGAGCTAACAGAGTTCGCCGTTGACGGAATTCAACGTTTTTTTAAGAAAAGGCATTATTGTGCCACCAAATTCTGCTTAGTTGTGTAATCGCTGCCATAAACGAAATACAATTTAGCTTAGAAGTATCGAGGCCCTACACCTTTGACTATATACCCTGGAGGGTTAAGTCCAACACATTATAGTCACATTCCTTTGCACTGACCTCTTTGTTTCTCCTTGAAATCCTCCTGGTACATCCTATACACCTTCCCATGGGCTCTAAGGACATTGTGTGTACACAAGTAGTCTTCGAACCCGCTGGATCGGCCGCCCGGGGCGTCGTTGCCGCCATAACCGTCGTGACAGAATGTGAGAGGTTCGTTAAATGTCAGCCAAGTCGTCACTGAATCTCCGAAGTGTTGGAACAACACCTGAAAATTAAAGAGTTGAACACAGGATAGATTATCAGGCTTTCAAGAGTGCAAGTGACAGATTTTCTGCCGGAGGGTGCTAGAAGCCCAGTAGGACAAGAGCCATACCACTACGGTTTTGAACGATGCTTTCCTTCTTTCCTTGAAGTTCATTTTTGGACGGTTAGTCGGTTTTGAACCCACGACAATGTTTTAGTTATTATGGCCCTCACCTACTCTATCTTTTAGAAGTGGTTTAACTCCGTTTAAGAGCCGGCACCTAAATGATTTGCAGTGTCTTAGGTCAGCAGTAAACCCATGATAAACTTACCTACTAGGTATCATTTGTATAAAGATATGTTACGACTGTCACTCGCCGACTTTCCTCGAACAATTCGAGCAATGTAGGCTTGAGTAGGAGTTTGCGCAGCGAGTTTTTTTGCAAATGAATCACGCTCGTTAGTTTATGTACTATCATTTGGCTGAACTTCAAGCTTCCTCGCTACTTCCATGGACTCACCCTGGCATAGTCTACGAAGTAGTCTGCAATGATGGGGTTGGTCCACCCCCCGAGGTCCTGCAATGCCTGCGGCAAGTCCCAGTGGTACATGGTCACCAACGGAATAATCCCGCGGGCAGAAAGCTCTCTCAACAGCTCCTGGTAATATCTGATGCCGTCTTCGTTTACATTGCTGACGGGGAAAAAGTTAATTCAGAGTCCAGAGGTTTTCAATACGACAAGTGAGAGTTCTGGGTAGATTTGGATACCAAATGCTTTTTTTATTTGAAAGGGAGTGGACCTCTAGAGTGGTCCCATATAAATTTAATGAAAATTGGTTCACTGGTTACTTTTTGGACGGTCATAAACTCAAACTAATCGATATAGGTATACTCAAATTATGGTTTAAATTATTATCAAAATATGCATAGGCAAGATTTTTTTATAATATATTTGTTTGCCTAAAAAGATGTGTACAAAATACCATGGTACAAAAAGTCGATTTCAAATGAATTAATTAATAAGCAACTAAATTTAAACTACTGATTCTATTTTGATACAATTCCAACATGGAGGTCTACTATTTCAAAAAATAAAAGAGTTTTAAAAATGGTCCGTAATTGACGGAGAAATACATTAACAAACAACACACAGTCGAACATAGAACCTCCTTCTTTTGTAAAGTAGATTAAAATAATAATGATGCATCTACAGTTCTCCTTATAAATCAGGCTTGATTGCTTGTATAGTGTAATTGATTGCTTGTATAGTGTAATTGATTGCTTGTATTGTGTAATTGATTGCTTGTATAGTGTAATTGATTGCTTGTATAGTGTAATTGATTGCTTGTATAGTGTAATTGATTGCTTGTATAGTGTAATTGATTGCTTGTATAGTGTAATGACTACTATGAGCACGCAATATATCATAGTTCCGTTAAAATAAAAATATGCGTAAAATACTTGGCGAGTCCTTCAGGCAGAATCCTGGGCCAAGAGATGGAGAAGCGGTAGAAACCGACGCCCAGCGCTCCCAGGAGCGCCGCGTCGTCTCTGAACCGATGGTAGGAGTCGTCAGCGACGTCACCGTTTTGTCTGTCGAACACACGCTCAGGGTGCGTGTGCGTGTACCGGTCCCATATGCTCTCGCCTTTGCCTGTCAGTCACAGTAATCATCGTTAGCTTATATCTATTTTTAACCCCAGACGAAAAAGAGGGGTGCTATAAGTTCTAGGCCATAGCAACCAAACGAATACATTGATTTTGATGCGTTTTTTTCTGTTTAAAAAGGCTGATTGGATCAAGATGCCTCTTAGCTACAAGGGCGAGGGGGTGGGGAAGGTTGCGGGGGGAATTAGGAAGTGGGGGAGGTCGGGACCGTAGCTCCCAAGCTAAAGAAATGATTTTGATGCGTTTTTTTTTGTTTGGAAGCTGCTATAATGGGGGGATCAGTTCAGGATCGTAGCTCCCAAACGAATTTACGATTTTGATGCGGTTTTTGTTTTTGTAGGGTGTTGTGATCCAGATGATTCTAAGCTATAATGAGGGCGGGGGAGGGGCGGGGGTTTAAATAAACTTTTTTTAAACGTGTAAGTACGTCACAATCTCAGTTTGATAATTTCATTACTGGGATGCTAGGACACAAATTTGTCTCACCTGGATCTGCTTAACTGTTAGTGTTTTGGTTTTCACTATGTGTCTTATAAGGAAAAAGATAACAAAAAAACAATTAAAAAAAAAACGACTGAGTACAAAACTAAAAAGACGCAAACAAGCTTTAGATTCTTGCTTTTGAAAAATAAGATGCAGTCGGAGGCATGAGTAGTAAGATGCAGTCGGAGGCATGAGTAGTAAGATGCAGTCGGAGGCATGAGTAGTAAGATGCAGTCGGAGGCATGAGTAGTAAGATGCAGTCGGAGGCATGAGTAGTAAGATGCAGTCGGAGGCATGAGTAGTAAGATGCAGTCGGAGGCATGAGTAGTAAGATGCAGTCGGAGGCATGAGTAGTAAGATGCAGTCGGAGGCATGAGTAGTAAGCTCGCCAGGTTGGAGCTGATCCCGTCCCGAAGGGAAAATTAAATGTATGATTATATATGTCTATGGTATGATGCCTTAGTGTTGTTCGCAGTCAGGTTTTTTGTTTCTTTTTTATAACAATTATATTTTATCATACACTTTATTTTTTATTTATTTAAGAATTCTTTATATACGTATTTTTAGAATGATATTTTAAATACCTCCGTTTGAATACCTCACTCGATAGGTTTTTGTCATTTTCTGTTAATATAATGATAATCTAACTAACTTTAAATCGCTTATTGATCACTAGCATTCCCGCCTACGACTTCGTCCGCGCAAGGACTACAGTTTATCGCGAAAAAAACATCCTATGTTCTTCTAGGATATTAAAAACCAATGCAAAAGTAGGTATAGCATCAATGCTCTTGATGTTTTGACATACTTGTTATTTCATTTCCTTGGCAACCGCTTCTTACAGCGAGTAATCAACATTTTTCCAGTTTTTCCCGTGGATACCTGCAATTTTCCAGGATAAAAAGTATCCTATGTCCTATGTGTTTCAGGGTATAGACTATCTCCATTTCAAATTTTATCAAAATCCGTCCAGCCGTTATCGCGTGAAAGCTCCCCAAACAAACAAACAGACGTTTCACTTTTATATATTAGTATGGATACATTGTCATTCGAAACGCAAAATGATAAGAGAAATTTAGAAATAATTTTCAAATACCTATTCAATGACACCACTTAACGTAGTTCGTCGACTTTATATTCTTCTTTTTCACAATATGGCATCTGGTTGCCGCCATATTAAATTTTGATTAACATCATGTCCTTAGTGACACTCACAAGATTATGATAAATCGTTTAATTAATCGGCTCACGCGTTTGGTGTCTAGCTAGACGCGCCACTAAGGAACAAACATGCATACATAGGCTCATAAACACATTACCTCCTTTAAATCGCGTAGTCGTGTAAAATATGTAGTAGATTTAGTAAGTATATTAAAGAAAACATTGTGTGTTAAAAAGGCTTTACCAAGGATCACAAAAAAACAAACATACATAGGCTGATAAACACATTACACTCATTTGCGTCGCGTATTCGGGTAAAAAAGAAGTACCAACTACTTCTGTGACCGGAGTCACATGCTGTCTCTGAAGGAATACTATAGGCCCAACAGTGCTATGTGGTGACAGAAGATAACGATGATGATGGTCATGAAGAGAATTAAACTCTTGGTGGCGGAGAGGAAAATTCTACGTAAAGTTATGGGTCCCTCTTGGAAGATGGTAGCTGGAAGAGAACCAACAGCTAGTTGCTGAGCCCAACATCATTGGGAGGTAAAAGCCCTGGCTGGCTGGGCCACATGCAGAGAAACGGGGAGGATCGCAGTAACAAAAAGGCGTATTTTGGAGTTCCAGTTGGTTGCGGACCCATCAGCCGGACAAGAAAGGTTGATCAGCCTAGAAGATTTGCGACTAGGTATGGATATGATCTCATTCTACCACTTTCCAAAGTAAATATCCACAGTACGAATAAAATGGCAGTAATGATTTATAAAAAACTCAATATCATAAAAAGCAGAAAAACAAACTACTTTCCTTACCTAAACACCTTTATAATTGACAAGTGCTATTTATACTTTTGACGAGTGTTTATGTAATAAAACTATATAAACATCAATAATTGATCTGTATTGGTTGGCTGGATCTGCTTTCTACTTGTTGCTATACCCTGTTATGGTCATGTGTCTGTATAGCTACACTGACACCAGCCTGTGATTTTAATTATGTACATAATGTTAGCAATTAATAAATTTAAATTGAAGAAATCGTTGGATTGTCTTAGTGGAGACTTACTTAATTAAGGCGCTCTTCTAGGGCAGTATGTAGGTATGAAAACATTTTCTCAGCCCCCGCAAATGTTTCGAAAGACGCAACGAGCGAGAAACACGGCGCGAGTCGCGAGGCCCCGGCGCTTTTGGGTATGCCAGAGTATAGTAAATGCAGAAGGTATGTAGATTGGGTTAGGGTATAAACTGGTTTAGCTTTTCGCTATATTGGGTGGGTACAAAAGAGAAAATAAATTTGCTTTTCTACTGAGTACGTTTAATTGTTATGTAGGTACCTAGGTCTGAATTATTATTGTAATTGCAATCTAATCTTATAATAAATATTCAAAAGTTTGTGTGCATTTATGTATATTCAATTTGATTTATATCAGATAAAAACATTAATATTTGTTAGTATACCTATATATATACTCGTATATACTAGCTGTACCCGCGGCTTCGCACGCGTGGTCTTTTCTTTAGGTTCAAATTACCATAATGTGCTATTCCAGGACCAATATACCAACATTTGATTAAAATTTCTTTAGGCGTGAAAAATACTTTTATCCATTGCTCGGCTTCTAACTCACCAGATTAAGATACCAATTACACCAGTTTTTAAATCAAACCCTAAGCTATCTAACAATGACTGCATTGCAATTGGTACAATAGTTTTTACGTGATGTGTGAACAAACAAACATACAGACAAACAGACAAGATCAAAACGTGTTAATACCCTTTTTAAGCACCCAAGAGCATTTTTTTATTTATCTTCTTTTTTATAGCCTTTTTCGTACCTATTGCTTTATTATATGTATAGATATATGACTGTGTCAATTTGCATCAATATCCGTCCAGTAGTTTCAGCGTGATACGTGTTCTTTTAAATAACTTTCAACGCCTATCCTGCTGGAACCCTTTAATTTTTCGGGAATAGAAGTATCCTATAACCTACCTCATAGTATGACCTCAAATCATACCAAGTTTCATATAAATTCATTCAGTAGTTTCAGCGTGATGCCTAGACAAGATACAGACAGACAGACAGACAGACAGACAGACAGACAGACAAAAATAAAAATAAATACAGTTTTGGCTTCAGTATCGAATATAGAATCCTCCAAAAGAAAATTTCAAAATATCTTCAATGTACAGAATTGGACCCGTCACAGTTTTATTATAAGTATATAGATAAGTATAGATATAATAGATATATTCGGGACAATTCAACACCACCTATGTGTGTCTGTTACCATTAAGCGCTGATATGGCTGAATGGATTTTTATGAAATTGTGTATATGTTATCATCATCATCCATTATCATTTCTCCACGCAGGTAAAACCACTGGGCGCAGCTAATAAACGTATAGCTGTAATAATACCTATCATACTAATAAAGTTTGTGTGCCTATTTAAGATTGAAACTATGTTATCTATATCGGCTGAGCGGATTTGGAAGAACGGCTAAAATTAGAAAAAGTGTCATATGGCATATTATTTTTATTGTATGTATAAACTAAAATGTTTCACAATATTTTCACTCTGTAATGTCGTACGGGTTATTGCTCTGGGACAATGCTGCCGACACACCAATAGAATTTATGTATTACAGAAACGAGCTGTAAGGGATATCTATATGCTTAGCCCTAGAGAATCGCTAAGAAACGTATTTTCACAAGTGAACATTTTAACATTGCCTTGTTTGTATGTCCTCTTGGATATTCTGTACGCTCGGAAACATTTAAACAGGATTACAACATGCAGACAACGTCACAACTATGAGACAAGGCACAAGTATAAACTTGTGCTGCCAAAACTAGGCTATCAAAAATTTACCGATCCTTTTTTTAAAACTATGTTCGTTTTTATAATTCACATGGAGTGAATAATTTGTGTGAGCGGATAATTTGTGATTGATACTCAATTTTACCACAAAAGACTGCATTGTTTTTGATGTTTCATGAGAACTTGACAGAATTGAAACGAAAATTGACGACCAAGGTCTAGCGCAAGCCCCGCAGTCAGTGCAGGATGCCATTGACTTTGGAGCTTGGCGCTGTGCCAGCAGAGAAAGTAAGTGTTGATGGTCACCCATACCTGACACATTCCATGCCCCCTCTATCTGATAGGAAGCTGTAGCGACCCCGAAAGCGAAAGCAGGTGGAAAACACAGCTTCTCATTGTCAGTGGCTGCCACTGCCCTGAAATAAAACCGTATATTTTTGTATAATTTCTTTAAAATGATATAGTAGCTATGTAAATTTATACCAATATATAAAAGTGAAATGTAGTCTTTTTGTTTGTTTGTTTGGGGTATAGCTTTCACGCAATAACGGCTGGACGGATTTTGATGAAATTTGAAATGGAGATAGTTTATACTCTGGAATAAAACATAGGATACTTTTTATCCATGAAAATTGTAATTTTCCACGGGAAAACTGGGAAAAAAATGATTACTTGCTGTAAGGAACGGTTGCCATGGAAAAGAAATAACAAGTCTGTCAAAAAGTCAAGAGCGTTGGTGCTCTATACACGTGCTATACCTACTTTTGTATTGGTTATTAGTATCCTAGAAGAACAGGATGTTTTTTTTTCGCGATAAACTGTAGTCCGCGCGGATGTAGTCGCGGGCGGGAAAGCTAGTAAGCATATAAAATTGGTATTATAGTCAATTTGTCGTTACGATCGCCTATTGTATTACGTCACGACTCACGTATATTTCTAATGTTACTTTTATATTTCGTTACCTTTACTTAGTATAATTAATATTAGTAGGTATAATTAAACCTGGGTACGCGACAAATAAAAAAAAAACCCTCAATCCCCTCCACCCTCTGGAGTCTGTTTCATTACTAGCTCAGGCGCCAACAGCATAAAAACGTTTCCAATGTCCAATAACTTTAATTAGTATTTAGTCCATATATATACATTATGTATTGGGTCCGAATAAAATCTACCAATAAATATAATCTATTATGATAATAGAAATACTTTTGCAGTTAAAAGTAAGTATATTATAAGTTATGAGTTAAGTTAGAGCAGCTAGATACCTACATAAAACATGATGAAATGGTCACACAAAGTACAGAACAGTACATGCTTGGTACAGGTCAAAATCACATGAAAAGACTTTGATTAAAATAAGGATGCAAAAGTATTTTTAAAGAAACAGAAAGAACTAAATTAGGTAATTAATATATAAAGAAAGTATATTTATTAGTATTTGAACTTGATCTCAATCATAACACAGGCAATTATGTAAATTTTAAAAGTAATTAAACAGTTCTTACCCGGTGAATCCGGCCACAATCAAAACAAACCACAGTGCGGGCATTACCGACGCAGGCGCAGCTCTATGTGGCGAACGCACGCTTGGCCAGTGGCGAAGGCAGGAGCTTTTCTCAGGGCATTTATACTAAACAATTATTGAATGTCTATATGTCTTACTTATCCTAGTAAGACATGTAGAAATTCAAAAATTGGTTAGTAAGTTGGTACAAAATCAAGTACATAACTAAGTGCAACATATTTCTTTTGTAGGTAGAGGTAATAAATGGAACTAAGTATAATGCTACTTTCATATTCCATTAAGGTAACTGAAATAGCTCAAAGAATTATCAAACTTAAGTGGCAATGGGCCTGTCGCATAACCTGAAGAACCGACAACCGTAGGGGCACACGAGTTCTAGAGTAGAGACCGTGTTTATAGGCAAACGTAGACGTAGTGTAAGACGCTCGCCGGCCCGGGTGGAGGTACATATTGTGAAATACGGCTGACAGGGATGAGGAGAGCCGAAGATCGGGCCACAATTGGACTCTGTGACGCTCACAGGGGCCTACGTGGATCAGTGGACGAATGAAGGTTAGATCTATTTATTTATATTATTTTATTTATTTTCCGTTGCCCCTCTTACAGCTGTTAGGGTCTATTTCTGCCCCCCTGAGTGCGCTCTCGCCCTGGGTTACACAGATGCCCCTTTGGCATTGCTACTGTAAAGTAACAACACAACATATCGTATGTATGTAAACATGTATACGGGATGTTACTATCTACTGAGCTGTTGCAAACAGAGGGATGTAATGTAAGTAATAAAGTAACAAAGTTTAATGTAAAATACCTACATCTACATTAGAGATTATAATTGCAATGCCGCCGGCATGTTGGGTGCATTGCCAAATCGTTTAACGGGCTAGCTAGATAGAACACTGATATGGTCTTATGTCCTCTAGACTAGAACCATCACATAATTCAATGACTAGAACCTGCGATGAAATATACGGTAGATCCCCGATCGCTCTCGAAAAACGGCACCATCAAAACAAGGCATATGCCTTGTTTTGCTCTGAGTCGCAATAGAACTCTTTCTCTCTCTCTCTCTCTCTCTCTCTCTCTCTCTCTCTCCGTTTGTGGAATATGTTTATATTAGCTGGAGAGGTATATATCTGTACAAGCACAGAATAAATAAGTACAAGTAAGCATTGGCGCGGGGACACTTTTGAGGTTACATTTTCATAGAGACTGTGTATGTATAGTTTATTTGATTGAAGACTAGAACAGCCCGTTTTAAGTCGTACTAATTGTACTATTATTTATTCTGTGGTCGTACTAAGTTAATGAGTGTGTTCTGTGCAGTTAGTAAGGCACCTGTCTCTTGTGTTGTGATTGTGAGCTTGTGAGACTACTTTGCATATCCAGTAAATAATGCAGTGGATAAAATTACCACCCGTATTGTCTCTACCACTCGGAGGAGCCAAGACCATGATTGTTTAGTCCACGCCCGTGGGAGCCAAGGTCACTAGCAGAATCTCCTTGTCCCTTAAGACCAGGCTCTGTTTTTAAGGGTTTTTCCATAAATATGCTGGGTCAGCCACAAACCTGATAAATGTGAAACTTAACATATATGTTTATGAGATCTTTATCTCTCTAAGATTAAGACAAAAACACGATTAATAAAAATTCATTCGATACATTTTCTTATCAAAAATTACGTTATTTTCAGTAAAATTTTAATTTTTCTACTCAACGGCTTAAGTTTTATCTCTAAAATAAATCTCACAGCAAAAAATATAGTTTATTATCTAATGCTTAGACAAAATTTACTTAACTAAATTATTAGCCTGCCAATAAAATAAATAACTTTTGAGACGTACGTCATTTAGTTCCGAGCTAAATTGTGTGTTCAAGCAGCGCTCGCGATATTCAACCTTGTTACGCAGGCACTTCAGTGCTTATTGCGGGTAGCAGGTGGTCGAATGTAGGGGAAGTGGCAGGGGAGTGGGGAGTGGGAAAATTTAACCTTGGAGCCTGGCCTTAAGGGAGACATGAGGGGAGCCAAGACCACGTAGCCGTATTTTCCCGATCAGAGCTACACCCAGCCGAGAATGTTACCTTCTTACACCCAGCATCGTCGCCAGAACTGTACATAGTGGCTTGTCGGCAAGTGGTTGCCCAGTGAGTGATCACGGACCGTCGAGGAATAATATATATTAATACTAGCTGTGACCGCGGCATTGCCCGCGTGGTTACTTCTCTGGGTTAAAAGTTATCTATGTGTTATTCCAAGGACAAAAGTACCTACATGGTACAAAATACCAAATTTTGTTCGATTGCTCAGCTTCTACTCATCAGATTGAGATATCAAGTTCACAAACCATAAGTTATCGAACAGTGAAAATTGCATCGCAATCGGTCCCGTCATTTATACGTGATGCGCAAAACATACAAACAGACAGACAAGATTTTTGTAATTGTTATATTTATGTTCAATAGCTTATTTTAAGTAAGCTAGCTCGACCATTTGTTTTAATATCGGTTTTGTACAGATTATTTGGTAATTACTGCTTTATTATAAGTAGGTATAGGTAGCACCACGGCGCAGAATAAATAATAACCACAATATGTAGGAATACGTAATTATACCTATAGTTTTCAGCTAGGAAACAACTTCTACCGTAACTATCCTACGGTTTTTACCCTGCCTTTGTCTACGGACCAAGGGCGAGATAGCGGGCAAACATTTATAGCCTATAACTACCTACTTGAGCAATAAAAAAACTAGGTGATTGTGTCCCCAACAATGAAACAATAATTGGATATAATATAATATACCTACCTAGTACCTAGCTAGTAGTGTAGGTAGTATATTTAGTTATTTTGTGATCATACTGTATTGCCTAGTAATTAATAATCAGCATCCAGTGCAAAGTCAACGACTCGGACAGATAATGTCAAATGACATTCATTATACTTAGGTACCTACTTATCTACTTATTATTAGAAGTGCTATTTTAATTTACCTACTGATAAAATGAGTAAATCCCACGAATGTTGAACTAGTACCTGACCGACCCGAGTAATCTAAAACTTCTTGCTAACGGCGACATACCTACGTATACCTAATATTAGGTACCACATCAAAGCCTATTACGAATTATTCTTATATCTAAAGCCCTCAGTTTTAAATGAATTCTCCCAATACCTTGGTGTCCAGGTACTGTCTCTTATGTGAACTCCAAAACACTCCCCTCACCTCACACTCCCATTAATAAAACTGGTTTACCTACTGCCTTGCATTTTCATTCCTTAAAATGTTTTCTGTTTTCTTGGTGTTAGGTACGATACTTTACGATTTTGCAATAGGTACAAACGAATTACGTACATTATAATTACATAACTTTGATGGGTGACTGATAAAAAAACACTACTTTCATTTTGTTCTGGCGAAAATAAATTGTAGTTGTAGCACAGAATAAATAATAGTACAGGGTTGTAGATGAGTTGTAGTCATGTCACGTTCACGTAATGTACCAGTTGGTTCGATTGTTGAAGTATGTACAAACATTCAGAGTAATAGTAGTAACGCTACTTCACGATAGGTGGCGTAATTCACAATTTTTGCAACATACGAAGGTAAGGGATACCTACTCCACGCTAGATGGCGCTAATCTTAATTTCTTGTTGATTTCTAGAAAGGCCTGTAATGTATGCCGCAGAGCGGACCGAGTTGATACTTTCTAGAGACAAGGCTAGTAGAATATTCACGCAGTCGCTGGAAGGTGGCGCTGTCAACAACGTGGTATAAATAGGGGAACTGCGCACAAACGAAACAGTACACATTGAGAACATTTGGAAGAATTATCAGTGATCAAATACTAGCCAAAAATCTGGTGAAAATGTCGACACAACCATATTTCTACGACTTTGAAGAGCCTTTTCGTCTGATGGAGCGCGAGTTCTTCCGGACAGATTTCTTCCCTTCACCGTTCAGGTGGACTCCTCGAGAATTCTCCGTTCCATCGTTCTTCAAACCATGGATAAACGAGTTTCCTTGGGACGACATCACGAGACCAATCGAACACCTGTCCAAGCAGATGAGTCATTTGGCCGTGAAAGATGCCGGCTCTATAGAAGACGACAAGAAATTTCAAGTGAGCGTAGACGTTCAGCATTTTTCTCCGGAAGAGATAAACGTCAAAGTGGTGAAAGATCAGGTGATAGTGCAAGGCAAACACGAGGAGATACAGGATGAGCATGGGTATGTGTCGCGGCGTTTCGTGAGGAGATACCAGCTGCCTAAAGGATGCTTGCCTGACGCAGTGAACTCAAAGCTTTCTTCGGACGGGATCCTGACAGTCTCGGCACCCAAGGTCTTCCCGTTGCCGTCAGTTGGTGAGCGGATAATTCCCATTACACAAACAGGACCTGTCCAGAAACAAACATCCTCGCCGGAGCAACAAACAAACATGTCCATTGAAGAAGTCAACTGAGACTTGCAATGTTTTTACTTTACTTATGTACTGCACCAGCGAAAGAGAGTATTAATGTTTGATAGAATAGAATAACAGCTGATCTTGCTTTAAGACTGTTTTTTTTGTGATTTGTATCTGCTATAATCTTAAGTTACTTTGTGCCTGTCTATTTAAATAAATTTATTTATTATGATATTTGTCCTTTTACTTCCCTATCTTGACATGAACCATAACATATCTATCTATACTTATAATAAAGCAATAAGAACGAAAAAAGTCTGTATAAAGAAGTAAATTAAAAAAAAAGTGTCTGTCGTGTTTTTTCGTGATGTGCGAATGCACATCACGTAAAAACTGCTAAACCAATTGCGATACGGTTTTCACTGTTCGATAGCTTGAGGTTTGACTTAAAAACTGGTGTACTTGGTATCTCAATCCGATGAGTAGAAGCCGAGCAATCGATAAAAAACTTTATGACGACTGATTGAACATGCATTAAAAAGTGCAAAATGTTTATGATGACTAGAGATACTCTAGACATTTGATAGGAGATTATATTGCCACTTCAAGTAAGAATTGCCTCCAGGATAGATAATTAGAATCAGGAATTCTTACATACAATGTATAGTACAAATAGTACAAGAGCCCTCGACCAAAAGCCTAGACCACCGTAAACCCGACTAGGGGGGTAGCAACCCCCCGGAATCCAGCAAGGTCGCGGGGGAGTGACTTCTGTATGCAAAAAAATAAAAACTGACCTCGGTCATCACTTCCCGTCTGATATTGAAAGTCGACATAGGTATTGTTATTTTATTACTAAAAATGCTGAATAAGCGCATTTAAAAAAATGACAGAAAAAAATAACCTCGGGTCATCGCTTCCCAGTTTTTTTAAAATCTTTCGTATTGCTACCAACATTACGAAAATGCAGTTTTCAGAGATTTTTAATACTTACCGCTTATTAGTTATGCTATAACAATAAAAACGTGTTGCTGTTGGGGCTGCTGTATGCTCTCCCGCGTCTAAATAAAAACGTGTTGGGGCTGCTGTATGCTCTCCCGCGTCTAAATAAAAACGTGTTGGGGCTGCTGTATGCTCTCCCGCGTCTAAATAAAAACGTGTTGGGGCTGCTGTATGCTCTCCCGCGTCTAAATGAGAAAAAAATACTCAATTTTCAACAGCAAGAAGGACAATTCTCTTTTAATAATGTTTAATTACATATTGTCATAAAAAGAAAAATCCATGAAAAATCCCTCACTATGGAATCTTATCCTTAGGCCGTTCTCAAAAGTTGGAGTGAATAGAATTAAAATTGTTCGAGTTATTCGTGCCGTTTAAGAATCTTCTGTTCGCAAGACTAGACAAGCATCGTATTTTTTGGAATTTCTACAGTCGTTACCCTTTAATACGTCTTAGAACGCCTTTAGTATTTATTTTTACGAAAAGTAGTCTGATAGAGCTCATGCTGTACTCGATTTGTCTGAAAACGTTATCTGGGCAAATCATTTTATCATGTAACAGTTTCCAGAGGGGAAGCGATGACCGAGGTCGGCAATAAGCTCTTGGACATTTATTTTTTTGACATTAGTCGTGCAATTCTTTTTTTTTCACATATTTGATATGCTTTCGAAATGACTGGTGGTGAGGTTTTTGTCTGAAAATGGGTTACTTCGCGTTCACTGACTCTATTTTACCTAACACAATAATTTTCAAACGTGAAAGTGATGACCGTGTTAGTCTTCGTTTTTTTATGTATTTCAGTGCCGCCACTGCACGATTTTTGTCTGAAAATCGTGTTTACGATATCTCAGGGCTACCATTTGACTACATTCCGAATATCAGACTGGAAGCCATGACCGAGGTTGTTTTTTTTTTGACATTTTGCGCTCAGGCTGCCCTGCGCTCTAAATGTCTGAAAATCATTTGTGTTCAGTGTTCAGGGTGATCTAATCTATCGATTTTATATGGTTCGATCCGGGAAGCGATGACCGAGAAATCTTGTTCGTGGGCTCTCGTACTATAAGTAAATAATAAGCTATTCTATTTAGCTATCAGAAGTTGATACAAGTAGTAAGTAACAACTTCTGATAGAGTTCTGCGGTCAAATAATAATGATAACATCACACGAAATCGCATTGCCGTGAAATATTTGTAATCGTGTTTAGGTCATTTTCATTTTCCTAATAACTTAGTTTATAACCATGATCTCACAATTTGCAAATCAAACATGCGACCTAAGTTAGATAATTTAGAAACATTTCCAACATGGCGAGTGTGCTAGTTTTTTTCCTAATTTACTTGTACATGATAACTAATAAATACTTAACATCTAAAATAATATGTAGTACCTAAATATAGGTAAATAAAGGTACTTAAAATTAACGAAATTAACATTATGCAAGTTACCTCCACCAAACTTCAAGTCAGACAAATGATAAATGGAAAAATAGGGTATGGAGATGTTGACTCGTCGAGTGATGGTCTCTCAGTCCAGCTCTTTATCTACTTAAATATAATAAGTTACATCAAGCAAGGGGTAACATTTTTCGCACGCGCTCTCTATCACGAGCAAAGTCAGTCAATTGGTTCATGTTTTTGCCAGGTTTTATCTAGCTGCAGCATGTAAGCACTTCTGCATATTTTTGCCAGGCTTTATTTAGTTGCAGCATGTAAGCACTTCTGCATATTTTTGCCAGGTTTTATCTAGTTGCAGCATGTAAGCACTTCTGCATATTTTTGCCAGGCTTTATCTAGTTGCAGCATGTAAGCACTTCTGAATATTTTTGCCAGGTTTTATCTAGTTGCAGCATGTAAGCACTTCTGCATATTTTTGCCAGGTTTTATCTAGTTGCAGCATGTAAGCACTTCTGCATATTTTTGCCTAAGTGTTTTTATTATTATTATAACATTAACATAAACGAATGATTTACTTATTTCATGTTATTGTTTGATACTAGCCGCCCGCCCTGGTTTCGCTCGGGTAGAAGGCGGGCGTCCAATATTGACAGTATGGTGACATTAATTCATATACAATTACCTCGTTTTTCTACAATTACCTACCTATTCTTTTTTCAAGCCGTTTGTCTGATTTGTTGGCGTGCGCTTACAAACGGTTTGGTGTTTTCGTTGTGACGATGTTTTTGCTGAGCCGATTTCTATTAATTTATTCGTATCTACTTTCACTGTATTATGTGGTGTAAAAGTGCAATGACACAGGTGCAATGACACAAAACCTACTTAGATAACAACTGAATTAGTTTTGTCCATTTTCCATCATTTTGTTGTTGCGTTCCTGTGACTACCTTCCGGCTCCATCATCAGACCCTGAATACTACATAACACCAGAGAACTCATCAAGACAAACCAAATGAGCACAAACACGAAGAAGGTTCTATCATTTTGTTGTTGCTTTCCTGTGACTTCCTTCCGGCTCCATCATCAGACCCAGGATACCACATAAAACCAGACATGATCTCATCAAGACAAACCAAATGAGCCCAAACTCGAAGGGATTCCATCATCCGATTGCGTAGTTCCTTTGACTACTACTACTACTACTACTATGACTACTACTGTAATTTTTAGTTGTCATCAGAACTACAGCCATGTGTAAAACTTCAGCATCTTTGGACGTCCTTAAATTGATCAAAACTGACTTGCAATCCAGTCCTAAACATTATAACACAGTGAATTAAATTAAAGCTTGTTTAAAGCTACTAAACCAATTTTGATGAAATTTGTACAGTACCACACTAGAGGTGCTAGAGGTCTTCTTACTCAAGTAAAAACAACCATCTAATTCAGTTCAGAAATCCTAAGATATTAGAAAACATAAACAATAAACAAATTGATTTTCTTATAAAACTACTGAACCAATTTTGATATATGGGTGTACACACAAAGATTACTCTTTTGAATAAAAAAAACAACCATCTAAATCGGTTTAGAAATCTTAGAGATAAACACCAAAAAAAAGGCAATATAAACACAAAATCGAATGGATTTACTCAACAAAACTATTTATTCTCTAAAAACTGCAGAAACAATTTTAATACAATTTATATGAGACTACCTGGAGTGTATACCCATTCAAACAAAAAAAAAAAGAATTATATAAAATCGATCCGTAATTGACGGAGATATCGACCGACATACATAAAAAAAAATTAAAAAAAAACAAAAATGTGATATTATTATTGGTTATTAGAGCGAACGTATCTGTGTGGTGAATTTCAGCACCAACTACTCTTAACAAATCACCAAAAGATCTAAAGCGCATTCTGTAATATCTGTTTTTTTATGGATAAGTACAAAAGTAGATTGTTATATCTTACGACAAAAAAAAAGCCCTTCATAGGCCTTAAGGCCGTCAAGGGATGTACCCAATACCGTTTGGGTATACCCTTTTTAAGTAATAATAAATATATGCACTTAGCGACTCTTGTATGGTAGTCCATAACGATGACGTGTGGTGTGGGCCCCACAGCTGTAACTCGAATGACAAAACATGCGTTTTTTTCACCGCAGTGCGCGGTGCCGTGACCGCATTTTATTCCTTCGTACGGTAGAATAAACGCACCACAAGGCAGTGCACGCTCAGCCTAATGCCTTGCATTCGCAATGACATCCCAAGGCCAATCGTTAGAACTGTGCGGAATAAACCTTGAATTGCCGTGTTTTACGCATGGGCAGTTGTACGTTGCGTGCTCGAGAGTTGGCCCGCCTTCTACCCGAGCGAGGCTGGGGCGGACAGCTAGTTGTATATGAATTAATGTCACCATACTGAAAATCTTAAGTCAAGATTGACAGTATGGTGACAGATTCTTGACTGCCCGCCCCGGCTATGCTTGGGTAGCGAAGTGTTTATCTAAATATTTCTTTATACAAAATATTAGGTATATTGACCCGCAGCCCGTCCGTCCGTCTCGCACCTGCACTTTTACCACAGAATACTTTTACAACCACATAATACAGTAAAAGTAGATACGAAGAACGGGTAAGGCAGAATTAATGATTTTTCAGCCATAAAGCATCAGAAGACCCTACCAAAGTTTCGTCACAATCCGATCAATCGTTTAGGAGAGCATAGAGTAACACACTTGTTTTTTTTTAAAGCTTCATTTATTGATAGATATATGAACTCTTTAATGAAACACTGCAGCAGCATATATAAACATACAATCAATAAGTCTTACAAAAACGTGCTTGTTACATACATACACTCATTTTTTGGCCATAAACCCTCATGGGCCTCTTCAGAAGTCCCTACCTCTTTGACTCCTGTTATTTTGACAAAATCTTCTATACATTAGGATTTTTAGTCAAATTTGTATCAAAAGCTTCAAATGCTTATCAGACAAAAAATATATAACAAAAACTTTTTTTTTTTAATTTGATGTTTTTTTAGTCAGAAACCATCCCGAGCGTCGTCTGAAGACCCTACCAAAGTTTCGTCATAATCCGACCAATCGTTTAGGAGCGCATAGAGTTCGTAGTACGTACCGTAAAATGGGGTGTATAGAATTCAAGGGGTGATTAGAAAAAAAAACCTAAACTATTTCAAGTCCTTTTTTCTGTATCTTTCAGGCCTTGTTTATGGTATGGATTATATTTTTGGAAATGGCATTCTCGTATTTCTTATGGCAATATTTAACAAATGTCAAATTAAAACCAATCTATTTCAAAACGGACTTTGCAAAATGTATTCGGCAAGGCACACATTTATCGCTCAAAAAACTTTATCTTTTGATAATGTCAAAGTGTGCTTTACATTATATTGAAACTTGCCATGTATATGTGGTTTATTTAACACTGGAATGTATTAAACATAAGAGGTAATTCTTGTTATATATAACTATATATAAGAGTATAAAAACGGTAGCTGGTAAAATTTCGTTTGAAATGGGGTGATTGGAAACGTGAAAGGGGTCAATGGAATCAAAGAAAGGGGGCATTAGGAACGGGAATGGACAAAAATCTGTCTGTCTGTCTGTCTGTTTGTCTGTATCTTGGCTAGGCATCACGCCGAAACTACTGAGTGAATTTAAATGAAATTTGGTATAATTTGAGTTCATACTATGAGGTAGGACATAGGATACTTTTAATCCCGAAAAATTAAAGGGCCCCGCAGTATAATGGTTGAAAGTTATTTAAAAAAACACTTACTGAAACTACCGGACGGATTTCGATGCAACTTGGCACAGTCATAGTTTATATGATGGGTTAAAATTAAGGATACTTTTTATCCCGAAAAAAAGGGATCCTGCGGGATACGGGTAAAAAGTTATGTTAAGCCTAAAGTAATTCTTTTTCGGAGGGTACTCTATATTTGATTCTGAATACAAAATATGTTTTTTTCATTTTTGACTGTCTGTCTGTCTGTATCTTGACCGCGCATCTCGCCAAAACTACTGAATGAATTCAAATGAAAATGAATGAAATGAATGATTTCAATTGGTTTGATTTGAGTTCATAGTTCATACTACGAGGTATGACATTGGATACTTTTCATCCCGATTTTTAACATGGTTCCCTTGGGAGAGGGTATGAAAGTCAAAATGTGTACTTAGTTGTAATTCATGAACGCGTAGTCCGATTTCATTTAATATTTTTTTAATAGAAATAGGTACCTTCTTTAAATATTGTCATGTAAATTATTCAAAGTTATCGGGTTTGTACTTTAGAAATAACAGACACCTCGACCCTCAGTACTATGTCCAAATAACTTGAAACCCCAACATGTACAGAAAAGTTTGAGCGTACGTCTCATCTTAAGCTGGCCTTGAACTTTATCATAAATTATTGACGGTCACCGTAGATACAAACACAACGTAGTGTGGGACGCCCGCTGGCTAGGCGGAGAGATGACTTGGAAAGACAGCTGGCAGAGACTGGAGCAGAAGAGCCGAAGATCGGCCTCAGTGGCGTTCATTTGGAGAGGCCTACGTCCAACAGTGGACTGGTATAGGCTGATGATGTTGATGATGATGATTATGTAGACACAAAACTCGCGTTAGGCTTATTCTGTGGTTAGGTCGCAAACATCTCTACCGTCCTATTTTTTTGGTACATTGTTAGGATACATACCAGTAGTGTAAAACTAAATTTTCAGCTTCGAAAGACCTGAGTTAACTTCGTGGTGCTCGAAAAACATAACATTTCGTACTTTTTTAGAATTTGGCTTATAACTTCTAAAAAGAAGGCCATGTCAGAGGCCCTTGGGCGGCCTGATAAACTCTGACACTAAAGACCAGTACTATCTCATACGATAAACAAACAAATAAACTTCTAAAAGGTGCTGCCCACGGAAAAGTGATTTAATACATTTATATAGAAGCCAAAATTTGCTATAATTTGAGCTCAACCGCAGATCTGTTATTTTTTGAAAAATTTGAAGTGAGTACTTGACCAATTTCCCTAAAACGTTCGAAATTATAGTTTTAGCCGCCTTCCGAGCAGAATATCGGCTGAGTTCCCCTGTTAGGCAGTACAGGACAAAAAATATTAAAATCGTTTTTTTCAAGAAATTTAATTCGTTACCAATATTGCACAGTTATCTATTGTAATGTTATTAAAATGACTTCACGTGTATAAATTTGATTAATTTACAGTGTATCACACCTACATATAACATTTTTTTAAATCGTGTCTGTCTGTTTGTCTGTTTATCTGTTTGTTTGTTCGCGCATCACGTAAAAACTATTGCGCCGACTGTGATGCGGTTGTCTGCACTGTTGGAAAGTTTAGGGATTGACTTAAAAACTGGTGTACTTGATATCTTAATCCGATGATGAGATGCCGAGCAATCGATATAAATCTACTTGAAGCATGAACAAATTTTGAAGAAATGTAGTTTAAGACCAGGCTCTGCTTTTTAAGGGTTTTTTGCATAAATGTGCTGGGTCAACCACTAACCTGATAAATGTGAAACTTAACATATATGTTTTTGAGATCATCTCTAAGACTAAGACAATAACATGATTAACAAAATTTCATTCAATACATTTTCTTGTCAAAAATTACGTTATTTTCGTTATTTTTACATTTTTCTACTGAACGACTTAAGTTTTATCTCTAAAATAAATCTCACAGCAAGAAAATATTGTTTATTAACTAAGGCTAAGACAAAATTTACCTAACTGAATTATTAACCTGCCAATAAAATAAATAACTTTTGTGACATACGTCATTTAGTTCCGAGCTAAATTGTGTGTTCAAACAGCGCTCGCGATATTCAACCTTGTTACGCAGGCACTTCAGTGCTTATTGCGGGTAGCGGGTGCCAGAGTGTAGGGTCGGTGGCAGGGGAGTGGGGAGTGGGAAAATTTAACCTTGGAGCCTGGCCTTAAACTGTACCTTATAGGAACTTTTGGTCCTGGAATAATACGAGAATAATACATTTAATAGAAATGACCACGCGGGCAAAGCCGCGGGCACATCTATTATTTAATAATAAACCAATAAGTACGAAAGAGTATGTACAAAAAGATAATTAAAAAAAAATGGTCTAGGGTACATAAGATCGTGACTGTCTGGCTGTATGTGTCTTTGTTCGCGCATCACGTAAAAACTACTGAACCGATTGCGATGGGGATCTCATTGTTAGGTAGCTTAGGGGGTTGACTTAAAAACTGGTATACTTGGTATCTCAATCCGATAAGATGAAGCTGAGCTATCGATAAAATATTTTTACGGCTGAAGGAATTTTGATCAAATGTATGTTGGTATTTTAGGTCTTGGAATAGTACATAGAGTACTTTTAAACTAAAGAAATGACCACACGTGCGAAGCCGCGGGTACAGCTATTTCTAATTAAAAATAAACAAGACTTTGTATCTAAGGTACCTACCGGACGGAGTTCTAAACTATCCATTATTAAAAATATAATAAATAAAATATAGAAAAATGTGTGCAAAGTTCAAAAATGTTACTATTCACCCCATTTTATGATACTGTACACATATATCGTATATATATAAATATATATCGATAGTTTTTTCTTTATTGTTGCATTTAACACCTGAAATTAATTAAAAACTTGAGACAGGAATTCTAGAATTTCATAAGGTCAGTAAACTCTGGCCAAAACATTAGTCATCTACAACTCAGTGACGTCACGCACGACTCAAGCATCGACACTAGGGCATGCAACTCGGATTTTTAAGATTGAAAACCCGGTTTTTCGGGTTTTTCGAGTTTTTTGATTCATGATAGTTTATGTTACATACTACCACCAGAACATTAATAAAGAATCAAACTTCTCAAAAACTTACTGTTTCCCTATTTCTACTCTATTGAGCGAATAAATTGGACAGGCTGACCACAATCTATTAGGTATTAGGGAGTAATATATTGTTACTTGTTAGGCTTTGGTCTGACGTTGAATGAGTGAGGCGCTGCGAGCAAGCGCTATGAGACTACGGGAGTCATTCTGCTAACGGCGGATTTAATTGAACATTTTGTAGCCCTAGTTGGTTTTTACTGTCAAAGTAAAAACTTGACTAGGATCACAAAATGTTAAATAAAATAGTAGAAATGGTGCAGATTTATTATTACAGTTCCTTTACAACTTGACTGAGGACCTTCATAATAAATTTGCACCATTTCTACTTTGATTTGATTAGGAATCGTCTTACTCAATTTTTTTGACGATTGTCATATAAAAAGTTTTATTTTTTATTTTAAGTTACTATATGAACAATAAATAAGACTTATTTTATGTGATTTACGATACGATACGAAACACTTTATTGTAATTACCAGTTAGAAAACACACACATAATTATTTGAAAATATTTTATTTTGTTGATTTTGTTTTTAATTGCTACTTATTATAGATTAAGTGTTGCTTCGATTATCACATGTGTGTATGTGTGTGTGTGTGTGTGTGTGTGTGTGTGAACATAAGCCTCCCCCAAAGAGTGCCATGACGAGCAATCTTGTGCCACCTTCATCAACCAACTTCTTGCGATGGGGGGGGGGGGGGGGGGGTCTACCTACACTTCGCTTGCTTGTTCGTGGTTGCTATTCGAGAACCTTTATTCCCCAGCAGTTGTCGATTCTGCGAACTATATGGCTTGTCCATAGTGTCCATTGCCACTTCAACTTGCAAACTCTGAGAGATATGTCGGTAACCTTGGTTTTTCTACGTATTTCCTCATTTCGGATTCTGTCACGTAGTGAAACACCAAGCATAGCTCTCTTCATTGCACGCTGCGCAACTTTGAGCTTGTGTATGAAACCAATAATTAGCGACCACGTGTCAGTGCCGTATGTCATTACTGGCAACACGCACTGATTATAAACTTTCGTCTTGAGGCTCTGCGGTATCTGCGACGAGAAGATATGGCGTAATTTTCCAAACGCTGTCCATCCAAGTTGGATTCGTCGGTTGACCTCTTTGATGAAGTTGGATCTACCCAGTTGGATCGTCTGACCCAAGTAGACATAGTGATTAACAGTTTCGATAATATCGTTCCCAACATAAACCGGCATGGGTACGACATGGGCATTTGACATGATGTTCGTCTTGCCCATGTTCATTTTAAGACCCACCTGTTGGGAAACAATATTGAGGTCACTGAGCATTGTGCTTAGGTCTTCCAGGGTTTCTGCCATGATGACTATGTCATCAGCAAATAGAAGGTGAGTGATGCATTCACCATTGATGTTAACTACGCATCCGTTCCAGTTCGGAAGCTTGAATATATCTTCCAGTGCAGAAGTGAACAGTTTCGGAGAAATAACTTCTCCCTGTATCACCCCTTTGTGTAATTCGATAGAATTCGTGCTCTGATCTTGGAAACGGACAGTCATGGTGGCTTTGCTGTACAAACACTTCAACACTTTGATGTATCGGTATTCAATCTCGCACCGCTGTAATGACTGTAGTACTGTCCAGCCCAAGTCTCGACTAAATCAAAAGTTTTCACGTAGTCCATAAACGCTACATAGTGGCCGATTATACTCTACGGTACTTTAGTCTACGGTGCTAAAGCCTTTCCGGAATCCAGCTTGTTTGGAAGGCTGAAAGTCGTCAAACCTACGAGCGAGACGGTTTGTAACTACTTTCGAAAACAGCTTATAGACGTGGCTCAGCAGCTTAATGGGCCTATAATTCTTCAAGAGAATGTTAACACTTTTCTTAAAGAACAACACCACTACGCTCCTGTGCCACGCCTCTGGCGTAGTACCCTCGAGGATGACGGACTTAAACAGCCTCTAAAGGACTTTTAAGTACTGGTGTTCCACCCGCTTTCAGTAGCTCTGTCGTTATTCCATCCTCCCCTGTTGCTTTGGTGCTCTTAAGCTGTTTGAGAGCCATTCTAATCTCGTATAGGCTGAGGGCCGGGATATCTGCTGTATAATGTCAGGTCAAACGGGCTCTTGCATCGCTAGCCATGCTATATGGACTACGCGATGAGGTGTAGTGTAGTGATCAACAGCTTCGATAATACCGTTCCCAAAATAAATCAGCATGGGCATTTGAACTGATGTTCAACTTACCCATGTTTATTTTACTCCTAAGACCCACCTGTTGGGAAACGATATTGAAGTCACTGAGCATTGTGGAAAGGTCTTCCAGGGTTTCTGCCATGATGACTATATCATCAGCAAATCGAAGGTGAGTGATGCATTTGCCATTGAAGTTAGCACTGTTCCAGTTCAAAAGCTTGAATATATATTCCAGTATAGAGGTGAACAGTTTCGGAGAAATAACGTCTCCCTGTCTCACCCCTTTTTGCAATTCGATAGAATTCTTGCTCCGATTTTGGAGACGGATAGTCAGTTTATTATTATTACTAGTACCAAATGTTACTTTGATTATAAATACTCGTAGTACATAAACCAAATGGTACTTGATTGATCTCTTTCTTGGTAAAGCTAAAAAATAAGAACACGAAAGTAAATACATATTGTTATTAAATTTCAGCCTTTTCTTTACATACATACATACTAATAATATTTCTTTCAAGGCCCACATAAAAAAAACTCGAAAAACCCGTATAAATCGAAAAAAACGTTTTTTTAAATTGAAAACTCGAAAAACCCGGGTTTTTAAACTACCCGAGTTTTGCATGCCCTAATCGAAACGAAAGTAAACCTCGAAGTTTCTATATAACTATTATATAATCTGTGCCAGATGGGTTCAGGATGGGAAGAACTTAGATAGGTACTCGTAATAATTATGAACCGTCCTATGTGTAATTTTACTTCATTTGCCCCTTTTAATTGTGTCCCAATCGCAAAATTCTAAAGTTAATGATATTCGTAACCTTGGGTAGATACATAATAATATGGAGTTACATAAGTGCGATAAGTCGATACGATATTATATTATAATGTTTGTGAATAAAATAAGGCAGAATCGTTGTTTCTAAAAGTATTTCCTATAATAAGTTTTTGACACCTGCTAAGTCGATACGATAATCTAGGTTAAATTAATAAGTTTTTGACACCTGCTAAGTCGATACGATAATCTAGGTTAAATTAATAAGTTTTTGACACCTGCTAAGTCGATACGATAATCTAGGTTAAATTAATAAGTTTTTGACACCTGCTAAGTCGATACGATAATCTAGGTTAAATTAACGTCAATCAAAATAATGCAATATTATTTTTGTTTCTGTATCTTTTAATTCATTGTTTGTATTATAAAAAACTAGTTACTTTAATATTTTCATGCTTTAGAGCATACAATCATTTACATTTTTATCCATTGTATTAAACACAATGATATGGTTTACAAAACAGTAATACCTTAAATCTTTTAGCCTGAGGCAAAATAATTACTTAGTACCTAAGTACCTACCTTGTCTGTACCTTGACATTATTTATTTTTACTAACAATCATTAAAATCTCAAAAAATGATTTTTCACTTAACTAATATACATTTTGGGCACTTTTTCTAGTCTTATAAAGTCATTTTAAATCAACTTTGGATTTTAAAAATATACTTTTATAACTACCTATTAACAATTAGGTATAAGAAGTAACAGACTTATTAAATTCATAATAATAATGTAAACGTAACAGCGGATTCATTTTAAAATTATCAAATTTTCCTTGCTTACCTTTTCATTTGACCATTTCATCCCCAAATTTATTTTAAATAACAAAATAATTATCATTGGACCACATTTTATAAAGCATTATTGTTCGTAAGAACCTCATTTTTTCACGCAATCACTACATACATTATCTTGATAAGTATGTTTATAATGGTAATGTGATATGTTAGTATCTGGCGTAAGTATAAAAAAATCAGTCACTGTCCATAGACTCCTGTTCTGAAAACATGTCGTCTTCATCGCTATCATCCTGATCATCATCAATATTTCGGAACGTCCTCTCAGATATTTCATCTATCACTTTGTCAATAGCTTTCAAGTTATTCTCTTCAGCTTCAGCGGTTCTACACGCAAGCTTCCATTCTTCCGTAGTTATTGAATAAACTTTCTCTTTGGCTATCTTCATTACACTATCAGCGGCGAAATTAATGTCTTTCCCCACATAATTCGTCACTGCTGAGAGCACTGTTTTTACAGGATTTAAATCTGGATGGTGCGGAGGCAATCTCAGAACAGTGTGTCCATGCTCTCTAAGGAACACGTCAGTCTTGTATTCGCCATGTTTATCCTTGTTCATTAGCACTAATTGGTACAACTGGGGCTTGTACATATCGGTGGAGTAAGGCACGTTCCTCGCGGTCAAGAAGTCCATCATTTCTCGCTTCCTAGAATTAGAGTGCGGCGTCGGATACGACAGCCTGTTGTGGAAACTCGACCCACCGTCCACGACCACAATGCTGCCCGGTTTCAAACTCGGCAGTAAATGGAATTTGAACCATTTATCGTACTGCTCGAAATTCTCTCGTTTACTTTCGAGCTCCTCTTTCATATCTTTTTTGTTACCATCGAACATGAATAATGTGTTCCTCATGGCGTCGTTTTGGTCCCCTGCTAATAAAATGACCAATTTAGATTTGGCCGGTTGTTTGAGTAGCGTCGAGCTGCCGTCTGGTTTCGGCTTGGAAGCTACTCGACTGCTCTCGATAGCCGCTTCGCCGGTGTAAACAACGTGCCGGCCTTGTGACCGATAACCTTCAATTTTGCTTAGGTACTGAATCCTCGCGTACCTAAAATCGTGTTTCTCTAACAAAATGCTGTTATTGTCTGCTTTCTCGACCCATTTGAATCCGAGTTTGGATACGTGACGTCTCAGCGTGCACAGAGATCCTTGGTAATCTAAATCGCCTTTCAGAATGAGGTAAAGGTCTTTCATTATGGGGAACTCCTCGTCTTTAGTGTAGAAGCCGTGTATGATCCTTCTAATGGCTTGCGCGTCGAAGTCGTCGGAGACAATGTTTTTCTTGCATCTCCGTCTGGTGGGTGGCCTGTGCTCGCTCTTCACTGTGACGTTTTGTTTCTCGTTCATGACTCGCCGTAATGCATACATCGATATGCCGGTGGCGTGTGTGACGAGTTGCGCGGCCGTGACCGTCGAATTAGGATCCCTTTCGATCTCTGACTCGAAGTATCTATAAATCTTTTGCAGCACTTCTTTAGTTTGGTTTTTGAGTGGCTTTCCCCGGCCCAGTTTCGAAGCCGGCGCCATGTTAGTAAACAAAAACTACAAATGAAATGAATGAATTTCGGTGCGCACAAAAATAGTTAGCACACAAGTGTTGTTGATAATGAAAGGCGAATGACTGATGTGAAGCGCGTCGGCGGCGCGTGTGAGTGAGATAGAAATATGAGATATCGAGCTGGTGGGACAGAGATAAAGAGCGAATGCTCGTTGTTGCAAAGTAGTAACTAAACTGATGCATGAAAAGTGTGTAGCCAACGTAGATTGTTATTTTAGGATAGGAAACGATTAGTGCTGGGCTGGCAGTTGGCACTGCTGGTTGACATAGATTATAAAATAATGTCTGACAAAAAAAAAAGTTTCTTGTTTTGTTGTTGCATTAACTTTTATAAGTATAGTTTATTCGGCAGGTTACCCGTTGTTTTGAGGATAGGATTGCAGTAAGTAGGTAGATAGGTATTTTTTATGCTAATTTATGCCGAATTAAGTGGTATTAGGTGTGTACATAGATAGAAAATGGTTTATTGTAAGCTCAATAAACTCATACTTAAAACAAAGTATCAAACATACATTGGGCGGACTTATCGCTATAAGCGATTTTTTCCTATCAACCTTTGGACGTCAGTGCAATTACATATTTATAGGTAGATAAGTCGTGTTCCATGTTTTAAACATTTTACTTATGACCTAGTAAGTATATTTATATAACTTGTCTATTTAAATCTACGTTCGTCTTTAGGTATAGGTAGGTACGGTACCTCTATGAATTTAGTTAGGTGCTTTTATTATTGACGTCGTTTGAGGTTGATCTTCTTATCTAAGTAGTTCTAGTCCCTATGTAGTATGTAGTTACTATGTATTTCTAGTACTATTATGTATTCTGTGCTAGCACTACAGATAGGCGTTATTTATTTGGAGTGGAGTTTGTGTATCATGCATTGCGTGGCATTGCATTCATGCATGTGTGTGTTTGGCAAAGAATCCACACCAATATATAAAAGCGAAGCGTTGTCTGTTTGTTTATTTGTTCGGGGAGTTTTCACACGATAATGGCTTGACGGATTACGATGAAATTTGGAATGGAGATAGCTTATACCTTGGAATAAAACAAAGGATAGTTACTTTTTGTCCCGGAAAATGGTCAGTATGTATGGTTACTCGCTGTAAGGATCGGTTGCCAAGTAAAAAATAATAATAAGTCTGTCAAAAGCATCAAGAGCGTTGCTGCTGTGCCAATCCATTGCATCGGTTATTAATATCTTAGAAGAACATGGGATACATTTTTTGCGATAAACTGTACTCCACGCGGATGAAGTCGCGGGCGAAAGCAAGTACCTAACTCATAGACCTATGTACATAGCTGTATGCAGATTTAGTTAACAAACATGTTTAGTTAGATTCCCTTTTTAATATAGTATCATCTGTCGGCGAGTAGCCGAACTAATATATAATGTGTAATACTTTTAGTGGACTTTTCTGTAAACTTGTTGGTTCACATGCTCGACGCTAGATGGCAGTACTAATGGCTAGTGGGTAGTGTGCGTCATCACAGGCCACATTTCTTTACTCTTTTGACGGGATCAGCTAGAACCTGGGTTTTTTATTTTTTTAAAATGGGTAATTTATTTTTATTTTATACCTCAAACAGACAAACAGACACGAAGACTATTTTAAGTACCATAGACAATTTTTTTTAATGATCTTTTTTGTACAGACTTTTCGTTCATATTGTTATAGTGTAAGTATAGAAGATATATAGATAGATAGATAGTGAGAATGGTTGTTGACGAACTTTAAATCTTCCTAAATGGTCATTCGAAATGCAAAATACTAGGAGAAACCTAAAGATGATTTTTAAATACCTATTCAATGATAGTTCGTTGACTTTCATTTTTTTCATTTTCGCTTTATTGCGTCTGGTTGTCCCATAGAATTTGAAGTAAATATATATGTCTATGGGTTGTCGCCATGTTGAATTTTGATTAATGCCATGTCTCTTAAATAGCACTCGCAAGATGACAAAACGATTGACGTAAGAATTATCAAAATCGGTCCACGCGTTTGGTCTATATGCATAGTGCCACAAAGGAACATACATACATACATACATAGGCTGATAAACACATTACCGGGCCTTTACGTTGCGCATTCTGGTAATACATAAGTAAATAAAAACCAGCAAGTTAGTACTAACTATAATAATTATACTCTGTGGCCAAGCTTACGCACCAGATTTGAACATAAATAAACAAGACACAAGTTCAAAAACTAAACCCCGACCACGGTCGGTTAAATTAGCCTTTGACACTCGAATGAAGACGAATCGATTGGTACCTCGCTTGTCAAATTCGGACCAAGTTTTTTGTTTGAACACAACCATTACTTTGCCTTGCCGTAGTCGGGTAAAAAAATATAGCCTATGACCGCCTATGACACTATACCTGAAGACGAACCCCTTGACACCTCGCTTGTCAAAATCGAACCAATAGGGCGACGCTATGGTGGAACATCCACATAACCACATATATATATACATACATACATAGACTGTTAAACTCATTACCCTTCCCTTGCTTTGCTGTAGTCAGGTAAAAACATGCACTGCAACATCTGCGCGTAGGTACTTATTAATTATGCACAGGAAATGTTTTATTAAAATGTCGTTGTTCAGTTTGAACTTTCGTTTCGATCGTTTCGTTCGTTTTATTGTTCCAAACAAAAATAAAACGATTTTTTATATTTTCTGTTACACAAATGTTCAGATTTCATAACAAACTTAGTAATTTTAACTAAACTATCACATAGAAAATAGAAACCTGTTTTTACACTACTGTGCGACGCTAAGGGGGGTAATGTGTTTATCAGCATATTTATGTATGCATGTATGTATGTATGTATGCTTGTTCCTTTGTGGCGCGTAGAGACCAAACGCATGGGCCGATTTGGATGATTCATACGTCAATCGATTTGTCTTAATCTTGCGAGTGTCACTGAAGATATGGCAGAATTCAATATAGCGACAACGAGACCCATAATATAGTGGATAAGAAAAATATGAAACTCGACGAACTATGTTAGTGAGGTATTGAATAAGTACGTGAAAATATTTTTTAGATTTTTCTTATAATTTTGCATTTTGAATAACCATTTAGGATCTATATAGATTTAAAGTTGGATAGGTTAGGATCATCATCAGGTCAGGTTTTTTTTTATGTTTTGGTATATAAAAAAAACTTATAGTGTGAAGATGTGTGTGTGTGAGATATCAAAATGAAGGTCTATAAAAGACCTTTCCAAAAATATATAATTGTAATAAATATAAATGAATTAAAAAAAAAAACAAAAAACCCGACTGCTAACAGAACTAAAAGGAGGTAAACAAGCTTTCATTGTTTGTATAATAAAAAAATACTTAAATATTTTCATGCTTTAGAGCATACAATTACTTACATATTTTACCATTGTATTAAATACAATGATATGGTTTACTACAAGTAATACCTTAAACCTTTCAGCCTTAGGCAAAATAATTACCTAGTACCTATCTACCTTGTCTGTACCTAAACATTATTTATTTTTACTAACAATCATTAAAATCTCAAAAAATGATTTTTCACTTAACTAATATACATTTTGGGCACTTTTACAAGTCTTATAAAGTCATTTTAAATCAACTTTGGATTTTAAAAATATACTTTTATAACTATCTATTAACAATTAGGTATAAGAAGTAACAGACCTATCAAAATCATAATAATAATGTAAACGTAACAGCGGATTCATTTTAAAATTATCAAAGTTTCCTTGCTTACCTTTTCATTTGACCATTTCATCCCCAAAGTCCCCTAGTCAGTTTCTAGCTGATCCCGTCAAAGGAGAAATGAAATGCACGATGCCTCTGCATCTTATATTTAAAAATCAAGATTCATGTGGCTCGGGTGTTCTCATTGCTGGGTTCGCACTATAGAGCATGCGAGTCATACAGACAGCCATAGCTATCTCGGCGAGAATATTCGGATGATGATTTTAGCTTCGTCAGATGGGGCCTTCTCAATTGCTGGGCGAAAGCTTTAGTCCCCCGATTTTGCTCGATAGCCACCTCTATATGGCGTGTATTGGAGCATCGGAAGTCCCATCGCACCAGTTTGCTGATATTTCGATTGAGGGCCCGCTTCTCTGACCTGTACATCATCCCGTCTCACATACATTAGATGAAGAGTCACTGCCGAGAGTTTGGACTTCATACCTGTCTTCTTTCGTAACGGTTTGAAGCAGGTTAGGTCGGAGCGTAGACTTCTCAGACAGGAGCTTAAAGTTAATACTCTGAGCCTCGTAGCAGTCGGTGGTCACTACCTGTATTAAACCTGTTGACTACAAAGACATATCTGAATTTTGTGCTTTTTGTCCGTCATGATAAAGTCAATCTCGAGTTCGTCACAGTATCGGGGCTCTACCTCGTCCACTTCCTTTGGGGCTGCTTAATAAAGAACGAATTCATTAAGAAGAGCCCCTCTTCCTCTAAAAAGTTGACGTGCGTTTGCCCCCTATGGTTCCTGCTTCTACTCCCACTTGTTCGTTAAAATCCCCCATAACAACGTTGAAGTGCGTCTTCGTGGTCTTGTGAAGAGCTGAAGAGATGTGTTCATACATATCTTTTACTGCGTCATTGCAGGTATACTCAAGGACATGTGTGCCAACGTCATTGCGTATACCTCCATGACCTTAACTCGGTTAGCCCTATGTTATGAGATACGCTACCCTGGTCGACACACTGGAGATCTCAACAACGTTGTTAGTGAGGACTTTATGCAATAGAAATCCTACTTCACCCTGAGATTGTTGGTCACCCTCCCCGGCCGTTGGCCGTTTTTATTTGTATACATATCAGTTGGAGGTATTTGTCCATAGTCGCCACGCTGCGCCTTCGGGTTGGCGACCGCAGAGCGGGTCTTGTTGCACCGGTGACACTGCTGCCCATCACGGACCTGTGGGATTTAACTACGCCATTCATTGTCGTGATGGTTATACCGCCATCTGTCGCTCGTCAGAGGTCGTCGTTTTTTGTTCAGCAGGATGCACCACGGGCAGGTGAGGTTGGCTTGAGCATCCGTACATCCCTGTGGTAAGACTAATTGCTGATGGAAAGCGATGATGTGGTCGAAGGTGTAGCACGGTTTGTAGGTTTTGGTTTGTAAGTGGAGTTTGGTTCATAACCTAGTACACCACGAGCGAACCAAACATATACATACCAAATATCACTTTACCTGATAAAGTGATATTTGGTATGTTTGTAAAGGTGTCTGACGGGACTATAAATACTAAATTCGTCAGATCAGATGCAATTTAAAATTTTGTAGATTACTAACAAAGCCACTCGGGCGCATTGCACATCAAAAAAATAAAAAATATCAGAAATGTGTAGCTGGTTTAGGTTTAGGTTACATAACATTGTTTTATTTATTTTTTTATATTCATTTATGTTTTTAGCTGAGAGTTTTAATTTAATTGAGGGCGGATGTTGTAATAATACATTTTAATTATTAAAACTCACTTGCTTTGAATTTATATCAAGTTCTTTATTGTTTGTAATATGATAGATATTGTACTTCACTCAATATAAAAACATGACACGAACACGCCTATATTTTCCAACAGTTAAATGACATATAAATGTTTATATATCGCTTAACTTCAAATTCAGCTACCTCTACACACACTCCAGTTTTATATTAGGCCACTCATAATGTATAAGAGATGTCTCATGTGTAAGAGGTTGTAGGTACATTAAATTTATACAATGAATTTATATCCACTCATTACAATCCATACATTTTGACTGTTGTTGGTTACTTTTAAATAATGGGTCTCAGAAGTCTTTTGAAATAAATAACATTAAGCGGTTAATAAATTGTTTATTAAAAGCACATAACACTAAAAAGTTATTGCTCATGATTCATAAAAAACATATCAAAAATAAATGCAATAAAATGTATAATGACTAAAAATGTATATGCTGGCCTTAATTTTGGCTAAAGATTAAGCTTTGCCATACAACATGGCAATGCTGTCAGCAGTTTGAGGACGCTGCCCGCTGGCAGCGGCTTTAAAGATTACTTTTATTTTAGGTTGTTTTTAGTTCGTTTAGTTTAAATTACTTACATGTTATTACTAGTAGTACTTCATAAAAATTACTTACATGTTATTACTAGTAGTACTTCATAAAAATTACTTACATGTTATTACTAGTAGTACTTCATAAAAATTACTTACATGTTATTACTAGTAGTACTTCATAAAAATTACTTACATGTTATTACTAGTAGTACTTCATAAAAATTACTTACATGTTATTACTAGTAGTACTTCATAAAAATTACTTACATGTTATTACTAGTAGTACTTCATAAAAATTACTTACATGTTATTACTAGTAGTACTTCATAAAAATTACTTACATGTTATTACTAGTAGTACTTCATAAAAATTACTTACATGTTATTACTAGTAGTACTTCATAAAAATTACTTACATGTTATTACTAGTAGTACTTCATAAAAATTACTTACATGTTATTACTAGTAGTACTTCATAAAAATTACTTACATGTTATTACTAGTAGTACTTCATAAAAATTACTTACATGTTATTACTAGTAGTACTTCATAAAAATTACTTACATGTTATTACTAGTAGTACTTCATAAAAATTACTTACATGTTATTACTAGTAGTACTTCATAAAAATTACTTACATGTTATTACTAGTAGTACTTCATAAAAATTACTTACATGTTATTACTAGTAGTACTTCATAAAAATTACTTACATGTTATTACTAGTAGTACTTCATAAAAATTACTTACATGTTATTACTAGTAGTACTTCATAAAAATTACTTACATGTTATTACTAGTAGTACTTCATAAAAATTACTTACATGTTATTACTAGTAGTACTTCATAAAAAAATAAAGGTAAGTATATAATATTACTTATATTTACCAACTTAAGTTAATATGGACACAAAAGTTACAGAATCTGTTGAAAATAGAATAACAATAATAAAACCTGTAGATAAGTATATCTAACGTAGTATTTGAATTTTCTTTGGTAAGTATAAAATATACTAGTCTTATTTTTATCCCGATGACCTCGAATGTAGGTGTATCTGTATAAATGTCCATCCTTGGTCCATGCATGATATTTGTAATAATATTATTACAAATCTTCGGTTAGCTAGTATTTTTTACTTTCATCGGCAATTTTCTGAAATACAGTAATAAATTAATGAATTAATACAGAATAAATAATACATATTAATTCTGTATTCATTCAGAATAAATAATACATATTTATTCTGTATTAATTCATTTCCAATACGGAACAAACAAAAATAAATCGAGTCATAAAAACTGTATAAAATGTGTGAAACCTAATTGCCTCGTTTGCCGTCGGCGCATCATTCTATTGTCTTATTTTACAAACTGCAAAATAAATGCAGTACAGCGGAAGTCAGTGCCCTGACCACAGAACTTGGTTTCAATCAGATTGTCACTTTTTTCATAGCAATTTCGACTCTATCGCAAGGCACTAATGAATTTGACGGCTTGAAACCGATATGATCAACACTGCGTAATAGCACAGCAGCACTGCGATTACGTAATGTTGATCATGACGGTTTCAAGCCGTGAAATTCAATAATGCTTTGCGATAGAGTCGATTTTGCTATGAAAAAAGTGACAATCTGATTGAAGCCAAGTTCTGTAATTGGGCCACTGATGTCTCGAAAGGACTTCAATGTTAGAAAACCGCTGCTGTTTTGAGTCAATTGTTTGACGATAACAACGTGTTTGAACCACAGAATACGTCCTAAAGAAATACAGAAAAAAACTGTGTAATACTAGCACTCAGTAGTTGTAATATAGTAAATTATTAGCAGTAAACCGTTTCCAAACTTTATCTAATATATTGTTTATCTCTATTTTGAGTTTCGTATATTTTTTATCAATTTTGAAGACAAGTGAAGTTTATCCATCACCAAACCAAACCATCTCCAGGTACAATAATAATTTTGTTTTGATATTGAAACCCTTTTTTTAAGATTAAAAAAAATATTGTTTTGTACAATATTGCATACCTATTGGAAATTAATAAATTAAATTGAAATTATGAAAATATTGGGCACTTCCTAATAAATTCAGTTTGTTAACGTCATAAGCTTACCGATTCGAGTTCGTCAAAGAAACGATCTCCTTCCTTCCTGCTAGTTCCATGACGATTCCTATAGAATTCGTCGAGGGCGTTGTCTTTGCATTTCTTGTGGTAATAGATTCTTCTGGATTTGTTCACGGCCCAAGCGATGCCAAACAGCAACCACCAGCCAGAAAATCCACAGTTATAGTACATGCCTTTACTATAGACGTTTGCAGCGGCCTGCACTGCAGTTTCGTTAGCAGAGTTGTTGTTCCTTTCAATTTCCGTGAAACGTTCGCTAAGAATCTGCAATGAAATTCCCATCCTCATTCTATCTTTGTTTCAACACGAGATTTTGAAAATAACAGTCCCTGTGGTGTAGCGGTTAATTCAATGGACTCAGCTTCTATAGCATCTAAAAGTCCTCGGAAATGAGTTAGATTTTTGACGATTTTTGTCGCACCTAGCTATAGCCAGTGCAACAGGTTATTCAGAGTATACTTCAACATTATTGCCTTGTGTTGCAATAGCTTTTTGGATAGGTATACAATTGCGGCAATTTTCTAGTCAATCTATGTGACAAGAGACAAGACAATAAATATTTTCATACCACCACCTCGATAATGTCCAATTACATATCACGCAATTTCAACGTAAAGCAAGTCATATCGCAAGGGAAATAAAGTTATATGAAACTCCCAAGGGTTATAATGTGAGTTGAATTTGGAACGTTTAAATTCGTATGGCTCTTAGCAAAAAATGCATAGAGTTTATTTGAAAATAACTGGCTACTATAGGCAGAACATAAACGAGGGTAAAGCCGGTCTACGTCACGGGCGGCATATTGGACCGATTCACTCAGGACTTGACTCGCTTCACTCGGAACTTGAAACCCTTAACCCTTTCGATTTGCTGAGGGTCCAATATGACGCCCGTAAAGTAAGACACTGCTGCATCTCCTTGGTGCATAGTCTACTACTATTAAGTGCTTAAAAAAAGGCAGATTATATGGTGATATAGCCAGCGGTAAGATACCCAAGCGTATGGTAATATTACTTCGTTCGGCCACAATCTCGCTAGATGATAAGCGCAAAGGAAGAAAAGAAAAGGGACTATGACTCATTCACTTCAGCCTTGACCCAGAATATTTTAGTAGTACAAAGCCAAGGTTGCGGTTAAAACAAAAGAAGTGATGATTGCAACGAGTTCCATCGGTTGAAAGTTCAATTGAAGAACCAAACATAAGGCACAACAACATAGTTACCTTCGCGAGTAATCCCTCATCGTCATCCGTAGTATCGAAGACCTTTTCAGAGCTGATCTTGTTAGGTCTGAAGGCAGTCAGCGCACGTCGCTCTCCCTCGCTGTGTTCCTCGTCCAAATCGTCGGGGTGAATGCACACCTTGTTGGATTCCCAGGCGGACGCCATGTAATCTTCGTAAGCTCTTATAGCGGCTTGCAGTGCAACCTTGTTCTTACTTTTGTTAATATCATTCATTTCTTCGAAGCTACTTTTTATCATCTATAACAACGGAATTCACTATAACTTTAGTCTATTCTGTAAATCTGTACAAAGATTATAAAAAAATGATGCAGGACACTTAAATTAAGCTACTGAACTAGAATATACGAGTATAATACTAGATGTGCCCGCGGCTTTGCCCGAGTGGTCATTTAACTGGGCAAAAAGTAACCTATGTGTTATTCCAGTATCAGTCTATATCTGTCCACAGCTGGACGTAGGCGTCTCCTAATGCACGCCACTGAGCTCGATCTTCAGCTCTCCTCATCCTGCCTCCTCCTGCGAGAAGCGGCTGGAAGAAAATGGATAAGGAGAGCAATAGTTCCTATAAAGTTCAATATACTACATGTCATACAAATTCGTTTGTCGTTCAAATAGTTCTTTATCGATTGATTGCTTCTATTAGATTGATTCATTGGATTGATACCAAATATATACACCCGTATTTAAGTCAAAACATAGTTTTTATGCGATTAAACTTTGTTTACTTGTTGACTAGCTTATTTTAAGCCTTAGACCTTTTTTAACATCGTTTTATTTTTTAAGCGACTTCACAGACGGTTATACAGACGGTATCACAAACGGACTGATTTTAAAAATTATTTATTGTTTGAACTGGTATACTCTCCAGATGGTCTATATAAATTGTATCAAAATTGGTTCAGTAGTTTTTCGAGAATAAATAGTTTTTTAGTAAATCCATTTCATTTTGTGTTTATAATGCCTCTGAAATCTCTAATATTTCTAAACCGATTAAGATGGTTGTTGTATTATTCAAAAGGGTAGACTTAAAGTCTACCCTTTTTTTTATATATAGGCATATACGAGTAGTTAATACGAAGTCGTGCTTTTTTTTGGAACATTATTTTTATATTGCTTTCTGCTATATTATAATTATTTAAACAGATAAGGGGTGTAAGGGCGTACAATCACCATCTAAGGGTTCGCATCCAAAACGAGGTGATTCAGCAGAGAACGAAAGTCACAGACATAGCTCAAAGAATTAGCAAACTGAAGTGGCAATGGGCTGGTCACATTAGTAGAAGAACCGAAAACCAGTGGGGTAGACCATTTCTTGAGAAGAGACCACGCATAGGCAAACTTCCTCTAGCTGGCAGCAATTTCATGAGAAGAGCCGAAAATTGGGCTCAGTGGCGCGCATTAGGGGAGGCCTATGTCCAGCAGTGAACTAATGCAGGCTGTTGATGAAATAGATAAATGCCCGGGCAGTTTGAAATATGCCCAAGATGATAAAAACTATATAATGCCCTTCACCTATTGAGCAGAATAATATAAAGATGTGTTTTGTTAAATTATTGTAATCGTGCATATAAAACAGTACCGTGACATACCTAATGACTGACTGACTGACTTACTGACAGGTAACGCACCGCCTAAACCAGTAACCTAGATATTTGAAATTTGGAGGAAATATTCCTTGAGTATCCAAGAGGTGCACTACGGAAGCACAGAATAAATAATAGTACAAACGGAAGTTACTCGGGACCAGTGCCTCGGACCATTCGGTGATCACTTCCGGTATTGAACCTGTTGATCACACAGACATCTCTGAATATTCCCTTCTTGTCCGAGATGATAAAGTTGATCTCATTTTTAGTAACGCCATCCGGGCTTCGCCATATCCACTTTCTCTGGGTCTGCTTCTTAAAGAAAGAATTCAATAAGAAGAGCCCCTCCCTCGCCAGAAAGTTAACAAGCATTTGCCCTCTGGTGCTTCTGCTACCAAACCCAAGTGGTCCAATCCTTCAATCATTTCTGTTAATCTATCAATTTTTTTTTAATCAATCATTTCTGTCCATCCAAAGGTTGTCTGGAAGAAATTGCTTTAAGCGATAAGACCGCCCATTGTACCTATAACCTTAGTGTTTTCTTGTCTGTATCGTTTTATTTTCTTGGTGTCAATAAAGAGTAAATCTATCTATCTATCCTTCGTTGCAGTCTTGTACTCCCAATTTAGCATTGAAGTCCCCGATCCGAAACCAATCTCCGTCTTCCCGTAGTGTAAAAATACGCAAAAATCTGGAGCTTTTGGGTGTCGAACTCGCATCGTTTGGGTTTCACATTAGATCCAAAGCCAAGGTAGATGCAAAGATACTTGGTATTTTGTCTAAGGTAAGGCGGTACTTCACACCGGGACAGCTTTTGAATCTTTATCAAGCACAGGTCCGATCTTGTATAGAGTACTGCTGCCACATCTGGGACGGTTCTTCAATTGAGAGACGTGCTATAAGGCTCATTGGGAATGACACTCTGGTAAAGAGTAAGCTTCAAAGTCTGGCGCATCGACGTGAGGTTGCAAACCTGTCGGTATTCTACAGATTGTACTATGGAGAGTGTGTAGAAGAACTACACAATCTGATTCCCTTATCACCACCGTACGACTAGACGATCGGCTTAGAGCCACCCTTTTATTGTTGAAATACCTCGCACAAGAACGAAGCGTAACGCTTTTTCATTTATTATAAGAACTGCAAAGGAGTGGAATGCCCTGCCTGTAGAAGAGACTACTGGTGGATAATAAAAGAATGGACTATAATAATAGTTGTGGTATAATAATGACCAAATATACAAAGTTAATAAGTTAATTTAGATCAGTATATAGGTACAATACGAAATGGAGGCGCAGGGGTAAGTGTTCGCGGGCGGCGCCGAAGCCCAATATACATGAATACCGGTGCTGGCGGTATGGTGGCTGGTTTCCCCCTCTCGTCCCCGCACTGGCGGAGTAGTCGAGCTGATGCGTAGATACTGCCCTCGACAGTATTTCCAGTATAATATAACCCGGGCGTGTTCAAATCAAGAGTGAATAGGTATCTACTAGGCAAGCGTGCTACACCTTCAACCACAACATCGCTTTCCATCAGGTGATATCGTGGTCAAACAACTGCCAGTAATCCATACCAATATATAACATTGAAACGATGTCTGTTTGTTTGTTTGTTTGGGGAGCTTGCACGCGATAACGGCTGGACGAATTTTGATGAAATTTGGAATGGATATAGCTTATTACTGGAAATACCTACTTTTGCATTGATTTTTAGTATCCTAGAAGAGCATAGGATGCTTTTTTCGTGATAAACCGTAGTCCGCGTAGACGAAGCAGCGGGTAAGCTAGTAAAAAAAAAGTGTGAAATGTTGCAGCAAATGTCTCAGAATTTTTGGACCCGATGGTCGCCCATACTGCAGCAACGTTCTATAGGATCCTCCAATGGTCTGTGGAATCCACATATTGTAAAGATTTTCGTCTACCAGTCACTCGCGTGCTAACAGCCTGATTGTTTGATACATAATTTGTGACCAAAATCATGAATTCATAATATTCATTACCTACATGAGTATTAATTTGTCGAATGTATCAAACAATCAGCCCATAATAATAATTTAATATAATAAAAAGTGGCGTTTAAAAAAAAATTGTGTATTTTATAAGAAATTATTATAAATAGGCTACGAGCATCGACTTGACTTCCATTTCACCTAATAGAAGGTTATAGAAGGAATTATATTTCTATGGAAGATAATAGTCTCCCAATCATTACTATGGAATAGCTTGGAACTTGTGATGGTATGCTGGGGATGATGAATTATGATATCAGTGATGAATTATGATGTAAAGTATAAAAGGCTGAAATGAAGAAGCCACTATTAGTTACCGTCATGAATGTGTATATAATTACCTCAATTAATCTTGATTTATATTCGTCTTCGTCATGAAAATCAAGATGGTTCCTCTTTTCGTAGAAGCCTGCCAGAGCCTCTTCCAATGCCCGTTTGTGTTCTTCCAGGATCTCGCTCTCAGAAAGAGGGGTCTTGCTGGAAAGGGAAATTGTAGACTTCAACAAAGTCCGTAGAATGGTGGCAGTAGTCTCGACATCGATAGCAATTTCTTTACAATAGAAATCGGTCGCAAAGTACACATATCGATGACAATCGCTAGCTTCTGTCAATAGCTATGGAAAGCTAACGATAGTCATCGGTACCTAAATACCTATAATGGTACTATTGTGATTCAAGTTTATTTAGCGATCGTTAGCTTGCGATAGCATTGCTATCTGTGTTGAGTCTGCAGCTACGGTCGTTTATTGCAAACATTACGATTTTTCTTAGTGTTTGCAATTAACTTTGCGTTCATTATTGGCAGCCCGTTGTATTTCAACCTCTTTGTACTATTATGCCAGTAAGCATAATTCAACATATTTTTAACATTTACATTTAAACTTTTTTGAAAAATGGTACCCATGAAAATAGTTCTTATTTGTATTTTCTTTGCCAATAATCACCATGGGCACATCAGGATGGGGATGTGTGCATGCATACATTACTTACACGATATATTTCTGTCAGCCCAAAAGTAAGATATAATTCCAAATCATAATGAACATTTTTAATTAATACAACAAAATTTAATTTATTTCTTTCTATCATCTTAGAAAATTAAATGAGATACCTACGAAGCTGAACGATCTGTGCATGACTTAGTGTTCATAGGGAAAGGGATTGAAAGGGTAAAATAAGACCCTGATATCAGTCGACAATTAGGTCATAATTTTTGGGGAAAAAACTAGATGCTTCAATTTTTTATTCATATTTTATTCCCAAAATTTACTTTTATGTAATCAAACTAACCATTTTTTACTAAAGCTCTCTGAATTATGTATTATGTAATATTATGTAGGTAGTTATATGTACCACAAACCCACCGTTGTTTACCGAAGTCCAATTGCGACATATTTAATCATACAAGTAGGTACTTTCTTAGATTGTGAAAGTACCAATTAAGCACTTTTTGTACTTATGTTGTTTTTCTATGAATAATGCGCAGTAGAGGTACTCTACATGTTGTTTTGATTTAATTGCGCATAGCTGAATAAGCATTTATGTACTTAGATGTTTTTCTCGTTAAAGTATGAGAAATGTAACTACTTAGTTGTTTATTACAATGAAGAATGTACTAGAAATCGCCTACGCATTTATAAAAGTTATATAAGGAAGTTACTAACTACAAATTGTCATTATTTTATCTTCGCTTGAATTGTACGGTCAAAAGTAAGACCAATAAAATTAACTTCAAATTTAATTTGTTGTTTATTTTATTAAAATCTCGGCTCCGTCCAATTTGTCTGGCGCAGCCGGTTGTATTTTTTTTTAAAAGTCGTGGAAATTTAATTTGTCCGGCGCTTACTTCAAAAATTGTGAAATATAATTTGTCTGGCGCAACCTACATATCTGGTGCAGCTGTCCTGAATAACTTCAGTGTGTTCCTGACAAATCCACGTAAAAAAATACTCGAACCAAACAAATACGACTGTATTGGAAAAAGGAGTTGAGAAACAATTCAGCGAGTGGAATAATCACCGAGGCATGGGATCGAGCGGTTTTAAGTGAGTCGAAAATCATTCACTTTCCGTATTCTTGCCCTGCTATTCGACCCTTAGTGTTTTTGGACAAACATTGCCAATACACTTGTTATTTTTGATTTATTGTATGCGTTTTTATTTGAATTTTTATGTGAATTTTTGACGTTTTATGTGTTTTTATTGATTTTAATGTGAATTTATTGACGTTTTATGCGTTTTTATTGAATTGTATGTGAATTTATTGATTTTATATGTCTTTATCGATTTTTATGTGAATGTATTGATATTTTATGCGTTTTTATTTGAATTTTATGTGAATTTCTTGATTTTTATGCGTCATAATTGATTTTATGTGAATTTATTGATTTGTATGCGTCATAATTGATTTTAATGTGAATTTATTGACTTTTATGCGTCATAATTGATTTTTATGTGAATTTATTGATTTTTATGCGTCATAATTGATTTTTATGTGTCTTTATTGATTTTTTGTGCTTTTATTGAACTTTTATGTGCCTTTATTTAATTATATTTTGAATTTTTGTGTGTTATACGTGTTATATTATACAAACGCATACTCAATTTTAATATTTTGAATTGATTTTAAATAATAATTTAAAATGGAACCTATGAGGACTATAACGAATGAAATTGTGAAATTGATTCCTAAATTTGATGGGAATGAAAAATTATTAAATTTATTTATTTCAAAATGTGAATATGTGCGTAGTTTAAGTGGAACCGAAATTACTGCAGCACAAGAGTTATATTTATTTCATGTTATTTCAAGTAGACTTATAGGCAGAGCAGCCTCATTATTAAGTGAACGTAGCGATATTACAACATGGATACAATTGAAAAATCTTTTTACTCAACATTTTGGCGACCCAAGGTCAGAACAATGTATTGCTACTGAACTTGAAAGTCTTAAAATTAAAAATGACGAATCCTACATCGATTTCTGCCACCGTATTCATAATGTGAGAAGTTCTTTAATTGCAAAAGTGAATTTAATTGAAGACTCGGGAGTTAGAGCAGCCAAGGCTATAATTTATAATAGCACTGCATTAAATGTATTTATGTACAATTTATCTGAAGATTTACTTCGATTTGTGCGTCTGAAAAGTTGCGTTACTTTAGAACAAGCTCTAAGTGTTGTGATGGAAGAGGTGAATTTCCAAACACAATATCAAATGAAAAATAAAAAAATAATTACTCAAAAACCATTTGAGAATAAACCAGCTTTTATTCCTCAACAAAATCAATTTAAATTTGGCATCCCACAAAGGCCAACATTTAATAATAATCCTCCAAATAAATTTATACAACCTCAAGGTTACAAGCCTTTTCTAAATAGGCCAAATAATCATTTTGTGCCACAAAATAATTTTAAATTTGGTAATGCGAATAAACCGCAAGTAAATAATTACAAAGCTTCAGGGTTTTTCAAACGACAACCCTATCATAAATTTAATTTTGGTATTCCTCAAAATAAAACAACTGATTTCAATGATAAAGATGTGACAATGAGAACGGCACCACAAAAGCCAAACCATCTTTACGTAATAAACGAAGATAATAAAAATAAAAATAAAATGACTATTCCAAAAAAGGAAAATTTTTATATGAGGGCCTCAAAAGAGCATCCTCCGATATAGAAACTATAAATTTAAATTGTAACTCTTATTTAAAATTACCAAGTATAAATTTTAAAAATCTGAACTCCAAATTTTTAATTGACACAGGGAGTAATCGTTCTTTTATTAATCCAGAATTAGCAGAAAAATATTTTAAAGATTTCAAATATCAAGAAACATTTCAAGTCGTAAGTACACATGGCACAAGTACTCATCATGAAGTAATTTTTATACCATTACCTGATGAATTTAAAAATGATAATTGGTACAAATTTTATATTTATAAAGTCGATGGAAGATACGACGGTTTAATAGGAACAGAATTATTATCTTTGTTAGGAGCTAGTATTGATATGAAAAATCAACTTCTTCTAACACCTGAAACTGCAATTCCTATTAATTATAATCCACCATATGAGATAAAACTTATTCCTCGATGTGAAATGAAAGTTAAAGTTCCAGTAAATCTTATATCAGACTCAGGAATTTTAAACTTTCATGAATTTTATCCTGGCGTTAGAATGCCATCAGCTATAGTAAATTGTAAAAATTCATTTGCTGAAACTATAATACAAAATACTACAAATACTCTACATACGATTACTTTTAATGAACCTCTTAATGTTGAAAAATTTAATTTTGATGAAATACAAGTAAATAATATAGTTGAAAAAATGGAAACAGATTGTGAATTAGACGAAATATTGTCAGAAAATCTAACAAAACTGAGATTAAATCATATGAATGAAGAAGAAAGAAATGCAATTTTTAATTTATGCAATCAATATTAAGATATATTCTATCGTGAAAAATTACCCCTTTCATTTACAAATGATGTTAAACATAAAATAAGAACTACTAATGAGGATCCAATATATATTCGACCTTATAGGCAACCTCAAACAATTAATGATGAAATAAACAACCAAGTTGAAAAGTTATTAAAAGATAACATAATTCAAGAATCATATTCACCATGGAATTTTCCAGTTCATATAGTTCCAAAAAAAGATGACGCATCTGGTAAAAAGAAATATAGAATGGTAATTGATTATAGACGATTAAATGATATAACTACGGATGATAAATATCCTCTACCAAATATAACAGATTTATTTGATAAATTGGGAAAATCCACTTATTTTTCAACTTTAGATTTAGCAAGTGGATATCATCAAATCGAAATGGATAAAAATGATAGACAGAAAACAGCTTTTAGTACTCAGTCTGGACATTATGAATTTTTAAGAATGCCTTTTGGTTTAAAAACAGCCCCAGCTACATTCCAAAGAACAATGGATAATGTACTGCGTGGACTACAAGGTATTCATTGTCTTGTTTATTTAGACGACATAATTATATACTCATCCAGTTTACAAGAACATATAAATAAACTTAAAATAATTTTTGAACAGTTGAGAAAAACAAATTTAAAAGTTCAACTTGATAAATCAGAATTTTTGCGAAAAGAAGTCTTATATCTTGGACATTCAATTACAAAAAATGGTTTGAAACCTAATAATGATAAAATAAATGCAGTATTAAATTTTCCTTTGCCTAAAACACAAACAGAAATTAAAAGCTTTTTAGGATTGGTTGGATATTACAGAAAATTTATAAAAGATTTTGCGAAGTTAACAAAGCCTCTTACTAAATGTTTAAAGAAAAATCAAAAAGTAATAATAAATGAAGAATATATATCGTCATTTGAAAAATGTAAAGAATTATTAACCAATGCACCACTTTTACAATTTCCTGATTTTGAAAAACCTTTTATTTTAACTACGGACGCATCAAATTATGCAATCGGTGCAGTACTTTCTCAAGGAACTGTTGGTAGTGATAAACCTATTGCATATGCAAGTAGAACACTTAATAGTGCAGAAATACGTTATAGTACTATAGAAAAAGAACTCCTTGCCATTGTATGGGCAACAAAACATTTTAGACCTTATTTATATGGTAAAAAGTTTTATATTTATACAGATCATAGACCACTAGCATGGTTGAATTCAATAAATGAACCAAATAGTAAATTGACACGATGGAAATTACGATTAGCTGAATTTGATTTTGAAATAACATATAAAAGTGGGAAACAAAATAAAAATGCGGACGCTTTATCGAGATTAAAAGTAAATGCACTAGGAGATGATGATAATCTCTCAATGAAAGTTAATATTGATAAAAAAGAAAACAAATTAACAAATAAAATTTCCAAAAAAGGAAAACAAATAAGATCAACTTCTCCAATTACAATATCTTCTGATTCAGAAAAAACTTTAAGTATTTCTAGAAGGTCACCTTATTCAATACCTTCATTTGATAGTAGTACAATTACGGCATCTGATATTCCTGAAAATTCTAGTACTGAAACAGCACATTCTCATGAAAATATGGATATGGAAAGCATACCTATTTTACATGAAGCAGTTGATACAAAACCAAATCAAATATTAATTTACTCGTGGAATTTAAATAAAATGTCTGTAAAAGATATTTCAAGAAATAAACAAAAAGTTTTAGAAGTACATATGCCAGTAAATAATACAAATTTAGTAAAAGAATTTTTAAAAGGTTACATAAGACCTAAAATTAAATATTTTATATATTTTGAAGAAGAAGCACACAGAAAAGATTTTGCTTCAGTTGTAACTACTTTATTTAAAAAGGATTCAGTAAAATTATTTGAATGCACATTAAGAGTAGTATATGTTGAAGATGAAAACGAACAACGTGAAATAATTTTAAAATATCATGAAGGAAAAACAAGTCATAGAGGTATAAAAGAAACACTGGCACATTTAAAAAGAACATATTATTGGAATAATATGGATCAAACAGTTGCAAGCGTTATAAATTCTTGTCAATTATGTAAACGTATGAAATATGATCGTAAACCAATTAAACCTGAATTGCAATTAACGCAAACCCAAATAAAACCCTTTCAAGAAATATTTATAGATACTTTTACTATTGAAAATAAATCATTTTTGACCATAATTGATGCATTCAGCAAGTTAGGTCAAGCAATTGAAATAAATACAAAGTCTACCCCTGAAATAATAAGAGCATTAATAAAATATTTTTCATATTATGGAATACCAAGTAAAATTAGTTCAGACCCAGGTTCTGAATTTAATAATACTTTAATGAAAGAAATGTTATCTTTTTATAAAATAGATATATACAACTACACAACGGTCACTGACTGACTCACTGACTGATTGACACGAATGTTCTCCTAGATGGAGTGATTTTAGAGATGAACAATGTTTTAGAGATGTGAAAAGGGGCAAAATTTATCGGAAGGAAAAATCTGAAAATGTAAAAAAAAGAAAAAAAAAAGAAAAAAAATTTTTTTTATACAACTTCTTGACGGATTTTCACCGTTTCAACGGATGATACGTATGAAGAGATTGAAAAAATTTAAAAAAAAGAAAAAAAAAAGAAAAAAAGAAAAAAAATGGCGGAGATATTACAAAAAAAAAAAGAGAAGTTTTTCAGACCTATTTTTGAGAAAAGTCATTGTTCTACCAAAGTTGTCACATGGCAACACTTGATATGTCAAACGATAGGTAATATGGCGTAGAATATGGGAAAATTATTGGTTTTTCAATATTTTAATTAGGGACGCCAGGGTTGCCATTCTTCTAAAATGACGAAATTTTACAAATTTTAAATTCAATTTTTAGGGCATTTGGCAACACTTGAGCGATTCGACTTGTATGAGGCACTTGTGTGCTGTCGGGAGTAGTATTGCCATGTGTAATTTTTTTCCCCATTTTTAGGGTAGTTTTCGAGATTTTCCCCAAAAACATGAAAAATCGAAATAATGATATTTTAAACTAAATTTTGGCGAGGTTTCATATTATAGGAGCAAATGAATGGATTTTTGCTAATTTAAACTTTTTTTAAAATATGGCAACCCCAAAAAATCAAACTTTTTATGGGTAGGTCCACTTGACTTTGGCGATCGACTTTGTTCTATGAAAAATGTCATATGGCAACACTTGATATGTCAAACGATAGCTTATATGATGTAGATTAAAACTGCATATATAGATTCTTTATTTCAAAATGGCGGACAATGTGGCGGCCATTTTGTAAAAATTATGCATATTTTCTGTATTAGAATCAATTTTTAGGGCAGTTGGCAACACTGTAGCGATATGACTTGTATGAGGAGATTGTGTATCAGTATAAGAGCTATTGCCAGGTATCTTTTTTTTCCCCCACTTTTAGGGTAAATTTTCGAGATTTTCCCCAAAAACATGAAAAAATTAAAATAATTTCAGAATTATATTGGAAAATGTTCTAATGTCCTGCGAAGCCGAAGGCTGAGCTCATTCTATTGCGAGGCCGCAGGCCGAGCTTCAAACAATTAGTACCGGGGTACCCAAAACGACGCTGTAGCGAGGCCGAAGGCCGAGCTACTGCCTATGCGAGGCCGGAGGCCGAGCTTCAAACAATTAGTACCCGAGTACCCAAAGCGACGCTGTAGCAAGGCCGAAGGCCGAGCTACTGCCTATGCGAGGCCGGAGGCCGAGCATCAACATCTTTGAGCCCGGTTTCAAAGACAATGAAGAAGTTTATATCAAAGTCATAGTTGAGTTGTTTAAAGTCAAAGACAATGAGAAAGTCTAATTCAAAGTCCTCGATATATAAAATTGATTCTGTAGCGAGGCCGAAGGCCGAGCTTATGTTCTGCGAAGCCGAAGGCTGAGATCATTCTACTGCGAGGCCGCAGGCGGAGCTTCAAACAATTAGTTTACGAGCACAAAAAATGACGCTTATTTAATTATTTTAATTACTGTATTTACTGTAAAGATCCTATTAAAATATCAATAATTACTGAGTATACATATAGTAATGATTGTTTTATTCGTTCTCTATAAATATTAACACAATAATTTAAACTTTTACATATTTAATTTCTTAATGTTGGAATAAATAAATAGTTAATATTAACTGCAACCCGCATCAATGATGAAAACATGATAATTATTAAAAGTATCCTATGTTCTATTCTAGGATCCACTCCAGACTTGATCAAAATCTGTTCAGATTTAAAATATGACAAACATATACACACACACATACTGTTTTTATTTTTTACTATTATAATATTAGTATATGAAAAGTGTGCTTGTGGCCACGTGGAGTGGCGACCTGCGAAAAGCAGCTGGCAGAAAATAGATGAGGAGAGCTGAAGACCAAGCTCAGTGGCATGCATTAGGAGAGGCCTACGTCCAGCAGTGGACAGATATAGGCTGTTGATGATGATGATGATGATCATGATATGAAAAGTACATACAATAAAAAAGCATTATCACATGAAATTCAAACCACCCCAAAGCCTTGAACAAAATGCCTATTGAATTCAAATCATTATAGATTAGTAATTAGACATATAATATTACTGGGCTCTTACAACCTCAAATTAGGATTGTGTTGTATGTTCAATCATGAAGAACCATATCATGCATGACCTGGTAGGTAATGATTGTGATCAACACAGTCTTATTCCATATCAAATTGTAAAAACACTAGACTAACACAAATAAAAACACATTGTTTAAAATATTGATAATTTAATTATCAGACGACAAAGTATTAGTTTTATCGCCACCACTTTTTTGATTCTCTGATGCTTCTTTATCTGCAGGCGGCGGCAACGTTGTTGCTTGCTCCACTTCCATCGGCGTTGAGCCGGACGGTGACGCCGGCGGTAATGTATCCAGCGCTGCCTTAGCGCCACCACCGCGCCTGTTTTTGCCGTGGCGTTTATTGCCTCTTCGTTTTTTAATACCATTTTTTTGTCCTGTATAAGTACTGAAAAAGAAAAAGACATTATTGAACATCCCTCAAAAGTGCGGACGATAAAAAAAGTACATTTATGGAGCTTTCTTTATGATATTTATCTAAAAACTTAAAATATAATAAACTTACTATGTGTACGTGTTAGATACTGAGCCTACAGAGGCGTAAAAGTTTATAACTGGTCGTACCATCTTATAAAATTAGTAATTTTTGTATTCGTAATTGAATTTACCGCCACAAAATAATTTTTGGTTTGGCGCCAAATTATTTTTTTATTCTATACGTATGTAATTTAATTATTCAGCCAGGAACACAGAAAATAAAATTACATCTGCAGTACTATTACCAATTTTTGTTGCAAACAGTTTTTTATAGCAATTTCGATTAACGCTTTGCATTAGCCACAGAATAGCTATAAAGAAAGTGACAATGTGATTGAAACCAAGATACGGAATCGCATTGCAGGGCCGGTATTACAGTCCTCATAATGCAACCAATTACTAATATGATTAGTTATTTATCTTAATGCAATTGAATTATTACTTGCTTGTTACATTAAAATCAATATTACTTTGCGTCGTATAATGTGTTTCAATTGCAACTTTTTTGTGTGTAATAAAACTACAACAGTGCGATTCAGTATTTTGGTTTTAATCAGATTATCACTTTCTTCATAGCAATTTCGAATCTGTCGCAACCTATTAGTGATAATGATAATGAAAATCTGATTGAATTCAAAATAAGTAATCACATTGCAGATTCAATCATGGACACCAACAGGATCATTTCCAGCAGTGCGATTCCGTACCTTTGTTGCAATCAATCGAACACAATTCACACGAGCCAAAAGTTGTTTTAAGTATGAATAAAAAAAAGCGTAATTCCTTTTTTTTCGTTTATAAAACCAGGTGGAAAGTAAGCGTCCATTGGGTTAAAAATCTGATAAAGGCTGTGTTGAGATGAACAATTACATTAGTAAAAAAGCGATATTCAATCTCCTTTGGAGCCGTTCGTTTTGATGGTAAAAGATCGAAAATAACAGTTAAAAACGCTAGATATGTTTCGATCAGCGTTCGCTTTGAACATGACAGTTACATTTGACATCGGAAAAGAGACTATTTGCTAGGCATTAGGGTCGTTTTTCATTCAGTTTGGATAGGATCATGAATGTCTAAAATGGCAATCGAAACAGCCTAAAACGCCACTGCATCAACTCGAATGCAGAGTTAGGTTTACAAAGGGGCCATTCGTTTTGAAGCAAATGGCGAAAATAACTAAAAATAGCATTAAAAAATAACAGTTATAAACGCTAAATATGTTTCGATTAGCGTTCTTTTTGAACATGACAGTTAAATTTGACATCGAAAAAGCGACTATTTGCTAGACATTAAGTTCGTTCTTCATTCAGTTTGGAAAGGATCATTAATGTCAAAAATGGCAATCGAAACAGCCCAAAACGCCACTGCATCATCTCGAATGCAGAGTTAGGTTTACAAAGGGGCTATTCGTTTTGAAGAAAATGGCGAAAATAATTGTAAATAGACTAGATATGATCACATATATCATTTGCCGTGAACATTTGTGGGCAAAATTAGCGTTCTCAACCGTTATAGATAACCGTTCGTTTAACATGTTTAGTAAACATGACAGTTATATTTGTTATATAGGAAAAGCGACTTTATTCCGTTTATGTATAGAATTGTTTATCATTTGGTTTGAGAAGAATCTTATATGTCAAAATGGATAAAACTGTTCAAATCGAACGACTTCCTAAAAATTTTAATATACGTTTCGGAACTTTTCACAACGCCATCTCATCTTTTCGAACGCAAAATAAACATTGACGTTTGTTTGCATTCCCGCCATTTTCGTCTGTCATATCAACTGCCAATTGTTTTTATATAGCATTGCTTTTGAAACTATTTGAATTTTCGTGTTGAAATTTATTTTTCAAGAAGATTTACAAGTAATAACAAAAACAAGGAAAAAAGTAAGTCACTAAATCATAATTCCATCACAAAATTATACCTGTTAGTGAAATTATTATAAGAGAACTAAAAGCTAGGCACACATTGATTTTTCTTGACGTGAATAAAGTTTCCCTACATAATTTATCATATTAAAAAGAAAAATACTAAGTGTTCGTGTTTTTAGATCGAAAATATCAAATCGATCCAAGTAAATACTTATTAAATAATTTTGTGACAATTTAGAAAACCTAACTTCTGGAAGTTATTTTGAAGTTTTTTTTTTTTTATCTTATCTACAATATGTTTATTTTTTATAAAAATTCCCCTTGCCAGCCTATTACTTAGCGTGTCCATGAGTTAAGTTGCAATCAATATGTAGTTTGCATATGCAATTTCTAAATATTAGAGAAGTGCATATGAAATGAGAGGGTATTACCTATTACCCCAGTTCTAACAACTTTCTATTTAACTTCGTGACCATTGAAGAGCTAAAAGGTACCAAGCTAAAGCACATAGTTCTAATGATAAGCAAACTAAAGTGGTACTGGGCTGGTCCAATTTCCAGAAAAATCAATAAGCGTTAAGATTAAATATTATGTTCTCAAGTGAAAACCACTTGACCATCTGGCCACAAGTTTTCCTATACTATGTTTGTCTAGATGTGGTCTTCACTCATTGTTATTATTGTGCATTCAGTTGAAATGTGTTATTAATAATTCATTAATAACAAATAATATGTGTCTGTAGATGTCTACACAAAAACGAGTTGGACGACCGAAAAAGACGAAGGGCCGTCCACCTTTAAACAAAAAACCCCGATTAGATTTAAATGAGGTATGTAATTAATTACTTTAATGATTAAAATTACATTAATATCAATTAACAATTAAATAACTAATTAATTTAATAGAAAATTGGGAGTTAAAAAGTTTTGTCCAAACATTTATATTTTCATCAGTTGTCTCTATAAGTAATTTTGTTATATAATTCAAAAACAAATATATATACAGATGAATAATTCCATAGCATCACAAGTGCTTGCAGTAATGCAATACTGGGAACCCCACTTCAACTTTAAGAAGGAAATATTATTGCATTTTTTACCCAACTACAGCAAAGCAAGGGAAGGGTAATGAGTTTAATAATCTTTGTATATATGTGGATGTTCCACCATAGTTCATCCAATTTCGACAAGCGAGGTATCAATCGATTTGTGTGCAGGTATACAATGTCATAGGTTATTTTTTTTTGCCTGACTATGGCAAGGCAAAATAAAGATTATGTATTCAAACTAAAAACTTGGCCTGATTTTGACAAGCGAGGTGTCAATCCATTTTTCTTCATTTAAAGAGTGTCACAGGCAAATTTTAACCAGACCGTAGGCAGGTTTTGATTTTCGAACTTATATCTTTTTTTATGTTCTCTTACTTTGTTTTAATTTTTTGAGCTGACTTAATTGATCCCTATTTTACCCTACTACAGCAAAGCAAATTGAAAGATAGTGAGTTTAACAATGTTCTATGTATGTATGTATATTGTCATTAGAATTAGATTTGTCTGTAATGATAATGTAAATTTAAATAAATAAATATAGATGTTTCACCATAGCATTTCTCCTATTAGTCTAATTTGAACAAGCAAGGTATCAATTGATTCATCTTCATTGATAGTATTATAGACTAAATATTTTTACCCAACTACATCGAAGCAAAAGAAGAGTTATGTGTTCAAACAAAAAAAAACTTGATTCAATTTTAACAAACAACGTATCAATCAGTTCATCTTCATAGCAAGAATTTGACAGGCTATTTTTGTCCGACTTTGTCAAAGTAAAAAAAGAATTATGTATTTCACAATTTTTATGCACTTCATATTAATAATTATTTTTAATAAAAGAAAGAGAAAAGCATTATAAGTTATGGGTTTGTTACACTGTCTCACTGTGTGCGCGTGCGTGTGTGTGTGTGTGTGTATCTGTCTGCCTGTCTATGGTATTGTAGCTCCCAAACGAAGGGACCGATTTTGATGCAGTTTTTTCAGTTTGATAGCTAATATGATCTAAATGATTTTTAGTTATATGGGGGAGGGACGGGGGAAGGAAGGAGGTGAGGATTGTAACTCCCAAATAAATAGACCGAATTAACTGTGTTTAGTGCGATTTAGTAGCTTCTTATGTTTCAAAGGTGATGGAAAATAGTTGCTTGTGCAAAATTGGCAATATATCAAAATAATAAAGAAACAAAGTATAACAAAACATAATCAAATTTTACAGGTCACAACGGATTATGCGCCCCAAATCAAAGAAAAAATAATTTTGCTGCCGACTGCGACATCTATGCAGGAAATCTCCGTGCAAAAATTTTTATTGCCGTCGCAAGATCCGTCCTCAGACTCAACATTAGAACCAAGCAATTCTAATGTAAGTAATTTAATTTCATACAGTATTCCTAAATAGGTTTTTGTTGACGGATCTTACAAGTATACAGCCATTTAGCTGTGTAATTTTACTAGCGTACAAACTGCTTGCCTCCTTTCATACCATTTTAAATTGAATTAAAAAGTTAAACAATATTTATTAAAATAATTACATACAATATTATATTGTTTACAGATGAACAGCCAATGTTTGGAAATGCTGCCACCACACTGTGTAAATGACATTTTTGGAGATAATGTCATTTTGTTGTCAGCCGATGAATCAACAACAACTACGTCTCTTGATTCAAATAAGGTACCAGAATTAAAATAAAAACAATATTAAAAGAACAATGGCAGGTCTCTAAAAAAATAACTGATATCAAATTGCAGCATACCATTATGAAAAATATGTCAAAAGATTTATCATTAGTTCTAGAGTCTATAAATAAAATTATTTTCATTTGGGAAAGCTGAGAAAAAATATATTGAGGTACTTCAAGTACTGACAATCTGATTGTAACCAATTGCATTGAATTATGTAAAATACCAATGCTGTAACTTAGGTAAATCCATCAATGTCAAAGTCCAAAGTAGAGCTGATCGTGAACTGATATATTTCTACCAAATTTTATTTACTATTGACTATTTAAATGAAGAAGAAAAAGATGAAGCAGAGGGCGAAGAAGAACACAAAGAAACAGTCAAAGAAGAAGAAGACGAATAAGAAGATGAAGCAGAAGACAAAGAAGAAAAAGATGAAGCAGAACATGAAGAAGAAAAATATGAAGCAGAAGATGAAGAAGAATACGAAGAAGAAGAAGAAGATAAATAAGAAAAAGAAGACGAAGAAGAAGATTGTATTTTTTGATAATACATAAGATTTAGTTAACACATTTGAGTTTCTAAAGCCAAATCAAGTTAAAAGCCGATTGTCGAAGTCCAAAATCTTAATCATGTATTTTAACATTTTCAGGAGACTGACGCGGTGGTTCCTATCCAAACCTGCAACAAATTGGCTGAAAAATCCGCTGCACCGCAAGGAGCAGCGCCTCCACAAGCTCCAGTGACTACCGACCAGCCTGGAATCGTATGCATCGCGAGTGGAACCCGGCACCAAGGGCAACTTGCTGGCGGGGGTAACTCGCAATGTGTAGTGATGTCGTCGTGCGGCTTCGCCTTTTCTGTAGCAAAAGGCCAAGCCATTACTACAGCGGACATCGACACTATACTCAAGGACGGTAACAAAATTTACATTAATTCTATCCTCTGTGGCGCTGAGCCGCGTTTCATCGAACCGGAAGAATTAAAATCGCCACTTGATATAGGTAACTATAGAGTTTACGTCACTGAACCTTCTTGGGTGACGAATTTGCTCTATCCTCAAAATATATTTGAGTTGAATGAAAAAATTGCTGAACTGGAATCGCAATTAAATGCAATTTTTACAAATGATGAGTATCAAAACGATGGTTTTTTATTTACCGGTCAGAGTGCTACCGTATCGTTTTGGCGTCATTCAGAAAACTTGTATTACTTGTTCAATTCCCACGCAGTCGACGATACCGGTGTCTACAATCGTCAGACTAAATTCAATCGCGCACGCTTATTTAAGGTAAGTGGACTTCACAACTTGGCTATTCTTTTATTGAAGAATTCTGCTTGTGATAATGTTGTTCGAGAATATAGCATCCACGACATCAAAGTGGTAGATTTTGTGGCAAGAAATGAACAACCATTACCTACCACTCCAAACTACGAACAACATTTGGATGAAAAGCTGACAACTTTACAACCCATTGTTCTGCTGGAAAAACTGCCAGAAAATGAGAAAAAAACAAAATTAGGGCGCCCTAAGAAAATCAAACGCGGAGCACCTAAACAAAAAGAAAACGCACATTTGGATGCTGCAACCAAATACAATGCGTTACATCCAGTCAAAAATCGCGAAACTTCATCTCGTTTTAATTTAACGAACCCAGAGGTGCATCGCGAGGCAGTAGCAGTTTATGCTAAAAAAAACCCAGAGGTGAACCGCGCAGCAGTGGCAAGTTATGCTAAAAAAACACCAGAGGTAAATCAAGCAACATCAGCTACTTTTTCTAAAAAAAAACCAGAGGTGAATCGAGCAACATCAGCTACTTTTTCTAAAAAAAAACCAGAGGTGAATCGCGCGGCAGTAGAACGTTATAGAGCTACACATACCGACACCATACGTACGTCGAATGTAGTTTATAATAAAACGGTTAGGGGTGTAGCACCTGAATTGAGACAGACTGGTTTGATTGGTCAAAAGTCTGGCGACGAATTAAATGCCATTGCCCCCTACACTTTGAAAAAGTCACGTTTAGCAGCAAATGACATTTTTCACTGTCCTCACTGCAATGCAAAATTGTTTGAAGAGGAAAAAGGTAGGAAACAATGGTGTTGCAGAAGCGGACGTAACAACATCCTGCATTTGCCACCTATCGACGAAGACTTTTATAAAAAGCAACAATTTGTCAAGTATGCTCGACCATACAACAATTTGTTTGCTTTTAGCGCTCTGGGTGTTTCGCACGGGTTTCATCACCCGGAAACTGGTCTCGCTTTCATAAAAATTCAAGGCAGGACATATCATCGCGTTTTTGATTTGTCGTATGCACAGTCGACAAACCCCATCGGTCTTTATATAGACGACGGCGAAGAACGAAAAAGATTAGCAGAAAATCTTCACCTCTGTCAAGATATTCTGCAAGAAATAAACGATTATATACGTCGTGTAAACCCCTTTATCGCCTGTTTTAAACGACTCAGCGAAGAACCTTCGGAAGAGGCGAATATTGTTTTTGAAAAAACGACGCGTCGCTCTCACGGCAATGTTTTGGGTGACATGCCGCGTGGCACCGAAATAGCTGCTATAATTAACACTGAGCGAGAGGCCTATATTCCGAAAAGTATATGCATTTGGAAAATTGGCGATAGCAAACCACATACGGTGGACGTATTTAATCCATTGTATGAAGCGTTACAATATCCTCTTCTGTATCCACACGGAGGCTCAGGCTGGTCAGTTGATACAAATGACAATAATAATCAAAAATTGTCACAAGTTAAGTACTACAGGTGTTTACTGCTGTCTGAGCCTCGATTTTGGCAGCTTGGCCGTCTCTCAGAAGAGTGGCTCGTGGACATGCACTGTAGAACCTTAGAAGAGCGTCTCCGTTTTCACGCCAATGCACAAAAACGAGATCCTGCACAGGCACTTCGTTGCGGTCCTCTCGAGGAACTTCAGAATTTGCGTCAAATTGCTCAAGACGAAACGGTATTGGGCGAAGGCGGAATAATACCGGGCCGTATATATTTGCCGAACACATTCACAGGCAGTCCACGTTACATGAAATGTAAGTATATGGATGGAATTGCACTTGTGAATCGTATTGGTATGCCATCTTACCTGTTGACTTTTACATGCAATCCAAAGTGGCCTGAGATAGTACAGAACACTCCACCAAGTGCTACTCAGCCGCCGGCTGCATTGTGCGCTCGAGTATTTCAATTGAAATTCGCTGAATTGCTGCGAGATTTGCGAAGCGGAACTTGGTTCGGTAAATGCGAATACATTTTGTACGTAGTTGAGTTTCAAAAGCGCGGTCTACCGCATACACACGTGGCGTTCCGCGTGCAGGACGCGCCCGTTCAAAACGTCGAAATCGACAAAGTGATTCGCGCCGACATTCCTCCCACACACGAAGCTGATGGGAAACTACAGACAGCCGTGCTTAAGCACATGATTCACGGTCCTTGCGGCCCCAATCATCGAACTGACCTACCGTGTTGGGATCGAGAAAAAAGTAAGTGCAACAAGCGTTTCCCAAAAATAGCGACGGATACTACTTTTGTCGATGAACGTGGCTTTGTGATTTTGAAAAGAGATGCAACAAACACCAACACAATCACGTATAAAAATCGACAAATAACTGTCAATGACCAATGGGTGGTTCCATACAACGCCGCATTATTGCTGAAGTATGACTGCCACATCAATTTGGAGGTAGCATCCACTCGCAAGATCGTCAAATATCTTTTCACGTATATGACTAAAGGACAAGACGAAACGCGCGTAGCGATCGTTCCCGAAGAAATTCGGAACAACGAAATCGAACAGTACGCGACGAAAAGATATATAGGTGCTTGCGATGCCGCTTGGAGAACCTTCGAGTTCGACATCACATCCCGGGAACCGAACGTCAAACAATTGACGGTACATCTGGAAGGACAAAACACCGTGTTCTTCCGTCATGGACAGGAATCTGGAGCGATTGAAGGAGCAATGTCAGATCTGCAGAAATATTTCAGCAGACCGTCAGGTGCAGAATTCGATCGCTTAACGTACCAAGATTTCTATGAAAACTATATAATTCACCCGACAGAGCCGAAAACAAAAAATGTAACAATACATCCAATTTGTAACGGCAGATATTTCGTGACGAAAAGACAGCGAAATGAAATGGTCGCTAGATTGTTTTTGGTGGCAATCAATCGCGGCGAGCAATTTTATTTGCGTATGCTTCTCGCTACGTTTCCTTGCCGTAGCTATGCTGATCTGTATGCTCTGGGTGGACCGGACTGCACGACATTCCAAGACGCAGCACGAGCGGTCGGCATAGCTAACGACGAGGAAGAGCACGAAAGAAGTTTGCAAGAGGCTGCCACATTTTACACTGGCAGACGAATGCGACATTTTTTCGTGCTCCTTATCACCAACGGAGCTCCGGGCTCAATTCTATGGGAGAAATTCAAACATCTGTTGTGTGAAGACATCCTGGAACGTCAACCACACGACGAAGAGAACGCCTATACCAGAGGTCTAATCGAAATAGACAGACTGCTCCGCAAACACGGAAGTTGCGTTCAAGATCACGGCCTCCCAGCCGTCGAAGATGATACTACTGAGTTGGGCAGAGAACGACTGGAATACGGTTGTGGTAGACTGCTCGACTATGTGGAGCATTGGTTACCGTTATTATCACGGGAACAAAGGCACGTTTTCGACCATGTCCAAAATGTGCTAACTCATCCCTCGAGGGATGCCTCAAACGCCTTGTTCTTGGACGGCCCGTCAGGCACAGGTAAGACGCTTCTGTTGAACGTCATCGTAGCCAACGTACGGGGACGGCTGAATGGTGTAGCGCTTTGCACCGCTTCTTCGGGCATTGCTGCTCAAAATTATGAAGGCGGATGCACAGCTCACAGTATGTTCCGTTTACCTATAGATATCGTAGACGATACGAGCTACTGGAATCTAACGAACGGAACACAGCGCGCAGCGCTTATTCGGGAGTCGTCTCTAATTGTGTACGACGAGGCTCCCATGGCGCATAAGTATCTCATACACATACTGGAAAGATCGTTACGCGATCTGATGAATTCGACGCAGCCATTTGGTGGCAAAGTCATCATTTTCGCCGGTGATTTCAGGCAGATTCCACCTGTAGTCCCCGGAGCGAGATGTCACAACGACATTGTTCAAGCGTCACTGCGGACATCTCCGATTTGGCAAAGTATGACCCAATTTTCACTGTCCGAGGCGCAGAGAACACGGGATGATGAAGGATATTCCGATTTCCTGATGGCCTTAGGTTCCGGAACGTGCGAATCGCACACTTTCGGCACTGGCAGAAACGCGCAATCACTGGTTAGCGTGGAACACTTAAACGTGGTCACTGAAATTGACGATTTGTTAGACTTTGTCTTTCCTGACAATATAATAGACGATCCAGACACTTGCGCGAGTCGAGCAATCTTATGCACACTCAACGCTAATGTCAAGGAAATAAACGCGCACATTCTCGAACGCGTTACGGGCGATATAGTGCATTGCTATAGCGTAGACTACGTAGATGAGGAACACGCCCATGATTTCCACCTTGGTCCGGATACACTCAACAGAGTTCAAACTGCAGGTGTACCTGACTACGATCTAACGATTAAAAAGGGATGCGTCTGCATGATCATGAGAAACCTCAGTTTTGTCGACAGACTTGTGAACGGTACCAAAGTTATTGTTGTTGATGTGACGCCGAGACTGATCACCGTTCGGAAACCCTCAGAGTCAGAAACTTATCTGATACCGAGGATTTCTTTTAAAGCTCCTGTCGCACCTGGAAGTCCTATTGAAATGTGCCGTCGCCAATTCCCGTTACAAGTCTGTTATGCTATGACTGTACATAAAAGCCAAGGACAAACTATTGATTGTGCTGGCTACGACCTGAGGAGCTCACCTTTTTCACACGGTCAAAACTACGTGGCCCTCGGTAGAGTCAGAAAGAAAGACAACATAAGAATATTAATCAATAGGAACCAGTTTATTCATGGCATACCGTACATGAATAACGTTGTCATCAGAGAATTAATTAATTAATTTTCTTTATGATTTCAGAATGTAAATGCGCTTGGAATTGTTTCGTCAGTGAAATACTAGACCCGTCAAACTACCGTTGTTCGACGCGAACAATTCTGTAATCTAACGCTAACACATTTAACATCGTACACTGATTGCATGCAAAAAACATGCTCAGTTATAGAAACATTGTTTAATACTGTCTATCGACCTTTTAAGTGTCGTGTTTGGACTAATTTTTTTTCTTTGAGACAGAAAAGAGTTTACAACTGTCACTTTATAGCAGCTGTTTTTTTTTGTCGGTTTAATCGGTCGTGTGATACAAATTGAGTTTAATCGCAGATTGCTTGATTAAATTAAATTGATATTTGTTCCATCGGCGGGCGGTGAATCGACAATTAATGCATATGTCTTTGAATGCAAGCCAACTCAACACCAAAGAGCAATTGATTAAACTTTTGCCTTTTGTTAGAATGTGCTCAATTAAAACATATGTTCAAATGGTCGGTTTCGATCGATGTTGGTAACATTTAAACTAGCTTTTGTTAACAGATTACTCACGCATTTATTACAATGATTGAGAGTAAACTGAATGAAAGCATTTGTTCCAAAGCCCGTCGTGAATCGACAATATTGCTATGAGAGACAAAGTTTTCAAAACTAGATAGTTGATCTAAACAACGATGTTTCTATGATACGATGTTTTCATATTTTCGTATATATTTATATATAAAATACGTAGATTAGAACGATGCTACTTTTTACCTGTCCATTTTATTTCAACAAACCAAACCCTAACAGAAAAATATACATTACATTATGTCAAATCGTTTGTCATATCACTACTAAACAAGAATAATAGAACTTCAATATTCAATGAAATGTTTTAAATATTTATGAAACCTAAAGATAGGAATATAAAATAGAAGACAAAGAATAGTATAAACTTTTATCTATACAGAGAATAATGCAGTTGTATTTCTCGTTAAAAAAGGCATAACAAAACTATAGATGAAGATGTTATTGAAATATTCGAAAAACACTACTACATATCAAAATTTATGAAGAAATCTCAATAATTGAAACGTATACACCAACTTCCAAACCAGAAGAAAAATAAATAGAATGTTTCTTTATATCTACACAAAGATATTGAAAATAAAAAAAATAAGAAACTCTATTGCAATGTTTGTAAATTTAAAGAAAAGGAAAGCATGGGCAATTAAACAATTAAACGAGTAACTAATACATACAATTTTGTCATCATCATAAGTTAAACTGTTTATCTAAACTGCACGAAAACAATGCAAGATGAAAAACAGATTCTCCACTTCAAATAAAAATGAGTTGAACACATCCAAAGAGTTCTACATAAAAGGTGAGCTTTTATAATTAAGAACGATCCAACATAAAAATGAATACATATAACTAAAAAATATGTTTTATTTAAAAGAAAAAAACACTTTTAAAACAATTAAATTGGCACGTAAAAAGTAGTATTTTGATACAACGTTTAAAAAATGACTGCAGATTATACTATCTAGATCGAAACAAATGAAATAATATAATAATAATTATAAATGCCTACAACGTAACGTAAACATTATACCTTTACTTTTATTTGTACATATATTGTATAATGTAATATATTTAGTTTTTGTATACATTGACATAATTTCAATATACATTTTATATATTATGTTCATTAATTTTCTGATAGTAGAAAACAAATCCAACATATGTAATTATTTGGTTTACAGTCCACAGTCTATATAATAATTACTTATCTATTGTCATATGGAATGTGGACTGTAAACTGGTTAAAATTCCTATAATTACAGGTACCTTTCTTCAAACACCACTGTGCATCTGATATAAAGCCGTATGTAACATAGAACATTTTAAGTTAGAGAATGTTTGTTTTTTTTCCTATCCAATAATAGGATTAATTATAATAACCATTACATAAAATATAACAATTCAAAGACCAAATGTAGTAACTGGTTACCAAATCTTAGCGAGCACATTAATGCTTTATTATTATTATTTAAATAAATTCCTATAGTACGTTTGATAGAATTGTGGCTTAAAAATTAGACAGGTTTAAGGCACAATTGATGATTTAAGTTAAACTGAACATTAAAACGCAAAAAATGGGATTTTTATTTCGGTGATCATTTACTATTTTTGACAGTATAAAGTAATATTTTTTGACGTTATATTTTATTGTATCTGGTGATCAGTTAAAAGAAATGCCTTTAATAATTACAACTATCATAATTATATTCCAGCATTATGGGACCAGTACCTCTGTGGATCTACTTTGCTGCTACATCTCACCGCTGATCTTCCCATACTACACCTCACAGCTGAAAATCTACTATCATCTCACTTTGTCGGTGCCGCGGGTTGCAACATAATTCACATATGAAGAATATTTTTTAGGTAATATTCAGTTTTTAAATAGAAATAGTGAGATTGGTTCTCAAGTTTAAGAATGTTCAACAAGCTATAGAAAGAACTATGCTCGGTGTTTCTCATAAGGACAAAATTCGTAACGAAGTAATCCAACTGAGAACCAAAATTACCGACATAGCTCAAAAATTAACAAGTTGAAGTGGTAATGGGTTGGTTACATCTCTCGAAGAACCAACAACCTTTGGGATAAACGAGTTCTTAAGTGGAGACCGCGCTTAGGCAAACGTAGTGTAAAGCACCCGCCGACTAAATGGAGTGACGACTTGCGAAAAACGACTGATAGGAACAGGATGAGAAGAGCCGAAGATCGGGCTCAGTAGCGTTCACTAAGAGAGGCAGTGGACGAACATAGGCTGATAATGATGATGATGAAGTAGAAAATATCAGCTTAAAGTATATCAACATGTCAAGACTCGAAGCAAATAATACTTTTGTACATTATAAAAAAACTCGAAATATCCTATTCTATATCAATATTTTATTGTATCTGTCGATAAATTAAACATAATGACTTTAATAATTACAACTATCATAATTATATTCCAGTATTATGGGATCAATACCTCTGTGGTTGTACGTGGATCTACTGTGCTGCTGGATCTCCCGACACAACACCTCATCGCTGAAAATCTACTATAATCCCACTTCGCTGGTGCCGCCGGTTGAAACACGATTCACAAATGAAGAATTATTCAAGTAATATTTAGTTTTTTAATAGAAAATATTAACATTCATAATTATCAAGGTTAATGTGGGGCTGACAAAAACATGGAAAATGAATACCTACCAAAATTTGAACACATTAAAATAGACAGAACTTAATTTAAAAACTAAATTCCAGCAATGCTACATGTAGCATTACATTCTGCATTGGAGGAGCATTTCATCATTCACTTTAAAATGTCAAGACTCCAAAGCAAATAATGCTTTTGTACTTTATAAAAAAACTCAAAATATCCTAAGTGTAGCCATGTTTAATAAACACTTATCAATGAATGATATAATAGCAGAAGATTTACTTCTTTTGTTACAGAAATACATTACACAAGAACAGAAGCAGAATGCAGTGCTGATCATCGAACGCCAAACAATTCAAAAAAATACAAGACATCAATATTCAATTCGAAACGAGGTGATCCGGCAGAGTACCAAGGTTATCGACATAGCTCTGAGAGTTAGCAAGCTGAAGTGGCAGTGGGCTGGCCATATTAGCCGCAGAACCGATAATCGTTACGGTAAACGTGTTCTCGAGTGGAGACGCGAATTGGCAAACGTAGTGTAGGACGCCCACCAGCTAGATGGAGCGACGATCTACGCAAGATTGCTGGCAGAAAATGGATGCGAAGAGCCGAAGATCTGGCCAAATGGCGTGTTTTGGGAGAGGCCTATGTCCAGCCGTGGACGAACGTAGGCCCATGATGATGATGATGATGAATACTCTATTCAAATATAATTTCTACCAGTAGGAATACATTCTAATTTAGACATATATTTGACAACAAATCGAATTATATTTTGAGGTCACTTGAAATATAAAAATATATTTTAATCCTCACTTGTTCCATGTAATGTAATGTATATTTTATAGCAATTTTACATATTGTACACAAAATAGTATGTCACCTCAAAATGGATATTTAGTTTTGAAACGAAATATTAACTTTTTTATGTCAGAACACTTCTAGAACGAAGTAGTTGTTTTGGAAAAAGATATTCTACTTTATAAAAGTAAAATACTAATAACTTTTATATGCATGTAATGTAATCAATTCAATTCAAAGGTTAAAATCAGCTAAATACATTAAGCAATAAGGCCTTCCATTTCATAAGTTTATCTTTTATATTACCTACTTTTTGATATGCAATAAAGAGTTGTTGTATTGTAATATAATAAACTTCCGTTGTAATGCAATCACTTTAAAATATCTATATTATTAAATCATAATTATTGGAATCATTAAAATATATATAAGTGCAATGGGAAGTGTTCCGTAAGGCAATATAAATAATTAAATAGTTCATATAAATGTGATAGATGGCGCTGACGACACCTGGATTTGGAGATTTTGTAAAACCACACGAAGCAAGGACGATAAAAAAAACTTTCTTAGTAACATAGACAAGCGTATATCTGTCTGTCATGCTCGTTTTTGTTATTTTATGACGTTTTATATTCTCTTTAGTTTTTGTAGCTATTGTTATTATCAAACAAAATGCTGTTGTTTTTCCACAACATAACATAAATTTTAGTAGGTATATAAGAGTAAAAAGTTACATTTTCAAAGATTGAATGCGAAAAAAAATAAAAAACAAGTCCTGTCAGCGCCATCTATCGATGGTTTCAGAACTAGGTTCCTCTAAATATTAAAAAAACATCTCATTGAGAAGTGATTTTTCAAAAAGGATTTATTTCCATGTTTAATAAAATTTCAGTAATGAGAAAAAACCTTTAAAAGCTGTTTATAATAACTTATTTTTATATCTCCAGTGTTATAGTGTGTTGTTCTAATATTCTTATTCATTTAAGCTTTTACGAAACTGCGATTTTTAAATTACGAGTTTCTATTTAAAATTATGTCCTCTTTGTAATGAATTTTGAACTAAACGATACAATTTAGCATGATAATGACATTGTTAAGTTTGTTCAAAGTCGTCAGTGAAAATAAGCCCCTTTCAAAAATCACTCTTCAATTATTAGGGATTTCTAATGTAATTTATAAAGTAATGGGTAAATATGTTTTGTTGTGTTTATAAGAAGTTTGTTAACAAATGTTTATAAATGAAAGAAAAGAAAAAGAAAATAATGGCCACATAGTTTCTTGCCGGGTTCTTCTATAGTGGTGTATATTGAATCCGGAATAAAAAATATGAATATAATATGAAATATGAAAATCTTCTTTTATAAATAAACCTTTAGGTTAAGCCAATAGATGATACTAGCAAAGGATCAGAAAACCGGTGTAAATGAGAGGAAACCTTTCTTCAGCAGTGGATGGATGTAAGCTAATTAGTTAGCTTTAGATATATAAAATATTAAATATATAGATGGATGGATTTAAAAAATAAATATAATGCATATTTTAGAGTAGACGAGTTCTTATGTAGAGACCATGTCTAGGCAAACGTAGTGTATAATTTGCTGTAGTCCGATGGAATAACCTGTAAAAAAAGGTAAGAATGAAATAGATAAAGGAGAAATGAATACCCAAGCTCAGTAACATGTATTAAGAAAGGCCTACGTCCAACATTGGATAAATATAAGCTGATGATGCCGCAATCATGCGCGTGGATAATTATGATGAAAAATATCCTATATGATACTCTAAAACAAACTACCTAATTTTCAAACTTCATGAAAATCGGTTCAGTCATTTCAGCTTTGAATGATAAAATTATTAAAACATTTTCAATAGTATAATTTCTATAAAAGACGAGTTTTTAAAGATTCTACATAAATATAGATAGATAGAAGGAGAAGAAGAAAGAAGACAACGAACTTGTACGCCTTCCAGATGCCATGTGATAACCGCCAGTAAGTAGATAACAATTAAATAAAAAGTCTTTAGAAATCACCGGCCAAAACAAGTTCTGTGAAGCCGAAAGCTGAGCTCATTCTACTGCGAGGCCGTAGGCCGAGCTTCAAACAATTAGTTCCAGAGCACAAAATAAGGCGCTGTAGCGAGGCCGAAGGCCGAGCTACAGCCCATGCGAGGCCTCAAGCCGAGCATCAACATATTTGAACCAGGCTTCAAAGTCAAATAAGAAGTTTATGTCACATTCATCGTCAAGTTCAAAGTCAAACACAAAGTTAAAGTCAAAGCTAAAGTCACAGAAAGTCAAAATCAATTTAAAGTTAAAGTTTAACTCATAATCAAATCAAAGTTATACCTACAGTCAAACTCATCATTCATGTTCTAAGTAAATTTCAAAGTAGAAGTCAAACTCAAATCAAAGTCAAACTCAAATCAAACTCAAAGTCAAGTCAAAGTCAAATCAAAGTTTAAGTCACACGAAAGTCAAACTCAATTTAAACCCTTTTTTTATTTTCAAAATCTAATTAAAGTAAAGTCAAGCTCCTATCATTGTTTTAGACCTCTTTTTACAAGTCAAAGTCAAAGTTAAAGTCAAAGGCAAAGTCGAACGCCTTACGACAACACGCGGGCCGCTCGCGGTCCGCGCACCGCGCACCAACTAGTCTTTTTATAAAATAGATTTACATATAGGAACGCCACATAATCCAAATTCAATGGGATTAATTGAAAGGTTTCATTCAACAATTATAGAAATTTATAGACTTGCTAAATATGAGCAAAAATCTACTGATGCCGCATCTATAATGACATATGCAGTATTGTCATATAATCAAACGATACATTCGACAACAAATCTAACACCATTTGAAGTAGTATTTGGACATACGGATTCAAGTAGTATGTTTGCTGTAAACTTTGATAAATATTTTACTCAGCAATTAGTTAAAGAGCACGCACAAAGAACAAAATATCTTTATAAATATCTAACGGAAAAGTTAGTTGAAAAGAAAGAAAGAATTAAAGAAAAACGAGGCGGAGAAAATAAATTTAATATAAAAGTAGGCGATAAAGTTTTTATAAAAGGAGTTAATACTAGGCGAAGTAAAGATAGTCCTAGATATCAAAAAGCACAAGTGACAGGAGAAATAATACGTAATACTGTCCCTGTAAAAATAAATGGTCGTAAAACTAAGGTTCCAATAAAAGATACTAAACGTCCACCCAAGGACTAGCTATTCAGCTACAAAGGATTGAAAATAATCCTGGAATATTGCCTGTTAAAAAAGGAAATGCAATTTTGGAATATGATAAATGGAAGTTAATTAAGGTATTAGACTTAAGTTTAATTAAAGATGATTTATATTTAAACATAAATAAGTTGAAAGATTTAAACATATATTTAAAAGATAAAGTTAATTATACGATTAATTTTAATGATGATAAAATACAAACTGAATTTATTAAAAACTTAACTTTAGAGAGGTATGAGCAATTAATCCCAACTTTACGTCTTAAAAGAGGACTTATAAATCCTTTAGGATCAATAATTAAATTGATAACTGGAAATATGGATAATGATGACGCAATCAAATATGATGAATTAATTAATCAAATTAAAACTAAGCAAGATGCTATTTCAAAGAAAGTTACTTTGGTTGCAGAAATGGTTGATGGTTTTGTAAATTTTACTAATACTTCTTATTATAATTTTATACAATTTGAGAATAATTTAATTGATATAGAGAAAGCATTGAATAGAAGTAAAATAAATGATTTTGAAAATAAAGTATCTCATGCTTATAGTTTGTTAACTCATAATTTTCAAATAATTCTTTCTAAGTTAGATGAGATTGATACAGCAATCGCATTAAGTAAAAATAAGATATTACATAGATCAATAATTGATACTGATGAATTATTTGAATTGTTAAAAAATATTGAGAGAACAGATAAGTTAATTTTCCCTGTTAATTATGAAAATTTAGTTAATATAGAGCAAAATATAGAGATAAAAGCTTATATTAAGGGTAGGCAAATTACATATGTACTGGCAATTCCAATTGTACGCAAAAACACTTACAAATATTACCAGTTATTCCCCTTACCTATCCTTGATACTTTTAATAATATTACACCCTTGATACTTCCTAAATATCCTTTTATCCTCGTGAAGGATTTGAACTCTATTACATTGCTCTCCAAGCCATGCGACGAGATTGATGAGAAATTATTTCTTTGTAAAGAAAGTTGTGCAGTCGTATTGGAACAAGATAAATGTATAACTGATTTAATGAAATTTACTTTGAATATTACGTCGTGTTCTCCAATTTTAATCGAAACTTCAGAGATAAAAGTTCAACAAATTGAAATGAACATATGGATAATTTTTGCAAGTTACCAAACGTACTTGACAAAAACCTGTGAAAATGAGATTACTCGAGAGAAAATCCTTGGTACTTATATTTTAACCTTGGACGATAATTGTAAAATACAAGTTGAAGATATTACTCTACGGAAGAAATTGTTCAGAGGAATGAACTTACATATTCCTAAACTACCATTGATAAATTTACCAAGTGTTCCAGTTACAAATAATTTCAAAAGAAAACCTGTTAACTTAGATGGAGTAAACATGGAAAATCTACAAATGCTGAATTATATTTTGAAGAAAAGTGAAAACAGTGAATATAGTGAAATGAGTGAAATGGTCAATAAAGTGCAAATAAAAAGTGTTAGTTTATGGACATTAATACTTTATATTATAATGATTTTTATTATTGTATACTTTATTATAAAATATAAAAATGAGATTTTGAAATTATGTAAAATTGAAAATAATCTGACTTCAAGAAATGAACTTTCAGATAATTTTCAATCTCAGGGTGGAGAAGTTATATGTACCACAAACCCACCGTTGTTTACCGAAGTCCAATTGCGACATATTTAACCATACAAGTAGGTACTTTCTTAGATTGTGAAAGTACCAATTAAGCACTTTTTGTACTTATGTTGTTTTTCTATGAATAATGCGCAGTAGAGGTACTCTACATGTTGTTTTGATTTAATTGCGCATAGCTGAATAAGCATTTATGTACTTAGATGTTTTTCTCGTTAAAGTATGAGAAATGTAACTACTTAGTTGTTTATTACAATGAAGAATGTACTAGAAATCGCATACGCATTTATAAAAGTTATATAAGGAAGTTACTAAGTACAAATTCTCATTATTTTATCTTCGCTTGAATTGTACGGTCAAAAGTAAGACCAATAAAATTAACTTCAAATTTAATTTGTTGTTTATTTTATTAAAATCTCGGCTCCGTCCAATTTGTCTAGGTACCTATTGTGTATCAAAAATAATATTATTTTATATAATAGTTTCATACAATTACACAATGTAATTATTGAATAATTACATTGTGTAAAGCCAAGGGGCGCAACTGCATCCCCTAGCCCCCTACCTCCCGGTGCCATAATGATCACTAATAGATGACATTCGATTTTCCTCGGTACCTCGGTTGTAGAGACCCTTTTGGTACAGTTATATTACTCTTTGGTAGAGACTTGCATTTGACGTAAAGTAAACAATTTATGTCGTTATTATTTAACGACGGTAGCCTCTTTATCCCTGACAGATTCCAGATACTAGCATTATGTCGTTACTATTTAACGACGGTAGCCTCTTTATCCCTGACAGATTCCAGATACTAGCATTATGTCGTTACAATTTAACGACGGTAGCCTCTTTATCCCTGACAGATTCCAGATACTAGCATTATGGGTGCCCGGATTTAGATTTTATACCTGAGTCACTTTTTTAACCGTTCCTTAGCAAATGCCGAAAAATAAGCTTAATAAACAAACTAGAAAAATAATAGATAAGGCGGTGGAAAAATTAAGGGCAGTCGTCGTGTTAAACCTATAAGGTGTCAATTTTAGCCATGGCTAGAATCTGGGACAGTTGGATTTGGAATGTTCCACGACCGGTTCCGGTTGGACGTTCCGGTTTAACACGACGACTGCCCTTATTTTTTTCCACCGCCTATTCGTTTATTTGACAAATTTGTTTTGCCGGGTATTTCAATCGCATCGTATAACTTTTAGCAAATGAGTAACGAATTATGGATCTCCAGTTTAAACATCCAAATTTGGAAGAACTTGTCTATGTAGGTATTTGCTGTTGTTTGGTTCAACACCAAATCAATACTCCGACTCTTTGGAAGACTATGTAACATACCCGCACTTTTTCAGCATCGTTGTACGGTACTGTACGCACAGCGACGTCACTGCCAACTCGTTGTTCTGGTCGTTTTGCCGCCGCAGTAGCTCGTACTGCTTCTCGAAATTCTGAAAACGAACAACAATGATGCATCAAAACCATTCGGTATATTTTTGTGTGTTTTAAGGACTTAATGATGTAAAATATATTAAGAGACATACAATTTTATCCGAAATAAAATATAATTTTACCTTTAGAAACTCATTTCTTTCCGTGTCTGTCTTCCCAGAGAAATAATTTCGATTATCGTCGAACAATTTAGAGGCTGTCGCGAGTCCCGCTCTATGGACCTGTCTCAGATCAAACGGATGGACACACAGCGATTTCTCAGCTTTGATCTCCACGATTTTGGCCTCGTACACTTTGTTTGCTTCGTCTATGATCTTTAGCAATTTTCCCACATTTATTTCTAAAAATTCAGGTGCACGTTTTTCCAGTTCCTGTAACGAGAAATTGAAATATAATAATCAGATTACAGAGGGCTACATCATTCTCGAGCTGGTTCGTACTTTCAATATTATCATCGCTGATATCCTTACTTACTTATCATTTTAATTTATTGTTCTTATTATATCAATATATACATATAAAACAGTACCTTGACATACCTGCTGGCTGACAGACACAAACAGCGTAAACCGGTGGGTAAAGGGGTGCACTATGGAGTTTTTTTTATAATATTCCATCCCTATGGGGTAAACGGGAGTGGCATAGTTTACACGCGGGTGCAGCTAGTATCTAATTAAATATCAAGCAATGGATACCTCCAAAAGGTCCTTAAGTTTCTCTTCAGAGTCTTTTTCGTCACCCATTTTCTTCTTATTGGTAAAGAACGCAACCGCTTCAGATACGTGATGCTCGTGTCGGTCCTTCAGGTCATGCGCAGGCACGGTGGGCTGTGCCAAGCCGCAGTCAGCTACCATGCCCGTCTCGTACACGCGTCTTGCTTCATTGAAAGCCGCCAGTAGATTGACCGTGGCGGTCGCCTGTAATGTAAAACCAAATTTTAAAGCTCCAAAAGATTTTTAAAAACGTGTTTTTAACACATGGTTTTTAACACATCACTGCCGTGATAGTAGACGGTAGCAGATTTTTGAGGTTATAACAGAATACTATGTGTACACACACATTCTAAAGACATGCATAATCGGTAAGCTTAAATAAAACTCAAGTTATGCATTTCAGTCAAATACCGCAAAAAAACACACGGCGTTAAGTTCATTGCCAAAATGACTTCATATTTGAGGTATATACGAGTACTGCTAAATTATTCGGAATAGTACCTAATTGACAAATAGTTAAACTGGAACCACATGCCTCGGAACTGTGCAAAAAAAAAAGTGGTTCTGCATAATTATGCGTTGTATAGACTAGCCCCAATTGTGAATATGGATGAAACTCGACGGATAATGAATTGGCATTTAAATCACAGAAGAGATAAGATCCATGTTTGGACTACAAACAACAGATAGCTGTAAGCCTTATCAGCAATGACAACATTTTAACACTTCTGTTTCTCTATATTTTTGAAGTATCCTTGTTTGTACGTACAAATCATAGAAAAATAATAGAATCATCTTTCATTCCGATGATCCTTCAGTTTGACAGAACTAGACAGACGTACTGTCACCTGGCAGCATTGTCAGAAGATACCCGAGCCACTATTACTCGCCACTACACTCTACACGAAAGACCTGTCAGAAATCTGCCTAGATGAAATTGGGCTGGCCCTCAGACAGCTTAAAAATGGAATAGCCCCAGATGAGGACGAATTAACTTCGGAGCTCTTGAAGGCAGAAGGTAAAACTGTTCTTCAGGAGCTTCAGAAGTTGTTTATTTATGCGCTGAATACTGCGGTTATTTAGCACCGTTCTTAACAGTGGGAGAACTCCAGAGGCGTGGAGCAGGAGTTTGGTAGTATTTTTGTTTAAAATAAGGGATAAAACCCTTTTAAAGTACTACCGATCTATTTCACTCTTGAACCATGTCTATAAGTTGTTTTCGGGGGTCATCACAAATCGTCTCGCAAGAAGACGTGACGAGTTTCAGCCTCCAGAGCAGGCCAGGTTTCGTGTAGGATTTGGTATCATAGACCACAAACACACAGTGAAGCAGATTACACAGATTGATGTCTTGCTTTTATGCACCATGTTATAACAAGGCCTTTGATTCCGTTGAGACATGGGCTGTTTTGGAGTCACTGCAGCGATGCCAAGTGGACTGGCGGTATATCAAAATGCTGAGATGTCTGTATGACGTTGCGACTAAGAGTACAGAACCAGCAGTCTAAACATACAGGGGGACAAACACAGAGACAGGGGGCTATCACTAACGCCTTGGAAGATATGTTTAGACACTGGACTGGAAAGAGAAGGGCATAAATATAAACGGCGAGTACATCTCTTAAGATTTGCCGATAGTCCTTACGGCGGAATCTCTGGAGGAATTTGACCGTATGCTGAATGGCCTGGCTGATGCTTCTCGACAAATCAGGAACGCTCTTATTACCTTGAGCCTTGTAGTCATCAATGGTGGACCCCTCGAAGTTGTTAAGGATTCGGAGGATCTACCTCGGGCAGACTTTGCAATAGGGCAGAAACAACTTCGATAGGGAATCCAACAGAAAAATTCATTTGGGCTGGGTGGCATTCGGAAAACTTTGTTAGGTCTTCTCGTCATCCATTCCACAGTACCTGAAGACGAAAAACTTGAATGCGTGCGTCCTACCAGTTATGACATATGGAGCCGAGACGTGGACACTAACAGTGGGACTTGTCCACAAGTTTTAAGTCGCTCAGCGAGCTATGGAGAGAGCAATGCTTGGGGTTTCTCTGAAGGACAAGATTCGTAATGAAGATATCCGACGGAGAACCTAGGAGACCAACATAGCTCCAAGGATAAGCAAGCTAAAGTGCAGCGTGCTGGTCACTTTTCCATAAGAACCGATAAACGTTTGGGTAGACGAGTTTTTGAGTGGAGGACCACGTTTAGGCAAACGTTGTGAAGGACGCCCTATGGCCAGGTGGAGTTATGACCTGCGAAAAGCGGCTGGTAGAAAATGGATGAGGAGAGCTGCTCAATGGCTTGCAATAGAAGACGAGTTCAGCAATGGACAAATATAGGCTGATGATGCATATGTTCAATATATTTTTTGACTTATTTCATTACATTCAAATTATGTTATTAATTTATTTATTTTTTATAACTATTGTATGTGAGCGCTCTCATGTTTTATTCAAAAGTCATTTTCAACGAATGGTTATCATTCGTTGCATACAAAGAAACTTCTGCTACATGAACACTTCTCTGAACGCGCCCATTATGTGCGGCAAAGTTATAATGTGAGAACTGTAGCATATATGTAAAGCCACATAGCCGCGAGCAACACAGCCATACGCATTTTGTACATAAATATGTTAGCTTCTTGTGGGACAGCGAGTCGTTAAATCCTCAATATTACCCCCCATGCCCCCCATACTTACTTCATAAACAGTTTTAGGGGTAGGCATCTCGTCACTGTTGAACATTTTTATGTATGTCTCGAAATACATGCACAGATCTCTTGCCTTCACAGTCTGCCCATTAATCTCTTTGACCATCAACTGGCCTGGCCCGAAGAGGTATGACGTCATTTCTTTTATGTAATCCGTAAAGTCTTTTTCTATTTCTGAAATCATTCATGAATTATTATTATTAATAGGTTGTCGTCTCTAAAAAAAACGATGTTGTAAATGTTTGTTTGTATAATCTACGAGGACAAAATCTCGCACAAAGTCAGTTGTTCATAAATACCATTAACTTTGCCCTGAAATTCTGTTTTTCTGATATCTAGCCCTGGGTGTGGCATCAGGAAGCAAGAAAGAGAGGTAAAGCTGGCTCGAATGTGCGCGCGAGTGTCTCTTAGCTCCTTGGACTGATTCGAGTTAGTCTGAAACATTATAAAGTACAAAATGACTGGCTTAGTTGTAACTAAACGCTACGTACGACGTACGTTACGTTTAGTAATAGTTTTTTAAACTATAAAAACCAATTACTAAACGTAACGAACATAACGTAACTATATATATGTCACAGTCAAAACTCTTAACTAATCTTATGTACTTTTAACTTGCAAAATTAGTCGAAAGTACTTTTGACCGTAGGCTTTTGACATTAGAGTACTAATGTCACTTTTGACTGAAATAGCAGTCAAAAGTAGTTTTGCCCAATAGAGCTGGATTTGACTAATTTGACTAACTGATTCCGTCAAAAGGAGCTTTGACTGGTTACATCAGTCAAAAAAAATGGGAAGTCGATATATAATTGCGCCTAAAAACTAGGTAGGTTAGTTAGGTTGACCATGAAAATAGTTTATAAACATTCGTCTGCAGTAAACAGTTATTTTGACTGAAGCTCTAGCGGTTAAAAGTAGTTTTGCCTAAGAGCGTCAGTTAAAACCAGTTTTAACCGCAAATTTGCAGTCGAAAGCACTATTAACCAAAGATTTTCAGACAAAATTACTTTTAACCAACCTGCAGTACGAGCATGGATCTTATCGATCAATAAATTTACCGATTTTTTTAATCAAGTTTGACGTTAATATTCGATAATACGAGTTCGGTAGCACGGAACGTACTTTATCGACAACGACATAAATTGTATAAATCATATTTAATATATAGATTTATATCGACAAAAGGAAGTATGAATCTTATTTTTGACACTTGCTGTCGATATAATGTCAGTAATTTTACCGAATTTATAGAATTTTACGGCTTTCCAAAGTTACACGACAATTTTTTTTTTGTAAATTCCTTTTCGGATTATAAGCCAAAACGTGGAGGTGTCAGAACATCGTGAGGTAAGTTTCAGGGATACCAATGATCCTTTCGATCTGGAAGAACAGATTAAGATTATTTTTAGAATTTATAAGGAAATAACCCTCGCCCTCATTCAAGATGTTGAGGGCGTTTGAGAAGGAGTCGATCCAATGGACTGCCTGCGCATGTTGTAGTATCTACTTTACATAATAATACCAAAATACTTAGTTACGTTTGTGATTGTGTCTAATGCTCTAATTATTATGGTACCTTTTTAGACTCAGTACCTACGTACTGAGTCTAAAAAACTACCTGTATAATCATTGTTGTAGGTTCTATCAGCTGTACGCTTTTTCACCGAAGGCGGTTGCACCAACGATGCATCGGCCAGGAATATAATATAGCACTAGGACAGCGCACTGTCAGACTTGTCAGAGAGGTGTCCCAAGCAATTGTGCAACGAGTTATGGCTAGTTATACTTTAGGTTAGGTTCAAGGAATATACTACTTTATGGTAGTTAGGTAGAATTCCAAATGACAGAAGTTTCTCCGCAACAATTATTGTATTGTCGTACGTAAATATTGTATTGGTATATTTAAATTGCATGTTTTGTCTTCCACTATTACATGCTAGCTTGAATGGCCGTCCAACGTACCTACGGCACGGTTCCTTAGATTTTAAGTAAGTAGGCAAAGTTAAACCAAGAATAATAAAGATTGTATTGGTGAATTTAAGTTGTATGTTTTACCTTCCACTATTGTACCCACTAGCTAGTACATTACCGAACGGTCTTGATCCAATAGTTCTTGAAGCTCGTTCCGGTCTAAGTTCTGGATAAACTTAGACCGGATATAATTTTATTAATTTCAAAGTAGTAACGAGTATTTTAAGTTTTGAGTGTTTCCGAAGAAAGATATAGCGTCCTCACGTTTAAAGCGACAGGATGGGGTAAGAATCCCGACTCAGCCCACTCTTGGTGCGACTCACCCCGTTTTATTTTTTATTCCCTTTATTCTCAAAATTACTTTTCATTGATTTAAGCGAATACCCTAACGGCGTTAGACACCGGACCAACTATCTCGGTGGTTGGCGAGTTTGGCCTAAAAACCAATTCATCACATCTTTCATAGGAATCCGTCAGCACTGAGTAATTTACGATAAAACAGCATATATCGTTACAATATGACAAAAACCCAGTAAAAATCGTTACAGTCAATAAGGTCAAAAATCGTCTGATACCGTCTAAATGATTTTAGAGCTATTTATGTTGCAATAATTTGCGTCGCATTATTTGACCCTTATTGACATTAATAAGATTTAGTCATATTCTGCATTTAATGTGTTTATTTAGTCACAATTCGTTAAAAAAATATTAACATTAATAAATATTAATCAGATGAACAATGCGTGAACGCATAATTTATTTTCAATTAAGGTCATAAGCTCAAATAAAATAAATAAAGGCATAAATAAAGGGCCTGACAAATTAATTAAAATCACACAAAAGAAATGAGTGTAATTAAAAGAGGTTATAATATATAAATTGCTCTTTTTTTACCAAATTACACGTTTGTGCTTCTGTGCATCATTTATGAGATACATGAGACTTTAGGGAATTAAAATCCCAGTAGTCCAGTTAATGGAACCTCTGGGAAAAAAACTACAAAAAAAATACTGAACAACCATAGCGAGACTACTAGGAATACGAGTACACCAAGTCTAGACGTCAACCAGGCCGCCTTGCCGTAAGGGAGGCGTTGCTCCGCCGTAGCCGGGTGGACGCCTAGGCGTCAACCAGCCGTAAGCGAGGAATTCCGGTGCCGATCCGTTGCCAGGGCTTTAAGTCAGCTCTGACCCTTAGTCAGATTCGGCATTTACTGTATAATTTAGACAAAATACGTAAAAATAAACAAGTACCTCAGGTCAATTAGGCTGAAAATCGTCATACCTTTTAAATGATATTGGAGCTATGTAGATTACAAAAATTAGAGTCACACAATTTTGGACCTTATTGAAATTAATCACTTTTAGTCAGATTCGGCATTTACTGCGTTCATTTAGCCGCTCAATGCCCCCGCTATAAAACAACCTATAATGTAAATACACTCCGATCACGTGACCATGACATCATCGCGGCAAGATAAAAAAATGGCGCAAAAAAATTGTTGCCGCGCAAAACTTATTTTCCGTTCCTTCCTCAACGGTTTGGCAGATCCGTACAAAACTTGGCCTGTGATACGCTGAATATATGTAGCCACTGACAAACCGAACGTACGTTTTATGAAATTATTATGTAAGGAGAGAGCACCGCGGAAAAATGATGAAGCCAAAAATGGGAGTAGTTTCAGAAAAAAAAACGTATTTTGGAAACGAAATCGATGACATACTGTTTTTTTGTTTTATTTAAATACTAGACGAACCAAGCTATCCGTTAACATTAAAACATCAACACAGTTTAGTACAAAAAGTGACTAGAATATTTTCTTGAAAACCAACAAAAATTTCAAAAATTTACGGCTCGCGGAGAACGCCCGTGGTTTTTTTTTTTTTTTTTAAAATACTTCTTTAGTGTTTTTACGTATAATATATATATCCTTTTAAAGACAGAAACACACTTATTCGATAATATATGTTTGCGTCACAATTGTGATGACACTCATAGGCATAACCAAGTCGCACATATAATTCACCAAAAATTAACAATTAAACATAAACTCGTTGAAGACACAATTAAATTCTACTATGAATACTCCCCTAAACCGGTACTGGAGAGTTCCACCCACAAGGTATACTTTGATAGAGCTATATTAACAGACAAAACCATACATAACAATAGACCAAATATAACTTTTATTGACAAAATAAATAAGTATGTATATCTGATACACATTGCAGTCCCCAACACCCACCATTTACAAAAAACAATAACACAAAAATACATAAATAGACAGAGCTAAAAGAAGAAATAATTAGAATTTGGAAGATGAACAAAGTGTATATTGTACCGTTGGTGCTCTCCAGTACAGGTGTTATCCCAAAGTACTTACATCATGGCATTAAACTTTTAGACTTACCTAAAAACATATTTATCACAATGCAGAAAGCCGGATTATTAAATATCTGCCGAATTGTTCGTAAGTTTTGCAGGACGAAACAAGTACTGATTTAAGTCACAAAAATGATGTCCACTTGGTTTAGGCCCGTGTATTTCATAATGATACCGAAATTCTTCAAATTTCGAGAAGAAAAAACTTTGAATATAATAATAATAAGTACGTACCGGCGCCAGTTCTCGAAAATGGTTGCATTGCTCTATTGGGACCGCTCTATCATCGCGGACAGGACTATTGTTGCCAATAAGCCTGACATCGTGCTGGTAGACCGGTCCCAACGCCGGGCAGTGATCGTTGACATCACCATCCCACACGATGAGAACCTCGTGAAGGCCGAGAAGGACAAGCTCAGCCTGTACCTTGACTTGGCTCATGAGGTGACTGCCATGTGGAATGTTGACTCGACGATAATTGTCCCGATAGTTGTTTCGGCGAACGGCCTCATAGCGAAGAGCCTCGACCAACATCTTAAGAGGCTCTCGCTAGATGGTTGGATTAAGAGTCCGATGCAGAAGGCAGTACTCCTTGACACGGCGCGCATAGTCAGGAGGCCATGCTGCGCTGCAGGTGGTCCGCCCAAGGTTTAGGTTTTAAAAAATATTTTTATGTGCTTTTATTTATAGAAATATTGTAAAAAATGAAAATTTGAGACATGTAAATAAAGTGAAATAATAAAAAAGAAAACATAACACAAAATCATATGAAAAATATCACAAATAAGTTTCAAAAAGCGCGATATTTTTGACCTACTTATTAGGTAAACAGTATTAAAAAAAAAGCTCTAAAGTTAAAAAAAAACACGACTGCCCTGCCAAAAAAAACTTGTGCCAATAAATTATATAGGTACTGTTGGAATGTGCCTACAATTTGAAACCCATATTGTAAAGGGGGAAAGAAAAAAATATTTTTTCTCTCTTGAAATTCTAGCCATGCTGCAAAATAAACGTTAAAAAAAACCTTTGTTACTCGGGGGGACATAAGGATTCTAACGATACCCCATACGTCTAAATCTGTTCAGGCATTTAAAAGTTATGGTGGAATAAAGAAACTCACTTAAATACATACACACAAACACACATAGAATACATACAAACATACATGAATCCTAAAAACATTACACTCTTTATTTTGAGCAGTCGTGTAATAAGATCAAAAATTGCGGGCGTAGCGTGCCTGTCTGCTGGGAGAGTTTGTTCTATTTCTTTCATTATAGAAGACGAATATTTCCAAAATCATACGAAAATTACAGATTTAGGTAACCGTTAATTACTTAAAAAGCGTGAGTGAAGCGACAGTGAAAATAATGAAGTTTAAAAAAATTAAACAGTTTCGAATCGGACTCGCGCACCAATGGTTCCAAAACTTGTAGGTATGTAAGTATAAACTGGATTGAGGGCGAGGGTTTGGCCAACTGTTGTCCCCATACATCAACATAGGTCGCGGTCAGTTTACCAAATACAAATATGTTTCTAATTGCAAAAAAAAAAGTGATGTAAATATGAATTAACGGTTTTCGGATTTTTCCTATTACTTGTGCTATAATATAATACATTGCTTCTTCCCAAATTTCATGATTATAGGTCAACGGGAAGCAGACCTCATTACTTGATATTATATTAAATTTCATACTTTCACGCGTTCCTGAGAAGAAAGGTCTTGACAGACAGATAGATAGACAGACAACGAAGTAAAAAGGAACCCTTATAGGATTCCTTTTTACACGACTGCCCAAAATAGGAGTGTCATGTTTTCAGGGTTCATGTGTGTATGTATGTGAGTTTGTTTGTTCCACCATATATTTTAAATGCCTGAACAAATTTCGATGTAAGTATGGGTATTGTTAAAATCCTTACATCATCCCGAGAGACATAGGCTATTCTTTTTGGCAGGGCAATCGTGTTTTTCTCTTACTTTGATGATAATACTTGTCCCTTTTGTGGAACGGAACTTTAATAAGGTTTATTTTTTTATTTTTGCGGTTTGAAACCCTAAAAACAGAATTAAGAGTTGAAGGACTTTTGCCGGGAAACGAAGTGGAGACGGTTTTTTGCTTTGAATTATGATCTCAAACTTGTGTTTCTTCGAGTGTTAATATGTAATCATCATCATCGTTATCAGCCTGAATCTGTCCACTGCCGGACATAGGCCTCTCCCAAAGCACGCCATTGAGCCCGATCTTTGACTCTTCATTTCCAACCGCTGCTAGTCGTCGTAAGTCGTCGCTCCACCTAGCTGGAGGGCGTCCTAAATTACGTCTGCCAAGTCGCGGTCTCCACTTAAGAACACGTCTACCCCAACGTGTATTGGTTCTTTGGCAGATATGACCAGCCCACTGCCACTTCAGCTTACTAATCATAAGGGCTATATCGATAACTTTGGTTCTCTGTCGGATCACCTCATTCCGGATACGATCTTTCAAAGAAACTCCGAGCATAGCCCTTTCCATAGTCCGCTGAGAGACCTAAATTGCTGGACTAGTCGTACCGTGAGTGTCCATGACTCAGCTACGTATGTAATAACAGGTAGGACAGACTGGTTGAAGACTTTTGTCTTCAAACTTTGCGGTATTGGCGACGAGAAGACTCGACTATGTTTCGCAAATGCTGCCCAGCCCAGCTGTATTCTTCTGTGGGTCCCTCTCTCCAAGTTGTTATTACCTAGTTGCAAAGTTTGCCCCAGATAAACATACTCCTGAACAACTTCGAGAGCAGTTCCTTTAACGGCAATTGGTTCCGGAATAACATATTCGTTGAATATAACCTTGGTTTTGTCCAAGTTCATCCGGAGACTAATGTTTTGAGAAGAATCAGCTAGGCTGTCCAGCATCTGTTGCAAGTCCTGCAAAGTTTCTGCCACAATGACAATGTCATCCGCGAATCCCAAGTGTGAGATGTACTCACCGTTAATAATAATAATGCCACATCCTTTCTCGTCCAAAGTCTTAAACATATCCTCCAATGCATTTCGACATGTTCATTGAACATTATCTTAGTTTTATCCAAATTCAGAAGGAGACCGATGCGTTGAGATGAATCAGCTAAGCCGTTCAGCATCTGATGTAAGTCCTGCAACATTTCTGCCACAATGACAATGTCATCTGCGAATCTCAAGTGTGAGATGTACCTACTCGCCGTTTATGTTTATGCCACGTCATTTTCAGCCCAGAGTTTTAAACATAATCTCCAATGTATTTTTGAACAATTTCGGGGAAAGAACGTCCCTTTGTCTCACTCCTCGATGCTGGAGGATTTGCTTAGTCTGCTGATTTTGATCTTGGACGGTCATTGTTGCGGCGTCATACAGGCATCTCAACACTTGAATATATCGCCAGTCGACTTGGCATCCAATGTGTAATATTTGTGGAATATTATTACATTTGGGTTCGTTAATGTGCAAGAGTGTGGGCAAATGATACAAACGCGGAAAAATGAGCCATTTCGTGTTCTCTCCGGAATACTCTAGGAAGTTTCACTAAAGCTTCTCCAATTTACTAAATCATGACTTAGTTAAATATTTAAACGGGACTTAATCGCGCTGAAAACTTAATATTTATTTACCTCGACGTTTCGATCAAGTTGCATTGATCGTGGTCGCGAAAGTTTAAAAGTTAAAATCATGACTTGACTAGATTTTTGTCTACCTGTCTGACTGCGATTCGACATTTTGACTATTTGTTGCAAAAACACACAATGTACTTGACACTGGCTAAATGCGGAGACAAACAATAAATAAATAATAGTTTAAAAAACTAAAAAACACGCTTTATATAAAAAACCAAACTAAAAAATAGAAAATAATTTTTAATAGTGTAAATAAGAAAAAAAGGTTTTATTTAAAAAAATATGGTTTTCTATAGAAAGCGTGTTTTTTAGTTTTTTTAAACTATTATTTATTTTCTACTTTTTAGTAATTTTTTTTCGAATTATTGCATTGTCATCAGTATTTGACAGGTGTGCAAAATTTGAATGAAATCTGACCGTTTAAAGTGGGTCAAAATAGCGTCCAAAGGAGTCGGTTACAAACATACAAACATACAAATGAAGCTAATAAAAAGCGTATAAAAAATGCCACCTTCACGGCACGGCCTATGGCGGCAGCACCGGCTAGGCTGCGACCCCCAGGATGCGGCGCCCGTATGCCCCGCACCCCTAACCTTGCATCCCCAGGTTAAGACAGCCCTATAAGCATCTAGCCAATGACAGTATAGCAGCATTCTTGACTTTGGACACTACAGAAAATATGTCACTGGCAATATAATATTACTGATTTCGTATTAGCTTAATTTTGCTTTAGAGCCTTAGACAAAATAATGATGTAAAAACTACCATTTACCCGAAATATTTCTTCCAAATGCACTTTTCCTCCGGTGGATCCATATGGCAGTTCAGTGGGATTCTCCCAGTCTCGCACAAGGAACTCTAACACCTGAAATGGCGTGCCGCTTTTTTCCCTTATCAGACTTCCATACTCAGTGAATAGCTGCAACATACAATTTATTTATTTATTTATTTGATCACCAACATAATGTACACCAATGCATTAAAACAAACAAATCAACATAAAGTAAAACAACTTAGTGCCATCATATTTATAGGCGAAGACTACATGCATTAAAAATAAAAAAAAGCGAGTTAAAACAATTGTAAAAACATAAAATAATAAATTCAATTGTATACAATAAAATAAGTTAATTAAATATAAAACATAATAATTAAAAACTTGAGATAATACGGTTTAATCAGTTAATTCATTCAATAATAATAATAATTGCAAATTAGAACGTAAATTAAAAAAAAAAAACAAAACTAAAATATCACAGAGAAACGACTGACAATTTAAACTTGCAAATGTTCCCAATAAATAGGTCCACGGTGTCAGTTTTAGAGATGCTGTTAAATGTACGAGCAAGTCTATTGAGAGGTGCGTTATGGCCAAGATTAGACTTGGATTGACTAGTCATAAGAACGTTAAATCTAGATGCTCTGGGTAACTTGTAGGTACAGAAAAGTTTAACAACGAAACCAAATCCGGAGCATCTAATAAACCATTGGCAAGCTTAAAAAGAAACGAAAGGTCGAGCATACGTCTTCGATCCGTCAAGGAAGTCATATTAAAGGGCTTTAACCTCTCAGGATAGCTCTGAATAACCTTGGCTAATTACACGAATACGCGAGGTGCCACATGAAACGTTTCTGAACACTCTAAATTCTTTTAATATAAATGTCATAAAAAGGATTCCAGGTCACACTACAGTACTCCAAGCTAGCACGAACAAGTGAGTTGTAAATTAAAATTTTAGATCTAGGACATTTGAAGTCCTTGCAGTTGCGCAGAACAAAGCCGAGGCACTTAAACGCTTTGGAACAGATGCTATCAATATGCATGTTGAGTCTCAGCTTGTGGTCTAGTACTATGCCTAAATCTCTCACGTTGTCCATCTGAAGCAAAATATCATCTTCAATTTTATAGCTGTTGTAACGATATAAAACGGTGTTTTAGTAAATTTCTGAGAATAAAGGTAATAAAAAATAAAATGGGGCGAGTCAGACCAAGAGTAGGGTGAGTCGGGATTCTTACCCCATTCGGTCGCTTTGAACGCGAGGACGCTATACCTTTCTTTGGAATCAGTCGAAACTAAAAATACTAGTTACTATTTTGAAATTAATAAAATTACCTGGATAAACTTAGAACGGAACGAGCTTCAAGAACTATTGGATCAAGACCGTTCGGTAATGCACTAGCTAGTGGGTACAATAGTGGAAGATAAAACATACAACTCAAATTCACCAATACAATATTTATTATCCTTGGTTTAAAATTTAACAAAACATTGATGAATTGCCGGCCGGCAGTGTAGTCTACTTATTTACCTTTTTCTATAGGATTTAGCCGTTATGTTAGTGAAGGTAATTCTCCATCCAACGTTTCAGCAATGTCCGATTCGCGTGAGAGGTAGCCAGGCTAGACCCCTCAGGCGTTGCAGGTGTCCAGCAGGTCGGTGGGGGACCAAAGTTCAACACTCCGGTTAATTAAATATATGCATAAAATACGATACCACATTCCAAGAACGTGGCAGGAATCGTTGGGTATAATCTCGGCGTGGCGTATCGCGACACGGCGCCATTCTACTTAAATCCGGGGGGAAAGGAAGCCTCCTTCGTGGGGTATTTCAGCCCGGAGGGAAAACCCCGCTGTGAATGAATAGACACAACGTTTGTTTAGAATTCGAGACTTTGAAAACGCCACCGCTCTCAGTTCGCTAAAATGGCGTCTCGAAAAATGGATAAAAGTCATTTCACAATCGCAATCATTACTGTAGACAATGCAAAAAATACCAACAAATGCTCTCACCTTTTTTACGGGTTTTATAATATGCAGGGAAAAAACTTGTCAGTCCTACTGGGCTCTCCAGCACGAAAAGAAAGGACACGTCACTCATCTTCATTGTCTGTTTCTTTCTGTCGCCGGATCTAGTTGGCTTCCCAGTTAGCAAAATCTATCCGAATAACATTTCGTTTCACCAGGAAACCGATCAGCGCTTACACATGGGCTTTGGAAATGATAATATGGTTTTATTTTTATTTTTAAGATTCTTCACCCTCGAAATCGCATTTGTTTATTTACCGTTTCTTTAACCATTTTTGACAGCTAAACAACTGCCAAGAGACGTCTAAGAATTGTTATAAACTATAGTCCATAAAACGTTCCGTACTAGAAACGATCCGTTCACTTCCAGACGAAAGGTACGGAACGCGTTTTTTTTGCTTCGCTACCGTTAAATTATCATAAAACTATATACTGTAACTATTAAATTATGATATTGTATGGGTTTGCTTTGGAAAAAATCTACGTTCCTAAATTTGACATTCGTTGCATTTAATTGGTTTGTTTAATTTTATTTCCTATTTGCTGACATTGCGGGACCGTGCCGAACAACGGAACGCGCCCTTTTGCTTTGACAGCTAATCGATGCAAAGATAAGTAAAATTTCCGGTAGAGGTCACTACTTGTCTCCGTGTTTATCAATTGTACTTTATTAATTATTTATTTATTACCTGATTCCCAGTTATTCCTTGTTTCTTTTGTATTTATTTCAATCAATTGACCTAATGAGTGTTATAAAGTCGTGATCCGTAGTGCATGGACGTGTTGTATTTATCGAAGTGTTTATAACCTCTGAACATGACTATTGTTTTTTGGAACTCGGATTTACAGGATTATATCATGTAAGTAAACAACGTACGATAATCTATTCTATGTACCCGATCGTCTGCTTTCGCTGGTATTCACCAAATACGAACGATAGTACTGTTTCAATCAACTATGTGCGACTTCAATGTCGTCATCTGATACATTCTAATATGTTGGCATATTGAACAATATGCAATTATAATTCTAGTTTTACTATTATAAAGATGCGTTTCTATTAGTTGTTTATGTGCTGTCTTGTTTATTCCTACTTTTACTTGTCTAATTGTTGTTTTGTATTGCTGGTTATAGGTTTATTGTTTTTTTATTTAAGTAGCGTTTTGTCAACGCTACACTGTGCTGGATGATATTTTTTTTCCTTGAAAATTGTATTGAGAAACACTTTGATACATTCAGTTCCACACCATTAGATTCGCACCAATAAACAAGGCGATTCAAATCATCCTGTAAATCAGCAGCATTTGAACTATTTGTTCACTACCTTGAATATTTTTAAATCATCCGCCAATAAATAGTAATCACAACAATGAAAACAGCCACCTATGTCATTAATAAAAATATTGAAGAACAATGGGCCCAGATGAGATCCCTGGGGGACGCCTGAATGTACAAAAAATGGATCCGACGAGTAGCCATTTGCAACAACGCGCAACATTCTGTCCGATAGGTACTCAACAAAGGTTCGGCGATACCATAAGCAAAAAGCTTCTTGACAAGTATTTAATGAATTACCCGATCAAAAGCCTTGCTGAAGTCGGTGTAAACCGCGTCCACGAACGAACCTCTGTCCAGTTCAAGGGAAATCGTATTAAAAAAGGAGAACAAATTCGTAGCAGTTGATCTAGCTTTCACGAAGCCATGCTGTTGAGGGCTAATTAGTTGTTTAAAATGCCATGACAAAATAGGATGTAATAGTTGCTCAAAAACTTTAGCAAAAACAGGGAGAATAGAAATAGGTCTACAGAAAAGGAAATAATTCTTGATTATTACCTTTTCCCACTTTTGTGCAAGGGAACCACCAACGCTGATTTCCAATCTGATGGGAAAATACTAGTTTTAAGTGATCTATTATAAATAAGACACAGAGGATGCGCAAGCGCTGGGGCACATTTTACTACAAATATTGACGGAATACCATCAGATCCAGCGCCTTTATTAACATCAAGTCTTTTTAATACCTTTATCACTCGATCGTCCCTGAATTTAATTGACGCTAGATAGTTATTCGTCAGCATGGAAACAAGATCACCAGTTCTGGTAGGTGGAGCGCAATATGAACTTTTGTAAACTGCAGAAAAAATATGGGCAAAAAGATTACAAATATCTTTACCATTAAAAGCGGTTCTGCTGTCTAGAGACATCTGTGCTGGGTAATGACTCTGGCTTTTTTTCTTGTTTTTTTATGAAAGACCAAAACAACTTTGGATTAGAGCGTAAACGTAGTTCAAGACTAGAAATGTAATTGTTATAGCATGTGGTCATCAGATGTTCTGAACGCTTTTTAGCTAATTCATATGATAAAAGGTCTAATGGATTGTGGTTAAACTTACGCAGTTTATTTCTATATTTCAGCTTTTTTCGCAAACGATTAATTAATTCCCGAGAAAACCAAATGGGTGCTTTTTGGACTTAGGTAGCACTTTGGGAACAAACTTATCAATAGCCTCACGGAGACGGTCATTAAATTTTAAAAGCATAGCATCTACAGATACACAATCCTCAAATTCCTCGTCCCAATGTGTTTCATTCAGTTTTCCTATTATATTATTGTAGTCAGCCTTATAAAAGCAAAAATGCCTATTTATGTTGGGAGCCAACCCATAATCAGCGGCCAAAGACATACTGAACTGCAAATGAGGGTGAAGGGGATCGATTTTTGTGAGAGGAGTATTATTATAAGTATTAGTTATTATAGAGGGTTATTATAAGTTAGGGTATGTATTTGTGTGTGTGTGTGTGTGTGTGTGTGTGCGTGTGTGTTTTTGTATGTATGTGTGTGTGTGTCGGGCTGTAGCATCGTAGCTTCCAAACGAATCCGAATTCCGATTTTGATGCGTGTTTTTCTGTTTGAAAGCTGATGTGATCCAGATTGTTCTTAGCTATGGTGGGGGATCGTAGCTCGGACCGATTACGCTGCGGTTTTTATGTTTGAAAGCTAATGTGTTCGAGATACTTCTTATCAATGGCGGTTTTGGGATGGCTTATTTTTTTTTATTTGATCTTATTTTTATTATAAGTAACACAAACTTTACGAGTATAAAAAAAGTACTTTTGACTCATGTGTCTTAGTTCCTCTTTTTGCAGGAAATTATTGTGTATCTTAATAAAATTGTACCTGCAGATGTTGAAGATCATCTTCCCTGATGTTTTTCGAGAGGTTGTAGATTTGTATCGACGAGAGTAATGTCGACATCGCGAATATAGTTGAAGAGTCGCGGACTGTACTAGAGCTGTCGAAGGTGCCCTGTGTGTCCATCAGGATCACTGCAACCTGTACAAAAGGTAACATGTAACAGCGGCCACAGTGGTGGTAGTGTTCACCATAGAGAACAGTTGAGATAGTGGTCTAACGCTAAAGTATCTCATCCCCACTAATATATAAAATAACGACTGGACCAAATAAAATATTTTTTTATAAGCAGATGCTGTATTTATACTATTCCCCCTCTAAAAAGCTTATTTTATTCAGTGAATAAAAAGGACTTTTAATCACTATTTTTGTGTTTGAATTTAGAACACTCCAATATATTCAACCTCCATCTCAATGCTATAAAACCTCCTTGCGTAAAAATACTCGATACAAACTCATTGTGAAAAGAATACCTACTCGTCATACAAACTCTTTGTGCAAAAGCATTAGAATAAAATCTGTTTTGTGTTCTTTGCTGTCATTAATTGAAATTGGCGCTATTTTGAATACTGTAAGTTATACGAACACGAAGTTTAGTGTTACTTAATAATAAATCGATTGAAAATGCATTCAATATAGCAGCATAAAACTGAAGAATCCTGAAGGCCCATGGACTCCACGCCCTCAACGTACAAATATGCTCTAAAATTTACTCCAGCAGATAATTCTGACCATCGACAGGAAATAAATATAGCTTTACAAGTTGACCATCCTAATAATAATAATACGAAAATTACTCTTAATTTTAGTAATTGTTCCGATAATAATGTGCATTTTAATTAATATAACCTCCCTTTTTTCATCATTAAATGTCTTTTTTCGCATTAAACTTTATTTTTCTCGTAGTCATGGTATAAAGTATAGTATACAACTCTTGAATAAAACTGATTTATATCGAGGTCCATGAATCACTCGCGTCGCTCAGGATTCTAACACTTGAATCACGAGCGTTCAATCTTCATGAATCACTCCGAATCATGGTCGTGATTCAATCGTTAAAATCCTTCACTTGCTCGTGAGTCATTTATGGCCCACGCTTTAAATCCGTCCCTTATTCACTAATTGCATAATATACTACACTCGAGAGCATAGAAATCGCACACTATCTCGAGGTGACAAAATTATATAAGGTTATCGAATAATTCATAACAAGAAAATGGATACCACACCGGAAGCATCGTCTCAAGTGGTTGCACTAATTGAAGCTGGGCAGAACCAAAGTCAAGTGGCACGACAATTAAATTTAAGCCAATATACTGTTCGGCGTGTATACCAGCAATATCAACAGACTGGTGGCTATACCCGGCGACGAGGAACAGGCCGAATACGTGCTTCAACACAGCGCGATGACCGTTTTCTTGTCACATCCCTACGAAATCGATGGCAGCTCCAGGAAGCTCGAGAAGTGGAAGTCAGTCGGTGGATGGTTAGAAGAAAACTAGCCGAAGGAGGCCTGACAGCGCACAGACCAGCAACTGGTCCGAAATTGACCCCAGCCCACCGACAAGCACGACTTCAGTTTGCTCGAGATCACGTGAATTGGACTATGGATCAATGGAAGGCAGTACTGTTCTCTGACGAGTGCAGGATGTGTCTTCATGGTAACGACGGACGGGGTAGAGGGTACCGAAGACCCAGTGAGCGTTTCGCTCAATGCTGCATCTCTGAACGTGTCTCATATGGCGGCGGTTCGTGCATGTTCTGGGGAGGCATGTAAATCACTAGAGGCGAAAACCGAACTTGTATTCATCACAGGGCCCAATACTGAACGTTGATCCAGAGGACTGACTTCCCGACGTTACATCGAATAGATCCTGGAAGAACACGTAGTGCCTTTTTCGGGATTTGTCGGCGAAAATTTCATTTTCATGCAAGACAATGCAAGACCACACACCGCTGCTATAGTGCGCCAGTATTTGGAGGAGGTTGATGTACCGGTTATGGCGTGGCCTGCTCGAAGCCCAGATCTCAATCCCATTGAGCACTTATGGGACAAGCTGAAAAGACAAGTATGAGCCAGAAACACGGTGCCCACGATTCTCAGAGAGCTTCAAACCGCAATTAAGGAAGAATGGGATAGCATACAGCAGTATTATGTAAAAAAAAAAAACTTCGATGAAACATCGAATGGAAGCTGTAATTCAGGCTAGAGGAGGCAATACCTCGTATTAATAAATGTCTATTTTATCTATTTTATTGTTTTATTACCCTTTTATACCTGATCAAAATCCCAGAAACAGCGCTACCTGAAACGAGCGATTTTGGGTAATTTTTTTGTTTTGTTGCTACTGTAATGATTTTGAAGGTCATATACTAGGAATTATGTGTTTTTAGAAAGCTAACAGTGAGTACTTTAATCAAATTTAAGTTATATTTGCAACCAACATTGAATTTAAAAAATATTTAGGGTCAAAGTGAAAATGTAGGTAGTGTGCAATTTTTATGCTCTCGAGTGTATTTGTCCAAGAAAAATGAACACACAGCTGCCGGGCGCAAACAGGTAATGCTAATAAAAATAATGCCAAAGAAGTCACTTTCATTTATTTTTCCGTGGGATATGTGACCGTGGGATACCAGTGAAAAATCTTACATTCCCTTCAAGCAACCTACACGGAGCGGTTATTTGGTTTTAGTACGTGCCGCATGAATACAAACCGACTGAAGATGACTCTCAAGCGACAACAATCTAAGGAACAGGTTTGTGTGAAGGCGTTTTCCCGTTTGGTAGATTCTACCAAATATATTCTTGTGCAGTTCGTTGGCTTTTTCTAATTCACGTAGAATAGTTAGGTTGGGGACTTCCCCTTCCCCTTTGACTTCCTTACGTCCGTTCTGTATAATTAGTACTAAAAGCGTCCGGTACCTTTTCTCCAGTTTCGAGGCTGGTGACGAGAGGCTCCGACCATATGACTATACCATTAGTATTCCTCTCCCGCCCTCCTCGCCAGCTGAACCCTTCGAGTGGGATGTCGTCGGCGCCTATCCATGATCCATCAGCTTGACTTGATTGCTGTAAATGTTGATGCGAAATTTATTACAAAGTTGCATTTAATAACATCATTGTGGTTTGTAAATTTTTAACCCCCGAAAGCGAAAAGAGAGGGGTGTTATAAGTCGAGAGTGTGTATCTGTGTGTCTGTCTGTGGCATCGTAGCTCCCAAAATAAGTGACCGATTTTTTATGAGGATGTTTTGTTTGAAACCTGATGTGATCGAGATGGTAGTTACCTATAAGGGGGGGTCGGGGGTTATATAAAGCCCTTCTAACGTCAGTGGTTTAGAAACTTCCGCTATTTAGAAGAAGAAAAGTGAAAAATATTTTTTATTTATTAAGGTGGCCCTTATTTATTATATTCATTTCTATCGATTTATTAAAGTTTGATCAACCTTAATAATTCGATAGGAGGCTTCATTACAAACGAAACATGTTAGGACACAAGTATCCTAAAGTGTAGCGTTTCTGAGATATTGGAGCTCAAAGATGACATATGACCTACATAAACATAGTTCTTTCTAAGACGAACTAAGTATTTAGTATCCACTTCAAATATTTTGCAGCTTATTAATAAAACAGTGTAATGGAATAATTATATGCTACTGACCCGCGGGTGCTGGGAGCACCAGCATAAGGAATTCAGGAAATAAGCAGTAGCATTTAACTGTCTAAGAATCATCTACTAAAGCGATACAAAAAACATGTAACATCTGGTTCTCAATAAGATAGCGGAAACGCTCATTTGAATTTCGTGTAATAACTTATTATTTACAATATAGGTATTGTAAATAATAATAATAATAATATATTAAACTAATTTTAATGTTAATACTGTATCGTTGTTGACAAGTCACAAAGTAAATCTAATTTTTGACGGAGCCATTAGGGCTCACCCAGGACTTATGTCCGCTTTCTGCTGGGCGGTTTATGAAAGAAAGTGTATCTTAAAAATAATAAATCCGTTAGCTGATAGCCCCTATAGTTTCATTTCTACTTCTTTTACCCAGTTTCGCGTTAAAATCACCCATTGCAATCAGAATAAAGTTTTGAAAGCATGCATGCTTCGATCATAGCATGCATGATCCACTCGATAATAGATGGACCTTATTAAGGTGGCGGAAAGCTGTTGGATGCGATTGGCTTATATGACCGACCAAAGTGGAGAAAGCCTATGTCCAGCAGTGGACGTATACGGATTGAGTTGATATTGACACTAATTTATCACATAACTTTTACACGCTCATACCCTTGCACTATGACTCCCTGTGTCGCGGGCGGCATGCAGACACACACATCAAACGCCCCTAACATCCAAGATTACTCTGCGTTTGACTAGACGTTGTCTCCACCCTAGAACTCTTCTACCCCAATAGTTATCGGTTCTTCGGGAAATGTGACTATATACTCTTGATCAACTGCGAGAGATGTATGAACATTGATCGGTTATAGAAAGTCAATCATAACCTAACCTTAGTTTTGCGTTGAGACGAGACAGGACTTACAACAGAAGCTGAACGGCCTGGCTGATGCCAGCGCGCTGCAGGTCAGGTCAGGTTCAGCTACTGATATAAGTCCTGCAATATATTTGCTTTAATAACGATGTCATCCGCAATCTCAAGTGTGAAATATTCTCGCCGTTTATGCCTCGTCCTTTCCACACCAGTGTCTTATTGATATCCTCCAATGCATTTGTGAACAATTTCAGAAAAATAACACCTCCTTCTCACTCCTTGATGCAGAGGATATGTTTAGTCTGCTGATTATGTACTTGCACGGTAATTGCTGTGGCATCATTTTGATCATCAGAGAACTTGTGACTGTGAGAGCCTTTAGAGGGGAATCCGGGAAGACGGTATATGCTACGCGCGTGGAGTAGAGAAGACGTGAGATTTTCGCGCATTTGAGAGTTATCTTTAGGTACCTTGTACGAACTATTTCTGGTTCGATTTTGGATGAACAACATCGTTTCCGCAAAGCTACGTGAGTTCTTGTCTCATTCTGCTTCGATCGTTGGCTGGGCGCGTTCTGCTTCCGCGCTCCCGGTGAATTCACGAGCTACTGGACGTCGTCTTTGAGATGCCTCCTGCTTCCCGTTGCTCATTATCTGCCGATACAATCCCTTCACCAAAATGGCCGCTCTCCAGCCCGTCAGTTTTGATGTTTATATGCAAACCGAGATGCGTGGACACTGCGCCAAGAGCATTCTCTCTGGCTTCTTCAGGTGAAAATCTATTTAAAGCGATCAGTGCGGGGTGAAGGCAAGGTTCAGATTTTGCCCCCTACCTCCCTATCTCTCTTAACCCCCTACCGCATCATGCCTCGTGAATGATAACCTAATTTACTTTACTAAATGACTAAAACCTAATAGAGGTTTTCTGATAATGCTAAAAAGAGGATAATTTCCTATGTAATATTACAAATTTTGGCTTTACGGAGTTGTATAACACAGCTACAAAACAAGTTCATAAAAGAGCGGACAACCTGATACCAATTTGCTTTTTTTGATAAATTTACCGATTCCCACGATTAGATTTTTGTTTTTTTCGAGATAAATGATAGGCTGATGACCTGGTCCAGATTCAATTTCAGATTGTCCTATAACGGCAGGGGAGTCAGTTACGAAATGTCACGTCATTCTGATACTTTTGTGCTATAACAGTTTAAAGACTATGTTGTCCTGCACCCCTCCCCTGTCGACTTTCACCGTTTTGTTATTGATTTATATGACAACAATCCATAATTTGATTTTGAAAAAACACGCGAGTTGGTGGAGTTTACGCGCCAATTCAATAAATATTAATTTTGATATCGCAAAAGGGATAGGCGTCATGGGTCATGGTTTATGTTTATGCTTCGTCCTTTCCACACCAGTGTCTAAATGATATCCTCCAATGCATTTGTGAACAATTTCGGAAAAATAACACCTCCTTCTCACTCCTTGATGCAGAGGATATGTTTAGTCTGCTGATTATGTACTTGCACGGTAATTGCTGTGGCATCATTCAGGCATCTCAACACTTGGATATATCGATAGTCGACTTGGCATCATTGCAAGTCTGGTTTGTTCTGGTATGGAACACCAGGTCTCAATAGAGTCAAACGCTATCTCGTAGTCCATAAACGAATCACATGGGCTTTTATACTATTCGTTCGTTTGTACAATCTGCCTCTTCTTCTTCTTCTTCTTCTTCTTCTTCTTAGTCGCTACACTCTTGGCAGAGTGGTCGTGATTGTCACGTCTGGGGTCTCACTTTACAATTCTGCGCCACTCTTCTCTATTAGTTGCCCTTTTGGTGCATTCGTGTAAAGCACCCCTCCCCTGTCGACTTTCACCGTTTTGTTATTGATTTAATATAGAACAATCCATAACTTGATTTCAACACGCGAGTTGGTGCCTGGGGAATACGCGCCAATTCAATAAAGATTTATTTTGATATCGCAAAAGGAATAGGCGTCACAGGTCCATACATTTCGGTCCATCCAAAATGGTACTATTTTCTTATTATTAGAGTTGTTTTGACCTCTTCTCAAATTATTTTTCAGTCTGTCTTGGACGAAACGAAAAGTTATTAACACCTATCAGTGAAAGAAATAAGCGACAGCTCACAAAACAAGATTTTATCACGTAATAGGTAGGTTTGTTGAACTTGCAAGCTTTTGCGATAATCTGGCGTACGATTAGTATTTGTTCACGTGTTTCCGCTTTCAAACCCAGCCTGTTCGGAGGTAATCTCTTTGAATAAGTATGACTTAAGTCGCTCGTTGAGGATGTGCAGAAAAAAATTACTTGCATGTGATATGAGGGCAATCAGGCGATAGATTTTCACTTTCTAGTTGAACCCTTTTTGTGAAGTGGAACGAAGACAGTGTGAGCCAAGGCCCGGTCTGCCATATCTTGTTACACAAGATCTGCAATAATTTGATGCCTTCCTCACCCGAGGCCTTGATTGTCTCAATCGGTAGAGAGTCTCTCGCTGTGGTCAGAGCGTCAGACTACAGGGAGCACTCAGAATGTCAGGCTCAATCTCTTTGTTGCTCGGTTTATAGAGTCGAAGCAATGTGATTCTGGGTCTTTTAATAGTGACTGGCAGTATTCTTTCCACATTTCAGAGATCGCGTCCATTTCAGTCACTGTTTCGCCACAAGAGTTTTCGCCACTCAATAGCCCAGTTTTTCGAAGTGAGGGATTTGGTTTTAAACCGGATTTTCTGATTAGGGTTGATGATTTTTGACATACTTATTATTTCGTTTCCATGACAACCATTTCTTCAGTGAGTAATGATCATTTTCCAGTTTTTCCAGTTTTCCCGTGGAAAGTTACAATTTTCCGGGATAAAAGTAACCTTTGCTTTATTCCAGGGTATAAATATCTCCGTTCCAAATTTCATCAAAATCCGTTCAGCCGTTATCGCGTGAAAGCTCCCCAAACAAACAAACAAATAAACAGACAACGTTTCACTTTTATATGTTGGTATGGATCGTTTTAGATTCCAGATTTGATCAAAATGATCAAATTTTGGAGACGCAGACAAATGGGAGCTCGACAGTTGATAATTAATAGCAGTTGATAGATAATAACTTGATAAATAACTACTTAACTATATTGATTGTTGAATCTACTTGATTATAAGTACTAATAATATGATGCATTTGTTTCAGGTGGATGTACACAGAACTGCAGTTCATAAGAATGTATAGATCTCCGCATTCCAAGCTCATAGGATAGTGTAAATCTCAATTTATGTGAAAATTATAACATTATTACATGATATTTAATACTTACACTTGATTTCGTTTTACTTATATTTGCATTGACCGGTCATTGTTCGTAGAACTTCACCTAATTAGGCTTTGTAAAAAAACTACAAGATTTTAAAACCAGTAAAATCTTACTCTAGCTATGAAATAGATAGGTAGGTGATACTTCATACATATATGTCATTAATATAATACCTACCTTTCACAAAAACAATGCAATTTCATGGCACAATAAAACATGAAACAAAGTGTACCTAGGTGTTAAACTATTCGGTTCAAAGTAACTATGCATTATCAATGATCCTCACTAACCAAACACTTAGACTAGATACTAGACACAATCAAAGCACACGATGCTCTGCGATTGACGAAAACTCATTGCCACTGAATTCCTTGTGAATTCGGATTTTGAATTACCGGTTTTGTATTTCCTAGTAAAATGACAGTTTCCGTGCGGTTGAGTTAAAGTTAAATGCTGATCGCCTTGATAACGTCACTTCACATGCTCACTGAGCTTAGTGAATTGTCGGGTCTAGGAAAATTCTAAAGTCATTTTTCTGGGAGTCTGAGATTAGACATTGCTACGGGCGTAGCGCTTCGCTCAGTTCAGTTTCCGTCAGTTTAGTGTTGTTTTACGTATTTGCGATCAAATATTCTTTAAAAAAAAAAGTTACAATTCTTACCGGAGCCATGAGATATCTAAGGAAGAAGTTAAGCAGGAAGGACTTTCCGCCACGGTAAGCACCAGCCACGCTTACTACCACCACGGGGAGATCCTTGACATCATCTTTTAGCAGTATATTCCTCAGCCCATCGAGGTCAAGTTGATAGATATGATCTTCGACTTTTACCACTTCTACGCCTGTACCTTGCATTGTAGATGATTTTCTGGAAAAAAATAAACCAATAAGTACCATAATTATTTATTCTGTGTTAAAACTAGAGATGCCGCGAATAGTGGTAATGGCATATATTAGGTTGGCTAGCTATTATTCAACATTCCCTGTGAAGAATAGTCGAATTATTCGCTATCAAAAATTGTAGTATAATTAGTAATAAACAATAATATGCGCGTAGTGCTCTCGAACCTACCGAATTTTCGGCTTTATAACCAACTATCTTTCCCGCCCGCGACTTCATCCGCGCGGACTACCATTTATCGCGAAAAAAGCATCCTATGTTCTTCTGGGGTATTAAAAACTAATGCAAAAGTAAGTATAGCACCAATGTTCTTGATATTTTTTGACATACTGTTATTTCGTTTCCATGGCAACCGATTCTTACATCAACATTTCAACATTTTTCCAGTTTTCCATGGAAGCTAACTAATTTTCTGGGATAAAAAGTATCCTATGTTTTATTCCGGGGTATAAGCTATCTCCATTCCAAATTTCACCAAACTCAGTTCAGCCGTTATCGCGTGAAAGCTCCCCAAACAAACAATCAAATAAACAGACAACGTTTCACTTTTATATATTGGTATGGATATCAGTGTGGGCTCTACGGAAATCTATTTTTCTACATCAGGCGAGTGCCCAACGTTAAAGACTTGTGTATACGCCACATCCCTAAAAACTCGACTAGCATTTTGCAACAATAACTTCTCATGTTCCCAGTCATCGTTGATCAGTGCACCGAAGCGGACCTGTGCACGATCTTCTAGTTTTTTGGAATCCCTACCCTCGGCATTCGATTGCGTCTACCCCCCGAAACGTGTGCCTGTTTGTACGGTGAAAAGTCATTCCTAAAAGGGAGACTACGTATGTGGAAGAAACTGTGAACTTTACCTGAACCATACAAAATAAAGTGTTTTAACCTAAGCGTGCCGGCCCGCGAGTGACAAGTGAAAGAACTGAACTTTGCAACGCCTGTAAAGGGCATTCCCCTGGATGCGCAGGAGTGCGCAGTGGAAGCGCGCCTCCCAGCCGGTATTCCCATCGTCAGGTCGCCAGAGCGCGACGAAATTGAAAGCACGGAACGTCGGACGACAATCCCGTAAGTCCTTTAATATTTCCTTCCCCTCATTGTTGCCTTCCCCCTATCTACACGGTTTGAGACCAACCAACCAAAAGGTCTCTGGTAGCAGAACTCTGTAATTTGAACGCCACTGCGCCTACATTTTTGGTACGCAGCAGCGCGGTTTTAATACGGCCTCTTTTGTCCCGTGGCTTCAAACGGCCGCCATTTTGGTTCCCAGCGTTGCCTTATATCGGCCATTCATTCCTATAATTTACAGTGATTTTATAAAACTTTTTTTTTTATTATTTATTTATATTTATTTACTTAGACACATTACAACACCATTACAGCATACGCACCAATGCGATGTTATAACTAAAAAAACAAAACTTTACGTACATTCTAAATGTTTCTGTGTAATTTCCGTGAATTTCATCAGGCTGCAGTGAAAGATATCAATATCCTTCGAAATTATATTAATCAGACGTATAGCGCGTGACATAGGGGAAAACTTCAACAGATTAGTCCGCGACGAAGGTACGCCGAGCGTAGCAGGGCGACGGCGCGCGCCCACGCACCCGTCGCAGCGAGCCGCAGCTCTGCCAGCATCTCCGGATGGTGCACTTCCCCACGAAGTACCCTAAACGTGTATTTGACGAGCGCGAGGTCCCTCCTCACCTCCAGCCTGTTGTACCCGACCATGCCTATAACGAACAGACTCGGGTACATCAGGGGATAGTAAGGATAGACGCCGTACTCCTTGAAATATAAAAATCGTGTAAACTTATTTTGAATTTTTTCCACCATGAGACTATATTTAGCCTCATGGGGATTCCAAATAATAGCGCTTGTTTCCAAACGACAAAAATAACTTGCCCGAATTACGTACAGACATACATACTTGAAATAATCATTGTAGTAAATATTCCCCTAGTGAATTAAAGTAAACAAACCTACTATCGTGCGTAATATTGTCATCGCTTACCAGTCAACAGTGCCTATTTGATTTGTAAATTTACATTACATTCGCTAGGTTACGTACCTGTAGCCGCTGGAGTTGACGAGTTTTATCTTCTCCGTCCGTGAGTCCGTACCTACCTACCGAACTATTCCTTATCTCGGGCGCGGTGCAGCGACTTACTACCTACGCGCTGCATTCGTTCGTTAGGTTTTATTTGCCTATGTACTACAGTTAAATAACTTGTAGTGTTTTTTTACGTACTTACTTTGCGTAATTAATTACCCGTAACTTTGTTTACACTGTTGTTAGTCCTTCCTTATCAAAATGCCACCAAAACATGACATCTCCGTTTACGCCGATTCTAAAGATTTTAAATTACACCAAGGAACCGTAACACTGACTTACGACTGGTTCCTGAATGCATTTAAGATGATAGATAAGGCATCCATCCCTAAATTATTAGCGCGTTTTGTTGACCTTGAACCTAGCTATAAAAAAATCAATGCTGAATGCGCGGAATTATTGGCTAGTCTAGTCACTACGATAGATGCGACGGAAATAGACGCGTTACAGACTAAAATAAATTTGGTGCGTGACCTTATTGACGACCTACGAGTCAGAAAGTCGGAAATAGAACCTCAGCCCACCCATAGCACACCGAATAAATCCTTCCCCACTGATGTTCCCCATGACGTCATGCGTTCAGCAAAGCAGGTATTGCCCGCGTTACCGATTCCTAGATTTGACGGCACCCCTGAATCCTGGACAAGCTTCCAAGACCAATTTGAAAGCGTAGTCGATTCCAGGACAGATTTGACCCCTACCCAAAAACTACAATACCTGGTCAGTTCCCTGTCCGACCAGCCACGCCTATTAATCCAGCATTTACGGATTGAAGACTCTAATTATGAGATAGCCCGTGACCTCCTTAAACCCCGTTATCATAATTTGCGTCTCCAAACAGACCCTGATCACACAATTGCTTGGGTTACCCGAAATCTCCCCCCGCCTTACTGGTCTGCGTTCTTCATTCCTTAACCCTTTGTTATCTGCCTATAGGGCGCTTGAAAGGTTGAACCTTCCCGTTCAACAATGTTATTTTCTTTTAGTCCATTTATGTTTAAACAAGTTGCCTACTGAGATTAAAACTCGTTTTGAACGACGTCACGGCGGTGATGTCAATAAACTACCTACCTTTGATGAGTTAATGGCCTACCTTGAGGAAGAATGTCGTCATCACGAAACAATCGGCAATACAATTGTCGATTCGTTGCCTAACAAGTACATTCCTACTCGAGCCCCGCTACCCCGAGCCCAGTTGCCCCGTCGTACATACATAGTAGATGCCCCGTCGTACATACATAGTAGATACCCCGACTCCGACCGCGATAAATTCTAAATGTTATTTTTGTTCGAGTTCTTCCCATTACCTACGAGAGTGCCGCCAATTCTTTGCTTAATCTCCCCGTGAACGTTCCCACTTTGTAAAAATCTCTTCCCTATGTTATCGTTGTCTCGATAAACACCACATTGACCAGTGCCCAAGAGCGTATAAATGCGCGGCGTGCGGTCACACCTCCCATCACACCCTACTGTTTTAATAATTCTCATAGTCCTGAGTACGCCCCTGCCCGTGTCAACAATGATAATGTTCGTTCTTCGAGTCCCCGCACGGGCGGCGTTGTTCGTTCCAATCCCAACAATAATAACAGAAAATATTATTACAACAAAAACACCCCTCGACATTCTGATCGATCACGCCCTAGAAACACCTCCAATTATTTGGTTGATCGATCGCCCCCTAGAAACACATCCCGATACGAGTATCGAAGAACACCCCCCAGAGAGACCTCCCGAGTTGAATATAGTTCACCCCCTCGCGGATCGCCTCCTCGTAAATTTAGTGAAGTGTTACGTGACCCCCACAGTCTGCTCGCCGCGACAGTGATCGTCCGCGACAGCGTGCTGCATAACTAGACAGCCTTTCCTTCCCTACATTTTTTACCTATAGTTTCCCCAATTTAGTTTTACTTCCTACCGCGGTTATTAATATTCGGACTTCTTCCGGATATCCTGTTGAGGCTCGTGCCCTTTGTGATACTGGTGCACAGGGTTGTCTTATTACCAGTGAATTATCCTCCCGTCTGAATTTACCTGTGTCTCCTTCCGTTGTCCCTGTGCGTGGTGTAGGTAATGTTGAATCTACCACAGCTTGCGGTACTGTTTCCCTTAACTTTAATTATTTGTACAGTACCTACCCTCATTTTTCGGCCGAAGCTCTGGTTATTGATGTTATTGCCGGTATACATCCTGAAATTGAAATACCGAAAAACGTGATATCTCCTTCCTTACAATTAGCGGATCCTACCTTTTATAAACCTGGGCCTATAGATATTTTGTTAGGCGCTGATGTTTGCGGTACCATATTTGGTACAGACAAAATTCAGTTACAGTCCAGTGGTCTTACAGCATTTTCCTCAGCCTTCGGTTATTTGATATTTGGTCCTGTTGCTGATATTCCAGCAGTCCATCCCGATCCTCAAGCAAATATATCTCTATCCCAATTAGTTGAAAAAATCTGGAAAATAGAGGAACCCCCTGAAATCCCCAAACGCGACCCCCTAGATATTGAATGTGAGAGATTTTTTAAATCTACTACAACCCGTGACGACTCCGGTCTATTTATTACCCGCCTACCCTTTTTATCGGACCGACCTGCCCTAGGTGATTCCCGTGTTACTGCTGAACGGACCTTCTATATAACCTTGTTCTATATTCTTTATAACCTTGAAAAACGCATGTTACGTAATCCTGAGTTTCGTGAAAAATATATAACCTTCATGAGAGAGTACATAAAGATGAATCATATGTCCCCCCTACCGCGTGGCACGCAAGCCCTGTCTAGTGAGCACTTTTTCATCCCCCACCATGGAGTCTTTAAGACTACCGGAGAAAATTCGGAAACTACAACTGAAGAAATTTCAAAAATTCGTTTTGTATTTAATGGATCCTCCCCCACCACGAACCGCGTTTCCCTAAACCAGTGTCTTCACACTGGTCCTAAACTACAGAGTGATATTACCCTTATTCTTTTAAACTTCTGGCGGCACTCAGTAGTTTTTGTGACGGACATTCGTATGATGTTTCGAATGTCTTGGATACATCCTGCGGATCGTAGATACCAGTTGATCCTTTGGCGAGAGTCCCCCTCTGAGCCTCTCGTTACCTTTGAGCTAAATACGGTTACACGGTTTAAGATCGAGTCATTACTTAGCGATTAGAGTTCTACATGAACTTGCAGAACAAGAGCGTCATAGGTTCCCTCTAGCGGCTGAAGTCCTGACCAATGACCTGTATGTCGATGACTGTCTTTCTGGTGCTTCAGACCTGCAATCCGCACGTGAGCTGAAGTCCCAACTCAAGGGTATCATGGCAGCTGGCGGATATGAACTTGGAGAATGGATTCAAACTGCCCTGAGCTCTTAGACGATTTACCTAGTGACCACCTACAAAATCCCCATCAATTTGCTGATGCGGAAAATCCCCAAGTTGTTCTCGTACTGGGTATGCAGTACAATCATGTGACTGATACATTTTCAAAAAAATTAAGAAAAAATTAAGTGTTCCTGCAGGAAAATTATTTAAAAGAACACTTAGCACGCTGAAACTATTGGACGGATGTTGATGTAACTTGGCACAGACATAGTTTATAAGATAGGTGAAAATTATGGATACATTTTATCCCGCAAAAATAAAGGGTTCCTGTGGGATAGGGTCCAAAGTTATGTTAATAATTAGGTAATAAAAATATTTTTTGGATGGATCTCTATATTCGATACTGAACCCAAACTGTTATACTTTTTAATTTTGTCTGTCTGTTTGTCCGTATTTTGACCGCGCATCGCACCCAAACTACTAAATGAATTCAAATGAAAAAATGCTCTTGGGTGCTTAAAAAAGGTATTGAACTTTTTTTTTGTTAATCTTTTCTTTCTTTCTGTTTGTTTGTTCACGCATCACGTAAAAAGTACTGAACCGATTGCGGTTCGGTTTTCATTGTTAGATAGCTTAGGGTTTGATTTAAATCTGGTGTAATTGGTAACTCAATCTGGTGAGTTAGAAGCCGAGCAATTGATAAAGTATCTTTGACGGCTGAAGAAATTTTGTTTAAATGTTGGTATATTGGTCCTGGAATAGCACATTATGGTACTTTGAACCTAAAGAAAAAAACACGCGCGAGAATTCGCGGGTACAGCTAGACTGAAATAAATACACTATTGTGACACCTAACTGAAACATAACTTGATAGATGACTCCACTTCTTGGAAGACGTCAAACGTCACCGTCAAAACAAATGCAAAGGAGTCGAATGCCCTGCCCTCGTCAGTGTTTCCGGTAAATTATAACCCCGGTGTGTTCAAGTCAAGAGTGAATAGGTATCTACTAGGCAAGCGTGCTACACGATCGTGGTCAAACGATTGCCTAGTCCGTAATAAATAAAAAAAATAAAAAAATTAATTGTCAATTACTTATTGCAAACTGCGTACAGATGGCGCCTCAGTGCAATCTATGGTCACAGTACATATATTAGTCTTTCCAGACAGTAGTGTATCGAGGAGTAAACGGCCGATTTGACGCGCGCGTGCGGGGGCCGGGAGGCAAGGGTCTCAGCGTGGTTTTGAGAAGAACGCTACGAGCGAGTTTCGCGCCTGAAGTACCTATCTTTACGTAAAAATACGAGAAAGAAAGATTGTTTTCTGCGAGTAGGATGCCAGTACCACAAATAGATTGGAACAAAGAGTATAGTAATATAAGTATATGTCAAGATTGGACTCTTTAGTTCAATCTTTTCGAACCACTATTGAGATCCAATAAATAAATAACTTCATTTATTACCCGATCGCGGAGGGTTGTGTTGGGTTGTATGTATGTATGTTTGTTTGTTTTTACGTTTCTTTGGCACGTCCTACAGACTAAACGACTAAATAGATTTTGTTAAATGAGGTATCATTGGATTCGTCTTAACCGCGAGAGTACTATTGGAAATATGAAGTATCAAGCGGCTTAAAACTGACATATTTTATTTCCAACGGAAAGACAAATGTTTGATAACTCTAAAAACTCACAAAATATATCGTTTATAAATATATATACCTACATCTTGCAAAAAAATACGTAAGATAAGAATAAACTAGAATAATATAGGTATCGAGTAGTTTTATATTAGCCTCCACGGCTTTGCCCGCGTGGAAATTTTACTGGGGAAAATGTAGCCAGTATGTATTCCAGAACCAAAAGTATAAATTACCAAATTTAGTTCAGTCGTCAAATGTTATTTCATCGATTGACGGGCTTCTCTACTCATCGGATTGAGACTAACATAAGTACCAATTTTTCCAAAGTACGCTTACTGGCATTGACATTGCAGCAACGATCATTATGTTACCCATAACCATAGACAATAATTGCATAATTACTCCAATGACAGTAAGAAATGTCTATGATGATTAGACATTTCTTAAGTCCTAAGTCTAAGTCCTAAGTCCTTCCTAAGTCATCATAGATTAAATGACAATAGGTGAAACGTGTTTCGAAGTAGCGTAGTGAATCCATATAGAGGGGGGGGGGGGGGGTGAGAATTGTGAAATAGGGGGTGAGAATCGAGAAATGGGGGGTAAGAAACTATTATAACTCTTTCTATTTTAAATTGTATTTTTGAATCGGTATTACATTTTTACTTTTCTTAAAGTGATAGTGTTCTGGTTCAATTGTAATTATTTTATTCTTTTTAGTGTTTGTTTCGAGAAGAAAATTTGAATACGAAGTTTTTTTTAGGAAAAATATTTTTATTGATTCCTTGGGTTACTGCAATTTTTGTAGGAGTCTCTACTTTCTTGAAAAATTAAATAGTACCCATGTTACTCGCTGATAATGTAGCTTTCTAATACGTGTTTTTTTTTTTTAAATCCGTTCAGTATCTTTCTCGTTTCTCAATTACAAACAAAGATTCAAAAATACAAAAATAAAAAAAACAAATCTTTCCTCTTTATAATATGAGTGTAGACATACGCGTGAAATCGATAGCCTCCTTTTTTGTAAGTAAGTTTTTGTAAGTAGCTTAAAATCTCTGGTTTTACTAATAGAAGATTCCTACAAATTTAAAAGGTTGGCTGTAAAGTGTGGTCATGTACAAACAGACGAACATACATACGTACATTCATTCATGCATACATAAGTATTCTGATAAAATCATAACCCTCCTTTTTTGTAGCCGGGTAAAGACCCACAGGTGGCAACCATCGGTCTCCGACTGACAGTAGACATCAAACTCGTAAACAAAGCTTCGATACACTACTGTCTGGAAAGACTAATATATGTACTGTGCTATGGTCGAAGAGTAAAGCGGAAGGGCGTCACATCATCCATCTACTTCCGTAAAATCATCCATCTATACTTTGTTATTTTCATCGAAGATCTACCTTTAAAAATTGGTATACCTTGGAAAAATTACATGGTATTTACTTCGAAGTAGTTGGTATCCTTGGCTGATTGGTTGGTAATCAGCGTGATTTTAACAGGTGGCATAATGCTGCCGCCTGTTAAAATGGCGCCAGCAAGGCAACCTGTTGGATCTTCAACAATTTTAGCTCAATTTTTCTTGAGATTTAGATTCAGCCAAATTGGCATATGTTTAGAAATGGTAATAAGTGTTGCTTCTATTGGATTGTGTAAAGTTAAGTATTTTATGTGGAACTAAGTGTGTTTTAGTTTATGCTTTTTGGTTCTTATAAAGTGAAATAAGTACTAATAAAATGATGAATTTTAGTGATAATGTGTCTGTGGTCATCCTTTGGAAGTTATTTGATTGAGATTTAAGACTTGTATTGTATTTACATGTGCAAAATGTGGAATATACAAATAATGGTTGGATTTACTGTTTTATAATTATTTCTTTATCATAATGCGTGTAACACTGTGAAAAAAATACAAACATAACAACTACGTCCCTACGTACGGTGAACTTGAGGCCTTCGATCATCTATATTATTAAATCCGAAAGGTTGCAAACAACCTCAGCCCTCCGCAGCTTCCCAACAAGATGGAACAAGGTGGCAATGACGAATTCCTTATACCCAAGTTATCTGAGCTACAACTAGTTAAATTCAAAAATAAACTCGATATTTGGATTACCTTCCGCGTTACATTTACTGGCTTGATACACAACAATCCCAGTATTAGCGTTATTGAAAAATATTATTACTTAATGTCGTGTGTGACTGGACTGGCTTTAGCGATTGTCAAGTCTATGCCGGTTATAGCTGTTAATTACGCGATAGTTTGGAGTGCGTTGGTAAAGCGATTTGAAAATAAGCGTGCGCTAGCTACGGCTTATCTAGGGTGCATTCCGATTCACGATAATATCGCTGTGAGCGATCACAGTGCTAATTTGTTCCGATTCAGATATCGCGCTCACGGCAGTTGAGTGCTGCAGTTGATTCGGAACGCTCGTGAGCGTGATTACAAGATCACAACAACATAACCTCAAAATTTGCTCAAAATACAAAGTATTACTCGTGGGTAAAGTTGTCTGTCTAAAAATTGGTCAATTGTCTGTGTAATATATGGAAAACTGTACGAAAATCACACACAACTGAATTCAAACAACAGTTTTCTTTGTAAACAACGCTCAGTCTGTCACTTTGACAGTAGCGCTCACGGTGATATCGGTTTGGGGCATGGTCGGTGTAATCGCAAAATGGCGTATGTAATGACGTAATCCGTGACGTCACAAGGGATATCGTTGTTGCGACCACGATGACTTGGTACGCGTTTTAGCGCGATAATATTGATTTTATCGATTTTTGCGCGTCTCGGAATGCACCCCTAGATAAGCTGTTTAACTTCAAACTGTTGACTAGCGCTACAGCGTTTAATCTTTATATTTTTTTGCAAATGGATTTGGTTAATATAGCCGCGTTAGAACATTTAAGTGCACCATTAGAAAGAGGAGTCAAGTTTCTTCATCACTGGTCAAGTCAAATTAGAACCGCAAAACAAAAAGTGCATCGCACCAAGTTGCGATACTTTTACCGGGTTTTCAAGTAACACGAACTTAGACCAGGTGATGAACTTCTTTTGAGAAATTGAAAATATACCGTCCGAGCGAATCTCTGACATTCGTTGGATACCTACGGCTTAGGTATTTGGCGACAACCTAGCAGAGGTCTCACAATTTCTAAAAATCGAACTCAGATGAGATATCATGCGGGTTTACATGACGTTAGGTGGAATGGAAGTTTAGTCCTCCCACTGATAGCCATTTTGGCAGTCTTTACGAAGCCGCAAAAAATTCTGCTAAATTACTTTTAAACCGAATTATTGGAACTAGAACGTTAACTTTTGAAGAATTAATTATTACGAGTAGACGTGGTCTTTAATACGAGAACCCTTTGTTCTCAGTCGGCCAATTATAATAATTTTGAAATAATTTTGCCTGTCCATCTGTTGATAGGCCGCGAACTGCTAAACGCTCCAGAATATGACTTATCTAGTTATGCTATGTGTCATATTAGTAGTTGGCAGGCCGTGCTATAGATCGCTCAACAATTTTGGTGAAGAGACTTTCTCCACACACTTCAGCAACGGCAGAAGTGGTTCAATGGTTGTCAAGAACTGCAGGTCAAAAATCTAGTGCCGATATACTCAGATGCATCCCCTCATCAGTGGCTATTGGATAAAGTCACACGGACCCGATAGTTAGTTACGCACCAAGAACAGTGAATTCATTAGACCCGTAGTCAAACTTAGTCTTCTCCCCTTGGATGAGGAACCTATGATTGAACTCTAATAGCGGTCAACTCACAATAATTATGTTATTAAATTAGCATTTAAGTTTAATATTTTATACAGTTCATTCTTATGCTCTTATATTAGATAGATTGTGCCTTTATTACTGTGTTAAAGTTTAATTTAAAGTAATTAATAACACAGAAAAAACATACTGTTCAACAAAATGATAATTAACCACATTCAACTTATACATAAAGAATTTTGTTATTCAACACACTTTTCAACAAAATTATGATTCCTTTCCGGAATTATTGTAAATGGGCAATCCTGGTGGATTTTGTTGTGGGGAAATGTAGGGTCTTGGCCCTTTGCGCGCCCCGTAACGACAATTACTATCGACAATTACTTACGGGCAGACATAGGCGGCTACGCTTTCTCCGCTAATATTCCAAAACTAATGCAAAATAAAATACGGACAACTTAAAAATAATTACTGTGGCAAAATCAACGTGACAATGGTGCGCGCACATGAAAAACAAAATTCTCGATCTGTGGCCAGTGCTGGAGCACATAGCGACAGCAGAAGGTGGGCGAGTCCCTGGGTTTTTCATTTTTGGCCAACATTTTGGTGTTTTAATTTAACTACTGAGCTATTGGACACGTTGTGAGCTACCCTGAAAGATGAGCATGCAGCTGATGATGATGCAGCTGAGTTGCAAGATTCCACCCGGAACAACAAACAGTGAACACGTGGTAAAATAATCAGTGATGAGGAAGAAGTTACTTTTACTACAGGTAAAAAAACGGTGCCGGTAAAGATTATTATATTCTATGCTTTTTATTAATCGATTAATAATAGTTTTTATTATTATTTTATGATTGGCTCCAGTCGACTGCTGCATTTAGCCAACGTCTAGTAAAGATAACTTATTACAAATTGAATGTTTTTCCAGTAAATAGAAATAGTCAAAGTGTCGTGTCCCAGTGAGTCAGTTTGTCAAAAGTCTAGTCAAAGTCACGATTGAGTAAAGTGTTGGAGTTTTACTAGTTAAACTTCCTAGAAAGTTTAGGAAAGAACACGAAATTACACGTTCCTTTTCATTTGTATAATTTGCATACTCATGTGCACGTTATCGAACACCGAATTACCTATTCCACCAATAGTATTGGTCGCGTCATGTAAAAAGAACGCTGGAAGTAAGTGGAGGGGGTGTGTTTGCGCATGGGTACACTCGCGCACTAAAGTACTAGGCCTATTGTTTTACATAATTATTAATTAGCCTTTTGCTACCAAATAGCCACCAAATTGATAAAATTAGCCACCAAATAGACCGATAAATCGCCTTATGCGCAACCGCCAGCGTTCTTTTTACATGACGCGACCTGTACTCAATATTAACACTCCAAGAAACATAAGTTCGAGAAAATAATTCAACGCAAAACTACGTCTCAATCTCGACTATATTTTCCCGCTGAAATACATATTGTGTAATACTATGAATACTGTGATTTATATTATTTTTGATAATAATTAACTGTTCCTCCGGTACTTCGCAATGGTAAGGTAAGAGATAACGAGTGCGATATTCCTCTCCGAAGAGATCGCTCTAAGTGTTAAGACCACCCATTGTGAGACTTGTTGTTAAACTGTATTTTTACTTAGAATTTCTCTTTGTACTTTTGGTGTTCAATAAAGAGTTGATCTATCTAAGCTAGCCTAGCATATATATATTTTGGTGTTCAATAAAGAGTTAATCTATCTAAGCTAGCCTAGCATATATATATTTTGGTGTTCAATAATGAGTTAATCTATCTAAGCTAGCCTAGCATATATATATATATATATATATATTTTGGTGTTCAATAAAGAGTTGATCTATCTAAGCTAGCCTAGCATATATATATTTTGGTGTTCAATAAAGAGTTAATCTATCTAAGCTAGCCTAGCATATATATATTTTGGTGTTCAATAAAGAGTTAATCTATCTAAGCTAGCCTAGCATATATATATTTTGGTGTTCAATAAAGAGTTAATCTATCTAAGCTAGCCTAGCATATATATAGTTTGGTGTTCAATAAAGAGTTAATCTATCTAAGCTAGCCTAGCATATATATAGTTTGGTGTTCAATAAAGAGTTAATCTATCTAAGCTAGCCTAGCATATATATATTTTGGTGTTCAATAAAGAGTTAATCTATCTAAGCTAGCCTAGCATATATATATTTTGGTGTTCAATAAAGAGTTAAGCTATCTAAGCTAGCCTAGCATATATATATTTTGATGTTCAATAAAGAGTTAATCTATCTAAGCTAGCCTAGCATATATATATTTTGGTGTTCAATAAAGAGTTAATCTATCTAAGCTAGCCTAGCATATATATATTTTGGTGTTCAATAATGAGTTAATCTATCTAAGCTAGCCTAGCATATATATATTTTGGTGTTCAATAAAGAGTTGATCTATCTAAGCTAGCCTAGCATATATATATATATATATACATTTTGGTGTTCAATAAAGAGTTAATCTATCTAAGCTAGCCTAGCATATATATATTTTGGTGTTCAATAAAGAGTTAATCTATCTAAGCTAGCCTAGCATATATATATTTTGGTGTTCAATAAAGAGTTAATCTATCTAAGCTAGCCTAGCATATATATATTTTGGTGTTCAATAAAGAGTTAATCTATCTAAGCTAGCCTAGCATATATATAGTTTGGTGTTCAATAAAGAGTTAATCTATCTAAGCTAGCCTAGCATATATATAGTTTGGTGTTCAATAAAGAGTTAATCTATCTAAGCTAGCCTAGCATATATATATTTTGGTGTTCAATTAAAGAGTTAATCTATCTAAGCTAGCCTAGCATATATATATTTTGGTGTTCAATAAAGAGTTAATCTATCTAAGCTAGCCTAGCATATATATATTTTGGTGTTCAATAAAGAGTTAATCTATCTAAGCTAGCCTAGCATATATATATTTTGGTGTTCAATAAAGAGTTAATCTATCTAAGCTAGCCTAGCATATATATATTTTGGTGTTCAATAATGAGTTAATCTATCTAAGCTATGCTAGCATATATATATATTTTGGTGTTCAATAAAGAGTTAATCTATCTAAGCTAGCCTAGCATATATATATATTTTGGTGTTCAATAAAGAGTTAATCTATCTAAGCTAGCCTAGCATATATATATTTTGGTGTTCAATAAAGAGTTAATGTATCTAAGCTAGCCTAGCATATATATATTTTGGTGTTCAATAAAGAGTTAGTCTATCTAAGCTAGCCTAGCATATATATATTTTGGTGTTCAATAAAGAGTTAATCTATCTAAGCTAGCCTAGCATATATATAGTTTGGTGTTCAATAAAGAGTTAATCTATCTAAGCTAGGCTAGCATATATATATAGTTTGGTGTTCAATAAAGAGTTAATCTATCTAAGCTAGCCTAGCATATATATATTTTGGTGTTCAATAAAGAGTTAATCTATCTAAGCTAGCCTAGCATATATATATTTTGGTGTTCAATAAAGAGTTAATTTATCTAAGCTAGCCTAGCATAATATTATTGAAATACATTTTAATTCGAATTAGATTTATAGTAAAATTTACATACACTTACAGTCTATCTGGATGTGGATGCCTGACCTTCAAAAATAACTAACAAAGTATTAGCACGTTTCACTTCGTTGTATCGCACCGATAGAGAATGATTCAACTGTCGGCCGGCGGCGGGCGTCCGGCAATATTATATCTATCTATATTATGCATGGTTTATTTTACAAACTAGTGTTGGGAAGAACTCGAGATCTGAGTCCTTTTAGGTAGCATAAAAAGTGACAGTATTTAAGACTAGACTACAACGTTTACCCCCCATTCCTATAAAAATTAAACGAGTCGTTTTTCCAACGCCTCGTAAATTTTTGACGTTTTTTGTATGGCGTTTATATCAAAAGCTGACGGACAGTAAGCGAAACAGTTCGTTTTAAGATGTAGGAACCGGCCATTAGTCTATTTGTAGGACTAACATAAATAGCGTGTGGCTGCGTAGAGCAACAAGACTATTTCATAATATTTGAACTAGGTATTTCATAAAACTACAGATATCAGAGTCATCTTAGGGTGCATACCGATACACGATAATATCGCTGTGAGCGAACACAGTGCTAATTTGCGTTCCGATTCAAATATCGCGCTCACGGCAGTTGAGTGCTGCAGTTGATTCGGAACGCTCGTGAGCGTGATTACAAGATCACAACAACATAACCTCAAAATTTGCTCAAAATACAAAGTATTACTCGTGGGCAAAGTAGTCTGTCTAAAAATGGGTCAATTGCCTGTAGTAATATATGGAAAACTGTACGAAAATCACACACAACTGAATTCAAACAACAGTTTTCTTTGTAAACAACCGTCAGTCTGTCACTTTGACAGTAGCGCTCACGGTGATATCGGTTTGGGGCATGGTCGGTGTAATCGCAAAATGGCGTATGTAATGACGTAATCCGTGACGTCACAAGGGATATCGTTGTTGCGCCCACGATGACTTGGTACGCGTTTTAGCGCGATAATATCGATTTTATCGATATCTGCGCGTCTCGGAATGCACCCTAAGTATGAACATTGAAGTTTTTAACCTTCAAGGCAATAGTTGGTACTAAATAATCTATACATATAATAAAACAGTAAGTAACAAAAAGACAACAAAGATAATATTAAAAAAATGGTGTCTGTGTGTATGGTCGCGAATCATGTAAAAACTACTCGACTGATTGATATTCGGTTTTCAATGTAGGATAGCTTAGGGTTTAAAATAAAAACTGATGTGGCTGTATCTCAATCCGTTATGTAGAAGCCCAGCAATCGATAAAAAAGTATTTGATGAGTAAGAGAACATGGAAGATTATTTAAATTATTTAGTATCATTTAATTGTAATTTATAGGTACTTTTGGATCTGTAATTACGAATATCACAAAGATTACTTTTAAACCAAAAGAATTACCATGCGGGCAAAGCCGCAGGCACATGTATTTCGACACTTTCGTTTCGAACCTGGTTAATTTGTTTATGGACTTTGTGTCCCTCCATTGAGATTTGGTACAGTCACAACCTCACTAAAGTACTGATAATATGTTATTCGGGGGAGTCCCGACGACACAGCATGTGCAGGATTCACACTTGCAAAGTTTACGACTGGACATGATATAAGCTTCAAATAAATTAATGTATGACTTTGTACTATTATTTATTCTGTGGTATTACCTACTCAAGCGGCGCAAACGTAGGACCTTTACAGAGATTACATGTTTGTGCCGTTTGGGATTGAAACTTTGGGTCCGTGGGGGCCAGCGGTCACGTCATTTACCGGGACTTGGCAAAACCTATGTTGGAGACGACATTTGCAGAAACCTGGCTCATATTAAGGCAAAAAAAAAGTATTGATATTCAGCGTGGCAATGCAGCCAGCATTCTGCCCTTTTTTCTTCCACCAAAAGGCTTTTATTACTACTATATTAAAAGCTATAAATGCCATTCGTAACTCTTAAGCACATACCTTATTTATGAGACAATAAGGATGATTTCCCTTCGTCTCTTTACGAAGGTCGTTTGTCAATTTACATGAATATGTACATTGAGACATAATCGCGGCGTACCCGTCACGCTAACACAGCCTCTCTAATATAAACAAAAAAAAAAAAAAACCCTGGGTGCAGCAACCATGTCATAAAGCTTAAATAGGATAAAATAAAGTGGTTCTAATTTAGCTCGCAAGATTCCACCTTAACAAACATATATACATACATTGCAGGTACAATAAAAACTTGTAATAAATCTTCTCTATGGGACCCGCGGGGAGGAGGGAGGAGTCAAAACAACGAATGAAGATGAAATCAAGTAAATACTTAATTAGACAAACATTAATGGGCTTGTCATAATGGTACTATTTTTACTTGTTATTGCAAAGTATTTTCCTCAATACCATGTTGGTGTTATAACGGGTACCTATTTTATAAGCGTTTATCTGTATTGTGAAACTTATGCAGATTTTTTCGACTTCGTTTATAAAGCAATAGGAACGAAAAAGTCTGTACAAAGAAGATAATTAAAAAAGAGAGAAATGGTCTAGGGTACGTAAAATAAGCTACTGAACAAGAATATAACATTTTTAAAATTCGTGTCTGTCTGTTTGTCTGTTCGTCCATCTGTCTGTCTGCATGTTTGTTCGCGCATCACTTTAAACTACAAGATCGATTGCGATGCGTTTTTCTCTGTTGGATAGCTTATGTTTTGACTTAAAAACTTTGTTACTTTATATCTCAATCCGATGAGTAGAAGCCGAGCAATCGATAAAAATATTTTTTATGGATTTTAGGTCCTGGGCTTCAATTCTACTAAAAAAATTGTAATGACAATTATCAACAATTTTCGCTTTTACCTCTTAAAAGTAGTAGCAGCGAAAAATTTGTGAAAATTATTGAATTTTGAGTTTTTCTTTATTGGAAATATTTTATTTTGAAAATTTTCCAAAAAAAAAACTATTTTAAGAGGCAAAAGTGAAAATTTTGCGAAAATTGTCGACAATTGTCATTACAATTGTTTTAGTAGAATTGGGGCCCTGGAATAGCACAAAGAGTACTTTTAACCTATTGCAGCCGCGGGCATCAGCTAGTTTACCATAATTTACTAAATTAGTGGTTAGTGCAAGTTTCATCTTTGTGAATTGTGAGTCGTGAAGTACTGGCATACTGTTGTTACTATTGTCTACCTGTCTATGCATTTGAGATAAACAATTGGTCAATTAATTTAATAAAAAATTATAACAAAATTTGATTTTAATTATATTGTTTTTACTCATGGGATAGCAGTTGTATGTCAGCCTTACTGATAATCTTTACATAAATAAAAGCATTTGTAAAAAAATAATAGTTTAAAAAAACTAAAAAACACGGTTTATATAGAAAACCAAAATTTTAATAGTGTAAATAAGAAAAAAATGTTTTATTTCAAAAAAATCGTGGGGTGCATGGGTCAATAGTTATAAATATTTCATTGACAGATATGAGAAGCACCCCACGCTTTTTTTTAAATAGAACATTTTTTTCTTATTTACACTATTAAAATTTATTTTCTATTTTTTAGTTTGGTTTTCTATATAAAGCGTGTTTTTTAGTTTTTTTAAACTATTATTTATTTTCAAATTTTTTTAATATTTTTTTTCGAATTATTGCATTGTCATCGGTCTTTGACAGGTGTGCAAAATTTGAATGAAATCTGACCGTTTAAAGTGGGTCAAAATAGCGTCCAAAGGAGTCGGTTACAAACATACCAACATACAAGTGAAGCTAATATAAAGCGTATAAAAAAGGAAGTAGGTAGGTACGCAAGATATTGATGAAATTAAATGTTTTTAATAACACTTCAAGATTTGTTCAAAAAAAAGTGCCGTAATTACGAAATAAATATGAAATTGTGTACCTACTCTGGAGGGATCGAACTTCGAGTGCCCATTTGACATTAAATGGAATTATCAATTGTAGACAGTGTAACAAACAAAATATTTTATAATATGTATACTCCTAAACTCAGTCCGAACCGAGATTAAGAGATTTTTTTTATGGAAAGTAGTCCTTATTATTACACGACTGCCCAAAAAAGTGTGTTATGGTGTGTTATGTTTTTAGCATTCATGTATGTTTGTATGTTTGTATGTATGTGAGTTTCTTGATTCCATCATAACTTTGAAATGCCTGTACAGATTTAGATGTAAGGGGTATCGTTAGAATCCTTACATCCCCCCGAGTAACATGAGATAGAATATTTAAAAAAAATATGGCTGCAGAATAGCTCTATTTTCAATTGCAAATAAAAAAATAACTTCGAACTTTACAATATGAGTATTAAATTAAAGGCCTTGCTTGTTAAGCACATTCAAATAGTATATAATTTATTGACATAAGTTCATTTTTGGCAGGGCGGGCGTGTTTTTTGGCTTTTAAGCTAGTTATTTTTAGAAATAGAAATGCGCCACCTGCCCTACAAATATGTAAATCTCATTATCTCGTTTCGGAATGAGTTTAGAGGGTAACTTGTCATAGTTTTATTCATATGTAATACTGTCTAGAATTGATAATTCCATGTTTAATTGATAGCCAGACCAAAACAGATATGCCAAAACCAAAAAATGATTGTGAAAAATTGCGCCAGTTTTCGTCATCGTATATTGGAATTTGTACAATATAGGTAGGTATTTTTGGTCCTGGCATAACTCATATGGAATAATTACACAGCTCTTATCGAGACATAAATAAATATGCAAAAGTATTTCTGTTTCTCCGTCTGTTTGTTAATTATCCACGACAAACTGACCTCTATGAAATTTGAAATTTGACACATTCCCTCAAATAAGTTTGCATTTTAATGGAATAAGTCCCTGCGCCAAATTGTAACTAATGCAGAGTTATTGAAGATGTAAAACATATTTTTTAATGGAGTGCGTCCGGAACGATACTAGTAGGTTATTAGGGATAAAACTATACAATAATAAATAAATATATTCGGGACAATTCCACACCAATTACCTAGCCCCAAACTAGGATACCCTGTACTATGGGCACTGGATAACGGATAAACATACATATATACGAATATTATATCCATGACTCGGAAACAAACATTTCTGCTCATCACACAAATGACTGCACCTTGCAGGATTAACCTTGACATGACGCACACACGCACGCACGCACGCACGCACGCACGCACGCACGCACGCACGCACACACACACACACACACACTACACAGAATTACACACTTTGGCCTTCTTAATAGTATTTGGCTTGTCCGATATCCGAGGACGCCAAAATGTTATAAGTTGACAGATTTAGACTTAGCTAAATAAATGTAAATGTTGTTTCTGATATTTTTTGTTATTTTGTTTTCGGGACTTAACGTGACAATGTGGTTGCTCAGCGACAAATAACTTAACGTGACAATGTAGTTGCTCAGCGACAAATAACTCTGAATTAAAAAAATACTTTGAGTTCATATAGCAGAGTGCTGCTTTAATAAGTATATGTATAAAATTCATATTAGTTCGTCGTAGGTATCTATCTAATGTTACTTTGATATTTTGTAACTTTTCCTTAGTATAAGTACATTAGTAGGTACAATTCAACCTAGGTATGCGTCAAACTAAAGATTATGTTATGGTTTGTACTTTACTGGAAAAATTCATGAGTTAAAATAATTATTATTATCATAGAGCAGCTAGGTACTACTTACAAAATGTTTAAATAATGACATAAAGTACAGATCATGCAAGCATCAAAACAAACCACTGTCACAGAATAAATAATAGTACAAGTCAACAGGATAACTGAGCAGCTCTCGCTACAACGCAATAAAGTGTAATTTAACTCGCACAGCGCTGCGATATTTCAATTATATTTACCTAGAAGGCGCTCACCCATTGCGTGCATGCTAGAATAATAATAATAAATTTAATAATAATAAATATATTTATTACATAAAAAATTGTACAATGAATTATCACTTTTTTATTAATTTTAATTAATTATCATATTAATGTACAGTATCACAACGCGCAAGAGCTTCCATTGCTCTAACCGTTTCAGAATCGCCCTGTCACTTTTTCGCTCGGTAGGGTTGTATCAAGATATGACTAGGTACTTGTACTAGTAATTATTCTGTGATATAATATGACTTAGATAGTGTAACCGAATAAACAGTTATGTAAAAATGTATTATTTTATTACTTATTGTTATAAATGTTGATAGTTCTATTAACTACATATAATGACATTCTTATCAGAATAGACCTAGTACCTCATTATTTCATTATATCATAATAAGTATTGCACTTTGATGAATAAAAGGTGCCTGTCTGAATTCCATGCTTAGTAATGAATGAAAAAGAAATGGCTACCTACGCAATAAAATGTCGGCACGTAAGGTATTATACGAGATTTGTCAGACCGAATGCTATGCAGTACCTTCTAGGTTTCTTCTCGGTACTCATAATTAAGAAAAGAATAAAATTTGACAAAAACTTTATGAAAGTAGGTACTTTATTGCTAAGCACAAGGAGCGACTCTTCGAGCGCACGCTTTATACCTTACTGATTCAACCCCAATATTGCGGCCTCGTGTAGGTATAATATTTGTACTTGTTGCGGAGTGCGACCGGCCTGCCACTGTGCAGGCATTATCTGCGCAGGCGCAGCCCTATGTGGCGATGCACGGTCGGCCAGAGGCGAAGCTAGGAGCTTTTCTCAGGGCTTAGGATAAGTTAGACATGTGGACACTCAAATATTGTTAGTTAAGTTGTTACAAAATTAAGTACATAACTAAGTGTAACATTTTTCTTTGGCTTCCAATTGAATAAAATTGGTAAAAAGTGGAACTGCGTGTAATGTTACTATAGTCTTCCACTAAGGTAACCGAAATAGCTCACAAAATTATCAAGCCCAAGTAGCAATAGGCCTGTCACATAACTCGAAGAACCGACAACCGTTCGGGTAAACGACCTCTAGAGTGGAGACCGTGTTAGGCAAACGTTGACGTAGTGTACGACGTTCGCCGGCCCATCTTGAGTGACATCTTGCGAAATTCGGCTGGCAGGGATGAGGAGAGCCGAAGATCGCACTCTGTGACTCGTTCACAGGGGTCTACTTGGATCAGTGAACGAATATAGATTAATGATGTTGTTGTTCTAGCTAGATCTATTTAATTCTATTAATTTGTTTATATTTTTATTGCCCCTGTCGGAGCTGTTAGGCTCTATGTCTGCCCACTGAGTGCGCTCTCGCCTGTGCACTACTGTAAATTATTAATCAACACAGTACTGTAGGTATGCATGTATACGGGATGGTACTATCTACTGTGCTGTTGCAAATAGAGGTATGTAAGTAAACAAAGTGTAATGTAAAATATCTACTTCTACCTTTGAGATTATAATTGCCGCCGGCATGTTGGGTGCACTGCCAATTACTTTAACGGGCTAGATAGAATAGAACACAGGTATGGTCGTATGGCCTCTAGACTAGGCTGCGTATGTGTGCGTGAGTGGATGATTTGTTATGTTTTGTATTTCATACCCAATTTCATTACAAAATACTGCATTGTTTTTGTTTTTTTGTGAGAATTTGACAGAATTAACACGACTAACAAGGGCGAGAACTTGCTGCGATGTGGCGGCCGATCGGCATAACATGGTGTACTTGAGCGCGTGAGGCTTGTGCGTACGTGCGAATCGGCATATCTTCAGCACTACACTTTAGTTTTGGGGTGGTGTATCCGTACATACCTACCTTACGTACATGCGTACCGTGACTGACAATTGTCAGCTTTTACAAACAAGCAGTAAATGTAGATTAAAACTAATCTAAAATCCACATTTTTTAATGCATTGTCGAGTGGTGAGCCACCCTGATAGTTTCAGCCGGCTCGCTATAACCGAAGAGCTCAAAACTTGAGATGCATGATTCCTCTCGGAACGACAGACAGACAGACAGAAAAAATAAAGTGACTTGATAAAGACGTGCAAATAAAAAAATACCTGATACTGGACACATTACAATAATCAACATTCATAACACTGACAGATGTAGGTATGTAGGTTAGGTAGGTAGGAACAAATTGTTCACAAGCACAAATAAAATAAAAAATATACCTCCCACCTCTCCCCCCCCCCCCATCCTCCAAATATCTAAGAACCATGTCGATCACATCAGCTTTCAAACAGAAAACGCATCAAAATCAGTCAGTCATACACACCCTAAACTTATAACAACCGTCTCTTTGTTCGGGGGTTAAAAGAAACAAGCTTAGTAAGTACCTACCAACTAATATTTATTTTGTGGTTAAGCTTACGCACCAGATTTGAACATAAACAGGCTCTGCACCATCTCCGCGTAGGTACTTACTTGTTATTCACAGGGAATGATTCATTTTAAAAATGTCTTTGTTCAGTAATCAACCAATTTGTTTATTATTTGCAAAGTTCTAAGAACTTTGCTTACAACAACTCTATACCTACCTAAGTACCTCCTACTTAGATTATTACATAAATACAATGATCCGACGAAAAATAAAGCAGTTTTTGATCAGTTACACAAATGTTCAGATTTCATCACAAACTGTAATTTTAACTAAACTAACACTAGAAACGTGTTTTTGTATTTTGTTAGTCCAGTAGTGACACTCATAACAAAAAAATAACATATCAAATACCACTGGTACAACTGTAGATATGAGTATGGCAAGTTTTTTAATAGTATCACTCGAGTGTTTTACTTTTAATACCTAGTTATGTGCCGTTTCATACACTACTTTATCTACACTCATGCAATAGAAACTTAAAATTACTGACAAAAAAAAAACGATTTTTCTTGATTTTGCTGGCAAAAGCTCGTTCGTCATGTTCGTTGCTCTTTCCGTGATGTCAGTTAGAGAAAAAATCTCCTCACTAACACTGCTGTCGGACATTTTTAATCAGGATAAAACTTTTGATCAACGGAAACACATAGGCACAGTACATATATGGTCCTGACTATGTATGTACTGTGACGTAGGTAACACATTAAATTGGTTAGGTGCTAATACAAATTAAATTATGGCACCAAAATCGAGTTCACAGCGAATTCGCGCGTGACTGCGCTGTACCATGGAATGCCTAGAAGTACAAGAGTTTATGTAAACAGAGCTCTAGTTATGTAGCATGATATGTTTTCTAAGTTAGTCTAGTCTAGCCATATCCTGGAACTCGAATAGACGTTGTGAAACTAATAAGTTCGTTAAATTGTATACGGTCTTACACATGCCACCATAGATAATAAATGGCGAAAACTCTCGTAGTGCGGAGCCAACCCGGTGTTTTTATGGCAAAAAAGTTATATTATAATACTGTTTAGTTCAGAAAATAGGGTTATAATGTATTTTTTTCTTATTAGAGATGTGCCGTGCGTAATGTAATGTAATTAAGCCACCATTTTTGAGTTCATAATCCGGACTTTACGATATGAGTGTAGATAAATAGTTTGTAGATCAGTGGTACAAGTCAACACTACCATCCCTTTTAAAAATATTTCCAGATAGTACGTACGTACGTACCTACTTTATAACTGAGTACCAATTAATTTATCTGAAAGGTCAGTCAACTTGATAATTTCTGGGGAATTCAAGAATAATATTTACTACTAGTACATGCGTAAGAAATTATACCTGTAGTTATTACAATTTTAACAGCCACGTATCGTATTGACATATGTCAGTCCTCTTATAACACTGCTGATATAAATACATACTTACATTCACACCGTTTGTTTGTTTGCCGTATGAGGTAGTGCTGGCCTCTGGTGTCAGAGTTTGTCAGGCAGCCCGAGGGCCTATGACAACAGCCGGGGCCGATAGCTGAACGTGCCCTGCCAAGCACAGAGCGATGGAAAACCGCACATAACTTAGAAAAGTCATCGGAGCGGACTCTAGGACCGAACATGGTATCGTGGGATTCTATGTTGCACTATAAACCGTTAGGCTATAACATTAACACTTACATCTCATCCTAAAACTATCATGTGTAAGATGTCCACTGCTGGACATCGGCCTTCCACAGCAGAACACCACATCGTGCGGTCCGCAGTTTGTCTATCAGAGGGGTTTGCCATAACCACCACGCTTGGCAGGCGTCTTAGTGATCGCACTAGTTTGTGATAATACACAGAAAAATGCGCTGTCCAATTCCCGAATAAGTCGAATAACCAACCAACTTTTGCTGGTTCTACAGCAACCACAGGGTGAGAAGGCGTGGCAATATTATTACGAGGGGCACCACATTCACACTCCATTTTATTGGATGTTGAAAACGTTGAGCAAACGGGTGTTTTGGAAATAAGAAACCCCAAACCTCGTTGATTATACTTGTCCATTGTACTATATACTTTAAAGTAGGTATGTTCTGTAATGTATGTATCGCATTTCGTGACCTCTTGTACATAACAAAATAAAGATAAACCAGTTCTTCAGCAAAACACATTTATTAGCATAAAATTACGTTATCAAAAATTGGAGAGTAATGTGCCTTCTACAACTTTGAATGTAATAACTGTTGGGATAGGGTTCATGATATTTTGAAAATAATATTATGGCAATTATTTGGCTAATCGAATCAGCATTGCAAATCATCGGGGCAATGCCGCCAGCATGTTGGATATGTTGGCAACTGGCAGTGGGCTAGACTAGAACATTTGGGCTACCTATAAACATGTAGTGGGGTCAAAGTTGTTTTATGTAAAGTTATGTAATACTTAGATAATAAAAATACGTATTATTATTGTTATATCAGCCTGAATCAACCCACTTTTATTATTATTGTCATATCAGCCTGAATCAACCCACTTTTATTATTATTGTTATATCAGCCTGAATCAACCCACTTTTATTATTATTGTCATATCAGCCTGAATCAACCCACTTTTATTATTATTGTTATATCAGCCTGAATCAACCCACTTTTGGGCAAAGGCCTCCGAAGAGTGAAGATGAGTTTCTGTTTAATGCTATTAATCATCATCATCATTATCAGACTGCTTTTAGTATTATTGTTATATCAGCCTGAATCAACCCACTTTTATTATTATTGTTATATCAGCCTGAATCAACCCACTTTTATTATTATTGTCATATCAGCCTGAATCAACCCACTTTTATTATTATTGTTATATCAGCCTGAATCAACCCACTTTTATTATTATTGTCATATCAGCCTGAATCAACCCACTTTTATTATTATTGTTATATCAGCCTGAATCAACCCACTTTTGGGCAAAGGCCTCCGAAGAGTGAAGATGAGTTTCTGTTTAATGCTATTAATCATCATCATCATTATCAGACATCATCAGTCCACTGCTGGACATAGATCTGTCACAAAGCATGCCACTGAGCCCGATTTTCGGCTCTTCTTTTCCATCCGCCGCCAGCCATCTTGCGTATGTCGTCGCTCCACCTAGCTGGAGGGCGTCCTACATTACGTTTGCCGAGTCACGGTCTCTAATCAAAAACACGTCTACCCCAACGGTTATCGGTCCTTCGGCAAATATGACCAGCACACTGCCACTTCAGCCTGCTAATCCTATGGGCTATGTCGATAACTTTGGTTCTTGGTCGGATCACCTCGAAATTCCGAGCGTAGCCCTTTCTATAGTCCGCTGAACAACTTTGGATTAGTGAAATGGTCGTACCGCGCGAGTCCACGCCTCAGCTCCGTAAGTCATAACAGTTAGGACGCACTTGTTTCGTTTTCAGGCATTGAGGAATTGGTGACGAAAAGACTCCACGAAGATTACCAAATGCTGCCCAGCCCAGCTTTATTCTTCTACAAGCCTCTCTCTCAAAGTTGTTATTACCCAACTTCAGCGTTTGCTCTAGGTAAACATACTCTTGAACAACTTCATGAGGAGATCCGTGATGATCAATCGGTACCGGAAATACATGTTCATTGAACATTATCTTTGTTTTATCCAAATTCATCCGGAGACCGATGCGTTGAGATGAATCAGCTAGACCGTTCTGCATCTGATATAGGTCCTGCAACGATTCTACCATAATGACGATGTCATCCGCAAATCTCAATTGTGAGATGTAATGGACGTTTATGTTCATGCCACGTCCTTTCCAATCCTAGTCCTGCAGTCTCGACATCGACAGCGATTGCTCCATAACCGAAATCGGTCGCAAAGTTCGATTATAACGATATTTGGTAGTCTCTGCCTAATATCGATGTCAATCATGATCAATGTTATTACAAATACCGATGAAAATCGATAGCTACGAGTATTAACAATAACTGTCAAACCTAAGAGTTTGTCATCGGTATGTACTGATTTCGGATGTAAAGCAAATACTGTCGATATGTCGAGACTGCAAGCCCAGGGGCTACAGTCTCGACATCGGTAAATAATTTTACAACTGAAACGCAAACATTAGGCAAGATATATTTCTGTCAGTGTATAAGTAAAAGTAATTTCAAATCATAATGAATATTTTAATTAATACAACTAAATATGCGCAATCAAAGCAGCGCAAATAGTTATTTCTTTCTATCATTTAGAAAGTTAAATGATATGCAACCTGAAAATAATCCGCCTGCGCCCATAGTGATTGAAAGAGTCATAGTCCTCAAACGCTAAGAACAGGGGCTGATTATACGCTTCGGTTTTCTTTATAATTTGTCACACTATGTGAATGAGGATAATGGTGCCGTACCCTCCTCGAAACCCAGTTTGCTCCGGTGGTTGAAATTCATCGAGTCTACGAGTGAGACGATTCGTGATGACTCTTGCAAACAGCTTGAAGAGATGGCTCAAAAGCGAGATGGGCCGATAGTTTTTCAGAAGGGTATTATTACCTTATTGAAAAACAGGACGACTATTTCCTGTTCCATGCCTGTGGAGTTCTCCCAGAGAAGAGAACGGAATTAAATATAAGCTGCAGTTCTTTGGTACCTCCTCCTTTTAGGAGTTCCGTGGTAATTCCATCCTCCCCGGGGCTTTGCATTTTTGAGCTGTTTAAGAGCCATCACGACTTCATCGAGGTTGACTTCTGGCAGCTCTTCGGTAAAGTGGCGGGTCAGGTTGGCCCTTGATTTCTCGGTGTTGGGTTCTAGTCTGGATGCCTGCGACGTGAATAAATGGCCATAAAAATCTTCAACTTCCGCAAGAATCTTTGGCTTCGAAACGACGACTTCCCCACTAGATTTGGTTATGTCAGTGAACTTAGATCATTGTCCAGCAGATCAAAAATAAATGAGAGTTCTTTTCGCATGCTGCCGAGTTCTATAGTTCTTGATACTTTTTAGGAATAGTTCTGTCATTTTTACCAAATCAGCGAATTGGTGATAGATATCTATCAATGACAATTCGTTAACTTTCCACTGTTAATGACAGAAGCTATCGATTGTCAACGTTACTTATTACGGTAAGTATTATAGTTATTCTTTATTATTTAGCGATCGGTAGCTTGCGATGGCATTGATACCTGTATCAAACTGTTTTCAAACATAACAACCGCATCAAAATCGGTCCATCCGTTTGGGATCTACGATCCCCCACCATTATGGCTAAGAACCATCTCAGCTTTGAAACATACAAAAACACAGCTTAATAGGTCCTTTCGTTTGGAATATACGATTCTCACCCCTTTTTTTCAGCACCCACCTCCCCCCCCCCATATAGCTAAGAACCATCACAATCACATCAGATTTCAAACATAAAAAAACAGCATCAAAATTGGTCCATTAGTTTGGGAGTTACGATCCTCACCCCCATCCCCCCCCCCCTATTATAGCTAAGAACAATCTTGTTTACTTCAAAGCTGAAGCTTTGAAACATAAAAAACCGCAGCTAAATTGGTTCATTCGTTTGAAAGATACAATTCTCACCCCCCTTTTCTCGACACTCCCCCCTACCATATGGGTAAGAACCATCTCGATCACATCAGTTTTCGAACTTTAAAAACCGCATCAAAATCAGTTCATTCGTTTGGAAGCCACGATCCTAACCCCTTTCCCCCACCGGAGGGGTCCCTCCCATAATAGCTAAGAACCATCTCGTTTACCTCAGCTTTCAAACATAAAAAGCCGCAGCTAAACCGGTCCATTCGTCTGAGAGATACGATTTTCACCTCCCCCTTCCCCTCCCCATATATCTAAGAACCATCTCGATCACATCAGCTTTCGAAGAGAAAAAACCGCATCCAAATCGGTCCATTCGTTTGGGAGCTACGATGCCACAAACAGACAGACAGACACACACACACACACACACACACACACACACAAACACACCCTCACTCAAACACTCACACACACACACACTGAATGATACACATCCTAAACTTATAACGCCCGTCTCTTTGTTCGGGGGTTAAAAAACAGCGGCTAGCAAACGCATTGTATTATGGTTCACCCGAATCCAGTTAGATGGCGTTGTAAGAGCCTTCATCGAGCAAGCGATTGTGTTTTCTATTTTAGAGTAAACAGATTTGTTTTTTTGTTTGTTTGAATGTTTGTCAAAAACAAAAAATCAAATCTGTTTAAATAAAGTAAAATAAGATTATAGTGACAAAAATATATAATGGGTATACTCAAAAAATACTGTACCGATTTTTAACATTCTTTTCACCTATATAAAGCTACATTATCAGCGAGTAACATGGGTGTCTGTATTTTATTTTACAAAAAAAATATTAATCCCTACGAAAATTGAAAATGTTACCCATTTATCATCGTAGTGAGTGGGACTCACTACGATGATAAATGGCAATGAGTGACAAAACTACTCCAGTAGCGTTAACTTACGATAGTGACCCATAATACCAAAAACATGCAAACTGAGAATCCGTCTCACGTATGAAGTAGCGGCGATAAGAGGAACTAACGTTGATCCCTTAAACATTTTTCGCTTTTAGACGGAAACTAGCGCCGCGTCTGTGAGACATCTTTCGTAAGTCGGACTCTACCCTCTGTATTGTCTTACCGGTCAGTCGCGTAGATAGTTGTAACGTCAAGATGGGCAAAGCGAAGTGTGGGGAGACGCCCCACACGATGGACCGACGACATTTTAGGCATCGCAGGAAGTCGGTGGATAGAGGTGGCACAAGATCGCTCATCATGGCGCTCTTTGGGGAAGGCCTATGTTCAGCAGTGGACTTCTAAAGGCTAACATGATGATGATGTCATCAACGTCAAGAGCGTTTACTACTTCAACTCGTAATAGTGGTACAGGACTACTGTACCTCACTGGATGTCTGTTAATCAAGATAATGTTATGTTAAAAAATGCTTCCTTATCCTTTGTACGCTTTGCTACGTGATACCCAATGTTCTCTCTGTCTCTGTCGTATCACCTCATTACTGATTTTACCACAAAGTAACTCCGAGTATAATAAGAATTGTGTAGGCATTGTAGATATCCGTCAGTATCTGCCAGCTCGCTGTGCTACATTACTTGCCGATGGTGCCGTTTACGGTACGTGATTGGGGTGTATCTTGTACTATTATTTATTCTGTGACATACTTAGTGTTAGCACAGTATATATTATATAGTCCTCTGTGGTGTTAAAGAGTCAAACGTGATCGGTGATCAGACTTGACAAGTGTCTCAGTATACAGGATGGATTTTTGAGACGGGACTGTGAGGGCAGGTACCTTAACCGATATAGTTACAGGAAAAAGTTCCTTGGAGACCATATATAACTTTAAGAGATATTTTGAACTGAATTAGATATATAGATAGAAAATTCTTTATTGCACACATAAGATAGGTACACAGGTTAACTTAATGATAGCAAGCATTATCTTCCAGTTAACCTCGGTTTTCGCTGTTTCTGACATTTCTAGTACTCAAAAGTCGGTGACTTTTAATCCTTATAAGAAACAGGATCGATTGGCATCACTTTTTTTTTTGTGTGGAGTGCCCACTATCCTGCTGACTGTACATTTTTTACAAAATCATTTGAGTGCATTTCAGAATATCTCAATAAGTTATGGATGGTCTCCTCGGAAAGTTTTCCTGTAACTATAACGGTTAAGTACCTGCCCTTACTGTCCCGTCTCAAAAATCCACCTGTATATTCGCGGTGTACCGAACGCCTTAGTGTAGGATTATTTATTTTATTCTGTGGTGTAGGTACGCCGCGACAAAAGTGACCCCCATACATTGAGATATTATTACCCCCCTTATTCAAAACTCATTGATTTACGTTGCACGTCCGTGTTTAATGTGAATTCGTCCATTAGATTATTTAGAAATTGGCTGTGATAGGCGGACATACAGACAGACACACGAGTGATCCTATAAGAGTATATTTTTTTCATTCGGACGTACGGGACCCTAAAACACATTTTTTGTTAAATGAGCATCTTCTATAGATACTTATAATACGTAACGGCAGTACGTAAAGATTTTAATAAATGGTCTAGGGGACTACATATACGCTACTGAACATAAATAGAGAGCGAGATGTTCTGTTTTGTGTTTTCAAGGAGAGTGTTTTGTTTTGTGTGGCATTAAATAAATAAATGTAATATATATATATATATATATATATATGATGTCTGTTCACATATCACGTAATACATACAGATTGAAATGTGGGTTTCTCTGATGGATAGCTTAAGTTTTGATTTAAAATCTGGTGTAGGTAAGTACTTTGTATCTCAATCTGACGAGTAGGTAAAAGCAGAGCAATCGATCGAACCACATAAAAAACTGTAGAACCGCCAAAAAAAAATTTGATGAAATGTTGTACTCGTATATTGTACTATTTGGTCCTGCAATAATTGACCGAGCGAAGCGTCTCCGTTTCAGCTTGGGCAAAAATGCTTTCGTAAGTACGACGGAAGTCTGGCTGTTCTCCTCTACAGCCCCCCGATTCAGAACCTTTCAATAACAAACCGAATCGATTCGATTCGATATTGTAATGAAAAATGTATTAAATTAAACGATTTCAAACCGAATCCACAGAATAAATAATACCTAATTGATCGACAATTGAGTTATCGATGGGTTCTGAATCGGGGGTTCGGGGGGCAGGTCGCATTTCTCAACCGATTCTCGTGAAATTTTCCGCCATTTCGAAAAATAAGTAATATTTTTTTTGTTGCTAACCCTGATTTAGATTACTTCATGGGGTCGGAGGTCTGAGGAGGTGGAAAATAATAAAAAAAACATCAAACTTCCTGTGTTACATAAATAAATACATAGCCACTAGTATACCTAGTTTACTTTTAACCCAGAGAAATGACCACGCGGGCAACACCGCGGGCACAGCTAGTCTATAATATGAATAATTAATTTTACCTACTTAGTTTGAATCTACCTACTTATCTAAAAATGTTGACACGATAATTCTGATATTTCTCCCTCATTAACTAGTCCAGTAATGGTCTTGATGCAAAGTTGCCGCGGGACAATACCGCTTAATCAAACACCAACAACGCCAATCGAAAAACAACCTCAAGCTTCTGATAATAGAGACGACAAAATAAAAAAATACTTTGAAACGCAAACGTTCCAAGAAATGACCTCACGGAGCAGACAACAGTTTGCTCAGTCCAGAAAGTGCCGATAAGCGAGATAGCCCTCGACCCGTGGTGAGGGTATAAAGGGAACATCGCGCCGCAATGACGCAGTGTATCCTCAACTGCACAGACCTGAACATGATCGCGATATTTTTAATTGGGCTCATCGGTGCGTGCGCCGCAGCGCCGCATTTCCCTCATGGGCCTTACAACCCAGACGTGGCCCGTTTCGGCCCCCACCCCTACGACCCGTTCGAGAACGAGTTCTTCGACACGAGGCGGTTCTGGGCCAAAATGGCCAACGAGATGCGGCAGCTGGACACATTCCTGGAACAGTTCTACGAGAAATTCCCGGCCGTAACTTCAACTCAAAGCATTGTGAATAACGAGTACAGGATTACGATCCCGCTGAGCGGGTTCGCAGAGAAGGAGATCGTGGTGAAAGCCCGGGAGGGGCTCCTGATGGTGCAGGCCATGCACAAAATGGAGGAAGGCGGCGAGAGGAGCTACTTGGATGTGAAGACGCTGCCGGCCTGCGTCGACGTGAAGGGCTCGTGGGTTTTCGAAGAGGGAGTGCTGAAAATTGTCTTCCCGCTGAAGCCAGCTACGACCGAGGAATCCAGCACTTCTCTGCCAATCACAGAGACGCCGGTCACCGATCGGGAGGACTTGGAGCCGCATACTGATTCCAACATTGATGCTAACGCTGATGCTGACGTGGGCGTGCGCGGCGACCTGAACCGAGAGCTGCTCACCAACGAGATCCAGGGAAATTCGGTGGAAGCCACCACGTACGCCGTAGATCTCAACGACGAAGTTGAATTTGTCCCAGTTCGCTATAACAAGTAGAAGTCAATAAAGTGTTTAAAACTGTGCAACTTTATTCAGAGAGTTAAACTCCTTTTGTTATATAATCTAATTCAAATATTTTACCTAACTTATATACTCGTATTTATAAATGTATATAGAAGAAAATATACAGACTTTGAACTTCCTGCTCGTGTTTGGAGTTAGTCCCGAATATTGCGATAAACCCTTATGACATGAGTTAGTTGTCTCATACTTTATTTATTATTAATTGTTTTGTCACAGTTCTTTGAAAAGTAATCGAACAATAAACAAACGGTAACGGTCGCGGGTTCGAATCCCGCATGGTCACAGAATAAATAATAGTGCATGGTGCAAACATGTCTAGGTATATTTTTATAATTCTGCACACTACCATCCTTTGTAACAGCCTGTGTCTCTAATTAGCCTACGGTTGCCTGGAAGAGATCGATAATTTGCTTAATTAAATCAGTTCCTTTCTTCTGCAATAAAGAGTTATCTATATAACAATGTTCAATTTCGTATTTAGGTATGTTTAACCGTTATCTAGTACCGACAGTACAGAGTATCCTATTTTGGGGTTATTTAATTGGTAAAAATTGTCCTCAATATATGTTATCTAAACATGATTTATTAGCAAAACATTAATGAAATAAGTTGTCAATGTGTCAAATTGTGTTCAGCGTAGACGCAGTATTCCAACAGAACTAGATAAACATATTAGTTATCTGAGCAGCGACCGCGGACTCGCATCTCAATCGCAAACAATAACCCACTAATTATAGTTTAAATAATAATTAATGGGTTATTGTTTCCAAAAATATCAATAGACGTTTGGATATAATGATTATAATTGCCATTACAATGCGGCTTTATAGATTCCGTAGATCTCATGCTCCCCATATGTTGGTAAGTACCTAGGTACTTATTCCTTTTCTTTAAGTTCGTGAGAATGGTGAGGCCATAATAGACTACTGTTTATCGCGAAAAAAAGCATCCTATGTTCTTCTAGGATATTAAAAACCAATGCAAAAGTAGGTATAGCAACGACGTCCTTGACACAAACTAAATAGTTCATGATGTTTATTGACAGACTTGTTATTTCGTTTCCATGCCAACCACAGACCATTCTGTGATGGCAACCATTCCTTACAGTGAGTAATCAACATTTTCCAGTTTACCCGCGGAAACTTTCAATTTTCCGGGATAAAAAGTATCCTATGTTTTAATCTAGGGTATAAGCTGTCTCCATTCTAAATCCGTCCAGATGTTATCGCGTGAAAGCTCCCCAAACAAACAAACAAACAGACAACGTTTCACTTTTATATATTGGTATGGATTTAAGTTAATTTTATTGTTCTGTTTGTTTCCTTGAGAAAATACTATAAAAATAAAATAATCACTTTAATGTGTATTTGTTGTTTTTTTTATCGGGAATAAAAAACTACAACAGCAGTTTTAGTGAAGAGAATTTGACTCCATCTGACTTCACGGAAACAGCAACGAACATGACGAACGAGTTTGACGCCATCTGACTTCACGGAAACAGCAACGAACATGACGAACGAGTTTGACTACATCTGACTTCACGGAAACAGCAACGAACATAACGAACGAGTTTGACTCCATCTGACTTCACGGAAACAGCAACGAACATGACGAACGAGTTTGACTCCATATGACTTCACGGAAACAGCAACGAACATGACGAACTAGTTTGACTCCATCTGACTTCACGGAAACAGCAACGAACATGACGAACGAGTTTGACTCCATCTGACTTCACGGAAACAGCAACGAACATGACGAACGAGTTTGACTCCATCTGACTTCACGGAAACAGCAACGAACATGACGAACGAGTTTTTACCAGCATATTTGAGAAAATATTATGTCAATATTATGGACGATGTATGTTCTCCTTTCTGCATTAAAAGATTCAAGCTCAAACCAATGAGGTAACCTTCTGTTGCTATTGACTATGCCTATTCTATGACGAATCGTTTGTATGTTACGCTTACGGATGGTTCTTTTCATCTTTGGAAGAGGAAGCGCGCAAAACGGCTTTTGTTGAAAAAACACAAAAACATGTTCTATACACATGTATGTAGGTACCACCTATTTCGTGAGACGGAATCCTACTAATATTAAAACTACATAGGTGTACCCGTGGCTTTGCCCACTTAGATATTTTTCTGTGAAAAAAGTTTCGTGTGATTTATCCCAGGATCTTAAACCACTCTATCTACCTATAATATACAATTATACTACATTTCGTTCAGCCGTTAAATAGTATTATATTGATTGCTCTGTTTATACTTATCGGATTAAAAGTACAACAGATTCAAATCCCAATCCAACAGTGAAAACCTCATTGCAATCGGTGTAGTGGTTTTACGTGATGCACAAACAGACACCATTGTTTAACTCTATGTCAATTTTCTTTAATTATCTTCATTGTACCGACTTTTTGTTACTTATTGTTTGAATGTATATAATTACGAGTATATGCCCTATGCAATTATATGCCCTATTTATAATGCCCTATGTAAATCAATTTTGAGCTATTGTGTAGTGGTATGGGGTGGAGCTAATAAAACCAACCTTCTCAAACACGAACGTGCTTAGAGAGCTGTTTTAAAGGTTGCATATAGAAAACCAACTGACGCACTTTACAGTGAATGTGGCCACTTGAGAATCAGGCAACTTTATATATTTTCTGTCATACTGAGATACCATAGAATTGCACCCAGCACCCTTATAATTTCTTATCGACACATAAAATGGAAACCCCCCACCAGACACACTGTGTTCTTTTGTAGAACTTACTCCTGGGCAGCCCCCTATTTATATTCCAGAATTAATCGGCAACTCAAAATTTTGCCACTAAAAAGATATCGGTGTAAAATAACACTCAAGAAATGGCTTCTCAGTATACATATGAGGAGACATAAAGGATTTTATTTATTATGAAATAGATAAAAGGATAGAAGTTCATAGTATAGTACCTACATTTTCTTTTCTTTTAACTAACAATTTCAATAAATTTCAATGAATTAATATTGGTAGTCTGATTAAAAAGTCGATTTCAAATGGTTCGAAGGAAGTTCTCTGCCAATGGGGATGAATATTTTAAGGGACTAAACTTTCAAATGAAAAGGAAATCATCCAAATAGATTCAGTAATCCCGGCGTTAGGGGCTTTCTCTTTCTCTTTTTATACGCTTTATATTAGCTTCACTTGTATGTTTGTAACCGACGCCTTTGGACGCTATTTTGACCCACTTTAAACGGTCAGATTTCATTGAAATTTTGCACACCTGTCAAAGACCGATGACAATGCAATAATTCGAAAAAAAAAATAGAAAATAAATAATAGTTTAAAAAAAAATAAAAAAAAATTAATAGTGTAAAGAAGAAAAAAATGTTTTATTTAAAAAAAAGCGTGGGGTGCTTCTTATATCTGTCAATGAAATATTTATAACTATTGACCCATGCACCCCACGATTTTTTTGAAATAAAACGTCTTATTTACACTATTTAAATTTATTTTCTATTTTTTAGTTTGGTTTTCTATATAAAGCGTGTTTTTTAGTTTTTTTAAACTATTATTTATTTCAAATAGTTTAGAAATCGCTACAATAGCTACTTCCAGAATTACCTACCTACTATTAAAAAAAAAAAAAAAAAATTTAAAAGGTACTAAAGTTGTTTTCTTAATGTTTATTTAAAATCTGCGCTCAAGCATACATACGCACATTTTCAAACCTTACAAACATGCACGTAAGTACACACACTTTTTTGCAGGTACGCTTTATCATCCAAACACACAATCACACCCTCCGCCAACACACTAATTTTCTCTCACACTAACGAACATATAAGACAGTTGGTTGTTGGTTGGTAGTTGCAATACATTATGATGATGTATTTTGTTATTGTCTCGAGCGTTGGCTTGAATTAATCTTCTAAATATATATTTATTTCTATTTTATAAGTTCTACTTTAATATTATTTATTTCTATTTTATAAGTTTTATTTTATAAGTGCAAATATGAGATCAAATTTTGTTTTGTTATTATGTATGATAAATTCGAACACTAACGTTTAAGCACTGCAAATACAACCAAAGGTTTTGTTCTTCACGGCACAGGGTATCCTAGTGTGGAGACCAAAGGTTTTGTTCTTCACGGCACAGGGTATCCTAGTGTGGAGACCAAAGGTTTTGTTCTTCACGGCACAGGGCATCCTAGTGTGGAGACCAAAGGTTTTGTTCTTCACGGCACAGGGTATCCTAGTGTGGAGACCAAAGGTTTTGTTCTTAACGGCACAGGGTATCCTAGTGTGGAGACCAAAGGTTTTGTTCTTCACGGCACAGGGTATCCTAGTGTGGAGACCAAAGGTTTTGTTCTTCACGGCACAGGGTATCCTAGTGTGGAGACCAAAGGTTTTGTTCTTCACGGCACAGGGTATCCTAGTGTGGAGACCAAAGCCCATGGACTTTATTGTTTTTTATTACAAATGTTATATATATATATATATAGATGCGAAAGTTTGTAAGTGTGTGTGTATGTATGTCTGGTCTTCACGCTTAAACGACTCAATTTTGATGAAATATGGTATGTTGATATTTTAAGTCCTGGAATAACTCATAGGATACTTTATCATCATATCATCATCACCGCGGGGTGCAGTTAGTCGTTTTAGCAGTCTTCACTATATAGTGCTTCCGCTACAAACCAGTAACAGCCTGGCTGAATCACTACATAGTGCTTCCGCAGCAAACCAGCCACTGCCTGGCTAAATCACTATATAGTGCTTCCGCTGCAAATCAGCCACTGCCTGGCTGAATTACTACGTAGTGCTTCTCATAACTCACTTTATGCTTGAACAAACCCGAACTTAGATAATAGTCATTTTAAGAAAATAATATTAGTTTTTAAAGACGCGTCATGGTGTGAAGATGCTCGCTCAATCACATACACCAAAGTTTTTAAAGATGCGTCATGGTGTGAAGATGCTCGCTCAATCACATATACCAAAGTTTTTAAAGACGCGTCATAGTGTGAAGATGCTCGCTCAATCACATACACCAAAGTTTTTAAAGACGCGTCATGGTGTGAAGATGCTCGCTCAATCACATACACCAAAGTTTTTAAAGACGCGTCATGGTGTGAAGATGCTCGCTCAATCACATACACCAAAGTTTTTAAAGACGCGTCATGGTGTGAAGATGCTCGCTCAATCACATACACCAAAGTTTTTAAAGACGCATCATGGTGTGAAGATGCTCGCTCAATCACATACACCAAAGGTTTTAAAGACGCGTCATGGTGTGAAGATGCTCGCTCAATCACATACACCAAAGTTTTTAAAGACGCGTCATGGTGTGAAGATGCTCGCTCAATCACATACACCAAAGTTTTTAAAGACGCGTCATGGTGTGAAGATGCTCGCTCAATCACATACACCAAAGTTTTTAAAGACGCGTCATGGTGTGAAGATGCTCGCTCAATCACATACACCAAAGTTTTTAAAGACGCGTCATGGTGTGAAGATGCTCGCTCAATCACATACACCAAAGTTTTTAAAGACGCGTCATGGTGTGAAGATGCTCGCTCAATCACATACACCAAAGTTTTTAAAGACGCGTCATGGTGTGAAGATGCTCGCTCAATCACATACACCAAAGTTTTTAAAGACGCGTCATGGTGTGAAGATGCTCGCTCAATCACATACACCAAAGTTATTAAAGACGCGTCATGGTGTGAAGATGCTCGCTCAATCACATACACCAAAGTTTTTAAAGACGCGTCATGGTGTGAAGATGCTCGCTCAATCACATACACCAAAGTTTTTAAAGAATCGTCATGGTGTGAAGATGCTCGCTCAATCACATACACCAAAGTTTTTAAAGACGCGTCATGGTGTGAAGATGCTCGCTCAATCACATACACCAAAGTTTTTAAAGACGCGTCATGGTGTGAAGATGCTCGCTCAATCACATACACCAAAGTTTTTAAAGACGCGTCATGGTGTGAAGATGCTCGCTCAATCACATACACCAAAGTTTTTAAAGACGCGTCATGGTGTGAAGATGCTCGCTCAATCACATACACCAAAGTTTTTAAAGACGCGTCATGGTGTGAAGATGCTCGCTCAATCACATATACCAAAGTTTTTAAAGACGCGTCATGGTGTGAAGATGCTCGCTCAATCACATACACCAAAGTTTTTAAAGACGCGTCATGGTGTGAAGATGCTCGCTCAATCACATACACCAAAGTTTTTAAAGACGCGTCATGGTGTGAAGATGCTCGCTCAATCACATACACCAAAGTTTTTAAAGACGCGTCATGGTGTGAAGATGCTCGCTCAATCACATACACCAAAGTTTTTAAAGACGCGTCATGGTGTGAAGATGCTCGCTCAATCACATACACCAAAGTTTTTAAAGACGCGTCATGGTGTGAAGATGCTTGCTCAATCACATACACCAAAGTTCCCGTTACATCAGATAAATAGTTACTAAGTGTTACTTGAAGAGTGAAATAATGTCAAGATTATCATAAATCATGCATTTGAACAGTATAACTCCAAGTAGGTCGCCAAGCCTATAAGGCATCATGTTCACTATCTTCGACAACATTGTGTGAATGCTGCTCTATTTGAAATAGTATTGGGCGCTTATTCAAGAGAAACAGTCGCACACTGTTCGCCTGGTGTCCCCCTTTCTTATTTATATCTGCCGAAACTGATTGTCAGCACAGTACACATATTGTCCTTACACAATGTGTACTGTGCAACTGTGCCACGTCTGTGCTGACAGTGATCCGGCACATAATAAATAGTAGTTACTCTCCACGGTGACGTTTGAGAGCTGTAATAAAATTCCAAATCCTAGCTTATTTCGTTCAGTGGTTCAGGCACTTAAAGGATATATATACGTGTATATTGCTTAAATCCTTAACAGCAGATGGACGGCTGTTTGGATTTTGGGTAAGGAATAAACCGAAACCGTAAAAAAATGGCGTATGGGTCGCTCCACCTATATTTTTTTATCTCCTCGGTTGCGTTTTCATCACGATTTCATTATATATGACATGATTTTATGATCACAGTGTCGCAACCTCCAGCAAAATACCTTCATCTAAATCCATATAAAACACACATACTCCAGTTTCAAATTAGAGTACTCATACAGTATACTGTCTAAGAGGATTTTGGTGCATTTTATTCATATTCCGTCTACATATATTAAATAAATAACAACATAAGCTGTTAATCAATTATTTATTACAAACACATAACACAAAAAAGAGTTTGTTCCATGATTGGAAGATACATAAAAAGTATAAAATCTTATCGAAAATAAATGCTTTAGAAGTAGTGATGCAACGAATAGTACTTTTACGAATACGAATACGGATATCAAACCTACTATTCGGCGAATACGAATACGAATATCTCGCCATGGTAATAAAAGACTAATTTATTTGATAAATTTCTATTCTTCTAATAATTAAAATTTACAACAGGCAAATTTTTATTTAAAAAACATAAAATTTGTAGATTTTCTGGTTTAAGGCGATTTATTTTTTCAGTCTGAATGTTCCCAGCCGTTGAAACAAAGTCTAGTACTACATTGACGCAGCCATTAACTACCAACGTTCGTCTAAGTTACTTACTTACTATCCTACCTTTTGTTGATACCAAAGAAATACAGACCATATAACTACTTACTCGGTAATTTATCGAAGTGTTTCCATATGTCACTTTGATCTCGTTTACGAGAAGACATTTTCAATTCAACTTTAACATCTTTTACTTCGCAGCAACCTCAGAAAATAAATAAAACAATACTCTCTTGCTTGACTTCTGCTTTCGACTAACAAATGAAGTGAAAGAAATGAATCAATCAATCAATGGTTCGTAATTGTAATGATAGGGAAACTCCCGGAGCTGCGGTACTGTACAAACTATGGCCGGGGAGTCCCCCGTTGCGTCGTACGTATTTTTACACGCGCGTTTTAGAGTAGTAGTAGCCAGTAATTAGAGTTGCGTTTGTACGTAAAATATTAGTTTTTAAATATTCGTATTAGTATTCGGTAAATGTCTACTATTCGGCGAATACGAATATTCGTATTCGTTGCATCACTATTTAGAAGTATAATGACTACATCTATAATCTATACTCATTATAAAGCAATTAGAAAGAAATAGTCTATACATAGAAGATAATTAAAAAAAAGGTCTTGAGTACTTAATATAAGCATAATTTTTTTTTATTTTTTTTTATTTATATTTTAAAATGAACTTTTGTTTTTTTGTATGTTTTATCTTACAACAAATAAAATATTTTCTCCTCAAAAAAAAATATAAGCTACTGAACAATAATGATTTTCATTATTAATAATGATTATTAAAAATCGTGTCCGTCTGTTTGTCTGTCTTTTTGTTAGTTTGTCTGTATGTTTGTTCGCGCATCAAGTACAAGCTACTGGACCAATTGCGATGCACTGATCACTGTTGGATAGCTTAGGGTTTGACTTAAAAACTGGTGTCTCAATCCAATCAGTAGAAGTCGAGCAATCAATAAAAATGCTATTGAAGGCTGAAGAAGTTTTGATCAAATGTTGGTATATTGTTATTTTAGGTCCTGGAATATTATATTATTATTATTATTATTTATTTATATTCAGACAATGTCCATAAAATTGTTAGTATAGGTCTTATTTATCTATGTTAGTCTAATACAGTCCAGAAAAATCTACACAGTAAAATAAAAAAATAAAATGCTAGTTATGAAGATATTCATCCGAGTCCCGGCCAGACAGCCTGCAACGAGATCTGAACCCGAATGAACTCCTTCACAATCGCGGAATCGTATCTTCCACCAATGACTTTTAGGATGCTGTTAGTACTTCCCCGCACTCTGCTTAGCAGGGAGGCAATTCTCTTGCGCATGATGGCATGAAAGCCATCAACTTGCGCCTCTGCAAACATACTATATAAAAGTACTCTATGTGCTACATATTTTTTTATTTTTTTTTATATTTTTTTTCCTCCGCGGGTAGGAGGTATATAATATTTATATTTACTAACTTAAGTTATTAGGCAAACAAAACATTGAGAATCTGTTGAATATTGAGTATTATGGAGTTACAAAAAAATACCTTTAATTACGTAGTACTATTATTTATTCTGAGCTGTAAGTATTTCTAACGTAGTATTTGTATTCTATTTGATAAGTATAAAAGGAGGATGCCAGCTTTCGGCTTCCAAGACTTTTAAATGTTAAATGCCGCGGACACGAAATCTATCCACATTATTGAGTATATAAAATAATTAAATTCATTCTTATTAAAACAATAACATTCTGGAACTGTTATTAAAATAAAAACAATTAATATGAATAGAAATGACCAGAATTAGCTGTGCAAGACTTTTAAAAGTTAAATGCTGCTAACACGAAATCTATTCACATTATTGACCATATAAAATAATGCAATTAATTCTTATTAGAACAATAACTTTCGGGAACGGTTATTAAAAAAATAGGAATAAAAATGGATAGAAATGACCGGAAATTGCTGTGAATTGATACTAATTACTAATCATAGTGTTCACTATAACTCGTAATTAGTGCAATTAAAATATTAATAAATCGATAAACAAAATCGATTTAAAAATAATCTATAGGCTATCTTAGTTTATCCTAATAGAAATCATTTGAGTATATTATTTTATGATATAGAAATAACAACAATACACGCATACGTATTTTTTATCCTGCGTATACGTTAATTCATTATTTGTTAAAAATGTTTCAGTGGTTTAGGTACCAAGCTAAACCACTGAAACAAGACAAAAAAGGCAAGACAAGAGCCGAAAAGGCCCAGGGTTCGATTCTCAGATTGAGTACCTAAGTGCCTAGTGCCTATAGCAGGTATAGGTAGGTAAAAATACTTTATAACTGATATTCAACATGATCGTAAAGTGTAGGTACATAAATAATATAGCAGTTTACCTAATATTAGATTTCAATAATTATCTTGGCTATATTATTCTCTTGTCCATAAACCGTGTCTTAATCTAACGAAAGTCACCTAACCACAAAGGTTAACTTTATTTCCTCATAACTTATTTTTGAATAGTTCCTAGAAAAAACTAATAACACACAAAAGCTTTTAACATAATGCTTTAAAAATAAAAATACTGTTCAGTTGTGTCCGCGATAATTTTACATCGAGCCCAAGTCACTTTGGAGATCTGGCATAGTCCTTTACCTACTAATTTGCCATTACTACGCCACCTGAGAAAATAGTCATACACCGTCTTCCATGGAGGAAAATCTTTCGGCAGCATATTCTTATTTTTATCCCGATGAGTTCGAATGTAACTCCTTAGAAATATTTATAGAATAATTAATATACAGTCTGTATTTAACCTCGTTGGTTCTTCCTATATGCATGGTAACATTATTATTCCAAATCTTCGGGTAGCTAATATTTTTGTCTTTCCTCGGCTATTTTCTGAAATGCAGTAAAATCTGGTGTCAATAATAAGTTTTTGTGGATCTACTTACTTGGTAATCGTAGGTACTCTTTGTAACAAAGTATTTATCAATTTCTAATACGGAACAAATAAATGTGTCATAAGAACTGTGTTAATATGCAAAGTATGCATTTTATACTTTGATTTTCTACAATACTTAATTTAAACCATCGTTAATCCAAGAATGCCTCACAAAAAATATGTGATAATTTGATTTTATATGATGTCGTGTCGAGCACAACATTACAAATCATTTTGGAAGTGTATTACTATAATTTATTCTGTGTTAGTGGTACCTACAAATAAAAAATGAAAATGTGACCTAAGTGCCTCATTTGTAGTGAACCGTAATCTTGCCGTTGTCGGCTCATCATTCTATTGTCATTTTGTTGTTTAAAAACTGCAAATGCAGTGAAGACTAGATGTCTCGAAAGGAATTCAATGTTAGGACCGAATAAGGATCCACTGCAATTTTAAGTTAATTGTTATATCTATGAAATTATAATCTTTATGCGGGATTACGTTCGAACCAGATAAATTTAAATTAATACTAGCACGGAGTAGTTAGTAAATTATTATCAGTAAGCTGTTTCCAAATTTTATCTAAATATTGTTTATCTGGTTTGTTGAGTTTAGTATCTATTTTATATCAATGTTGAAGATAAGTGTCATCCGTCAGCGAAATATACATCGTTAAATACAATAATCCTTTTGTTTTGATATTGTTTTTTTTTTCAAGTATTTATTTTGTGATGCCTATCTATCTGAGACCAATAAATTAAATTGAAAACATGAAAATATTGGGCATTATCTAATAAATTCAGTTAGCTTACCGATACGAGTTTGTCCAAGAAACGATCTTCTTCTCTCCTGTTAGAGCCATGACGTATCCCATAGAACTCGTCGAGGGCTCTATCTTTGCATTGTTTGTGGTAATCGTTTCTTTTGGTCATGTTCACGGCCCAAGGGATGCCAAACAGTAACCACCATCCAGAAAATCCACAGTTGTAGTACATGTCCTCACTATAGACGTTTGCAGCGGCCTGCACTGCAGCTTCGTTAGCAGAGTCATTGTTTTCTTCAATTTCCGTGAAACGTTCCTGAAGAATCTACAATGAAATTCCCATCCTTGTCTTTATTTACGTATCAAAACTAAGGCCTGCAGTCACGACAACGTCAACTATTACTTTATAACCGAAATTTTGTAGGCTCTGCCAAATATCGATGTCAATATGACAATCGATAGCTTTTGACAATAACTGAAAAATTTAACGACAGTTCTTGGTATGTACCTATTTCGGTTGTCAAGCAATCACTATCTATGTGTCGAGATCGAGACTGCAGGCCAAGGTCTTACGTAGTATTTGTATACTCTTTGTTCTAAAAACTACACAGTCCCCGTACACCGCTTCAAAAGATGTGTGCATGACTAGACTAGACCTAAAAATGTATGTTGAAGTGTTATTGAGCATGTTCTTTGTTATTAACGCAAGTCAAAGTTTATACCATTTTACTTCACAATTTCATAGCCATTTTTTGAGACTAATATTAAATTGAAATTCACAGCCATTTCTGAGATATTTAGGTGAGTACGCTAGATGAACTTCACCGCAGCCATAGAATAAATAATAGTACAAGTACCCCCGCGTACTCACCAAACGACCCTAATAACTTTTGATTATTTTTAATGATATTATTTATACTTGTTAAAGTCGTTATCACTATTTCAGCACAATTTTTTGAGATATAAATCATCGTTGTAGCGTTATTCGTTTTAAAGTATGCGAGGTGCCAGTTCACTTTAGCCTTGACAGGATATTTTAATTGTACGAAGCCTTGGACCCAGGTTTAAAAAAGGGCATCGCGGGCATCAACGTACCTTGGCGAGTAATCTCTCATCATCGTCCGAATCGAAGGAGACCTTTCCAGAGCTGACCTTTTTAGGTCTGAAGGCAGTCAGCGCACGTCGCTCTCCCTCGCTGTGTTCCTCGTCCAATTCCACGGGGTGAATGCACACCTTCTTGGATTCCCAGGCGGACGCCATGTAATCTTCGTATGCTCTAATAGCGGCTTGCAGTGCAACCTTATTCTTACTTTTGTTAATATCCTTCATTTGGTTGAAGCGACTCTGTATCATCTTTAACAAGCAAATTCGATATAATTTTACAATATTCTGTAATTATAATTAAGTAACAAAAAGTCTGAAAAACGATAATAGAAAAATAGTTCTGGGGACTAATAAGCTTCTGAACAAGCTAGTTATACTTTTTCAAACAATGTCTGGATGTTTGTTCACTACGCACATTAAAACTACTGGAACGATTAAAATGCTATTTTCAATGTTGCATAGCTTAGAATTTGACTTATAAATTGAAGAAATTATAATTTCGATGCGTTAGGTATGCACCGAGAAAACGATAAACAAGTAAAAATAAAAACCGACTACGGTCGAGTAAAACCTAGCCTCTTGCTTTTCTTCGCCGTGTTACCTTAAGACGAATCGATTGACACATCGCTTGTCAAAATCGGACCAATAGGGGCGACACTATGGTGGAACATCCACCTATATATAAACTTACATACATAGACTTCGTTACCCTTCCCTTGCTTCACCGTAGTCGGTTAAAAACGACTTGAGTAAAAAGACTTTTTGAAAAATAAATGCCAAATCGCGGCACATTAAAACCACAAACTTAATACAAAATTAGTATAATTTTACACGCTTTATATTAGCTTCACTTGTATGTTTGTAACCGACTCCTTTGGACGCTATTATGACCCACTTTAAACGGTCAAATTTCATTCAAATTTTGCACACCTGTCAAAGACCGATGACAATGCAATAATTCGATTAATATATCCGATTATCCTGATTAGATTCGCCAGGATTCATCAATTTCTTTCCGGATCCATTGCATGAGAGTAAGAGAGATAGAGCTAGTGCGGAAACTACGCATGCGTGCATTTCACATTTCTCATTTTTGCACTGAACGCTCTTATAAATAAACCAAACTAAAAAGTAGAAAATAAATAATAGTTAAAAAAACTAAAAAAAACACGCTTTATACAGAAAACCATACTAAAAAATACAAAATAAATTTTAATCATTTTGAATTAAGAATACTGTAAAAAAATCTAATAAATATAAATGAATAATAGTGTAAATAAGAAAAAAAAAACAATTATTTAAAAAAAGCGTGGGGTGCTTTTTAAGATATTATCGAAATGATAAATAACCCTTCTTCTCATATCTGTCAATGAAATATTTATAACTAGAAAATAAATAATAGTTTAAAAAAACTAAAAAACACGCTTTATATAGAAAACCATACTAAAACATACAAAATAAATTTTAATCATTTTGAATTAAGAATACTGTAAAAAAATCTAATAAATATAAATGAATAATAGTGTAAATAAGAAAAAAAAACAATTATTTTAAAAAAAGCGTGGGGTGCTTTTTAAGATATTATCGAAATGATAACCCTTCTTCTCATATCTGTCAATGAAATATTTATAACTAGAAAATAAATAATAGTTTAAAAAAACTAAAAAAACACGCTTTATATAGAAAACCCAACTAAAAAATACACAATAAATTTTAATCATTTTGAATTAAGAATACTGTAAAAAAAAACTAATAAATATAAATGAATAATAGTGTAAATAAGAAAAAAAAATATTTAAAAAAAGCGTGGGGTGCTTTTTAAGATATTATCGAAATGATAATCCTTCTTCTCATATCTGTCAATGAAATATTTATAACTATTGACCCATGCACCCCACGATTTTTTTGAAATAAAACTTTTTTTTGTTATTTACACTTACCTTTTAACTAGGGTTTATATAAAAACAAGTATAATTTAAAAGAAAAAGCTTTTGCGACCTTTTTTGAAGTGAAACTTCTAATGCGACTTCCAACAAGGTTGCGTTAAACGTTTAACGCTCCCATGGAGGGCATGAAAGCACTGTTGTTTTCATTTCCACATTACGAAGTTTCACTTCTTCCGCGCGGAGGGACTCCATGTACTATTTTTTTTTAATAAATGTTGTCTTACTTTGCATATATTTTTCGTTTCATTTTATTTTTTTCATATTTTTTTTCATTTGACTTGTTACATATTTAGGTTTATTTTATTGCTTTGTTATCGGTTTGAGAACTACTTTAAAGTTTTAGCCGGAAATCTAACCGGGAAGTGCTCGAAGTTTGATTTGCAAGATTCCAGGACAATATACATAGATACATCCATATATTCATACATACATACAAGTGAAACTAATAAACAATATAAATATATTAAAAAAGCTTTTAAAAATAAAGTTGTTCGCAGCAGTTTCTATTAATCCGTGCAAAAATGGTGGAATGTTTATAAATTTAGGTTTTAGTATAAAACAGTAAAATATTAGGTATACGAGTATGTGCCATGTGGGCCCGGTTTAATAATAGATCCACCTACTCTTCTGGAGGGTGCTCTTAGAACCCCCATAAGGAATTCACGAAATACGCAGCTGCCTTTTCCTGTTTAAGTGATCACCACTTTAGCACAGGAGTGACGGCATCTTTCTATCATTGGCTTGTCATTACCTCTCTGATTTTTATTAATGATTCATATTTCATCTAGGTTTATCTTTTAACCTTTTCAATTACCCACCTGGACCATTAAGTAGTTTGCTTCTGTTTGTAGCCGTCTACATCGTTCTCAGTATGCATTATTATAAAAATATCTTCTATTGAAACAAAAATCTCATTCTTCTACAAAATTATTTAATATTCATTAACAATACAAATTGATTTTAACATGTATTGAAAAACGATATTACAAATATGTCCAAAAGAAGACTTTAATTCATTATTATCCTGATAAGTATAGAACAGGCTATTTTAAAAAAAATTGCACAACTTTGAAAACTATAAATTCAGAAAGATTTAAAGAGGACGATGATTCACTATTTGACGTAGATTTTGTACAAGAACTTGCAGAAGAACTGTGACTTAAGACCAGGCTCTATTAATAATTTTCCCACGCTAGCTCCGCCTCTGCCACCCGCTACCCGCAACAAGCACTGTCTCTGTCGCGCGCGCGATCGAGAACGCGCGCGCGACTCAAGTACAGAGCGAACAGAGAAAGTACGGAGTCGTCCTAAGATCTTTATATTATTTGAAGACCAATATTATTTTATGTATCTATTGCAAAAATAATATATTATAATAATATAATATATTGTTTTATTTATATAATGTTATTTAATTGTTTTATACCTACTGGAATATTTTTTACATGTCTGCATCTTTTACTTTAGTAAAACTGAAACCGAATATGTACTTCATTGTGATTCTAATTATAAATAATACATTTACTATTTAAAGTTAAATAAAACTGCATTCAAAAATTTTACAAGTTTATTTAAAACAAATAAATAGGAATATTTTTATTTATTTTATAATTATTCTTTTGTTTTAACTAATTAATATTGTGGTTTAGCCTTTTCGATATACATGCCTAGACCCCGTATTGCCCGCACGGAATCGACGAAATTATTATGTACTACACATGGTAGATACGCTTCTCACCTACCTACATCAGTCAATACAATAAATCACTATCATTGTTGCGCTTGGAAAAGAAAAATAAATTATGCCACTTTGTGCTATGAATTGTCAGTCATCTTATACTATTTTTACGTAGTTGAGCACGTTGCGCAAGACGCACACAATAAGCCATTATCTTTGATAGACATATGATTGATTTTTTAAAACTGAGTAAAGTCCAACTTTCGTTTGAGAACTGGTGAAACTGATGAACTTGCAACTTCCGAGCAGTCTGACTGCAATTTACGTTTTTTGGCAGTTGTCAGATCTTTGGCAGTAGACACTGCTTGATTTGTGACATATACTGGATCCCGTATTATTTTTTTCCGTGTATGGCGTGGGTCTACTAACTCGGGCAGTAAACAGTCCATATAAAAACTTAATAATTTTGGCTCCATTTCTTTTCTCCAAAACTCGTCGTCTTTTTCTATGCATTCAACTTTTAATTTATCGTCTCCATACCATACCGCAAAAATGCATTTTGATTTCTTTGCAATATGCATCTGACCTTGGGCTTGGTAGTACCAGTCAGATTTTTTATTAAGGTATACCTGCAAAAAATTCATAATATTAGGTATGTAAGAAATTCTATAGTGTACAAAGTTTACATATTCATAAAATCAAATGCCATGACATGTGTGACTACGAGACGTTTCAAGTGCATGTCACCCTTTAAAAATAGCTTATACCCACTTGTCCTTTTTTGTTCTTTTTCCAAAAATTAACTTTGTTTTCATCAATTGCTGCATCAATACTTCCCATTTTGAAAGGAGCAATAGGGCATTTCACTTCTACTACCAAATCTTCAGTAATACCGTCAGGGGTGGCCCCTAAAAAATTATGTGTTTCGTCTATGAACAGACCACATTTAGTTATATTAATGTTATGTAATTTAGATAATTGATCCAGAGCTACTGCTTCATATTGTCTACCGTGCTGTATGGAGTTGACGTGGTCTATCGGAGTGGCGTAAAGCATGCTCTTTACCATGTTTCTACAGCTATGAGTCTTTCTTCGTTTTATGACTTTTCCAAAATTAGAAGCTGTCAAAAGATTGCGTCTAAGCTCAAGCCATTCAGCACATTCACTTTGTAAAACTGTTTGTTTATTTATACGGTGACGTTCTTCTTCTGTCTTATGCAAATTATGCAGAAACGTTTTTTTGGCCATTTCAAAACTTTCCGGATCTAGGTCTGGTTGCTCCGCATTTTCTCCATAGTTCGTATCGTTTTTGTTAATATTCCTTTTTAAATAGCGCTTTCTTTTTGAATGTGTCACTAGTCGGTTTCTTTCTCTTTTTCGGCATATTCTATCTTCGTACTTTTTCAAGCTTTTCCTGGGTGTATTTTTGCTAACATTTCTGTGGACTGATGATAGAAGTTTTCCTGTGTTAAAAGATACGACAGCACCTGCGCATCTAGTTTGATAGCCACGTCGTTGTGAGTAATTGATACGTTTACCACCTACTAATTTTGCAATAACTCCGTTAAATTGTTCAACAACGTTGCTGTCAACATCCTCAATGAGACTTCTGGAATGTGAAGCAACATTGGCTGCAAGTATTTTTATTCTCTGCCAAAGGCTAGAAGTATTGAACTCCGTAAAAGTTTCATCAGTGTGCGAACATATCTGGTTATTACATTTTGCGTGATTTCCAAAGGCATGATAAACTGAATTATTAATGTCACTGTGCAAGTTTTCGTAGTTTTTGTCGGCTTTGTTTTGATGTTTAATGGCGTCACATATGTATTTGCGAGCGGATAAGATTTTCCCTTTTGTGATGAGCTTTCTATCTTTTACAGGGTATCGTGTGTCAGTTGTAAGTTTTTGCATGTTATTGCAGAATCGACGCATGATGTGGTTTCTGCAGTTAAGTTTCTCTACTGTTATGTTAGGGTATGGGCGTGATTCAATAATTTTGGCATAGGTGCTACTATCACCGTCTGCTATAAATCTTGCATATATAAGATTGTGCATTTGGATAGATCTTTTAAAACCTTCTGCTATTATCATTGCTTCCATTCCCGTAGATGGCCCCTCATAGTTTTTGTAGCACAGATGTTTCTTATAAATTTCTCCATTTTGTTGGCAGATGCAACAATATTTATTTTTCACTGCCATATACACAACCTTACCAGTGCGTCTGCCTATTATCGCTGCACATCCAGAATACGCAGCGTAGTTGGTTTGATACGACCTTTTGGACCAACAACCATCTACAATTACGTCGATCAGCGCTATGCCATCTTTGTTGACACGGCATTCCTTCAACGCAATTTCCCTTTCTATAGCACCAGTTTTGACCATTTCCTCCCACGCTGTACTCTCCCATTCATCGGCTACTTGATCTAGTAAGATAAGTATATATTTATTTGCTAAAACACGAGTAGGTAGTATAAACACATAAATAAGCATGCATTGATGAAGAAAGTTTTCAAAGATTAAAATTGTTTACTCATACCTTGTACTTTTAGATATTTTGTTTGTTTAATTTCGGGCAAGTCAATAGCGGCTGTGAGTTGCTGTAACTGAGCATATCCACTACCACTTGCCATAACTCCAGCTACAGCATCTTTATTTATATTTCGATTAGTAGTCTCAATCTGAAATTTTTTCTTGCACATCAAGCATTGCATGTTTAATCGAGAATAAAATCCAATTTGGTGTTCAGAAACAAGATCTATTGAGGTAAATCCACAATCAAAGAGAGACTTATGATTGGCGATGCTTTTCAATTTGTCAAAAAAGCTTTGTAAATCTATTATACGTCTGCCACTAAGTTTAGCGCATTCCTGAAATTATAATAAAAAATATAAATATATATATATTTTACTAGGTACAAGTCATCTGACTTAAATATCGAGCACAATCAAAAACGTTAAACTTACAATTTGACCATAATCTTGCACTTCATAAGGACATTCCTCATCTGCATTTAGAGCATCTATTTCCTGAACTTCTAACTGAAACACAATATGGATATGGTCAATTAAATATTTGCGAAGTTAAAATAAATAAACTAATTATATAATTATTGTAAAAGTAGACGCACTAGTTCAGGTACGTTTGTGGACAACGGTGGCGAATTTGTACGACGCAAATTTATATTGTTCTCATGATTACCACAAGGAGACAAAAGTGCCGGGTCAATAGGACTTAAACTGAAAAAGTAAATAAATTATGTGGAGCCGTCTATTAGTACAAGACATTTAAAATAAATATTTTTTTTATTAATTTATGTTTTATGCATCAAATTTGACCAAACATCCTTATTGAAGCATTTGAAGCTATTGAAGCTGTTGAATCAAATTCGACCAAAAATCCTTAGAATTTTAAGCTTTTGAATCAATTTCGACCAAAAATAATTTTTGTCCAACCTGAAACGGAGACGCTCCGCTCGCACTTCGTGCTTGCTCGGTCAAAAATAAAGTATTAAAGTGGGAAAATTTGTATGGAGAAATCTAAATTATACACATAGACATACTTTTCATTAGCATCATTCCACGCGGGTGAACCCACAGGGCGCAGCTGGTATAATTATCTTACCCTTTAGTCTATTGCAAAAGTGATGAAAGGTATAGAATATTTTGTCATGCCAGATAGGTACGTGCAAAAAGAAAACCCGACCCCCATTATTATCTAAGAAGCATCTCGATCGAAGAACCATCTTGATCACATCAGCTTACAAACACAAAACAAAATCGGTCCATTCGTTTGGACTACGATTCTCACCCCCCCTCGCCTTTTCCTCCTTCCCCCATTATAGTTAAGACACATCTCGTTTACCCCAGCTTTCAAACATAAAAACCGCAGCTAAATCGGACCATTCATTTGGAAGCTACGATTCTCAACCCCCTTTCCCCCCACCCCTCTCCCCTTCCCCTACCCATATATCTAAGAACCATCTCGATCACATCAGCTTTCAAACAGAAAAAACAGCATCAAAATCGGTCCATTCGCTTCGGAGCTACGTTGCCACAGACAAACACACACACTCACACACATACACTAAACTTATAAACCCGTCTCTTTGTTCGGGGGTCAAAAACACCGACAAAGTGTGAGTAGCATGAGTGGTTGCTGAGTACAACAACATACATACATACGGACGGACGGATATACATATAGACAGACACTGAAGTCTCACCATAAGTTTACCAAGCATAGTATCCCAGTACGCGCTAGTGCAGCGAAGGGCCACCCGCCGCGCCTGCGCCGCGCCGTCCCACCTCGGCTAGATATGTATACCGCTTATATGTCTACATAATTATGTAGTTATTGTGTGCAGTTACAATAGAAATATGATGTAAGAGTAACTTACTTTTTTTCATAGATCTCGGGAAGCGAAACTATATTTAACTGTTCAAGTGGCGACTCCACTGGTTTTTCATGTTCCCGATACTCTAGCGAAGAATTTTTGTTCCTATGAAAGTAGGCAGGTAAAAATAATTATCAATGAATTCATTTTTAACAATCTAAATCTAAGTATAATTTTAGCTTATTTTACTCGGAAAATACTTACATCTTTGCTTCTCTCATTTTTCTTGCAAAATCTTTAAAACGATTTGCTTTCTTTCTTTTGCAAACATATTTGTAAATAGTTTTGTTTCCCATTGCGTAAATACGTCCGCTTGTCGTTGTGGCACAATCAATCACAGGTCCGTCTACTTCGGCGCACAGCGCTGCACTGGCAAGCCGCTCGTTTGAATAACTATTATAACGCGAGGTGCCTGCGTAATAAGGTTGAATATCGCGGGCGCTGTTTGTATACACTTTAGCTCGGAACTAAATGACGTATGTCTAAAAATTTATTTATTTTATTGGCAGGCTAATAATTTAGTTAGGTAATTTTTTTCTTAGTCTTAGATAATAAACTATATTTTCTTCCTGTGAGATTTATTTTAGAGATAAAACTTAAGCCGTTGAGTAGAAAAATGTAAACATTACCGAAAATAACGTAATTTTTGATAAGAAAATGTATCGAATGAAATTTTGTTAATCGTGTTTTTGACTTAGTCTTAGAGAGATAAAGATCTCAAAATCATATATGTTAAGTTTCACATTTATTAGGTTTGTGGTTCACCCAGCATATTTATGCAAAAAACCCTTAAAAAGCAGAGCCTGGTCTTAATGAGTTGTCTGAAGAACTGAAAGAGCTACTCGAGTCACTTTTCGTAGGTTCGGTTTGAACTCCATAGCCTCTAAATTTCCGATTCCGTATTGATACATAATTTGTAGCCAAAATGAGGTTTTGACTATTAGTTAATCAAATGGATCAAACGATCAGACCATCATAAAATTTAATATGACAATTTTGTCATTTAAAAAAAAACTTATTATACGCTTTATATTAGCTTCACTTGTATGTTTGTATGTTTGTAACCGACTCTTTTGGACGCTATTTTGACCCAATTTAAACGGTCAGATTTCATTCAAATTTTGTACACCTGTCAAAGACCGAAGACAATGCAATAATTCGAAAAAAAAGAAAGAAAAAACGCTCTTATTGAACGGTTTTCTATATAAAGCGTGTTTTTTAAACTGTTTTTTTTTTTATAAGAAATAATCATAAATTAGCCTATTTTTTATTATTCCATCGCATCAATTGACTTGACTTACATTTTATCTAATGGAAGGTCATAGGTGGAATCATATTTCTCTGGAAAACAATAGTCAATAGTCTATTCCATTGTAATTCCAATAATTACAATGGAATAGAACACACGCTTGGTACATCTGATGGTGAGCTGGGGATGATGAATGATGAAATCTGTGATAAATATAGTCAAAGGATGATCTGAAGCAGCCACTATTAATTCTTGATTGATATATTTACCTCAATCAAACTCGATTTATATTCGTCTTCCTCATAAGTATCAGGATGGTTTCTCTTCTCGTAAAAGCCTGCCAGAGCCTCTTCCAATGCCCGTTTGTGTTCCTCCAAGAACTCGCTGTCAGAAAGAGGCATCTCGCTGGAAAGGCAAGACCACCACAATGAAATGATTGAGCAACTTATTGTGGTCTCAACAAAGTACATCGCGTGGCCCTTCTCAGATTCCAGATTCCAGCAACAGCATATAGTCTTAGTCGGATTTTGTCCCTGAGACGCTTTTTTTAGCCTTTCCTTAGTGTAAGTGCCGAAAAATATATACATAGAAAATTCTATAGTGCACTACAAAGGCAAACTTAATGCTAGCAAGTGTTATCTTCCAGTTAATCTCGGTGTATTGTACTGTTTTTAATGCGGTATAGTGCCAACTTTAATATGAAAAAATAAGCTTTTTGTAAGGAGTAGGCGATGGAAAAAATAAGGACAGTCGTGTTAACCCTATCAAGTTTAGCTAAGATCATAGAATAAATACTAGTCATGGAGACTATTTGAATTTAGTTCTATTTATTGCCAGGTATTTAAATCGTATCGTATAACATTCAGCAAATGATCAACGAATTATGGTACTCCAATTTAATGAATGACCGAATTTGGAAGAATTTGTCTATCTATTTTGTTTGTATTTGATGTTGTTTGAAACAACACCAAACCAATCAGGGAGGCCAGGTTGCAAAATCATTTTCTCGTACCAGGGCTGCTAAATATCTTCTACTTTCGATACATAATGACGTACATAAAGCTATAAAGTTTTAAAAAGATATATTATAGTCCTTATATAAATAATATATTTGGGACAATTCGCACCAATTACCCAGCCCTAAACGAGCCTAAACTAGGATATCCTGTACTATGGTATTAGACATCGGATAAACGTACATAGATACGAATCCATCCATGACTCGGAAACAAAAAATTAAGCTCATCACACACATGATTGCATCTAGTGGGATTCGAACCCACGACCGTTGTTTGACTTCGTAGTTAGGGTCACGAACTATTCGGCCAACCGGTCGTCATAGCCTTTCCTTTTGATTTTTATACACGACGCAGGCAGGCGGTCATCATTGTTAAAATCTCTTAAAAAAGTGTACTAGATTTTCATTTTCCTCATATCTCGTACTAAGACTGCTAAATCTCGTAAAGGATGAGATTTCTCGTACGTTGGGCACACTGAAACTAATACTCCGGCTCTTCGGGTGACTACGGAACATACCCAAACTTGTTTTCCATGGTTGTCCAGTACTCCAAGCGCAGCTCCGTCACAGCCAACTTGTTATTCTGATCGTTTTTCAATCGCAATAGCTCGTACTGCTTCTCGAAATTCTGAAAAAGTACAAAAATGATAAATCAAAACCATTATATTTCTGTTTGTTTTTAGCACTTGCTAACTATGCAAAATAAATTAGTAGATATAAAATTTTACCCGAAATAAAATATAATGTTACCTTTACAAATTCTTCTTTTTCCGTGTCTTCCGTCATAGAGAAATAACGTCGATTCTTGTTGAACAATTCAACGGCTGCTCTCTTTCCCGCTTCATGGACCTGTTGCAAATCGAACGGATGGACACACAGCGATTTCTCAGCTCTGATCTCCCCGATTTTGGCCTCGTATGCTTTGTTTGCTTCTTCGATGACCTTTCGGAATTTTCCCATATTTATTTCTAAAAATTCGAGTGCACGTTTTTCCAGTTCCTGTAATCAAAAATCTAAAAATAATGATCAGATTACAGGGGGCTGCAACATTCTCGAGCTGGTTCCTACTTTCAATATTATCATTGCGTACATCCTTACTTAATTATTCTCAATTATAATATAATATTAATGTATTCGTATAAAACAGTACCGTGAAATACTTACTGACTGACAGACAACGCACGGCGTAAACCAGAGGACCTACAGATTTGAAAGTTGGAGGGAATATTCCTCGAGACTCTAGGGCTGCACAGTAGACATTATTTTTTGAAATTTGATCACTATGGCAGTGAACGGGGATGGAAAGTTTGCATGCAGGCGAAACTGCTGAGTATAGCTAGTAATTTAGCATTCTCAGTAAATATCAAGCAATGGGCACCTTCTCAAGATTCTTAAGGTATTCTTCGGCGTCTTTCTTGGAGCACATTTTCTTCTTATCGGTAAACGACGTAACCGCTTTAGTTACGTGCAGCTCGTGTCGGTCCTTCAGGTCATGCGCAGGCACGATGGGCTGTGCAACGCCGCAGTCAGCTACCATGCCCGTCTCGTACACACGTCTTGCTTCTTCAAAAGCCGCCATTAGACCGGCCTTGGCGGTCGCCTGTAATGTGAAATCCAAATTTTAGAGTTCTAAAAGAATTTTAAAACATAAATGTGACATACTCTGCTGCCGTGTCAGTGGACGGCAACAGAGGTTTCTGTACTGAATACAATACTATATGCAGTATGTAACCTTATAATATTGAAATTTAATATTGAAACCTTGGAATATTGGCCTTATTGGCATACCTAAGGTATAAGGCCAATATTCCGCCATTTTGAATTAAATACTTGGCCATAAATGAAACTAGAGTCAATTGACAGGAAAAATATTAGAAACAAAATGTCTTATAAAAAAAAATGCCTGAATGATACACTTCCTGAGATATTTAAGTAGGTATAATCACAGTTGTTTCGCAATTCTCACGCGCTAGCACCACATGCTGCTATCTTGTTTTTCTATACCCCTACTTTTAATGAATGTCAAATACCACTACTAAACCTACTGCGAATTCCCATTGTTGCACGACCAATTAATATTACCGCGAAGACTTAAAAAAATAAAATTGAACTGAAGTATCTCTGACAATTGTTTATAAATTGTTCTAAAAAATCAAGTTATAATAAGTGATGTATATCATTTAGATACACATTACTTAGATACACATTACTTTTTTTTTTAAACAATTTTTATTTCTTGTAATTTACACTGTCGATTGACACCAGTTTCACTTATAGCCAAGAAATCGAGTTTATTTCAAAATGACGGAAGTTCAGGGATGAGATGCTCCATACAAAAATGTTAGAAGCCGCAAACAACGCAGACATAATTGCATTTTGTACATAAATTTGTTAGCTTCTTCTTTGATAGCCTGTGTCATTACATACACCATGTGCTTACCTCATAAACAGTAGTAGGCGTAGGAATCTTATCGCTGTTGAAAACACTCATGTATGTCTTGAAATACATGTACAGCTCTCTCGCCTTCACTGTCTGCCCATTAATCTCTTTGACTATCAACTGGCCTGGCCCGAAGAGATGTGTCGTCATTTCTTTAATGTACGTCTTAAACTTTATACCTATCTCTGAAATCATTCATCATTTATTATTATTGAAAAGGTTGTGGGTTATGTTTAGTCCAACGAGTTCTCGCGCCAAATCCATTTATAGATTAAAATTGTTTAAGATTTATGAATAAGCATACGGCCAGGTGGCGGAAATCTTTAAAGACTCTATTACATCCTTTTTGAAGGAATTCCTGTTCTAGACTTGCGGAAAAATCACTTCCGTTATCACATTATACACAATACAATATACATTATCTGCAAAACCACTGCCTACTTGCTCCTGCAGTGTGTGATTTACAAGACTCAAAGTTGTGCTTTATTAGCGGTGGTAAGACTACTAAATGTAAAAAATTGTTTATAACATTTTCGGGGCCGGGCACAACGCTTCAAATGGACACGAGGACGAAGTTGCGGACAAAAATACAGTTATCGTTTTTAAATACCATTAACTTTGCCCTTGAAATCAGCTTCTGTGACTTCTAGCCCCGGGTGTGGCATCAGGAAGCAAGCAAGAGACGTGAAGCTGGCCCGAATGTGCGCGCGAATGTCTTGCAGCTCCTTGGACTGAATCAAGTCAGTCTGAAACATTATTAAGTACAAAATTACTGTCTTAGCTAAATTGTTCAACTAAATATACACGAGTTTGCAAGTTGAAGTGGCAATGGGCAGGCCATATAGTTCGCAGAACCGACAACCGCTGGGGATAAAGGTTCTCGAATGGCGACCACGAACAAGCAAGCGAAGTGTGGGGAGCCCCCACATGATGGACCGACGACATTGTAGCCATCGCAGGAAGTCGGTGGATGGAGATGGCACAATATCGCTCGTCATGGCGCTCTTTGGCGGAGGCCTATGTTCAGTAGTGGACTTCTAAAGGCTGACATAATGATGATGATATACACGAATTAAGGCATACATTAATGAATGGATATTATATCTGATAAACCTAATGTAGATATTATAAAAAGCCTCAAACCAATAACAGTATAGCGGCATGAAGACTTTGGATAGTACAGAAAATATGTAATTAGCAAATATATTATACTGATTTTGTATTTGCTTCATTATTCTTTAGAGCCTAACACAAAATAATAATGCAATAACTACCACTTACCCGAAATTTTTGTTCCAAATACAACTTTCCTCCGGAGGATCCATATGAGAATTCAGTGGGGTTCTGCCAGTCTCTGATAAGGAACTCTAAGACCTGAAATGCCGTGCCATTTTGGTCCTTTATTAGACTTCCATACTCAGTGAACAGCTGCAACATAAAATTTTATTATTCTAATTAACAGTAACCACATTAAATGTATAAAAAAAGAACTTTGAACTCACGTATCTCAATCCCTCTTTGTGCAGGAGTTAGAAATTAATGTGTATTTTATTTGTACCTGCAGATGTTGAAGATCATCTTCCCTTATGTTTTGCGCGAGGTTATAAATCTGAATTGAAGAGAGTAATGTCGACATTGCGAATATAGTTGAAGAGTCTCGGACTGTACTAGAGCTGTCGAAGGTGCCCTGTGTGTCCATCAGGATCACTGCAACCTGTACAAAAACACCAAGGTAACAACAGTAATGGTAGTGGTCACCACAAGCATTAGGTAAAATAGTGGTCTAATGCCAAACTATTAATGATGTATCAAGAAATAACAAAAATATTTTTTCAAGAAAAAACTTTCAATTATTTTTCCATAAAAGTTAAATCGTCTTCATATTAAAAATGTTCTTTTGTAAACCACCACTAAAAGGAATAAAATAATTACAATTGAATCAGAGCAATATCACCTTTAGAAAATTACTAATGTAATAACAATACAAAAATCCAACTAAAGTTATGAAAGAGTTTTTTGAACTAGGGGCCAAACCGAGCTCAAAATTTTAATATGCTTGAGCTTAGTACCTACCTACTTGACGTGTTCAGTGCAATGGAAATAAGCTAATGAGGGCGATGAGCTTTTTCATAAAGTTGATGTTTTAAACAGCTATGCTAATTTAAAGTCTATTAAGCTATTATAGTAAATATCTAATTATTTATACTAGATTGCTGTAGATAAACGTGTCAATTGGTTTGTGCACGTGTAAAAGTCAAAATCCGGATTTTGACTTTTACCCCTACCCTCATACAAAGCACGAAAAGCAGAACAGGCAAAAGAGGATACTGATCATCTTTTGGGTTCTTAGGGATGTATTTATTTTGTAGTTAAGAATTACATTAAAACGATGTCTAGGTTTGGCACTGACTTCAAAAAACTCTTTCTTATCTTAAGTTGGATTTTGAAAAAGTCATATTGTTCTAGTTATTTTATTAATTGTAATTATTTTATTATTTTTAGTGGTTGTTTACAAAAGAACATTTTTAATGTGAAGTCTGAAATTTTACTCAAATATAAACTAGCAGCGAATGTAGATTGAAAATCTAAAATAAAAACACGTTTTTTTTAATATTCATTGTCGTCGAGTTGTGAGCTATCCTAAAGTTTCAGCCAGATAGCTAATGGGGAAGTTCTCAAAAATTGAGTTGCAAGATTTGTTGAGATTTTGTAACTACCTTTCAGCTCCATCATCAGACCAGCTAGAAGTATCATCATATTCTATTCCCATCACAACTACACCCGTTTTCTAAACTTCACCTTCATTGGACGTCACAAAGAAGTTAAAAATTCACTTGCATGATTGTTCCCAAACATGCTAACACAATGAGTTAAATAAAAGCTTGTAATGAAATACTAAACCAATTTTGATGAAATTTATACAATACCAGGCTGTAAGTTTATTTTTAGTTGAATAAAAATAAGCATCTTATTTGGTTCAGATAACCCAACAATATGAGAGAATATAAACAATAAAACAAATCGATTTACTAATAAAAAACTAAACCATATTTGATAAAAATAAGCATCTAATTTAGTTCAGATGTCCCAAAAATATGAGAGTATATAAACTCTAAAACAAATCAATTTACTAATAAAAAAACTAAACCATATTTGCACAAACTCATATGGAATTACAATGAAAAATTACCGTATTAAATCTAACAGGAATCATTCAAATCGGTTCATAAGTCCTGCATCCTTATCCTCGTACTGAACCGATTTTGATATAAATATCTTATCGGGGTCCTATCTTTTCTATTATTATTTTTAAACCAAATAAATCGGTTAAGTAGTTTTAGCGATATAAGGTAAAAAACATTTTAAAAAAACAGACTACTTGATAATCTCCTCTTTTAGTAGTCGATTAAAAACTAAAACCCGGTCGGGTAAGAACTAAAACCCGGTCGGGTAAAAACTAAAACCCGGTCGGGTAAAAACTAAAACCCGGTCTGGTAAAAAATAAAACCCGGTCGGGTAAAAACTAAAACCAGGTCTGGTAAAAACTAAAACCCGGTCAGGTAAAAACTAAAACCCGGTCGGGTAAAAACTAAAACCCGGTCGGGTAAAAACTAAAACCCGGTCGGGTAAAAAATAAAACCCGGTCTGGTAAAAACTAAAACCCGGTCGGATAAAAACTAAAACCTGGTCGGGTAAAACTAAAACCCGGTCGGGTAAAAACTAAAACCCGGTCGGGTAAAAACTAAAACCCGGTTTGTGTGACCGTGGTATTGCCACAGAATAAATAATAGTAATAAATATCGCACTGAAAACTCTGACATTCCCTTCGAGCAACCAACCAGTAAACGGAACGGTTATTTGCTCACAGTAAGTACCCTTGAATACAGTCCGACCGAAGTTGACTCTCAAGAGAGAAGCTGAGGATCAGAAGAGTGTGATGGCGTTTGAACGTTTGGTAGATTCTGCTAATTATATTCTGGTCCGTCAACTTTGTCTAATTCACTTAGAATAGATAGGGTGGCGACTTCCCCCTTCCCCTTAGACTTGCGTCTGTTCTGTATGGTTAATATTAAAAGCGTCCGGTACCTTTTCTCCCGTAATGAGGCTGGTGATGAGTGGCTCCGACCACACGACTATACCAGTAGTGTTCCTCTGAGACCCTCCTCGCCAGCTGAACCCTTCGAGTGGGATGTCGTCGGCGCCTATCCAAGATCCATCAGCTTGACTTGATAGCTGCAAATGTTGATGAAACATTTACTACAAATGTTGATGGAACATTTATTGTAAAGTTTAATGTATTAACATCATTGTGTCTTTTTATCATTTTTAAACCTACTATTATGGTTTAGCAGTAACGCCAGGTTAATCATCTAACAAGCTTTATAGGAAAAACAATTGGCTAACAGACGGGATTTGATTGCCATCCATGCCTCTCCGTTAACAAACCACCGTCTCCGTAAGACTGTTAATAACAAGGAAATTATTAAGGAACAATATCAATATGAGTTAGGCATTTTAAAACCCACCTAAAATGTTATACAGCGATAATATTTTATTAATATCGTTCTGCTCACGTAATAGATTACGTGTATGACGAGGTCCAAACATCTTTCATAATAATACTCATTTGATCTCTTATTTCTTTCATAATCCATTTCTTTTCATTTTTGTTAGTTGGTCATCATTGATTCATTCTAAATACAAATAACCTGTCATTCTAATATTGATTTTAGGAAAAAACCGAAATAATATTATAAAATTCATAAATCTTTTAAATATATGTATGATAATACCTACATAAGAGATTATTTTCATCCGTATTGTATCACCACGAAATTTTCAAAGTGCTCCCTATTGTTCCTGTTCCTGTAATTCTGTGTCATTGCGGTTTGGGTCCTGGGCTAGTGGGACAAACCCAAACCCTGGAACCGCCTCTTGACACGTGTAGATAATATTTCTGATAATGCAGTACTCTGTGTTTGCATGGATCTAGATTATTTTTCTGATAATGCAATACTCTGTGTTTGCATGGACACAAACCTTACCTAAATATTATTATTATTATTTATGTGTTTCTTTAAGAATTCTCTCGTTACCGAGGTAAAAACCAATAATCGCGGGCTTTTGGCCAAACGAGAATCAGTGTATAAAGTTAGTCATCTAAAGACAGGAACTTGCGTACAGTCCTGCACGTATTTAAAATAACAGCTTTCTGTATAAGAATTAACGTTAATTGGTGTATTCCTAGAGTTTGTAGACTTGTGTGGAGTGTGTGCGGAATTACGCCGGTGGATGACAAAATAATTGGAACAGTTATAACTATCTGCACTCTCCATTGTTTTCAATTCTATCGCCAGATCTGTGTATTTGGTTGTTTGTCGGTATGTGTGGACGCTAAGTTATGGGTATTAGGGATGGCGATATCAATAAGGAAAACTGTTTTTTTCTTTTATTATTATGAGCCTGTAGTGTCACACTGCAGGGCAAAGGCCTCCCTTCCCTCCTTCCAATTTTCTCGATTTTGGGCTGTAGCTGGCCAATCTTTCAGGTAGGCGTCAAGATCGTCCCGCCATCTTCTCCTGGGCCTGCCGCGTCGCCGTTTCTTATCTCGTGGGATCCATTCAGTTGTTGATTTGGCCCATAGTTCTTCAGGCATTCGGCTGACGTGGCCTGCCCAGTCCCACTTAAGCTTTGCAGCTTTCCGGATAACATCCACTATTTTTGTTCGAGAGCGCAGTATAGTGTGTCCTTACACGCTTAGTGCTATCCTTACACGTTGACATACCTCGAATACGGACCTTTGCTGAACTGTCAAAGACCATGTCTGCGCACCGTACGTGAGAATGGGCAGGATGCACACGTCCACGAGTTTTCTTTTTAAGGATAGTGGGAGATTTCCCTTCATTAGATCCTTCATGAACCAAAAGCACTTCCAGGGCCCTATTTCATAAAACTATAGTAGACTGACAAATGTCAATCGACAAATGTCAGTCAAACTACCGAAATGCGTTTCATAAAAACCAGACAATTCATTCAAAAAAATTGACAAAATATTACAGTAGTGAGGATTCACCGGTTCCCGACCAGTAGTAGTGAGGATTCACCGGTTCCCGACCAGTAGTAGTGAGGATTCACCGGTTCCCGACCATGGGTGTCTAGACCAGTAAATTTATTTTCAACGTCAAGTGCATACAATTTTGATCGAAGTCCTACAAATTCTTTGAATATCTGTCCTTTATTTTCGTCTTTGAAATAACCTAATTTAATTTTATTTAATTTCGGATAGCCAAAAACATTATCAGGGGGATAATCGGATGCATCAAAATAAGTTTGGAGATCTGGTTTTATATCACTATAAAAGTTATCTGTATATATTTGATAGATTAAACTATCTGTATACAGCAATTTGATTTTATCTTGAAATTTTTTAACCATGTAGTTGTAATGGAAGTCGTACATAAGTGTTTTTGAGATCTCTAAAATACAAAAACCTAAATAAATTGGTTTGTTATAATAAAGTTTGGATTTTATCATCTGTACAGCTACTAATTCGGGTGTAAACACAGTCAAATTCTGAAAAGTCGGTTTTGCCACATAGTCATTTACACCTAAAACTTTACCTCTGTTCTCCCAATGAGTCAACAATTTAACATTAACCCTCTTTTCAATGTTTTCCATAGTTTTTCCAAATACGGAATTATTCATTAACTTATAAAAGTCTTTCTCAAAATCTGATTTTGCTAAAGTTCTCAAATTTGTATTCAGTTCTATGTATTTCAAAAGCCAAGGACTTTGTTCAAATTTCAATATTCTATGTATATTCTTTAATTTCAAACCCATACTAAGACATTGCTTAAGGTTTTTATAATCAATTTTGTATTTTATTTTATCATTTAGATTAGGGACCAATCTTATTTCTTTTGAATCACCGATACATATATTTTCAGGGGCTAAAGGTAAGTCTGAATGCAAATCATGCAATGTGTGAGGATACTCCAAATCAACTTCTAAAGTAAAACCAAATTTAGATGTATCAGGTACATTAAATTCTGTTTCAGGACTAACCCATTCAAACCCCCCCGCTTGGAAGATATTGGGACATAGCCCATCCGTATAAGTTATTTGCATCTAAATATGTTAAATATGATTTATGTTTGTCTTTATCATAATCTGTCATATATTCATTATTTGCTTTTGCGTAGCGATTGCTGCATTGCGATATACCACCCCTAATACCAGCTTTAATGAAGGCTGTTTTATCAAAGTCTGTAAACAATTCCAATTCAACTTTAGTATGCTTCAACATAGCATCCCAACTTAACCCTGGAGCTGTATAGTAATGAGAAGGATCTAAACCATAAGTCTTTCTAAACTAAGAGCAGAACGTCAGTTTTAAGGTATAAATTTGAATAATCTAACATATTTTGACAATGAAAATGTTCCCAAACATCTATAGCCCGGTTATAATCACAATCAGAGACCCTAGAGTTAGTTAATGTGTTATAGAACTGATTTTGATTTGGGAGAGATTTGAGTTCTAAATACTCATTAGATGTCATAAATTCATATGGATAAATTCCTTTCTTTCTCAAACGATTAAAATCATCATCACAAGGAAATGTTTTTCTTAGAGAATGAAATTGTGTATCATCAAGGTTCTTTGCTAACTGATCAAGACTGCAAGATAAAAATTTGTAAGAATCTATAAATCGTAAGGTAACTTTTTGATTATTTATTGTAAGCTTCTTTGAAAAAGATATATATCTCTCTTTATTTTGGTGGATTATTTCTACTTCACCTTCATCAAAGTTTAAAGCATGAACAATGAAATGTGCATCATAGTGACTGAGATTGTGTAGAAGAACGGGGATATGTACGGTACGGGGATATGTTTTGGTGCCCGAAACTTAGCTTTACACGCCTCATGTGCAACACCTCTGAAATTACCGGTATGCCAATCAAAATCAAGAGAATTTTCACCGTTCAAATCAGTCTCACAAATAAAACAGAGTTTAGAAATGGAAATGTTATTTTGATCCTCATCTGTTAAGGGCTTAGGACATTTTTGAAATGTATTTTTTTACACATCACTTTTAGATCCTCTTTTAAACGATTCATAAACACTTTCGCGCAATCTGACCCACAATATGTTTCATACTTTGATAGACTATCATCATAGGAACACTTTATATAATATGCAAAACTATAAACTTCATGTTTATGAACATTAGTTGTGTGAGATTTTGATTGCAAATCCAATCAGCTAATGTCGCTTATTCTGACTCACTGTGGGCGCCGGGGAGTATTTACTATGTATGTTCAATACCTGCTCCTTATCAAAAATACATTGGTGTCTTTTTATAGGTTTTCAAGCACGCCCCCCGATTGATCTGTGCTATCCCCGTCTTGATATCTCTAACGGATCACGAGATCAAAATATTGAACAACATCGTTTCTGTATATATGTAGGTACTTATGGCTACCCCCCGTGGGGGCCCTGGTTTTGTGTTAGGGTCCAACTTACTGATTAAATAATATGAAGGCGCTTCGATACGGCTGGCGTTTTGTGTAGGTTAGATACGTACGGGATTCACCGGTTCCCGATCATGGGTGTCTAGACCAACCTTTTCAAAAACTTATGTTAAGAAAACTAAAAAAAAAAAAAAAGTTTGGTATCAAAATATGGGTTTTCGGCTACGCCCGATCGATCTACGCAACCCGTTTTTCGATATCTCTTACGGATCACGAGATAGCTTTTTACGATTAGGCGCCTCCAGTACACCTAATTAAGCTAATGTTAATTGGTTCTATTGTTCCTAACTGCTCGAGTTCGATGCGTTGTCGAAGCTAATTGCAAATCCAATCAGCTAATGTCGCTTATTCTGACTCACTGTGGGCGCCGGGGAGTATTTACTATGTATGTTCAATACCTGCTCCTTATCAAAAATACATTGGTGTCTTTTTATAGGTTTTCAAGCATGCCCCCCGATTGATCTGTGCTATCCCCCGTCTTGATATCTCTAACGGATCACGAGATCAAAATATTGAACAACATCGTTTCTGTATATATGTAGGTACTTATGGCTACCCCCCGTGGGGCCCTGGTTTTGTGTTAGGGTCCAACTTACTGATTAAATAATATGAAGGCCCTTCGATACGGCTGGCGTTTTGTGTAGGTTAGATACGTACGCACGTCCAATAATAAAACTTTGCTTTTTTATATAATTTTATTAATCAATAAAACAGGATTTAATCATTCTATAAAGTATTATATCATTGTAAAGTGTGTTCGCATCGAATATTCTTATAAAATCAGACATTGTATTGCCATTCAATTTGTAGTAGCAGTACTCGCCACATACCGAAGTCCAATCATTTTGTATCCTATACATATTGAAATCCCATTGCCTGGAATTCCTGTTTAAAAAAGTTTTATGGTAACCGGTTGGTGCTCGGCCATATGAATCAAAGTATTGTCCAAGACCGTTTCCGTCAATGTGCACAGCGATCCAGTGAGATCCTGACTTTGTGTCTGGGTCTAAATTGCTTATTATGTATGTTGGAGCTTGAACGTATATAGGCAATCGGTTTATAGCGTATACATAATATTGTAAGCTTGGATGAATTTTACATAAATGTTTCTGTATCTCTATTGTATTCATAATGCACACAAAATCGCTGCCAGCTCTTCTCTGATCAATTGATTAGATGCAAGTGTGAAATTGAAGGTAATAACTTGATATTTCATGTAAGGAAAATAATCTAAGTTCGAGTTTATATACAAGAATCAGCTCATTAACTATCTTGTTTTTCAACAAACCATTAGCCCTCCAATTGAAGAATGTATATTTCAACACTATTTGATTAGGTAAGTAAATCGATAAAACAATCACAAGTCTCATTACCAATCTAGTTTCCACAAACCATTAGGATTATTATAAAACCTATTAAAATTCCAACCAAGTTCAAAGGACAGGTTCTCAAGTGTTTATGTTATTTAAATAAAACATAGTTTTCATAGTGTACTTACCTTGTATTATTTTTCACGATCTCATCAGACTTGATCAAAATTGTATGCAGTTGACGTTGAAAATAAATTTACTGGTCTAGACACCCATGGTCGGGAACCGGTGAATCCTCACTACTACTGGTCGGGAACCGGTGAATCCTCACTACTTATTACTAAATGTGTTTCATAAAACAATAGTAGTGACCGGCAGTCAACCGACAATTGTCTAACAAATGTCAATAGAAAAACGTGTTATGAAACGGTGGTTGCTTAAAAATTATTTGTAGAATTGTCGTGACAATTGTGACAGCCGAAGCTTTACCCATCACACTACTATCACTGGCATTGTGAAATGCAAAATGACTGACAATCATCAGTCCCGTCGTGATTGTTTGATATATGAAACGCAGGTTTGGCGTATTCGACTGACATTTGTAGTTTTATTATGATTTGTCGCTTTATGAAATAGGGCACAGGCGTTCTCGGTGTGTCTAGCAACTTCTTTGTCTTGCCTCGCCTGGAAGGAGACTATTTAGCCCAAATATATGTACTCCTGAAAATATTCCACCTCCAAACTCTCAACGTAGGTTTTGCGTTTAACGCTTTTAGTCATTAATTTGGTCTTCGACATGTTCATCCGAAGTCTGACCTCGAGGCTAGACCTTGCTCAGGTCTTCGAGCATGGTACGTAATCCAGAAGCCGAAGAAGAAAAGAGGACTATGTCATCGGCGAATCGAAGGTTGGTCAACCTCTTTTCTCCGACGATGATACCCTCGTCCTTCCAACCTGCTTCAAGCGTTCTAAAGATTTCCTCAAGAGCGATAAATTTATATTGAATCTTTACGATTTGTATTTGAACACTATCGCAAGTGTTAATAAAAATTAAAAACTGAAGGGAAAAATTTAGTAATAATGGCACCTACCAGGTTTTGGTAAATACTGGAATCCTTTTTAAATTTAGTAATAATGGCACCTACCAGGTTTTGGTAAATACTGGAATCCTTTTTCTGGTAGTCTGAGATTAGACGTTGCTATATAGAGCTTTCCTAAGTTTCCGTCAGCTTAGAGCAGTTTAACGTATTTGCGATGATTGTACACTAAAAAAATGTGTAGCAAATTTTATGTAGGCCTGTTAAAAGTTTACATACTTACCGGAGCCATGAGATATCTAAGGAAGAAGTTAAGCAGGAAGGACTTCCCGCCACGGTAAGCACCGGCCACGCTCACAACCACCACGGGGAGATCCTTGACCTCTGCTCTTAGCAGTATATTCTTCAGCCCAATGATGTCAAGCTGATACACTTGACCTTTGACTTTTACCACTTCCACGCCTGTACCTTGCATTGTAGTTAATTTTCTGGAAAAAATAAACCAATACCATATTATTTATTATATTTTAATAAATACTAGAGATGCCGCGAATATTCGGTAAGCGATTATTGGACAATCCCTATGGAGAACATTCGAATTATTCGCCATCAAAAATACGACAATTATAGAATGGTACTATAATTAGTAATAAACAACAATATTATGCGAAGTGGTCTCGAATCTACCGAATTTTCGGCTTTTCTACAAATATCAGCATGGGCTCTACCGATATCTAACTATTTTTCTACAACTTTTGTATATCACTTTTTTTTTAACCTTTTTGTGAACCGTTTAAGTTTTTTGTATTTTACCTATCGATTGAGACTTGTTTCATCTATGGCTTGTTTGTCATATGAGGGAGTGCTGGCCTCTGGGACGAGCTAGGGAGATGCGTAAAACAACGAAAGCAACACGCTTCGTGAGCTCAAAATTGCTCTCACAGAGGAATGAGAGAATATTCCCCAAAATCGTATAAGGAACTTGGTGTGCAGCATGCCAAACCGCGTAAACGCAGTAATGGAAGCACGAAGAAGCAATACAAAGAATAAAATTCAAGAAAATCGTAATGCTGTTCAAAAATATTTCCTATTTTTGTTTTAAAGCGAGATCAGAAGTTTTTTTCTTTATGTAATTTATAGTAAATAAAATTTAGCGACTCATAAATTTTATTACTTTCATTTTAAGGGTATTATATTGTCTATTAGACACAATTTATTTCAATAAGGTAGCATTCTTAGTTTCCAAGATTTATAGGTTTCTTTAAGTGACCCGGATTCATTGCTCTCGTACACTCGAGAGCAATGAATTGAAATATTTAATTTTGTACATTTTTAACAACTCAAATGCACGAAATGAAATATGTAAGGTACGTGTGATTAGTTTGACTTCACGTCACACTGAGACCGAAAAAGAATGTGATGTGATGTGGCGTTCTCTTTCTCGCCTGAGAAACCCCTTGATCGACATCGAACGGAGACCACGCGAGCGCGAGAACGAGACAGTACTTACATTCACGCTCTTCGGGTGTTCTCTTGGCTTCTCGCCGTTAGTTTGGTGGCGGTATTACAATATATTTTTCACCTCACAAGTTCGGAAAGATTCGGTTTGTTATTAGGAATCTGAGTGCAAACGTGCATTTTACCCGCTAGCGTGGAAAGAGTTTTTAAAATTCGAATCTTTCTATTCAATAATTTTCTATACCGCCAATCCACTGAAAATGCATTAATACTTATCTATATTATATTACTATTCGATTCGACTCAACTCGACTTTATTTGTCTCTACTCGACTCTATTCGGCTCTTTTCGCCTCTTTTCGACTCTACTCAACTTTCCTCGACTCTGTTCGACTCTACTTTATTCTATTTGTCTCTTTTCCACTCTATTCAACTCTACTCAACTTTATTCGACTCTTTTCGATTCTACACGACTATATTCGATTCTACTCGACTCTAATCGACTCTACTCGACTCTGTTTGTCTCTTTTCGACTCAACTCTATAAGTATCTTTTCGACTCTACTCTATTTGACTCGACTCACATCCGAACATCTCCTGAACAAAGAGATATACATAAAATATTATAAAAAGATCAAATCAATCCAAATTTAGATAAACTAAGTATTCTTTGAGTTTGAAAAGGAAATTTCCCTTTCATGTGCCAACAGAGTTAAATCTCACACTGGAAAAGGAAATACCCTTCTGACTCTACCGGTGCTTCGGAAATACGCCCGTTAGAGAAGAGAGCACCAAGAAACTCTACGGGGATGTATTTTTTTCATATTTGTTCATTCTTTATATATTTTTCAAATGTCACAATTATAACAAAACATGTAAACTACAAATATAAAAGGTAAAAGTGACAATGAGATATCCCACAAACATTAAACAATCATACTGGAAAAAATAAGGTAAAAACTTCTAACTCGATAATTATGTTGTATAAAACAACGTGATCTCATGGTATGTTTGATACATCTCACAAAGTACTTTGAACATTTCATTCACTTAACGTTAACATAGAAGCTATCACTTATTATTATCATGGAGCTTGGAGACATCAGGCCATGCATTTCTGTCATTAATATAATCATTTACATTGTAATAAGCTTTCTTTATGAGATTTACTTAAACAAAAGTTTTAAACCTATTCATTGGTAATTGATCAATGCCTTCAGGTAACTTATTAAAAAATCGTATACAGTTCCCCATATATGAACCACTAACTTTCTTTAACCGAAATCCAGACACTTTTAGTTTATTTTTATTTCTAGTATTAAAATTATGAACATCCCTATTTTTAACAAAGGTATATTTTTTAAAAAAAATTATTGATATTCTTCCGAACATACATTATATTTTCATATATATATTGACAAGCCACTGTAAGAATGTTGATCTCTTACACCCCTCGATCTCTACTGTTAGGTAGTCCCTCATGAAATGGCTGGAGCCCTTTAAATGAATTGCATAACTGACCACCGATTCGGAATACACCTTCGAGAAGAATCGGCAAGAAACTCGAAGGCGAATAAAGTCGACATTAATTACGGGACCTTCGACCTCGCATCCGGCGAGGTCGGTGTCTGTGTCTAATTGTGTTGAAAGATGGTGAAGATGACGGAGTGGGCGAATCAATCGCTGCCTGCACTGCGGCAGCGATTTCATCGTCCGGATCGCTCAAGATGTCTCTAGGGTGTCTACGAAGGGGCCGTGCGTCTGTTGTCGCGTCTGTCGTGTAGTCAGAGGCCTGAACTACTAGAGGGTTGGGGTGATGGAGTGCCGCGTCAAAGTAGCGTCGAGCTATTGTACATGGAACGAATTGCTCTCTTCTGTAGCACAAATATTGATTGAATTTCCGCGGCCTTACCCCACAGCAAAATGCCATATGACATAATACTGTGAAAGTAACTAAAATATACTAATCTTGCAGTAGCTATATCGGTAAACTGTCTAATTTTACGTACTGCATAGGCTGCAGAGCTCAATCTACCAGCTAACAACGATATGTGAGGACCCCACTGTAATTTTGAATCTACAGTAATACCCAAAAATGTGGTTGACTGCACAAGGTCTACAGGCTCATAACCGGTACCAAATAAAAACGTTTAAACAAACATAAAAACTGTAAGATATCAACGGCACCCCATTTTATGTGAAACTAACGTATTTATTAAATCTTAAAAGAAGTACGTTTTTAAACAACATTTTTTTGTAATTTCTTCTTGTTTACTTTACATGCACATGTACACACCTCATACACACTTACACACATAGTTACACATTCAGACGCTAGACAGCTGTAAGAAAAATGTATGTTAGTTGAGGAAGAACTATTATTAGCCTAGGTATATTGCGAACATGTTAAACGTGTGTATTTTATGCTGTTGTTCTTATGTACAATAAATAAATAAGTAATTGAAGGGTTTTTTACAAGAACTGCTTATCTAGCAATTTTGCCCATTTCTTGTTATTGGTAACACTAGATTCTTCAGAAAAAATGCTTCATGGCTCTATTAACAGAATTTCACAAAAACAACGTATTCAATGTATAATTGCCCGTTAAAAAATGAATACTTTTGCAAAAACTCCTTAGCTTTCTTGGATTTTTACAAAAACTAGTTAACTGAACGCAGTTTAGTTGTTCTTGTGAAAAAAAAGTCTATGATATTATATGTCAAAAATGTCGGAGTTAATGGCGGCGTCGAGAAGTGATTTTGAAAATGAAAATGTAAACAAAAAACGAAAGCGGAAGGAAAAGAAAGAAGATGTCATTAAAAATCTAAAAGCAAAAGGCTTAGAGCATGTTAATCATAGAAACAAGTTAGTTCGTGCTCGTGAAACTGGTTCTGATTGCAGGTATGTTTCACTGCATATTATTTCGAAGATATTTTCCATTTTAGTGGATCATAAGCAAAAGTGAATACGATTTTAACATTTTGTTTCTTTTCACAGATGTAAGAGGTACAAATGCTATACGAAAGTCGACCCCAGCCGTAGAGAAAATATATTATCGAACTTCAATGACATTGGGAAAAAAAATGAGCAGGATGCATATTTAATGGGATTGATGTCGTCCTGTCCAGCCGTAAGACACACAGTTGATAACCCAAAAGATTCAGGATGTGCTCCTATAAATATAAAGTTCGCACAGGACTCGAAGAGACTGATGTAAGCCAGACTGCATTCTGTAATATTCATGGCATTACTGTTGGCCGCATAAGATGATTACAAGAGCTTATGGCAGCAAACATTCCTTCGCCAAGAGATAAGCGAGGCAAACACACTGAAAACAGAGCAAAGAAGACCCCAGAGCCTGTTCTACATCTAATACGCTGTCATATTTCTTCATTCAGTGCCCGTCAGTCTCATTACTCGCGCCGTGACAATCCGAACTGTTTTTATTTACATGAAGATTTAACAGTTACAGAAATGCACAAAATGTTTTTAAATGTATACCATTTAAATGTCAGTTTCATAGTGTACTGGTCCATTTTTAAGAATGAATACAATCTTAAGTTTGGTCTTCCTAGAACAGATACTTGTGCTGTTTGCGACTCATATAATTTGAAAATAAAATGTGCAGCTTTAACTGAAACTGTTAGAATGTTGCAGATTGAGCACAAACTGCATTTATCTAAAGCAGATAAATTTCATGAAATAAAAAGACAGCAAAAGGTAAGAGCACAACAAGGACAATGCATGTGCCTCAGTTTTGATTATATGCAGAATTTACCTTTGCCACATATACGAACAGGGGATGTCTTTTATGCCTGTCAACTGTGGCATTTCGTATTTGGGATACATGACTTAAGTAAGAATCAAGTATGCATGAATACTTACCTAGAAATTGAAGGTAAAAAGGGCCAGAATGATGTCACATCGCTTCTGCTGAAGTACTTCAATGAGCATGATATTACAAGTGATAATCTGGTGTTATTCAGCGATGGATGTCCGGGACAGAACAAGAACTATGTTATGGTTCACTTTTTGTACATTCTAGTCCATGTTCTTGGTCTATTCAAAAGTATTGAATATATATTTCCGATTCGTGGACACAGCTACCTTCCAAATGACCAAGATTTTTCACTGATTGGAAATTTGAAGAAAATTCGTACTGTGGAGACTGCAGATGAATGGGATATTATAATAGGGACTGCATGCAAACACCCTTCACCATTTGAAGTGAAAAGAATAATACATGATATGTTCCATAATATAAAACGGTTTGTAGATCCTTTCTTCTTAAAACAGAGCAAACCAGCTATGCGAATAAAAGAAGCTCGAATGCTAAAAATTGAAAAAGATTCACCATTTGTGTTTGTGAAATACCACTTCACAGGGGAATGGATCAGAGTTCAAGTCCGTACAAAACGTACACTTCCTACAGAAGTAACATTCGATTCAATGTACATACAGAGAATACCTCTCAATCCAAGCAAGGCTGCTGACTTGAAAAGATTAAAACAGTTTTTAAGTGATCCTTCAAAAGTGAGTTTTTATGACAATATCATAGATGGAACATCACCGCAGACACATGAGGATGTAGACAATGTGGAAATTGATAATGATGATAATAGTAGTGGAAAATAATGAGGATGTTTTAAATAGTAATATAAAATAGGCTAGACTGAACTTTTAGACAAGGAAAATAAAACAAATAAATATTTAAAATGATGTTTTGTTTTTTTAAATGTGTGCTGATGTAACTTTCTTTCCTGAACACTTCTTAGGATTAGCTTCTTATTTGGAATACCTCGTTGTTACTCAGATTATCCTGATTCATTTATTTCATGAACTATTATTTCATCCTTTATTTTTACACAAAAACAACTTAAGTACATTTTTTTTACAAAAACAACATAGTTAGATTTAATATATTTAACTGTATTTTCTAGATAAAAAATTAGAGAAAAATGTTACGTTTTAATAAACAACCTTTAGAATACCAAGTCAGGAATATAATATCACAAATTTGTTTAAAAAAAACTGTTCATTTTTAGTACCTACAGAAGATTTTTTATGTATACTGTAAATTAATGGTGGATACAGTTATGATGTTTTTGCAAAAAACCCTTCAATTAGTATCTTAAACATGTGCCCTTCGCCCAATATATTGGTGGAAGCATGTGTCCAACTTTGTAGTGTCAATAGTGTAGGTCTGAACGGTTAAAATGGTTGTGACATACCTATAGACGCACAGACGGACAAGGTAAAACCAATGTTAAGGGTTAAATGGGTTCATTGTTTGAATACGAAACCCTAAAAATAAATTAGATACGCACTTACCTAAATTATTACAATACAATAAAAAACTAGCAATAGTAGGACTTTTGATTAAAACACTGTAAAATGGTGTATTATTTTGAGAACAAAGCAAAATATGCGGCTTCCATGTGTTTACCAAGCTACAAAATCTACATCGACACACTGAACTGTGCGTGTGACAGGGGCGCCACAGCTAACTGTAGAGTACGTACAGAGATTGTAGAGTGGCAAGATGATAAAGAATTTCCTTAGTTCCGAATTACGCCGCACGCAAAAGTAAGTTTGTCGCACTGTAACCCAGGGGTGGGGGGACGCTTTCATTGGCCCCTGTCCGTTTACAATGATGCAGGCGGAATCTATTAGATTTCTCCAAACTGAAAATTCTACTTTGACTCAACAGATGACAGCACAATGTTACGCTAAATTTAAGTGTTCCCAGCTGATTATATCTGCCATTTTAGTTATTTATTATTGGTAAAACAGTTGCAGAAAATAACTTTATTTTAATATTATAAATATAAAATCAATTAGGAAAACTACATTGTAACTGCATAAGAACACAGTTGATTATAAAAAACACAACAGCACAGCATGAAATATTTTTATTTTGTGTTTTGGTAGATTCTATCAAATTGATGTTGGCAACCGTATAATTGTCAAGTCACCGGCGTAGTATCTCTACGTAGTCTGTGGTCACCGGGCCGTTCCACAACAAACAAATGTGGCGGTTGGCGACTGCAATTTGCTTCTTGCATTTTGTACAGCTTCCCGTATTGTTTGCGAGTATTTCTTCAGTAAATGCCATTAAAAGTATTGTTGAAACTGTTGAAAGTTGTTTCTTGTGCTGTGATGTGATTTGCATTGAGCCCGAAGTTCTCCGTAACTATTTCGCGACAGGACGCATAAAAGTAATTTGCGAAAGGACGCTTTTTTCGATCTGCCTAATTTACTGTGTGTGTGTGTGTGTGTGTGTGTGTGTGTGTGCTATTCGTCAGTGAATTTGCAAAAATGCCACGACTTTGCGCCTTTGGGTGCCAACCTTCCGGTAAGTTCTCGTAGTATCTTTGTTTATCAGCACTTACACCTTTTGAAACAAATTTTATTGCTATTATACCCAATATAGAACACTAACTTATTCCATACTTACCATTATTGCGACTGTTTGCTAAAGACCAATCATTTCCACTCGTTTTCATCTTGAAGTACCTAGCTACCTACCTTTTCTAATCTAGCCCATAACAAAATCGACTAGGTCCACATTATTACCTGTTTGAATCTACCTTTGTCACATAATATAATAGCACTTAAGTATATGTTTTTTTCGGATATTTTTTCAATCCAGTAATGTGATTATTAGGAGTAACAAATGAACACAAGGCAGACACACACTCGGGTTAATAATATGAATAAAATTTTAATAAAATAATTTTTGTTTCAGGTGTTGCTATGCACTGTTTTCCCAGCCATGAAAAATTTCCTGAACGTTTTAAGGCGAGTGACCCTTTGTGGAGGAAAACTAGAAGCTGCATCTGACTATGAGAATTACAAAAAGAAAAAAGTTTGTGATAAGCATTTTACAGACGAAGATCGCAACCGTAATAAACGACTAAATGCTTTAGCAGTTCCTTCACTTTGTTTGTCAGGTAAGAATTAATGATTGTCTTTAAACTCAACTTACAACTGTCAATAATACAAATTTATGTACCACATGAGCTAAAAAGTTAAAGATGAATTTTATGAAGTATTTACATAAGCAATGCTAGACTGGGCGGCATGGAAGTCTCTGGAGGAGGCCTATGTCGAGAGACAAATTATCTTATCTTTTATACTCAACTTAATTCAGTAAACAAGCTGAAATTAAAAAATTATATAACTCCAGACTGGCCAAGTTCAAGTGGACTCACACAATGAGGGTTCCGTACCACGGTACCGTAATATATTTGTTAAATGTATTTACAAAAAAAGTGCGAGTTGTACTCGCGCATCGAGGGTTCTCTACAAACATGTAGGTCAGTAAATAGTTTGTCCATCAGGGGAATCAAGTCTTGAAGAAAGCAAAATAATAATTTTTTTAGCCTTGTTTCTACACATTTATGGATTTTCCTGTTAACTTGTGCTATAAGACATTGCCTCTTGCCAAATTTCATGATTCTAGACCAAAGGGAAATACCCTATAGGGTGTGATTCCCTAGCGAGTGTCAAAATATGCGGCATAAATGGCCATATCATTTGATTGCTTTGGCTTAGAAGTTTTTTTCTGAGCTCCAAGGGATTGCAGGCCTAAGTATTGAAATTAATTTAGGATTGATGAAAAAAGGGTCTTGACAGACAGACAAAGAAGTTATCCTATAAGGGTTCCTTTTTTCTTTTCGAGGTACTGAACCCTAAGAAATGTGTTATTTTTGTTTTTTATTTTTATTTGTTAGGAAATCCGCCATTGTAACTCATATTCAGTAAAAAAAAACTGGACTACTTATTACGGTTCAAAAAGATACAAACCTATAAAGACTATAGGACGGACGGACGACGACGTAGGCTTAGTAATAGGGCACCGTTTGGACCCTTTGGGTATGGAATCCTAAAAAAGTCAATTATACATTATTAGAGTCCAAATCTATTGTTATAAAATATAGTATATATTATTATAGTTTAAAAATAAATGCAACATACCGGTTGATGACCGGTTGGTCTAGTGGCTAGTGACCTTAACTATGTCATCAAATTACTGTGGGTTCAAATCTAGCAAGGTGTAATCATTTGTGTGGTAAGCAAATATTACATCGGAGTCATGGATGTAATATTTGTATCTATGTATGTTTACACGTATGTTTACATGTATGTTTACGGATGGTCGGACTAGAAATGAAATTGACTTCATTCTTACTCCACAGAAAAACAATATCACCGATGTGACTGTTCTAGCAAACTTCAAGACTAGTAGCGACCACCGCTTAGTAAGAGCTACATTCAGATGTAACCTAGCGAAAGAGAGACACAACCTGGTAAAGTCGCAACACCAGAGATACGAAAGAGAAGATTAGTTCTTGCTCGGTAATGACTTCCGTCTCGAACTTGCAAACCGGTTTGAACTGCTTCAAGAGGAAGATCTGGATGTAGAGTCGTACAGTGACACAGTCACCAATATTGTTTTAGGAACAACTAAAAAACATTTAGGTGGGAAAAGGCGAAAAGAAAGAAAGCTGACATCACATACTCTGTCTCTATTGGATCAAAGAAGGGAGATGAAAAACAGTAATAAAGAAGAACAGAGAGAGCTGGAAAATATTAATAAAACCATAAGAAAGAACATTAAATCAGATCTAAGAAAATATAACACAAAAATTATAACTAAAACCATTAAGGAAAATAGAGGCCCAAAGGTTTTTAGAAGAAAGTTAAACACACACAAACCGGAAATTAATAAACTTGTTAATAACTTAGGTGAAATAGTGACGGATAGAGACCGGATTATTAGCACTGTTGAAGAGTTCTACTCGGATTTATATGAGTCAAAAGCAGTGGAACCAGAATCACCAGATGCTGCGGATCCGAGAGCGAACCCAGTTGAGCGTCTGGAGGATGAGACCCTACCACTGCTTACAGAGGACGAGATTGGGTTTGCTCTGAGCTGTATGAAACGCGGAAAAGCATCTGGTGAAGATGGAGTTTACATAGAGATGTTGCAAGAAGGGGGTCTCTCCGTACTGAAACCACTAGCTAAGTTTTTTAACAGAGTGCTATCTGAAGGTATTGCGCCTAAAGCGTGGAAAAATGCCACCGTCTCTATTCTGCATAAGAAAGGAGATAAAACAAAACTTCAAAACTACCGCCCTATTAGCCTCCTCTCCCAAATATATAAATTGTTCGCCAAAGTTTTGTGCAACAGAATGTCGCGCCCACTCGATGAATACCAACCTGTGGAACAAGCTGGCTTCCGGAGTGGATACTCAACTATGGACCACATACACGCTGTCAAGCAACTGGTGGAGAGATGCAGAGAATATAACCGGCCCTTGTGTTTCGCCTTTGTCGATTATGAAAAGGCTTTCGACAGTGTCGAACACTGGGCCGTGTTTCATTCTCTCCATCGTTGCGGCATTGACAAGCGTTATGTGAATATCCTCCGAGAGCTATACAACAGTGCCACAATGCAGGTGCGCATGCACAAACTATCCGACCTTATTCCAATTAGGAGAGGCGTGCGGCAAGGAGACACTCTCTCGCCGAAGCTATTTACCTCTGTCTTGGAAGACGTAATGAAGACTTTAAGCTGGAGCAAGAGAGGTGTCACTGTAAACGGCCGCCACATGTCGCACCTGCGGTTCGCTGACGACCTCATCCTGGTAGCTGAGACCGCTGCTGATCTCCAACTCATGCTTACTGAGTTGCACGAAGCGTCTGCGAGCGTCGGTTTGAGGATGAACATGTCCAAGACCAAGGTTATGACAAATCTTCCGTCACGAAGACCTAATGTAATCGTCAATAGCTGCCCCTTAGAGGTAGTCGACGAGTACATTTATCTTGGACATTGTTTGTCTTTTAAACGGGGCTCCCAGCTGAAGGAGATCGCTAGGCGAGTCCAGCTCGGATGGGGTGCCTTTGGAAAACTGGAAGATGTTTAACCAATGTGTCCTGCCCATACTCACATACGGTGCGGAAACGTGGCCGCTCACGAAGGAGCACATATATAAAATACGAGTGGCCCAACGAGCTATGGAGCGCGCCATGCTAGGCATCCGCTTGGTAGATCGCATACCAAACGTCGAAATTCGACGTCGTACTAAAGTTGAAGATGTAGGTATGCGAATTGCCAGGCTGAAGTGGAAATGGGCAGGACATTTGGCAAGAAGGGACGAAAATAGGTGGACCAAGGCAGTCACCAAATGGTATCCAAGAGAAGGGCTAAGACCTCGAGGCAGACCACCCGCCCGATGGTCAGATGACATTGTGAGGTACGCTGGGGTCCAATGGATTAGATTAGCACAGGACCGGAAAGACTGGCGAGAACGAGAGGAGGCCTATACTCAGCAGTGGGTGGATACGGGCTGATTAGATAGATAGATAGATGTTTACCCATTATCTAGTGTCTATAGTACAGGGTATTTATTTACTATTTATTTAATTGTTTTGCACAAAAAAATAGTGTTCAAGGAATGACTTAATGCTAAACAGCATTATCTACCTGTCATCCAGGTCGTAAAAGAAATAATAGTAGGGTGTGCGGCTCAAAGTAGGTACTAAACAAAAAATACAAAAGAAACAAAGTAAATAATAATAAGTAATTTTAAATAAAAATTTAAATAATTATACATAAACCAGTACACACATAAATACATAAATACTTTACTAAAAATAATATACATACCTACCATAATATGAATTAAATGAGTTAATGAAAAAAACACACATACTACCCTAGGTGGATGATTTAGGAGGATGATCAGGATAAAGATGTTTGACAATTTTTTTTTATTTTTTTTTTTACTTTTATGGTATTCTAGTTTGGGGCTACGTAATTGGTGTGAATTGTCCCGAATATATTTATTTATACCTAATCAATTGATTGTGATATGACCACCCATTGCACAATTAGTTTTTTAATTTGGTTTATATTTTTCCTTTATCATTATTTTTCAGGTGTTCCGGACAAAGAGAATTTAGTACCAGATACAGCCAGCTGCTTCAGTCAAGCTTCAAATTCTGTACTGCCAACCACAGGTACATATCATATATTTTTTAACCCTCAATGCTAAGAGAAGTGTTTTAAGTTTAATGTGCGTGTCTGTGTCTGTGTGTCTATGGCCAGCATATGGCCGTTTGGGAGCTATGATGCTCCCAAATGGATGAACCGATTTAGAAGTTTTTTTTTGTTTGAATTGTGACTTTATCGAGAGTGTTCTTAGCTATCAGGAGTTTTTGTATTTTTTATTTAGTACTAGCTTTCTCCCACGTCTTCGTCCGCGCGAGCTACAGTTTATTGCGAAAAAAAGAATCATGTTATTGTTGTATTAATAACCTTTTAGCAAAAGTAGGTATAGCACCAATGTTTTTGATGTTTTTTGACAGACTTTTTATTTCGTTTCCATGGCAACTGTTCCTAATAGCGAGTTGTCAACATTTTCTAGTTTTACCGTGGTAACTTGCCATTTTCCGGGATAAAAAGTATCTTATGTTTTATTCCAGGATATAAGCTACTTCCATTCCAAATTTCATCCAAATCCATCCAGACATTATTGCGTTAAAACTACCCAAACAAACAGACACCGTTTCACTTTTATGTATATGAGTGCTAATATCAAAATAATAATATTTAAAAAGACCAACTTTTATAAATAAGGAGTCCATTGTACCTAATGCAATGTTACCAAGGGCATGTTACCTTATGTTACTTCTGTAACATAACCACATAGCCGACACAGAACCCCTTATCGCAGTATTATGTTGGATTGGTCTTCTTCCATTTGAAAGTTTTGGTTAATATTTTGGGACCCTTTACTAAAGTCAACTCGCTTATAAATTCCATCAGCCATTGTATTCTGTCCTGCCCGGGTCACTCTCTCACTCGGGCCCCGCTGTTAATTTTATTTCATACTCCTATGTTCTTCGCTGCTACGAGTACTTTCCCTGGGGAACCAATGGTGACACACCATAGTACAATAACATTAATAAACGTGAATTTATAGTTTTATGTTTTTTCTCTGCTTTCAGGATTTCCGCTGGTAGAATTAAATGTTCAAAAGGCACTGATGCCAAAATTTGTAAGCAATTCAACTCTCAAATCAACAGATAGAGGTAAGTAACCTTACTCACCCCTAATCCCCCCCCACCACCCACCACCCCACCCCCCACCCCACCCCTTTTAAAACCTTTCCATGATTTTGTTATATCTCTGTTTTTTTGTGGCAGATGTTCTAACTGAACTTCTACAAGCTAACACAGCAATTTAATAGCTGACTTTTTATTGTCATTTGCATAATCTTGTATACCTACTTATGAAATTCTATTTTAATTTCAGGCAAATCTGTCACCGAAAATACTGTACCCGCAAATGTACTCAGCGAACACAATTACACCGCTGCTAGTAGAGATAGACGACTACCTAAAAAACGTATGTTTCATAATTCACTATACTGGGTGTGTTATTTCAATGCTAACCAATTTTATAATTTTTCATGATTGATATTAATCCAACACTTTTCTTTTTTATAGATCATGGGAAAACACCAGGGTTCACCTGTGCTCAAGTAAACAATATGCGCACTCAAATAAAGCGGTTGCGTAGTGAAGTTTGCCGTTTAAGGAAGAAGGGCAAGTTTCAATCAAGACTCGCCAATGCACAGAAGTTATCAGAAAATGGTGCATTTCAGCATGTTGTGCAAAGGATGTCGAACCCATCACAATTATTTATTAACATGCAAATGCAAACACTCAAACCACCAAAAGGCAGGCGCTTCTCTATTGAAGAAAAAGTTTTGTCATTAGCATTGTACAAGAAAAGTTCAAAGTGCTATGCACTTCTGCACAAATATTTTACACTGCCATCTATAACGGCAATGAAACGGTTATTGAGCAAAATAGCTTTATGCCCGGGTATTAACCCAATAATTTTTGAAAAAAATAAAACAACTGTTGCTGAAAAAGACACTACTGATAAAATATGCAGTTTGGCATTTGATGAAATGTCGTTAACGGCACCGATTAACTACAATGACCATAAAGACACGATTGAAGGATTTGCATCAAATAATGACAGCCAGTTTGCTGACCATGCTCTTGTCTTTATGGTAAAGGGAGTCAAACAAAATTTCAAACAACCAATAGCATACTACTTTACAAATTGTTTAAAGAAAGGAGAGTTACAAACATTAATAAAAACAGTCATCCGCCACGCTCAAGACTCTGGTTTAATTATATTAAACACAGTGTGTGACCAGAGCGCTGTAAATGTGAGTGCTATAAATAAACTTGTAGAAGACACAAAAGCAGCACATTTGCGGCAAGGAGTTGTTGTATGACTATTTTTCTGTTAATGGTCGCAAAATGATTCCTCTGTTTGACACTCCACATTTAATAAAAGGCATTAGAAATAATTTGCTTAGTAAAGATTTGCTTTACACAACAAAAAATGAAGAAAAAACTGTTAAGTGGGAGTATTTACAAAAAAGTTTATGCTGCAGACAAATCCTACGGGGAACTGAAATTACTCCATAAAATAACAGAGGAGCACGTCAACCCAGATAAAATAAACAAAATGCGAGTGAAGACTTCTACACAGATTTTTAGTCACAGCGTTGCAGTCGTCACAGAGCACCTGACCGCAAGGGGAGATCTTCCAGAGAAATGTCGGCAACTCATTGACATTACTATGTCCTTGAATAATTTATTTGACTCACTGAATTTGAGCAATTTGAATGTGCCAGATGGCCAAATTTTCAAAGGAGCTGTTAAAAAGAACTCTCCTCACCACGCGCTATGGACAGAGAGTAAAAAAAATATTAAAAAGTGTGAAATTTGTACAAAAAAAAATTACCGGTAACAAAATTCGATTAATTGAAAGAAGCGTACCATCAATTACAAATCTTATCAGAACCATTGAGGGTATGGAAGCAATTTGGCAAGTCTTGTCCAAAAAGTATGGCTTAGATGCAATGTTGACAAGAAATTTCAACCAAGACCCTGTTGTATTTTTTTTTGGAAATATCCAAGGCTATGGAGCTAGGAACAATGCCCCCAACACAATTGCTTTCGAGGGGGCATTTAAAGCTTTGCTACTAAACAATTATTGCTCTCCTCATTCAAGGAGAGCAAATTGTGAAGAAATGAATGTCTGCAAAATTTAGATTTCTTTTTAAGAGAAAATTGCGGTAACTCACCTCTCCCAGGAAAATCTGATATTCCCCAAGAAAATGTTCAATTTAGTGAAGACTTTTGTATCCAATTTCAACTCCAAGAAGACGCCGGGCAGAGAAATTACGTTTGTGGGTGGGTCTTAACAAAATGTTTAAAAACTGTTTGTAAATCTTGCCAACAATGCCGACAAACATTACTGAACAAAGATAGACAAAGCAATAATTAATTATATAAAAGCAAAAGAATATTGTAATAAAATTTGGCTGTGTTATCCACTAGGATAACACATCCAACTTTTATTAAAAATTAATTAAAAAAATAAAATTAATTTAATTTTTAATTAGAAGCTGAAAATTGCTTTCATGAAATTCAAAATATGACCAAATCATTTTTGAAAAAGAATGTATCGAAATACAAATGTAAAAAAAAACAATTATTTTGTATTGTGATTTGTTAATAGATTACCCATTTAAATGCCAGACGCACAAGGAACAATTGAAAACAACTTTTGTAAATCTTACAATCAATATTATATTGTACAGTTGGTGTAGAACCATCAATCGGATTTTGTCTGGTAAAATAATGTATGTAGGTGACGAAGAAGTTAAATTAAACGCTTCAGTATATTATAACAAGCGCAAACATAAAAATAAAAAATAGTGATCTTCATTGAGCTTTGCGTTTTATTATTTACCTAACTAGATACCTACCCTTTTGTTTCTATCAGTTATGTTATAATTTTCTAATATTGTGGCGGGTGCTTTATCAATATTAGAACATTACAGTTATCTGGTCGCAATATTAGCAGACTAGAATAAAACTGTAGTATGTTAATTGACTTATCTTGGATAATTCAATGAATACAATACAGTTTTTTAGTAGCTTAGCTGTATCGCTTAGTTAAGCTAGTAAAAAACTAGTGTATTTATTGATTTATCCGAAGCTATGGAGCTAGGAACAATGCCCCCAACACAAATGCTTTTGAGGGGGCATTTAAAGCTTTGCTACTCAACTGTAAACTGTTACAGTTAGTAGTGTTGTTGTGTTTTTAACTGTAGTATGTTTGTTTATAAGTCAATAAACATACTACAGTTTTGTTCTAGTCTGCTAAATTAATATTAAATATTGTACGTATACAGCTATATATAGTATTTATGTAGGTATAATGCAAATTGTCAGAGACAATTAACAGATGGCGCTTCAAAGTCTATTGGCATGAAAACGACGCAAGTTTCCACTGCTAAAACGAATGCTAAAAATATTCAATGACGAGAATGATATTACTTTTACTACAGATAAAAAAAGCTTCACAAAGAGTTTGTGATAATCTATGCTTTCTTAATCGTGTTTTTTTTTTAAATAATGAACAGTTCTTCTGGTACCTAAGTTAGCGAGCGTAACTTATTAATAATGAAATATTTTTTAAAACGTATTCGATTTATTTCAAAATTTACATACACTTACACTCTGTCTGGATGTGGATGTCTGACCTTCAACGATAACTAAAGTATTTGCACGTTTCACTTCGTTGAATCAGCAACGGAGAATGAATCATCAGTCGGCCAGCGGACGTTCGGCAATTTAATATAATATCTACCTATATTACGAATGCTTGGTATATGTTTACAAGCTAGTGTTGGAAAGGATTCGAGTTCTGAGTCCTTTTAGGTCAGTATTCAAGATTAGACTAAAATGTTTTGTCAAATTTACTATCGTAAATGCAGTGGCTTCGTAAAGCAATAACCTATTTTATAGTTTTAGGCGAATAGATGCCTGTTTCTATCCATGCTTTAGGTATTTCATAAAATTATAGATATCAGAGTTATACTAATAGATACATTGAAGATAATATTTAATATTACTTATCTATTCCCCTGCAAGGCAAAAGTTGGTGTTAAATAAATTAAACCTACTTATAATAATGCAGTCAATAACAAAAAGTCTCAACAATGAAGACACTTAATTAAATTAAATATGTTTGAGACTTAAAATAAGCAACTGAACCAGAATATAGCATATAAAATGGCAGACCAGTGTTGTCTGTCTGTATGTATTTTCGCGAATCATGTAAAAAATACTGAACTGATTAAAATGCGGGTTTAACTGTTGGATAGCTTAGGTTTCTACTTAAATTCAGGTGTACTTTGTATCTTAATCCGATAAGTAGAAGCCGAAAAATCAACAAAAACTGTTAAACGGCTAAGTGAATTTTGATGAAATGTACGGATTATTTAATTGTACTTTATAGGTACTTTTGGTGCTGGAATAACGATACGATAGATTACTTTTTACGCAGAAAAATGACCACATGGGCAAATCCACAGGCACAACTAGTGAAAAAATAATAATGTTAGCTTAGAATAACAACGCTTCCATATTAAATTATAGGGATATCGATTTACTAAATAAAATGATAATGTTAGCTTAGAATAACAACGCTTCCATATTAAATTATAGGGATATCGATTTACTAAATAAAATAATAATGTTAGCTTAGAATAACAACGCTTCCATATTAAATTATAGGGATATCGATTTACTAAATAAAATGCATTTTTTTACATATACAAATTTTATATTGACAAGGGAAATATTTTGGCTTCATATGAATTAATACATCATATGAATTAATAATAACTAATTCATTATTTATATATAAATAGCTTAATAGCTATGCCCGCGGCTTCGCATGCTTGGTCATTTTTATACGCTTTATATTAGCTTCACTTGTATGTTTGTATGTTTGTAACCGACTCCTTTGGACGCTATTTTGACCCACTTTAAACGGTCAGATTTCATTCAAATTTTGCACACCTGTCAAAGACCGACGACAATGCAATAATTCGAAAAAAAAGAGAGAAAATAAATAATAGTTTAAAAAAACTAAAAAAAACACGCTTTATATAGAAAACCAAACTAAAAAATAGAAAATAAATTTTAATAGTGTAAATATGAAAAAAATGTTTTATTTAAAAAAAAGTGTGCGGTGCTTCTCATATCTGTCAATGAAATATTTATAACTATTGACCCATGCGATTCTTATTTACACTATTAAAATTTATTTTCTATTTTTTAGTTTGGGTTTCTATACAAAGCGTGTTTTTTAGTTTTTTTAAACTATTATTTCTAGATTAAAAGTACTACTCATGTGCTATTCCAGGACCAGGATTTAACATTTGCTGTTGAATATGTTCCATATTCAGCTGCAGAAATGTTGGTATATTGGTGGTATAAACTACCAATATACCAACATTTGATCGAAATTCCTTTGACCGTTACATAGTTTTTATCGCTTGCTCGGAATCTCATCATCGGATTGAAATACCAAGTACCCTAAGCTATCCAACAGTGAAAACCGCATTGCAATCAGTCAAGTTGTTTTTACGTGATGCGCGAACAAATATACAGACAACAAAAAACAAACAGATAGACGCGATTTTTTAAAATGTTATGATCTGGTTCAGTAACTTATTTTAAGTACTTACCATAGACAATTTTTTTTGTTATCTTCTTTGTATATACATTTTCGTTCCTATTGCTTTATTATAAGTACTAGCTGTGACCGCAGCTTTGCCTGCGTGGTTATTTCAATTTAAAGTAACTAGGTGTTATTCCAGGTCCAAAAACAAAATTTCTTAAAAATTCGTTCAGCTGTCAAATAGTTTTTTTATCGATTGCTCGGCATCTAATCATCGAATTATGATACTACCCCACAGTGGTAACCTTTACAGTGGTAACCTTTACAGTGGTAACCTTTATAGTGGTAACCTTTACAGTGGTAACCTTTACAGTGGTAACCTTTATAGTGGTAACCTTTTACCTAACTGGTATTCAATGTCTAAACTACCGGAAAGGAAATGAAAGAGTTTATCTTCAGTCCAATTAGCACTATATATTCTGATTAATTACACAGTCACACGATACAAAAATATAAGACAAGGCGTGACATGCGGACACGTATTCGACACTAAGGTGGTAAGGCAACTGGCGCCGCGGAGGGCGCGATTTGCTTAGCTCGCATTACTATAAATAACTTGTGTCCCCACATCAACCCCCTTCTTTTTAAAATAATTTTGGTACAAAATTTGCCGTCAGAACATCAGTCGCATCGAGCAATATTCAATCATAGACATCTATCTACATACATACGAGTATAATGCTGGTTGCATATCAACCTGCCTTTGTTCGTCTGATAACAAAACAAAGTTATCGTATTACATTTCAATGAACTTGGTCACTACAATGGTCTGTCTTAACTTCTAACACAATATACTTTAAAACAGTAACATAACATTCAATTTAAAAAAAAAAACTATCAAATGTCAATAAAAAAATAATAATGTAACATTTTTAAATGGTTGGTATATTAACACTGGTTTGTTTATTTTATACATTCACACATTTGAAATTCTAAATAATACGATCAGATCACTTAAATCTAGCACTGATTACTGACGGTATTGGTGCGAAATCCCATCACTTTAGTTACAGCTTGAAAACACGACCGGTTGCGGGCTTCGCGACACAGTTGCTAACTCCCCGTTACTGGCGTTCACTTGTTTTAGTACCCTAATCTTATGCGCTCTTATGGCATCTTCTACGTAACCAAAATGCTATATAGAGAATTAAAACTGCCAAAACAGCAATTGTAACAGTTCCTATGAACTTTACTTGATTTTCAATTTGTTTTATTACCTAAAGTATTGGGTATAAGTACATAGTGCAACCTAAAGTGATGTGTTCGCTTTAACTTAATCTAGCACGAATCTAACTGGCGCCTTGCGCGGCCTGACCGTGTAGTGCGCTGCGGAATCGGCGCTTTATCTACACTAGTTTTCTCTAACGGGTTTACCTTTACAAACTTATCACTATCGATTATATTTTTGCTACAACTTTGACCCGGGTCTGTACCGGTTGACTCAAAGTTGAGCACATATGCAGGTTTCAAACGGTCGATCGATACAAGAGACTGACGGTTCGGAAATTGTAAAATAAAACCTTTATCCAACCGTTTTACCACCTTGAAGGGTCCATCATAAGGTGGTTGTAAAGATTTCCTTACAAAGTCATTTCGAACAAATACTTTACTACATACCTTCAAATCAGGGTGTACGAAAATGGCCCTCGAGTCTCTGTGAGCGAAAGTTCTCGGTTTTAAGCTACTTATTACCTGCTGTAACTGCTGCACATATTGATCTCCGTCTGTTATCCTAGTATTACTTACCTCAAAAAACTCTCCTGGTAACCTTAAGGTTCTACCAAAAGTCAGTTCGGCAGCACTTACTCCTGTGTCACTTCTAGGAGCGGTACGTAATCCTAGCATTACTGTGTGCATCTCATCTATCCATGACTTACTGTTCCCTAGCCTAGCCATTAATGCTGCTTTGAAACCAAGGTGGCATCGTTCTATGACGCCGTTACTCTGTGTATGATATGACGTCGTTCTGATTTTATTTATGCCTAAAAATTGCATTAAGTGTCTAAATAAATTACTTTCAAAATTACTTCTCTGATCACTGGAAAGGGTGACTGGACTCCCGTACCTTGTAATCCACCCTTCATATAGTAATTTAGCTACAGTTTTAGAACATATTTCTTTAAGTGGAAAAATTTCCGGCCAACCAGTTTGTCTATCTATCATTGTAAGGCAATATTTATAACCATCTTCAGATGTAATAAGAGGTCCTATGATATCAATATGCAGATGGCTCATTCTATCTACTTTTGCGAACTGTCCCAACGCGGACATAGGATGTCTGTGTACTTTTGAACGTTGACACTCTATACACGTTTTCGCCCAAAGTCCAACGTCCTTGTTCATTCCCGGCCAAAAATATTTACTCGTTACCAACTTCCTAGTTGTTCTTATGCCTGGGTGGCTTAAGTTGTGAATAGAGTCGAAAACCAATCGCCTGAATTTATGCTGTAAATAAGGTCTCGCTCGGTCACCTGAATTTTCGCAAAATATAGGTTCATTGCACAATGGCATTGTTATTTTAATTAGCCTGAAACTATTTTTTTCCGCTGACCATAACTGTTTCAGTTCACTGTCGCCTGCCTGACTGTATGCGACATCTGCAAAATCTACTACAGTCGGGCATGAAATTGTATTAACGTACACATGACTCAGGGCATCCGCGACGGAATTCGATGGTCCGTCCAAATATCGGATGTCCGTAGTGAACTCACTTATATAAAGTAACTGCCTAGTACGACGCGGTGTTTCCTTACTGCTTCCCAATTTTTTAAACGCAAATGTCAAAGGCTTATGGTCCGTATAAATAATTAACTCTCTTCCTTCAAACATACTCCTGAAATACTGCACTGACAAATATACTGCAAGTAATTCCCTGTCGTAGGTACTGTACTTTTGTTGTGTGTCAGTCAAACGTTTAGAATAATAACCTAATGGAATCCACTCGTTACCTACTTGTTGTTGGTTGTTGCAAACTTGCGCCTACGTGACTATTCGACGCGTCAGCCATTATCGCAAGTGGCTTACCTGGTAACGGATATGCTAAAATTGCAGCGTTTCGTAAGCTCGACTTACATTTCTCGAACGCTTGAACAGCACTATCTGTCCAAACAATTATAGTCTTATCTCTCCTCTTTGCTCCGTGCCCAGTAATTATTCAACTCGGCCTGATATTGAGCTGCGTTAGGTAAATGACTTCTGTAAAAGTTACCAAGTTACAGTGGTAACCTTTACAGTGGTAACCTTTACAGTGGTAACCTTTACAGTGGTAACCTTTACAGTGGTAACCTTTACAGTGGTAACCTTTACAGTGGTAACCTTTACAGTGGTAACCTTTACAGTGGTAACCTTTACAGTGGTAACCTTTACAGTGGTAACCTTTACAGTGGTAACCTTTACAGTGGTAACCTTTACAGTGGTAACCTTTACAGTGGTAACCTTTACAGTGGTAACCTTTACAGTGGTAACCTTTACAGTGGTAACCTTTACAGTGGTAACCTTTACAGTGGTAACCTTTACAGTGGTAACCTTTACAGTGGTAACCTTTACAGTGGTAACCTTTACAGTGGTAACCTTTACAGTGGTAACCTTTACAGTGGTAACCTTTACAGTGGTAACCTTTACAGTGGTAACCTTTACAGTGGTAACCTTTACAGTGGTAACCTTTACAGTGGTAACCTTTACAGTGGTAACCTTTACAGTGGTAACCTTTACAGTGGTAACCTTTACAGTGGTAACCTTTACAGTGGTAACCTTTACAGTGGTAACCTTTACAGTGGTAACCTTTACAGTGGTAACCTTTACAGTGGTAACCTTTACAGTGGTAACCTTTACAGTGGTAACCTTTACAGTGGTAACCTTTACAGTGGTAACCTTAACAGGGGTAACATGTTTGTGCCGTTGGCGATTGATACTTTGGGTCCGTGGGGGCAGCGGTCACGACATTTACCGGGACTTAGCAAAACGATTGGTGGAGGCGACATGTGATGGAATGCTGGCTCCTATTTAGGCCAAAAAAATAGTATATTATTGTATTGATATTGCATATATTGCAATTCAGCGTGGCATTGCAGCCAGCATTCTGAGCCTTTTTTCTTTCACCAAAAGATTATAGTTTTGTGTATAAGTTATTTTTGAATATCTTTTATTATGTTTTATTTTTTATACGCTTATTCTTGTAAATAAATATGTAATATTTATCATTTGGCGTTTCAGCTACTTCGGCAGAGTAGGTATGCTAGGTATGCTAACCTTGTTAGTAGATACTATTATTTGGGCCTTTGGTGATGAGTTGAAACAGGACCGCGGGGACCGGGAGCGCGTCGTAATTTCAAAGACGCATCTGAGCGCCTGGTCGGTGCGATGCGTGACCAAAAATGCTGGTATTTGGTGGTTATTTGACTAGAGCTGTAGTGCTATTTCGATGCTTTATTCTCTAATTTCCGGTTGGTCTAGTGGCTAGAGACCCTAGGTACGAAATCGAACGGTCGCGGGTTCGAATCCTGCAAGGTGCAATCATTTGTGTGATGAGCAGAAATGTTTGTTTCCGAGTCATGGATGTAATATTCTTATATATGTATGTTTATCCGTTATCCAGTGCCCATAGTACAGGGTATCCTTGTTTGGGGCTAGATAATTGGTGTGGAATTGTCCCGAATATATTTATTTATTTATATATTTAATCTTAGTTTGAGTTGTTCCCATCTCGGCCTATCATAAAATCGGATTTCGAGTCCGAGTCGACTACATCAAAAATAATAATGATTACGAGTATTCCTCAATGTTTGTTTTGTGTAAGTGCCTGACTAAATTGAAAAGCAAAGAACTTGTGCGATTGATGCGTAGCTAATCTTGAAAAATCCCAGGAGAAGATGAAGTTTACTTTAGAGAACTTTAAAAAGCGGTAGGAAGACCATGTACTTCGAGAGCTCCCGAAGTAGTTTTCTCTCTGGACGACAGGATAACTCCAAAGGCGTGGAACAGAAGCATGCTCTAAAAAGATAAACTCTCCTTTAAAACTACAGGCCACGTCTCTGAGGTCTGAGGTAATTTTTTATTTTCGAGGGGGTTTCGGGACCATAGAACACATCCACAGACTACGGCAGGTAGGTTACAAAAATAACTGAAGTTCAAGCTCTGTGTCTTGCTTTTACGGACTATGAGAAAGCCCTTTATTTTGCCGACACCTGGGCTGTTTTCGAGTCCCTGCAGCGACGCCAAGTGGACTGGATATACGTCGAGGTGATGAGAAGCTTGTATGACGCCACGACTATATAATGTGAGTTCATGTCCAGAACCGGTAGACTAACCATATCCATCTATGAAGTGTAGTGAGACAGGGGGATGTTGTACCTATCCCCGAAACTATTCACTAACGCAAATATGTTTAAGACTCTGGACTGGAAAGGTATAAATAAATTGCGAGTATATCTCACACAAGTGATCCACCGGAAATATACATACGCGTTCTTCCAATACTTTTGCCATCCAAAAGTTGACTGGAAGAGATCACTCTTAGCGTTAAGACCGCCCGTTGTAGTTGTCTTAAGAAATGTATTATGTGTTGTAATATATTTTTAGGTGCAATAAACTGATACATCTGTCGGAGGAGAGGAATGTCGAGCGTAAACGATGGTTGCAAGCTTGTCTATATGTTCTGCAGTGCGATTCCGTATCTTGGTTACAATCAGATTGTCAGTTTCTTCATAGCAATTTCGACTCTATCGCAACACATTAGTGATAGTGATAATGAAAATCTGATTGAAGCCAAGATACGGAACCGCACTGCGGGTATAATCAGTTTGCGGTGCGAAGAGAGCAGCAATTGAAACTTCAGAGAATGATCGAACAGAGCGGCCGTGTCGCACACGCACACGTCGAGAATACCAAGTTATCTCGACTTCGAATGTTCTATCTACCTACCAGCAAATTATTGTGATTTGGAATTAGTAGACTGTTCTTATCATTCGCACGTGTGATTTAAGACAGTGTTTTCATAACCGCCGTCAGTGCCTACGATTTATCGAACCTACACACAAAGCACGCACAACTATGGACACCAATATCGATAATCCTGACGCTGCTTCATGACCTCCGATCCTGACCGGCCCCCGTTATTACTATCTTTCTGTATTACAAATTAATAAGAGTAGATAGATAGATAGATAGATAACTCTTTATTGTACACCACATAGAACAAAAAATAAAATAATAACTAAAACATTTATACAAAATAAATGGGCAGCAGACGAATGGAGTATAGCAGACGGAGGAGTAGACGGCGGTATAATAAAATAAACCTCTGTTATGTGGATACTGTTCTAATGACTTGGTTCTAATGACTTGGTTAATAGCAAAAAATCACGCCTGCCCAGCCAAAAAAGAACTTATGCCAATAAATTATATACTGTTGGAATACGCCGTTATCACGGCCTTCAATTTGATACCCACGTTGTAAAATACGAAGTAATTTTTTTTCGCATTTGAATGTGGCAATAAAGAATTAAAAAAAAAAACTATGTTACTTGGGGGAATGTAAATATTCGAATGATACCCCATACGTCTAAAATTGTGCAGGCATTTAAAAGTTACGGTGGAATAAAGAAACTCACATACAAACAAACATACATTAATCCTACATACATCACTTCTTTTTTTGGGCGGTCGTGTAAAAATAAAATTCGTACTATAAACTATAGATACTTACTGTTTAACAAGCACAAATAAAAAAAATACATAACCCCTGAGTAGGATAATATTGGGAATTCTACTCCAGGCCTTACGTTCGCTTCGCTCACTGCAGGACGTTCGCTTACGCTCACTCCTGAGAGTAGAATTCCCAAAATTACCGCTGTGCGTTCAATCGACCTATGATAATATTTTGGATATAAAATATCTCGTTGAACTTGAATTTAGTCAAATAACTCTAACATGTTGTTCGTTAAACAACCTTGTACTTTGAATTTAAACCAAATCTGTACATCAATTACTACTGGAAAGACTCACAAACATAGTAAGCTTCTTCCTAATTCTTAAACGTGTACATATTCTCAAAAACTTTATTTCAACCGATTTATATATTCTTAGACAATGTTCTCAAATTAGTACCTGCGATTAATTACTATAAATTTAAAGAAAATGATGAAGTGTTGAGTCCAATAGACGCAAAGACAGACTCAGTGATAATATTTGATGACGTGGCTTGTGAAAAACAGAATAATATACGTGATTATTTTGCTACAGGGCGACACAAACAAATTGATTGTTTTTACTTAAATCAAACATATAGTAAAATACCGAAACAACTTATTAGAGACAACGCAAATGTTATTGTTCTTTTTAAGCAAGATGAAATTAACCTTAGACATGCTTATGATGAACATGTTAATACAGATATGTCATGGAATCAGTTTCGTGAGATGTGTAAAGAAATTTGGAGTGTCCCATATAATTATTTAGTAATTAATAAAGATTGTGAAAAAAACAAAGGAGGTTACAGAAAAAACTTTGACACTTATGTTATTATAGATTAGCTGGTAGTGTATATATAAATGCGTTATATATTAATATAAACTTCATTCAACAGTCCGACATTGGAAGATATAGGTCTTATTACAGTCATTATGGAAAATTTAGAAAAGACGTTAAAACAACAAATTGTGAAATCTGCAGATATTGTTAAAAGAAAGGTAAAGTTAATGCGAAGTTTAAAATCAGATGCTGAGATGGCAATCGAATCTGCATTAAAACCAATAACAGATCCTCTTAATAAAATGGTTACAAAAAGAATTTCATTAAATGATGATCAAGAATTAAAAAAAGTTAAATACAATGATGTAGATGATGAATTAAATAATGATTTTATATTCACTGCCAAAGATAGTATGTCTGATGCAAGTGTTATTGATAAATTAACTGAAGATGAATCTGAGGGTGAAGATGAAAGTAAAACTGTTGATAAGAGTAGTTCATCCTTTCAATCTTTCGAACCGGATGATATTTCATGGAATTTATCAGAGGATGTATTTCAAGACGTTCCTTTTGGTGTTAGATTAGAAAAAGGAAAATTAAAAATGGGATCATTACATGTGTCTATAAATGAAAATGAAATTAGTATAGGAGGACGATTGTATGTTAAGACATCTGGGCTTAATGAGTTACTGTTTAAAAAAAAACCTAATTTATCTATAATAACTGAAGATGATAAGCGCAACTATAAACAAATGTTGTTAGATACAAATGTACATCGTCGTGATCATGATCCAAAAAAACCAACCAAAACGAATAAAGGCGTAAAATACTTAAATATTATAAAACCACTTTTTAAACTGGGTAAAAAAATTACAACAAGTACTGAAAGTCATGTACAAGGATCAGGATTGCCAGTCTTAAAAAAGGTAAAATCGAACGTGGACTATATTTACTGGGATGACCCCAATGAATTGGTTGAGAGATTAAAGCTATTGATCGCATCTCGTGATGCTGGAAATACTAGTTTAGATAATGAAATTATATCAATAATTGAAGAACTTCACGAATACGGTATAATTAGTTAGATATAAACTATATTGTATCGATAGAATACTCAGTTTAATGTTGAAAGTCCATCAATCAATACCTTTGCTGCTATGAATATAGATAAGTTTGGCCATCACGTTCATAAACGCTTACGTTTACTGGATGAGTTTAATAAATCTCAAACAGAATTTAATGAGCAGCTCATTAAAAAAAGTTGCTACACCAAGCAAGAAATAGATAAAAAATTGAAAGAAATACAGAGTCAAATTGAAGCGTATATAAGTCAACACCAAAGTGAAATTAAACATCCAATAAATCACATTAATTAACCCCTCACTAAAAAATGACAAAAGTAGAAATTGTTAATGAAATTCATAAGCAAGCACGTAGAAATTTTACTCGTCGCTGTGTTGTAATAAAAGATATCGATGAATTGTGGCAAGCTGATTTAATTGATATAAAAAACTTAAGCCAGTTTAATTCAGGTTATAAGTATATTCTAGTTATAATTGACGCTTTTTCTAAATTTGGATGGACAGTTCCCGTTAAAAGTAAATCTATGTGTGAAATAGCAAATGCTTTCGAAAATGTTATAAAAAGACGAACACCTAAGAATTTGCAAACAGATTTAGGAACAGAATTTTATAACATTGCTTTAAAAAAAATATTGAGTGAATATAATATTAATCATTACTCTACTTTTTCTACTAAAAAGCATCTATAGTAGAACGGTTCATTAGAACAATAAAGAACAAACTTTATAAGTATTTTGATTTAGTTGGAAATTATGTATGGAATGGAAAGCCCTTACAAAAAATTATTAGTAAATATAATAACACTTTGCATCGTACAATTAAATTAAAACCAAAAGACGTTAATCCATCGAACAAAAGTATTGTATTAAATAATATCATAAAATCACAAAAACGTGTTTTAAGATAAGAAGGGCATTTTCTAGTGGGAGACCAAGTTCGCATCAGTAAGTATAAGGAATGTTTTCAAAAGGGTTATACACCGAATTGGTCAACTGAGCTGTTTACAGTAGTAAAAGTAAATAACACAATCCCTGTAACGTATAATTTAGAAGATCAATACAAACAAATGATATTAGGTTCGTTTTATAAACAAGAACTTCAAAAAACTAAACATCCTGATATATATTTGGTTGAAAAAGTGTTGAAAAGAAAAGGTAACAAGTTGTTTATTAAATGGTTAGGTTTTAGTGAAAATGAAAATTCATGGATTAATAAAAATGAAATGTTATAATCTATAAAAAGTTATGGCACATAAAATATAATCATTTACATATAACCGATGGAAGGAGGTGGACTCATTAATAAAGTAATAAATAATTTACCGTTTGAGCTACATTTACCTGGTTATAATTATTGTGGACCTGGTACAAGATTACGAGAACGCTTATTACGTGGTGACCAAGGAGTTAATAAATTGGACGAAGCTTGTAAACAACACGACATTGCTTACTCGAATAATTCTAGTTTAGAAGATCGTCATAAAGCAGACGCTGAACTCTCTAACATGGCTAAAAGACGACTTAGATCAAAAGACGCTAGTACTAGAGAAAAACTTGCCTCCTTGAGTAGTGAGAAAAGCTATGAAAACAAAATTAAAATTGGGTGCCGGTGTTAAAAAATTTAATACTATAATTTCTCGTATACGTGCAAAATTGAAAAAATTAAAGCCTAAAAGTAATAAATCTGCTATTAAAATTGATTACGCTATAGCAAAAAAAATATTCATCAAAAATAAAGTTCGCATGCCGCGTGTAATACCTATACCTAAAACTGGAGGAATATTACCTTTGATACCAATATTTGCTGGGCTATCAGCATTGGGTGCTTTGGCGGGTGGTGCTGTGGGTGTTACGAAAGCTATCAATGATTATAAATCAGCAAAACAAAATCTTCATGAATCTGAACGCCATAACCAAGCAATGGAAGCTATAGCACTAGGAAAAGGATGTTATTTAAAACCATACAAAAAGGGTAGTGGTTTGTTTTTGAGATCTCCAAAAAACTAAATAAGAGGTTACCCAACCGTGCTCTAACCGATTTAGATATTATAGAGCATGCTAGTAATATACCTTATTTTAGAGGTGTTTATATGCGAGATAAATTACCAAAAAAAAAACAAACGTATTGAATGTGGTATTATTAATTTGGATGATCACCAAAATCCTGGAACACATTGGGTAGCCTACGTGAAAAATAATGATTATTGCGAATATTTTGATAGTTTCGGTGATTTAACACCACCATTAGAGTTAATCAAGTACCTAAATAATCATGAAGTATTTTATAATTATGTAAAGTATCAAAGGTATGATGCAATAAATTGTGGTCATTTATGTATTAAATATTTAAAAAACTATTGGAAATCTCATTTAAGATAATGAAATGTTGATTTACTATCAGTATCACTATGTCTCTTACGCTGTCTATATCAACCTCCACTCCATTATCAACAACGAACTATTCACCAGCTTTAGAACTCAATGGAGAATATGAATGTGGTCTGCTGTACTTTTCAACATTTAATTCTATACCTAATATAGATAGTACCAATAACAAGTTATATTTTGGTAAAAATGAAGTCATACAAATCCCAGAAGGATCCTATGAACTTAGTGACTTAAGTGATTATTTAGAACAACATATGAATGGGTGTTCTTTAAAGTTAATATGTAATAATAATACGTTAAAAACTTCCATCACTTGTACTAAAGATATACATTTTAAAAAGAGCCCGATGCTTGCAAAAGTATTTGGTTTCAATAAAGAGACACTAAAAGCGAATATATTAAACGAATCTTCTCATCCTGTCAACATTCTTTCGACTACCGTGCTAAGGATAGAATGTGATATCATTAGCGGCTCATACACTAACGGTACACCCAGTCATATAATTCACGAATTTCCTCCAAACGTGCCGCCTGGTTATAGGATTATTGAAATACCAAAGAATATCATTTATTTTCCTATCAATCAGATCAACATCAGCTCAATAACTATTAGAATATTGGATGCAAATAATAATTTAGTAAATTTACGAGGTGAAGATATCCAATTGTATTTACATATAAGGAGAAAATGATTGACTATCATAAAAACTCACCACAAACATCGAATTGTCGCATTTCTAACCACACCATCAACAAAAGAAGACCTAAAGTAAAACTAACGAAAGAAAACAAGAAGTTTCTTAAATTAATTGGACTATTAAAATGAGTATCCTTAATATAGCAGATTCTCCTCGTGTTGATAATACCATTGAAAGTATAGAATATCATACGTATAAACCATATGTCAATAGCTTTCGTGAAAATGATGAAATACGAATACCTATTAATCAACAAGATCTATACGTTTTACCTTCAGCAAGTACTCTGTACATAGAAGGTGTTCTGAATGTTATTAAGCGTGACACAAAAACAGCAGTAACCAAAGTGCACTTCACCAACAACTCTGCACTATTTTTCTTTCAAGATATCCGGTATGAGCTAAATGGTGTAGAAATAGATAAAATAAAAAATGCGGGCATTACAACCACAATGAAATCTCTAATTTCAATGAATGACAACGAATCAAAGATGTCAAAGTCGTGGGGGTGGGATATCAATAGAACAACAAATAATTGGGCAGGTAGTTTTTCACTATCCATACCTCTTAATAAAATACTTGGTTTCGCTGAAGACTATAACAAGATTATTATGAACTGCAAACATGAATTAATATTACTTAGAAGTAGCACAAATCTCAATGCAGTAAAATTAGATGCTGGTGAATATGTTGAAAGTGTTGATATTAAAAATATTAGTTGGCGCGTTCCTCATATAAAAGTGTCTGATCGCGAACGAATTAATTTGCTTAAATATCTAGAAAAAGATCGACCCATTAATATGATATTTAGAAATTGGGATCTTTATGAATATCCAGCCCTACCAAAAACTAGAAAACATACTTGGGCTATCAAAACATCTTCTCAAGTAGAAAAACCGCGATATGTAATCGTAGGCTTACAAACAAATCGTATGCGTCATGCTGATAAAGACACGTCTCAGTTTGACCACTGTAACATACAAAATCTGCGAGTGTTCCTGAACTTTTGCTACTTCCCTTATGAAAACCTAAATATTAAATTCGCTGATGATAACTACTCTTTAATATACGAGCGCTATACTAGATTTCAACAGTCGTATTACGGACGTCGTCCAGAGCCTTTATTTAGTTATGTTGATTTTAAATCCAAGGCACCACTTTTTGTGATTGATTGTTCACGACAGAACGAAATTCTTAAGACAGGACCAATAGACGTACGCATCGACCTTGAAGCTGTCACAGAGTTTCCACAAGACACGTCAGCTTTCTGTTTGATTCTAAACGACTGCATTGTTGAATACAAACCTTTGAGTAGTATAGTTAAGAAGATATCATGAATCCAGGGCACATGATAGTAGATTTACAAGGATTTAAGGATTCTTATAATTTTTTTATTATAAAGGAGTTTGCACTAGCTACTAATGATTATACTCAAGTGTTCTTAATAAAACCACCATACCCATACTACAATTTGAGTGATACAGAAAAGAAAACCGTTTCTTGGATAGAAAGACGACGTGGTATATTTTGGAGTGAAGGTTATATTGACTATCGTGAATTTAAAAGAATTGTTATCCCAATTTTAACAAATAAAAACATTTTAGTCAAAGGAATGGAAAAAATCAAATGGTTAAAAAGTATTTGTAATAAGTGTAGTGTAATAGACGTTGGTGAACAGGGTTGTCCTAATTTATTGCAATTAAATAAACTTTATTGTAATGACAGAAGTGCTCTAAATTGTTTTTATCATAAAAAGCACTGTGCATTAAGAAATGTTATTTTAGTAAAGAAATGGTTCATTGAGAATAACATGCAAGTATTTAATATGTTTGACAATCGCAATTATGGGTATGTAGAGGATGGTATTGATGAGATTAGTCCACGCAATTCTCATTGTGAAAGAGAATACAAAAGACCAGAAAGCTATGATTGGATTGAAAATTGTTGTGCTTTATAAAAACCTGTGTATGTATCAATTAAGAATTTTAATATTGTATACATTTCTAATTTTAAGTTTTTTTATGTCTTAGGATATTTTATTGATTTTTATTAAATTTTTAATTGCAAATAAATGGTTTTTTACTAAAATAAAACAACATAATAATTAAGTTTCCATAATTTATTTAAAAGTAAAACGCACTGTTATAAATATTTTTTACAGTACCATAATACCTATTAGGATCTCACACTTAGTTAATAATCACTTACATTTTCAGACAATTTTTTTGTTATTTTACTAATCACATTTTCAGTCATAGTTAAAACTTCATCTATACATTCCGACACTGTATATTGCACACGAGTAGTTTCACAATTTGCATTAAGTTGTTCATTATATTCGTAAACTTGTATTTTAATTACACGATGTCCTCTTCTTGGGCTCTTGTTGACAACATATTACACAGCACCTTTGATTTTGCGCTTTCTGCGTTTTTCTTCTTGCTTTTGTTCTTTGACAGCATTAGCTGCAGCAATTCGCTGCTCGTTTCTTATCTTTATTTCGAGGTCATCCCAACCAGTAAGTGGGTCTTGTGCGTGAGGAAACCACATTGGATCAGTTTCTGATCCCATGTTCTGTAGAGGAAGAAATAAAGAAATAAGAACATAAAATATATAAAATAATAATAATAATATTTAAAATACTACTTGATCAGATATAAAATACTTACAGATAATATGCAGTTAAAACTAAATAGTTTAAGTTGTGACAAGCGTCGCCTGCCAGTCGCAGAGATTGAATGATTTTTCAGTATAGGAATGTAAATAAAATAAACTATTGAAGTATGTTTCAAGATTTCTTAGGAAGCAGACAGTTCTTATTTCGTAAATTCAACGAAATTTCAAACTTGTAAGGACTGGTTGGTAGAAGATATACCTAATTGATAATGAAGTATAATGTTTCAAGGTTTCTTATGAAGCAGACAGTTCTTATTTCGTAAATTCATTGAAATTTAAAACTTGTAAGGACTGATTGGTACCTGAACCTTTTTACTAATTGAAAATTTAATTAAAAGATACTGATATGCATGTTAGATATATATTGTATATTGACATATACATTATTACTATATTGGAAAGTTATTTACCTAAATTAAACTTTTATTTGGTATTATAAATAAAAAACAATAATCATAATTATAAAGTATTTTATTTTAAAGGCTTCGTTCATCTTATAATCCTCAAGATATATTTATTTTACATTTCTTTTATTATTCATAATTTAGATACATTCACATTCTTAAAATAATATTAAACATAACTTATCCAGTTTATTTTAAAGGTATTCATCTTATAATCTACGAGATATATTAATTTTATTTTTCTTTTAGTATTCATAATGTAGATACATTCACATTCTTAAAATTATATTAAACATAACTTATCCAGTTTTAAAACCTAGTATTGATACATGCCCCCAAGCTTTTGTAGCTACTTTATTTTTAGCAATCAAACGTTTATCATCATCGCTAGATAAAGCAATTTTATTAGTACTTCTTGTATATATTTCATGTTTTATTGACTTAAATAAAACATTGACTTTTCGTACAACGTTACCAGTGTATAAGGTATTCTCATAGTCAGACATTTTGAAATCACGAACAACACAACTCTTTACTCCTTTAGCTTTTTTTAAAGTTTTCTGCATAGTTTTAACACAATACAGTTTTGCTCGCAGGCCTACAAATTCTGTTATTAAATTACCATTCATTTCGTCTTTAAAAAGACCAGGTACTTTTTTATTTTTTAGTGGTAAGTTAAACATATTTTCACTATCAAAATTACTCGTGTCAAAGTAATCTAAAAATATTTCTTTAATGTCTTTATAAAAGTCTTTGGTTTCTATATGATATATAAAACTATCAGTATCAGTATAACACAACTGTAAGCGGTTATCGTAATGAGGTTGCATAACTGAGTAGTGAAAGTCATACATGTGACTTTTAGATAATTCCAAAACTGTAAACCCTATGTAAATAGGTTTATCTAAAACCACACAATCAGGTTTCAACTGAATAGCAACTAAATTTTCAGTAAAAACTGATAAACTGTGAAAATTAGGATTAGCAATTAGCTTGCAAGCACTCAGTTTCTTTTTTGTTACATTTTGTTCATCATCCCACTCTTTGACTAACTTCACATTTACTCTTTTTTCGTTGTTTTCTAACGTTTTACCGAAAATACTGTTGAGTAATTTAAAAAAATCTTGCTCAAAACTAGATGTTGCTTTTTGACGCAAAGTCGTGTTAAGATCGATATATTTTTTGAGAAAAGGTCTTTGTCTGAAAGCAATAACACGGTGTATTTTTTTTAAAACCAAACCATGTTTCATACAAGTTTTTAAATGAACGTAATGTATAACGTAAAAGTATTTATCATGTAAGTTGGGTACGAGTTTTGTATGCTTTCCTCCAGGAGGAACGCATTTTTCAAGACAAAATGGTAAATCATTATGTTTATGATGCAATCCTTCAGGGTAGCATAAGTCGACTTCAAGTATAAATCCATAATCAGCATCATCAGGGATGTTTGTTATATTAAGACTGTCTATTTCAGTTGACTTTAAGAATTTGAAATCAGACATGGGTAGTGATTGGCACATACTAAATCCATATAAATTATTACAATCAATATATGCAATATACGAATCTGATTGCGATGGATCATAATCTTCTAAATACTTGTTGTTACTTTTAGCGTGCCTATGTGAACACATGCAAATGCCTCCTCTAATTCCACTTTGAATCATCCTAAGGATTTCTAAATTATTTATTAACTCTAACTCTACACCTGTTTTCAAAAGCATTGCATCAAAAGAGAGACTCGGTGCGGTAACGTAAAATGCAGGATCCAACTTATAGTGAAATTTGCATGTTTTTCTAAATTTCTCAAATATATCAGTCAATAATAACACGTCGGTTTTTAACTAAATATCTGTGAAATGCCCTAAATTTTGTATGTTAAATGATGACCACACTAACTGAGCATGCTTATAATCCTTTTTAGATACATTTTCATTATTAAGCGCACTATAAAATTGTTCCCTAGCTGGAAGGGTTGGTTCTTTGAAACGTTCCCATTTATCCATATACTCGTATGGATAAACTCCTTTCCTCGTAACCAACTTGAACTCATTTTCGTTTGGAATATGATTGTGCATGTGCGTAAATTCATCACTACTCATAGTGCATGCTAGTTTATGCAAGCTAGTTCCCAAAAATTTGAAAGAATCCACAAAACGAAGTTGAACGAATTCATCGTATCCAACTGGAACGAATTTTGTAAAACAAATATAGTTTTCTTTTGTTTTCGGTACAATTTTAATGGGCCCTGGTGCTTCTCCTAATTGTTTTATAAACAAATGACTGTCATATCCAGATAAATTATGAAAGAAAATTGGTATGAACTTTGGTAGTTTATATTGCAAATTGCACTGCATATGTGCCGCGGAACGATACAACCCGGTAATTCCACAGTGGTCCCGGACTCTGTTACCATAAAGGAAATGTCCACATATATGACAGTTAGTTGCATTTCTAAAGTCTCTTTCGTTTTCTTCTGTTAATATGATCGGCTTCTTTTTATTTAGTACTTTATGTATCTGTAATGAATCGTGATAAATTGATTCTATAAATTTACTAACACAATCAGGACCTCGATACGAAACATATCGATTATAAGTTTCATCAACAGAACAAACTATATGATAACCAAACGCCGCGGGTACGTGTTTTTGTAACGTAGTTGTTGAATTAGATACTTTCGTTTCATCTTCATGTTTTACTAACAATGACTCGAAATCAACATATATAACAAAAGGCATATCTTGTTTGCGTTCATATTTCTTAAATTTTATTACTGAACCGTCCTCAGGTAAAACAGTAACAACACCTCCACAAGAATGTTTATCTAGTTGATCAGTTGTGTTAAAAAACACTAAACAAGTATCACAAAAATATAGTTTGCCGTGATGACTTGTTATTTGACTCCTGACAAGTCGTGATAAATCCTTTATTAGACAATAGTGTGAAGAAGCACCATTTTCAAGAAATAACAAATGTATAGTTTTTTTGTTGTTAGTCACATTACTTGATTTGTACAAAGGACCTACTATACTGCTTTTATTTCCCAAACCATAGATAATAAATTTTATGTTTGGATTATTTGTTTCAAACATTTCTATATCAGCAAAAGTAACAGGAAATTGCATCCCGTCGGTGTTTAGCACAGTATGAAAGTCCGGGTAAGATGACACCCTCTCAGCATGGCTTGACGATGGAAATAAAGCCGCAGTGATACACCACATAAAGCAGTAGTCGTCGTGGTTTTGTATATTTAAACATGCCTTTTTATTTCTTATTTTTTTTGGTAGTGACACATATTTTGAACCACCCAAAGGTTGGTATTTATTTATATTTATTTCTAAATGTGAGTTGTTGAGGAATGTCCAACCACTGTCACGTTCCATAAATTCTTCAATTTTTTTTTTAATTTGCTTTTTGTGTCGGACAAAAGTGTTACAAAATCGTAATTACTGTACAATACAATGTTTTTGGTACCAAATGATTTCATTTCTTGATTATTATTTTTCATCATCATGAACGAAGAAAAAAGTTCAAAATTTACTTTTAAGCATGTGTGCTTTCCAAGTGAATCGTCTAAAAGCGACTTTATTTGTTTACTAATAGAGTTTAGAAATGCTTCCACACAGCCATGTTCAAACTTATCATGTGCTTTTAATCTATATGTTACAATGCGTCCCTTAAATGCTGATGATACGATATGTACACCATCTTTATATAGCACACTAGTATCTTTTTGTTTGTGCGCATTACTACGCAAGTGACCTACGTACCACCCACGACGTACTTCTAACAGATATATCACAAGTCTTACAAAATCTCATTTTTATAACTACCTACTCAGATACCTTGAAACAGCTGTAATATAACTAAATATTATACTTTTTAGTTGGCACTGCTTATAGACATTTCTGCTTACCTTTCTTTATACCAACCTAATGTGAATGTACCTATGAATACACCCTAGATCAAATCAAAATTTAAAATCTCATAAAGCAATGTAAAACACAATTAAAAAAATAAAATTGATACTGTTGAGTAATTTAATAAAGTAGAGCATACAACTTAAGTTTAATGAAATAATAATAATAATGCCTTATTAAAAATAAAATGTAATTTCATCAGTTAACATTTTTTTATTTATAAGTCTGACTACGAATAAGAAAAAAAACCTCTCTATTATTAAGGAAAAATAATAAAGTACAACATAAATCTTAAGAACAATTAATTTTTCCTCCGTTAAAATTATCAAAAAAGTAACTACTTTTAAACTTTACACACAGGTCTGACGAAAGCTACATCTTAAAATGATAGCAAAATTTATTTATCTTGCTCGTTCCTGTAAAATACAGGTTCACTATCTTCAAAGCGTTCGTAAGCTTGGTTTAAAAAGTTTTGTATAGTTAAGCATTCAGGGCTTAACACGTCCGTCTGGAGTTTTACATATGATAATGCTTTTTTATATCGTTCTTGAGGTTTAGAAGACAACCAGTCTGACATATTATATACTTTGCAATCGATAAAGAAATTACCACCTAGCGAAGTGGTACGTCTGACTTGTCCCGTTGAAACGCGGGATGTGAAGCTGGATGTCGTTGCTGTTGCTTGCCCTGTTGAAATATTCTGTTCTTCGGCTTTGAGAATACTAAACAAGTCCACGTCTTTAAGTTTGCGCTTCTTTCTGTAACAATAAACACAGACAGTATAAATATAGGTAAGCCTTAGTAATATGAACATTGGCGACTGTACGCATATACAGTGAATACACAAAAGTTTTTTTTGTAAGAAAGTCTTTATATCACAATACAGTATACCTTTCAGTATACCTTAAGAGCGATGGTGGCCTAACGGTTCTATAGTGCAATTTAGAATCCGACGATACTGGGTTCGATCCTAGGCTCCACACCAAATGACTTTTCTGAGTTATGTGCGGCTTTCCATCGCTCCGTGCTTCGGAGGACACGTTAAGCTGTCGGTCCCGGCTGTTGATTGATTCATAGCAGTCGTTAAGCCATATCAGAGACCTTCGGGCGGCTTGATAAACTCTGACACTAGAGGCTAGCACTACCTCATACGACAAACAAACATAATATAAGTATAATAACATAATATAAGTAAGTAAGAAGTATAAGTGTCTAACATGAGAACGAAATAGTAATTACGATAAATCTACAGTAGTATTATAATGAGAAAAGATTTGTTTGTATGTTTGTTAGTAATAGATAAACTCAAAAAAAGATATAAAATAGATTTTATAAATTATCATAGAGTGACATGACATCGAGAAAAATGCAAAATATATCCATCAAATTTGTCATTAAAAAAATAAATAAAATAAAAAATGTTGTGGTGAAATGCAGGTGAAACCAGCTAGAGTGTAATATAATTGAAAATAAATTATCACTTACTTATATGAGTCTAGCGAAATTCGAGTTGGTTCATCAGGAGAAATTGGTGTGGACTTCCGCTTGCTGATCTTTCCAAGTTTTTTTTTCTGTATTGTTTCTATAGGATATCCACTCTCATATTCGTAGTCAGACCTGAGAACAAAACATGAATATATAAGAAAATTACTAAGGCTACTGGAACCACCAAGCGATGGTATCCTAACGGTTCAATAGTGCAACTTAGAATCCAACGATACTGGGTTCGATCCTAGGCTCCACACCAAATGACTTTTATAAGTTATGTGCGGCTTTCCATCACTCCCTGCATTGGAGAGCATGTTAAGCAGCTACTGGTACCACCAAGCGATGGTATCCTAATGGTTCAATAGTGCAGCTTAGAATCCGACGATACTGGGTTCGATCCTAGGTTCCACACCAAAATGACTTTTATAAGTTATGTGCGGCTTTCCATTACTCCCTGCATTGGAGGGCATGTTAAGCAGTCGGTCTCGGCTGTTATTGATTAATAGCAGTCGTTAAGCCATGTCAGAGGCCTCAGGCAGCCTGACAAACTCTGACATCAGAGGCCAGCACTACCTCATACGACAAACAAACAAACGAAGCTACTATGAGAAAAATATATAAAGATTTATAAAAAAACATAAATACTTACATTTTTTTTTCGATTGAACTACGTCACTTCACTGCAGAGAATAATCACTAATAATGAGGTATTTGAGAACATTGTCTAAGAATATATAAATCGGTTGAAATAAAGTTTTTGAGAATATGTACACGTTTAAGAATTTTAATCCGTTTTCATGTAAAAGAAGACCGATCAATAAATTGGTTTTGCCGCAGTTTGAGGGGCCACAGACAATGCAGCGAATAGAATTAGGAAGAAGCTTACTATGTTTGTGAGTCTTTCCAGTAGTAATTGATGTACAGATTTGGTTTAAATTCAAAGTACAAGGTTGTTTAACGAACAACATGTTAGAGTTATTTGACTAAATTCAAGTACAACGAGATATTTTATATCCAAAATATTATCATAGGTCGATTGAACGCACAGCGGTAATTTTGGGAATTCTACTCTCAGGAGTGAGCGTAAGCGAACGTCCTGCAGTGAGCGAAGCGAACGTAAGGCCTGGAGTAGAATTCCCAATATTATCCTACTCCCCTGACCTCCCATTATAGCTAAAAACCATCTCGATCATATCAGCTTTCAAACAGAAAAACCGAATCAAAATAGGTCCATACGTTTGGGAGCTAGGATGCCAAAGACATACATACAAACCCTAAACTTATAAGACCCCCTAATACATATGCTACTGCTACTAATTATAGCAGTACAATAAGGGAAATGAAAAATAAAAAAACTCATAAGTTATACGTTTATTATAACATCTGTCGTTATACTAATCTACGTCGAGGAGGATTCCACTTTACCTCATTAATTAAGAACTGATTTCCACAATAATAAATTGTAATTGTATTCTTAAAGTCTGTGCGGTTTTACTCGTTTTTGTAGCACTAGTCTGGTATTTGTACTAACGTTTTTTCGCACAACCACTAAACTTAATCGGTAAAATCTTCCAAGGAGTCTCGGCCCTTTCGCCCTCTTTTTGTTTTGCTGTTCAACTGACCAACTGGAAGACTTTTGAGAATGTTCCCCGTATCAACGTTCACGTTGAACTTCACGTCAACGTCCGGGTAATCAGTGTCACCGTCAAACTGCGGCAGGGAGTGGACGCTGTCGCTTATGGGTCGTCCGCATTGTCCGAGGTCCAAGTCGTAGGGGAAGTAGACGGTCAGCTGTCCTTTCTGTAAGCGCCAGAACGCGCTGGTAGGATCGATGACATCGGGAAGGAGTTTCAACGCAACGAAGTCACAGCGTCTGTTGCGAACTTGCAAGGCGATTAACCGCTGACCCGCACGCACCGACAAACCTTCCTCGCTGCAGCCGGTCAGGTTGGCGCTCAGTGTGTAGTACGCCGCGGTATACGCCTCCTTGAAGGTGCGCTTGGAGTGCTTTTGGCAGAAACGCTGTATTTTCTGCGACACATCGATAAGCTGATTCTTGATCTCTTTGACGGCGTCTGCGGCACTGAGTGGTTTATTGTGACTCCTATAGCCGCGCCCCTGAACCCTCGACAAACCGAAGGGACCAAACGCCGCCGTGGCGGCGCCGAGCAAGCACGCTAACACCAGCAGCTGACGCATTGTGACTCTGAGAATAACACTGAACGTGGAGCGATGTGTGATTTATTTATATGGCAGGTTCAGGTGTTCACAATAGATGAATTTCCTCAAACATTTGCGGGTGATGATCGCACAAAGTAAGTAGGTAAACAATTGTCTCATTAGGATAAATTATTATAGTAGTCTTGTTTTTAGATTTAATCCGGTTATCCTCAATTATAATAAAGTAAAGTAACAAACATACCGTTTGAAATGAAACTTTGTAGGTTTATTTTGGCAAATGGAAAATTATACGAAGATACAGGATACTAAATTCCAGCTTGGTGTCGAGTTTTAAAGGTAGGACGAAGGCACAGGTATAACATCGCATACTCATTTACAGCCAATAGGAAATACTGAGCTTGATGTCTTACAAGCTAGTACTACCCCCCAGGTCGTTGGCGTGATAGTAATCGCCACACCTGCCCTTAACAAAATGGCTATAGTTTTAAAACTACCCCGAACTTCGATACGTAATATTTGTTCTGTGAATTTGTTCTTGTGCAGTTTCCATCGCTCCGTTCGGAGGGCACTTTAAAAAAGCTGTAATTCCCGGCTGATATAGATTAATAGCAGCGGCCTGATAAACTCCACTAACTGACACCAGAGACTAGCACTACCTACCTCATATGACGAACAAAACAAACTGACTACGAGGAGCTGATCTGATTACTGGTGAAATGTGCGCAGAAGTCTTTCGCGAGATTTACAGGAAGCAGCTTGTAATGGAAGGGTAGGATTGTAATTTCAGAAATGTGCCCGAGAGGGAGAAAAATGGGCCACCGTTGAAGTAGCAAGACATGGATTAGACTTATGACCATCTTGTATATGAGTAATATCTACTAGGCTAATGATAATCATCCCCCGGACGACGTCCACTTCTAAACATAGGTGGGGCTGCGAACCAAATTTTGTATGAAACCTAGTCGCCTGTTGCATATGCGAACGATATATTGTCTTATTTGACGCACACATTGCACAAATATATAATTCTCCTATTCGTCACATTAAAATAGCTCTGAGTGCAGCAAGCGTGTCATGGTATTACTTGAAACCGGCTATCATAATAAAATTCTTACACAAAATGTTGTTTCAGTGCTGTTGACCGTTGAAGAGTTCCTTTATCTGGAGGTAATTCTGAACGTCAATTCAGGTTATGCTTACCATAAAAATGCATTGTCATCGGAACTGAATCAACATGTAAAAATTCAACTCCATAGGATAAGAGAAAGTGGTTCTAATTTAGCTTTCAAGATTCTACCTAAACAAACATATATTGCAAGTTAAATATAAGCTTTAAAAAACCTCCTTTGGGTCGCCATAACGAATGATGATGAAATCAATTAAATACTTAATTAGATAAATATGAATAGGCGTGTCGTAATGATACTATTTTTACTTGTTATTGCATGGCTTTTTCCTACATGCCACAATGATGGTGTTATTACAGGAACCTACCTATTTTAAAAAACACTTAAAACGTTTATCGGTATTGTGAAATATATACAGTGGTTGAGCGGACATTATCCTAACAGACAAACTCGGTGGGTAGCTGGCGATCGGGTTTTCCTAACCGACCATCCAGGTGGAAAGCTGGTGGTATAAAAAGATCAAGTTTTCCTAACTGGCCACCCAGGAAGACATCTGGTGATCTGTTAGTGACATAATTCTTAACTGTCCATCCAGGTGGATGGTTTGAGTGATCCGTTAGTAACAAACCGTTTTTAAAAACGGTTGTTTATATGTATTTATGTATGATTGTTGAGGTCAAATCTTGCAAGCTGAATTAGAACAACTTCCTACGGAGTTGTTTTTTTTTATGTTGGTTCAGTTCCGATGACAATGCATTTTTATGGTAAGCATGACCTGAACCAACATCCAGGATAAGCTCCAGATAAAGGAATGTGTTTTAAAATTAGTATAATAGCCGGTATTAAATTTTACCATGACATGGTCTCCAGATAATGGAACTCTTCGACAGTCAACAGCACAGATACGAAATTTTGTGTACGCATTTTATCATAAAAGCCGGTTTTAAGTTTTACCATGACTTGGCTACTGTTTATAAGGTTTTTTAAAGTGTTTTTTTTTGTAACTTATTTTACCGTAATTAACTATAATTTGTTGTTTAGTGCAAGTTTCTTCGTTGTTATTATGTAAATTGTGAAGACCTCTATATAACATCCTGTTGTTACTGCTGTCTACTTGTAAATTCATTAGAGATCTACTATTGGTCTTTAAATTTGATAAATATAATTATATTGTTTTTACATGGGTCAGCAGTTTAATCAGTCTTATTGATAATTTCTTCTTATATAAATAGCACATGAAAAAAACGTAACCAGGTAGGTACCCAACATATTAATGAAATTAAATATTATATTATACTATTATACTTCAATATTTGTATAAAAAATAATACCTATTTACGAAATAAGTATACATGTAATGGTGTACCTACTCTGGAGGGATCTAACCTAGAGTGCTAATTTGACATTAATCTGGGCCCCGCGTTTCTTACGCTTTCACGCTTTGAGGACAAGAACCTAGCTGCCTTTTAGGGATTTTACCTATCTACCTAACCTATATATAACCATTCGTCAAAATAACGAATGGTTATTAGTAAGTTAACTAGTGGCACGGCCGTGCTTCGCACGGGTAGTGCTAACACCGCGGCATTTTTCTTATTTTTAGCATTTTTATAACAGTCGTAACTTCTAAAAAAAATGCTAGTAAGCGTAATTCAAAACTTTTGGCAACAACAATCTTGATACTTTTTGACCCTAGTCAACTCCAATATTACTTACGAAATAGTCAGACTTGTTACTATTTCGTTTCCACGGCAACACGTTTCCCTTACAGCGAGTAATCCAAATTTTTGCAAATTTTGTGTAACATTACTGCAATTTACATAGGAATCTCTAATTTTTGAAAAATAAAATTCCACCCTTGTTACTCGCTGATAATGTAGCTCTCAGTAGGTGATATATTTTTTTAAATCGTGTTAGCATTTTTTGAGTATATACATTAATAATAATTAAGTATACATTGATTATATAATGATTGAGTATTTAATTATTTTAGTTTTCTCAAAATAAAGAATTTTGAGATTTATTTAAAAAAAAAATACAAACATACAAAAAACAAATCTTTCCTCTTTGTAATGTTAGAGAATGCAATATGTAGATATGTAGATGAAGATAGTATAGATAAATTAGAGAATGCAATATGTAGATATGTAGATGAAGATAGTGTAGATAAATTAGAGAATGCAATATGTAGATATGTAGATGAAGATAGTATAGATAAATTAGAGAATGCAATATGTAGATATGTAGATGAAGATAGTGTAGATAAATTAGAGAATGCAATATGTAGATATGTAGATGAAGATAGTGTAGATAAATTAGAGAATGCAATATGTAGATATGTAGATGAAGATAGTGTAGATAAATTAGAGAATGCAATATGTAGATATGTAGATGAAGATAGTGTAGATAAATTAGAGAATGCAATATGTAGATGTGTAGATGAAGATAGTGTAGATAAATGAGAGAATGCAATATGTAGATATGTAGATGAAGATAGTGTAGATGAATTGGCAGTCATCAACTTGCTGTTTGCTGATTTACTATTTTTTATCGCTCCTGTTTATTATTATTTTATTCCTTCCTTTTTTTTTGTTTCCTAAATTAAAAGGGAAAATGCGGTTTATTGTAAACTAGCTACACTTTTATCGAAAAAAGCTTCCTATGTTCTTCTAGAATATTTAAAACCAATGCAAAAGTATTGCATCAACGCACTTGATGCTTCTTGATTGACTTATTATTATTATTTCGTTTCCATGGCTACCGTTCCTTATAGCGAGTAATAAACATTTTCCAGTTTTCCCGTGTAAACTTCCCATTTTCCGGGATGAAAAGTATCTTATGTTGGTCTTTATATTGTACTGTACCTATTTACAAAGCTTCATCAAAATCGGCTCAGCCGTTTTAGCGTTAAATCTCCCCAAACAAACAAATAAAGAAACAGACGATGTTCCACTTTTATATACTCGTATTGTTGTGGATGCCAAATAGGATTTAGATGTCGTACATTATAATAATTAGAGAAATGATGTTTTAGAGTTTAACTACTTCCGCTGCGCGCTGTGCGAGGTACTGAGTGGACAAATCCATAGTTGAGAGAATTTATTTAATATTATTTCCTCGATATAAAACATTATTAATTGGAATAAACGAACAAAAGTGTATAGGTACGTATATAGGTGTGTAGGTTGTATAAAATATTTATGATGCAGGTAATTCGAGTGCTGGTTATAACAATGTAGATAATGGAAAAGGACAAACGTTAATGAATACACAACAAACCCACATAGGTACAGGCTAAATACATTACCTATAGCACAGAATAAATAATAGTACTACGAAGCATCTATGGCGTTACTATTATTATTATTCATTCTGTGGCCATATCCACTAGAAAAAACTCATGCTATCCCGCTCAGATTATATTTCTATCTAGACGGCTGAGTGGGATATCCATACCAATATATAAGAGTGAAACGTTGTCTGTTTGTTTGGGGAGCTTTCAAGCGATAGCGGTTGGACAGATTTTGATGAACTTTGGAACGGAGATAGCTTATACCGTAGAATAAAACACAGGATACTTTTTATCCCGAAAAATTGTAAGTTTTCACGGGAAAAATGGAAAATGTTGATTACTTCCTGTAAGGAACGGTTGCCATCACAGAATGGTCTGTGAATGCCATGGAAACGAAATAATAAGTCTGTCAAAAAACATCAAGAGCATAGGTGCTTTACCTACTTGTGCATTGGTTTTTAATATCCTAGAAGAAAATAGGAACTCGTCGACGTGAACAAGCACGTCGAAGCAAGTAACGACTTGCCTTACTATATCGCGCGGAAAGTTATGTCTTTTATATATCTCGGTCTGTGATTTTTTTGAATTATTTTTTGCATTACTTACCACTACCTGCCGAAATCATTTATTCTAACACGAAACGAAGAAAATAAACCCCTCACCCCCCATTATAGCTAAGAAGCATCTCGATCATATCATCAGCCTATATCTGTCTACAGCTGGACTTAGGTTTCTCCTAATGCTCGCCACTGAGCATTACTGTTCAGCTCCCCCTCATCCATTCTCCATCCATTTCCATTTTTTACGGTCTAACTAGACCGTAAATTTCCACGTTTTTGCTACGTAGGTCATAACTGGTAGGACTCACTTGTTGAAGATTTTTGTATTCAGACAATGTGGTATTGATGACGAGTAGACTTCACGAAGTTTACCAAATGCTACCCAACCCAGCTGAATTCTTCTGTAGGCTTCCTTCTCAAAGTTGTTCCTACCTAAGTGCAATATTTGCCCAAGGTAAACATATTGTTGGATATCTTCAAGAGGTACACCATTGACTGCAATCGGTTCCGGGTCAACAAGATCATTAAACATGGTCTTGGTCTTATCTATGTTCATTCCGAGAATGATTCGGCAAGAAGCATCATCTAGATTGGTCAGCATTCTTTGCAGGTCTTGCAGCGACACCGCCATTATGACGATATCATCGGCAAATATTAAATGTGAGTTCTCGCCATTGATATTAATGCCTATTATTTTCCAATACAGCGTCTTAAACATATCTTCCGAGGCATTAGTGAACAGTTTCAGGTTTATAAAATCGCTCCTGTCTCACTCGCATGCGCAGTTGGATATGTTTAGACTGCTGGTTTTGTACTTGGACACTCATAGTCTAAGCATCATACAGAAACCTCAGCACTTTGATGTAACGCTAGTCCATTTGACACCGCTGTAAAGACTCCAGAACCGCCCAGGTTTCAATGGAGTCAAAGGCCTTCTCATAGTCCACAAAAGCAAGACACAGGGACTGGCAAAACTCTTCAGGCTTCTGTATAACCTGCCTCACTGTGTGTATTTGGTCTATGGTGCTAAATCCTCCGCAAAACCCGGCCTATTCAGGAAGCTGGAATGCATCAAGTCTCCTTGCGAGACGATTTCAGATGACCCTCGAAAACAACTTAAAGACGTGGATCAAAAGTGAAATAGGTCGGTAGTTCTTTAATAAGGTTTTCTCCCCCTTTTTAAAGAATAGTACTACCATACACCTTCTACACGCATCTGGAGTTCTCCCATTGTAAAGAACGGTTCTAAATAACCTATGAAACTCTCGATGTACGGGCTTTCCCTCTACTTTCAAGAGCTCCGAAGTTATTCCGTCCTCTCCAGGGGCCTCTTAAGTTCACTTTCTGGAGTTGCCATTCCACAATTCCGCCAAATTTGAGCACCATCTCAAACTTGTCTTGGCTAACGTCAGGCAGTTTGTCCGTCAATTTGGCGAGTCAGTATTGCGCGAGAATTCTCTGTGCTGGGTTCGGGTCTAAAGTCATGTGAGTCGTACAATCGGCCATAGAAGTCTTTGATCTCAGAGTAGGTAGGTACTTACGTTAGAATTTACAAACAATAACAAAATAACAAAATTAATCACTGAGTAAATGGGCGATATGAGATATCAATACCAATATATAAAAGTGAAACGTTGTCTGTAGACGAAACCATCGCGAGTCCACGATTTGGCGACACCAAATTGTTTCCGCGCCGCCATGAACGTGTCGTGCCGTGACTTTGTCAAAAATGCGGACATAGTGATGCCCGAACCCTTGAGATTAGTCTTCGCCGACCATTTCTTGCCACGAAGTGACATGTCGCGGAGGTTGAATAGGTCTCGGCCTATCTGAGGTAGACAATCTGCCCATTCTGTGGCAGCGGCTAATGTCAGTCACCTTGAAGTCAGATAAATTCAATCGCTGTACAATTTCCTTAGTTTTGACCGCTGTATTTTCCTCATTTTTATCTTCGCGAACCCCATGAAGCAGTAAGATTTTCCTTCGACTGTACATCTACAAGCTGTCCGTCTTATTCACCAACAACTCCATTTGAGTGTGAAGCGCCCGGAGTGCACTAAGGGTGCAGGCTTTAAAGTAGGAGAACTCCACAAGATTTAGAACCCCTGATGACGTTGGACATCCTATCTTCTGCTGCCTGTCCTTAAGTTCAGCTAACTTTTGACGAAACATTTCACTCATCTGTGACATGAACTCTTTGATAGCCTACATCTTCTACAGTGTGCATTGCCAAACAAAAAGCTGTGAAAAAAGTGGTAATAACTGTGTGTTTGAGGATAAAACCCTTTCCGGCAGGTATTCTAACTTCACTTTTAATTACACATAAAATAATCGTAATAATACTGTTTATTTATATTTTAAATACAAATTATTTAATTGAGAATTTAGAACTGATATTTGTTTTAAAACTACCTCCCAAGGAAAAGTATTTGTTTGTTTGGAGCGTATATATATATATATATATATATATATAACGATAACGGCTGAAAGGATTTGGAATGGAGATAGCGTATACCCTGGAACAATACATAGGATTCTTTTTATCCCGGAAAATAGTAAGTTTCTACGGGAAAACTGGGAAATGCCGATTACTCGCTGTAAGGAACGATTGTCATGAAAACGAAATAATAACAAGTCTGTCAAAAAGCATCAAGAGCATTGGCGTCAATGAGAATACAATATGTTGTTGCTATACTTTTGCATTGGTTTTTAATATCCTTGAAGAATTCAGGATGATTTTTTCGCGATAAACTGTAGTCCGCGCGGACGAAGTCGCGAGCGAAAGCTGGTAGATACATATAAAACGTACGTATGCTAGATGTTATGCCGATTTATGAAATGAAAAGTACTGAACACTCGTTACACCAGTTATTTTGTTCTGCATAAACAATACATTATAGATATTTGTGAAAGCGATAGATTGCGCACACAAATGATAGAAGGGCAGAATGAGCACGAACGAAAATGTCTGAGCAGTTAAATAAAGTTAAATAAGAGCGGCGGGCGGGACGGGAGCGCAAGTGACATGCGTCTCGAGTCGAATCGTTTCAATGACTGGCGCACAGAACACTACAGTCTACACTATTAAACTACTATCTTAAGGGGACTGGCGTGGTCGGTGGTCGGTGCGCGGCCGCAGCGCAAATGCTCGCGCGCATCGTCGCACCGGTCAAACCCACTGGTCAAACCAGTCGCTACACTCGCTATACAGACGAGATCAGTTTGAATGTTTGCCGGTCACAATATATTTTATTACTAGTGACCTGCCCCGGCTTCGCACGGGTAGATATATAGAAAGATAAAATACGTACGTACTTTATTTGGACAAATAGACAACAACAACAATTTCTTACACAAAGTGTTTACCTATGTTTATTGGTATTATACTCACGTACCATTTTGTTCTATAGTATTATTCTGTTTAACGCAAGGAGATTGAATTACGGTTACTATTTCGTGTATTATTATGTTCTGTGATTTCGTTTCCATGGCAACATTCCATATACAAACAAAGACCCGTATCTCCTTCTTAGTTTGTGATCTTACGTAGTATTTATATACTCTTTGGTTTGTTTGGATACAAAGTAATCGAGATTTTTTGCAAAATTTATTACCTCGGGTTTCATTATTACAATTTTTTAAGGGAAATCTAATTATTTGAAAAATAAAATCCTGCTAGTGTTACTAGCTGATAATTTACCTTTCTTTATGTGAAAGAATTTTTAAAATCGGGTCTGTATTTTTTGAGTTTATCCATTACAAACAAATAAATAAACAATCAAATCTTTTCTCTTTATAATAAACAAACAAACAAACAAACAAACAATCAAATCTTTCCTCATTATAATATTACTGTAGATGTAGATTACAATTTCGTTTATACTTTATTGATTTAAGTATAAATATTAATTAAGTACATGTATAGGTATGTAATATCTAAGAATGTTATATTGCAGGTGTTTGTTACTACTACACTAAACATATGATCACAATCATATATTATATAATACAACAATGTTTTATATGTTAATGTTTAAGTTTAAGTAAATACATACATACATACATACAAAGACTGTTAAACTCATTAACCTTCCCTTGCTTTTGCAGTCGGTTAAAAAGCCGTTACACACAAAATAAACGAGAAAATAAAAACTTTTATTTATTCTAAGGCGGTACGAAGTTCGCCGGGTTAGCTTGTGTAACATATAATATCTGTTTGTCTGTCCGCACATCACGTACAAACTACTGGACTGATTGCGATGCAGTTTTCACTGTTACATAGCTCAGAGTTTGACTTAAAAACTGTGTACTTGCCTCAATCCGATAAGTAGGAGCCGAGCAATCGATAAAAAGCTATCTGACAGCTGTGGTATTCTGTACTCTATACGTTACTTTTGGCCCTGGAATATAATACATAGATTACTCAGAAAAGTAACAACGTGGGCAATGCCGCGGGCACAGCTAGTCTTAAATAAAAAAGTTAGTAAATGATGAAAATAAAAGAAAACCAAACTTGTTTCTGCCTATTTAATAATTAGAAAATACCATTACAATCATTACATCCCTGAGGCAGCGTTACGATTGAAGCATCAGGCGGGATGCACATTCCACCACCCAGCAAAGGATCATACTTGTAGGGGAAGGTAATCACCAGTTCCAGACCTTCGACAGTATAGGAACCTGCTCGACCGTCCACGTACGCAGGCAAGACCCGGACATCCGCGATAGTGTTTGTGCAGCTCTGCCCATCGATGAGGATCACACGGTCCCTTACTCTGATATTGAAGACATCACCCCCTCCAGAAGGATACACTAGCTTGTACTCTTTGGCTGTGTGAACCTCCTTGACATTCTGAGTACTGTGCTGGTTGCAGAAGCTCTGCAACTGCCTGTCGGCTTTAATCATCACATTGGCAACCTGGTTGAAGTAGTCTTCGATCGGCTTCGCGTCGCTCCAATGACAAGGTGGAGGCCGACACCCTTCGCTGACTGCAATGATACTCAGCACGACAAGAGAAACTGAACGGTACATGTCTCAGGCTGAAAGTTTGGAACACTGGAGACGGTTTTGAGTCATGCCAGTATATATACCAGCGTTTATTATCGCTGGGGCGATAAAGTCAGATCATATATAAAACAACTAGGTATAAGACGTAATAAATGATTTTTATTTTATTAATTATGACTTCTAAAAACTGTTATTCCAATGATTGTTATGATGGTTGGCCTTTTTGCTTTGCTTTCTCGTCTGATTTTATCTTCGATTACAGAAACAAATCTTTGATCGAAGTGTTATACCAGTACAATAATGCAGGTTGTGGAAAAACGCACTTGTTCTCGTAGTGTTTATTCACTAATTACTCTCGACTTGAAGCAACCAGTGCGTTATGTCTTCCCTCGAAAGGATCAACTTCCTTCTACTGTTCGAAGACCCCATCAGCAATCCAGCTAACACCCCATCAGCATCAGAAAAGCGCAGCAATGCGCTTTACTGAGGACGCCAAGCGTTTCCATCCGTCCGGTCACATTACGATGTTTGATCAGCCCGTCCCGTGGGCGAAGTCAACCAAGTACTTAGGAGTTACCCTTGATTATTGACTCAGATTCGACAAACACGTCAAAGTTGTCCACGACAGGGTGTCCTTCTTCCAAGACCGCCTTTACCATCTCATAGGCAAGCGGAGTAAAATGTCCCTTAGCAATAAGGTGACACTTTACAAAGCCTGCATCCGCCCCGTCATTACTTACGCGTCTATAGCATTCGCGCACGTCCCCCCGTCAATCCTGGAACCGCTCCAGAGAGTTCAAAATACATTCCTTTGAAATGCAGTAGGTCCTGGTATCAGAGGAACGCCGACCTGCACCGCGATATCGAGCTTCCCTCGATCAGTCAATTCATGAAAAATGCCTCTCGCCGCTATTTTGATGCGGCACCCTATCACCCCAACCCCCTTGTAGTAAAAACCGCGGACTATACGACAGACACTATTGCCCTCCGTAGACGCTCTCGCGATGTCTTCGACGATCCGGACGACGCCATCGCAGCCAAAGTGCAGCGATGGCATCGCCTAGTCCTACCATCTCTGGTAACCTGCCAGGGGGAATCGACACACTTAGACACAGATATCGACCTCACCGACCTTGACGGGTGCGCGAATGGTATAGATGCGTAAGTCATGACGGGGCGGATGCAGGCTCGTCGGCGAGTTCGAAAGTCCCGTAACACATAGGCAGCTATTATTTGCCTTCGAGTTTCTTGCCAATTCTTCTCGAAGATGTATTACAAATCGGCGGTCAGTTATAAAATTCAATAAAAGGGCTCCTAGCCATTTCTCAGGGCCCCCTCGGTCACTACCAATAAGTAGCGGTCCAGGGGTGTTTAGTTCGATACCCTCGAAGGTCCGTACCCCCTGGGTACCCAGGGGTTGTGCGGGTCGTCAAATTTTAACTGTGGCGTACGCCTTCTGCGTCACGCATTTCGGCGGAGTCCTTTAACGCCCACCCCCACGTCCGGTTCAAGTTGTAGAGGCCGGTAAAGGCCAACAGCATTAATCATTCTTTTTCAGTGCTTATTAACTCTAGAATACAAATCATCACCTAGAGGCCGGCCGCGGTCAGATTTTTTCGATTATTTTGTAATTGCAGGGACGTATTGAGTCGTGCGTTCACGCCAACTTAGTATAGCCGATGACGCGGCGGGGAAAGAAGATAGAGCGTAGATTCTTCGTTTCCAAGAAATAGACATTTCGATCGCCTGGGAGGCGATCATTAGTAGGTATTAGATGATTTGATTGATTTAGGGTTGATATTTGACTGAATTAGAAGGATAATTATAATTTTGTATTGTTGTTTAGAAAAGATAGAGGTTTACCTGTTATTTTTTATATATATTTTTATTTGTAGTAAGTGGTAATATATTTATATTAGTACTCTAGGGTTAAAAGTATTTTAATCTACATTTAAAAAGCGATATGCCATTGACACACTAAACACTGAATTGCTGCAACGCTGAAGTTTTGCCTGTTAGTATCATAATATCATAATATGATACTAACTAACTTTGTTATTTCTTCACGCTTAAACGGCTGAACGGAATTTGGATGAAATTTTGGTATGGAGGTGGCTTATACCCTAGATTAACACATATGCTACTTTTTATTCCGTAAACGTTCCTGAGGGACATGGGTGAAACCATGGGGTGCAGCTAGTATCGATATAATGAGAGGACGGAATAACTGCAGAGCTCTTGAAATCATGAGGAAAGCCCGTACTTCGAGAGCTTCAGGGGTAATTTAGCACCGTTCTTAACAATGGGAGAACCAGAGGCGTGGAGCAGGAGTTTGGTAGTACTCTTTTTTTAAAAGGGGATATAACCCTTTTATAGAACTACCGACCTATTTCACTCTTGAACCACGTATAAGGTGTTTTCGAGGATCATCTCAAATCGTCTCACAAGAAGACTTAACGAATTCCAGCCTCCTGAACAGGCCGGGTTTCATGGAGGATTTAGCACCATAGACCACATACTCACGGCAAGGGAGGTTAAACAGAAGTCTGAGCCCCCTGTGTCTTGCTTTTGTGGACTATGAGAAGGTCTTTGACTCCGTTGAAACCTGGGCGATTCTGGAGTCTTTGCAGTGGTGTCAAGTGGACTAGCGATACATTGACAGAGGTTTCTGTATAACGCCTCGACTTTGAGTGTTTTAAACCAGCAGTATAAGCGTATCCAACTGCGCAGGGAAGTAAGATAGGGGGATATTATACACCTGAAACTGTTCAATAATGCCTTGAAAGATATGTTTAAGACGCTGGATTGGAAATAAATGGGCATTAATATCAATGGCGAGAACATCTCACGTATGCTGACCAATCTTGATGATGCTTCTGTCAAGAACATCGGTCTCCGAATTAACATAGATAAGACCAAGATCATGTTTAACGATCTTACTGACCCGGAACCGATTGCAGTCAATGGTGTACCTCTTGACCCAATTAAACAATAATATGTTTACCTTGGGCAAATATTACAATTACGTAGGAACAACGTTCAGAAGGAAGCCAACACAAGAATTCAGCTGGGTTGGGCTGCATTCTGCAAGTTTTGTCAAGTCTTTTCGTCGTCCATACCACAGTGCCTGAAGACAATAGTCTTAAATCACCCACGATCAAATTAGTTCACAAATTTAAGCGTGGAGTTTCTCTGAAGGATAAGTTTCCTAATCAAGATATCCGACGGAGAACCAAGGTAACTGACATAGCTCAAAGGATAAGCAAGCTAAAGTGACAGTGGGCTGGTCACATTTCCCGAAGAACAGATAACCGTTGGGGTAGACGAGTTCTCGAGTTGAGACCACGTTTACACAAACGTAGTGTAGGACGCCCAGTGGCCAAGTGGAGTGACTTCCTGCGAAAGGCGACCGGAAGAGAATGCATAAGTGAAGCTGAAGACCAAGCTCAGTGGCGTAAATTAGTGGAGGACTACGTCCAGCAGTGGAAAGATATAGGCTGATGATGATAATGATGATGATGATTTGTGAAATGGCCTTTCAAAGACATGTATTTTGTGATACCCCTCTCGATACATTTTGGTATTTTTTTGTTCCGTTGGAAATACATTAAGGCAGCTGTAATCCGCTACATTAGTTTTCTTGACACTTCATAATATATCCCTTAACACTTTCGTGATTAAGACGAATCCAATGATACCTCATTTATTAAAATCCATCAAGCTGTTTAAGCTGTAGGATGCGCCTAAGAAATTTACAAACAAACAAAAATTCAACTCAAACACATTATAACCCTCCTCAGTCGGGTAAAAATACTCAAAAACAAAGAGATTATACTTTTATAGATGTTATTAAAGTAATTAAATTCAATCAGCAAACTCCAAGTACTTACGCAACAAGTGAAAATGACAAAAGTTCAAATAAACAGTTATTCAAATGTACTTCAAAGATAACTGAAAAAAATGTAATGGAAATACCGGCAATAAATATTTTTATGCTTTTTTTATCTTGGGTACATAATTAAAATAAAATGAAAACATCCTGTCTTATAAGATAAAAAAAGAGGACATGCGTAAGATAATTTTAACGGAATTGAATAGAGTAGAGTATGATATTAATAACTAGCCGTAGGACAGACCTGCTGCTGCAGTCTTTGTTGCAGGTTACATCTCTACTAATATTATAAACAGATGATTTCTTGTTTGTACGTTTATATACATGTATGTTTTATTGAATGGACAAATTTAAAAATTCTTGACCGATTTTAAATGTTATATCGCTGATAAAAAGCAACATTATTCCAGGTGGACATCTGTTTACAAGACTACTCAAAAAAATAAGTGTAATGGTTTTAGGAGTCATGTATGTTTGTATGTATGTGAGTTTCTTTATTATATGTATGTGAGCTTTTTTATTCCACAATAACTTTTAAATTCTTAAACAGATTTAGACGTATGGGGTATCGTTAGAATCCTTATACATCCCCCCGAGTAACATAGGCTACATAAATTTTAAAACACAAAAAAAAATGCTGCAATGTGGCACCAAAATCAAAAACGAAAAGTAAATTAGAATTTTTCAATATGGGTGACAAATTGAAGGCCTCGATGACCACATTCCAACAATATATATAACTAGCTTTCCCACCCGCATCTTCGTCAGCGCGGACTACGAGTACAGTTTATCGTGAAAAAAACCCATCCTATGTTCTTCTAGATTATTAAAAACCAATGCACAAGTAGGTATATCTCCAATGCTCCTGATGTTTTCCCATAGAAACTTACAATTTTCTGGGATAAAATGTATCCTATGTTTTATTCCAGGGTATAATCTATCTCCATTCCAAATTTTATCAAAATCCAAACAAACAAACAGACGTTTCACTTTTATATATTGGTATGGATTTATAATTTATTGTCAAAAACTATTGTTTGGCAGGGCGGGCGTGTTTTTCTAGATTTTAAGCTAGTTATTCACTTGTTACTTTTTGTTTCTTATATCTTAGTTTCCTTTTTTTACCCGAATACAGCAAAACAAGGGAAGGGTTATGAGTTTAACAGTCTATGTTTGTATTTTTTTATTTATTGTTATATTATTATTATTGTTTAAAAACGTGTACGTTTCTCTCGCACAACAGGAGGTGTTAAATGGCACTGGCCGAAGCCAAGTGCTTTATTCAACGAATGAAATTAATGAAATCAGTTTAGCAGTTTTTGAAGAGTTAAGGTAATCAGTGCAGTAGTTAACCCTAAATTGGAAATCAGTTCAGCAGTTTGTCAAAAATTTCCGCACTAATCGACAAGTGTTGAGGATTACAGCTTTTTGTAACAGAATGTATGTAGTTTTGGGAATACCCAGGATGTTGAGACTTGTGTGAAGTATTTTTGGTATAACGCCAGTGGTGGAGATTATAACTGGGATTGTTCGTGTGGTATTAACTCGCCATTGGGTTTGAATTTCAATGGAAAGATCGGTGTATTTAGCTATTTTTTCAGTATGTGTAGAGACGAGGTTATGGGTATTGAATTTTGCTAGTCTATGAGGTATACTGTTCTATTCTGTTTGTTTAATACTGTGATGTCTGGTCGGTTATAGTGCACGGTTTTGTCGGTAATGATAGTCCGGTCCCAATATAGTTTGTAGTTATTATTTTCCAGTACTGACTGTGGCACATATTCGTAGTAAGGTACTTATTATTATTTATTGTATATGTTTGTATTTATGTATGTATGTGAATATGTGGATGTTTCACCATAGCGTCGCCCCTATTGGTTCGATTTTGACAAGCGATGTGCCAATCGATCCGTCTTCTGGTATCTTGTCATAGGTCTTAGGCTATACTTTTTTACCTGACTACGGCAAGGCAAAGTAAGATTACGTGTTCAAACTAAAAACATGCTCCGATTTTGATAAGCGACGTGTCAATCGATTTGTCTTGATTTATAGAGTGCCATAGGCTTATTTTTGACCCATCTACAGCAAGGCAAAGGAAGAGTTATGTTATCAAACTAAACACTTGATCCGATTTTGACAAGCGATGTACCATAGGCTACTTTATTCCCCGGGAAAATGCAAAGTAAGATAAGAGGAAAACTACGGGCAGAGCCGTACGAAAGCGAAGCTACAATCCTATAAGGATTAAGGCGGGGTTAAGATAGAAGTTAGACTTAAGTACCTAACAGCCTTGGCTGCAGGTTTAACTTAATTACTTAAATTCAGTAACTTAAACTTACCAAGTTGCATGATACTTTGTCTAAGCTGGCGTAAGAAGATGAACTTTAACATTGTATACTAAGATTCAAAATGATAGTTGCCTCATATTGTATTTGAAGATGATTAAAAGTAATAACATTATTTTCACCCGACTGATCAGGGTTATGTTTTAGGGCCATATGTATGTAACTTCCTTTGGCGCGTCCTAAAGGTTTGATGGATTTCAATAAATGAGGTATTGCGGTAACGAGTTAGGTTAGCTTAGGTTAGTAAATAAATATGTCATAAATCCTATGTCACGCAAATGACATAGGATTTAGGAAGTGTCAATAAAACGAATATGGCGGCTTACAGCTGCCATATTTTAATTTCGACGGAAAGAAATGTCCAAAACCTTAACTCGAATATTTCATCAACAAAACCTAACGAGTAAGTTAATAAAAAAAAACAAGGTAGTAGATAAGATTATTTCAAAAATATATAATAATTATTTTACCTATACAGTAAACTAAAAAGTTTAAAATAAAAATAAATTATTACGAACAATGCTAAAAACAAGCAAACAAACATTTCCCCTTTGACAGGATCAGCTAGAACCTGGGGAACACTTGTCTGCCTCATTTAAGTATTTTTCGCAGTCGGGTTTTTATGTTATTTTAATGTATTTATAGTTTTTATTTATAAGAATTTCATTTATAATTCTTATATATCTCGTTATATTCCCGTCACTATTGGAGAGTTCTCATAATGCTAGCATCTGCCCACGAACGCGGGCAGAGTCCAAGACGGGCCGGTGCAAGTGGCCACACGCAGCGCAAGCAAAAGATAAGCTTCTTGAACCATGAATGTATGCTAATTTTAAGTTAGTGTTAGATTGAACTTGGAGGTATTAACAATAAAATCTTGTTAATCCTCAATTAGTATTTTTAATTAATAGTTTTTAAAACCATCTTTCTCGATTCCGAAAGTTAACTGGCGCAGCCGGTAGGATACCGGCTGCTGCTGTCGCGGAAGTTCGCGCTCGTCAAAATCCGAGTATTTTAGTGAATATCGCAAGTTTTACTGAAAATCAGTAAAATCATGCGTCGGCTGTTCTACAAACCAAATATATTAGTGAAGCATGGAACAACTGGATTATGTCAATTGGACTGTGAGTAAAGAGTAAAGAGTTCCTTCCTTGACATATCCTTAAAGTTTGTAAATTAGTTTAATTGCGTGACGAACATTAGCTTTAAGCTTAACTTTAAGTATTGTTAAGTTAACTACTTTTAAATGAGATTGCACCTTTTGGTATACAAAACATATTTTAAAAATAGAGTACGTAGTATAATTGAATATGTTAATTAAGGTAATTTTTGTGAATTACGCGCAGTATAAAATCTACTGTATATTCTAAATAACTATTCTGGTTATAGGTATTTAACTAAAATAATTGAAACCGCAGCGGCACCTGTTATTCATAACCCCGACCTGCATATACCACGGATATGCTCGAGCTTATTCCGGAATTTCACGGGGATACCAAACTACTTAATTTATTTTTTCGAAAATGTGAATACGTAATTCAGCATTATCAAGGCATAGTACAACTCAATGAATTCTTAATGCACTATGTCACCAGTAAATTAACAGGCAAAGCATTAGCGAAAGAGGTGATTTTGAAACTTACGATGAAACTTCAGTTCTCGTCCAACCTTCCGGTGATCTGCAGAGCGAGGAATGTGTGGCCATCGAAATGAAAATTTAACAAAGCGAATCTTATCTGGAGTTTTGTGGTCGGATCCAGGATGCCATGCAAAGCAGATATTAGGTGCATGCTCTTATCTAAAGTCAATCAAAGTAACTCGGTGGAAATGAAACTGGCAAAGCATACAAATTATGACAGCAGGTCCTTAAATGTATTTTTATATAATCTAACTGAACACATCGCTCATCTAGTGGAAAATCGACGGAATTGTACTTTTATGCAAATTTGAGATAATTATGTCAAAACATCTGTATTGAGTGTTTACGTTTGGAGAAAAATGGTATGGTATTTTGTATAGTAATTATAATAGGTAGTTCGCTATATTCTAGTGGAACAGTGACATAAATGTTGTTACCCCTTTCTTTTCTCCAAATTTCAGGAAAACTTCTATAGATATTCAGAACGTTAAGTTATTTCCTAAAACTACGATTGTATAGACTCATTATTGAGTTAATATAATTAGGCAATGTTTGAACAACACGTCATACATTTGAAACCAAATAAAAATATATTTCAAATCGATCTCCTGTAAAATTGCAAAATGGGCAATTCCGTCAATATTCCACCAGATGAGAGACATGGTACGAATCGTACGACTCAAAAATCCTTAGAGGACATACTTAAACATGCCCTGGACGAAGACAACTTCTAGAAACAATACAATTTACTTTCAAAAATGTTACAAGGTCGACCTCAAAATCAGATACAGCAACCATCTAATAACTTTGAACGATTATTACACCAAACTCAGTTCAAATTTGGCATACCACAGAACCAGTCTTTAGCACAACCACATTTTACGAATCAACAGCCTATACGACCACAAATGCAACCTATCAATTTAGGTTATCGGCCCCCAAATCAATTTGGTTAGAAACCAAATTTTAACAACGAACCTCCACAGGCTCATCAGTTTGCCCCGAGACTTCATGGTTTACAGTTTGGTTTTAGACTTCAGATGCAAGTAAGTCAAAATGGCTACAGGCCTCAGCAAGAAAACTTGAGCTATAGACCTCCTCAATTTGGGTTCCAACCTCAATCTGGACACAGTTCGGCTACACCGCAGCCTCATGGTTACCGCCAACCCCAAGGATGTGTCAATGAGAACTGAAAAACTCCCACAAAAAGTATAGTACGAACCAAACTTAATTGCGGCTGTGAAGTGCGCTACTAGCGCGGCACCGCGCATCTCCTCACCCCTCAAACGCTCGCGCATACCTAATATCTGCTATTGCGCAGCGCTCCACGCCAACTTCACAGCCGCCATTAAGTTTGGTTCGTACTATAATTGTGAATGAGATGTACACCATGAATTAAGGTGAGTTCAACCCTTAATACGCGTACAACTACGAAGGTTTGAAATACTATACATATGACGAACAGCCTCAACCTTATGACGTCACTGAAGACGCGGTGACCTGCGAAAATCATACAAAAATATTTAATGTACAGATTTAGCCCAGTTACAGTATTATTATAGTACTAGCTGTACCCGCGGCTTCGAACGCGTGCTCTTTTCTTTAAGGACCAGTATACCAACATTAGATCAAAATTTCTTTAGCCGTCAAAATATTTTAATCATTTGCTCGGATTCTAACTCACCGGATTGAGATACTAATTACACCAGTTTTTACATCAATCAATCAGCTATCTAACAATGAAAACCGCATCGCAATCGGTCCAGTACAAATACAGACAAACAGAAAGAAAGACACGATTAACAAAAAAAAAATGTTCAATAACTTTTTTAATCACCTAAGAGCATTTTTTTCATTTGAATTCATGTAGTAGTTTGGGTGCGATGCGTGGTCAAGATACGGACAAACAGACAGACAAAATTAAAAAGTAAAACAGTTTGGCTTTTGTATCGAATACAGAGAACCATCCAAAAAATATTTTTTATTACTTAAATGTTAACATAACTTTGGACCCGCAGAAACCCTTTACTTTTTTCGGGATAAAACATTTCCTCAATTTAACCCATCATATAACTTAAGACAGTGCCAAGTTGCATCAAAACCCGTCCATTGCTTTCAGCGTGGTATGTGGTCTTTTAAATAAGTTTCAGCCCCTAAATAATAACCCATAAATTATTCAATATGTAAAGTATCCTATGTCCTACCTAGTAGTACGAACTCAAATCATACCAAGTTTATTTTGAATTCATCCAGTAGTTCCGGCAGCGTGATGCGCGGCTCAGATACAGACTGACAGACATACAGACAAAAATGAAAGAACATACAGTTTAGGCTTCATAATTGAATATAGATAACTTCCAAAAACAAAACACTATATCTGAAATGTACAGAATTTGGACCCATATCCCACAGGAACCCTTTATTTTTTCGGGACAATATGTATCCATAATTTTCACCTAACTTATACACTATTCTGTGCCAAGTTGCATCAACATCCGTCTAATAGTTTCAGCGTGCTAAGTGTTCTTTTAAATTATTTTCCACCCATAACCTGCAGGAACACTTAATTTTTTCGGGATGAAAAGTATCCAATGTCCTACCTCGAAGTGTGAACTCAAATCATACCAAATTTAATTTGAATTCATTAAGTATTTTCGGCGTGGTGCGCTACCAAGGTACAGACAGACAGTTGGACAGACAGACAGAAAAACAAAAATTTTAAAAATACAGTGTTGGCTGTAGTATTGCATATAGAACGGCCTCCAAAAAAAATTACATAATATCTTCAATTTACAGAATTTTGGACATTATCCCCAAGGAACACTTTATTTTTCGGGATAAAAAGTATCCTCAATTTTTACTCATTATATAAACTATGACTGTGCCAAGTTTCAACAAAATCCGTCAAGTAGTTTCAGCGTGATACGTGTTCATTTAAATAACTTTCAACGCCTATCCTGCAGGAACCCTTTAATTTTTCGAGATGAAAAGTATCCTATGTCCTACCTCGAACTATGAACTCAAATCATACCAAATTTCATTTGAATTCATTGAGTATTTTCGGCGTGATGCACTTCCAAGGTACAGACAGACAGACAGACAGACAGACAAAAATGAAAAAAAGAACTGTTTTGGCTTCAGTGTCGAATATAGAGCTCCCTCCAAAAAATATATCAATATATCTTCAATGTACAGAATTGGACCCGTTACAGTTTTATTATAAGTATAGATAGATAAAGCAGTATGTAAAAAAAAGACTGTACAATGACGATAATTATAAAAAAAGGGGACATAAAATAAGCTACTGAACCATAATGTAATGTAATTTTTAAATATTGTCTGTCTGTTTGTTTGTTTGCGCATCACGTAAATACTAATGCACAGATTGCGATGCAGTTTTCACAGTTTGATATCTTAGATTTTTACTTAAATTATGGTATACTTGGTATCTCAGTTCGAGCATCGCTAAACAACTATTTGACGTCTGAACGAACTTTGAAAAAATCCACACCAATATATTAAAGTGAAACGTGGTCTGTTTGTTTGAGGAGCTTTCACGCCAAAATGGCTGATCTGATTTTGATGAAACTTTGTTGATAGGTACTGTACAATTATAGAGACCAACAAAGGATACTTTTTATTCCGGAAAATGGTAAGTTGCCACGGGAAAACTGGAAAATTACTATAACACTCGCTGTAAGGAACGGTTGCCGTGGAAACGAAATAACAACAAGTCTGTCAAAAAGCATCAAAAGTGTTGATGCTACTTTTGCATTGGTTTTTAATATCCTAGATGAACATAGGATGCTTTTTTTCGCGATAATCTGTAGTCCGCGTGGATGAATTTATAGGCGAAAGCTAGTGTAGTATATTTGATACTTTTGTTCATGGAATAACACACAGGTTACTGTTAACCAAGAGAAATGACCTCGCGTGCAAAGCCACGGGCACAGCTTGTAAATAGTTAGTTTAGTATCGATAGGCGTAATAAAGTCCATTAAATCCTCTCTTTGACATCTGTCACCATCTCTGTACCTATAAATTAGCCTGATGTTATATCTATGAGAGCGATAAAGACCGAGTGGTAATGTGTATCCTGCAGTCCAACGACACCGGCTTAGATCCTCGGCTACAAAAAATATGATTTTAATAAATGATGTGTATTTCCATCGCTCCATGATTTACAGGTCATGAATCCATTAGTCCTGATTTCTAACAATTAATAGCAATCTTTGAGTCACGTTAGGAAAGTATTTGGGCATGACATACTCTGACACCAGAGGTCGGCTCGGCAGTACTTCATTGGACATAATCAAAAGTACTACGAGTATGTAAGGTTGACTTTTGATCCTGACAGCTTGGACAGTACCGAGAACTGTTTTGCTGGGAATTCCTGCCTAATATATTATGTGCGTTAGTAGATGAAATATTAGCATTAACCTTTCAATGATTTCTGGTAACGTCTAAATGTGGTTTTCACAAAACGAAAAAATATTTTAGTATCACATACGTGTTTTTTATTGGGAAATAGATAACAATTAATTGTGTCCACTGTTTCCTGTTTGCGTAAGCTTAGGTAGGAATTATAACAGCTGTTATATTATATTCCATACATATAACGAGGCAGTAAGTAACAAATAGTCCGTACAATGACGATAATTTAAACTAGATATAAGTTCAAAAACTAAAAGGCGACTACAGTTGAGTAAAAATAGCCTATGACACTCTAGCGATGAAGACAAATAGATTGACACCCCGCCTGTCAAAATCGGACCAAGTTTTCAGTCTGAACACATAACCCTTCCTAAGCTTCGCTGTAGTCGGATTTAAAAATAGCCACTCTGTACATGAAGACGAATCGATTGACACCTCGTTTGTCAAAATCGGACCAATAGGAGCGACGCTATGGTATTACATCCACAAAACTACATACATAGATACATACAAACATCATAAATACATGCATAGACTGTTAAACTCATTACCCTTCCCTTCCTTTGCCGGGTAAAAAATACCTGAAGGACTTATTAATCTGGATGTTTGTTCACGCATCAGGCAACAACTAATGTGCGGCTGTCACCGTTGCATAGCTTAGGATTTGAACCTGATGAACTTAGAATCTCCACGCGATGAGTAGAAGCCGAGCAATCGATCAAAAACTATTTGACAACGAATGTTAATGAAATGTATTATTTTCTCATCCAAAAAAAAGATGATTGTTTGAAAATTCTCTGTAATAATGAACACTATTATCTCTCGGCGTGAGACGATACGATCATTGGTGTATCAGGATTACAGGCTATCTTTTCAGAGCACTCTTCTTGATTACTCCAAATATAGCTATTTATTTATTAATATAATTGTTTTGGAATATAATTAGTGTACAAGGAAGAACTTAATACTAAACAGCATTTACCAGTTATCCAGGCCGTGAAAGAAATAGTAGTAGGGCGTGCGGCTTAAAGTAATCAATGAATACAAAAGAAACAAAGTAAATAATATTAAACAAAGTATATACATAAACCAGTACAATACTTTACTAAATATAATATACATACCTACCATGAAATGAATTAAATCAGTTAAAGAAAATAGCTTACTACCCTAGCTGGATGATTTTAGAGGATTTTCAGGATGGAGATTTTTGTCAAAATATTTCTGAGTTGCTAGCTTAGAACTCAGAAATATTTTGCTTTGCTGTTAGTTTATTCTGGTAGCTATACTAGAAACATTATGGAAACATATGCTCTTGTAGAGAGTTCACTCCAGCTGACTGCACGATGAGTTACTTGAGACCAAAAACTTATACTTGCTTAGTTTTGCTACACATGTTTCCATTACAGTCTTCAAGTCAAGAGTAGCCGAAGCAACATGTTACAAAAATGCCTGTCTTTATTTTTGCCATCCAACGTGGCAATGCTGCCAGCAATTTGGGAAAGTTGCCTGCTGGTAACGTTGATTCGTTTAGGTTTAGTGTTAGCTAGGTATAGGTTAACATAATAATTGTTATTTGAAGAAATTAAGTGAATTTTCTGAATAAAATAGAAAAGTTTAGTCAAGAGTGAATTAGTTTATAGAATATTGCTCAACCATCATCACTTACCACAAGCTGAAACAGCTGTATATTGCTTGTTGAAAAAAATAACTTAAAGATCCCTCAATATTGCGAATGAATTTGTCAAACTTAAATGGCACGCGCCAGACATCAGATTTGTCCTTGAAGACACAATTTGCCTATTTTGGCCAAGGTGGCGGGTACACGTGTATACTATGTAGCGCGTGTCTGCTCAATCTTCGATTTCATCAGCTACGTCGGTCTGTATTGCATACAGAGCAGGTCGGGTCTGATGTGTGAAAACTGGGAGATACGCTAAGTATTGCATACAGAGCAGGTCGGGTCTGATGTGTGAAAACTGGGAGATACGCTAAGTATTGCATACAGAGCAGGTCGGGTCTGATGTGTGAAAACTGGGAGATACGCTAAGTATTGCATACAGAGCAGGTCGGGTCTGATGTGTGAAAACTGGGAGATACGCTAAGTATTGCATACAGAGCAGGTCGGGTCTGATGTGTGAAAACTGGGAGATACGCTAAGTATTGCATACAGAGCAGGTCGGGTCTGATGTGTGAAAACTGGGAGATACGCTAAGTATTGCATACAGAGCAGGTCGGGTCTGATGTGTGAAAACTGGGAGATACGCTAAGTATTGCATACAGAGCAGGTCGGGTCTGATGTGTGAAAACTGGGAGATACGCTAAGTATTGCATACAGAGCAGGTCGGGTCTGATGTGTGAAAACTGGGAGATACGCTAAGTATTGCATACAGATCAGGTCGGGTCTGATGTGTGAAAACTGGGAGATACGCTAAGTACTGCATACAGAGCAGGTCGGGTCTGATGTGTGAAAACTGGGAGATACGCTAAGCATTTTTTCTTTTTACTTTTCTCCACATATCTCTTAATTGTAAACTATAGGACAAACAAACTAAAAAGCTTCAAATGTACCCCATAATTCCATAGTGACAAGAGAAACATATGGTCTATAATAAAACATAAGATTTTAATCCCGAAGTGCAGATCAATATGTCATATAACAAAACTAATTGGTTGGGATTTTACTAGGTATAGGGATAATCGTTGAAATTGTTCAGGTATGCTGTATATTCTGAACATTGAGGATAATTATAAGGCATTTATGGTTCCCGCGAAAAACAAACGCAATCTGCGTAGCTCCCAGCTGATTAAGCATAATCGAGTGTTTCACAATAAAATCGAGTGTTTCACAATAAAATCGAGTGTTTCACAGTAAAATCGAGTGTTTCACAATAAAATCGAGTGTTTCACAATAAAATCGAGTGTTTCACAATAAAGTCGCCTTGAAAACGAGTATAATATTGTTAATTAACTTTTGTGTTAGACTAGACGACTTCACCGCTTACTGCCTGTACCCATCCGGTTCAGTTTCAAATTTGGACATCATGCGTTGGTAAAATCCACTTTAGTTATGTTTCAGAAAGCATAATAGCATAATTGCATGCATCGGAATCAAAAGAGCAACTGAAACAAAAGGTGTCTATCAAATCTCAATAAATCATATGGATTTATGTTTAAAAAGCTCAAGAATGTCATAATAATCACAAATTCCGCCTTCGGGACATGATTTATATCCGCAATGACGTAAATTGGCAGGCTGACAGATATTATCCGTGGAGTCCCTGAACACCTGCGCCGCCGGAGGGCAGGCTGTCATGTCATGACACGCGTGTGACAGTTACAGTATCGCTACAGGATGGGGAAGCGAAAGCATCCCCCTTTTCGGTAACAGTGGTTGATCGAATACGTTGATAGACCAGTCATTGTACTTTATCAAGGTTTCATTTGTGTAGTGTGCTTATAAAATCAGAGAGAGTATTGGCCATGGAAAAGGATTAGAAATTTGTAACTGACTTTTAGGGAGAGGTTCTCATTTCTGCTATTTTTTTAGATGCCTCGTATCTCCGGAGTTCCTATCTCGACGTGGTAAAGCAATTTTGCTGCAAGTAGACATATTGCAATTTTTCACTAGAGCCACAAAACTTTTTCAAAAACGGGAATAAAACATATCTTCTAAACTATCGGGGATAAAGCTGCCATCTTTGGGACACATTTTTTTTATCGCCTTTCGCTTTTCGCTATTAAACTTTTTACCCAAAGTCACTTAGAGTATGAGTTTCGCTACTTACAGCAAAAAGTTTTTCAAATCACAGACCTTAAAAACGCTATAACTAAGGAAGCGAAATGTACGTTTCAAAAGAAATGATTAAAATGTTGTAAGTTGTTTCATTTTTTACCCGGGAACTGCTAACTCAGATGTCAATTTCTATTTGCATTAATTATAAGATCTAAAAATGCAGTAACTCAATACGTTGTGCAATGATTGATTGAAATGAAATGCTATAAATATTACACAAATAACTTTAATGGACTTTTAAATTGTTCAGACAATGTAATAGTTTATAATAACACCATCAAGACTTTATTTTAATAATAGAGTTAATAGAATAGGTTCTTTTCCTCATAAATTATTAAAATTAACATAAAACATCAGAACAATACGTTAATTTACCTTATATTTCCAAAAACGTTGACAATAAATAGTAGTATAGTTGTTTATTTTTTGAAAGTATTGGCGAGCGCGTCGTAAGTTGTTAAAGACATAGGAAAACATAAAAAATGTGGCAAAAGTTGTTATAAAAATAAAACATGTTAGTTTAATATTAAAATATCCAATCGACAAAATAAATAAAATTAAACAAACCATAAAAAAGCCAAAACAAATTAGTATAATTAAATAAACAATAGATGTTGAAGATTTTTACAATTCGAGTTACACAAAATTATTAAAATTATGTTTTCGCTATTCAGTATCATCAGTTTTAGGTAAAGGGTCATTTATTTTAGAACTATACTCTTAAGTATTCTTTGGCGTACATATTTTGAATCACCTTCTTCTCCACAAATTTCTTTAGATCATTATATTTTTGTGGTGCTATTGCCAATTTTGTTAAATTTAAATTTGCTTTAGGCATTGCAATCCATACCAATATACACAAGTGTAACGTTGTCTGTTTGTTTGTGCTTTCACGCAATAACGGCTAAACGGATTTTATCGATGAAATGATGTTTTTTTTTTTTGGATGAAATTTTGTATGGAGATAGCTTATACCGTGGAATAAAATATAGAATACTTTTTATCCCGGAAAATTGTAAGTTTCCACGGGAAAACTGGAAAATGTCGATTACTCACTGCAAGGAACGGTTGCCATTACATAATAGTCTGTGGTTGCTATGGAAACGAAATAACAAGTCTGTCAAAAAGCTTCAAGAGCATTGGTGCTACACCTTTATTTGCATTGGTTTTTAATATCCTAGAAGAAAATAGGAGGCTATTTTTCGCGATAATCAGTAGTCCGGGCGGGAAAACTAGTATTGAATATTTTTGAATTGTTTTATTAAAGATTCAACTGAATCTCAATTGTCTCAGTTTACAGCAACATTGAGTTTTTTAAATACATATAATTTGGTTTATACCTTTTCAAATGTAACCACATGCGTCATGGAAATGCTAATATTTTGTTTTGTTTTAAATGTACCTTTTGATAGCAATTCCTTCAAATCCCATGAAATTTGTTCCTTCAAGTGTGTTTACTTTATATGGACATAGGTTTCTTCTGGCGAGCCCATATTATAGTTTTCTGCACTGCTTTTTCTATATCAGCATGCATACTATCCAATGGCATGTATGTATGTCCAGGAATCAAATAGTTAGTCTAGATGACCTCAAGGTTAGCACACCTCGAAAGTGCAAAGCGTTACATCGACAACGCGGCTTTATTTTTTGTTTGTCCGTAGCAGGAATCTGAATAAAGCAGTTAAGTTAAATATTAGCGCTAGAATTATCTTCTAATAATAATTAAGTAAACAAGGCGATATCTTATTTGCTCCGCGATGAGCATCTGTTTCATTCCCTAAATAACAGATTCCAACCAGTGTGTTACTCTCATAAATAGTGAAATTGTACACTGTCATTTTTTGGATACAATAAAGTACCATGTTGTCACCGTGTGGAGTATTAAGCACTTTCTGCATGTCAAAGCTGGCACAGATAATACTTTAGTCAAGTTTATCAAAACCCTGATGGCAGGAAAAGCGTTGGTATGATTCTTCTTTCTATTTTAAGTGCTCGTTTACCTTATCAATTTCTTCTTCACATTAATTTCACGTCGAAGGATTTTGTGGACATACACTGAACACATGTATCCTTTTTAGAGATATCGAAGCCAATATTAAAACAACTATGAAAACATTTTGAAAAAACTTTAATTGACATAGGTTTTCACGTTATTCTTTTCGCAGTGCTCTATATAAATGTCGAGCGAATTAGTTATATTTCTAAAATTTTCTGGTTGGTACAGTCGTGTGGAATCTTTGCGACAGTAATGAGATAGTAATAATGGCAAATATATTACAAATGATCTGGTTTTCTCGACGATTTCCGGTGATGCTTTATTATGTCCAACATTCTTCAACTTTCATACAGTTTTGCAAATTTTTTTGTTGATTTTTCTATCATGTCATCATCATCAGCCTATATCTGTCCTCTGCTGAACGTAGGCATCTCCAAATACACGCCACTGATGCATCTCCAAATGAGCTCGGATTTAGCTCTTCTCATCATTTTTCTGCCAGCCGCATTTCGCAGGTCATCACTCCACCTAGCCACAGGGCGTCCTACACTAAGTTTGCCTAAACGTGGTCTCCACTCGAGAACTCGTGTACCCCAACGGTTATCGGTTCATCTGGAAATGTGACCAGCCCACTGCAACTTTTGCTTAGCAACTTTTTCATTACGAATCTGGTCCTTCAGAGAAACTGCAAGCATAGCTTTCTCCATAGTTCGCTGAGCAACCTTGAATTTGTAGACTACTTTGACGTGAGGGTGCGCGTTTTGGCTCCGTAGGTCATGTGTAGGACGCACTGATTAAAGACTGTGAGTGAATTTTCCAATTTATACAATATGAATAAAATTGAAATAATATGTCTAAAGTGACTGGTGTTTTCAAATGTATTTAGTGACGTGAGCTTTCTGAGTAAGTATATGATGATTTGCTGTAAATAGAGAAGTCTAAAATTTACGATCCTTTAAAATGCTGTAAGCAAAAAAATGTCAAAAATGATACGCCGCAGAAACGCTGTAAGTAGCCTTCAGTTTTGAAAACGGTACATGTAATGTGCAGAGAAATATACTGTTTTTATTTTGCTGTAAGTTAAAAGTAACCAAAATAACACGATTTTGGCCTACATACAGCATTTAATCTTGCGAAGAAAAATAAAAATACAGGCGTTTTCAACGGCGTAAGTGTTATTTTTTACATCGCAGAGACACGAGACCCAGATCAATCGATGCAGTTTTTTTTTCTGATTCTAGTGGTTATAAAAAATCATTTACGATATTTTATCTACTTACAGCAAAATTGCTTTCTCACGTCGATATGTTTGTATTTAATTTGAAAGAATGCACTTTCAGTGTGGGCCCTCATATTTTTAAACGGTTTTATTTAGCTTACCTGTTAATTTGTTTGTTGTTGTTTTTTGTTTCTTGATATGGGTCAAATCTAGTAATTTAAATTTTACCCCCTTCCTCTTAACCGATTGATCTGAAATTTGGTACACATCTTTATTTCTGTGATGAAAATGCAATTATGTATATTCAGTATCATTAAGTAAATCTAAGATGACAAAATAGCAGATTACACATATTTTTTTCAACCCCCCCCCATTATGGGTATCAAATGAAAGGGCTTAATTAATAGAATACTGTTCACCATGAAAAAAATATAAATCAAAGATAGCCTCCACTACAATATGGCGGATTACTTCCTTTTAATCCCCTCGATATGGGTACCAAATGAAAGGGTTTGGCAAGTAGAACACAGTACTTTAGAAATAACTATATAAAAAACGGATTGGGCTCAATGGCGCGCGTTAGGAGAGGCCTATGTCCAGCAGTGGACTAAAGCAGGCTGTTGATGATGATGATGTTTTTTTAGATGTCAGGGTGGCATGAGCTCTAAAAAGACCCGAATAAATAATAAAATCATAAGAAAAAAAGCGGCCAAGTGCGAGTCGGACTCGAGTTGGGTACCGCATAAACTTGTAGGTAAGTGAATCACGAGTTCCTCTCTATAATCAGTCCCCAAAACGTATACTTCATTACAATATTTGTGTAATTAAAGGTGAAATAGTGGTTAGTAAATAAACAAAACATTCTTAAATTGGAAATCCAAGTAAGTATTAAATTTGAATTATAAATGGTGCTCTGTCGTTTTTTTCTAAACTTTACTGTTTTCTTATGTTTTCCTTTACTTGTGCTATAAGACATTGCTTCTTGCAAAATCTCATGATTTTGTGTGAATGTTGTGTAATGTCTACGGAAAGCACCCTGTAGGTTTCGATTCCCTTGCACGTGTGAAAACTTATAATTATGAGGCATAAACGGCCGTATCTATTGATTGCATTGACTTAGAAATTGTTTTTTTCATAGCTCCAAGGGATTGCCGACCTGCATCATCATCAGCCTATATAGCATGTTCAGCCTATATCTGTCCACTTCTGGACGTAGGCCTCTCCTAATGCACGCCACTGAGCTCGATCTTCACTTCCTGTCATCCATTCTCTTCCTGCCGTTTTTCGCAGGACGTCACGGTGTCCTTCACTTAGTTTGCCTAAATGGACAAACCTGAGTATTTGATTATAATTTCAACTTGATATATCCACGCGTTCTTGAGAAAAAGGGTCTTGACACACAGACGGACAACGAAGTGATCCTATAAAGATTCCTTATTTCCTTTTGAGATACGGAACCCTAAAATTATATAAAAAGTCGTCTATTCAATAAAATATATATTTGTTTTTTTTATTTTGTCATGATGAAATAGTGCTACCGACGTGGACAATAGCAATAAAAGTCAGCTTCATAATTAATTACTTTTTAACCTCTGCAAAAACCAACGATAGCGTTATCTCTAGTGCTTATATACCCACGGTACAGCGATGAGGAGTCCAGTCTACGAGACCTCTAGCAATAATATGCACTACTACGTTTTATTTGCCCTTCTGGTCGCGAAGGCAGTCGAGCCCTACTGCGATCGAGGCAAGATGAACGCCGCCCAGAACACTTTTAACAGTCTCTCCAACACCATCATCGACCTCGACAAGAAGGTCCAGGACACTTGCAAGCAGTTCCCGTCGTTTGCCGCTCGGGAGGTCTTCGGCTTGCACGTCTTCAGGCTGGAGGTGATGCTTCCAGATTTCGACTACGCTGCGTTCGTCGTGAAGGTCAAACACCGCGTCGTGTACATTAACGGCCATTATCCGAGGCAGGGCAAGACTTGCGACTTGACGTACGTTGACATCAAGGTCCTGCCCGACTTCGTGAACACGCACGGCGGAGCCTGGACCTACAGCAACGGCCAGCTCGTCGTGGCCTTCCCATACGCGTATAAAATTAAAGAGCGCAATGCAGATTGCAGCAGCGGATACATCGATGAGACCATTATTGATCTCCGCAGGGGGTACCCGAATGAGCAACTCTTCTCTAATAATTAGTCTTGTTACTTAAGTACTCATATTTTTGTAATAAACTGGATTTAACTTCGATTGTTTTTTGATTATCCGAAAAGACTGTGGGTATTGATCGCCGTAGCCGCTCGTAACCGCTCATTATACATGAGCGGTTTTCCAAGTGTCACTTTAGCATAATTTATCTCTCGCTAGATGGCGTTGGCGACAGTTTTGGTAACAGCACTGTAGTTTGGTATGACCAAGGAAGTTATATATGTAAATAGAACTTCCTTGGGTATGAACAAAGATTTTGAATTACGGTTACTGGAGGGTATGACATTCTGCGTTCCCTTGTTTATGGCAAATTGTGCGTCAGTTTTGTAACAAATTCATAACTTATAGTATTTATTAGTAGTATTTTCTATCTTCTTGATATTGTATATTATAAATTACAGATAATGATACAAATAAAATTGACCGTTTTATTTACATTTAATTTATCTGCTTTAATGACGGGGTAAATAAAATCAGAAAAAGTAAAAACTTTTTGTTTTATTTTTTTAAATGTCATAATAAAATAAAATAAAATAACAAATTTCACTACACAAACAACTTGTCTTTCGTTTTTTTCGCTCATGGTTTGTGTATTTTTACGGAAAAAGGCTGTTTTTACCTGCTTTAGATTACTACGTTCAGTTGAGTAAATACCAAAAGTTACGCGAGCGCCATCTATTGACGATGAAAGAACTAAACTGACAATGCCTAATTGAAAATTGCTCATTAATAAAAATAACGCCAGTAAGTGTAATTCAACCTCCTTTGCCTTAAAAAACCGGGTGGGAAGTAAGCGTAATTCAACCTCCTTTGGTCTTGCGAACTAAATTGTCAAATGTAGGCTACTGAAATAAGGTTTACGTTTTCCGATGATAATTTTTTTATAATTTGAAATATTTTGTTTCTTTATTTTTATTAATCACACTCATCACTACTTTGCCGTCCGATTACTAAAAGGCCGTTACGTGACATTTTAACAATTTTGACTTGTACTCGTGAAAGCGCAAGTTTTGCTCTATCTGCCTGTCTGGGTAACTTTATATATTATTCATTAGTTGCTGAAATCCGGAGACTACATCCACGACTAACTACCATATTTTTTGCATTATCCAAACTTTAACACATTTAAATACCGTCAAACGCTTATAACTGTGCATTTAAATTTTACATTTTACCTGCTATGCAGGCTTAGAAAACTGTTACAATAGCCCACTATAGTATTAAACCGTCAAGTAACTTTACAAGTGTTTTAGTAATATGATGCCGGCCTCCCAAGATTCTACATCGTCTAAAAAGCAGATTTTCTTCAACAACTACTCCATAAAGCCGCTAGACAGACTTAGCCAGCTATTCGTTGCTAAAACAACTTTTTATTTAATTCAACATTTACTATTTTAAACGACGGTGACCGTTTTTAATTGTGACAGTTTCTTATACACGCCAATGATGAAAACAATGTCTAAAACAGTTAAGTGACATTTCAACTCTAAAAGACGTCTATGTGCTTGGATTTTACGTACACCCCGCGCGCTCACGCATTAGTATAGCAAAAAAATATATCCAAAAAATTATGAATAAATTCATAGATTTTTGAAATTTGGCCGGTTTTTTAAATAAAGTTGTAGATAGTTTTATTATCTACTAGTTGAGCTCAAGCATTTCCTTTCTTGGACACACAAATTATATATACTTAGACAGGATCAATATTATTCACACATATTACTAAGAAAATTAGTATTCGAGCCAACCAGGCTTATTATTTTAATTAATTGTGTAATTATTAAGGTGTAATTAAAAATTTGTTCATTATTGTTTTCCTGTTTATCTAGACTACTTGATATTCTGCCTATATCAGTCATCGTGGGGGTGCGATTGCGATCTATCTGGATGGACTTAAACTTTTATCTCATCATCAGCCTATGTTCGTCCACTGCTGGACGTAGGCCTCTCCTAGTGAACACTTGAGATTTTCTGATGACATCGTTTTAATGGTGGAATCACTGCAAGGGGTTTCCCTAAGGGATTGCATCCAAAATGAAGTGATCCGGCCGAGAACGAAAGTCACCCAAATAGCTCAAAGAATTAGCAGGCTGAAGTGGCAATGGACCAGTCACATTGTAGTTATTGTGTAAAGACCACATGTAGGCAAACGTAATGTTGGACGCCCCATGGCCAGGTGAAGTGAAGACTTGCGTAAAGTAGCTGGCCGCATTTACATGAGAGGAACCGACGATCGGGCTGTTATGTATGTATTAGGAGAGGTCTATTTCTAGCAGTGGACGAGTACAGGCTGTTTAAAAACTTAGGCTTTTTAGGTGTTCTGTGGCTTTAGTCATTGTGCATAGATCTAACTTCACTAGATCTATCTTAATATGCCATTAATTGTGAAAGTATTAATTAGTTTACCCTGTTGCTTATCGCGACGGACTATCGAAAGTTTTTACATTGTTACTCTATTGTCATAAAAATGCCCGGTCCTGGACAGATAACAGATTTGCAGTAATTTGCTTGGTTTTTTATACCCTAGAATTCTGTTTTATTCGCTTCTGTTTTATTACCAGTTAAGTAGTAATAAGTTTGGCTCTACAGCGCCAACTGAGCGCAAGCGCAAACAACTTCCTCTCTCCTTCGTAGTGGAATTTTCCATGTCAGTTCAGTTCCGCTGACAATGCATTTCTATGGTAAGTATGACCTGAATCACAATCCAGGATTAGCTCCAGATAAAGGAACTCTTCAATGGTCAACAGCAGATATGAAATTTCGTGTACACATTTTACTATGATAATCGGTTTTAAGTTTTACCATGACATGATTGCTGAACTTATGGTTGGGTCCTGACTAGGGAACTTCTCAACGGTTAGCAGCACAGACACGAAATGTTGTATACGCATTTAAATTGTGATAGTCCTGTCTTAGTTTCGCCATGACATGGCTACTGCATAAAAGCTTCTTTTTTATGTTGTTAATTTAACTTGTTTGTAGGTGGTTTGTGTTTTCACCAAGCTATGTAAATATTTACGATTAATTATTAACGGTAATGTTACTCAGATATTTGTATACGGAGCTATTCTATTTTTCGATTATTGATAATGACAATGTATTAACATAAGAATGAAAATGGATTGTAACTAATCATTGATGGATTAGAAAAAAAATATTTTTTACTAATCCATCAATGATATGATGGTATACTCTTTTTATTTTGTTAAACGATCATTAACCATATTTAAACAACTTGTCAATTTATGGAAAACTAGCTTGCCCGCCCGCAACTTCAAAAGAAAAAAGCATCCTATTTTCTTCAAGGATATTAGAAACCAATGCAAATGAAGGTGTAGCAAATGCTCTTGATGTTTTGACAGACTTGTTATTTCGTTTCCATGGCAACCACATACCATTCTGTGATGGCAACTGTTCCTTACAGTGAGTAATCAATATTTTCCAGATTTCTCGTGGAAACTTTCAATTTTCCGGGATAAAAGTATCCTATATTTTATTCCAGGGTATAAGCTATCTCCATACAAAATTTCATCAAAATCCGTTCAGCCGTTATCGCGTGAAAGCTCCCCAAACAAACAAACAAACATACAGACAACGTTTCACTTTTATATTTTGATATGGATTTACAGTAAGCAAAGTCCAATTGACATAATATTATTATGACTTAGATATATATTTCCTTCACTAAAAGACAGTTAGTGCGGACTGTTTCTCAAAATATTATGTTAATGTTCAGAAATCGTTAAAAATGTAGTGTCTCAAAACAATAATATAGATAATGACTTTTATCTCCACTCATATCGTAAAATCCGGATGATGTTCTCAAAAATTGTGGCATATTAATCTAAATTACGCACGGACGTCTCTAATATGAAAAATATTTAATTACTAGCTGTACCCGCGGCTTCGCACGCGTGGTCTTTTCTTTAGGTTCAAAGTAATATGATATTCCAGGACCAATATACCAACATTTACAACAAAATTTCTTCAGTCGTGTAAAATACTTTTATCAATTGCTCGGCTTCTAACTCACCAGATTGAGATACCAATTACACCAAATTTCAATCAAACCCTATGCTATCTAACAATGAAGACCGCATTGCAATTGGTCCAGTAGTTTTTACGTGATGCGTGAACACACAAACATACAGACAAACAGAAAGAAAGACACGATTAACAAAAAAAAATTGTTCCATAACTTTTTTAAGCACCCAAGAGCATTTTTTTCATTTGTATTAATTTAGAAGTTTGGGTGCAATGCGCGGTCAAGATACGGACAAACAGATCGACTAAATTAATAAGTAAAATAGTTTGGTTTCAGTATCGAATATAGAGAACCACTCAAAAAAAATTTTTTATTACTTAAATATTATCAGAACTTTGGATATATCCCGCAGAAACCCTTTACTTTTTCCTCAATGACCTCAATTTTAACCCATCATATAAGTTAAGACAGTGCCAAGTTGCATCAAAACCCGTCCATGAGTTTCAGCGTGGTATGTGTTCTTTTAAATAAGTTTTAACCCCTATCCTGCGAGAACCCATACATTTTTTGAGATGTAAGGTATCCTATGTCCTACCTCGTAGTATGAACTCAAATCATACCAAGTTTCATTTGAATTCATCCAGTAGTTCCGGCGGCGTGATGCGTGGCTAAGATACAGACTGACAGACATACAGACAAAAAAAAAACATACAGTTTAGGCTTCATTATCGAAAATAGAGTAACTTGCAAAAAAAACACTATTTCTTTAATGTACAGAATTTGGAACCCTTTATTAATTTTTTTGGAACTCTTTATTTGATCCATAATTTTCACCCATCTTATAAACTATGACTGTGCCAAGTTGCATCAACATCCGTCCAACAGTTTCAGCGTACTACGTGTTCTTTTAGAACACTTTATTTTTTCAGGATAAAAAGTATCCTGAATTTTAACCCATCATATAAACTATAACTGTGCCAAATTGCATCAAAATCCGTCCAGTAGTTTCTCAGTGGTAAGTATTTTTTTGAAATAACTTTAAACCTTTATCCTGCGGGAACCCTTTCATTTTTAGGGATGAAAAGTATGTCCTACCTCATAGTATGAACTCAAATCATACCAAGTTTCTTAAAAATTCCTTCAGTAGTTTCGGCGTGATGCACTTCCAAAATACGGACAGACAGACAGAAGACCAAAAACTAAAAAAATACAGATTTGGCTTTAGTATTGAACGGTACCAAAAATAAAAAAATACTGAAATTGGGATTTACTCTAGATTCGATACTGAAGCCAAAACTGTATTTTTTTAAATTTTTGTCTTTCTGTCTGTCTGTCTGTCTGTCTGTCTGTATCTTGGTTAGGCATCACGCCGAAACTACTGAATGAATTTAAATGAAACTTGGCATGATTTGAGTTCATATTACAAGGTAGGACATAGGCTACTTTTCATCCCGAAAAATGAAAAGGTTCCCGCAGGATTGGGGTTGAAAGTTATTTCAAAAAACACTTACCACTCTGTAACTACCGAATGGATTTTCAACTTGGCACAGTCATTGTTTATATGATGGATTAAAATTGAGGATACTTTTTATCTCGAAAAAATTAAGAGTTCCTGCGGGATAATGTCCCAAATTCTGTAAATTAAAGATATTTTGTAATTTTTTTTGGGGCCGTTCTGTATTTCATACTAAAGCCAAAACTGTTTTTTTTTTAATTTTTGTCTTTCTGTCTGTCTGTCTGTCCGTCTGTCTGGTTGTACCTTGGAAGTGCATTACGCCGAAAATACTCAATGAATTCAAATGAAATTTGGTATGATTTGAGTTCATAGTTTGAGGTAGGACATTGGATACTTTTCATCCCTAAAAAAATAAGTGTTCCTGCAGGATAGAAGTGGAAAATTATTTAAAATAACACTTAGCACGCTGAAACTAACGGACGGATGTTGATGCAACTTGGCACAGACATAGTTTATAAGATAGGTGAAAATTATGGATACTATTTGTCCCGAAAAAATAAAGGGTTCCTGTGGGATATGGGTGCAAATTCTGTACATTATAGATATAGTGTTTTTTTTTGAAGTTACTCTTTCTTCTATTATGATGCCTAAACTGTATGTTTTTTCATTTTTGTCTGTATGTCTGTCCGTCTGTATCTTAGCCGCGCATCACGCCACCGGAACTACTGGATGAAATCAAAAGAAACTTGGTATGATTTGAGTTCGTACTACGAGGTAGGACATAGGCTAAATTACATATCAAAAATTTATGGGTTATTATTTAGGGGTTGAAACTTATTTAAAAGAACACGTACCACGCTGAAAGTAATGGACGGGTTTTGATGCAACTTAGCACTGTCTTAGGTTATATGATGAGTTAAAATTGAGGACACGTTTTATCCCGAAAACGTGAAGGGTTTCTGCGGGATATGGGTCCAAAGTTATGTTAATATTTAAGTAATAAAAATATTTTTTGGATGGTTCTCTATAGTCGATACTGAAGCCAAACTGTTTTACTTTTTAATTTTGTCTGTCTGTTTGTCCGTATCTTGACCACGCATCGCACCCAAACTACTACATGAATTCAAATGAAAAAAATACTCTTGGGTGCTTAAAAAAGTTATTGAACAATATTTTTTTTGTTAGTCGTGTCTTCCTTTCTGTTTGTCTGTATGTTTGTTTGTTCACACATAACGTAAAAACTACTGGAACGATTGCAATGCGGTTTTCAATGATAAATAGCTTAGGGTTTGATTTAAATCTGGTGTAATTGGTATCTCAATCCGGTGAGTTAAAAGCCGATCAATTGATAAAGTATTTTTGACGGCTGAAGAAAATTTGTTCAAATGTTGGTATATTGGTCCTGGAATAGCACATTATGGTACTTTGAACCTAAAGAAACGAACACGCGTGCGAAGCCGTGGGTACAGCTAATATATAAATATATATTTTTTTTTACCATTGAAGCACCCTACGAGGGTTTTTGACATTTATTATCTACGACAGTGCGTGCTTGACCGTAAGCACGCGAATACGTTGTGGTCTGGATTTTGGTTCCATAAATTACATTACATTAGTAGATACCTAACCAATTTAATGTTTTTAATCTCCGAACAAAGAGACTGGTGTTATAAGTATAGGGTGGATACACACCCTAAACAGTGTGTGTGAGTATGTGTGTGTGTGTCTGTCTGTGGCATCGTAACTCCCAAATGTATGGATCGATTTTGATGCGAGGGGTCTGCACTGATGGCACGAGGAGCTAGCACCACCTGGACGAAAGAGCTATATAAGAGTATGGTCTGTATTAGGAAGGAGAGGGGGGAAGTGAGAAAAGGGGGTGAGAATCGTAGCTTCCAAACGAATTGACCGATTTAGCTGCGGTTTTTTATGTTTGAAAGCTGAGGTAAATGAGAGCTTATTAGCTACGTCGAAGCGCTATCAGAAGGTTGATTTTGGTAGTGAAGTAAAACTCTTGATGTTGTATGACTAGATTACTTTTGATTCCATTAATTATCTTTACTCACTAATTCGCTAATTCAAATTCGCAATCAAATTCTAATCCTAATCAGTTTCAATCACAATAAACAGTTATTTGGCACTCTCGAACAAAATCGAGATTTAAATTGAAATCGGGATCGCGATCGACTTCACATTGTGACTCATAAAAGAACACCATTAAAAAGGTGTTGCCATACACAACGCAAAAAAGGTATAATTTGAAATTACCTTGCAATGTCCCTAATATTTCAACATTTTCAACTAATATTAACCTATATTGCAAAAACTATTATGTTTTATGATTTTAAGTCCTTATAAAAAAAAGCGTTAGTTTGCCGACGAATATATTCGTCGGCAAACTAACGCTTTTATTGTTACTGTATATATACAGTAACAATGGCTGAATGTGTACCTATGTCTTAGAAAAAAGGACTGAAAAAAAAACCCGCTCTTATGCTCAGCTGTCTCAATTTTTCAAACAAACTTTGTAGTGGTTTGGCGGTGGGTCTGAAGCGTTTGGTTACCTATATTTTCTTAAATAATGAGTCTGCCAACCTACCAACAACTTGAGGCTCTTGCTGATTTCCTGATGGAAAACCCAGGAATTGCCAAACGTCTCTGCCTTTTCCGTGGGCAGAGTGCGTGAGATCTAGCAAGAAACGAATAAGAAATGGAACGAGATAGCAAGCAATATCAATGCGCTAGGCGGTGCACAAAAAGATGGAAAAGATTGGGCAAAGGTACCATCCATGATAATAATTTCGTAAATAAATATAAAACTCTTTTCAAAATATAAAATATTAAGTTAAGTTTAGGTACAAACCTTGTACCTATCTCGTGGAGTATCACTACGACGAGTAGGCTTTGCCATTAAAGGCTCCAAATCGCTATATATAATCTCAAAAAGATCTTTATCGACTCTGTAGCATTTTTTTAACTCGTCGTCGTTCATGGCAAAAGCTTTCTTACTACAGCGCGCCATTCTTCTCAATATTCGCCTTTGCTAAGTTTACTCTATAGATTTCAAACATAAAAAGTTACTACTCTATTAGCATTGCCTAAAATACTAAACATGAGAGCTAAACGTTCCATTTTTTTCTTTGATAATCACTAAAAACAACACAGTCGATCGCAAAAAAGTTAACCTGTTTAGATTCCATCGAAAACTCTATTCCAATTCAATCTGTTAACGTCAAAATCGCGTCAAGAGTACCGAAAAAGAGAATAGCATCGAGATAAGTCGATTTCATTTAGTTCCATAAAATTCCACCATAATCGATTCCAATCGTGCGCTAGTTTAAAATTCAAGAGTACCAAATGGCATGATTTCGATCCCAAACCCAAATTACGATTGAAATCGAGTGTCAAGAGTAATGCACCTGTCCTTGCTTCGCTGTCTTGTGCTACGGTGGGAATCGTTGCTACGAGATGCGTAGCGCTCGTTATGTCTGTCTTCGGTTACGTCATCGTATAGGTATGCTGGTTTCAGACGGTCTATAGATATTATTGCTGTACGATTAGGCAGCTGAATGTATTTGTCATGCTTCTGTAGTACTTGGTACGGTGGCGTTAGCGGCTTCTTCACGGGATCGATGCGCACAAAGACGTGTGTACAGGTGGACAATTCTTTGTGTACGAATGGAGTGCGCTGGGAGTGGTTCTTTTGTGCGTTATTCAACGAAAGTGACGTCATTGTCTCAGCCATGTCCCTTATGAATTCTGTTGGTTCATTTGCGTTCGTTTTCGTTGGTACGAAAAAATCAGCTGGCAGGCGTAGCGTCGTTTCGTAAGTACATAAGGCTGGACTTGGATCCGTTGACTTATGTAGCGATGTGCGTAGCCCCAGTAGAACTGTAGGTAGCTCTTTCGTCCAGGTGATGCTCCTTCTGCCATCAGTGTAGATTTAATTGTTCTGTGCCAACGTTCTATCTGGCCGTTGGCCTGAGATGGTACGCGGTGGTCCGTAGTCGAGTGACTCCAAGCTTCTTCATTAGGGCATGGAATAAGGCTGACTCAAACTGTCGACCCTGGTCTGACGTGACCCTTAGCGGACAACCAAATGTTCATAGACTGCTCTGGCTACAGTTTCAGCCGAGATTTTTTTGGTCGAAACAGCTTTTATATATTTAGTGATACGATCTTTAATTGTTACTGTTATGTAGGTGCAGTCTTTGGACGGTGGTAACGGGCCAATGATATCGACGTGTATGTGGTCGAATTGTCCAGCGTCTTGAAACTGCCCGAGAGGTGAGACAGTATGTCGTTGTATCTTGCCCTTCTGACAACCAAGGCAAGTTCTGGTCCATCTTGATACGTCTGCACTCATGCTGGGCCAGAAGTATTGCTCGGTCATCTGCTTTCTTGTGTTCCGGGTTCCTGGGTGACTTAATTCGTGAAGTGTTTTGAAGGCTGCTTCTCGCATTGAAGTAGGTAGTTACGGTCTAGGATTAGCTGTAAACATCTCGCAGTGGAACGGTTTGTTCACGCCTGGCAGCATAATGTGAGCAAATTTCAAATTCTGTTTTGTCCGTAGTTGTTTTAGTGCTTCATCTGTTTCTTGGTCAGCTGCGAGTTGATGGCAGTCCTGTGTTGAGGTGCATGTGATCTCTTCTAGCCTTGAAAGTGCGTCTACGATTGGGTTCTTATGTCCACTAACAAACCGGATATCCCGCAAAATTGGCTTTCGCGTCTGGGTGTATCGTTGTTGCTCGGTGATTTTGACAAGACGTATGTGAGAGGTCGGTGGTCTGTGTGAATAACCACTTCTGAGCCTTCTATGTATCTTTGGAAGTGCTTGACTGCAGTGTACATCGCGTTCGTACACGCTGTACTTCTTCTGTGTTCCGCTGAGTGTTTTCGAGTAAAATGATATTGGATGCCACGTCGCGCCTTGTAGCTGCTGGAGGACTCCACCGAGACTCATGTTCGATGCACCAGTCTTGATGTTCATCTTTTCTCCAGGAATTGGGTATGACAATGTCGTCACTTGTTTAACGCTGTCACGACATTGACATTGCTTCTTCTGCCTCTGGAGTCCAGTTGATTGGTGTCTTGTCCTTCTTCTTTGCGTTATGTAACAGATTGTTAAGTTATAGCTGTTTTTCGGCTTGGTGGGGTTGTGCGTCTCGATACAAATGTACCATCCCCATGAATCTTCTCAGTTATTCGATCTTCTTTGGTTTAGAAAATGACGATATGGCTTCTGTCTTCTCTTGCAGTGGTTGAATATCGGCTGTGGAAGATAGCCCAGGAAATTGAGATTTTCTTTCTCGAACTCACATTTCAATATTGAGGGTGAGTGCATATTCTGTTAGGCGCTTGAAGACTTGATGAAGGTGGCGTTTATGACTTTCTTCATGTGGTGAAAATATAAGCAGGTCATCGACGTAACTGAAGATGAAGTCATCCAGGCCTCGTAGTACTTGGTGCATGAAGCGCTGGAAGGTCTGCGCGGCATTACGTAGCCCAAACGTCATCGATGAGAACTCGAACAAGCCAAATGGTGTAGTTACGGCTATTTTCTGTGAGTCTTCTTTGCTTGCCATCGGTATCCAATAATAAGCCTTCTTGATGTCGATTTTAGAGTATATCTTCATGCCATGTAGTCTGATTGTGAAATCTCGTATTCTTGGAATCGGATATCTGTCCGGAACTGTCATAGCGTTAAGGCGTCGATAGTTTCCGCAGATGCGTAATTGTCCGTTCTACTTCTTCATTATGTGCATTGGGTTAGCCTATGAGTTGTTTGATGGATTATATTATTCCACTAGGCACTCAAACTCTTTCTTTGCTTCGATGTATTTGTCAGGCGCTAAAGGTCGAGGGCTGACGTAGACAGGAGCTCCAGTTGTTTCTAGGTGGTGCGTTACATCGTGCGGTGGTGGCTTCTTAAGCAACATGGGACTCTGGATGTCTGTATCAGTAAGTTTTCCGACTTTTGTTGTTGATTTTTCCAGGAACAAGGGGATTCACATCTTCTTGCTCGGTTACGGAAGCGATAGTGTTAACGATACAACAACATCGCAAAAAAAACTGCATCGCCGGGCATCCTTGCCTTGCTGTTAGTCGACTTCGATCTTGAGTGGTTACGTTTGTGAAATGGCTGGCGATAGTTCTGTCTTCCTCGTAATTCTGTGACTTCTAGTGTATCTGTTTCGATAATAACTCAATTTTCAAATCTTCACCAGAATACAGCTGCGATTTGAGGTTCCAGATGCCCCATCATCTTATCAGCCATTGAAGCGAGCGTATTTAGCGTGGATTCTTCGTTGATAGATATGACGGCTCAAACTGAAGTAGGCATTTGGTTTAGCCAAAGGACTTTCAAGGCGTCGTCTTGAACTATGCTACCGCCGAGGTCTCACATCCGCCGCAATAGTTGACTTGGTTTCTAGTCGCCAAGTTCTTGGCCGCTCAAAAGTTTCTGTAACTGTTTCGCTTCTGATTCTTGATACACGGAGAGCAAACGATTTTTAAAAGCAATGTACTTCCCCGTCGACGCAAAGTGGGTCCAAACTGAGAAAATAGTGGCATAGGTTTCTTTTCTTAATTTGGACTATATGTTTATGCCAATCGATAGAACATAATCTAACTCGAAACTGACCTATAACTTTTTTCTTAAAACGAAGATTTAGCGAGAAAATTGACAATGTTTAAAAACTTTGTATGGAGTGACACGTATTATGTTCTATTTCTCAGAATCTTGCTTCTTAGTCAGCCATACAGAAAATATAAGTTATAAGTATTATACTGGTGTTCGGTGTAACGTTGAACATACGAAAATACGAGGTAGGTGGGGTTATCTGCTACCTACTAAGGCCCAAAGATTTGACCTAGCGGGGGCTAGGCCAAATCTTTGGGGCCTTTTTATGTTTCTTTCTTACTTTATATTTTTCGGAATTTCTTTACTTTCACACATTTAAACCCGTTTAGCTTTTTATTTATGGACAGATCAGTTTTAATATTATTAGAATCTTAATGATTAGTTACTCTTTTTAAAATTGATATTTGTTGCAGGTTATTGCTAGAAACAAATTGTTGAACACGCAAACTAAAAAAAATATTTAATACAAGTTGAAAGCTCAACTTCGTGTAGCATTTAAAAAAAAACTAAACGTGGTAAATAACATCTGTTTGTTTTAAAAACATCTCTAAAGTATGAGCTTCCTAACGGTATGTAGTTTGCTTTCATATCTTGTTCGTAACCAGAGTTATTCGTTGATTTTTAAGTAGACGAAATTTTACTTATGTGGAAAGTTAAATGGTTTGCGAAATTTATTAATGCAAAGGTGAAAATAATGAAACGATCAATTAAAATCTGGTATATTTTATTTATAAACATCAGAATAATAAAATCAATATTTGTTCAACATTTAATTTAAATATTGCTCAAAAAAAACATGGGTCCTTGGTTACATCTTTGGGGATGAGTAGGCAGCAGACGACCCTACATACCTCCCATTTTCGTATGTTCAACTTTGCGCTGAATACCTGTATATAATTTTGGTAATATTATAAGTTAGTTTATTCGTTATCATCTACATCTACACGGTGCTCAGTTTGGATTCCGAACCGGGTTGTCTACCGAGGAAGGAAACGCGAGACACGCTGGCGGTCAGATGCAACAAGCTGGGATTTGTTTACATCCTCCCGCTGCGGCCTCCGTAAACAAAATCAAGGATCTAAAGCTTGTTAGCCTCTTCTTAGTTTTATTGGCAGTCGTTTTTTATAATATTTTTATTTTATTTCATATTGTGTCTGTCTGTTTATCCGTGCTACTTAAAAACTACAGGACTGTTTTTTTTTTGGTGATGCGCGAACAAACAGACGAACAGATATACACCAACATGAAAGATAGTAATAACTGCTATGTTATATTAAGTAATAACTATATGTATAGAAAATCTATACATATAATAAAATAGTAAGTAAGAAAAATTCTGTACAAACCATGTTTGCATTTGAGGTGCAGGTCGTTCGGCTGATGGTAAGCGCCACGCCAGCCGGCCCAATGCAATATGTTTATGTTGCAATGCCACCCAAACATTTGTATTTGGAAAAGGAGCTGTACCCGCGCCTTCGCACGCGTGGACTTTTCTTTAATTTCAAAGTACTATAATGTGCTATTCCAGGACCAATATACCAACATTTGATCAAAATTTATTCAGCTGTCAAAAATACTTTTATCAAATACTTTTATCAATTGCTTGGAATAAAGGAACTTTTCAACGGCCAGCAGAATAGACACGTTTTTTTTTGTACTTATGCATTTTATTATGATAGCCAGTTTTAAGTTTTACCATGACAGTCGGCCTAGCTGATTCATCTAAACGCATCGGTCTCCGGATGAATTTGGATAAAACAAAGATTATGTTCAATGAACATATCTTTCAGGAAACGATCGATGTTCATTGATCTCCTCTTAAAGTTGTTCAAGCGTTTGTTTACCTTGGGCACACGCTGAAGTTGGGTAAAAACAACTTTGGGAGAAAAGCCTGTATAAAAATACAGCCGGGCTGGGCAGCATTTGGTTAACTTCGTCTAGTCTTTTCGTCACTAATTCCCCAATGCCTGAAGACTAAAGTCTTTAACCATTGCCTCTTAGCTGTTATGACTTACGGAGCAGAGACGTGGACTCTCATGGTACGACTACTTCACCAATTCAAAGTCACTCAACGGGCTATGGAAAAGGCAATGCTCGGAGTTTTTTTGAGAAATCGAATCCGGAACGAGGTGATCCGACAGAGAACCAAAGTTGACATAGCCCATAGGATACGAAGGCTGGAGAGGCAGTGGGCTGGTTATATTTGCTGAAGGACCTATAACCATTGGAGGAGACGTGTTCTTGAGTGGAGACCGCGACTCGGGAAACAATAAAGGACGCCCTCAGCTAGGTGGAGCGACGACATACGCAAGATGGCTGGTCGCGAGCGGTTGGAAAAGAAGAGCCAAAGATTGGCTCAGAGGCGTGCTTTGGGAGAGGCCTATGTCCAGCAGTGGACTGATGCAGGCTGATAATGATGATAATGATAACATAGTTGCTGCATAAAAGCTTTTATTTAGAAATATTAAAAAACTATTAATATTTTAATATAAAATTGTTTAAAAACCGTGTCAGGAATCTGTACATAACAAGTTGATTAAAAGAAGAATATGCATAAAACACATTTATGGGCACAAGACACTATAAAATAAAATAAAAACTAAGTACTACTAAAATAGTTATTTGTTATGCAAGGGGCTGCAAAGTGATTTTTTGGCGAGAGTACTTGTATTGAAACCTGAGCAAGCGAAGGATTCTAGGATTGAACCACGAGCGAAGCGAGTGGTTCAAATATAGAATCCTGAGCGCAGCGAGGGTTTCAAAAGTACGAGACGCCAAATAACTTTGCTGCCGTGCGCAACACAAAACTTTTCACCTCACTACAGCGAGGAAAATGCTACGTGCAATAGAGTAGAATAGAGTAGAATAGAGTAGATGAGAGTAGAATAGAGTAGAACACAGTAGAACACAGTATAACAGAGTAGAACAGAGTAGAACAGTTTAGAACAGAGTAGAATAGAGTAGAATACAGTAGAACAGAGTAGAACAGAGTAGAACAGAGTAGAACAGAGTAGAACAGAGTAGAATCGAGTAAATACCGTAGAATATAGTAGAACAGAGTAGAATAGAGTAGAACAGAGTAGAACAGAGTAGAACAGAGTAGAACAGAGTAGAACAGAGTAGAATAGAGTAGAATACAGTAGAATATAGTAGAACACAGTAGAACAGAGTAGAATAGAGTAGAAAAGAGCAGAATAGAGTAGATTACAGTAGAATACAGTAGAATACAGTAGAATACAGTAGAACATAGTAGGACAGAGTAGAACAGAGTAGAACAGAGTAGAATAGAGTAGATTAGAGTAGAACAGAGTAGAATAGAGTAGATTAGAGTAGAACAGAGTAGAATAGAGTAGATTAGAGGAGAACAGAGTAGAATAGAATTGAAAATGAAAAGAGACGAATAGAGTCGAGTAGAGTGGAGTAGAGTCGAGTAGAGTCGAGTAGAGTCGAGTAGAGTCGAGTAGAGTCGAGTAGAGTCGAGTAGAGTCGAGTAGAGTCGCGTAGAGTCGAGTAGAGTCGAATAGAGTCGAGTAGAGTCGATTATAGTCGAGTAGAGCCGATTAGAGTCGAGTAGAGTCGAGTAGAGATAAAAAGAGGTGAATAGAGACGAATAGAGTCAAGTAGCGTAAAATCGAATCGGATAATAATATAATATAAATTAGTAATAAAGTATTTTTAGTGAATTGTCGGTATAGAAAATTATTGATTAGAAAGGTTCGAATTTTAAAAACTCTTTCCACGCTAGCGGGTAAAATGCAATTTTGCACTCAGATTTCGAATGACAAACAGAATATTTCCGAGCTTGTGAGCTGAAAATAATATTACATGAATGAATTGATAGCTTGTACCAAAGGGGCCTGCACTCAGCAAAACTGACGCTGGACGCTGGTTTTCAGACAAACCCCGCGGATGATGTCAAAATGTCAGGTGCGAATTATTGTACAGAACACGAATCATTAATAAAAGAAGTACAAAAAAAATGAATTAAAAATAAGTAAAAAAAGTTTATAAAAAGCGATATGTGTACGCGATCCTAATTTGAAATCACCCAGTGTGGCGAGAGCTTGCGTCCACACACACTAATGAAGCCTTGTCCCGTGTATTGCCTGTTTCACGCACACTACGCGCCGGCCGCGGCGTGCGGCGCGGCAGCGCCCCAAGGCTGGTCATTGCCCCGGTCGTTGCCCGAGCCACAGAATAAAGAAGTAACTTTAAGTCCGAGCACTCAGCTGTTCGATCACTCACGCTCGCCGCAATACGCTCGATGCTAAAATGGAGCAATTTTCTAATGTCGAACTTAGGAAGATGGTTCATTTGTTTTTTTTTTGCCCACGCCCTCGGGCCTACTACGATTTATCAATAAAATATTTAATTAAAAATTCCACCTCCAGTTAAAGGTAGGAATTAAATAGTATTGTTAGTTAATTAAGGTATACAATCGACTCTGCGAATATGGAGGGGATGGAAAACTACAACCTGTATAAGCAGATAAAATATGTAAACAAGCACAAATTAAAAATTTATATAACCCTCGACTTCCCCATTATAGCTAAGAAGCGTCTTAATCACATCAGTTTTTAAACATAAATTAGTTCCATCCGTTTGAGAGCTACGATCGTCACCCCCATTCTTCTCCCCCCTCCCCCATTAAAGCTATGAACCATCTTGTATATCTCAGCTTTGAACCATAAAAACCGCAGCTAAATTGGTCCATTCGTTTGAAAGATACGATTCTCAACCCTCTTGTCTCAACTCCCCCTCCCCCCCTCCATATAGGTAAGAACCATCTCGATCACATAAGTTTTCAAACATAAAATACCTCATCAAAATCGGTTTACTCGTTTGTGAGCTACGATCCTCACCCCCATTCCCCACCCTCCCCCCTTCCTCCATCTCCCCAGTATAGCTATGAACCATCTCGTTTACCTCAGCTTTCATACATAAAAAACCACAGCTAAATCGGTCCATTTGTTTGGAAGCTACGATTTTCACCCCCCTTTTCTTACCTCCCCCCTCCCCCTCCCCGTATATCTAAGAACCATCTCGGAATACACAATAACAAAAAAATAATAAAAGTACTTACATAAATACCATTAAAATACATCCATACTAACATATAATAATGAAACGCTGTTTGTTTGTTTGTTTGTTTCGGGAGCTTTCGCGCGATAACGATTGGACGGATTTTGATGAAATTTGGAATGGAGGCAGCTTATACCCTAGAATAAAACATAGTTTACTTCTTATTACGGAAATTGTATCTTTCCACGGTAAAACTGGAAAATTTTGATTACTCGCTGTAAGGAACGGTTGCCATGGAAACGAAATAACAAGTCTATCAAAAAACTTCAAGAGCATTGATGTTATTCCTAGTTTTGCATTGGTTTTTAAGCGACTTCACAAAAGGAGACGGTTGTACATAGAATCGTTTGTATGTGTTTTTTTAATGTATTTCGGTCGATTTCTCCGTCTATTGCGGATCGATTTTGAAAATTATGTTTAATATCCTAGAAGAACATAGGATGCTTTTTTTTCGCTATAAACTGTAGTCCGCGCGGACGAAGTCGTGGGTGGGAAAGCTAGTAATATATAAATAAACATAAGAAATTATACACAGAAACAATAAACATAATTCTTAAACATAATAACATTAAAATTGATTTCCCTGTGGCAATCTTTCAACCAAACAGAAGAAAATACGTTACAACACGTCAACACCACGGCATCGATCACTACTCTGCTTGTTTAACATAATTATTGAGGGTAATCTATCCATAACATTGATAGAAACCTTTTCCGCGAATTCTCATCTGTTTACCGTTACGAAAAAATTTGAAATGCATTCTTTTCTCAGGAAGTCAGATAATGTTATTTTTGTGGGTATCTTCAATATTTCGTCCGGAAAGTTACAATGTTGTACAAGAAACTGATTCCAGAATTGATTCAAAAATGTTACGTTCTAATATGACAGTTCGCGATATTGTCGGCTTCAGAAAAAAAGCAAAGGAAATTCAATGATTTTACATTCTAATATCACAGTTCGCGACACGGACCTCAACTCTGCGTAACCTAGGTTTGAATCTTAACGCAGAGTTGAGCTCTGCGTCAAGTCTCAAACCTAGGTTACGCGCCTCGTCAACTCTCTCTTCTTTATCACCTATGAGCCATAATCTATGGCCTCAGGAGGTGCGGAGAGTTGGTGTTTGCTGCCTAAGATCATAAATTTAGTTTTCTGTGGATTTTGTAAAAGACAATTATTATCTGATACTTAACCGTTTGATTGCGCTATCAAGGATGTTTGGGCATAAATAAATTTATATACACCTGCAGATTGTCTGCATGAATATGATTTTTCGAGTGTTCAATACATTAAATAATGTCAGTACTGTATAAAATAATTAAAATATATTTTTAAAAAAACGTAAGGTGTAATTTAATGCAATTTAATGTTATGTTATTGGGTACATATATATGTATTGTTGATGGAATTAAATATTCGTGTAATTTGTATTATCTATCTTCTATCTATACTCTATACATATAATTAAGCAATTAAGATGAAAAAGTCAGTAAACAGAAGATAATAAAAAAAAGGTCAAAGGTATTTCAGATAAGCTACTGAATAATAATATATAAATATATATTATAAATATTAAATTAATTAATTTATTATATTTATTATTTTTATTATTATTACTTTATTTTTAATATATATTTAAATTGTGTCTCTCTGTTTGTATCAGGCATCACGTAAAAACTACTGGACCGATTGCAACACAATTTTCACTGTTGGATAACTTAGAGTTTGACTTGAAAAAGATATGGGATGGGATACTAGGTATCTTAATCTGATGATTAGATGCCGAGAAATCGATAAAAACTACTTGATGGCTGAACGAATTTTGAAGACATGTAGTATATTGTACTTTATAGGCAATTTTGGTCCTGGAATAACACGTACGGGCTACTTTTAAATGAAACCACCACGCGGGCAAAGCAACGTGTACGGCTAATATACTTTTAATAAAGCAGTTAGTTACAAAAAATCTATAAAAAGATGAGATTAAAATACTTAACATAAGCTACTGAACAAGAATATAATATTTTTAGATGGTGTCTGTCGGTCTTTTTGTCTATCTGTTTGTTCACTCACGCATCACGTAAAAACTACTGGACCGATTGCCATACGGTTTTAATTGTAGGATAACTTATGGTTTGACTTAAAAACTGTTGTACATGGTATCTTAATCCAGTAAGTAGGAGCCAAGCAATCGATAAAAACCATTTGATGTCTGAACGAAGTTTGATGAAATTTGGTATATCGGTATTTTTGATTCTGGAACAAATGATAGTATCCTTATATCCCAGAAATATTAACACGCAGGCAACAATATTTCTGCAAGATTAAACAATTTGGCTGTTGAAAAAATTATTTGAAAAAAATAAACATAGTTATAGAGCCTGAATTACAAGGCCATATTTTAACACACAACTTAATGAAGCAGTCAGAGTCTGACTAAGATAGTACTTTGGATCTCCCAGTCATTAAAGCGCAAGTAGGTATTTAGTAGTACATATACCTTGTTACGATGTCGCAGAGATAACAGGAAAGGGAGTAAGTGTTTTGACTTTGCACAATCATTGCAAAAGTTGTAAGCAAATAATAAATAATAGTTTAAAAAAACTAAAAAACACGCTTTATATAGAAAACCAAACTAAAAAATAGAAAATAAATTTTAATAGTTTAAATATGTAAGAAAAAAATGTTTTATATCAAAAAAATCGTGGGGTGCATGGGTCAATAGTTATAAATATTTCATTGACAGATATGAGAAGCACCCCACGCTTTTTTTTAAATAAAACATTTTTTTCTTATTTACACAATTAAAATTTATTTTCTATTTTTTAGTTTGGTTTTCTATATAAAGCGTGTTTTTAGTTTTTTAAGGTATTATTTATTTTCTACTTTTTAGTTTTTTTTTTCTAATTATTGCATTGTCATCGGTCTTTGACAGGTGTGCAAAATTTGAATGAAATCTGACCGTTTAAAGTGGGTCAAAATAGCGTCCAAAGGAGTCGGTTACAAACATACAAACATACAAGTGAAGCTAATATAAAGCGTATAAAAAAACCCACAATGATAGCAATGTTATTATTAAGATAAATTGAAATACCAGGGTCAAAAGGCTCTTAAACATCGGAAAGCCCATTCGCTATCTCTGCATTTAAATACACCAAGATTGATTCGAAACGTTCAATTTGTGAAGAGGTGTCGGTGGCAGTGCACGATGCGTCAATTCTTGCTCTTGGTTTGTCTGGTCGGTCTCGTTGCTGCAAGGTGTGGTCAACGGAAACAAACAGTTTTCGACAGTGACGAAGATAACTGCGGGTCGCATTCGGTATTGGACATTGACGATGGTGTAAATAATCAGGCTTGTGGGCGCGGCGGACCTTTTGGCGGTGGCTGCTGCTTGCAACAAAGCAACAGCGTCGCGACTTCCACCTCAGCGATAGCGCGGCTGCTGATCAGCGCTGGCGAGAAGATGCAGCGGTTCTGCAATGCGTACTCGGATCGTGCTATGCGTGAGGTTTACGGTTGTGAGCACTTCCAGCTTCGCGTCCGTCTCGATGAGTTTACTGATGACCAGATACAAGTTAGTAATACTATTATTTCCATATGTTTTCTAATATTTTTCTATTTAAAAAAACGGAAAGTAGTTTTTATAGATTTATTTTAATTCCGTGCAACATTTATTATCGAACTATTTGACGACTTCCATGGCATTGTTGGCGATTATATTTCTGCGAAGCGTGAGGTTTCGGGTTGAATATCCGCGCAGGCTGGCTATGGTCAGGATCTGTTTGTGATCGTGATATTCCCTAAGTGTCATTATCATGAATTAATGCCTAGCGCATAAGATGCCAACTGCACAGAAAAAGGGTTGCTTAAGGTCCACAGATACGGGCAAGTTTTTCGGCATTACTTGTCGCACTTGTATAGCCCGTGAAAAATGTTTTGCAGAGTGTACCCCAACATTGTTGCCCTATGTTGCAGTAGCTTGGTGTACGATTGTGGATATGATCTACCCCGTTTCTGAGGACCTTTAGAGGGCAACTTATAATAAATTATACTAAGGGCAAGTGATAACAGGTGCGGGTCAGGCAGCGGCTGGTGTCAGTGCACGCACGGTCTTGCTCAGAACAGTTCGCAGCAGTACGTATCCTGCCTGAAGTTGTAGACGCACAACGCGCCGTCTGGAAGTTCGAAGGAGAAACACTAACCGTGTTCTTCCCGTACAGCGTTTCCTCGAACACACAGGTAACTTTTTATCCTTGTGCTATTGGTTACTTATCATATGAGGTAATGCTGGCCTTTGGTGTCAGTGTTTGTCAGGCCATTCGAGGGCCTCTGACTGCCATGGATAAGTGCTTATGTTATGTTCTTACTCGGTATCTAGCGGCAAATCCATACTATTGTTTAAAAGCGAAACTATCTTTGTCTCTCTTACTCTCTCTGTGTCTGTATGTTTGTTATATTTATATGACTGTACGTTTAAATCGATATTGATGAAATTTGATATGTTATCTCCATACTCCATCATTTGAACCCTGGGCACTGAATAAATAAAAGTACTACCCCGGGAGAAGGGCTGAAGATATTTTTTATTGAGTTATGACCACGAATCTGTCGCCAATATTTCATCCACACGGACGTAATCGCGGGCAAAAGCTAGTATATTGATATATTAATGAGGTATATTAATATATCGGATCGGGATCAAGCCAAATAACTTTCGACAAAAATGAGGTGATGAGCTCTTTGATTTTTGACTTTTGATGTTGTATCCAGGTACAATCCCGGTGCGGTAGCGAGGTCAGTAACAGCGTGATCACCGTGCCCCAGTGTGCGGCCGACACAATCTTCGATCCAGATTACGACGTTTCTTTCGGGGACGCCAAGCTGAGGGCGGCCATCAGGAACTACCTTACCGAACTGGCAAATAAAAGCGACGAGAGTAAAGTTGAATATATTGATCCATGACAAGTAGTGGCAACTTTTACTTAGCTGGTGGTGGCGCAGCTATCCAAAGATCCTAAGTTCTAGGGCTCCAGCTTTCAAGCAAGACTCTCCTGGGACATAAGATGACGCGACTCGTCTCTATCCTGGGGTCTGCCGCAACATTTATAAACGATTTATCGGTGCCATTATCGTTGCATTTCCTTATAGATGAAAGAATAGAGTCTTTGGTCCTCTTTTAAACGACTTTCTACTGTTTTATATCCGTATATGAGGAAATGTGCTGATAATGACGCCGATATAATGTCGTATTTTGAATTATTTTGTGTTAGACCCTCAGAACTCTCTCGCCATAATCAGGTTTTATTAAGATCATTGCGTGTCTTCCTCATTACAAGTAATACCACCAATGCTCTTGATGTTTATTGACTGACTTGTTAATTCGTTTCCATGGAAACCGTTCCTTACAGCGAGTAATCAACATTTCCCAGTTTTCCCGTGGAAACTTACAATTTTCCGGGATAAAAAGTATCCTATGTAAGTGTTTTATTCCAGGGTATAAGCTATCTCCATCTAAATTTCATCAAAATCCGTTCAGCCGTTATCGCGTGAAAGCTCCTCAAACAAACAAACAAACAGACAACGTTTCACTTTTATATATTGGTATGGATATAATTTGGGTGAGTGTTTCAAAGCTTATCAATTCATGAAGGAAAATGATACGACCAATAAATAACCTCAAAATTCGGGGCAGTGTGAAAGATTATCGCCCATTAGATAGAAGGCCAGTATCTCAGCAGTGGGAAATTAGTAGGTTGATGTGACTGTGTCTAAAACACTCAATAAAAAACCCATCAAAGGATCACAAAGGAATCTGCATAATAACTCATAAATAACTTCGGTCCTTTGGATCCACTTCGTGGCCGTTCACTCGTAAACTGGATTAATCTGCATAATAACTCATAAATAACTTCGGTCCTTTGGATCCACTTCGTGGCCGTTCACTCGTAAACTGGATTAATCTGCATAATAACTCATAAATAACTTCGGTCCTTTGGATCCACTTTGTGGCCGTTCACTCGTAAACTGGATTAATCTGCATAATAACTCATAAATAACTTCGGTCCTTTGGATCCACTTCGTGGCCGTTCACTCGTAAACTGGATTAATCTGCATAATAACTCATAAATAACTTCGGTCCTTTGGATCCACTTCGTGGCCGTTCACTCGTAAACTGGATTAATCTGCATAATAACTCATAAATAACTTCGGTCCTTTGGATCCACTTCGTGGCCGTTCACTCGTAAACTGGATTAATCTGCATAATAACTCATAAATAACTTCGGTCCTTTGGATCCACTTCGTGGCCGTTCACTCGTAAACTGGATTAAATTCGACAGAAACTTTGCGGGAAGTGTAAAATTATTTTCCATTTTCACTTTCTCACAGAAAACAACAGGTTTGTTATACAGCGTGATTATTGTAATCCCCCCGGCTTGTCAGGTGTTGGTGTCGCAGCCCTCTCGATACGATAGCTGTGATTCTTTTAGTTTAGATCACGGGTAAGTATATTTTATTTATAAACTTCAAGAGAATGAACTATTGGAAAATAGTTGAACATCATAAAATCATAAATAGCCCAAATAAATCCCTTAAGGCTGGATTCGACCAAACACGAAGTTACACGAGTGTAACTAACCCTAGCATAATTTCACTCTTTGGACTTACTCTCAGATAAAATCATTTGCGTTTTTCCACCGCAAACGTAGTATTGCCAATACCGGGTATTGTAACTCTAAGATTAATCAATGAATAGGGAAAAACATGCTAGCCAACTAAAATCGAAAGACAATTGTTTCTCAAGCGCATAGTAAGATTTTATGTCAACTTAATTTTGCAGGATTATAATAAGTCGTACGTAGTTTGTTTCACTATTACCTAACTATAGAATTAAAATTTTGATTGATGGGAGAGGAGACAGACATATGCATAGGCACTGATCTCTATGGATAGGCTCTGCCGTACTTTCGTTTGTGTCGATTCAAAGCGCCCCACCGAACGTCCAATTGTACACATACCTACTTTAGTTCCGTTGACGCTCACTACTGCCAAAGTACCTACTGCTATCAGCGCCAACAGTACCAAAATTGCGAAAACCAAATGCGCTAATTGCGACGTTCATCAACAATCTGTCTAGAGTAATATGCAGTTGTATAAGTATAAGTGCATTGCGCAGTTATTTTTTTTGATACATTTAGGCACTTTGCGTTTGAATAAAGTATGTACAATACCACATACCAGTTTGATGTATATTCCAGACGATGCTCGATTTTGGACACAAAACATAGAGTCGCTTCTTTAGACAATCAAAACCTTATGGCAAAATCATGGTCATCATAGTTATCGAAGTAATTATTCCTTTCTCTTATCCATTGTGGACGCCTTGGAATGTATTCTTCGTCACTGTTGACAGATTCTTCGATCATATTTCGTAAACGTTGTATTATTTTAAGAGTAAGTCACTATCATCAAGGCACAAAATGACACGGAACAGCTGTTCATTCTAGCGGCCAGGCTTCTCAGTTTAACCTTTTACTACGTCAAAATTGGCCGTGTAAATATTTACTCGCGTATTTACCTTATTCTAGCTACTTTATTCTTAGGTTAGTAGTTGGTTAGATGCAAAATCAGCTTACTCTTAGTATAAGCAAGTATTATTTATTCTGTGGTATAAGCAGTATAAGCGGTAGTTGCTCTCGAGTAAAAACTTAATCCAGTTTGGTCGAATCCACCCTTAGTGTGGTATATTTCAAATAGTTACTCAGCGAAAAGTATAGAAGTAATCTATCTAGTAATATATAAGTATTGATTGATTTCATTAACTACTTTTTTATTATTGTACATAAAAATACACAAAGAAATTAGAAGGAATATTTTTATCTGTCATCCGCGGCATGCGTCCACTGGTGGGGACTTCGGTAATAATCCGTTCGCAGATAGTCGGTACAAATATGAGAAGGAATCTGCGTGCAGCGTCACTCATTACACTTAGAGATTGGTATTTACACTCGCAAGTGTCATATTGCTTATGTACTCGAATCATATTTCCGAATCTATCCATACCAATATTTAAAAGTGAAACGTTATCTGTTTGTTTGGGGAGTTTTAACGCGATAACGGCTGGACGGATTTTGAAGAAATTTGAAATGGAGATAACTTTGGAATAACACATAGGATTCTTTTCATTATCATCGACATCATCATTATCCCTCACGCGAGTGAAACTGCTGGCGCAGATAGTATTGTACAACTATAGGTAGTTAGAAAATATATATAGGCACCATGTGTGAAGGTACATAATATTTTGTATCGAGGCGGGGTGGAATTGAATACCATTTTGTTCGGCTCGGGCTTTGTGACGACATTATTCAAATGTGATATTCTGTAAAATGTTATCATAGAGCCCCAGAGTCTGATAGGACCCACATTAGGTATGTATCAAAAGATCCCAATACAATGCCCTACGGCGGGAGAAGAAGGCTATCCAATAATATTGCATCACGATCACATATTAATATAACATACATCATCTACACTAGGTGTGCCGTGTGTGTGAAACGTAGTATTTTCACAAAAAAAGTTTTATCGATTGGTCGGTTTCTACTCATCGGATAGAGATACAAAGTACACCAGATTTCTAGCTAAATCAAGCTATCCAAGAGTGAAAATCGCATTTCAGTTCCAGTACTTGAAAGAGATGCGCGAACTTACAGACAGACGCTATTTCTTTAAATGTTATATTCTTGTTCAGTAGCTTAGTCACCTTAATATCGATAGGGTAAATTCGATAGGGTATCGTATCGATATATATCGATATATATCGTATAGGGAACTTATATCCACTAAAATTTGAAGATAAAATTTACTCTTTTTCTAGTATTATGTTAAAAAATTACTCGTAAAAGATTTCGAACCGTTATCCATGCCAGCAAGAGATGACGAAGCTAAAATAACTATTCATCATCATCATCATCATGTCATCCTTTAGAAGTCCACTGCTGAACATAGCAACATAGCTCCTGGAGCTATGAACCAAAAAACATGGAAGTTGGTAAAATAATACTTTCAATGTAGATCCCCCTTTAAAATAAAAGTACTTTTTTGGGTGTATCTTCCCTTACCTCATGAGCTTGCAACTCAAGCGCCATATGCTCGTCGACAACACATTCTGACCTCCCGCACGAGGTGCCGCTCTCATCAACGAAATGGTCCAAATTCATCTTTAACGGATTGCTCTGACTTATTCCTGGAAAGTGGAGATGAATTTAGATAGGTGTTTTATATTTAAGTACCGTAAGTAGGTATGTTCCATACAATATTACTAATTTACCCCACCAAAGAAAATTTCTAACTGCCGTACAATCGTCGATTAACGCTAAACAAGAATTAAATCGATTGTTTTGTATGCATTTAAACAACTGAATGCTTTATTAGCATTCGTTGTCATTATGAACGCAGCCGTACACTATTTGACATAGAAACATCTCTAGTGCACTGGGTGGAGGGGTAAATGCGAATTACCCGTGCACGCACTAGTGGGTGAAGCCAGTGGGTGGACGGGGCATGCCCCATCCATACCAATATATAAAAGTGAAAAGTTGTTTGTTTGTTTGTGGAGCTTTCACGCGATAACGGCTGAACAGATTTTGATGAAATTTAAAATGGAGATAGCTTATAACCTGGAATAAAACATGGGAAACTTTTTATCTTAGAAAATTGTAAGTTTCCACAGGAAAACTGGAAAATGTTGATCACTCACTGTAAAGAACGGTTGCCATCACAGAATGGTCTGTAGTTGCCATGGAAACGAAATAACAATTCTGACAAAAAACAAGTGCTTTACCTACTTTTACATTTGTTTTTAATATCCTAGAAGAAAATAGTATGTTTTTTTTCGCGATAAACAGTAGTCCACGCGGGGGTACGAAGTTGCGGGTGGCAAAGCTAGTACGGAATATGCATGAAACTTGCAATGAAAACTTCTTCAAGTATCTTGTGCGAGTGAGTTTGTTTTTTGCAAAAATAGAAGTAGTACGCGGATAAAAGCCACGACAACAAATATCAGATAAGAAAAAATAACGGGTTTTTTTGTTCCGTATTTGAAATTTCTTAAGTATACCAGGTATACCAGGTGAAGATCGTTCGGAGTATGAAATTTATATTTGTCTGTTTGTCTGTATGTTTGTTCACGCATCACATAAACTAAACCGATTGCGATGCGTTTGCCCGTTTGACTTAAAACTGGGATTCTTGGTACCGTAATCCGATGATTAGATGCCGAGCAATCGATAAAAACTATTTGACAGCTGAACGAATTTTGAAGCAATGTAGTATTATTGTACTTTAAAGGTAGTTTTGGAGCTACTTTTAAATGAAATTACAGGCGGGCAAGGCCGCGGGCACATCTAGTACTCATATAGAGCAGTTAGTGCAACAAAAACTGCACAATGACGATATTAAAATAAGGTCTTGATTATTGTAAAAAGCTACTGAACAAAAATAAAACATTTTCAAAAGTTTTTTCTGGTAGTTGGAGCACGAGGATGTGTATTCCATGCTTTACCTAGATGGAGCATGGGTCCGTACCAGTTATTCAAACATCACGTAAAAACTACCAAACCAATTACGATGCGGTTTTTACTATTGAATAGCTTGCTACTTAAGAAGGCCCATTTTGATCACGTAAGTCGAATTGGGGCCAAACTGGCTTCATACCCCGCGGGTAGCAAAGCTTTTTGGTCCCTGGCCAAGTCGGTCGAAGTAAACTTCTGCCGCCCTTCACTGCCACCATTGCTGATCACTAGCTAGGATCACTAGCTCACACTGCTGGAGACAAAGCGAATTTATTTGCTTCTCTTTTTGCAGAAGCCTCGCATCTAGATGCTTCTGGCAAGACACCTTCCTCATTGCGGGGTTTTTATGCCCGAAATTCGCATTCGCCAGAAGGAGGTTCTCAGAACGCTTCGAGCTCTAGATGTGAACAAGGCCAGTGGTCCTGATAGTATTCCAGCGATTGTGTTGAAAAACTGTGCGCCCGAATTGTCTCTCATCTTAACGCGTTTGTACCGCCTCTCTCTTAACTCAGGTAAAGTTCCGAAGAGCTGGAAGCTTGCCAATGTACAACCAAAGAAGGGTAGTCGTGCTGATCCGGACAATTATCGTCCCATCTCGATTACCTCCTTAGTCTGTAAGTGTATAGAGCGTGTCATAAAAATTAGGCTCTTGGAATACCTTGAAGACAATGATCTTCTCAGTGACCGGCAATATGGATTTCGCCGAAACCGGTCTACTGGGTATCTTCTCGCGTATGCCACTCACGTACTGAGCGAAGCCATAGAGATGCATGGTGAGGCGCTTGCCGTCTCCCTTGACATATCGAAGGCATTTGATCGGATCTGGCACGATGGCCTTTTAAACAAGCTTCCCTCATATGGTTTACCTGTTGGCTTATGCAATTGGATAGTTGATTACTTAAAGGAACGATCAATTCGAGTAGTCTTAGAGGGCTGCTCGTCTGATCAAATGGCTATCAATGCCGGTGTACCTCAGGGATCGGTTCTCTCGGCTACACTGTTTTTACTGCACATTAATGACCTTCTGAAGCCCGGTACCTTTGGGTATGCTGATGACAGTACTGTAGTTGAGAGATACACTTCCAATGCTCAAGCCAGGTGTGACGCTGTCCAGTTTCAGAGAGAGGCTATGGTAGACCGTTAAATTTAGCCTTAGAAGCTGTGTCCGATTGGGGCGATGCTAACCTGGTTAATTTTAATGCTACTAAAACGCAAGCGTGTTTGTTTTCTGCTAAAAAGTGTCCTCTACACCGATCTCCGTCTTTCAAAAGTGTAACAATACCAATAGGCGACCATTTGGAGCTTTTAGGTGTCGAACTCACATCAAACCTGAATTTTGGGTCTTACATTGAATCCAAAGCCAAGGTAGCTGCAAAAAAACTTGGTATTTTGTCTAAGGTTAGGCGGTACTTCACACCGGAAAAACATTTGAATCTTTATCAAGCACAGGTCCGATCTTGTATGGAGTACTGCTGCCACCTCTGGGGCGGTTCTGCCAAGTATCAGCTCGAGTCTTTGGATTCAATTGAGAGACGTGCTATCAGGCTCATTGGGGATAACACTCTGGTAAAGAGTAAGCTTCAAAGTCTGGCGCATCGACGTGAGGTAGCAAGCTTGGCGGTATTCTACAGATTGCACTATGGATAGTGTGCACAAGAACTGCACAACCTGATTCCCCCATCACCTTTCCATCACCGTACCACTAGACAAACAGCAAAGCGCCACCCTTTCATGGTTGAAATACCTCGCGCAAGAAAGAAGCGTTACGCTTCTTCATATATTATAAGAACTGCAAAGGAGTGGAATGACCTGCCCTCGTCAGTGTTTCCGGTAAATTATAACCCCGGTGTGTTAAGGTCAAGAGTGAATAGGTATCTACTAGGCAAGCGTGCTACACCTTCGACCACATCATCGCTTTCCATCAGGTGAGATCGTGGTCAAACGATTGCCTAGTCGGTAATAAAAAAAAAAAAAAACTACTACTGTAGTTTTTTAATTGTCATCAGAACTACAGCCATGTGCAAAACTTCAGCATCTTTGGATGTCCTTAAATTGTTTAAAATTGACTTGCAGTCCAGTCCTAAACATTATAACACAGTGAATTAAATTAAAGCTTGTTTAAAGCTACTAAACCTATTTGATGAAATTTATACAGTACCATACTAGAGGTCTTCTTACTCAAGTTAAAACAATCATCTAATTCGAAACATAAAAATAAGCTCATAAACTAATCATAAACTATAAAACAAATTGATTTTCTAATAAAACTACTGAACCAATTTTGATGAAGTTTATATGAGACTACACACAAAAATTAATCTAATGAATAAAAAACAAACATCTAAATTGGTTTAGAAATCTTAGAGGTAAACACAAAATAAAGGCAATATAAACACCAAATCAAGTGGATTTAATCAACCAAACTATCTATTCTCCCTTTCAAACAAAAAAATATTTTTAAAATCGGTTCGCAACTGACGGAGATATCGACCGACATTAATAAAAAAAAAGGTACGTTCAGCCGAACATAATTAATTATAACTGTCTCCTTTTCTGAAGTCGATTAAAAACCCGACTACGATCGGGTTTGTTTGTCGTATGCGGTAGTACTGCCCTCTGGTGTCAGAGTTTGTCAGGCCGCCCGAGGGTCTCTGACATGGCTTAACGACTGCTATTAATCAATAAGCCGGGACCCACAGTTTAACGTGCCCTCCGAAGCACGAAGCGATGGAAAACCACACATAACTTAGAAAAGTCATTGGCGCGGAGCCTAGGATTGAACTCGGTATCGTTGGATTCTAAGTTGCACTATTGAACCATTAGGCTACCATCGCTCTACGGTCAGGTAAAATACATATATACACATACATAAACTTACTTTGACTGTTAACTCTTAAGCTTCCCTTTCTTCGCCTTAATCGGGTAAAAATAGCTTTTAACACTCTTGCGTTGAAGACTAATCGATTGATACCTCGCTACTCAAGATTGGACCAAGCTTTTAGTTTGAACGCATAAATCATCCTTTGCTTCATCCTTTTTTTCAAAAACATTCTGTTAGCTGAGAAAATTCATAAAATAGACTTAAGCATCCTGTTTTGTAAACTAGTTAACATATTTCACATACAAAAATGTCTCGAATTATATATAATTGTTCTATTTCCAGTAATATTCTATTTGAAAGACCCTTAGAAACTAATAGTCCATTTGATTATTGCAGTCCTTAGAAGAAAAACTCGTCATACTAACGGCCTACAACACTCTACACCTGAAGACCAATCGATTAATACCTCGCTTGTCAAAATCGGACATATAGGGGCGACCCTTTGGTGGAACATCCACATACATATGTAGTTGTAGGCCTTATACGCAAGAGGCCGCCTGGGGAAGTACCCCACATTTGTCAAATATTCAACCGCTAAGCAGTAGTGTGTTAACATTTCTGTGTTTCGGTTTAAAGGGCAATGTTTCCAGCGAAATTACTGGGTAATGAGACTTAACGCCCAATGTCTCAGGGTGACGAGCGCAGTGCAGTGACGTGCAAGATTTTGCAATCAAAGTTCTGGGTGGCACTGCAACTGTTATGGGCAGGCGTGACGCTTACCATCAGGCGAGCGACCTTCCCTAGTCACACAAAGTAAAAAAAGATATACTTAGACTTTTAAACTCATTCCCCTTCCCTTGCTTCGCCGTAATCAGGTAAAAAGTACGTCTTACTGTTTAAAAACGTATCATCAAAATCAGAATACCCGTCGGCGATACAAAATACATAGGAGGCCTTCTTTCTGTTATTCCGTAGTCAGCTGGTGGCACACTACCTATGTCCAAGTCCATGACTTCTGATGGTCATGTCCAAATCGTTTGGCTTGCTTGGGAGCCAACAGTAGGTATACAACATGTTAAAAAGGTCACTTGAACTAAGATCATCGAAACGCTTGGTTGGACCTATTGGATGAGGGTTGGAATACATCAGCCAGTGCTCGTTCAAAGTTAGGAGCGTTTCCTCTTAGCTGCCAACAACATTTGCACTAACTGAACCTTTGTACGCAATTCTGTCTATTCGGCCAGTGCACTGATAAATTATAACAAAGTAATGAACACTAACCAGCCCTCCAAGCACTGGGTAAGATCTCTCACGCATTTTTCTCTATAACTTCTCCGAGGAAGTTTTTTCTTCCTTAAAGTGGACGGTTTGAACTTTTACAAAGTGAATGACAGTTTACCTATTATTTTTGAATTATAAGCATCTGCAAAAAGGTTGCGAATATTAATTTAAAATAGGTTACATACCTACATACATTTTTGTATAATGGTCACAGCACATTCAAGGCACCGGAACGCCTGGGCTAGGCGTCCACACGGCTACGGCAGGACGACGCCTCACTTACCGCAAGCTGGCCTGGCTGACGTCTAGGTTTGGTGTATTCCCAGTAGTCCCGCTATGGTTGTTTTTTATGTTTCTTTATAGTTTTTTCTCAGAGGTTAAATTAATTTTAATTCCCTCAAGTCCAGTGTATCTCATAAACAAGAAATTTATATACTAATGTAACCGGAAGGCTCACTGGTACAAGAAACGCGGTCCGACAGAGGCTAACTACTAAGGACCTGTGTCTCGTTCTAAAAGGGTGATCATCGTTTATGAACTAAACAGGACAACAGCTTTCATGTTTTAGGTTTTAGCCTCTCTTAGAAAGTATTCGTCTTTGAAATGTAAGCTGCATACCACAGAGGGATTAATCCCGAAATCCTCACCAGACCGTCCCCACCAGTGGGGAACGCAAAAAAGCTAAAAAAGTTTTCCTGAAATTCCCACTAATTATCAGCATTGGGGATTTCGGTAGAAACAATTATTGGATCAATAGTGTCGTAAGTTTGACAGCTGTCATCTAAAACGAAGATATCGATAAGATCTATCACTTCTGGAAAGAAACTACTAGTCTAGGATCAATAGTTTCAGAGTTATAGCCCTTTTAAGTTTGACAGCTGTCATCCAAAACGAAGATGAGATGTATTACTTCTGTAAATAATAAGGTACTGGAATAAAAATAAAAAAAAGTAAAAAAAAAAGTATTGGTATAGTTCTAAAAATATTTTTTTGCTTTTTCCCAAAATCTCTACTGGTGGATATGGTCTGGTGAGGATTTCGAGAATAATCCCCACATTACTCAGACGAATTTCCAATTTGCAATGCCTCCATCCATTTATTTTTCTTATCTTCGTTAACAGGCAATCTGTAACACAAAAAAAAAGGTGGAAATGAGTTGAAACATTCGTCGGTGCAATGGCGAAGTCGTCAATCTGCAAAATGGCAATTGTTCAGGAGACGCAAACGAAGATTTAATTCGTTCAATTTCGTTTCCGTTTTTCAATGGTTAAATATAGAAATTTAAGAAAGCTAGTGTATTGGTATTTGGTTAATACCTAAAGGGCCATACTATTAAAATAGCTGTTTTTTTTTTAAATGAATGTAAAACGTTTGTAATATTATTTTACTAGTTTACTAAATAATTATGAAAAAGACATGATTTTATCAACGCCGGCGCGTATCAAAAATCTAAGTTAAAAATTAATGTGCTTATTATTATTTTTATTAGAAAATTCTGACAAATAATTTAAAATTTAAAGTAGAAAGGCATTTTTTTATTCAAAACACAATAAAAAACCTTAAAACATTCAGCTATCACTTATTTCTCACAGTGTTTTAGATAAAAAACTCAAGTTTAAAAATGTAATCATAAACGTGTTTGCAATTATTTTTCGAGAAGTTTTCCATAGTTATGCTTACTTATACTATCACGAATATTACAATGCGCTGCCGAGTGTCCGACAATAGAACTTGATATTGTGGAAGAAAGCGAATAATTTGTCTGTATTGAACCTATGGTTGATTCTACATTATGGTATACCTAAGGCTATCAATAAGATCTAATTGTACACCAATTCTGTAATAAAAAATGGAGAACACACTTACACGAAGAAGCAATTTAAGGTAATTTATAAATTGTTTGGTTTTTAAAGGTTTGTAAATAATAAAATCCACCATTTTAATATTTTTTTACTCTAACTGTAAAAATGATTATTTTATAACTGCATTTTTATACAATTAAATAAACGTAACTATGGAAAAAATCCCGAAAAATAATTGTAAACACGTTTAATTAATACATTTTTAACCTTGAGCTTTTATAACTAAAAAACTGTTAGAAATAATTGACAGCTTATAATATTCTAAGCTTTTTTATTGTGTTTTGTATAAAAGATGCCTTATTTATTTAAAATTGGTTGTCAGATTTTTTTAATAAAAATAATAATAGGCACATCACTTTTCAACTTACATTTTTGCTACGTTACGCAAACATTTAAATAATATATTTTATAAACTAGTAAAATAACGTTAAAAACGTTTTTCATTATCCATAATTTAATCTCTACAGTCAAATATCACAACTAGGATGTCTTTGTGCTGCATGTTGGCTAGTTTTCAATTAAATTAAAGACTGCTTTTGATTTTCACTTCACAGAAAACTCGTTTAATTAACATATTGACTACTTTATTTACCTAAATATACAGTACAAATAATAAAACTGACAATCGTAAAATCCTCAATCTGCCATATCTTTATTTAAAAAAATAATTGAGCTGTTTTAATAGTAAGGCCCTTTAGGTATTAACCAAAGACCATTACACTAGGTTTCTTAAATATCTATATTGAAATATTGTGAAACGGGAACGAACTGAATCTGAATAGTTGCCATTTATTGGACTGACGAAAATTATGGTGTGCAATAAGGACCAATGCAAACTAACCAAACTACCACTTTGACTAAGAAGGTGCATATACACGAACCAAAGTAAATTATCGAAACTGACACTTAGGTTAGTTATCTGTGGTGGTTTTTAGCATTTTGGATAAAATCTGCTTCATTAAACTGATTATTTATGCACATAGAATAGTTGAAAATAGTGAAAAGTAAAATTTATGTACATAGACGAAAGGACTAATGGTATATTTCGGTCAGTTTTGAAGCTAAAGTTATGATTTATTGCCACAGTAAGCATTAGATGAAAAAAAACTTTCTCATCACTAAGTCAAAAACGCCAAAATAGCAGTTTGGCGACTTAACCATTGTATCGAAGATATGAACGTCACATACTGAAATACATAGTGAAAATCATGAAATTTAAATCGAATGGGCACACTACTGTTAATTATATGCTAGCAACTGTGTGAAATGAAAAAATAAATAAACTTTTGATTTGATTTGAAAGGGACACAGCGACTGAAAAGTAAGTCTCTCTCAAGACCGTTTTTCCTTATAACTACGGCTTTTACTTTGTTGTGGTATTATTCTAAAGATCGTGGAAATGTAACTGTACTTACACGTAGTCTAACGGCAACTACCCTACCTGCTCTAAGGGCTTTACCTTACCTGTGTAATAAATACATTGTGCATTGCATTGTTTAAGTAGCTTAACTCATCAAACATTTGGCGCTTTCATCTTTTTCTAACCTAACGGAGGTTTTTTCCCTAACGGTAACTTTATAATTTTATTTCATTTAATTACACGTTAAATCTACTTACTTACTATGTGCTATTATTTAATCTTATTCTAGTTTTATGTAAAACTAGTTTTCCCGCCCGCGACTCCGTCCGCGCACACTACTGTTTATCGCGAAAAAAAGCATCCTATGTTCTTCTAAGATATCAAAAACCAATGCAAAAGTAGGTATAGCACCACTCTTGATGTTTTGACATTCTTATCATTTCGTTTCCTTGGCAACCGTTACTTTACAGAGAGTAATCAACATTTTTGCAGTTTTTCCAATATTTCCGTGAAAGCTTACAATTTTCCGTGATATAAAAGTATCCTTTGTTTAATTCTAGGGTACAGGCTATCTCCATTTCAAATTTCATCAAAATCCGTCCAGCCATTATCGCGTGAAAGCTCCCCAAACAAACAAATAAACACACCCGTTTCACTTTTATATATTGGTATGGATAGCTGAAGCGAAGCCGAAGTGCTGACACATCGGTTGGTCGGTCGGTCGGTCGGTCGGTCGGTCGGTCCCTTTGCTCTGGCCGGCGAATTCTGATGACTAATTTCATATTCGCGATCACGTGATCTATGATAGTGGGGTCACTTGGCATCTGGGAGACGGAAAAGCTCGCTGTCCTCAACAATTTGTAAGAATAAGAATAAGAATAATTTATTTGTATAAAATGGAGTACATATCAGATGTTAGGTAATTATTAAATTCGATCTTACACATTTTGCCAATAAAATAGCATGCAAAAACTTATATTAGGTAATAACAATTTGACATTTATTTAAATTTAACTATTTAATTTTTCCATGCATCATGCAACAAATAATAGGAACCAATAAATTAATTCCAAAAAATTAAGTTATTTGTATGTTAAATAATCATTAATAGAATAAAAACAGTGATCCAGCAACCAGACTTTTAGCTCTTTTTTTCAATTTAGATAATGTCATTGTTTTAAAATGTTGTGGTAATTTGTTGAATATTTGTATTGACATTGCATAACTAGATTTTGCGTAAAGTGCAGTTTTGTGAGCATAACTATTCACTAATCTCTCTCTATTCCTTGTATTTCGAGGATACAGCTCGTGTGCTTTGGTGTACATATCACTATACTGTTTAACAAAACAAGAAATGTCATAAATATACTGACTCGGCAGCGGCAATACATTTAATTGCTTGAAAAGCGGTCTGCACGAGTCTAAAGGAGCTGCTCCACAAACAGCTCTTATGCATTTTTTTAAGCGACAAAAGCTCTTGAAAAATCAGTACTACATCTCCAAATTATTAGTCCATACTTTAAAAGTGAACCTATGTATCCATGGTATGCTACTAAAGATGTCTCTTTGTTACAGGTTTTTCGTAAAATATTTAATACATAGACATAACTATTTATTTTTTTACAAATTTTATCTATTTGCTGCTTCCAGTTTAATTCGTTGTCTAATACTAATCCTAAAAACGACACCATACTTGCCCCTTCAATAACTTGACCGTTATGGTTTACGTTAATATTAAGTTTATTGAAATTCACATAATGAGTTTTAGATAAGTTGATTTTTAAATATTTATGTCCAGCCAATTTACTACAGAATTAATTGTATTATGAATGTCAAGAACGTGATTATTAATATAATTGTCTTTTTTTTTTGAAGTCACTATTATCGAAATGTCATCAGCGAATAATACAGATTTATACACAGATATGCTTACAATGTCGTTAATATATAATAAAAATAATAGCGGACCGAAGACACTACCTTGGGGTACGCCATACCCATTTACTTTGAAACTTGATCTTGAATTATTAACCATTTTTGTACTGTTTATCGATATAACTTCAACACATTGCTGTCTGTTGTGAAGATAAGATTTAATCCATTCATATGCTTTCCCTCTGATACCATAATGATGAAGTTTATGTAAAAGTAGTCTATGTGACACACAGTCAAAAGCCTTCGTCATATCAAAGAATAATGCTGTTGTCAAATATTTGCTATCTAAATTTTTTACTATGTCATTTACTAGATTAAAAGCTGCTAATGTCGTAGATTTATTTTTTTGAAAGCCATTTTGTTCTTGGGTTATTATTCTGTGTTTAAGGAAGTAATCGTACAATCTTTTATGCATTGCCTTTTCATAGATCTTAGAGAAAACTGGTATCAAAGCAATGGGTCGGTAGTTACCCAAGTTGTCTTTTTCACCTTTTTTGTAAAGAGGCTTTATTATAGCTCTTTTTAAGTTTTCTGGAAATAAGCCATGCTCAAATGAGAGATTTATTAAGAATGCTAGGATTTCACTTAGTTCTTCTTTACAATATTTGAGTACTTTAGTAGCAATGCCATCTTCTCCTTCTGCATTTGTATTTCTGAGACACACTATAATATTTTTTATTTCCGTTGCAGACACAGGACTTACAAAAATTGAATTCGAAACACTATTTTTGTTCATTTATAAGCTATGGTTCCATCATTACTTTCATTAGTTTCATCTATAAAATTTTTATTAAATAAGTTAGCTATTTGTGCCGGGTGTGATTCAGTTTTCTCATCTAGTTTTATGTTTTCAATAAACTGAGGGGGGTGAAGTGATTTATCTTTAATTAAATTCCATGATGTTTTGCACACATTTTTACTTTTATTAATTAATTCACTATTCTTTGCTTTTTGTGCTCCTACTATACATTTTTTTTAAATCTTTGAGTAATTCGTATAACAAATTTTGGATTGTTTGGTTTTATCTTTGTAATATTTTAAGCGCAGGAATCGCTTTTTTCTACAGCTTATTTTTAGCCCTTTCGTAAGCCATTTAATTTTTCTTGCTGATTGCATTTTTATTCTTCGTTTGGGAAAGCATATTGAAAATAAAATTTTAATGGAATCTTGGAAAATATTCAAAGCCAAATCAGGATTTTCACTTTCATATATATCCATAAAAGATAGACCACTAACAGTTTTCCTAAACTTTTCTAGGTTTTCATTTGAATAATCTTTCTTAAGTACGTACCATGTTCTCATGGGTTCTGATTTTTTACTTTCGATAATTTTCAAAATTTGTCCTGTCTCATGATCAGAAAGTGCCAAAGGTAGAACTATCCCTACGGCATCATCTACGTTACTGATGATATGATCTAAACATGCTTGTCGTCTGGTTGGTGTAGTAATGTGCATTTTTAATTGATAGTTGCTTAGGATTTCTAATAGATTTTGTGTATATTTGTTTGATTTTAAAATATCAATGTTTAAATCACCAGCAACCACGAGCCTTTTTTTAGTATTTTTTAATAAAGTATGGAGTAGTGATTTGAATTTATTAAGGAATACGTTTACGTTGTATGCAGTTGATGTACAAAATCGAGCTTAACCCTAAAAAAGGGTTTCCTTTTTTAAGCTCGTGCGGATACCTTGGAAAGGGAGCGTTCAATGAGCAGTTTTTTTTGTGTCATTTTAGCATTATTTAACTGTCGCTAGGTGGCGTTGGTAGCAGTTTTGGTAACAGAACCGTAGTATTATTAGGTATTCACACTGTAGTTTGGTATGACCAAGGAAGTTCTATAAGTACATAGAACTTCCTTGGGTATGACCAAAGATTTTGAATTACTCTTACAGGCGGGTATGACATTCTGCGTTCCCTTGTTTATGGCAAGTTGTGCGTCAGTTTTGTAACAAATTCATAACTTATAGTATTTATTGGTAGTATTTTCTACCTTCTTGATATTCTATATTAAAGCTAACGATACAAAGAAAATGAACCGTTTTATTTAGATTTTATTTATCTGCTTTAATAACGGGGTAAATAAAATCTGAATATGTAAAAACTGCCAATGACATAATAAAAAAAGAAAAAACAACAAATTTCACTACACAAACAACTTGTCGTTCGTTTGATTCGCTCGTGGTTTGTGTATTTTTACGGTCGCTATTTTTACCTGCTTTCGATCACTAAGTTTAGTTGAGATAATACCAAAAACTACGCGAGCGCCATCTCTTGACGATGAAAGAACTAAACTGACAATGCCTAATGGAAAACTGCTCATTGAGCAAGTAGGTTTCTGTATAGCTTTCTGTTCAGCTGGGCTCCGCAACAAGTACAAATATTATCCCTACACTTCCTGCAATATTGGGGTTGATTCAGTAGGGCTGTCAAGTGTGCGCGTGCCGTGTGCTTTACCATAAAGTACCTACTAACGATTTTTTTGTAAAATTTTGTAAGATATTTAATTATGAGTACAAAGAAGAGACCTAACTAGAAGATATTGGATAGAAATCTCTACTTGAGCATAAAAAGCGGTTTTAACCGGTAACCCAGTAGGAGCTACGTTACTTTTGTGTAGTTTTATGCGCAGGTGGTTAGTAAAACAAATAAAAATTGTTTTCACTTTGTATTTTCATATTGCAACTGATTGAACAATAATGTTACACATTATAATTAGGTCTTTAGGTTTTCGGCCATCTTCAGCAAAATGCTTTTTAATAAATTCGCCAACATTGGGTAGTTTTGACCCAGAAGTGGAGCTCGCAGTTGAGGCACACAAATCTAAAAAGAAAAGATTAGCGTTAGATCACCTCGAAGGGGCACGTACTACGTCTTCAAAAAATCAATGAAGGTAATCAATTAAGTCTAGCAATCACTGCTGTAATTTCATTCAGAAAATAATTACTTATCAAGAGCCTCCTACATACTACTTCTCCTACATGTCAACTAAAATTACTTTACACCCAAATTGGCAAAAAAATAATTTTACTAAATTTAACATTCCATAAAAATCGTATCGTTTAATTATTTTGAGATATTCATAAATTTTGGTAAGCCTGCGTCCACTATAAATAATGAGATAGAGTTTCTCAAAATGTTTCGAACAGCGCGCCAAATTCAAATTTTCTTGTGTTTTTTGTCAATACAACCTATATATTGACAAAAAACAAGAAAATGATACTTAAAACCTATTTTTTGACGCAAAATAAGTTTTCATGAATCCACGATGAGCTGTAATTGACAAACACGCATAAAATTTGAATTTAGCGCGCTGAGCGAAACAGTGCACCTTAAGGGGGCCCTTCCCGGTTGGTCTATCGTCAACGCGAGCATGGTTGAAAAGCATGTTGTTTCATCCAACGCAATGTTTGAAAAAAGAGACAAAGCGAAAAAAGAGAGATAGCGTCTGAACGCTCGGTTGGCATTCTGAAACTTCCGCATTATAACATTAATAACAACATTGAACGAAAAATAGTGTGCGGAAATTTCATAAAACTTGTTCCAGGAAATACGCGTTTTTGAGTAATCCTTATAAGTTTGTGAAATAAATGTTATTTAGAATCTCCATTACTCTACTTTTTTCTCTACTTTTACAATTTATGAGTACATTATGAACGGCCAACATTCAGGTAAAATTCGTGATTTTTGGAGGCTTATACTGAATTTGTTTCTCGACATTTATATTTTTTGCTTTAGTAGAAACCCACACACAGTGTACAATATATCTATTAGTTCAAAAATTTCAAAGAAAGATGGGACGCCATAATCACGTACGAGCGTTTGTATGAAACGTATGGCGGGTTGGCCACTCTTAAATGGCCGGCGTCGAAACGAAATGTAAGCCAATACTGCACGAAATTCACGAAATCGTATAATTACATACATTTCGTTTTAGGAAAGCATTTCAAAAAAATATAGTTTAGAATCTAGAATAACACTCTCCGAATCCTAATAATATTATAAATTTATGGAAATATGCTTAAATACAAATTAATGATTTTGGAATTACGTTTGTATCGACAATTCATCTTCCACCTGCCCCTTATTATTATTATTAACAGACACAATAGTATGAATAATGTAATAATTACCACAGCAAGTAAAACGACCAGGAATGGGCATATTAGGTTGATGAACAGAGTCAAAATTGTACGGACCAGCCACCACAAAGCAAAGATGACCAGCACACTGGCCATCATCACCTGAAAAAAAAACAGCCAAGTGCAAGTCGGACTCGCGCACCGAGGGATCCGTACAAACTTGTAGGTATGTAAATAGTTAGTGCATAACGGGAATCGAGTCTCGTAGATTATTACAAAAAAGTTCATTTATGTAAATTAACAAAAAAAAACGGCTTTGGATTTTTCTCTTTACTTGAGCTGTAGATATTGCTTCTTGACAAATTTCATTATTCCAGCTAGGTCAACGGGAAGTACCTTATAGGTTATGATTTCCTTTGCGAGTATCAACATATGCGGCATAAACGGATGTATCTTTTCATTACGTTGACATTGTTTTTTTTTATAACTTCAAGGAATTAAAGACTTGGCTGGTGTTAAAGATACTAATGTCAACTTAATATTAGTAGTCACCACCATCCCTGAGAAAAAGTGGAGATAGACAACAAGATAGACAAAAAGTGGAGATGGTAGATAGACAGACAGACAACGAAGTGACCCTATAAGGGTTCCTTATTTTTTTGAGTTACGGATCCTTAAAAACATCATTATCAAAAATTGAAGATACTGGTGACCCATTGAGTGACGGTAAATAGAACCGTTTAAAAGATAGTAATATTGTGATGTTAAAGTATTTTTTCAAAAATATTAGTGGTATGTACTTGAGCTTCCTCATGAGTCCTCAACCAGTTTCGTATGATATTCACGACGGTGCCACCTTCTCCGTGGTCTGAATGTACGGGGCAAGTCATGCTGAACTGAAACGTTATAAAACAGAACATATTAAATACAAGACAGATTATTTTAAATTGAAAGGGTTATTTGTTATAGGGGCCTTACAAATAAACCTACTTTAAAAAGTTATACTGAGAATAAACGAAGACCAAGCAAACTACCTAGCATAAAGTCAGCGTAACTTTTCTAACTAGCGTTATTCTTACCTTTACCATCATCGACCCTTTTTTAAACACAGGAGGACGGGGCAACCTACAACTTCATGTAAACTACACCCGGACTAGATACAACTACAGGAAAACACACCCACACAGCTAAATTTGCACTGTCATACACTTCATGCACCAACAACAAAGATAGAGAGACATACGCAGATAGAAGCGCAAAAGAGATAACAACATTAATTCTAGAACCAAATACGATTCGGGTATCGGGTAAGTTCGTCTTAGTCCGTAAATATAAAGTAATGTAAGGAACCGTCAGCAAATAAATTTCAATGAAATAAAATAATATTAGCTTCTACCGCGGTATTGATCACCAATGTAAAAACAACAATAAGTTGTAAGTAACAATATTTGAACATTTTATCGTCCAATAATACCATTTATGAAAGTTTGTTTTTATGTTACACAATCACGCTCGGATTGCTGATAATACTAAGATGAACATTTGAAAAAAAACTCGATATCTTGGCCAAAAATGAAACTAGTGTCAATCGATAGGGCAAATTATAAGAAACAAAAAGTGTTCTATGAAAAAAATCGTGATATACTTACTTTAAGGCATATTTGGGTTTATTTTTCGTCTAACTTCACGGCAATATTAATATGTTGTGCAATTATGGGATGGCGCATGTTAGATTAGTTGTTTGTGACATTCATTTCATCAGACCCCCTCATCCCTTCCTGACCAAGACTGAAAATCAATATTGCAACTTTATGTTCCTAACGCATGTAAAAGACGAAAAAATACTTTTATACCCAAATATCTCAGAAAATATATCACTTAGGCAGTTTATTAATACACTTTATGATTATATATTTTTCCTGTCTATTGACACGAACTCATTAATGGCCAAGAAATCGCCATTGTTTTACAAATTCGCTGCTGTTTAGGTATGCCAATAAGGTAATATGCTCTTTAATATAGGTAAGTACATATCACCTACCCAAAAATATGGACCTGCGCTTATTAATATCTTCCTATATCCTTTGTGAGTTGTATACATAATATGTTCTGATTTGAAGTGTACTGAATATAATCAACTGTTATTGTTGGGTAGCCAATCTAGCTCTTCCCCATAGACAACTGCATATTCTAGTACTCTAGACAGACTATTGACGAACGTCGCAATTAGCTCATTTGATTATCGCCACTTTGGCGCTGTTGGCGTTGATAGCAGTACTTTGGCAGTCGTGAGCGTCAACGGAACTAATGTATTTACTACGTACGTAACAACGTACGTTACGTGTAGTTAACGTATTGACTTTTTTTGTACTATTGTACGCTAAGTGGGACGCTTTGAATCAGCACAATGGGGACGTTCTGGTGGGGATTTACAACGAAAGTACGTCAGAGCCTATCCATAGAGATGAGTGCTCTTCCCTCTGTCTTCTGACAACTCGTAGCCACTTATGTTTCCACAGTTCGTCTTTAGGAAACCTATTAATAACAATTAACATATCAGTGGGTGTAGAGTAGACAAAATAAACATGTGAAGAAATATCAGGAACATGTTAGAAAGTATCTATTATGTTGACGCTTCTAATATAAACAAGGGGCAAATACCTAAAGGTAGGTAGAATAAAATAAAATATGCAATTTTTAAGTGAATAAAATCAATTCTAAAATCTATGTAATTTTTTCTTCCTGACAGTACAAAAAGATCTGTGCCCTATTTCGGGGCATGCCCCGTGCATCCACTGGCTTCACCCACTGGTGGGTGCACGGGTAATTCGCATTTACCCCTCCACCCACTGTACTAGAGTTGGAAACTAATGAAGAAATAATCGACATATATGAAAAAAAAAACATGTATTATAATTAGGTAACAAGACATTTTAATGAGACAGATGTCAAAATAATCGTCATTTATGAAGAAAAATAAACAACTAGTATTATAATTAGGTAGCAAGACATTTTAAAGTGACAGATGTCAAAGTGACATGTCAAACTTCAAAGTCATACGTCAACACCTGAAAAGATTTAATCGATATCTTCGTTTTGGATGACAGCTGTCAAATTTAAAAGGGCTATAACTCGGAAACTAGTGATCCTAGACTAGTAGTTTCTTTACAGAAGTGATAGATCTCATTGACGTCTTCGTTTTGGATGAGAGCTGTTAAACTTAAAAGGGCTATAACTCTGAAACTAGTGATTCTAGACTAATTGTTTTTTTTACAAAAGTGATAGATCTCATTGAAATCTTCATTTTGGATGACAGCTGTCAAACTTAAAATGGCTATAATTTTGAAACTAGCGATCCTGGACTACTAGTTTCTTTATAAAAGTGAGAGATCTCATCGATATCTTCGTCTTGGATGACAGCTGTCAAACTTAAAATAGCTATAACTTTGAAACTAACGATCCTGGACTAGTAGTTTCTTTACAGAAGAGATAGCTCTTATCGATATCTTCGTTTTGGATGACTGCTGTCAAATTTAAATGGGCTATAACTCTGTTTGATCCTAGACTAATAGTTTCTTTACAAAAGTGATAGATCTCATTGAAATCTTAATTTTTGATGACAGTTGTCAAACTTAAAATAGCTATAACTTTGAAACTAACGATCCTGGACTAGTAGTTATTTACAGAAGTAATAGATCTTATTGAAATCTTCATTTTGGATGACTGCTGTCAAACTTAAAATGGCCATAACTTTGAAACTAACGATCCTCGACTACTAGTTTCTTTTATAAAAGTGATAGATCTCATCGATATCTTCGTTTTGGATGACAGCTGTCAAACTTAAAATAGCTATAACTTTGAAACTAACGATCCTGTACTAGTAGTTTCTTTACAGAAGTGATAGATCTTATCGATATCTTCGTTTTGGATGACTGCTGTCAAATTTAAATGGGCTATAACTCTGTAACTATTGATCCTAGACTAATAGTTTCTTTACAAAAGTGATAGATCTCATCGATATCTTCGTTTTGGATGACAGCTGTCAAACTTAATATGGCTATAACTTTGAAACTAACGATCCTGGACTAGCAGTTTTCTTACAATAGTGATAGATCTCACTGACATCTTCGTTTCCCAGTGCGGCGGCCGCGCCTTCGTGGTGTCGGCGCACCGGGGCGTTCAGGCTGTGCCAGTGGATTGTTCCCGAGTACTACTAGATTTAAGCTGGCGGGTAAGTAATAGCATGTAGGCCGCTATACATGCTGCCGGTCATTCCGCCCGTCGCGTCGCGCCGCCGCCCAGGCCGCACGGACGCAATACTCCGGGAAATAAGGCCGTTTGCCTAACCTGTTTGCCGGGCTAAGCTGCCAGGCCGTTTCACTTCTCTATCGTTTTTTTTTTCAAGACTTTCCTTCGATCTGGTAAGTATTAGCTCAAAATTAAAATAAGTAATTATTAATAACACCCAACGATTTCAAAAATAGAGAAAACTACTAGAACCACTGACATCACTCAGACATGACATTATTATAATTCCTCTTATATACTTCACAACAAAGGCTGAATGTACGTTTCTTTTAGCGGTATTTTACATTATCTTAGTCTGAATCGTCCCATTGCTGGGCAAAGGCCTCTCTTTCCTCTTACCATGTTTTTTTGTTTAATGCTTTTAATTGCCCATCCTTATCGTACGAGTCATTTAGCGGTGATTGAATAACAACTGAAGAAGTACTAACAGGGTGTCCATGAAACACCAGTTGCGACAGATGTTGGTCATACCCCCTATTACTGGCAATGCCATCTATGATTTCCATGGAATACAATAGGGACTGGGTAAATTTTGTCGCGTCGCGGCGTTCTGCAAACAAAACTTCGATTTTATTGGCGATACAAATTATGTGTAAATATTTGTATATTTGTTTGTTTTTAAATTCAAAAATATTGAACCGATTTAAAAAATTCTTTCACCTATTGTTTTTTTTTTCATTCTGGGCCTATAGAAAGCTACATTATCATTGAGTAAGATGGGTAGTATTTTATATTTCAAAAAATGAGTGATTCCTTTGAAAATTGCACTAACGTAACCCAAGTTATCAAACATACAGAAAATGCTGCCATGTCGACATGGAAAGGAAATGACAAGACTGTCAAGTACGTGAGTATAAGTGCAGTTGTCTATGGTCAAAAAACACCACGATCGCTGCTGCCAAATATTTTGAATTACACTTACTGGCGTATTTAATTAGAAGATGCGAAAGGTACTCGTATAATGATTTTAAAAGTAAGAAAAATGATACGGTGTGAGCGCTACCCATGCGAAGCCGGTTCGAGTCACTAGGAGGGCATAGTGAGTACGATACCAACTTTGTTTCAGTTTTCGAGAAAAATAAATAAATAATATAAAAATAGCTGTGACTAACTGACTGGATATGTGAATAATCATATTATTATCAGGATTACGATTTTTCCTTTTATGTAACCCTAATTATGATATAATTTACGTGAAGTCTCGTTTATATAAGAAAATACAGATATCTCTGCAATTTCATGACAATCGTGGTGTTCTGCAAACTACGTCTTGTTAAACCAAATGGCCAGTACAAAGCGAAAAAAAACCCTGTGCTTTTGGGGTTCCGTAGCACATATAACAAGGAGCATCATCCAGTCCGTCAGTTCATCTAGGTGTCCATCTGTCCCATTCTGTCAAAGCAAAGTAGCTCTGAAGCTATGAACCAAAATGCATAGAATTTGGTAAAAAACGCAGACACAATATTTAAAAGAAAGTTTGTATCTTCCATTACATATAAATTGGGGATGAATTAAGATATTTTAGGTAGTGTTTTTATGTCGAAAGTAAGTAGAACAACAATACAATATTACTACGTTACCCCGCCAAAGTCAATAACAACAGTCGACAATTAACGCTAATTAAGCTTTCAAGCAAAAACAAGCACAAATTAAAAAAATATACAACTCCTGACCCCCCCACCCCCCATTATAGCTAAGAAGTATCTCGATCACATCAGTTTTCAAACATAAAAACCTCATAAAAAATCGGTCCATTCGTTTGGAAGCTACGATTCGCACCCCCCTTTTCTCAACTTCCCCCCTTCCCCCCTCATATAGCTAAGAACCATCTCGTTCTCATCAGCTCTCAAACATAAAAAAACCGCTTTAAAATCGGTTCATTCTTTTGGATGCTACGATTCTCAAAATCGGGAGGAGAGCGAGAGGTGGGGCCCTCTTCCCTCCTTTCCCTCATTATATCTAAGAACTATCTTGATTATCTCAGCTGTGACAGATAAAAACCGCATCTAAATCGGTCCATTTGTTTGAACGTTACGATTCTCACCCTCCTTCTCTCCTTCCCCCCATTATAGCTAAGAACCATCTCGTTTACCCCAGCATTCAAAAATAAAAAACCGCAGTTGAATCGGTCCATTCGTTTGGATGCTACGATTCTCAAAATCGGAAGGAGAGAGAGAGGTGGGGCCCTCTTCCCTCCTTTCCCTCATTATATCTAAGAACTATCTTGATTATCTCAGCTGTGACAGATAAAAAACCGCATCTAAATCGGTCCATTTGTTTGAACGTTACGATTCTCACCCTCCTTCTCTCCTTCCCCCCATTATAGCTAAGAACCATCTCGTTTACCCCAGCATTCAAAAATATAAAACCGCAGTTGAATCGGTCCATTCGTTTGGAAGCTACGATTCTCCCCCCCTTTTCTCACGTCCCCACTGCTCCCTCCCCTCCCTCATATAGCTAAGAACCATTTCTATCACACACACACACACACACAGTTTCACATACGAGTACACACCCTAAACTTATAAAATACCTGTATCTTTATTCGGGGGTTAAAAAAGAGTGCTGAAGACCGAGCTCAGTGGCGTGCAGTATGAGGCCTACGTCCAGCAGTGGACAAATCTATAAAACATACAAAACAAAAGAATGCTTGATTAGCGTTATATTCCATTATGTGTGTGTGTGTGTGTTATCGTATATCGTATCGTATCGTGTGATTTGACGTAGGTTATCCTGTGAAGCTACGATTCTCACCCCCCTTTTCTCACCTACTCCGTGTCCTTTTCCACCCCCCATATATCTAAGAACCATCTCGACTGGGCGATGCGGAACCGTGGGTTCCGTATATAAAACTCCTTAAATGTACCAGGTTTCGAATCGTTGGGTGTATTAAATTTATGTTATATACTTAAAACTTATACATTAACCCCCTTACTTATAAAAAGTTATGCAATGGTTATGCAATGATTAAGAATTCCGCGCAGTACAATATTGTACTGCGCAGTATTTCTAATCATTACTTAATCATTGCATAACCTTTTCTGTGTAAGGATATAAAAGTTTCTTGGAAATTTTAAAGGAAGGTGCGAGGATATTTTATAAAAATTGTATATTTTAAATTAAACCATTTCAAACCCTTTCCTGAGGTTCCATACATATTCTGTTTTCTTAAGCTTTTGACCCTCTTTAGACTTTTGGAATCCGAAATATCATCAACCCCACGACCGATTTATTTCATACTAGCTGCGCCCCGCGGTTTCACGCGCATGGGTTATAATGATGATGATGAAAAGTAGCCGCCGACTAGCCTATGCGTTAATCCAGGATATAACCTAACCTGGTACCAAATTTAATCCAAATCTGTTCAGCCGTTTGAGCGTGAAAGAGTAATAAACATACTACTTCTGAAGATAGATGGTGCTAATCGTTTTTTATGCATTTTAATACGTTTTGTATAGACTGTCAGTTCTAATGTATGGAGTTTTGCATCCCGCATTTGACGTTTTCCGCTCCATGAAAGTATTCATTTTTTAAATTCTAATCTCTGATTGACGTTGAGACGTGGTTACTAATTATTGGTCTCATACACAAGCTCAGAGTTGCGCAGCAATGGAGAGAGCTATGCTCGGTGTTTCACTATGTAATAGAATCCGAAATGAAGAAATACGTAGCAGAACCAAGGTTACCAACATAGCTCTCAGAGTTTACAAGTTGAAGTGGCTATGGGCAGGCCATATAGTTCGCAGAACCGACAACCGCTGGGGAATAAAGGTTCTCGAATGGCGGCCACGAACAAGCAAGCGAAGTGTGGGGAGACCCCCCACACGATGGACCGACGACATTGTAGCCATCGCAGGATGTCGGTGGATGGAGGTGGCACAAGATCGCTCGTCATGGCGCTCTTTGGGGGAGGCCTATGTTCAGCAGTGGACTTCTAAAGGCTGACATGATGATGATGATGATGATGATGATGATGATGAATCTCTGATTGGCTTTGTCCACGTGGTCATTTTTCGGAGTTTAAAGCAACTTAAGTGTTATTCCAGGATCAAAATAACTATAAAGTACAAAATAACATATTACGTTCAGCCGATACTTTGTTATAGATTTCTCGGCTTTTATCATCGGATTAAGATACCAAGTACCCTAGTTTTAAAGGGTAACTATTGTACTATTATTAATTATATATCAAAAGCTAACTGTACAACAGTGACAACTATATCGTAATCGGTCCAGAAGTTTTTACTTGAGTCGCGAACAAATAAACAGACAGACAGACCAGTTTTTTTTAATTATCTTCATTGTAATGATGCGTGGTCATTTCTCTACGTTAAAAGTACTCTATGGAATAGCACTCCCAAGACCTAAAATACCAATATATCAACATTTTTAAAATTTACTTCAGCCGTCAAAAAGATTTTAATTGATTTCTCGGCTTCTCCTCATCAGATAGAGATACCAAGTACCCCAGTTTTAAGTCAAATCATAAGCTATCAAACGGTGGAATTTGCATTTAATACTTATGACTTACTTATGACTTACTTACATAGCTTTTAGGAAAAGTATGATACTTTTTATGAAAAACTAGCTTTCCCGCCCGCGACGAAAGCGCGCATCCGCGCGAAGTCACGGAAAAAAGCATCCCATGCTCTTCTAGGATATTAAAAAAGAATGCAAACGTAGGTATATCACCAATGTTCTTGAAGTTTTTTGACAGATTTATTACTTTGTTTCCATCAGAGTACTTTGTATATACCGGAAAGTTTCCATGGTAACCGTTTCTTACAACGAGTAATCAACAAAATCCGTCCAGCTGTTATCGCGTGAAAGCTTCCCAAACAAACAAACAGACAACGTTTCACTTTTATATAATGGTATGGATATTATTGTCCATAAGTATGCGGTCTTTTCAACAACGCCGTGCGACCGCTTGAAGGTTAAAACTGAGACCTAAGCACAGAATAAGTAATAGTACAAGCTATGTGGGTATATAATAGTAAACGTTTCATCAAAATCGGATCATCAGTCGAATATATATAATACATCGGCTACTGCTTCCTACGGGACTGAACCTCTTTCTGTTATTCTGTAATCGGCTGATGATCGCAGTCCGAAGCGTTTGGCTTGCTTATGAGCCAACATTTTTTACAATATTTTCAAGGGTTCCTCGAACTAAAGTCCTTCTAAATGCTTGGTTAGACTTATTGAAACATAACATTAATGTACACTAACCAGCCCTCCAAGCACTGGGTAACATCTCTCAAGGTGTTTTTCACCCATTTTACTACATTTCTAGTGAGTTATTGCAAAATTATGTTGTCTTCTTTTGTATGATTTGATTTTTCACAAAGTGACTGACAGTTTATACATTTAAACTGTTTTATTTCCGAATTGCAAGTATCTGCAAAAAGGCTGCAAACATTAAATTAAAAAAGGTTACATACCTTCATAGATTTTTGAATAAACAGAGCCTACAACTTGCTTGAAAACTCACATATTCAAGCACCGTGATTGAATTCTCGAAGGGATTTACTTATAAAGCCTACAATGACAAAACATCAACATTGAGGTGTTTGTTTGTTTGTCGTATGAGGTAGTGCAGGCCTCTGATATCAGAGTTTGTCAAGCCGCCCGAGGGCCTCTGACATGGCTTAACGACTGCTATTAATCAATAACAGCCGCAGCTTAACGTGCCCTCCGAAGCACGGAGCGATGGAAACCCGCACATAACCCAAAAAATTGGTGTGGAGCCTACATTGAGGATAATAATATTTAAGCCTAAGAGAAAGTTTCTGGCGAACAACCATAAGTAAAGAACGTCACAGACTACGAAGGTTCTTTAATATTTCATGTTAAGGTAAAATATCGCTCGCCATACAATTTACATGAACCTACACAAACGGCGAAGATAATATATATTTGCATCTCACAGTATCTTAAGATGTCACGCGATATGTTTTTTTTTAAATATGTCATTTTAAGATACGATATATATCGTAACATGCTAACTTAAGTGTTGGTAAAGTCAAGGGCATACTTAAAAGAAAATTAAGAAAAGTTTCGGTAAAATTTCCACCACTTTAGTAAATAGTGACTTTGACTGTGTGCGACTTGAATAGATTTTAACTTCCTTGACTAGGTTCGGACTCGACATTATAACTTTTCAATGAAAAAACTGAAAACATATCTTGTAATAATAATTAGCATGCCTAATAAATTATCTTGATTTGATGCGCTCTTTTAAAAGTATGTAATGTATTTAAATATACCATTGTGTAGCTAGTTGTGTGTTAGTGTGATATTTATTGTAACACCCAGTTTCTCCGTGGGAAAATTCGTTACTGCCAATAGAAAGGTATCAAAACTGTCATGGCGTTTAAAGCAAACCATATTATCTAAAAGAGACCATATAACATAATCAAGCGGATTAAGATTGGTACTAAAATGACGGCCAGTCTTCTCTGATGAAGTCAAAAATGTTCCTTTCCTGCCACGCTTGTGTGGATCGGGTTTATGACCCGGTGCTGAGTCTTGCTGAAAGAACCATTCTTGTTATGGGAACATGGTGTTTTTGAGGCTTAACCTCCTTCTCAAGACTAGTATCTTGATACATAGGATGTTTCTTTAAAACCTTTTTCATAAAAAATTTGCTGAGTCACTCCTTGATAGCTAACATCCCCATCAAACCAACACTTAAACCGGAGAATGCCCACGTAGTACACTACTGACTAATAATTGAGAAGCTTCTCTAGAGCTTAAAGTATAAACTCGGTCATTCTGCTTATTAAAATGTTGCTGTATAGTAAAAAAAAATATTTTTCTGTAACCTCCCTTTGCATAGTGCAAGCGCCAGAGTAACTGTACTATTATTTATTCTGTGGTAGCATTTAAGAAGTTGTTTTGATTTTACCACCCTATTAACTTACCTACCCACCCTATTACCCTATTTTTTTTTATCCGTGTCAAGAATCTGTACTTGTCAAGTTGTTAATCTGTTGAATGTAATATAATATTTATAATTATTTTATGTTCACAGTAGGTGTATATAAGTAAGTGTATTATTATTATTTTGTATGTATTATTATATGGTAATAAATATTTATGTAATTTGTATTATTCATTATATATGTAGGTATATTTGTATAATTCTGCACATTACCATCCTTTGTAACAGCCTATGTGTCTCTATGCAGTCTACGGTTGCCTGGAAGAGACCGCTGCTTAGTGTGATAAGGCCGCCGATGGTTCTATGTTAAAACTTGATTATTGTATCATCAATTTCATTTCTTGTGCAATAAAGAGTTCTCTATCTAACTTTTAAATTATCGGTTAAGTAATTAAGAGAAAAATATGAACCTCTTAATTGTAATTAAGAGGTTCATATTTTTTAAATGTTTAAACTACACACTGCAGCAGTAACTCCATAACAATATATAAGAGTGAAACATTGTCTGTTTCTTTGTTTATTTGTTTGGGGAGTTATAGCTCGATATCGGCAAGACGGACTTTGATGACATTTGAAATGAAGATAGCTTATACCCTGGAAAAAAGCAAAGGATACATTTCATCATCATCATCATCATCATCATACATCATTCTCACATAGGATACTAGTCATCATCATCATCATCATCACCTCGCAAGGAATCGCAGCCACACGTGAAACCCGCGCAACCACCATCGGCGTATGTCCCCGACATTAACGAGACTGTTCAGATGCTAGCTCATGCGTTAAAGGACCTGGCTTATACAAATGCACCAAATACCATTGTTTAGACTTTATTGTGCACACCGAAGGATCTTCCCGATTTCACAAGAGATCCACTAGAATGTTTGCAGTACAAGCAAGCCTACAACGAGTTAACCGATCTATAGAACTTCAGCCCCAAGGAAAACTTATGGAGGGAAATGTCTTCGCGGAGCAGCCAAGGATACTCAGTTGTAGCTCACTGATAACCACGAGTCCACCCCTGCAAAATTATGTCAAACTTGGAGTTATGATTACAAAATCCTGAGTTCATAATATCCAGGATCATACAATATATCAAAAGGTTACATCCTATGTCACAAGGCTATAATAAAGAAATTGTGTAATTTTCAGTAAAAAAACAGAACCTAATAGAATCAGTGTGGACAGTCGGACAAGAAGTCGTTTTTTTTTTTTACTTACTGGGCAATCGTTTGACCACGATCTCACCTGATGGAAAGCGATGATGTGGTCGAAGGTGTAGCACGCTTGCCTAGTAGATACCTATTCACTCTTGACTTGAACACGCCTGGGTTATAATTCACTGGTAACACTGACGAGGGCAGGGCATTCCACTCCTTTGCAGTTACTTGCAAGGTATGAACTTTTTTAATTTCTGTCTTATAGACCAAGTTTCCCATATAACAATATTATAATCAAAATGGTCCGACTATTGCTTCCCGCTTATCACTGAAAGATAAAAGTCAAGGTTGGTAATTCATTATTAATCAGATTTCCTAAGTCAAGAGGCTGTAAAGATATCTACTGCATTTCGAATAATAACGGCATATTTAGTGCGAATGCACTACTCGACGAGGGGTCGACGGTATCGATGATTAGTGACGAGTTAACGGAGCGAGCGAGGCTGCAGGGTCGTACTGAGACAACGCGCATACGCGGCGCCTGGTCTGATGATGAACTCGTGTACAAAACAATAGTCGCGAATGTAAACATTTCCGGTATTGACAATAAGGTGCATAATATCAGATTAAGTTTTGTTAATGAATCAAATCTACTCATACAACATTTTTCTTTCGTATTTGATGATTACGTAAACTTATTGGATATTCGAGATAAATTATGTATAGATGATGAAACCTGAGATACTTATTGTTCAAGATAACTATTATTGATTGTTACCGCTTAAAGTTAGGTTAGGTATATTAAATGAGTCTTCCGCTACTTTAAACTCATCTGGAATGTTGCCGTTGCATCCCGCCATCGTGGGGCTATCGCCGGTACACCCGACACTTCTCATGAGCTCGTGCGGCACACTAGCCGCCGCCACGGGTGCTGCCAGCACATGCGCCGCAACTTCGACTGCCACCGCCGATGCCGAAGACACCAACGAGAAGCGCTCGTTGCGGGAGCTTCACGAGGAGGTACGGCGCGCGTTTGCTGTTGATTCTATAAAAAGGCAAAAGAGTACATGTCAGGTGAGCCTCGACAAAATGTTAAAGAACTCAGCGAAATCGATGACCGCTGGAAACTCTTAGCTACCCGTGCGAAGCCAGGGCGAATCACATAATAGTAATAGTCTGTGAACTGACCATAATGACATTATTGAACTGTTTAAAGTTTTTTAACTTATTAGCAGTTTTTTTCTCATACATTTTGTATGAAACGGCTTTTTTGATGATATTTCGAGATTGAATTGAATGATTTCGATAACATTTTTTGTTCATCTCCTCGTGATGGCTATACCCGCGTACAAAATTTGGTCCTATCCTCCTCCCCCTGGCCACGTCCCCTCTAAAACCCCTCAATCCCCACCTCCGCAAACGCCCCTACCCCTTGGTACCCATCTCTCCCCGTGGCAACGCTTAGTTTTTTTTAAATCGTATTTTAGTGAAGTTTGTTTATAAACCGTAAATAAAATTATTATGTGGTAGAATGTGTTTTTTTCCGCTCTATGACCCCAAAACTAGGGTAGGTTAGGTTTGTACATGACTACACAAAGCACAAACCAAGTGAGCGAAGCAAGCGTGCCGCAGTAGCGGCCGGCGAGTGCCGAACTTAATTTACTTAACCGCTGAAGTTAACTTATTTTTAATAAACTGTTACGAGACTTTCAAATAAACAGCCAGATTGGCTGTTTGGCGGTGACCTAACAGCCGCAACATTTTATTACCGTAAATAAAATAAAAAAATAGTAGAATGTGTTTTTTTCCGCTGCTTTCACCAGAAAGTTTGAACAAAGCCGATGACCGAAGTTTACTGTTGTTACCAAATAGCCGATTTTTAATAAACTGTTTTTTAAGTTTTATAAACTTAAAACTGATATATCTCATAAACTAAGTTTCTCCGCGGGGGCAAGGGGTACCCAGGTGTAGATATGGCGAGATTTCCCTAACGCTGCCCATCCGAGTTGGATTCGTCGGTTGACCTCTTAGTCGAAGTTGGATCTACCCAGTTAGATCGTCTGACCTTAGTAGACATAGTGATCAACAGCTTCGATAATATCGTTCCCAATATAGACCGGCATGGGTGCGACATGGTCATTTGACATGATGTTCGTTTTACTCATGTTCATTTTAAGACCCACCTGTTGGGAAACAATATTGAGGTCACTGAGCACTGTTCTTAGGTCTTCCAGAGTTTCTGCCATGATGACTATGTCATCAGCAAATCAAAGGTGAGTGATGCATTCGCCATTGATGTTAATACCATATCCATGCCAGTTCAGAAGCTTGAATATATCTTCCAGTGCAGAGGTGAACAGTTTCGGAGAAATAACGTCTCCATATCTCACCTCTTTTTGCAATTCGATAGAATTTGTTCTCTGATCTTGGAGACTGACAGTCATGATGGCCTTGCTATACAAACACATAGTGTACACTTCGATGTACCGGTAGTGAATCTGGCACCGCTCTAATGACTGTAACACTGCCCAGGTCTCGCCTGACTCAAAGACTTTCTCGTAGTCCACAAACGCGAGACGTAGTGGCCTTCGGTCTTCTGTATTATCTGCCAAAGCGTATAGATGTAGTCTACGGTGTTATTGCCCTTCCGGAATCCAGCTTGTTCGGGAGGCTGAAAGTCGTCGAACCTACGAGCGAGAAGGTTTGTAACTACTCTCGAAAACAGCTTATAGACGAGGCTTATCAGCGAAATTGGTCTATAATTTTATATTTTATTATTCTATTTTCTATATTATAATTTTATTTTATATATCAGTTTTCTTTTTTTCTATCCTATTTAATATGTTTATTTTATAGAATTATTTATATTTTATCTTGTTCTATTTTTGCGGTGGGTCTTAAAAAATTCCGACCTGACCGCGTGAACAATTTTCACCAGCCCGTTGTTTAGTTCGTCCCCTGTATCGCATTCTGTAAGGATTTGGTAGCGATTTCCAACTGAAAGCTCTTGGGGTTTTGGATTTGGGTGAAGAGTAGATCTCATCAAAGGAGACCTTTCTGGCTTTACGTTGATATTCAATGAGCCTCTTACCATGCGGTGATCGGTCACACCATAACTAAAAAGCGCGCCAACTTGACGAGGCCACCAAGTTACACCACTCATACTAGTGGCTTACTTCAATAAAACTTTAATTACTAGATACAAAAGTGGTTCTTATAATTATAAGTAGTTGGCTGTTTTTTTTAACCTTTAAAACAAGGAACAAAGACTGGGCTGTTATTTTAATGAGGCCTGTTGCAATCTATACTTATAATAAAACTGTAACGGGTCCAATTCTGTACATTGAAGATATTTTAGATATATTTTTTGGAAGGTACTATATATTCGATACTGAAGCCAAAACTGTTTTTTTTTTCATTTTTGTCTGTCTATCTGTCTGTCTGTCTGTCTGTCTGTCTGTCTGTCTGTCTGTATGTCAGTCTGTCTGTCTGTCTGTCTGTCTGTCTGTCTGTGTGTCTGTCTGTCTGTCTGTCTGTCTGTCTGTCTGCCTACCTGTTTGTATTTTGGCTAGGCATCATGCCAAAACTACTGAATGAATTTAAATGAAACTTGGTATGACTTGACTTCATACTACGAGGTTAGGACATGGGATACTTTTAATCCAGAAAAATTAAAGGGTTCCCGCAGGATAGGCGTAGAAAGTTATTTCAAAAAATACGTATCACGCTGAAACTAGTGGACGGATTTTGTTGAAACTTGGCACAGTCATAGTTTATATAATGGGTAAATATTGAGAATAATTTTAATGCCGAAAAAATAAAGAGTTCCTGCGGGATAATGTCCCAAATTCCGTACATTAAATCTGTAATGATTTACTCCATGTTCGATAATGAAGCCTAAGCTTTATGTTTTTTATTTTCTGTCTGTATGTCTGTCTGTCTGTATCTTAGCCGCGCTTCACGCCGCAAGAACTACTGGATGAATTCGAATGAAACTTGGTATGATTTGAGTTCATACTACGAGGTAGGACATAGGATACTCTACATCCCGAAAAATTAATGGGTTCTCCCAGGATAGGGATTGAAACTTATTAAAAATAACACGTAACACGCTGAAACTAATGGACGGGTTTTGATGCAACTTCGCACCGTCTTAATTTATATGATGGGTTAAAATTGAGGTTACGTTTATCCCAAAAAAGTAAAGGGTTTCTGCGGGATATGGGTCCAAAGTTATGTTAATATTGAAGTAATATATAATATTTTTGGATGGTTATCTACATTCAATACTGAAGCCAAAACTGTTTTACTTTTTATTTTTGTCGGTCTGTCTGTCTGTTTGACCGCGCATCGCACCGAAACTACTGAATGAATTCAAATGGAACTTGGTATGATTTGAGTTCATACTACGAGGTAGGACATTGGATACTTTTCATCCCGAAAAATTAAAGGGTTTCCGCAAGATATGGGTTGAAAGTTTTTATAAAGAACACGTATCACGCTGAAACTACTAGACGGATTTTTTGATGCAAATTGACAGTCATATACCTATACTTATAATAAAGCTGTGACGAGGTAAATAAATAATAAATAAATATAAATAATAAATAATAAATAAATAATAATAAATATAATAATAATATAATAATTTAATAATAATAATAATATAATAATAATAATAATATAATAATAATAATAAATAATAAATAAATAATAAAGCAATAGGTAAGAAAAAGCTGTACAAAGAAGATAAATAAAAAATGTATTGAACAGGAATATAACCTATTCATTATCGTGTCTTTCTGTCTGTTTGTCTGTATGTTTGTTTGTTCACGCATCACGTAAAATCTACTGGACCGATTGCAGTGCGGTTTTCATTGTTAGATAGCTTAGGGTTTGATTTAAAAAATGGTGTAACATTTATCTCAATCCGGTGAGTTAGAAGCCAAGCAATTGATAAAAGTATTTTTGACAGCTGAAGAAGTTTTGATCAAATGTTGGTACATTGCTCATGGAGTAGCACATTATGGTACTTTGAACCTAAAGAAAAGACCACGCGTGTGAAGCCGCGGGTACAGCTAGTAATATTTATGAACGCATAAATTTAAACGAACTGCTAAAACACTGTTATTAAAAATTAAGATAGACTCGGTTATATTTGTTAAGTTAATAGTCTGTTAGTCACAGTCAAAATATTTTATTATATATAGGCAAAATATTAGCACATCTTTGAGTCAAAATTAACATCTCATGAACAAGGAGAAATACATGAAATATTATAAAAAGATCAAACCAATAAAATTCGTCTATTCTAGGTTAACTGAGTATGCTTTGAGTTTGAATAGGAAATTTGCCAACAAAGTTAAATTTCACACTGGAAAAGGAAATACCCTTCTGACTCTACCGATGCTTTGGAAATACTTTTTATTTTTTAAAACAACTAAATTTTTCTTAATGTAGAAGCCAGAATACCGTAAATTTTCAAAGTTTTTTAAACAGTTTTTCTGTTGATACTAGGTCATTATATTAAGACAGTCAATAATTAAATTATGATAAAGTATTGAATGACTGAATTACAAGAAAAGTATGTACCTATACAGAAGTTTATTAAAAATAATTATTAAAATCCATAAATTATGCCTTTTTATCATAGACCACTGCACATTACTCCTACAAAAATCACCAGCAAAATTACTCAGTCATTCTCTTCATGCAATGGCCAACAACATTCTTCAAAATTCTACAATAACGCTTTCGGATGTGCGCAGATTTATAAGAGAACATATCATAAACTGAATATAAAAATACCATAATTTTCTTGCGCCCGCGAAATGAGCACAGCTTAGTTCACAGTTACGTCCGCGCGAACTTGAAAAGTGAGAGAGTCCTTAATCCTTTCAGACCTGTTTCACGCCATAATCAGGTTTTATTCAGATGCTTGCGTGTCGACCTCAGTAAAAAAGTATTTGTTGAATTTTAGTAAGAACAGGTTAACAGTTTTGAATAAAATTAGCATTTTGTACTAGTTTACCTCAAGTGCTGTAGTTTATCAATTCGTGAAGGAGCGACGTCAAGTAGGTAGTGTGATAGATTATGTCCCATTAGACAGAAGCCCAGTATCAGAATTGGGAAATAAGTGTTTTAGACACAGTTTTAGATGATAAGTGTGTCTAAAACACTTCATTAAAAATCAATCAGAGGATCTCAAAGGAATCTGCATAATCACTCATAAATAACTTCGGTCCTTTGGAACCGCTTCGTGGCCGTTCTCACCCAAACTGGATTAAATAACTTCGGTCCTTTGGAACCGCTTCGTGGCCGTTCTCACCCAAACTGGATTAAATAACTTCGGTCCTTTGGAACCGCTTCGTGGCCGTTCTCACCCAAACTGGATTAAATTCGACAGAAACTTCGCTGGAAGTGTAAAATTACTTTCCATTTTCAATCTCAAAGAAAACAATAGGTTTATTATACAGCGTGTCATTTTCGTGGGTATAAATTAACCTATGTGTTAATCTAGGAACGTACAATACTACGTTTATCAAAATTCGTTCAGCCGTCAAATAGGTTTTTATCGATTGGTCGGCTTCTACTCATCGTATTGAAAGTACACCAGATTTCAAATCCAAGAGAGAGTCCTAAGCTATCTACGAGTGAAAATCGCATTTCAATAGTTAATTTTACTATATACGCGAACATAGAGACAAATACACCATTTCTTTAAATGTTATATTATTTTTCAGAAGCTTAAGTCCCCTAGTTTTTTTTAATTATCTTTTACAGATTTTTTGTTCCTCTCTGCTTTATTATTAAGTTTAGATAGTTACTGACCCCTAACTAGAATTCTATGTATTTATGGAATCAGGACATTCCAGTATCACAAAAACATACACACAGAGCTCTGGTTTACAAAAATAATTCCCAAGCAAGGGAATGAACCCACGACTAACGCTTTGATGTCGACTAATCAACAGCTACGACGCGGGGGCAGTATAAAAGTGAAACGTATATTTGTGGGTCGCTCACGCTTAAAATTTTATTCAATTTGGTGGAACTTTGCTCAATGATAGTGTTCATTATAAAGACTAACAATTACGCAAATACTCGCAGAAAAACGAGCCTTTTTTTTTGTTTTTCTCTGTTGATTCTCAACCTTATCGCCAACATCACAAAGCATTGCCGCAATTCACTCTTTAAATAACCCCATTTAATAAACCCCCGGCCGTTTGTTTGTCTAGAAACGTCTATGCCACATACAATTTGATCCAGTACGGGAACCGTCCCATTCACTCTGTGCTGGAGTTTAGTGTACAAATCTGAACTTCATCTTTCCAACAACGTGCCTAATCTTTATTTCAGTATGGACTTTCTGGGATTTGCTGCCACTGTTGTGATTATTATTTTATCATTTATTGTATTTTTAATTTACTTCTGCCGATGTAGTGTTTTTGTGAATGTTATAGTATTGAATCGAATGCCCTTAACGAGATCTTTATAACAACACCTGAATCAATACGCTACCCTAACTAAATTGGCCTCTATACCGAATTAAATGTCACAAAAACTTCAATTTTGCTGATTTTGCTCTGTGGATTACTGATGCAACTAGGCACAAAGTTTATATGGTGGGCTAAAATTGAGTACCTTTACTTTTTATCCCGAAAAAATAAAGGGTTCCAGCGGGATACGGGTGCAAACATATGTTAAGTTTGAAGTAATAAATAATATTTTTATTGAAGGGTACTCTTTATTCGACACTGAGGCCAAAACTGTTTACTTTTCATTTTTGTCTGTCTGTCTGTCTGTCTGTCTGTCAGTATCTTGACCATCCATTATGCCGAAGCTACTAAATGAATTCAAGTGAAACTTGGTATGATATGAGTTCATAGTACGAGGTATTGGATACTTTTTATCCCGATATTTAGCATGGTTCCCTTGGGAGAGGGGATGAAAGTCAAAATGTGTACTTAGTTGTAATTCATTAACGCGTAGTCCGATATCATTCATTATTTTTTTGTTAGAAAGGAGGTACCTACTTTAAATATTATCATGTCGGTTTTGTAGTTCAGATATTACAGACAGCATGACCCTCAGTATTATGTCCAAATAACTTGAAACCCTAAATTTACACGTAATTAAACATTTGAACGTACGGCACTTTATAAGCTGGCCTTCGCACTTTATCATATAGGGTTAACGGTCACCGTTGTGTTTGTATCTAACAAACACAACGTAGTGTGGGACGCTCTCCGGTGAGGTGGAGAGACGACTTGCGACAGACAGCTGGCAGTGACTGGATGAGAAGAGCCAAAGATCGGGCTCAGTGGCGTTCATTGGGAGAGCTACGTCCAGCAGTGGGCTGGTATAGGCTGATGATGATATAGACACAAAAATTGCGTAAGGCTTATTCCGTAGTTAGGACGCAAAAATCTGTACCGACCTGTTTTTTTTTGGGATGTTGTTAGGCTGTATACCAGTAGTGTCTGCGTGGTGCTCGAAAAACATCGAAATTTAAGGTATTTTTCAGATTTTGGCTTATTACTTCTAAAACACAGAACAGTTATCTGTTACACATATAAAGAAGACAACATTTTCTATAATTTGAGCCCAACTGCAGCTCTGTTACTTTCTTAAAAAACGATACCGAGCAGAATATCGGCTATAATACACATTTACGAGGAAAATCATGAAAAAAAATATGTAGAACAGTTATTTAACTTTAATATAAGCACAGGTGAAACTTCGAAGGACCAAAACTGTAATCTGGTCAAAACGAAAAATTAAGTAAATCGAATTTTTCAAGATATGTTAATTGTTATTAATATTGCACAGTCATCTATTGTAATGATATTAAAATGACATTATATTTATAAATTTGATTTATTTTCGGTGTATCATACCTACATATACAATTTTTTTTTAAATCGCGTGTGTCTGTTTGTTATTTTATCTGCGTCTGTTTGTTTGTTCGCGCATCACGTAAAAACTACTGCTTTGATTGTGATGCGGTTTTCACTGATGGATAGGTTAGGGTTCGATTTAAAAACTGATATACTTGGTATCTCAAAATGATGTGTAAAAGCCGAGCGATCGATAAAAAACTTTTAGACGACTGAATGAATTTTGATTAGATGTTGGTATATATGTATTTTAGGTCCTGGAATATTATAGCACATCGAGTACTTTTAACCTAAAGAAATGAAAACGTGTGTGAAGCTGCGGGCACAGCTAGTATAATATAAAAAAGTAGACAAAAATTATATCTCTGGACTTTTAGTTACAGAGTTATAAAGCGAGACAATTTTATAACTCTTTTCGTGGCGGTCGCATTTTAGTGGCGACGGACTCGTGGTCACACCGTTTTGTCATACTAGTGTGACCACGAGTAATTTTAATTACTCGTAGTCACACCAGCATATATATCGGAGTGATTTTAAGACATTTCATATCAACAGTTGAGTTACTAGGTTACGTTGCCACTATGAAAGCTCTGAGAACTCCGGATAAAAATGCGAGAAGCACAATACATTAATATGCATGCAGTACGCGAACTCTCTGCAAACAGGTTGATCAGGATAATCAATACATAATAACTAAAAAAGAATTATAATTTCTAGGCAACCAAGTATTACGAGAACCATGCTCGCACAACACCCCAAACATATTACATGCATTTACTCACTGCTGCTGTAAATATTATTGTGCTCATAAATGGCTACACAAAGCCAGTAAATATGTACGCACTGCACGTAAGATGCCAGGGACTCATTTGACGTTACATTTTTAATCTTTGTATCTAAATAGCGCAGCAGACATAGGTACATAATATGTATGTACTGCAGAGCCCAAAGAGAAAGAAAAAAATTGTCGTATTTCGTCTTTGAAGGCGTAAACTTGAATTTTCTTGAATCATCGCAAGTCATGGCGTTTTTTTTAAATATCCTTAAGGTATCATTCGTTTTGTGCACGTCTAATAACATCAAATTTGTGCTACTGAAGTGAGGTTATATTAAAAGTTGAAAAATATGGCAGGATGCGGAATTATGACCGTCATTTATTAGGAACTCCCTGAGGAGTTCTGGATACATCCTTTAATTATAGTATTTTTAAACGGTTTTATTAAGCTTGAACTGTTTGTTGATTTTTAATTTTTTGATTATTTATTTGTTTGGGTCAAATTTAGTAATTGTTTTTTCCCGTCAGATAAGTAAGTTTTGCTAGTCCCTTGATATTTGAAGTTGGAAACGTTGAAATTGAAAAGTAAACATTTGAAAGGTAGACTAATTAAATCGCATTTTTAAACGGTTTTAATTAGCTTGCCTGTTTGTTTTTTAGGTTAAATTTAGTAATTGAAATTTTATACCATTCCTGTTATGTGAAATTTGGTTCTGATGAAGGAAGATACAATTATATATGAGGAGGTGAGGATCAAAAGCTGCCATATCCACTTATAGGTATTTGTTAAAAACAATAACCTTACTAAGATAAAAGAAGTTTTCAGTGTATGCCATTTTGATGAGCCATATAAAAATCACTGACGTGCTGTTTTGATTACAAATGTTTTGTAAAATGGCGAATTTTATCATTTGTAGTCTAATAAGAACAAAAAAAAATGAAAGTGTTGGACACTTTCATTTTGAAAGTGAAGAAGTGAAATGAAAGTGTCCAAAGTGGATATGTGAGTTTCTGATCCTGATGGCCACCGCCTTTAACTTTAGTTTAACTTAAATATTTGTATGCATATCTTATTTATTATATTTAACAAGACATTTACTTTGATAGCCGTCAAATTTTCAGAGTGGGAAAAATACTTCTTTCTCGTCCGAAAATATGGCGTCCAGCATTCGCCATTTTTGAGATGGTCATCACCTATATTAGACACACTGACAAATAAAAAATCTGTTAAGCCGGATATGTACATACATCCTCGTTATCAGAATACTCGGAATATCGTTGTTGGACATAAACCTCACAGTTCCTCAGTCGCAGCTCCTACATACTCGTACCTACCTAATAAAGCGTCACAGCGGCAATAGACAGCTCTTAACAACAATGTTAGCCATCAAAAACACATCCACTTTATATTTGCACCAGCTGTCTCTAACATCACACGCACACAATGACAATACACCTGTAGGGTTGTCGCGATCGAAATGTTCAAAAATTCTGGACTTTAGGTTTTTTTCTGGACCTATATTCTGAAGGTAGATGTCGATGCACTCCATTCACTAAAATCTACAAACAAGCTCCACTACGTGGATCAGTGAATACATTTTCTGCCACTTCAATCCAAATGGGATCTCTTGTTCAAAACAAGACACTTATGGAATAATTTAATACTTAATTTTGTATTTCGACTCGTGAGTTGAATGCGAATTCTTCAGTTCATTTAATTGTCAAGTCGTGCAATGCTGAGGCCCAAAATAACAACAACTGAAATTGTATACTGAATTTTAAGTTTTGACTAGCGTAAATGTCAGATGACAGTGAAAGTTCTTTAAGTCATTGAATCTTTAGGTCGTGCAAGGCTGAATAATAGCAGCTACATTGAAATCAAAAATCACGTTATACGAACAAAGTTTATCACTATTTAATAATACGTTGATGTAGTTCTAACGTAATTATTCGTTTATGAAAATTTTAGATTTCTGTATCAATTTTATACTATTTTACTGCTAATTCTGCTTCCATTTTAATGAAAATCGAAGGAAATCAAGCTATGACAGCACGCTACGCCTCGACAGCACGCTACGCCTCGACAGCACGCTACGCCTCGACAGCACGCTACGCCTCGACAGTCTGCGAACTTCAAGCGTCACAATCCTATTCAATCTTTCAAATGGATTTCCAGTGAGGTGATGACCCTAAAGAATATACGCAGTTTATGACGACAAGGTACTGCTGGGCGGTGGTAAAGGTGTCGGGGAAATGACATATCTACTGAATTACGTCTTTTGCCAGCCCTGGTTTTACTCAGATTTACAAATAACTATTTCACTGGTTTAGTAAACTGTCGTTATATGCCTTTTTCCATCTACAAGAGATACATAATTCATGCCTAACCCTTGTAACTAAAAAAAAACTTAAATAGTAAGGACCTTCGAAAGCTTAATTAGCAAGGAAGATTATTCCAGTATATATACAACTTGTTAAATCCAATGTTTCGAGGTGAAAAGCGTAGTGCGGTTGCCATGCAATATTTTGCAATTCAAAGTTTCGTATAGCACTGCAAATTTTGGGCAATGACCCGTCCACCCACTGGCTCCACCCACTAGTGGATGCACAGGTAATTCGCATTAACCCCTCCACCCACTGGCTCCACCCACTAGTGGGTGCACGGGTAATTCGCATTTACCCCTCCACCCACTGCACTAGAGTTGGAAACTAAAAAAAAGAAGAAATTTATGAAGAAAATAACATACTTTAAGAGCAAACTTAGCGCTTACTATAAGAGGAACGAACACATGTCTCGTCTATAGTAAAAAAAGAAGAATTGTTTCCACTTTGTATTTTCATGTTGCAATTGATTGAATAACGTACATAATTTTACATAATATGCCTCACAAATCTGAAAATTATAAATTAGCGTTAGTTCACCTCATCGGGGCCCGTACTACGTCTTCAGAAAATCGATCAAGTAATCAATTAAGTCTAGAAATCATTGCTATTATTTCGTTCAGAAAATAATTACATAAAAAGAGCCTTCATATAGAAGTCAACTAAAATTAGTTTATACCAAATTTTCCAAAAAAATATTTATTAAAAAAGTTACATTACTTTAATAAATTAGTATTGCTTAATTATATAGATATATTCAGAAATGTTGGTAAGCCTGCATTCACTGTAAATAATTAGATAGAGTTTCTCAAAAGGGGCAAATTAGTTTAAAAAACTAAAGACACATTATTTAATGGCCGGTGTCGAAACGAAATGTAAGCCAATATTGCATATTGCATATTTTCACGAAAATTTATGATTTACTTACTTTTTATTTCATTTTAGGTAAGCATTTGAAAAAAAAACAGTAACGAATCTAGAAATCATAATATGGTGGATGCTTAATAACAAATGTTTTTGTTATTTGTAATTGTATCAGCAACTCATGCTCCGCCGACCCTTTAAGTATTCTCATTATTAACAGACACAATAGAATGAATTAATACTTACCACATCAAGTAAAACGACCATGAATGGGCATATTAGGTTGATGAACAGAGTCAAAACTGTACGGACCAGCCACCACAATGCAACGATGACCAGCGCACTGGCCATCATCACCTGAAAAAAAAACAGTCAAGTGCGTGTTGGAGTCTCGCACTGAGGGGTCCGTACAAACTTTTTAAATAGTTAGTCCATCAAGGAAATCGAGCCTCTGAGTTTTTTGTAAATAATTTTTTTTAATTGTATATTATTGTTCATTTGCTTATTTTAAGTCCCCTAGACCATTTATCTTTATTATCTTCTTTGTACAGACTTTTTGTTACATACTGCTTTATTATAAGTTCTTTAGTAACCCCCGAACTCAAAAAGAGAGGAGTGTTATAAGTTTAAGGTGTGTATGAATGTATGTATACACTTATCTCTGGCATCCTAGCTCCCAAACGATTGGGCCGATTTTTATGCGATTTTTTTCTGTTTGAAAGCCGATGTGATCGAGATGGTTTTTGGCTAGAATAGCTGGGAGTCGAGGATTATATATTTTTTAATTTCTGCTTATTATAAGTAGTACATAGATGAAAGCATAATATGACTAACTTATCAAGTAGTTCTTATAACTCTAACTTATGAATTATAGGCATATGATAGCTGATTTATTATGATAATAAAAACGGCATGAGAGAAGGTTCCGAGTGTCTGGCGTATGTGTGATCTATCTTCAATATTAACACAACTTTGGACCCATTATCCAAAGAAACCCTTCACTTTTTCTGGATTCATTTCATTTTTCCTCCATTTAACGCATTATATAACTTAAGACGGTGCCAAGTTGCATCAAACCCCGTCCATTAGTTTCAGCGTGGTACCTGTTTTTTTAAATAAGTTTCAAGCCCTATCTTGCGAGAACCCATTAATTTTTCGGGATGTAAAGTACCTATGTCCTACCTCGTTGTATGAACTCAAATCACACCAAGTTTCATTTAAATTCATCCAGTAGTTCCGGCAGCGTGATGCGCGGCCAAGATACAGACAGACAGACATACAGACAAAAATGAAAAAACATGCAGTTTAGGCATTCATTATCAAATACAGAATCACTTAAAAAAAAAACACAATATCTTTAATTTGGACCAATATCCCGCAGGAACCCTTTATTTTTTCGGGCAATAAGTATTCATAATGTTCTCCCATCTTATAAACTATGTCAGTGCCAAGTTGCATCTACATCCGTCCAATAGTTTCAGCGTGCTACGTATTCTTTTAAATAATTTTCCACCCCTATCCTGCAGGAACACCTTAATTTTTCGGGATGAAAAGTATCCTATGTCCTACCTCGTAGTATGAACTCAAATCATACCAAGTGTCATTTAAATTCATTCAGTAGTTTTGGCGTGATGCCTAGCCAAGGTACAGATAGACAGACAGACAGACATACAGACAGACAGAAAAAAAAAAGACTGTTTTGGCTTCAGAATAGAATATAGAGCATCCCCCAACAAAAAAATTTACAAAATATCTTCAATGTACAGAATTGGTCTCGTTACAGTTTTATTATAAGTATAGATAAGCATGATTTGATATCATTTCAATTTTCACGATCGATTATTAGGGAGTATCGTTTAATAGTCTGTGATTGAGATGTCGCAATTAAAATTGAACATCCCATTCCGTCACACCAATAAAGTACAACTTTGTTTTGGATACATTTTACTGTAAAAATACGATACTTCATGCGCGTGATCTCGATGACAGCTGTCCTGCAAGCAATCTGCAATCAAGCTATATTGTACAAACTATAGATAGGTAGACAGATAGATAACTCTTCATTGTACACCAAAAATTTATAAATACAAATGAACTAAAACTAAAATATATTATTGTACAATGGGCGGTCTTGTCGCTAAAAAGCGATCTATTCCAGACAAACATTGGATGGAGAGGAAATAAATACGACAACAGACGGTGGTGTACTCACAGGTATCATTAAAATATGCAAATTAAACTAAAATAAATAATATAACTAATAAGAATACATACCAATACAATAAAATAAACATCTAACAATATATTATAAATACCATACGTAACATAAATATTTATAAAAAACATTTGGATCAATAATAAATTCATTTAAATCAATATCATATATTCGTATAGTTAATTCAAGAAAAACAATGACATGAAAAGAATACAGGAAGAAGTGAAATCAAATTTCAAGATCTAGTTTTTTAACTATATCTTTAAGTGAATTTAGAGACTGTGCACGTCTGATCGTGAGCGGCAGTGCATTCCACAAGCGAACAGCTGAATCTGCTGAGCCACGTCTATAAGTTGTTTTCGAGATTAGTAAGAAACCGTCTCGCTCGTAGGTTTGACGACTTTCAGGCTCCCGTACAAGCTGGATTCCAGAAAGGCTTTAGCACCGTAGACCACATCCATACTCTCCGGCAGATTATACAGAAGGCCGAAGAGTATAATCGGCCACTTTATCTAGCGTTTGTGGATTACGAGAAAGCCATTGATTCAGTCGAGACCTGGTCAGTGCTACAGTCATTACAGCGGTGCCAGATTGATTACCGATACATCGAAGTGTTAACAAGTTTAATATAACAACTGACAAATATTTCAAGCTTTATTAAGCTTCAGTTTATTGTGATATTGTTTTGTTGTCTTATGTAATATTTTACATTAGTTTAGAGACAGATTTAACCTTTGCAGGGTTAACAAGGAGAAGCCATGTTGAAAGTGTTTGTACAGCAAGACTACCATGACAGTCCGTCTTCAGGATCAGAGCACGAATTCTATCCAGTTGCAAAAAGGGGTGAGACAGCGAGACGTTATTTATCTGAAACTGTTCACCTCTGCACTGGAAGATATATTCAAGCAACTGGAACGGATATGGTGTAAACATCAATGGCGATTACATCACTCACCTTCGATTTTCTGATGATATAGTCATCATGGCAGAAACCCTGGAAGACCTAAGCACAATGCTCAGTGACCTCAATATTGTTTCCCAACAAGTGGTTCTTAAAATGAACATAGGCAAGATGAACATCATGTCAAATGCCCATGTCGTACCCATGCCGGTTTATGTTGGGAACGATAGTATTGAAGCTGTTGATCACTATGTCTACTTAGGTCAGACGATCTAACTGGGTAGATCCAACTTCGACAAAGAGGTCAACTGACGAATCCAACTCAGATGAGCAGCGTTCGGGAAATTACGCCATATCTTCTCGTCGCAGATACCGCAGAGCTCAAGACGAAAGTTTATAATCAGTGCGTGTTGCCAGTGATGTAATACGGCACTGAGACGTGGTCGCTAACTATTGGTCTCATACACAAGCTCAGAGTTGCGCAGCGTGCAATGGAGAGAGCTATGCTCGGTGTTTCACTACGTGATAGAATCCGAAATGAGGAAGTCCGTAGAAGAGCGAAGGTTACCGACATAGCTCTCAGAGTTTGCAAGTTGAAGAGTCAATGGGCAGGCCATATAGTTCGTAGAACCAACAACCACAGGGGAATAAAGGTTCTTGAATGGTGACCACGAACAAGCAAGCGAAGTGTGGGGAGACCCACGATGGACTGACGACATTGTAGCCATCGCAGGAAGTCGAAATCTTCAATCCAGTAAGCCTCTAATTTGGCCAATTCTGCTAAACCGACTCTTAAGGGTTGGGCTACATCTGACGGAAGATGCGTCGCATATCGTCAGTCGCGTAGTGCCAGAACTGTAAAATAAATAGTAAAACGTCCAACTTGACACAAATGACCGATGATCCGTTAGTGTGTCGAGCGTACTGAACGGTACATTTGACTGATACGCTCAAATCATTTTGCGTCAGATGTGGCCCGACCCTTAGGATGCTCTAAGGATGGATAGTAAAGTTTTTATTAAGAAATATTAATGCATATAGATGAAATTTGATACTTTACGTCCTGGAATAAAACATTAGCGAGCAAAACCGCGGGTGACTGACTTTTTCATTCGTTTAGTAAACTGTCGTCAAAAGACTTTTTCCATCTACAAGAGATGATTAATTCATGCTTAACACTAGTACCTATTAGTTTCCTAAAATATAATGGAACTTGGAAAGCCCAATAAGCAGAATCGTGAAAAAGGTCTTCCTTGTATTTATACTACTTGTCAAATACAATGATTAGTGGTGAAAAGTGAAGTGCAGTTGCCGTGCAACATTTTCCAATTCAAAGTTTGGAGTAGCACTGCAACTGTTGTGAGCAGATATATACAGAGGAACAACCTTGTCTCGTATCTACTACTTAGTAAAACAAATATAAAGATTTCCACTTTATACTTTCATGTTTTAATTGATAGAATAACATTCATAATTATAAACATTACATTTCTTCTAAGAATTCGGCCACTTGGAGAAAAAATCGTCCCAAAGAATTCGCCAACATTGGCAGAAGTGGAGTTCGCACACAAATCTGAAAATATTTTATGTATTATTTTATAGATTGGCGTTAGTTCACCTTATTGAGGCCCGACTAAGTATAAAAAAAAACTATAATTGTGATCAATTAAGTCTAACAATTATTTATATAAATTCATTTATAAAATAATTATATAAAATGACCCACCTTTTAGTCAACCAAAACTAGATTATAAATAATTTAAAAAAAAACTTTTAACTTTCCGATAATGTGTTTCAAATTAAAAATTATTTGAGATAAACTAGTCTAAAACAATCAAAATACAATATTAAACGAAACGAAATGTAAGCGTACATTGCCTTTTGCAATTTTTTAAGAAAACTTTACTCACATATCGTTATTTAGCATTTTGAAAAAATATAGTACGTGAATATTTACCGAATCCAAATTAAATCCTAATAGTATAATGGTGGAAATATGGTTTAATTAAAAATGATTTCTGAATACCATTTGTATGGACAATTCATTCTCCGCTGACCCTTTAAATATTCTGATTATTAATAGACATAATATGTAGTTTGAATTAATACTTACCACAGCAAGTAAAACGACCAGGAATGGGCATATTAGGGTGATAAACTGAATCAAAATTATATGGACCAGCAAACACAACAGTAGAAAAAACTCGAAGAACCTGGATCAACGCTATTCACATAGAGTACTCGTTTCCTCGAGTACTCTATGTGAATAGAGGAATGTGAAAAGACCGCTCTATTCAATTGCGTTCTATTTGAAAAGACTAATCCATGTGGCGGGACTGTTTAAAAGATGAGTAAACAGCATTTTATTACAAAAACAAACGCTCTTTTCAACTTCACTCTATTTGAGAAGACTATACGCTATTTGAAAGATTACTCTATTCAACAATGTTCTATAAGAAAAGACTACATACTTAGTCTATCTGAATGAAAAGTCAACAACATTCTATTACAAAAAAGACCGCTCTATTCAACATCATTCTATTATAATCTACTCTATTTATTTGAATCTATTTATCTACTCTCAACATCGTACAAATTAATATAAACTTTACAATAAGACACCCATCACTCTAGTCAACTAGTAAGTAACCTATACGAGTAAAAGCAAACAGTAATTAAATGACCAGATTGAACTGACCCGTTCTTAGAATAACAGTTCTATACCCTAATTCATAATTAGAGACCTAAAATGTAAACAAAGGGGATGACAGAATAAAAAAATTGATAGAAAACTGTGCAATCCATATTTTGATGTCAGAAATTATTATTAATTCTTTTTAAATTATAACATGACAAACTTGAATTATTTTAAAAAAAGGTTCGTTTTTGTAAAAACGACTAAAAAATAAACTATAATAAGAGGAAGTTTTTTCATGCAGTTATTTTTGTTAGCTTAGGGGAACACAGCAGAGATTTGGAACATTTTGTGCAATCGCCGCCATTTTGTTTTTCTCTCTGTTCTATTCACTACGTGCTTGACAATGTCTTAATAATTCTTCCTAATGGCCGTTTTAAACAAGGGCAGAGCAGCGTGGCAGAATAGTGAGCAGAACAGAAGGACAAAACAGTAGATGTTCAAATTTCGGACTGAGACAGACAGACAGTTAAAACACTTCAAAGAGAAATTAAAATCTCGGATTTTTTAATTATAGATCTTTTTTGTAAACAAAGAAATGTCACCGTATGTAGCAATAAACACAAGGTTTATAGTTGAGAGTATTTACAAGTAGGTACCTATTTTAATGGAAATAATATTTTGTTTAAAACAGGTTGAGCACACCTGACCTGTAACTTTGGCAATGAAATTTGTTGATATTTCTTTGTTTACATTTTAAGCCCCCAATTATGAATCAGGGTATAAGCAGTTTTCAGAAGATTTATAGAAAAAAAGTTCATCCAACCGTTCAACTAGTGTGTTCATTTAATATGAAGATGATCGCATTATATTGCATTCAATAAGGCAAATGATGGAGTTAGTATACAAACAGATTAGGTCTCTCAAAACAAAATGCCAAATTAAGTACTGTTTAGTAATCTAAACAATACTGCACTGTGTTGAAGTAATAAGTACTATTAATAATGAGACATGGTACATACAGAACTTGTTGAATAGAGTAATCTTACAAATAGTGTAGGTAGTATAGTACAAATAGTACTCTTTAACTACCTACATTGATAGCAGTTAAATTAAGCTACCCTTCAAACAATAACAGCTTTGAATAGATTACTAAATAAATAAACTTATTTTGAACTGGTCTGCTTAAAATTGCTTAGAAGTGTTGTACAAGGTTTAATAATCTGGTCAGTTTATTTCGAAATCTTTACTGCTTGACCAAATCAATAGGTGTCTAATTGCAAACCTCACAAATTTTACAATAATTTGAATTATAATGAAGGAGTTAAAATAATAAATCAGAAGGCAACTTTTCAATATGTACTTAGATAAATAAACTTTCCTTAAATTATGATTCATCTTCTTTCTGATTTCCGTAGAGAAAGGTTGCGTCGCGTGAATTTGCTAATACTAGTGCCCGGAAAGTGCTGACGCCCGCAAGCCCGCGCGTCGTGCGTCTCACGTACCTGTCTTCCGCAAGCGATCGTGATGACCTAGTTAATTAACACGTGTTTATAATTTGCTGACAATGTTAAGGCGATGCTGTACATTGTGAATATTAACTCGAATCGATGATGGAACTGAAAAGTGAAATTGCTATTACCACAGAAACGGAACATCTTCTGTTTAAACACTAAGATGAAGAAAGAAAACATCGCAAAAGCCTGGAAAGCCTTGTGACTGAACAAAAGTGAAATAAAAGAGCTTCAGCGCTAACTGAAGCACGTTCGGAAGCAAAATAGTGCAGCTTCAGAGAAAAACACTATAAAAGTGTTGCCTTTAGAGTCAGTCCACTAAGAGACGGATGAAGAAGGTCTCACTAAGAGACGGATGAAGAAGGTCTCACTAAGAGACGGATGAAGAAGGTCTCACTAAGAGACGGATGAAGAAGGTCTCACTAAAGAAACAGAGTGGTTTCGTCATAGAAGCTGGAAAAAAAGGAAGTTGAATACGTCCTTGTCCTCACCAAAAAGAGCAGACTCCGATCAAACTGTAAAAAAAAATCCAAAGGTAAAAAAAGTGCCTTTACCGCCACCTATAGTGAAAAACATAAAGTACTACCAAAAGTTCTACGACTTGTTATCGACCAGCGTAACGAGAGACTCATATATCACAAAAGTGATGAATGGGGAAAATTTAAAAATAAATGCCAATAGCGATAACTCGTACATATGTATCATTAACGGCCAGTTTTTTCATCAAAAGTAACAGCCAAAGTAACGTCATAAAGTAAAAGTAACGGTTAAAATGGTTTCTTCACAGTTTTAGCTGTTGCTTTTGCCTCTAACCTTTACTGCCCACTAAGCTGCTGTGAAAGCTAAAGTAATTGTCATTTCGTCAAAATTTTAGGTTGTACCTAATCAAAGTCTATAATAGTCTACAATACATCACTGTGATAATATTAAAATGTTTTCAACATCTTCGTCCAGTGAAAGTTCATACGATGAACTAATTATAAGTTATTTAACGCATAGGCGTAAAAGATTTAATATTCGCAAAGATCATTTTTTATGGGATGAAGCAGATTTTCTGTTCCGATATAGAATGCCCAAGGAAACCGTTATATACCTCAGTATAATGTTGCAAGATAAACTGACACCAACCACTGTAAAGTAAGTTTATCTTCAGTTTGTATTTATACCTACGTACTACTCCTATTTAGGTAGGTAGGTAGGTACGTACCTACCGAAGATTTTACCTCTTATCCCTCTCTACAGCAGGTAGTACCTGCTAACAGGACATATCTAGAATAGCCTTAATTACACGACTTCCCAAAAAATGGAGTGTATTGTTTTTAGCATTCATGTATGTATGTGAGTTTCTTTATTGCACCATAACTTTTAAATGTCTGAACAAATGTAGACAAATGGGGTATTGTTAGAATCTTTACATCCCCCCAATTAACATAAGCTATTTTTTTTTGGCAGGGCAGGCGAGTTTTTTTAGCTTTAAAGCTAGTTATTACCTACCCTTTTTTTTTGCAGGAATAAAGCTCTATCTGTGAAAGAGCAACTATTGCTGGCTTTACGATTTTATGCAACTGGATCAATGCAACAAGTTGTTGGAGATATAGCTGGTGTACATAAAATTACTGTATGCAAATGTGTTTTCAAAGTATCATCTGCTATAGCTTCGTTAGTAGGGATGTTCATACAAATGCCTACAAATGAAGAACTTGAAAGCATATCTTGTCAATTTTATAACATAGCCAGATTTCCAAAAGTAATCGGCTATTGACTTACACATATAGTCATACTATCACCTGGTAAGTAATATTTATTGACTAGGTACTTCGTTTAGTTAGATCAACAAATGTCCTAACATTTCCACTTTTCACATTTTTAGTAGTATTAATAGGACAATAAATGCATAGTATTCATAAAAAAAATTGTTCCAGGAGGCGAAAGGGCAGAGTTGTATAGAAACAGAAAAGGTCTATTTTCATACAATGTTCAAACAATATGTGTTGCAAAACTAAAAAACATAGTTTGCTGCTGGCCTGGTGGATCACATGACAGTACAATTTTTAACAACAGTAATGTTAAAGAGTCATTTGAGCGTGGCCAGTATAGAGAATATGTTTTATTAGGAGACTCTAGATATCCAGCAGAAATATATTTGTTAACTCCTCTTAGAAATCCTACAACCCCAGGAGAAATATTGTATAACAAAAGTCATATCAAAACAAGGAACACAGTAGAGCGCTCATATGGAGTATGGAAACGACGATTCCCATGTATTGGCTCAAAGCTGAGATTAAAACAAAATCGAATAGAAGCTGTAATTGTAGCCACGGCTGTGCTGCATAACATATGTAGGGACATAAATGATCCCGAGCCAGATTTGCCAATGCAAGTAGAAATGAGGAACGATGATAGTAATGTCCCTAACTCTATAGATAACAGCAATGGACAAACAATAATCAATAATTTAATTCACAACTACTTTGATAGGTCAGTAAAATAATGCACTACATAATACTATTACTATCATCCTTATAATTAAAGCGCGAATCATCCGTGCGATTATCGCTCGATCATCCGGAGTTAGTGAACGACTTTGGACATCCACATAGAACTGATAACTGTCAAGTGTCTGTTTCATACTATTCCTCCCCTCTCCTACTATTTTTCGGATGACCCAGGCGAACGCCCGACGACGCCGTGAACGATTTCGAGTGATCACGCGGGTGATCCGTGCGTCCTCGAACGTTGTAAGTGAACGCACCCCTGTACATACAGGTTTAAAATAAATTTTCATAGATAAATAAAATGTACAGAACCGTCAAAATCTATTCTGCAGTTCACGATTACCCCATATACAAATGTTTGTTTGTATATTATAGGCTGTATATATATATTATTATTCTAAGCAGTTACAAGTATTACTTTAAATCATAATATTATTATTTCCAGATTGGCTGCAAATTGAAGATGAGATAAACCAAATTAAACATTATTGCCCTACAGTCAACCTCATATAATGATAAATAATATGTATTTTTCTGCTGTACTATTAAGATTAATTGTGAGTTTAAAAAAAGGAAAATTAAAAACTATTAATATAATAAATCTGTAATAATTGACCATTAATCTGTTTTTTACTTAAAAAGTCTAGTTCTAATTTCATTTTTCGAACTTGCAACTCATGTATCTCTTGTTTGCGCTTTTCATCATTTTCAAATGCTTTCTTTAACAATTCCATCTCCAAACGACATTTCTCCTCTCTGAGATGGACTAGAGTAGTTTCATTTTTGCTCTCAATTTTTTTGGTTTTTATCTCTACTAACTCCTTTTTCTTTTTGGCCAATTCCAAAAATGACTGCCTTGTCTGATATGGAGTGGCATTTAAAACCTTCCTTGCCGCAGGTTTATTTGTAGAACTTACTGGGGTAGATGGTTGTTCTACATTTTCTGTGACAACTTTTTGCACTTCAACCATGTCTGTACTTAATTCCATCACGTTGGGTGTGGCATAAACTGATGTAGGAGGTGGTTCAACAAAATATATGTTGCTACAGGCATCTTCATTATATTGAGAATCAATACCTGAAGCTGACTCTTTTAAAATCCCAGCAACCCATTCATTGGTCGTAGTTAATGAAGGTGGGGGTGGGCCTCCACCAGTCTGTCGACACATGCGGTTCACTTTTCCAGCCTCCTTTCTTGCAGTTTTCCTCATATAGTCCCACTTATGTTTTAATTGCTTGATGCTACGATAAGTGCTACTCAAGGCATTGAACTCTTTTGAAATAAGCTCCCAAGTTTCATCCTTTTGCTTTATTGATAGTCCATTAGTTTTTTTGTTTAATATTACTTTTGAATATTTGTTTATCAGCTTCTTCAACTGTTCAATTTCAGTGTTAGTGTAGTTAGAAGCTCTCTCACTGTAAATAAAAAACAATACAATATTTGAACCTACGAATAAGTAATAAGTCAGGAAACGTAACAGCGTTAATAAAATGACCCAACAAAAGTCGTGCCCAAGTAGGTGGGGCTTAAAAGTCGTGTCCAGCGCGTCATCAGTCGTACATTTTTCATGCAAGCGAGCACACGTCATATCTTCGCGTACGTTTTAATTTTATCATTGTGAACTACAGCTGTGAATCATAATGCCAGCATGTGTTGTGAAGTGGTGCAGGAGCCATACAAGATTAAAATGTCCAGGGATCACTTTTCACTAGAAGTAGTTGCAAAATTATAATTATATTCAAAGACGTTCAAATACATTATCAAACCGCGATGGTCAATACTATGCAAAATGAAGTCAGTCAATTTTTGCACTAAAGATTTTTTTCTACTCGATGAAATTTTGAAATTAAGCTGTTATTTTTTCACGCAGATGATTCATACCGAAAAAACGTCAACATATTTAGGAGAATACTAAACAAAATGAGAAAATAAACAATAATGAACGATTACAGTTGGTATGTAATATAGGTTCGGCTTTTTCGACTCATGGGAATAACAATAGCATTAAAAAAACAGTTCATAGTTTGATCGAATTAAAGCACGTTTAATTATTCAGGCTAATGAAAATTCACCTTCTGGAAATTTTGAAGTGTTTGATTTACCTAAGTTGCTCAAAAAAACAAATAATGCAAACCCTCAAGCGCATAAGGCACAGAAACTTGTAAGATTTCACTATTATTTTTTGCACTTAATATTTAGGTTCGATAGGAATTTTTATTTTAGCTGTATATGTGTATCTATTTCAATTAGAGACAGTCTTTCATAGATTTGAAACTGATCTTTGATAAGGTTATTTTCAGGAGAATAATATCAACACTGAATGTAATGACGGTGTTTGAACCAAGAAAAACAAAATTAAAAAATAATCTTATATCAACCGAAGTCTTTAGTTTTGAAGACAGAGGATCATGCGTTACGCCGATAAATATACCATCGTCAGATATTGAATCTGCTCTGAATACTCTTAAAACACACATTTTAAAGCAAAAACTAAGTAAAAACTATTTTGGCATTATAACGACTATCACAGATCAGAAATCTACAACGCCCAAATAAAAGATTAACTATGAAGAATATTTCACTTAAAATATTTTATCCCAATTGAAGAAAAATGGATTTGGCGATACTACAGAAAATACTGCATTGAATGATTTTTCGGACGATATAGTTTTAGCCCTTAAAAGGAAAAAGTCAAAAGTTACTTTGATCTTTGATGGCTGTGCATCTAACATCGCTACGGCTAAGATGTTGGGTTGCAATTTTGAAGACACAAACAATTCAAAATCGTTTTTTGACCACCCAGTAGACCCAGTAGTTGTAATATTAGATCCATTTCATACGGTGAAACTTGTGCGTAACACATTAGAGGAAAAAGACACTGCTAGATAAAAACAAGAAAAAAATTGAGTGGGCACATTTGCAGAAACTGAAAAATGTTCAAGATATCGTTGAATTGCATTTTGGGAATAAATTGTCAAATCGGCATCTATACTTCCGAAATAATATCATGAACGTGAAACTAGCGATTCAAACCTTAAGTCAAAGTGTAGCTGATGCGATTAAGTTTGGTTCGCAACAGTTAAACATGCCTGATTTTCAAGAAACAGATGCAACTGTTAGCTGTTTAGAAACGTTTAACAACCTTTTCGACATACTAAATTCAAGACCGACCGATACGGGTTTAAACACTCTTTTTCAGTGGTAGAAAAAGAAAAACTACATGACGTTTTGGATCAAAGCGAAAATATATTAAAGGTCTCTAAATCAATGTGCAGTCAAAAAAAACTCGAACAGTAATGGACAAAGAGTAACAGTATATACTAACTCCTTGAAACCAGTGATCAAAACTCAGTCCAAAACTGGACTTCTAGGACTCCTCATATGTATTTCAAGTTTTAAATTACTTTTTGCACGGCTAGTAGAGTTACAAATATAGAAATTTATTTAACCATATTAAGCCAAGATCATATTGAGTTGTTTTTGGAGTGATCCGCAACCACGGCCGTTGCAACAATAACCCAAACGCCTGACAGTTTATTGAAATATATAAAAATAATTTACTGAACTTGAACCTCAGCTCTAAATTCACAGGCAACCGCATACCATTGGAGGACATTCCGTTTTAAATTTCTCAGAATCCGTCTTCACTACATTGCGAAGAAATATTCTTTTTTAATGTCTTCTGGATAAAAACTTAATAAATTAATTATATTTCGCTAATGCTATGGAACGCTACTGGACTACTACAACATCGTAATGAGCACCAAGCCATCCTAAACATAGAAAATATTGACGTGTGTCTTTTCTCTGAGTCACACTTCACAAAGGAATCCTTTATTCAAATTCAAGGCTACAAAACTTATCACGCATTGCACCCTGATAACACTGCAAGAGGGGGTAGCACCAAAATATTAAAGGAGAACATCATGAACAATTTAAGTTTAAAGAATCACATATAAATATATAAATCACATACAAGCTGGTAATCGATTCCTACTGGGCGGTGATTTTAATGCTAAGAACACCTGGGGGGTCTCGTCTTACCACTACTAAAGGAAAAAAAATATATGTGCAATCAGAGAAATACATTGTAATGTAATATCAACAGGAAAGCCCACCTATTGAACTACTGACACTAATAAACTACCAGACCTCATCGATTTCTTAATCTTTAAATATATATATATACTCAGTTATCTTCTAATTGAGGAAGGTGATATGATATGAGCCCAGATGACTCACCAATAATATTATCCTTAAGTGATACCATTGTACAAAAAGAGAATATTCCGACTCTTGTTAATTACAGAACGGACTGTGGAAGTTTTAATCTAGATTTAAAAGCAAAAATAGATCTGAAAGACCCACTAAAGAACGCACTACAGCTAGACATAGAAGTAAGAAAACATATAAGAGACATACAACAATGCGCTTGGGCAAACACATCAGAATATAAAAAAGAACCAGAGTTAAGTCGTACCCAATAGAAATCAGGGACTTGATTGCTAAAACTGGCAGATGACTAGATCTCCACAAGGCAAGACACTTTTTAACAATCTTACAAAAAAACCTAAAAGGGAAATACAGAACTTTAGTGATGAGACTATAAATTCTAATCTAAGTCAGCTAACAAGTGATCGGACAACAATTATTCTCTTCAGAAAACAATGAATAACCTTAGAAAGCCAATCATGCATATCCCACCTATAAAAGAACATAATGTAAGGTGGGCAATCAATAAGAAATCATCGAATCGAAGAGAAAGCTAATAGGTTCGTACAACACTTAGAGCAAGTTTTTCAATCAAATGAAGATCTTACAGATAATGAAGACTTAATACAGGAAAAAAACTCCTAAAAATGAGCTACACTAAAAGAGGTTTTTAACAAGATCCAACATCTAAGTTGCAAGAAATCTCCTGTTAATGATTTAATTACTGGCGAAGTTCTACAAAACCTCCCTCGTAAAGCTTTAGTTAAAATAACTACGCTCATCGATGCATCATTTAGACTTCAGCATGTATCAAGTGAATGGAAAGTAGCCGAAGTCATTATGATACCCAAACCTGGTATACCACATCATGAAGTAACATCATATAGGCCAATTTCATTGCTGCGGATAATGTCGAAATTGTTTGAAAAACTACTACTAAGACGATTGAAGCCCATCATATAAAAGAAAATAAAATATAGAAGAAAATAAATTCATCCCGGATTATCAATTTGGATTAAGAAAAAACCATTCTACAATAGACTAAGTGCATATAATTATTAATGTTATTAAAAAAAGCTTTAGAGGAGAAAAAAGTTTCTACAACTATGTTTCTAGATGTAAGTCAAGCATTCAACAAAGTTTGGCAGAAAGGTCTGCTGCACAAAATAAGAAAAATACTCCCGTTTAAGTTTGCAGATATTCTCGAGTCTTATCTAACACATAGAATGTTCAGAGTAAGGCAAGAAGATGCGTATTCAGAACTTAAGCAAATAAAAGTTGGAGTACCGCAAGGGAGTGTCCTAGGCCCGTTCCTGTACTTATTGTACACTTGCGATATCCCAGATTTAGAAAATAATACCATTGCCACCTTTGCTGATGATACAGCAATCAGGGCTATTGGGGCTACTCAAGAGGAAGCCGTCGAGAAAGTGCAAACAGCCGTCAACCAATCAAAATCCACACATGTAGATTTTACAAACAATAAAACGAATTATCATCCTGTATTTATAAACGATCAAGTAATACCACACGAAAATACGGCCAAGTATCTTTGTATGACATTAGACGCAAAGCTTCGCTGGAAGCCCCATGTCAAAAAGAAACGCGATGAAATGGAACTTCGCTACAAAAAAATGTATTGGCTTCTGGGAAAACATTCTTCGTTGTCAGTTTGCAATACATTACTTTTATACAAGCAAATCCTCATGCCAATATAGACTTACGGTATCCAGCTAAGGGCCTGTACCAAATCCACTAATATACAGATCATTCAATGTTTCCAAACTAAAGTACTAAGAGGCATCGTTAATGCACCGTGGTACATCAGAAGTAACGGTCTCCATCGAGACCTGACCTGAATCGGTGGATCTCGTTACTACGGTTATTAAAAAAGTTGCCGAAGCTCACGAATGAGGACTTCATCATCATGTGAACGTCGAGGCTATCCAGCTCTTCGACCACACAGGCATCGTGAGAAGACTCAAACGGACAAAACCATTTAAGTTAGTTTAGTGATATGATAGTGACAATGTAGTATCAATTAGTGCAAATCAATTGAAACACACAAGAACAAAGTGACTTCCCCTCAAATAGTGACATTAAGAAAAGTGTTATTGGGCACATTCTTAGTTTCTACTCTACTTAGCAGCTTAGGTTAAAGTAAAATTATTTATTAGTCTTAAGATTAGATTGTAATTTTAATGAGGCACCACAAAACAGTGGTAAGCCAAAAAAAAAAAGTTTCTAGAGTTATCTTACAGAGAGAGTATGAACGAGGTAGTCTTTTAAAAAAGCAAGTGATAAGTACATATTTTGAAAAGAGTAGGTAGTAATTACTATTATAAGTTTGTCGACTATCTTCTAATCAGAATAAGTAGTATTTTCTTATCAAACGCTGTTCAATAGAGGCATTTTACAAAATAGAGCGGTCTTTTTCTATTAGAATGTTGTTGACTTATTTTTCAAACAGTCTTATAGAATACTGTTGAATAGAGTAATCTTCCAAATCGAGTTTGAAATAAGATGCAATTGAATAGTGGTATTTTTAAAACGATCATAATGCTAAAATTGGCATGCTCGAGTGAAACAACTAATATAGAGTACTCGAATCTACTATATTTGAATGATTTCTCTATTCGTTCTATAAGAAAAGACTATCTACTCTATTTGAAAGATTAGTTGAATAGGGTAGGCTTTTAACCGGTTTACCCACTCTAGCCTATTAGAGTATTCTATTCGAAACGTTTTATTTGAAAGACTTCTTCATTTAAATGTATTCTATTTGAAAATAATACTTGTTGTATTTGAAAATACTACACTATTCAACAGTGATCTATTTTGCGAAAATAATCATTTCAGTTTACCAATTCTATCCGAATCCGAATAGTGTATTTATTATTCAATACTGTTATCAATTTGAAGATCGTTCAATTTAACTGCATTCTATTTGAGCGGCTGGAGACTTGTTACTTACAATATTTGGGTTCAATCGACATTGGAACTTTTTGTCTATTCGATTAGCCCTGTTTTAAAGTAACACAATTTAACATTGACTTTTAGAAATAATACTTATTATTTATCATTTTCGTGTTCTTGAATGCGATATAAGCGATCATCTTCATATGAAATGAACAGACCAGTTCAACTAATTGGATTCACTTATTTTGTTGAAAAGAATAATCTTCCAAATAAAGTCGAGTCTTTCTTTTAGAACGTTGTTGAATAAATTAATTTTTCAGAATTCATCAAAGCATAATAGATAGTCTTCTCAAATAGAGTGAAGTTGAATAGAGCGGTATTTATCTAATAGAAAGCTGTTTACTTATCTTTCAAGCAGTCCCGCCACATGGATTAGTTTTTCCTTAAAGAACGCTGTTGAATAGGTTTTTTAAAATGGTAAGAACGTTAAAATTGCTAAATCTGAAGTGACACTAAGCAGTCTTTAAATGAGTGGTCTTTTTAAATAGAACGCAATTGAATAGAGAGGTCTTTTCAAAAAGATTATTACGTTAAAATTGGTATGGTTGAGCGATTATAGTACACTATGTGAATAGCCACCAGTACATACAGGTACAGATACAGGTTCACCAATTTTATACTACTCACAAAGGAACGATGACCAGCACACAAAGGAACGATGACCAGCACACAAAGGAACGATGACCAGCACACAAAGGAACGATGACCAGCACACAAAGGAACGATGACCAGCACACAAAGGAACGATGACCAGCACACAAAGGAACGATGACCAGCACACAAAGGAACGATGACCAGCACACAAAGGAACGATGACCAGCACACAAAGGAACGATGACCAGCACACTGGTAATCATCATCTGGAAAAAATAACATCATCATCAAAACTTGAATCTACTAGTATATGAATGACGCTAAATGGAACCGAGAAGTTAAACCAAAATATTTAAACAAACTCCAGTGGGTAGGTACTTGAGCTTCCTCATGAGTCCTCAACCAGTTTCGTATGACATTCACGATGGTGCCACCTTCAACGTGGTCTTAATTTACTCGGCAAGACACGCTGAACTGTTACACCATAAAACAGAACATATTATATACAAGACAGATTAAACTGAATCGAATGGATTCTTTGGTATAGTTTATAAGTTTAAATGAATTATGCCAGGCTCAACGACACACTGAAAACTTAGACATTATCAGTTTCTTAGAGATTAATAATATTTTTAAGCTTCAAGCGGGTGCGCAACTTTTGCAACTAGGTACATCAATGAAAATATAATAAAATATTAGTCGAAAATTAAATTCAAAACCCTTTCATCGATACAATTTCTCACTTTGAAATTCTTAAACCTCATTTAAACTTTTGGATTCCGAAATATCTTCAACCCACCACCAATTGATTCCTAAACATAACAAAAAAGAGCTGTAACTATTACGTACCTTAAACCATGAAATTGTTATCAACAGTTGAACTTATTTGTTTGATAAAAAAAACGCGTACAATAATGTGGATACAAATATTAAAAAACAGCGAAGAAAGTCACGCGTAACTTTTTCGAACAGATACTAGGTGCTCGTAATTGATTAGAAATTTGACGAATCTAACTCGTAACATAAACAAAATCTTTAAGCACTTGTCCTAAAAATTCTTAACGTGCTCAATAAACACACAAAAAAAATAAAAAAACAAACAACAAAAAGCAAACAACAACAAAAAAAAACATTAAATCAACAAATGAGGCTCCCAGAGTTAAAAAGTTCTTACGATAGACAATATCATTTAATTAAGAGATATTTGCCAAGTACGGTTTTTTCAAAGCCGCACGACCGTTTGTAGGTTAAACACTAACTCCTTTAATCATCTTCATAATCATCAACCTACATCTGTCCACTGCTGGACGTAGACCTCTCCTAATGCACGCCACTGAGCCAATGCGCTTCATCCATTTTCTTCCAGCCGCTTTTCACATATCATCACTAGGGGGAGTGATGATATGTGAAAAGCGGCTGGAAGAAAATGGAAGAAAGCCACAGGGCGTCCTACACTACGTTTTCCTAAACTTGGTCTCCATTTGAAAATCGTCTACCCCAACGGTTATCGGTTCTTCGCGAAATGTGACCAGCCCACTGCCACTTCAGCTTGCTTATCCTTAGGGCTATGTCGGTAACATTGGTTCTCTGTCGGATATCTTCAATATGAATCCTGTTATTTAGAGATACTCCAAGCATAGCTCTCTCCATAGCTCGCTGAGTGAACTTAAATTTGTAGACTAGTTTGACCGTAAGTGTCTACGTTTCGGCTCCGTAGATCATGACTCTCTGGACGCTTGGTCGCTCTGATTGAAGACTTTTGTCTTCAGGCACTGTGGTATGGATGACGAGAAGACTTAGCGAAGCTTGCCGAATACTGCCCAACCCCGCTGAATTTTTCTATCTGCTTCCTTCTCAAAGTTACTCCTACCTAATTGCAATATTTGCCTAAGGTAAACATATATATGGACAACTTCAAGAGGTACAACCATTGACTGCAATCTATTCTGGGTTAACAAGATCGTTAAACATGGTCGTGGTCTTATCTATGTTCATTCCGAGACCGATGCGTCGTGAAGCATCATCTAGGTTGGTCAGCATGCTATGCCAGTCTTGCCCTCGCCATTGAAATTAATGCCCATTCCTTTCTAGTCCAGCGTCTTAAACATATCTTCTAGGGCATTAGTGAACAGTTTCGGGGATATAACATCCCCCTGTCTTACTACCCTCCGTAGTTGTATATATTTAGACTGCTGGTTCTGTACTTGGACATTCATAGTTGCGGCGTCATACAGAAACCTCAGCACTTTGATGTATCGTCAGTCCGCTTTACGACGCTGCAAAGACTCCAAAACGACTCAGATTTCAACGAATTCAAAGTCTTTCTCATAGTCCACAAAAGCAAGACACATGGAGACATCTTCATACTTCTGTATAAACTGCCTTATTGTATGTATGTGGTCTATAATGTTAAATCCTCCACGAAACCTGGCCTGTTCAGGAGGCTAGAATTCGTCAAGTCTTCTTGCGAGACGATTTGAGATGACCTTCAAAAACAACTTATAGACGTGGCTCAAGAATGATATAGGTTGGTAGTTCTTTAAAAGAGTTTTATCCCTTATTTAAAGAAGAGTATTACCAAACTCGTGCTCCACGCCTCTGGAGTTCTTCCACTGTTAAAAACGGTGATAAATAACCCCTGAAGCTCCCGATGTACGGGTTTACCCCCTGCTTACAAGAGCTCTGAAGTTATACCATCCTTACCGGGGGCCTTTCCATTCTTAAGTTGTTTGAGCGCCATCTCAATCTCGTCTAGGCTGATGTCAGGCAGTTCGTCAGTGTAGTGGCGGGTCCGTATTGCGCGGGAATCTTCTGTGCTGGTTTTGAGTCTAGGAGCATGCAATTCGTACAATCGGACATAGAGGTCTTCGATCTCAGAAAGGATCTTAGATACGACGGTTGTGCCATTATTGGTCTTGAGCAACCGTCGTCTCTAAATCGGAGATCCTTTCTGAACTACCTAGCTCTAACACCTAAGCACAGAATAAATAATAGTCCAAGGTACTGTAAGCGCATCATCAATATTGGACACCAGTCGAATTAAGGTATATTAATATGTAATATTTGATCTACAAAGGCGGATTATAATGACCATAACAAAAAAAAGAGAGCAAATTGCGTAAGGAATATTATGTTATACCTAAAAAAGACTCCGTTTACATCGGAGAATGAAGCGGAAAAAAAACAAAAAAACCATCGACTAGGGGCTTCCTAGGGACCACAGCAGTCGATTTATAATGTAGTAGCTGTACCCGCGGCTTCACACGCGTGGTCATTTCTCTAGGTAAAAAATACTCTATGTACTATTTCCAAGACCTTAAATACCAATATACCAACATTTTATCAAAATTCCTTCAGCCGTCAAAAAGTTTTTATCGATTGCTCGGCTTCTACTCATCGGATTGAGATACCAAGTACAGCAGTTTTGAAGTCAAACCCTAGGCTATCAACCGCATTGCAATCGGGCTAGTAGTTTTTACGTGATGCGCGAACAAACATACAGACAAACAGACAGATACGAATTTAAAAATGTTATATTCTTGTTCAGTAGCTTATTTTAAGTACCAATGGTTTACATTTATTTTTTAATTATCTTCTTTGTACAGACTTTTTCGTTCCTATTGCTTTATTATAAGTAAAGGTAATCTCTTTTTGTTATTACTGTCGGCTGATGGCACACTACATAGTTCCAAGTCTATGACTTTGGATGCTCTCAGTCCAAATCGTTTGGCTTGCTTGGGAGCCAACCTTGTTACAACTGAGGTTACAACATTTTCAAGGGTCAATCATCGATCCTATTTAAGAAAGGGGGGTCACTCGAACTAAAGTCCTTCGTAATGCTTGGTTGAACCCATTGACCCTATTTTCTTTAATAAGATCAATGTGAACCTATTGGATGGACTACACCAACCAGTGCTCGATGTAAGCTAGCTGCACACAATATTTGCACTATCTACTGTAAATGATCGTCTACTGAACCTCTATACGTAGTTCTGTCTATTCTTCGTGGTCACACTAGTGTGACAAAACGGTGTGACCACGAGTCCGTCGCCGATACATTAAACAAAAATAATAAACACTAACCAGCCCTCTAATCACTGGGTCTCTCCATGCTCTCTCAATGTATATTTCAAAATCAACCATCATCAAAATTATTGTTGTTTTCTTCGTATGTTTTGAATTTTCAAGCAGTACCTATATAATTTTTCTCTTTGACTCTCATAGAGTGACCCACGAACTACAAAGAAGATACGGGAGTGACCTTGGAGTGACCGACGGTGTATGCAAAGAGAATAAAATACAGTGTTTGTACCAAAGAGAGTATCTCTCTTCGGTACGTAGATTCGGTAGTATGTACCATAGAGTAACTAGAGTGGCTATAAGGTTTTTATGCCATATATTTGTTATATGTTGCTATGATGCAGCCTAGCAGCTAGCAACCATTTATTGTTTCAAATTTGATTCGTTTTTGAAAATAGTGTGGTTACAATTTGATCCTCTGAAAATAAATCGATTTGAAGATTAATCTGCTATCGATTTAAACAGAATTGTCGAGTGTAAGTCTTGTGTTAGTGTCATAAGTAGCTCAGTACATGTCTCTGAACCATTTTGGTATGCAAATTATGTAATGACAAGGACATCAAATCAAACTTGTGTTTACGACAAGGTATGACGTTGATTCTAATCAGTAACTCTGATTGACTGCCTACTTTAGAACTTTTCAGTGCATTGCATAAGATTCTGTCCCTGTAATTAAGTACGTTCTTTTCAAAATATACGTACTGACATTTACTTTTATGTGCTTTTTTATAGATACGCTCGATGATCAGGACCACGGGCCACCTGTATAGGCCTTACTTAGTTACCTAAACATGTTGTCCCAGGTCCCAGGAAGTAGTGATAAGTGGAAGTGACTCTAATTAATTCCTGGATCCATTAGCTATCAAGTCTTGTGCACACTCTCCATAGTGCAATCTGTAGAATACCGACAGGTTTGCGACCCCACTTCGATGCGCCAGACTTTGAAGCTTACACAAGTGTCATCTCCAATGAGCCTCATAGCACGTCTCTCTATTAAATCCAAAGCCTCAAGCTGATGCTTGGCAGAACCGTCCCAGAAGTGGCAGCAGAACTCCATGAGCTGCTGCCCATTTCCCATTAGCTGGTTCTCGAAGTACTCTCACGATGAGAAGTGGTGACATTCATGATAAAAAAGTTTATTCATTTTCCTGGATCTAAATAAATATAATTTTGTGAAAGTGATACTGTTCTGGCTCAATTTTCATTTTTTATTTTTAGCGATTGTTTACAAAATAATGTTTTTTATAAGAAGTCGATGTAATTTTCATTATTTTATTTTTTATTTTATGTGGCCTAAGCAAAAACCGGAAAGAATAAATGCGAAAGAAAATAGTAGACACTTTAGACTCAAAGCGTTGGTAAATTAAAACCAAGGGAGAACAAACTTACAGATATAACAACTGAATTAGTTATGACGAAAATTATTTATGATTTCACTGGAATGAAACGGAACTCTTTAAAAATATGGTTACACATCTCGTAGATATGAGGAAACATAAATCTTTAACGAGACACCACCAGTACCACTTAAGACCTGAGAACTCATCGAGATCAATCAATTAAGCCTAAACTCGAAGGGGTTTCATCGTTTGATGGTTGGGTAATGGGTTACTTCATCTCTATCATCAGACCCTCGATACCCCATTAGACCAGATAACTTATGAAGATAAACCAAATGAAACCAAACTCGAAGGGGTCCCATCATTTTGTCGTTGAGTACCTGTTACTAACTTCCAGCCCATCAACAGACCCTGGATACCACATAAAACTAGAGAACTCATCAAGGCAAACTAAATGAGCCCAAACTCGAAGGGGTTCCATCATTTTTTTTTGTTGAGTTCCTGTGGCTACCTTTTGGGTCCATTACGAGACCCTGGACACCACATAACACCAGAGAATTCATCAAGTCAAACAAAATGAGCACAAACTCGAAGGGGTTCCATCATTTTGTTGTTGAGTTCCTGTGACTACCTTCCGGCTCCATCATCACCAAGACCCATTCTTTGGAGGTGGAGGCTGCACGTTATAATCATCGAGCCCATCGGACCAGAGAAGTTGTGGCAACATCTACCCATGACACTCACCCTAGGTTTTTTCAAGACATAACAAATTAATTGAATACGCATTTAATGAAGAAGACGAAGCCAACTACAAAACTGATAAATGTTAATAGTTATAATTTGAATTGGTACAAAGTATTAGACTTGTGTTTTTTTCGATTTGGTTTTAATAAAAACAATAAATAGAAACCTTAACTTTTCATTCTAAAAGATCACGTGCACGGATAAATCTGTTAAGTAGTATAAAGAAATCACGGCCCATGTTTTCTTATCATGTACAATCATAAGCTTTCGTTTTTTCCACTTTAGGAGGCTCTGCTTTGTCTATTATTGTATGTATTCGTAAATTACCCTTCTTATATCTAATAAAATACTTCAACCTTAAAATAGTTCTCTAGACATACTTTAATTAAATTGCTATGCACACAACCCCTCAATTAAGTTACCTACGCCTTAGGTTAATCCTTTTAATCGTTTTTTATAAATAAAAATAATAATAATAAATATATTCGGGACAATTCCACACCAATTACCTATCCCCAAAGAAGAATACCCTGTACTATGGGCACTAGATAACGGATAAACAAACTTACAGAAATACCAATATTAGATCCAAAATATTATTATGACATTTAGTTAACATAAGCTTTTAAAGCCAATGCTTGCTTGAGTATAGTGAGATTAACGTAGTTATACCCTTATTACACTAGGGCACATATGTTTTAAAGGGTGTTATAATTTTTAGGTCATAATTCCACAGTTACTTTATTAGACTTTTAGTATTCAGAGTTAAAATTCATTTTAACACAAATATTTTTCACTATTCCAGATGATTAGATGACTACAATAAAAAAAGTTATGGACAAAATATTTTATTTCTTAACGTTTTTTACATCTTCCGTAACGTTTATATTTTGGCTTTTACGACCTTTCTTCCCCGAAGTATCGATATATCCTATAGCACTCTCGTGATCAAAACAAATTCAATGATACCTTATCCTCGTGAACGTACAAACAGACAAACATACATACGACATAACCCTCCGAGCAGCCGGATAAAAACGAAGCAATTCAGATTCATTAATCTTACAAGATACTTACAATTTATGTAGGCATTTTCGTTTCCTTTCTTAATAAAAATAAACTTGGTGCATGACGTTTGCACTTGAAACACTTTAAAAGTTGAATGCTAAAATTCTTAAATCAACTGTGCACTTGAAACATTTTAAAAGTTGAATGCTAAAATTCTTAAATCGACTGCGCAGACGAATTGTGAAAGCCTTTGTGTGCGCTAAAGGCGTTTGTTTCGACAACATTCTAAAGGCTGAGGAGATCAACAAAGTAGAAGTATCTCAAAAATTAAAAAGATGTTATAATAATAAACGAGATAATTTTGTAAGCATACGAATATTTGCAAAATGTGCACAAATACCTTCTTCAAGATTGGGCAATGTGAGACTACTTGGGTACGTCAAGAAGTTTTTAGGGCTCCATATCCAAATGGTCCACATGTAACTATATGATTTGGCATCACTGTCTGTCCGTCCGTCTATCACGGGCTTGTTAAACCTAAACGAAGGAAACTACTAAAGACTTGAAATTCCCTGGTCACTTGATTGCCTGAGGCATTGTATGCGCATGGGCAGTTCTCTATCAATATTTTGAAGTTATGTTGTTCCAAGTCTTTCTCATACTTAATTAGTGGCTGGTAGTTTATTAATTCGGATTAAAAGAAGTATTTGTAATTTACTTCATAGATTTTTTAGTACTTTGATGCAACTTCAACGGTTTCAACCTTATGGTATAGTGTAAAATTATGCTTATTAGTATAAGAATAAGAATATTTATTGACACAAAAAGACATAATGAACTATACAAAAAAAAACAATACACTTAGAATATAAGGTATAAAAGTAATACTAAAACTAGAAATAATTATTACTAACATTAACATGACACATATTTATAATAGAATTTTACATGTATATTGTTCACTATAAAGCTATATAAGCCTCAGAAACCTACGCTAGGCTAAACGCCTGTGTTATAGGGATCTGTGCTCCCCCAACTATATGACTTAAGTAATTAAGTGTATTAAGATTTGAATTAATAAAACATAAAAAAGTAAATAAAAAAATTGTATGTAAGTATATTTACCTAATTGATTTTAATTATTATATTATAATATATTTGTATATAAATATTCACATTTAAAATTTACAATTGCTAAAATCTCGTAGAAAACTATAATATCACGCAGTACAGTGTGTCAACAAATGTATCCTACATTAGGGTGTGTAAACGGAAGATAAAGTTATGTATGAAATATGCTGGGTTGAGTATTGGGAAGATTTGGAAATTAATATGTATGTATGAATGTGTTGGTAACAAGGAAGTAGAGAGAAGTACACTATAGCACTATCTCAAAACCGGTAGAAGCTCCTCAGTTTGGTCATAGGAATAAGATTTCAGTAAATTTGTGACCGTTTTTTTCAAATTAAAATAATTAAGGTTATGAATTTGTTTAACTTTAGATAATTTATTATAAATACAGCCACCTAGGAAACATGGAAATCTCTTAGCGAAAAATTTATTGTATTTGGGTACTTGGAAAACCTTAACAGTGCGTCGCCTCTTATGTTTGGAATCTATAGGTATGATTTGCGGGCATAATTTATGTTGCAGCAACAACAGTCTAAGTATGAATATTTGTCTAACAGATAGCACGTTAGTATCTTTGTAAAGCAAAGATGTAGAATATCTGTATGGGAGGAAGTTACTAACTTTTAAAACTGCCCGTTGAGCTCTTTCGAGAGGCAACAAATGGGTTTTAGCAGATCCACCCCATGTATCAATACAATACATAATTAAAGACTGACAAATTGCGAAATATGTAGTTCTTAAGATTTTAGTGTCAGCGACATGACGTATGTTCTTGAACACCGCATTTAATTTACGGACTCTATTAGTGAGGATTTTTATGTGACACTGAAAGTTTAATCGGCTATCTATAATTACACCTAAATAACGCAGAGAGTCAACCCTTTCCAGGATTATACAATCACAAGTATTCTCAGAACAGAGATTGTCGTTAGCATTAGAATGAGCCATTATATTGAAGTCTTTCTCAGGTTGTGAATTGCTTAAAATTGAAAAAGTTAGGACTTTCGTTTTATCTGCATTTAAACTAAGCAAGTTACAGTTTAGCCATCTATTTACAAAGTTAAATCCTAATTGTGCATAGTAGCATAGTTCAAGTTTCTGAAACTGTAAAGGTAGGATTACGATACATCTCAATGGTGGACGTAATTTCACAATTATGTTAAGATCTTTGTTTAGTTACGTCATATAATAAATAACATTACATCCACGAGTTAGATGGATAATACTGTGTTGCACTTGAAACATATAACACTAGCTAAAAAACCACGCCTGCCGCCAAAAAAGAACTTATGCCAATAAATTATATACTGTTGGAATGTGCTTATTAAGATTTTCAAATTGATACCCATATTTGAAAATTCAAAGAAACATATTTTGTTTTCGCACTTTTAAAATGGAGCCAATACAGCTAGCAAAATGACAAAATAAAATTGCCTTTGTTACTCGGGGGATGTAACGATTACAACAATACCCCATACGTCTAAATCTGTTCAGGCATTTAAAAGTTATGGTGGAATAAATAAACATACACACATACATAAAATTCTATTAATTATACGATAAACTAATACATTAAACTATATATAGTACTAAGTAAGTTTAAATGCATACTTTTATGGTTATTACATATATGGTAACATCAAGTGTTTTTATGGAGGTAACCAATGAGCACAATAGGAGATCATACGTTTAGAAGATTCTAATTTACACGCAAAACGATTTAGGGCAAATAATAACAAGACATGAGTTCAATAACTAAAACCGGGAAAAAAATTGCCTATGACACTCTTGCGATGAAGACAAATCGATTGATACATCGCTTGTAAAAATTGGACTAAGTAATTAGTTTGAACACATAATCCTTTCTTAGCTTCGCCGTAGTCGCATTAAAAAATAGTCCTAAAGACAAATCGATTGACACCTCGCTTATCATAATCGGACCAATAGTGGCGCGGCCTTGGTGGAACATCCACATACCCACATACCTAAACATAATTATACATACATACACACATAGGCTTTTAAACTCAATAACCTTCTGTTGCTTCGCCGTAGTCAGGTAAAAATATGTAGTTATTGTATCATGTGTTTTGTACAAAAATCTATTAGTAAGAATGTACTCCACTTTAATTTAAAAGTGAAACGTCTGTTTGTTTGTTTGTTTGGGGAGTTTTAACGCGATAACGGTTGGACGAATATTGATGAAAGTTTGTAAATAGGTACTGTACAATATAGAGAACAACATAGGATACTTTAATCCCGGAAAATGGTAAGTTTCCACGGGAAAAACTGGAAAATGTCGATTACTCGTTGTAAGGACCGGTTGCCATGGAAACGAAATATTAACATCTCAGTCAAAAGGCAACAAGCGCGTTGGTGGTATACCTTTGCATTAGTTTTTAATATTCTAGAACACGGGATGTTTTTTTCGCGATAAACTGTAGTCCACCGGATGAAGTCGCGGGCGAAAGCTTGTAATATTGTAATTCATATTCGAAACATTTTAATACTATTTTCCAAAAGTTGACAAGTACATTGTAAGGTAGGGCATGAGAAGTGGCATGAAAGGGTCATTTTTTCTTACGAGATTCTAGTAAATAGATGAAACAAAATTTTGAACATGTTGGAGTAGAATTATAAACCTTTTTTATTTCCCTATCAAAATAAAATGCAATAAAAACTATTTCTTTCTTATTAAATATATATCTTTGCACCTTTAGAAAAAGTGTATTTCGTCCCTTTCATAAATAGACGGTCTTGAAAGGGACACGATAAGTTTTGAAAGGGACAGTACATAATATCAAGGAAAATCAACTTGTTGGTTTGTTTGTCGTATGAGGTAGTGCTGGCCTTTGGTGTCAGAGTTTGTCAGGCCGCTTATGGGCCTCTGTCATGGCTTATCGACTGCTTTAAAGCAGCTAGGACCGACAGTTTAACGAATTATTCTTTGCTAAATAAAAAAGGGTACAGTTAACTACTTATATTATACACTTCAATCTAATTTTTCACAGTAAGCTGAGATCAATTTAGTCTCACATTTATTATAAACAGTAGGTAAATAAAAAATAAACAATTTCATAATTATTTTCATAAAAAGATAATACTGCTTAAAAATAATGATTTGTGACGAGGTTACGAGAGAATCAGTTTTACTATAGTTTTTTTAAATGGCCATCTTAAACTAAGTAATTATAATAATAATTAAGTAATTATAATAATAATTAAGTAATTATAATAATAATTAAGTAATTATAATAATAATTAAGTAATTATAATAATAATTAAGTAATTATAATAATAATTAAGTAATAATAATAATAATTAAGTAATTATAATAATAATTAAGAATCTTAGTATGTCGAACAAAAAAGTTAAAGACACCTACCGCAGGTTTCATGTGCCCATTTTGTACAAATTTTAAATTGAAACCAATCTTCAAGGCTTTCTGAATATGTTTTCTTACAAATATTACACTGGTCATCATCTTCTCTTTTATCTTGTGTGTGGCTGCGGTATCTTAACCTTGGAGTGATATTACAGAAAAGTTTCATAAATATCGTCTATAGAATCAGAATAAGTCGTCCCTTTCATAACCGTTTGTTACACAACATACCCTTTGTTACCCTTTCATAAATATCACATATAAAATAAAAATATAACACCAAAATCTTCATTTGTAATCAAATGTTTATTCTCATGTGTATCTGTATCTAACTGATAGTAAACAATTGTACACAGATAAATAAACAAGTTATAGTATTTGCTAAAACGTTTCTCCTCATTAACAAAAATAAAACTTTTGAACTCTCATACAAACACACGTACGACACCGCTATCTTTGAATTGACTGAAACGTGAAGTTAGGTGCAAATAGATGTGCATTTGGGTTGCAACACAACAAAATTAGTGTTGTTCCGAGACGACTTTTATTTAGCCGGTAAAATGAATTGTCCCTTTCAATACGTGTCCCTTTCATGCCACCTCTCCCCTACCTACTTTAATAATGCAGGGTTTAACTCAGTGGTTTCAACTTGGGCGGTGAAAAGGGCAGTGAAAATAAAATAAAGACTGATTTGGGGATACTTCGATTTAAGAGACGCTGTAAAGATGGCCCATAAGAAAGTGGTGGAACTTTCGCGAGTCTTACTTTACTTAGCACTCTTCTCGTCAGTTGTACTTACTCGTAACAATAACCATTGTAATAAATACGAGCCTTAGTGGCTAAAAGCAAATGACAATTTGGTGGGGCCAACAAAATATATATATATATGTACTGTGGTGAGGCTTAGGGACTTAATTCAAACCAATAAATCAGAAGAAGTTGTGTACTTCACTGCAAAGACGACGTACCTTCAGTACGTACCTATTTGCTTTATTTCGTGCCTACATATAAAAATTTCTTTCATAGTTATAACTTATTGCAAATATAATTAAGTTTATGTTTATTACAGTGTTTATTATAATTAGGTCAATGTTGTATATTTTAAAACCATTATTATGTATTACGAGCTGCTTCCCGCAGTTAAACCCGCATGTACAATGATGTTGTATATTTTAAAACCATTATTATGTATTACGAGCTGCTTCCCGCAGTTAAACCCGCATGGACAATGATGTTGGTTGATGATGATGATGAAAACTATCCTTTGTGAAATCCAGGACCTACAGTATCTTAATATTACTATGAACAGTGGCTCTATGAGCTGTAGATTTCGCGAGTCTGTGTTTTTTTAATTATTTTCCACCACCTCACATAACGCACAAACTCCCCGACCCCTTAAAGTTCATGCGTCTTAATAAAGATAATAAAAAAGGTTTGTGTAATTTTTGATCATTTTTCGAAATGACTGTTTTATTTTCTACACGTACAGACAAAAATTCAAAAAAATGAATCATCAAAAATAATAAATATAATTATCGAACCTGCTCACAACATTTCATGAGAAAGCATATTTGCCCAAGCTGAAACGGAGACGCTTCGCTCGTGCTTAGCGCTCGCTCTGTCAATTAATGTTTATGCACTAGCTTACGCCCACGGCATCGCACGCGTGGTCGTTTATCCAGGTTAAAAGTATTCTATTTGTTATTCCAGGACCTAAAATACCAATATACCAACATTTGATCAAAAATTCCTTCAGCCGTCAAAAATTGTTTTATCGATTGCTCGGCTTCTACTCATCGGACTGAGATACTAAGCACCCCAGTTTTTTAGTTAAACTCTAAGCTATCCAACAGTCAAACCCACTTCGCAATAGGTCCAGTAGTTTTTACGTGATGCGCGAACAAACAAACATACAGACAAACAGACAGAAAGACATGATTTAAAACAAAAAGTTATATTCTTGTTCAGTAGCTTATTTTACCCTTGACCATTTTTTATTTATGTTCTTTATACAGAATTTTTCGTACATATTGCTTTATTATAAGTATAGATGATTACACTAACCCAACCCTATTCTTCTTTCTAAATCGTCCCTCTAGAGGTTGTCTGGTAGAGACGACTTAAAGTGATCAGACAGAAAATTATACAAAGTTTCAGGAAATGTATTTAAATTTATTTTTTTGGGGTCAGTAAACAGCTAGCAGGCAATAAAATAACGCCGACTTCCATTCTGTACGATAAATCTATTCATGGTAACATTTTTTGGATGAGAGATTGTGAATACCCGACTACGGCGAAGCAAGAGAAGAGTAATGAGTTTAACAGTCTATGTTTGTGTGTATCCATGTATATATATATATATATATATATATGTGGATGTTCCACCATAACGCCGCCGCGTCACCCCTTCTGGTCCAATGTTGACAAGCAAGATATCAATCGATTCGTTTTTATCACAAGAGTGTCATAGATTATTTTTTACATGACCGTAGCTGGTATTAGTTTTTGTACCTATCTCTTGTTGAAAGCACCATTCATAGCATTATCAATTTAGAAATCTAAGAACTATTGACAAGTGGCTTTGTAGAGTTGGGGCTTAAAGTAAAGTAAGTATATGCGGGACAACTCACACCAATCATCTAGCCCCAAACTAGGATAGCCTGTATTATGGGCTCAAGATAACGCATAAACATACATAGATACGAATATTATATCCATGACTCAGAAACAAACATTTCTGCTTATCACACAAATAATTGCACCGAGCAGAATTCCAACCCGCGACCGTTGGATGACTAGTCAGGATCACTAACCATTCGGCCAACGGTCGGCTTGGAATGGATTCGATAATAATAGGGATGATTTTACCATCTGTCCGCTGCCAACACCACAAAATCGACTTGCCCCTGACCGCTTGCTCCAAATATTTCACACCACATAAAACCCAGCGTCTTTTTGCACTAAACCCGACGATTTGGATGCGGCTCCTAACCTGGCGATTTAAATAAAGGCTATTTGCGAGCCAGAAGTAACTACACTAAAGATTTAATAGGTATTCATTGTTTTGCCTGCGTGATAATTTCTCGGGGTTAAAGGTATCATATGTGTTATTCCACGGCCATAAGTACGTATATTTTACAATGTATTAAATATCATCAAAAATCATTAAGACATCTAATAATTTGATTCCCGACTACCGCAAGGCAAAGTAAGGGTTATGTGTTCAAACTAAAAACTTGGTCAAATTTTAACAAGCGAGGTATAAATCGATTCGTCTTCATGTATAGTGTCATAGGCAATATTTTTACCCGTTTACTGCAAAGGAAGGATTAAGTGTTCAAACGAAAAACTTGGTCCAATATTGATAAGCAAGGTATCAATCAATTCGTCTTCATCGCAAGAGTATCACAGGCTTTATTTTACTCGAGCGTATTCGGGTTTTAGTTTTTGAACTTACGTCTTTTTTTTTTATTACGGACTAGGCAATCGTTTGACCACGATCTCACCTGATGGAAAGCGATGATGATGAAACACTGACGAGGGCAGGGCATTCCACTCCTTTGCAGTTTTTATAATAAATGAAGAAGCGTAACGCTTCGTTCTTGTGCGAGGTATTTCAACCATGAAAGGGTGGCGCTTTGCTGATCGTCTAGTCGTACGGTGATGGAAAGGTGATGGTGGAATCAGGTTGTGCAGTTCTTGTGCACACTCTCCATAGTGCAATCTGTAGAATACCGCCAGGCTTGCTACCTCACGTCGATGCGCCAGACTTTGAAGCTTACTCTTTACCAGAGTGTCATCCCCAATGAGCCTGATAGCACGTCTCTCAATTGAATCCAAAGATTCGAGCTGATACTTGGCAGAACCGTCCCAGAGGTGACAGCAGTACTACATACAAGATCGGACCTGTGCTTGATAAAGATTCAAAAGCTGTCCCGGTGTGAAGTACCGCCTAACCTTAGACAAAATACCAAGTTTTTTTGCAGCTACCTTGGCTTTGGATTCAATATAAGACCCAAAATTCAGGTTTGATGTGAGTTCGACACCCAAAAGCTCCAAATGGTCGCCTATTGGTATTGTTACACTTTGAAAAGACAGAGATCGGTGTAGAGGACTCTTTTTAGCAGAAAACAAACACGCTTGCGTTTTAGTAGCATTAAACTTAACCAGGTTAGCATCGCCCCAATTGGACACGGCTGTCACGTCTGTTACCGATTGCTCGGCATCCACCAAGTTAAACCAGTCTATAATATCAATAAAAAAAAAATGAAAGAAAAATCCTCTGAAATCTTAGTGAAAGGCATACATGACTATCAGAATTTTGTCGACTTCCTTGTAGAAATTCAAGCATCTGACAAGTTCAGTATCAAAATGATGAACGGCGATACTGTAAAAGTTAATGCTATCAACGATGATTCGTATAGAACAATAACAAAAGCCCTCACGCAGAATAATTGACTTTGGCACTCCAGTTATGGTTAAAAATTGCACTCTACCTACAAACGAGAGAGGATTATTTAAGATCTGAAAAACAAAGATTATAAGATACTCGTAGCAGAACCTGTCAACAAACTAAGCTGGAAGACCAAAGACTCACCCAAGATGTTCATGTTGACGTATGATAATTACAAGGAGATAAATAAAATCAATATATAAAAAAACACCGACGACCTGCCGGAAATCAGCCTAGACGAGATCGAGATAGCCCTCAAGCAGCTTAAAAATGGAAAAGCCCCAGGGGACGACGGAGTTACTTTGGAACTTTTAAAAACGGCAGGAAGACCTGTACTTCGAGAGTTCCAGAAGTTGTTTAACTGAGCTCTTTTCGATGGGAGAACGCGTTCCAAAGGCGTGGAACAGAAGCATGGTAGTTTTGTTTTTCAAAAAAAGAGATAATACGCTCCTTAAAAACTACAGGCCTATCTCGCTTCTGAGCCACGTCTATAAATTGTTTTCGAGGGTAGTTTCGAATCGTCTAGCGAGAAGACTTGATGAGTTTCAGCCTCCGGAGCAGGCTGGGTTTCGAGGGGGTTAAGGACCACATCCACACAGTGCGGCAGGTTATACAGAAGACTGAAGAGTATAACCAGTCCCTGTGTCTTGCTTTTGTGGACTATGAGAAAGCCTTTGACTCTGTCGAAACCTGGGCTGTTCTCGAATCCCTGCAGCGATGCCAAGAAGACTGGCGATACATCAAGGTGATGAGGTGCTTGTACGATGCCACGACTATGTTAGTACATGTCCAGAACCAGCAGACTAAACCTATCCAGCTACGCAGGGGAGTGAGACAGGGGGATGTCATATCCCCAAAACTGTTCACTAATGCCCTAGAAGATAATTATGTTTAAGACTCTGGACTGGACAGGAAAGGGCATTAACATAAATGGCGATTTCATCTCACACCTCCGTTTCGTTGATGATATTGTCCTTATGGCGGAGTCGCTGCAGGATCTCGAGCAAATGCTGACCAACCTAGCTCACGCCTCTAGTCGTATTGGTCTTGGGATGAACATGGATAAAACCAAGGTTATGTTTAACGACCTTATTACCCCGCAACTGAACTGACGCGCGGTGTCCCCCTTGAAGTTGTTCAGAAATATGTCGGGCAGACTATGCAATTGGGTAGGAACAACTTCGAAAGGGAAGACAATAGGAAGATTCAGCTGGGATGGGCAGCATTTGGTAAACTACGACAAGTCTTTTCGTCGTCCATACCACAGTGCCTAAAGACGAGTCTTCAACGCGTGTGTTCTGCCAGTTATGACCTACGGAGACGAAACGTGGACACTCACGGTGGGGTTAGTTCACAAATTTAAAGTCGCTCAGCGAGCTATGGATATGCTCGGAGTTTCTCTAAAGGACAGAATCCGAAATGAGGAGATCCGCAGGAGAACTAAAGTAACTGACATAGCTCAAAGAATTAGCAAGCTGAAGTGGCAATAGGCTGGTCACATTACTCGAAGAACCGACAACCGTTGGAGTAAACGGGTTCTAGAGTGGAGACCGCGTTCAGGCAAACGTAGTGTAGGGCGCCTGCCAGCCAGGTGGAGTGACGACTTGCGAAAGCCGGTCGGTAGCGACTGGATGAGGAGAGCCGAAGATCGGACTCAGTGGCGTTCACAAGGAGAGGACTACGTCCAGCAGTGGACGAATACGGGCTGATGATGAAATAAAATGTACAACGTTACATCAGTACTAGGGTACAAAGTTGAAATACAATTTAAACCAGCAAACTGGTAACAGTGTAAGGCATGGGCACACTCAAAACTACTGCGCTACGACCAAGGTGCGTAAAATGCATCGGAAACAACAAACCAAGGCCAGCAAAAAAACAAGAGAAGAAAAGTCGAAGCGGTTTCTCTGTGGAGCTCCACATCCAGCAAACTACAGTTTGTGATATAGCAAAAGTAAAAGACCGGATTCTTAAAAAAAAAAAAAACGAATAAGTCTTGCCACCAAAATGACCAAAAATATGATTGTTTTAGTCAAAATAAGATTTAAATATTATTATATAATAACTAGTAATCTTACAATACATAACCGTGACTAACCCGTGGCACAAACACCTCTTAAGCCCAAGCAGATGCGAGAGGTCGAAGTGGCACAGAACAGATGCCTCTGACTCTTCATGCAAGTGAAAATAGTGATAAATAATTGGATGATATCTTGAAGTTCTTGACATCATTCGATGCACGACTCAGAAACTAGAACATAGCGCCAATAAAACTATATTGAAGCCGAAAAAATATTTACGTTCTAAATATTATACCATGGAATTCTAATGAGCTACATAATCATCAAGACGATTTATAAGGAGTCCTTGATATAGAAAATGTGGATGTTTATCTAATATCTGAAAAACACTTCACAAAGCAATCCTTTATTAAGTTTAAAGGGTACAAAGTTTACCGTGCACTTCACACCGATATTACTGCAAGAGGCCGCAGTGTCGTAATTGTAAATAAAAGCTCCAGCATTACGAAGACTAAATACGAAGAGAAATATATACCTACAAGCTGTAGCAATACGTCTTTAAACCAAGAAATATTCACTTACTGTATACAAGGAGAATGTAAATACTACGTAATATATACCATCACCTCGATATATAATAAAAATATCAATATTTTTGTTATATATCGAGCGACCCGCCCCGGCTTCACACGTTTAGATATATAGAAAGATAAAATTAGTAGGTACTTTGTTTGGAAAAATAGAACAACAACAATTTCTTACACAAAATATTTATGTTTACAGATTTTATACTCACGTGTTACACATCCACGCAACCCCAAAACTGCACACAACGCAGTTTGACAATAACAGCCTACAAGTTGCACAAGTTGCCTGCCTACTTGACTGAATGTAGGTCACGCACTTTGCACCGGCACGAGGCGCCGACGCAGCACAAGCATCGTCCGCCTGCCGCATGAAACCTAATTTTAACAGCACTCTTGATTCAACCATCGAACAACTGTCGCGTCTTTAGTAATAATTAATTTGTAATTTTATTAAATAAACTTAGTCTTTTAAAATACATTTTGTATTTTTTTGTATATTCTGGCTGTAGCCCTCGTAATTCACGTACCATTTCGTCTATAGTATTATTCTGTTTAACGCAAGGAGGTTGAATTACGGTTACTATTTCGTGTATTAGTAGCATAGATCATTTCCTAAGTCAATGATTATTAGATGTTCTGTGATTTCGTTTCCATGGCAACGTTCCATATACAAACAAAGACCCGTATCTCCTTCTTAGTTTGTGATCTTATGTATTATTTCTATACTCTTTGATTTGTGATACAAAGTAATCGAGTTTTTTTGCAAAATTTATTACCTCGGGTTTCATTGTTGCAATTTTCAAAAGGAACTCTAATTTTTTGAAAAATAAAATCCTGCCGTTGTTACTCGCTGATAATTTAGCTTTCTTTATGCTTTCTTAATGCTGAGACCGAGGCGTCAAGAAGTATGGCCTATTCCTTTACTCCAAAAGAGGCGCCGGGTTTGGCAAAATCCTGGTTTAACGAGCTTCTTCTCCAAACTCGCCAAGCCCAGCCCAAATGGTGTCGAGGCAAATTTCTTGAATGAATCGCATTGTTTACATTACATCAAAACTCGAAAAAACAAATTCACTTCATTAAAAACAGCACTTACCTCGCAGATTAAATTAAATGCTGATTTCTCTATCGATATGAAAATCAAAAAATACGGAGAAACCTTTCGGCGGCATGGTCCACAAAAAAGCAAAAAAAAAACTATTGGGGTCAAAGAGAATATAAATTGGGGTGTCCATAACCCAAAATCCACTATACCGGAATTTCACATAAGAATCCCTTGAATTCTCCCAAAAAAATATTCAATTCTTTACAGAGAGGGCCATATAGATCAACCGGGGTAACCATAAACCATGTTCGATACGGATGGATAATCCACTTCAAGATAATCAATCCGTGATGGAAAGTCCAGGTTGAGGTCTGAATTAGGTTGGGCAAAAATGCAGACCTTTCGTGCCAACACCCTAAAATGTACTCATTAATTGGAACATCACTACGGAAGCCGCCTTAATCACACCACAACCGAATCATAGATGGGGAAGGGTTACCAGTTAAATAAAACTGGGAACCATACCAGTATTTATTCACACGAATTCACAATGCATCAACTATATTTCCCTCCGACCGGGATGGCGATTTGGAAGGAGAAACCGGCTAGAAAAGGGTATTATTATTAAATTAGGGGAGCTATGGGATAAATTGATTACTTACCCTGCCCAAACTCTTTACCAATCTAAAAACGAGTGTATTACTAAAGTTACTGAACCGCTCAAATATTGTGTATTTTAAGATTTGATTGACGTGACAGTGACATCTAAAATATTTTATTTAGTGCCATTGGTCAACGTCGCCTGTCATTTGTAGTCAACGGCAGTAAGAAATGTGTTGGGGGTTTTTTGAAAAAATTCAAAATGTTGTGATGTAGAGTTTGTAGATTTTATTCTCAATCTTGTGTATCTTCGAGTGTTAATGTGTAATATTGGTGGAATATTAACCATTAGGTGTCCGGTAACGTGCACGAGTGCGGGCAAAAGAATCAAACGCAGAAATAAATGGCATTTTGTGATTTTTCCAAATCTCCCTCGGAAGTTTCAGTAAATGTCCACCATTTTACTGATTCGTGACTTTGACAATAATTGACTGTGACGTGACATTACTTTAAACTATACACTTGACATTGGCGAAATTGCTAGTAGGCCAGTGCCTCCGCAGAAGCCATCCAATAAAAAGAAGAAGAAATGTGTTTGTAGTTGGCTAATTACCAAAGATCTTGAATAATGCTTACATTTTATAACTTCGGATTAAGAAATAAATCTAAGAAATAGTAGCTAACAGGAATGAAAAGAAAGAAAAGCAGGCCTGTAATATAAACGACTGTAATATACCTTAATCTGCTATTTAATAGCAGAGTTATGTGAAAGTATGTGACCAAGCATTATAGGTACCTACTAAGTAGTTATTTTTCATATTTTATATAGGTAAAATGTTTAATATAATGTACCTCCTTGTATGTGTTTTTTGAAACATTAAATATTATTATTATTGTTACCTAAGTATATTACAGTCGTTACAAGTGTGAGATGTACTATCGCCGTTCTCCAATACGCGTAGGGTACAATTTGTCTTGCGCTGAATACTTTCTATGACTGTAGGTATATTTCAGTAGGTATTTATGCGTTTTATTTGGGAGTGAGTCGTTTTAGGTAGTTTAGTAGGTACTATTATTTATTCTGTGATAAAAATAGAAGTTACAACGGATATAAAAATGCTAAAATTAAGGAAAATGCCGCGGTGTGAGCGCTGCCCATGCGAAGCCGGGGCGAGTCACTAGTATTATCATATTCTTGTCCAGTAGCTCATTTGCAGTCCCCTAGACCCATCGACCCTATTAAACAAAGACCAAGACCATTTGTATTATTATGTCCGTTGTGCAAAGCTTTTGTTACCTACTGCTTTATTATAAGTTTAGATATTTTGATACAATAACTCAAAGATTGTTGTGATTAAAACTAATACATTTGTACGTGCCATTGCGCGGTAAACATAGCAGTCATACACAAGCAGTGATACTTTTCGTAATTGCCTCATGTTTCGTGGCCACACAGGCAGTGGCCAAGCATCCGGTACGGAAGGAAGTGGCAATTCAACCGCTCTCGAGGGCCGGACGGACATCCACACGCAAACACACGGCATTTAGGATACACCTAGCCCGAAGTTGAGATATCGACGGAACTCTAAAAATAGAGGATTCATTGTGAATTTATGAGTCACGTTCGAAATATTCACGTTATTATTTTGAATCAATAGATTATTTTACTCAGTTTAAATGATTTTGTAGATCAATAGAACATAATGAGATCGCGATCAAATGCTTGCCAACAATGTGCATAGAAAATATACAAACTAGAATACCCAGCCCTACTGATACAATTTTTTTTTTTTTTTTTTTAAATTTCGGCTAGAGGATGCCCAACAAACTTGACGGATATTATTGGTAGCTTACGAAAAAAATGAGGTAATTACAGACCTTCCGGACAAAAATGAACATATGCGGCTTTGGTAGAGTGACGAAATAAAAATAGGTGTGGTAATTCCATAATTTTAGAATAGTTTTAGCCATGTAACTTGAAAAGTTGGCTTGATAGAGTGATTCCTTACACTTCGTAGACATTTGTATTACAAAATTTACAAAGCGTTTTGGTTCCGCGTTTATAGCATGGAATTTATGTTTATTACCGCAGCGTCGAGCCCCGCAACGACGACTTAATGAGGCCTATAATATTGTTATTTTAATTTAGCTTTACATTAGAACCTACAGTGGACAGAAAAAACACATTATTTCCTGCCATTTTCTCTATTTCCTGAATATAATAATCTAGGTATCTTCAAGGAATGAAAGAAAGTGGCAGTATTGGTATTTTTCAGACATGCATGCTCCACCCTTGGTCATATTCATATCATCGGTTACCATCCGACGAGATTGTAGTCAAACGAGCACTTGCAAGATGTAAAATTATTATAAAAATACAAAATACCCGAATGCGTTTTTTTTTATTGTATACGAGCTTCCCGCCCGCAAAAATAATCACACTGATATTATAGAGGCGAAAGTTTGTATACAATTGTGTGTGTGTTTGTGTGCGTGTGTGTGAGCGTGTGTGTGTGTGTGTGTGTTTGTTACTTCTTCACGCTTAAACCACTGAACGGATTTGTATGAACTTTGGTATGTGGATAGCTTATACCCTGGATTAACACATATGCTACTTTTATCCCGGAAAAATGCACGGTTTCTGAGGGACGCGCGTTAAACCGCGGAGCGCCGCTATTATTGATATAAATTTAATCTTAATTTTTTACTTAGGTACATATTTTAATTTACTTGAATAGTTGTATTTGCAACATTAGACTATAGTATAATACATTAACTTGAATAATCTTAAATTGAATTTTTTGTCTTCAAAGGCATTTTGTCTTGAAATAGTCTCGTAAAGACCTTCATTTAAATACTGCACTCGATAGGTATTGGTTAAAAAAAACCGTTGGCAATACAATATGGCAGCTGTAAGCCGCCATATTAGTTTTCTTGAAACTTCATATATCTTATAGCACTCTCGTGACGTAGACGAATACAATGATATCTCATTTATCAAATTCCATCAAGTCGTTTAGGCTGTAGGAGGCGCCTACAAAACGTAATACAAACAATCAAACATACATACAACCCAAACACATAACCCTCTTTGCAGTTGGGTAAAAATTCTAAGTTGTACTGGTAACTGGTACATAATATAATATTTTAAAATGCTACTTACTACAAATAGGTAAGTGGACAAGTGGAGAGATTTACGGCGATTGATACAAAATACAGACGCTTACAAGACCGCGATAAGGGTCTCGCGCTACTGTTATCGATCGAGCACGATACTACGGTGTATGGCACGGTTCAAGTCATAAGCTGAAATCTTTTCATACGTGCATGACCAGATCAAAGCCGTGAGTTAATAATAATTGCTGAAGAAAACGTACCTTCACCATTTTCTAATGTAATCATTTATCATTTCATGTATCTTAAAATAATCTTCCCCACTTCGTAGTTGCACAGGTTCTTCTCAGTCTTCTCGTCACCACGATCAATGCAACTTGATCGAAACGTCGAGGTAAATAAATATTAAGTTTTCAGCGCGATTAAGTCCCGCTTAAATATTTAACTATGTGCACAGGTTAAGTTCATGCTTCCATCGTAATATACCTATGAATATATTATGGAAGGAATCATAATTTGTGCAGCTAACTGTAAAAGCTACCAAAAATTAGGTCGTCCGCGACTCTAATGTCCGCAAAGCAAAAACACTTGTGTATGTTACTGCATCTTTTTATAAAATAACGGGAAAGTCATGCAGAGAGGGACGCAGGATAGTGTTTGATTTGAAACATGGTTTGCACAGAACTCCTTATTGCTAGATGTCGTATCAACAGCAATTTGTTCACAAAAATGTAGACAATTCTATAGAGCGCTGCATTTTATATTTTAGACCAATACAGAATCCCAATAAGCTTTATATAATGAGTCTCATGGGACAAACGGGGAGCTATGTTGAAAATAATACCTACTTATTTCAGTTGCGAAATAAACAATATTCAGTGGTGCTACGAGAATAGGTACCTAAGTTCTATGTTTATTGTTTTACGCTCTCGTTTTATTTATTGATTGGCCGCTATCTCAAAATTTGATCGATGCTGTTATATACGCCACATACGAGTAAGTTTAACAAGAATTGGTTCTCGAGGATTGTCAATTTTTTGTCCTAAGCTTGAAGTACTTTTAGTCGAATTCAAAAGTTGAAGCAAATGGCTTTTATAAAATAGAGTCAAAACAAAAATAAATTGTTTTTTTTATATATTATAATTACTTTTTTATATATATATTAATATGGAAGGGAGCGATGTTAGCCTAACGGTATACTAGTACAAATTAGAATCCAACGATATAGGCTTCGATCCTAGGAGCCTAGGCAAGACCAATGACTTTTCAATGTTATGTGCAGTTTCTATCACTCCGTGCTTCAGAGGGCACGTAAAGCTGTCGGCTGTTCTTGATTATTAGCAGTTATTAGGCCATGTCACCAAGAACTTTAATTAGAAAGTAGGTCCCTGTGGCCCTGTATCATGCTTGACATATTTAGACAGCAGTTATTACGCAGCTACTTATTTAAATTGTACCTGAGGTGCACCCGGATGCTATTAGCACCAGGCTACTTAAACACGTATTGAAGTCATCCTCAAGTCTCTTTCATATCTGCAACCTCAGCATAGAATGGGGCGTTTTTTTTGAGTCGTGGAAAGTGGCACTGGTAGTGCGTACAAGCTATTCTTTGATAGTCAATTTGATTTCCTATGCAAAATCTACTGAAGACACTGTTGCCCTAATTCAAATAAATTGTTCGTGCACATCTGGACAATGACAACCGACGTCATTCGTTCTTAAGTCGTTGATTCGTTCATACGTTCTTGATGACGTTGTCTAGATTTCGGAACAGCATTCGAGACTATTCACCAATGCTGTTTGCAGTTTCTGGTTAAGAAGCTATCTAACAAACAGAAGACAACGAGTCATAATCGCATAACACATCAGTGAGCAGTCCACAATAATAGTTACGGTGTACCTCAGGGAAGCATTTTGTCATCAACAATTTATTTCTGAAAGCTCCTCAAACGAAGAAGCTTACATAAGAGAAAAGGCTGCAATTAATTATTATCTTCTGCATATCGCATACCGAAATTTTCAATAACTGCCACTTCTTAATATGTAAATGCACATGCTCACACACTTATACACATACTTAACTATGATGGCAGTTCATTTTAAATAATGAACTGCCATCATAGTTAACATCATAGTAACAAAAAACTAACTATTAATTTTAAAGGTTACCAAGATCAGCCTAATTTAGGAACCCACAGCTGAAGCCTGTCCAAGGGTAGGTTTACAAATTTTTATTTAACTTGCAATGTTTGTATGTATGTATCTGTTTGCTTAGGTTGAATCTTGCAAACTGAATTAGAACCAGTTCCTCTTATCCTACAGGGATAATTTTTTACATCTTGATTCAGTTCTGATGACAATGCATTTATATTGTAAGCATGACCTGAAACGACTTCCATCAGGATTAGCTCCAGATAAAAAGGACGCTTCAACGTCTAATAGTACAGACACGAAATTTTGTGCACGCATTTTATTATGATAGCTGGTTTTAAATTTTAACGACACAGGTTTCCTGCACTGAGGGTTGAATGCTGACTTATGTAGTCAGCATTCAACCCCTCAATTGTTAACAGCACAAACGAGAAATGCATTAAAACGTTTTTGAATTAACTTACTTAATAATATCCATTCTCGCAAAGTAGGTATGTACTAGGATTTAAGTATTGTTAGATTGTATCCTAAAGCCCTTCACCTGCTGCATGTAGGTATTTAATTTATGGATAATTGAATAAATTAAATGAAATCCATGTCTTAATACACCTGTAGTCTCTCTCACTCCATTTATTCCTTTCAATGCGGCGCACTTCAAAGGCGGTAGATTGCTTCAGTGAAAGGTCCTATAGCGATCTTGATATAAGCTAAACAGCTTTTTTAAACGCCTCTCAAGGGTCCGGAAAGTTGATAATATCTGAGTATTTGATATTGGAGTTTCTATAGGTACTGTAAAAGTGTTACTTTTGTACAACACAAAAACTGATTTGTAAATTTGGACCGATTTCAATGCAGTTTTTTATTGGAAAACTTATTCAGCGAGATTGTTTTTGTAATTAATGTAGCGTTTTCCAAGATATTCAGATCTTATTGAAGGGATCTTGGGCGTTATTGCAGCTAGAACCTTTCAATTTCAATGGAATTCTACCCGCAAACCTATCATGATGATCTGATGATATGTAGCATAATGAAGAGATAGTTCAAGGGATCTGTGGAAATGGAGCTTTGGAACTTTGTAATGTTGAGTTTTGCATTCGAGACTATTCACCAATGCTGTTTGCAGTTTCTGGTTAAGAAGCTATCTAACAAACAGAAGACAACGAGTCATAATCGCATAACACATCAGTGAGCAGTCCACAATAATAGTTACGGTGTACCTCAGGGAAGCATTTTGTCATCAACAATTTATTTCTGAAAGCTCCTCAAACGAAGAAGCTTACATAAGAGAAAAGGCTGCAATTAATTATTATCTTCTGCATATCGCATACCGAAATTTTCAATAACTGCCACTTCTTAATATGTAAATGCACATGCTCACACACTTATACACATACTTAACTATGATGGCAGTTCATTTTAAATAATGAACTGCCATCATAGTTAACATCATAGTAACAAAAAACTAACTATTAATTTTAAAGGTTACCAAGATCAGCCTAATTTAGGAACCCACAGCTGAAGCCTGTCCAAGGGTAGGTTTACAAATTTTTATTTAACTTGCAATGTTTGTATGTATGTATCTGTTTGCTTAGGTTGAATCTTGCAAACTGAATTAGAACCAGTTCCTCTTATCCTACAGGGATAATTTTTTACATCTTGATTCAGTTCTGATGACAATGCATTTATATTGTAAGCATGACCTGAAACGACTTCCATCAGGATTAGCTCCAGATAAAAAGGACGCTTCAACGTCTAATAGTACAGACACGAAATTTTGTGCACGCATTTTATTATGATAGCTGGTTTTAAATTTTAACGACACAGGTTTCCTGCACTGAGGGTTGAATGCTGACTTATGTAGTCAGCATTCAACCCCTCAATTGTTAACAGCACAAACGAGAAATGCATTAAAACGTTTTTGAATTAACTTACTTAATAATATCCATTCTCGCAAAGTAGGTATGTACTAGGATTTAAGTATTGTTAGATTGTATCCTAAAGCCCTTCACCTGCTGCATGTAGGTATTTAATTTATGGATAATTGAATAAATTAAATGAAATCCATGTCTTAATACACCTGTAGTCTCTCTCACTCCATTTATTCCTTTCAATGCGGCGCACTTCAAAGGCGGTAGATTGCTTCAGTGAAAGGTCCTATAGCGATCTTGATATAAGCTAAACAGCTTTTTTAAACGCCTCTCAAGGGTCCGGAAAGTTGATAATATCTGAGTATTTGATATTGGAGTTTCTATAGGTACTGTAAAAGTGTTACTTTTGTACAACACAAAAACTGATTTGTAAATTTGGACCGATTTCAATGCAGTTTTTTATTGGAAAACTTATTCAGCGAGATTGTTTTTGTAATTAATGTAGCGTTTTCCAAGATATTCAGATCTTATTGAAGGGATCTTGGGCGTTATTGCAGCTAGAACCTTTCAATTTCAATGGAATTCTACCCGCAAACCTATCATGATGATCTGATGATATGTAGCATAATGAAGAGATAGTTCAAGGGATCTGTGGAAATGGAGCTTTGGAACTTTGTAATGTTGAGTTTTGAACAATAGACGATTATAAATTATGTTTGGTCGAGGGGTTTTAAAATTTTGAACACAATTTACTTGTTTTAGCTTTGCAATAGTCTCCCCCATTTCTTTACAGATATCCCATTCTGGATTAACACATAAACTACTTTTCACCAGCATCATCATCTGCACGGGAAAAAACCGCGGCGTGTCGCAACTAGTTTATATAAATTTAACGTTTCTTATTTGCTTACATATTTTACTTTACTTAAATAGTTGCAATTGCAACATTGGACTCAAGTACCTGGTACTATTATTTATTCTGTGATAGTACTGACATAAATTGAAGTACATTAAAATTGAAAACGTTGTAAGAAGTATAAGAATTATATATTTATAGAATGGTCCTAAAAATACCTAAATTTTGATATCTCACTCTATAGGTTTTTTATTAATTTTTTTCCATCGGAAATACAAAATGGCAGCGCTGTACGCTACCATATTAGTTATTTTGACTCTAATATGTTTTATTTTTCATATATCCTATAGCAGCTCATGATTAAGACGAATCCAATACATTTATATATTTTTTTTTTTTTTTTTTTTTTTTTTTACATTTTTCATCAGTCATTTAGGCTGTAGGATGCGCCTAAGAAACGTACAAATAAAACATACTCGTACATACAACCCAAATAACCTTCCTCATTCGGGTAAAATGCTATAAAGTTGCTCATACCTAAATCGAGTTATAGTTGAATATGTAAGTACGGAAGATTGCGCGAGGACGAACCATTCGAGTTTTACTCACTTTTCACTTTCCTAATTACCATTCCAACTTTAGAGCCCTTACGAAACGCAATGGTATTTTTTCATCTGTAATATCCTGTTAGCTGAAACTTTCAGTGAACTGTGAAATTTTGTTAATTTAGTAAACTGTTTTCCTGTTATGGAGGTACGAGCATGTCTTCGTTTACTTTAGAAGTTACTTGAATGTAGATTTATGCTTTTGTGGTGGTTCTGTAAAGAAAAAATACTATACAAATACCTACACTTTATTGCACACCAAAACATAATACATGCAAGGTTACATAACATAAATGTAAGAGACCGTACAATCGGCGGTCTTACCTTCCATACAACTACTGTTTGGAAGGACTAAATTAGTAAATAAGGTATTAAAAGAGATTCATTGGATAATGTTGTTCCTCAATCACACTAATAAAAGCATATTTGGAAAACATTTTGCAGTATTTATTACTTTTAAAGTACTTTTTGTACAATTTATGATATTTCCGTGGGAAATTGATAACGTAAGCGATTACGTAGTGTAGGATTTAGGCCAAGATTGAAGGTAATTTTAGCTATCATGTGACTTTATTGTAGGATTCAGCTTTGATATAGTAGTAGTTAATGTGGGATTATAGATAATAAATATAATTTTAAAAAAAGATTTATGAATAACACTTTTAAATGGATTCTTTTCTGTTTTTATCCCAAAAAAACAGTTTTTTTTAAATTGCATTTTCAGTTTTTGCGTGCTTAAGTGTTTTTTTTTCATTGCTCTTTTAGTATTTATGAAATAAAAATTAAAAACAGTTAAAAAAGTTTTTTTTCCTTTGTCATCGGTTTGTTAGCTATGAAAGCTAATCGGGAAGTGCTCGAAATTTGAATTGCAAGATTCCAGGATAGACATAATACATAGATACATCGTTATATACATACATAGATACATACAAGTGAAGTTAAATATATTTACGTTATATTTACCACCTGATTCGTGAATACACCATTAAAGAAGAACCGGCATGAAATTATGTGGCGAATAATCGTTTCATCATTAATTTACAAACATTTATATTGACTACTTGGCGATGAGAGTTTTTCGGACCGCTGGAGGAACCTAGTTCTGAAACCATCGACAAGTGGCGCTGACGAGATATGGTTTTCATTTTTTTCGCATTTTAATGCAAAGTTTACTCTTATATCATGAATATCATGAATACCTGGCAACAGGCCCCATTTTATTTGTTATTTATTTATTGCTAGCTGTGCCCGCGGCTTCGCATGCGTTGTCAATTCTCTATGTTAAAAGTACTCTGTGTGCTATTCCAAAACCTTTAATACCAATATACCAACATTTTATCAATATTTCTTCAGCCATCAAAAAGTTTTTTATCGATTGCTCGGCTCCTAATTATTGGATTGAGGTACCCCAGTCTTTAAGTCAGACCCTAAACTATTCAAGAGTGAAAACATCGCAATCGGTTCAGTAGTTTTTACGTGATGCACGAACTAAAATACAGACAATCTAACAAACAAACAAACAAACAGACAGACACGAGTTTAAAATAAGGATATTCTTGTTCAGTAGCTTATTTTATGTACCCAAGAACATATTTTTTTTAATTATCTTCATTGTACAGACTTTTTCGTTTTTATTACTTTATTATAAGTATAGATTTGATATGAATAAATATTAGACTCAATGTAATAAATGTAAATGAGTCCTGAATACGGGGCAACAGGCCCCGTAATGTCCTGAATACGAGGCAACAGGCCCCGTAATGTCCTGAATACGTGGCAACAGGCCCCAAATTTATTGTGGTCTATTGAAGTTGAGCCAGGGCAAATAATATTTATTAGTTTTAAGCTGTCTATAACAGGATCTGGATTTTGTTAATAGAAGCAACGGTCGTGATCTATAACAGCTGTAGCCCTGATTGGTCTTTGAGATGCGACTACCGAGCCATAGTGCAACCGTTACAAACGTTACTACGTGACAAATCTGTAGAAGTCCCGCTGTGCGCGGATGACGGATCGCTCAAGTTGACCCAAGCGGACGACGAATCGAGAGTACTTTTCGTGTTTTCTAATTGCTCCAATATTTTCAATAAATTTTTTGGAATACACTGAGCTAGCAGTCTTCATTGAGTCAGATAAATAGTGAATTTTTACTTGATGAAATACAGCATAAACCGAATATGCTGTTTTTTTGTCACTTTTTAGAAACAGAGTACTTTTTCACAAAACGTCAAATAGTTTGTACGACTTTACTAACGGTTCAATTCAATGAGTGAATTTTGCATGATTTATTAATTCATTGGGATCCTGTTACAAACAATTTGAACCCTATCCTTCAGTGTTACAGTTTAAAATCAAATGCCAAACACGCGAGGACACTTTTGCCCGGATATGATCGCACGAATTCAAATAAAGGCGTCAGCTCTGACCTGATGCCACTAAAAGGCTAATTGATAAAAATCTTGATGAAATTAATATGCATAAGTGATATCTTCTATTTGTCATACACTGGGTGCCCTGACTTGCCTACAGGAATCAGTGGGTAAGTTATGTTGATACTTTGAAGCTCTTCATCAATCGTTATTTCGTATATCGTATTTCGTCAATTTCATGCGATGGTAGCCTAACGGTTCAATAGTTCAACTTAGAATTCAAAGATATCAGGTTCGGTCCTACGCTCCGCACCATTGACCCTTCTAAGTTATGTGTGGTTATCGCTCTGTGCCTCGGACGGCACGGCACGCTGTCAGTCCCAGCTGTAATTGAATGAAAGCAGTCATTAAGCCATGTCAGTGGCCCTCGAGTGGCCTGACAAACTCCGACCTCAGAGGTTTGTTTGTTTGTCGTATGAGGTAGCTCATACGACAAACAAACAAACTATTTAATAGATGAAGGATCCCAAACTCTGGAAGAGTGTTTCAGAGAAGGTAAAGTGGGTTGTGGTTAAGCGCATCAAAATGAGCCAAGAGATGCCTGACTTATCACTATCATTATCCTTTCTTTCATCATAATTCAATAATATGCATCGTTGCCTACGATGAAATGCAATCCGTAGAAGTTTTTTACGTAACACAAATAAGGTATAGCTTGCAAGGGGCACAAACGCAAATGCCACAAGATTATAAAAAAAGTAGTAGTGTTATTTAAGGTGGTAACATTTGCCAACTTGTGCTCTAGTGACATTTAACTGCAGATGGCAGTTTATCAGTGATGGCCGATGTATTACAGATTCATGGTGATGGCAGTTTAAAATCAAATAAAGAGTAACGAGTATACAGAAGTGTTTCTCATAATGTTTGTTTTTTTTCCTATAAATTTTGGAGGATATGACCAAAAAATCAGTAACAGTAGGTACTGGAAAAATCTAGGTAGTTCTAATTTTCATTAATTATTTTATTCTACACGGCTTGTGCTAAATGATGAACCATGAAGATTTGATGATGACCAGAAAAACTTACTGAATCTCAGCAATGGAAATAGCTAACAAGTTCCAATTTTCACCAATTGTTTTATTTTCCACGAGTGATGAATCATGAGAGTATGATGACCAAAAAATGCTAACTAGGTACCTACCCGATCAACTTAGCCAGAATTTAGTTGGTAGTTTTCATCGAGTTGTCCCAAATCATACCAACGGTTTCATGAGGACACTCTTTTGATGATGACCAGAAGTGATTGGATCTTAATAATGGATTTAACTTTATCTGTACCTATGTGTGCCCCACGCATGATGATGATGATTATGATAATGAAAAGTATCTTATGTATTATTCCAGGGTATAAGGTATCAAAATTCCAAATTTCATCAAAATCCGTCCAGACGGTATTGCGTTAAAACTCCCCAAACAAACAAACAGACAACGTTTCACTATCATATATATATATATATATATATATATATGGAGTGGTTTTCATATAACTGACGTAACTTCTAAAAAAAAGCTTGACAGACTTGTTTCTATTTCGTTTCCATGGTAACGTCATTCCGATGTTTATTTTTGATACCATGGATTACATGCATTTATCGAAAGTACCGATAATTTAAAAAAACTGCCCTGTTAATGTAGCTACAAGGGAAAATAAATTAAAAATAGTGGCTATTAACCCTAGGAACGAAATCAAACGGGCGCGGGTTCGAATCCTGCAAGGTGCAACCCAACATGCACTCATAGGATGCACTCATTTGTGTGATGAGTAGAAATGTTTGTTTTCGAGTCTTGGATGTTGATATTCGTATCTATGTATGTTTATCCGTTATCTAGTGCCCATAGTACAGGGTATCCTAGTTTGGGGCTAGGTAATTGGTATGAAATTGTCCCAAATATTATTATTATTATTATTTCTGAAATCATATTACTTTTAGTGCTCGTATATAAACAAGTTCCTTGATGGCCACTAACATTTTTTTCATTAATTTTGTCAAGTACTAGCTTACGCGCCCGCAATTTCGTCCGCGCGGGCTACTGTTTATCGCGAAAAAAAACATCCTAACCAGTCGCTTACCGCGACCCGCACGCGCAGTATGCGCGCTGCAGTGTGCAATGTTAGAAATATCGCCACCCTATGATCTACTGGTAAGTTCTTCTAGGATATTCAATACTTATACAAAAGTAGGTATAACACCAATGCTATTGATGATTTTTGACAGACTTGTTATTTCGTTTCCATGGCAACCATTCCTTACAGCGAGTTATTAACATTTTCCAGTTTTCCCGTGGAAACTTTCAATTTTCCGGGATATAAAGAATCCCATGTTTTCAAACAGAATATAAGCTATCTCCGTTCCAAATTACATCACAATCTGTCTTGCTGTTATTGCGTGAAAGCTCCCCAAACAAACAAACAAATAAATAAACAAACAGACACCATTTCACTTTTATATATTGTATTTTTTTTTCAGTGTAGCACTGTTGAAACCATCTGAGTTTGCGAAAAATTATAAGATGAGGGACGTCGAGCCAGCGACGAAACCACGCAATTTGCAGGCTTATTCGGAACAAGTTTAGGCGAACGACCTCTTTGCATAATCGAAGGCTCGAATACATCAAACCTTTTTGCTAAAGGTCCAATCCACACAGATCTTCTCACAACCTTAGCTTCGAACCGTGAAATATGTATTTTTCAAGAGCTTGCGAACGCAAAAAACATTGGGTCACTCCTGTATTATCCCTTTAATCTGCAAGGTACAAATTTATTGAGAATCCTTTAATAGTACAAAAGTCGTTAATTTATGTTTTTTAATACGAAGACGAGTGACGAGACAAGCAGGTCGTTTGACTGATGGTACCCAGAACTTTGATTGCTAAATCTTGCACAGCACTGTATAGCGTTCGACTCCCTGAGACATTATTTTTAAAGGTAATCGCGCATTACGCGGCAACGAACGTGCCAAAAGAATTCCTCTTCCCGTTTTTTTCTGGAATTCGCCGCAATCGGCTCGGATAGTATCATAGAATTTTGATACAAAAAAAAAGACTTCTTTGGCCTTTCGCTTCCGCGTAATGCGCGTTCAGTTTAAGTATTTTATGCTCAGTAATTTTACTGGGAACAGTGCTACGAGTATGTCCTGATTAGCCTACGATGTAAATTGAGGGGTATTATGAATTTGAAGCTTTTGTCTGTGTGTCTGTCTGTGGCACCATAGCCCCCAAACGGATGAACCAATTTAAATGCGTATTTTTTATAAAACTTAATTTGGTGGAATTGTTGTCACCATTGTTAGAAACATCAGAGCCGTTTCACATTCAGCTCTGATCACTCTTTTCGTAGGGATTTTGTGAACTTTTACTCATAAAAACTTTGTGCAATGTCCAGTTTCTAGGGCAATCTTCGTACATGCATAAATTATAATATATAGCATACTAAGTAACAATAAATTATTCATTGCAGACACGTCCATATTAGAAGCTAATAGAATAAAAAGTAAAAGTCTCATCATGATGGGCAAAGTAGAGGGAAAATGGCGCGTTGGAAGGAGAAAGAAATCCTGGTTACGCAACATCTGCGACTGGACCAATATAAAAATTACACAAAATATTTAAAAGAAAAACACAAACCAAAATTAATACCTATGTTGAAAAAATACCTAGGTACTTATAATAACTATCAGGTGGCAATGTCGACCCAACGTCATAATGTTGCTGTCTGTATTTTAAATCTTCTAAAATCTATGATATACTAGCTTTCCTGCCTGCGACTTCGTCCGCGCGGACTACTGTTTATCGCGAAAAAAAGCATCCCATGTTCTTCTAGGATATTAAAAACCAATGCAAAAGTAGGTATAGCACTATGCTCTTTAATTTTTTTAAAGATTTGTTATTTCGTTTCCATGGCGACCGTTCGTTACAGCGAGTATTAAACATTTTCCAGATTTCCGTGAAAACTTACAATTTTCCGTGATAAAATGTATCCTTTGTTTTATTCTAGGGCTATCTCCTCTCCAAATTTCATCAAAATCCGTCCAGCCAAATCAGTTATCGCGTGAAAGCTCCCCTAAAAAACAAACATACAAACCAACAGACAACGTTTCACTTATATATATAGATAACTGATTTGGCTGGACGGATTTTGATGAAATTTGGAGAGGAGATAGCCCTAGAATAAAACAAAGGATACATTTTATCACGGAAAATTGTAAGTTTTCACGGAAATCTGGAAAATGTTTAATACTCGCTGTAACGAACGGTCGCCATGGAAACGAAATAACAAATCTTTAAAAAAATTAAAGAGCATAGTGCTATACCTTATACATATATATATATATATATATATATATGTATAAGGTATAGCACTATTCTATTTAATCAATTTAATTATATATATATATATATATATATATATATATATTGGTATGGATGTATCTTTAATTAATCTGTCTTTCTGCCAGAATGCTAATCATAACTATTTTAGGTATTCTATGTCATAACATTATCACACCTGTCAACACTGGAGATGAAAGATGCGAAGCGTTTTAACTGAATTGAATTAAATGGGGATTAAAATTCTGAATATGAATAGCATAATATGAAGAGCTGAGATCGATCAGCAGTTATCGGGTTCTATTTTACAAAAATAATATCACGTAATAAAAGAAAATAATAATTCCTTAAACCGTTTATTAAGATCATTATACTCTCCTATGAAGAAGACATTCTTTCTTAGAATTATATACACATTAATAAATAATATTTATTTATTTGTTACCTACGTACCTATTAGTTTCGTTATTGCAACTTATAATTTACTTGAAGCAATTTTTATTTCATTTTATTTACAAAACTTATTTTATAATTATTGTAAATTTACGTTTTATGCAGGTGATGAATTCAATAATATTAAAAAAAGAAGTATAATGTATACTTGGTAAAATATAAACACAATATTATTTCAAAACAAGTTTGGCGACAATTTTTATTAAAAATCACGATGTACAATCACCATCAGCATCATCATCATGTCAGCCTTTAGAAGTCCACTGCTGAACATAGGCCTCCCCCAAAGAGCGCCATGACGAGCGATCTTGTGCCACCTCCATCCACCGACTTCCTGCGATGGCTACAATCTCGTCGATCCATCGGGGCATGCCCCGTCCACCCACTGGTTTCACCCATTAGTGGGTGCACGGGTAATTCGCATTTACCCCTCCACCCACTGCACTAGAGTTACATGTTGTTATTTTTTCTTCATAAATGTCGATTTTTTCTTCATTAGTTTCCAACTCTAGTGCAGTGGGTGGAGGGGTTAATGCGAATTACCCGTGCACCCACTAGTGGGTGAAGCCAGTGGGTGGACGGGGCATGCCCCGTTCCGTCGTGTGGGGGGTCTCCCCACACTTCGCTTGCTTGTTCGTGGTCGCCATTCGAGAACCTTTATTCCCAACGGTTGTCGGTTCTGCGACTTATATGGCCTGCCCATTGCAACTCTGAGAGCTATGTCGGTAACCTTCGTTCTTGTCCGGATTTCCTCATTTCGGAGATGTACAAACAATACAATAACTATTTATTGTACACAATATCACAATAACAAACAACGGAATAAAAGTATACATAAAAGCCAATGTTGTACAATAGGCGGCCTTATTGCTATTTGCAATTTCTGACAGGCAACCAAGATGTAGTAAGTTTTTCAAGATATTACGTTCATAATTATTATTATTACGGGTAAAAAAAAACCCGTTACAAATAAAGTATTATAAATAACGAGTAGGTATTTACAGTTCTTAAAACATATATTATTTACTTATTAATTTGTCTTTCTACTTCTATCTACCTATATCATTATTTACAACAACAAAATAAACAATTAAAATTGTGTTCACTAAATGTCTTTCATTGCGATTGTATTATTTACAATATCGAATCAGAATATAATGTTACATACTTTTAATTTATAACGTAAGTATTTATGAATAAAACAATATTAGAATCAATCAATATTGTGTATTGTCAATACGTTTATAATTTTGTACAAAATTCAGATTTTAATATATATTATATATGTTAAAATAAAGTATGTGTACATGCTGGAAATATGACCGAAATATTTAAAAAAAACTGCATAGAATCGTAATACAGTACTGTAATAACAGTTGTCACTATAATAAGTATACAGGATCAGTTCCAAATTATTGGAAGCGTTGCGTAAATCCATGCAAACTGAAAGCAAAGGCCGTCTTTCAGTGGAATAAGGAGCGATGGAAGGAAGCGTGGATCAGAAGAAATAAGAATATTTTTACAAATAAAATATTAACTTTTATGAAGTAGCCATGTAATGTTTATTATTGTGCTTCGCTCATCAAGCCTTTCATTTGATACCGATATCATAGGAGTTACTATGGAAATTATGAATCGCCATTTCGTGACGTCCACCATACTAAATTTAGAATAACATCACTTTACTTATTGTGTTTCGTTTATCAAGCCCTTTCATTTGATACAGATTTCACAGGGGTTAATGGGGAAATTATAAATTACCGTTTCGTGAAGTCCACTATATTGCATTTAAAATAACGTCACTTTACAAATTGTGTTTCGCTTATCAAGCCCTTTCATTTGATACCCGTTTCATTGGGATTACAATGGAAATGATAAGTCGCCATTTTGTATCGTCCGCCATATTGGATAAAAATGGTGGAATCTAAATAATCATGCATTGTCACGAGAACCAAACGTGTGTGGCAAATTTCAGCCCGATAGCTTCAGTGGAAGTGGGTGAAATATTGATTGCAAAATTTCAGGAAACATATACATACAATTGAAGTTAAATAAAAGCTTTTAAAAATGAAACTACTCGCTGCTTGCTTTTGATTCAGTATAAATAGTATCTCCTGTTAAAATATACATATTTTAACAAACTCAAATAAAACGGTTTCACAAAATTATTTGTCAAGCAAATTATTATTATGTTAGCATCAATTAGTTAATCAAAGGAATAAAATTACATAGCCACGCGACTAAAATACTTTTAGTTAATTTGGTTAAACAGGCCATCAGTTGCCGATGTTGCAATTCGTCCGCGTTGCAATTCAACAAATCTAATTAATCCACGCCCGCTATCATGCTTCATTAAATATAATTATGTACACAGAAACATCAAATAGCCCCGCTAATATCCAGAGATTCAAGCTTAATCTAACGACAACGATAAAAAAAAATTGCTAAATTAATTGCTCGATAAAAAGATTTACTTTGCACGAATGATTTAGAATTCATGGCAACGGAACTCCTAAATATTCGATCTACACACTACATGAAACATTTGAAGCTTGACAGGCAATTCATAAAATTTTGTTTGTTTGTTTGTCGTATGAGGTAGTGCTGGCCTCTGGTGTCAGAGTTTATCAAGCCGCCCGAGGGCCTCTGACATGACTTAACGACTGCTATTAATCAATAACAGCCGGGACCGACAGCTTAACGTGCCCTCCGAAGCACGGAGCGATGGAAAAGCGCACATAACTCAGAAAAGTCATTAGTGCGGAGCCTAGGTTTTGAACCCGGCGTCATTGGATTCTAAATTGCACTATAGAACCGTTCATAAAATTAATTGCTCGGATTCAGTATCGTTTTTACAATTTTGTTATTTCTTAGAATAATATGTATATGACCTCGCTATTTGTTATAACCAATATAAAATCGATTTCTGCTCACATGGTATTTATTGAATTTAAGGTGATATATTATTCATAATGTATAACATAAGTTTTACCGTAGAACATACATACCTAATTTATGCGTTTCAAACAGATAAGTAGTATCATAATGTAGCTATCATGTGTGAGATAATTAAAAATTTAGTTTTTTTATACACTAAAATATTTTTTCATGGAATAAAAAGAAACCGTATTATGAAAAAAGGCTTTGTTTTCGAGTATAAAATCAAAACCATTATACAATGACACACACTCGTAAATTCTATTTGTCAACACGAGTTACTGATATGCATTTTAGAAAATATTAACAATATTCTAGGAATCACAGTAAGGACTAGCATTTTTACAAAACTATTAAAACTTTATAAGTACAGTCTTACAACACAGTGAACTTACAGCGTAGACAAGGAAAAAACCCAATTCGAGACAAATACGCTAACCGTATAACTTGCTCTCTGACGCTCTATCTCGCGCTTTCGCTTTTTGAGCCTCTTAAAAAATATTGTTGTTATTTTAATAACTGTAGTAGAACGTTGTTCTAAAAAATACTTATAGTGAGAAATCACGTGAGATGTAACTCAAAAAGTGACAGAGCGAGTCGAACCTTCCGTTTTTGTTCAAGTAACCGTCGAGTGCGGTTAGATTCGATTAGAATTAGTTATTATTTGTTACACTGTGCCTACACGGTAACTTCTTCCGTGAAGCGACTCTTGTCGTCGAGGTTGATGACAATCGCGTGAGTCCGCGCGTGTCCAGACCTCACTCCCCGCACTGTTTCCGTGCTACTACCACAGGATTTCACTTCACTTTTGTCACTTTTCAATCCATTCTTGATCGTCTCCGGAGGCCGGATGTCTCCACAGTTGGCTTCACCCGATATCTTAAACACGCCGTTCTGTTTATCGTCTTTGCTATCTTCTTTCTTTTTGGGGGAATCTGTGGTGACGTCGGTGTGGCTGTGTTCTGCCTCGGCGCTCTTGGAGGGGCTAAAGTGCTTGTGTTTGTAGGCAGGGGGTGCTTCGAAGGGGAGATCTCGGCCGCTGCTGCTGGATTCTTCAGCGGGGGTGACGGTGCACATGAGGCGATCAGCGACGGCACTGAATACTGTGTTGAGCTTGAGCGGTGCGGAGTCTGGGGCTGGTGGCTTCCGCTCCAGCATGGCGGCTGCATCTTGCATCGCATGGATACGCCGCGAGATCACCGCGCCGGCGCCGCAGCGCTCGCGCAGCTTGTCTAATTGGTTGCAGATCTTTCTGAACTCCTCCTGTCGAAGTAATAATGAGTATCTAGTTTAGAGACGGCAATATTTAATTTCTCTTTTGCATTACTATTCATCAGACTATGCAATATTATTAATTAGCAAATTAGTAAAGTGGGCCTTCATCAATAATTTAAGTGGTTTTAAAGATAGATTAAGCTGGGATTGCTAGGTTAGTTCTTCAAAGCTAAGAGAAAGTTTATAGCACTCTTAGCCCAAATGGTAATGATTTTACTTCAACTGATTTCTGTTATGTTGCAGCAGTACTTTGCAGTCCTTTTGGTGGTTATAGTTTAGGCCTCGTAGCACTATCCTAGTCTTTACGGTAATGAGGTTACCTCAAATTCTCTGTCACCGTGCATTCCTATGGTCATGGAGTAAAGGTGAACTTGGTGGTACGTGACCTAGCCTGCTAGAGCAATCCTAGCACTCAAGTTACCTCAAGTTCCCTCTCAGTCATGTTGTCGCAGAATCTCGCACTCCTGTTGGTGGTCATGGTGTAGGTGGAATCAGCGGGCTTCGACCGGAACTTGCCCGTTTTGTCCCGATCGTCCTTGCCATGGCCTCTATACACCATGTATGCCTGGTGAAAGAAAATAATAATTAATGTGTTTATTTTATTCTGTGGTTATTTTGAGATTCTGATTGCCTCAATAAAGCGATTGCTGAGTCGAAATTGAAGAAAGCTTTGGAATCTATCTTCTTTTGAATCTAGCCCCAGAAGTCTGTACCTTTTCAAATAAAAAGTAACATAGACAGAAGACAAAAAAGCTAACAGTAAGATGATCAGCTGCATGTAACTCGTTCTCTTCTGGAAATTACGCCATTTCTTAATTATATAATCTGGTGTTTATCCACCACACTGTTCTACTACAAGTTGTCACCATTACGGCTATCAGCTATGCTGTCACTATTTTACACCGTGATACTGGTACCCGCACCAAACAGGAATAAGTACCACAGTGCCACTAGGTCCAAAAGACTGCCCATTTGGCACATAGATACAGCTAGGCAACGTTAGCTGTGCAAGTTGCAAAGATGTGTGACATGGGCTGCAAAATATGGAATGAACTTTTCGCGTTACAAATTCGAGCCGAATCTGTAAGTACTGAAGAGTATATTATAGAACGATAACACCAACGTGGCGGCGCGGAAGAAAGCAATCATAGAAAAGAAAAACAAACCAGGTTTTACTGAAACTAATCGATTGATTTTTCATAATCAAAATTGATTCTCCTCGCTCCTCGATAACGGTCGTCTCTATACAAAAGAATAATCACCTGGATAGTTCAGTGCCAAAGCGAGGTTAAACTTTCCTTGTTCAGTTAAATTGATTCTCCTCGCTCCTCGATAACGGTCGTCTCTATACAAAAGAATAATCACCTGGATAGTTCAGTGCCAAAGCGAGGTTAAACTTTCCTTGTTCAGTTAAATTGATTCTCCTCGCTCCTCGATAACGGTCGTCTCTATACAAAAGAATAATCACCTGGATAGTTCAGTGCCAAAGCGAGGTTAAACTTTCCTTGTTCAGTTAAATTGATTCTCCTCGCTCCTCGATAACGGTCGTCTCTATACAAAAGAATAATCACCTGGATAGTTCAGTGCCAAAGCGAGGTTAAACTTTCCTTGTTCAGTTAAATTGATTCTCCTCGCTCCTCGATAACGGTCGTCTCTATACAAAAGAATAATCACCTGGATAGTTCAGTGCCAAAGCGAGGTTAAACTTTCCTTGTTCAGTTAAATTGATTCTCCTCGCTCCTCGATAACGGTCGTCTCTATACAAAAGAATAATCACCTGGATAGTTCAGTGCCAAAGTTCAGGTTAAACTTTCCTTTTTCAGTTAATTAGTTCTAGTTTTTGCTCAAAGTTTTCAGTTTTTTTTCTCGTTTGCAAAGTATACGTCGCTTTATATGATTGTATTGTTGATCTTCTTAGAAAATGATAATATTTACTGAAATGATACTCGTATGATAGGATAAATGAAGTGAGCCTTTGCATGCTGTGTGGTGTTATTATGTTATAAAAGATTTTTACCTTGCTGCCGAAAATGAAGCATAGCAGAAGAGTGACTGTTAGTTGTGTGTGGCAGAAGAATATGATGTACAGAAGGTCCGGATTTGCCGGGGATTGTAGAAATAACCTGAAACAATTCATATATTAGTGGTAGGTAATTGGTTTGGTGGTGAGTTAACTTTCAGTAGTATCCTATTGAATATCATGAGAGTAAAGAATTTGAATTATGAATGCCACCTAAAAAAAGTAGTTTAAATATTATACTAATATCTGCGAGAGTTTGACCGAGGGGACGTTTCTACGGGGTAAATTACAAATAATATTTCTCATGAAGCACGTTATTTCCTTGGCAAATTTCATCAAAATCAGCACAACCATTAAGTAGCGAAAAGGTTTCAAACAGGTAGACTCACTTTCACATTTATAAATCACGTGTGATACCAAAGTAGTTAGATATTTGCTCCAATTTTGACTTGTGGCTCATTTGCTATCTGATAACAAATTATCAGTTCAGTATCTCTTTCAAATGTTGATAGCGAATCCTCGATTTAATTCAAAACCGTGTTTATTAAAAGGATATAGGGTATGAGGTTCTTCACTTCGAGTAATTAACTTCCAGATAGGTAGGTATTATGGATAACCAATCGGTAAAATTATCATACTGATTTGCTAGCAACATAGTAACACGCCCACGATTTCCTCAATGAATGTAAATTTAGACATTAGACTCCCTGTACACGATCCTTGGGATAAATTTCAATTAAGATAATAGAATATTAAGCCCGATCCCTTTGCAAGAATTGGTCCCGCGCCATTAATTATTTATGTGTCTTATTTATGTGTGTTTGTGTCTCGGACACGTATCATTACAGAATAAAAGCTACAGTAAAAAGAATCGTCTCCAAAAAAGTAACCGACACGGTAAGCGTTCACCGCTTGGTGACATGGCAATTAATGGCAATGATATTGAATACTAATATTAATGGGATACATTTACAATACCCTACCTGTTTGAAGGGTTTGCCGATGCGTCGATTCTGTCTGCGGCGACTTTATGCGGTCTATTGATAAGCTTATTTAACGTACTACAACGTACGTACAGTGGACAGAAAACTCTCCATTATTGTTAAAATCTTACTTATTTTTATCCAAATCTACAGAGTATCATACATTTGTAAGAAATATATACTATTCATTGATATATCTTGTAGTGACTTTACTTCGAATTAAATATCAGGCCATCATAGATCGGAAAGGGGTAAAGTTAGTTCAATGAGAGATTCACCTTGTTATATTATTTGTTCTGTGGATTCATTCACATTGAAATAGAGATAATTCTTTGATAAAATCGTACATAACTTAAATTTCCATTGCAGTGTACCAGGATATAATGGATAACTGGAGAAGGAGATAAGATTATGATTAAATGATCGTTCTAAAAAGGTCACTCACGACGGAACGAATATATAATAGTAGTTTATGGTACGGTTGCATAAAGAGGGCTATTAAAACACGAGAGTGTTTTTACAAAACGAGCTGTAGACGAGTTTTTTAATAGTATCACTCGAGTGTTTTAATACCTACTTATGTGCCGTTTCATAAACTACTTTATCTACACTTATGCAAAAGGAACCAACATAAAAAAGAAAAACCTAATATTTTCTTGATTTTGCCGGTAAAATCTCGTTCGTCATGTTCGTTGCTGTTTCCGTGATGTCAGGTGGAGTCAAATTCTCCGTTTATTGGCAACGACACTACCAGCCGCACTACCAATAAACGATACTACCAAGCAAATTTTGAATAAAATTGTACAGACAACACACAAAACTACAAGACTATATTACTAAACTACTATATTATTTGCTGTTTCATGTCTATAGTCTCCTTATTAACACTGCTGTCGGACATTTGCAATAAGGATAAAAAAACCTACAAAAACACATTAAATTGGTTAGGTACTAATGTAAAGTAAATTATGGCGCCAAAATCCAGTCCACAACGAATTAGCGCGTATACGGTGTAACACGCACCGTCATAGATAATAAATGGCGAAAACCCAGGTTGTGCGGAGCTAAACCGTTGCTTCTATGGGAAAAAATATATAAACAATAAACTTGTTTAGTTCAAAAACAGTGTTATCATATATATTTTTCTTAGACGTGCCGTGCGTAAAGTATGTCATTATGCCATCATTTTTGAGTTCATAATCCGGATTTTACGATATGAGTGTAAATCAATAAATGGATAAATGTTTTATGATTGGTAAATGATGTGTCCATAAATTTAATGCTGGTTCATAACCCGACAGAAAGACTGACCCACCGAGTAGACTGATTGTCGTGCTGTCTTTTATAGTTTGCGGGAGTTTTTTTCGGCTTATAACTAGACCACCCCTTCTCATCCTGCGTTTGCTGTACCTAAGGTTTTTTTTCCAGTAGAATGAATCAAGAAGTTCATCATTATTCCATTTAGTAGACGCAGGCTAGTAGGCCTCTTTTGAAAGAGTCTGCCTGGGGCATTAACATACCGTTGTGAGACATTCAACAGCCAACCAGTAGTGTGCAATACATTTATTCAAACAATACTAGTAATGTGGTAATTATTTCGACAACCTTCTTTGGGCAAAGTCGACCTTGCCGCGCTGCTTGAATAGGCGCCAGCAAAGTTGTATGGAATTTCATTATTGTCGTCTTTTGTCGTAGCACTATTATTTATTCCGTGGGTTCGTTAACCCCGAACGCGAAAAGAGAGGCGTTGTAGCTGCCAGACGAATGGACCGATTATGATGTTTTCGTGATTGTTGTTGTTGCTTCTGCTTTTGCTTCTGCTTTTGCTTCTGATTTTGTTTCTGCTTCTGCTTCTGCTTCTGCTTCTGCTTCTGCTTCTGCTTCTGCTTTTGCTTCTGCTTCTGTTTCTGTTACTGTTACTGATTCTGTTTGTTTTGTTGCGGTCGTTGTTGTTGACTTTATCGTTGTCGTTGTTGTTTTCGTTGTTGTTGCATTGTTTGAATAAATTCTTATTATATTAAGCTGGTTTTATTTAAATTCCTCGCATTGTTTGAGTAAAGCACTATACAAGCCTTGGTCCGCAATGACTGCCCTGCTGACCGCGCTGTGATGGCCTCGAACTTAACTTAGCTACGCTCTCGACCATCATCATCGCTGCCAGCAACGCAGTCATTACAGACCGCGGCAGTAATGTACTATTGTGTTCCGCTTTAAAAGGCGAAAGAATGGATGTAATAAACATAATTATGGTTGCAGTGATTATTATATAGTAGTTACTCACATAGATATATTAAGGAAGACAGACAACAGGAACTCGTTGTAAATAGCCATGGAGATGAACCGGCTCTCGTTGAACTCGGAGGGTGCTTTCCGCACCATGATGCACAGCCGGATGCCCCACACCAGGAATATCACCTCCACTGGATAACATAATAAACCAATGTTAGATAAGTTACGCTTTTTTAGCACTTATGATTATGTCTTGTATCCATTCTCGTCCACACATCCACGTCAACCAACAACATTCTATAATAACCTAGATAACTTTTTAATGATAAATGCTATTATACCTTTAACGAGTTTTAAACAAACATACATAAACACCTAATTGATATAATAGATAATGGCTCGGTCTGCTTGCTACTTGTTGCTATACCCTTTGAGGGTGTCATTTGTTGACACTAACACCGTAATGCCTGTGATTTTCATAATCTACATATGTTTTACAATAAATAAATTGAAAATGAAACTAACATTCGCATCTCTGCTGCATGCAATCTTCTTTCATCTGACTCTTAGGTTGCCCAACACTCAGATCCATGCATGACAGCAGGTCTTAAATGACGTTTTTATAGATTTTCCGGATCACAATATGTTGTTCCTGTGACCTGTAGCCATTTCTTCCGTCCCACATTATTTTAGTCTTTTAATTACGTTCCGGTTTATTTCGTCATAGTTCTGTACAAGTGAACGAGATCTAAAATCGGAGCTGGCTGGTATAACATGAAAATTAAATGAAAATAATTCATTTTCATTTTTCAAAGGCTCTCCTTTTTAAGCTATGAATGGTGAACTGGAGGGTCGCCTGAAATCACAGAACATAATATGTTTCATATTTTTTAAAACTGTCATGGTCAAGTACACTATAAGTATAATCATATTATAAGAAATAGTATATATGTTAAATATCCCGTTTCTTATTATTATTATACCTATAATATGTTCCATTTTGGTACTACTGATCTTTAACCCACAGTTCTCCATTTTCTCTTGCCACTATCTCAGCCTGCTCTGTACCTCAAGTCTATCTTATCCAACAAGCACAAGGTCCTCGGCGAATGGCATACATCAGGTTGCCTCCTCCTGTGTGTGCGATGCCAGTGCATCCATAACCAGGAGGAACAAGTTATGGCTCACTGGTGCAAGCCTACAGCCATATTGAACTTGTGGGTTTCGACAGCTGCAGACCGGACGTGCTTTAAATTATACAATACATAGTTAGAAAATGGTCTGAGGCACACACAGTACATACATACATACATACATACATACATACATACATACATAAATACATACATACATACATACGTATATCCTCTACGGATATGAATGTTTACGGTGTAAGGAGGAAAACAAACAGGACCCAAAGAAGTCCCTCCACCCGCCCCTGCATATCACGTACGTCTTATGATGATTAAGTTATATTTGCGTAGATTTGCCAAATGATAGGTAATTAGAAACAAGTACAATTGTTATAAAAATACAAAAACCCGACTGCGAACAAAATAATTAAATACAAGCTGACCGCTAGCAAAAATAATCACACTAATATTATAGACGCGAAAGTTTGTATGCATGGAGGTACGAGTATGGTGTGTGTTTGTATGCATGGAGGTACGAGTATGGTGTGTGTTTGTATGCATGGAGGTACGAGTATGGTGTGTGTTTGTATGCATGGAGGTACGAGTATGGTGTGTGTTTGTATGCATGGAGGTACGAATATGGTGTGTGTTTGTGCGTGTGTGTATGTTTGTTACTTCTTTACGCTTAAACGACTGAACGATTTGGATAAAATTTGGTGTTGAGGTAGCTTATACCCTGGATTAACATAATAGGCTACATACCTACACGACTGACACCCGTTGCGTCAATCGCCGAGCTACTTGTCATTCTGATATGATTAGTCGTGTGTCATTAACCTCTCAAAGAGACATAAGATCAAGTCTTTGCCGCAATACAAAGCCATTCTTTATTTTTACCAGTTTTTTTGTACCAACTACGATCGGTACAATCACCACCACGTTTACATCTAAAATAGTCATTGCACAATATTACTAATCATTACTTAACTATTGCATAACTTTTTTAAAGTAAGGGGGGTATATATTTAAGCTTTTAATTAGTGCCCAAATAGTTTAAAAAAAAAAAAAAAAACTTACACGTAGTAAAAGAGTGGTCCCACCAATCGGTATTGCACAAGTACGCCTTCAGGTCATCCTTGGTCCTGCCGACAATGACAGCAGGCGGAGCCACAAGGGTGCGGATGGCCAGCAGCACACACGCCACCCCTACTATGATGCCTATCCGTCGGAGGAGGTACATGTCCGATATCTTCACCGCTTTTGCTGAACGCACTTGGAAAATCACTGATATCCTGAGGACAATCAGACGTCGTTATACGTAGTTGTATTAACTGACACAAAAAAAAAATAACTGCACTGGCCTTCTTAAAAGTGTGGTACTTAGTATGTACCACACTTTTAAAATTAATAGAGTTCTTATTAAATTTATTGGCTCCTAATCATCGGACTGAGATACCAAGTACACCAGTTTTAAGTCAAAACCATGAACAATGAAATGAACAATGAAAATTGCATTGCAATCGATGCTGTAGCTTTATTCAAAAGTTAGTACCACACAATTAATAAAATTAGATTTTTATTAAATTGCTTGGCTCCTTCACATCTGATTGAGATACTTAGTACACCAGTTTTTATGACAAAACCTAAGGCTAGCCAACAGTGAAAATCGCATCGCAATCGGTTTAGCAGTTTTAGCGTGATGCGCGAACAGACAGACATTAAAAGTGTGGTACTAAGTTTAGTAGGCTAGTGTATATGCAAGTGGGGTTGTCTTCAGAATTACTTGGAGAATCAGATAATAGTAATTACTCATCCAAATACTGAAAGTGATACTTGAGGACTTGCAAACTAAAATAATAGTTTGAAGATTTGAACAACCTGTTGATTTGTTACAAATTGCCAAACTACTCCTTATAAGTACAAAAACGCAAAATATTTATTGGGGCTGAAAGGTTTAACGTTGGCACGTTTAACCAAAGACTAATAAATTTAGTTTATTTATGGAAGTCTGCATTTAACCTATCCAATTTCCAAACGCTTACAAGGAATTTACGCCACCCTTTCATACTCCAATAAACTTATTTTCCGGTTAAATTATTACATTAATTAATTCCAGTGTCGGTTCGACGATTTTCTTTACCCTTTACCTACACTATACCGTTTTAGTACAAGGTCGATCAACCAGCTCGGTTTGTACACGTAGGTTCTTAGTCGATTCGAGTGATCGAGGCAATAGTAGCAGTGTTTTCGGTAGACAACCTAAATAGTTGCATACCATTTGAAGCATTTGAGATATCTATATCGATAAAACTATCTAAGTATATATATATATCTATCTATACCTACTTAAAATTAAGGAACAATGAAGATAAATGAAAAAAATATTAAAAAAATTACAATTGAATTGATTAAAATAAGCTACTGAACAAGAATATAACATAATTTTTAAATCGTGTCCGTCTGTTTGACTGTATTTTCACGCATCACGTAAAAACTACTAACACAATAAAATTGCAAAGCGATTTTCACTGTTGGATAGTTTTTTATTTAAAAATAGTGTACTTTAATGAAATGTATAATAAAAAAAAAAATATAAAAATATATATGTATGGCATGATTAATAAAATGGCTGTAACATACAGACAGACAAGACAGACAGACAGACGGACAGGCGGACAGACATATATACGGAAAGACGGACGTGAGGCATCTGTAAGGGTTTCTTGTTTGACTAAGGAACCCTTAAAAGGACTAAGTAAATCAAAGCTATCATGCTTTTGATAATCAGGGTCAAAATTGGGATTCTCACCTCCAGGTTTTTAGCATCAAAGCGCCGTACGTAAGGCAGAAGCCAACCTCCCGGAGCCAGACCCTGGCAGTGCAGGTGAACACTGTAGGCCTCCCGTACATGACTAGGGTGGTGCAGTAGATCAGCAGAGCACCGAGCACGATGACCCTCAATAGAGCTGGACTGGCTGCTCGAACCACCTGAGGAAAGATCTGGGTGTAGTGTTAGGGTTTAGTGTTTGCCTGGTGCACCCTTACACACCCTCAATTCTGTAGTCCAGCCTAGTTCGTGGTGTGTCAGCAATCGATAAGAGCCAGTTCTATTCTCAGATTATTATTTCTTAGAGTTTGTTTACCGTATTCCCACACCAACGTCATCAACAGATAGAAGGTGCTCAAATGATAGCCAATAAAAATAAAACTTTTGCAAAGTCAAATCTTTGGTCGTTGAGATAATAAAGTTAGTGATGATGCTAGTGGTCCAATTGGGAGATTGATCTAGATGTATTATGGCATCCATAGTTAATTATTTTTTAATTGAGGCAGTGTTAGCGTGACGGCTGCGCTGCGAATTAGTTTAAGTTTATTTTTGTATAACTTTTATAACTTGGACCAAACAACCAACTCAGTTTGTTTGGTCGGTAAGAATTCGTATTTTTTTTAATTACCTACCTTCTTTTTTATTTATGTTGTCATGGAAATAAACACAATTTTTATGTTTAAAATGCTCTGTCTCGGGAGAAGGGCGTTGGCATGCCATACCACAGGTTTATCCTAGTTTGGGTGCCAATGACCTTCTCAGGATTAATGACTTATTAACCTAGTTTTACTGCTGCTAATAATATTATGTTTATGTTAAGTTTTTGTAGTTTGTGATGCATAAATAAAAATCATTTCATTTCATTTCATTTCATATCTCGTTTGTTGTACCCGTCGTAGTAGTATCATTCATTGAATCCTCGAAGCTCCTGAACCACGAATAAGTTATTGTTGTTGGTTAATATAACCAGCGGCCTTTGACCGAAAAAGTGAATACGCGATAAAATTATAATACAGTACACTCCTCTAAAAAGTAATTCTGAATAATGTTCATTCAAAGCGACGGGAAATTATCCGTATACCCCATGATAAGGTATATATATTCTTAAGAGTTACGAATGACCTTTATAGCGTTTAAAATAGTAAAAATCGTAATGAATAACAGAATTATATGTTTGTGCAATTTGTGCGATCGATCCTTTCTCACTCTGGTGATGGTTCAGATGCAAGAGCCCTCTTTCTCTTCTTTCCGATTCTGTACAGACTATTATTTGGATCACTATATAATTTGACATTCGGATGTTATTTACTTACCCTAACGTGTCCATATTTGATGGTGAAGTAAACTATGAAAGGCAGAAGGGAAATGATGAGGCAGGCGAGTGCGAAGATGCTGGTCCGAAGCACCCAGTTGAGAGCTGCGACGCACGGCGAGCCGTCCAAGCAAGCCTCGCACCCTTCGGCGCAAGGCAGGCACTCGAAGGCATCCGTGACAGAGTAGAGACTTCGCTGAGTCTGCTGAAGCGGAGATTTAAATCGATGAGATTATAACTCTTTGAAAATACTTACTAATTTTCTTACATTTCAGCGTTCGTAGTTTTAGTGAGGGAGGTGAATGAGTATACAAGGTTCATTGGTTAGTCCTTTTTATTGTATATCCTTGCTGCTTTCAATGTCAGTTGGCAAAAATAAGTTTATTTGGTTGTAGTTTCCCGACCGTTAGTTAAGTTCACAAGCAGTTATGCATTTATACTTATAATAAAGCAGTATCAGCTATTGGTCCCGGCTGTTATTGATTAATAGCAGTCGTTAAGCCAAGTCAGAGCCCTCAGGTGGCCTGACACACGCTGACACCAGAGGCCAGCACTACCTCAAGGAAGCATAAAGCAGGAAGTAATTACAATGGAGATAGTAAAAATAAATTGGTCTAGGGCTCTAGGGTACTTAAAATAAGCTACTGAACAAGAATCTAATAATTATTATGGATACGTACGTCAAAAGAAAGAAGGGAAAAAGGAATTCTTATAGGATCACTTCATTGTTCGAATGTATGTCTGTCAGTCTATCAAGACCCATTTTCTCAGGAACGCGTAGAGGTATCAAGTAGAAATTAATATCAAATACTCAAACAGATATGTCCAAACAGATATGTCCAAACAGATATGTCCAAACGCGAACAAGCTTGGAGCTGTGAAAAAAACAAACTTCTAAACCAATACAATCAAAGATACGGCCGTTTATGCCGCATATTTTGACACTTCCAAGGGAATCAAAACCCATAGGGTACTTCCCGTTGACCTAGAATCATCAAAGGCAAGAAGCAATGTTTAGTACAACACAAGTAACGGGAAAAATCCAAAATCCGTAAATATGTAGTTTAATAAAAAGTTATTTTTATGCTAATATAAACTTATTTGCAGTTGATAAACTGACCGCGTCCTGTGTCGATGTATGGGGATAACAGTTTTCCAACCGCAGAGTTAAGTTTCTCTGTCAATCCACACGAACTATTTACATACCTACAAGTTTGTACGGAACCCTCGGTGCGCCAGTCCGACTTGCACTTGACCGTTTTTTTAGAATATTGAATAACTGTTTGTTTTTCGTTTGTTTGTCTATTCGCGCATCATGTATATACTACTGGACCGATTAAGATGCAGTTTTCACTGTTGGTGAGCTTAGGTTTTGATCTAAAAACCGTTGTATTTGTAATCTCAATCTGATGAGTAGAAGCAAAGCAATCGATAAAAACTACTTGACGGCTGAAAAGGTATATTTTACTTTATATCAAGAATCATAATATTATTTCACTTTATATGTACTTTAGGTCCTAAAATAACATTATAAGATACTTATTTCTCAAAAAAACCGACTCTCGGGCAAGTTGCTGAATATAGTGGAGCTCTGGATTTCAATATAAGCGTTCGTAGCTTCGATCCGATCTGATCGATTCAAGTTCCGCGTATGATGATTGCACAAGAACGTTCTAGTGCCACCAGACTGACACCAAGTTATTTCTGCCCGTTCAATACAACCAAATATGTGTGTAATGAATACGTCTATGTTACCACTGTCTACTACTGTACAATATAAAATTGTATGTAGAATAGAAAGACTCTAAGAAAACAGATGTTAGATTTTACCAACTACAGCTACATTGTGTGATCGTAGTCTCGCTAGCTATCCTGTCACCAAAACAGCCTTTTTCAAGACACAACAGTCGAAGAATCCCCTTCGGCCGTGTTTGCCACCATCATTTCCCTTACTCTTATCCCACTATTATGTGAAGTCGGTATAACATGTAGAAGTTGCAATACATTTTAACTTATGTTTTACTAGCTTTCCCACACACAACAACTGTTTATCGCGAAAGAAGCATTCTATGTTCTTCTAGGATAAAAGTAGGTATAGAACCAATGCTCTTGAAGTTTTTTGATAGACTTGTTATTTTTTCCATGGCAACCGTTCTTTATTTCCATGGCAACCATTCTATAGAGCGAGTAATCCTATGTTTTATTCCAGGATATAAGCTATCTCCATTCTAAATTTCATCAAAATCCGCCGTTATCGCGTGAAAGCTCTCCAAACAAACAAACAGACAACGTTTCACTATTATATATTGGTATGGATTGTTTGCCGTCTGCCTGCATGACATCAACCCTCATCGGGACTTGCTGGTGACGATAATCGCCACCAGCAGGTTGAAAAGGGCATGAGACGGTATGCGGCCTCTTTGTTCGCCCAGTGGATAGCAGCATACACCGATTATATGCAGTAGCATACACCCACTTTGCGACTTTCCTTAGTTGCCTTTTACGACTTTCACGGGGCGATGTGGTGCGGTCCTATTCTTAAACTGGGAACCAGCACAGCTATCTTCGCAATTAACATTAAAAAATATAACTGAGGTAAACAACTGTACTCCTACCTACAGAGTACGTTCCGGTTATTTTGTAATGACCAAAATATGCAGGTAAACAAAATCTGTTTATATCAAATGTTGTGCTTACCGACAGATGATTTTCGTACTCCTCTTCAATATCGCTGCCATTGTAAAACCTGTTCTCTGCAGTTGTGTTGGGGTAGTAGAATCCTCTTCTGCAGACGCACCTGTATGACCCTCGTCGGAAGCCCAGACCAGGGATTGGGACGCACTGAAAATAAAACAATTATTAGCTGTCTTTTCCAGCGCGGTGGTGGTCAAACAGTAACAGTTACAATCTGATGACATTCGGTTCGGTTGCCTGATCGTAAGCGCTGATATAAGCGCTGGTAGATTCCCAGGCCGACTCTTGCAGCAGAGACAGATGACTATTAAATATCCCAAATTTCTTTAGCTAAATCTCACAGCTTCACGTTGAACCAATTATGTAGTCGGAATCACACGGAAAATAAGAACGGCATCCAAGAACCTCAAACTTACGGCATATAATCCCCGTACCAACTCCTATATGGTATGTGCCCGAATCTCCTATATTGTCTATAGAACCAGCATACCATGGTGCCACTACGACGTCAAAAATGTCTATAAGGTGGCCATCATTTCTTTTTCTGAGAGAAAATTAGGTTTCCCAGCACCATCTTGACTTTCTCCCTTCGAGCAAGCAACCACATTTAAACGAGTTGGTTGTTTTCCAAGCTTTCTCCGCATTTTCGTGCGCTAAATCTTTTATTCGCAGCAAAGAAATATAATATTTTTTTGTTACAATATAGCAAGCACTTTGATTGATGATCAAGGAAAAGGTCAGCGAATACTTAATTCAAAGGGTGCGTTGAAGAAAGATTGTATAAAATATACAAGAAAGCCTCGTCAAGTGCGATAATCCAAAATCTAGACTTAAGCCTTGGCCAAGGCTGCAAGAGTACTTCCATCGTAGATAACAATACACGCTATACTCGTATACTTGCTTTATAGGAGCCACTCACTTTCTCGAGGATTATTGTTTTGTGGATTAGCTATTCGCGTCTCTTTTGTACAACAAACTGACAACACTTGGTTTAGAGTTTGTTTTACAACTATCTATCAGTTTCACTTGATTGAAACAAGCGTGCTCGGTCAAACTCTCAACCCAAACCGTTTGTTGTCAAATATTTAACCAACAACCATCATAATGGTATTGTTAAATACGAATTAAAACACTGACTATGTATTTTAAAGTTGTTACTAATATCAGTCAAATTTATCCGGGTTAACTACTCCAAACTACAAGGGAAATCCAGCCGGTATAGTTATTTAAGAGCGCGCCATAACAGCGCTTCGAGTTGGACTTCATGTATTCCTTCCCCCCTCACGTCTCTACATTATTACGCACGGCACCATCACTACAATGCGACCGAGTGCGCGTGTTCGAGTCACGCGGCAACGCGTTTTAACCTAGCCGGTTTATACCCAGTTCAGCACACCACACTAAAATCACAGAAGAAATATTAGTACTAACTAATATGTGCATGTATTCACATATACCTATACCAACCTACATGAAATAGTTGTACTTACCTAGGTTATGTTGCAAATAAAATGCTTTGGAGACCCTATGAATGTTTCGACTAATTATCTACCAATCAAGATTAGGTGCAGGTAAATCTGTGTTACAAATAAAATACTGTAGGTAGTGATATATTCAATATTTAATTTTTTATACATCTATGCAAGTAAATTAAAATTGTACTAATAACAAACACAGAACTAATAAAAAAAACTTTGTTTGTTGCGACTAATCTACAAAACGGCTGGACCGATAATGTTGGGACTTTCATTGGCAGATAGCTGATGTTATATGGAGGCTACTTATATTTTCGAACAAGAATTAGGGTTCCTTGCAAAATAAATAAAAAAACATGAATTTTGACCACACGGGAAAAGCCGCGGGCACACCTAGTATAACTGTGTTTTTTAATCTGATATAATCAAAAAACTACGTTGCTTGTTTGTCTGTCTGAATAAATCGTCAAGAGCGTGTCGCGCACGAATTATTTTGTGTTCCGATCTCATAATATTATGTCCACTTGCCTGTCTTTCTGTTTGTCCGAATAAATCGTCAAGTGCATGTCACGCACGAACGTGACATTGTACGACGAGACTTAGAATATTATAAATCAAAGATACGTTTACTGTCGTAAACAGGCTAATTAGTAAATTAAATTTCTCTTATCGAGCGAAAAACTTCGTTTGCGCGATGCAGAACTCCATACATTAGAACTGACAGTCCATACAAAACGTCATAAAATTCATAAAAACCGGTTAGTGCCATCTATCTTACTATGTTTGTTTGTTTGTTACGCTTTCACGCCTTTACTCAACCAATTATCATGGAATTTTGCACACACGTTGTCAGGGATGCAGAAAAGGACATAAGGTACTTTTTATCCCGAATAAGGCTAAATAATAATAAAAGAGAATCAAAATTGTTAATTTGGTATAGAAATTACCACCTCGATGTCAAAGTGACAGATAGATTGAACCCTGGCGAAGAACATAGAATGCTTTTTTAACTGAATTAAAAAAAATGAGGTTCTCAAGTTGCTGTGTTTGTATGTAATATTGTTGGAAATGCATAATATTCACATATGGATGGTCATAATATTATGTTGGAAAATTGTAATTAAATACAGAAAAATTTAACAGGGGACGGACAAAACTTATTAATATCTGTTAGAGATGCTATTAAAATAAAACAAAAATGTAGTTGGTATATATTAAGTTAATTTCTTTAAGGAAATTAAAATATGAAAAGTCTACTTTGGCTTTTTTGCCAATGAAACGAAAAAACTACTTACGAGGAGACAATTTCAAAAATCTCACGAACGTCAAGTTACGACAAATCAGCTCGATCAGTCAATGAGGCAAGTTGTCATAAAAACTGTGTTAACCTGCAGGTATTACACTATTCATAATCAGCCTTTATGTGTCTACTGCTGGAAGTAGGCCACTCCTAAAGCACGCCACTGAGCTCGGTCTTCAGCTCTCCGCATTCATTTTCTACCAGCCGCTTTTCGAAGGTCGTCACTCCACCTGGTCACAGGTCACAAGTCCTACGCTACGTTTGCCTAGACATGGTCTCCAGTCGAGATATCTTCTACCCCAATGGTTATCGGTTCTTTGGGAAATGTGACCAGCCCACTGCCACATAAACTTGCTTATCTTTAGAGCTATGTCGGTCACTTTGATTCTCTGTCGAATATCTTCATTACGAATCCTGTCCTTCACAGAAACTCCAACCATAGCTCTCTCCATAGCTCACTGAGTGAGCTTAAATTTTGTGGACTAGTTTGATCGTGAGTGTCAATTTTTCGGCTCCTGAGGCCATGACTTCAATGCACGGCTGGGCATGAGGAATGGCGATAAATTGAGAGTGGGGCAGTTTGGGTTTGTACAGCGGAACCACAGGGGTCAGCGATTGGCTGACTTCATGGAGAAGAACGGACTCTTTATGATGAACTCATTTTTCAAGAAGCGCCCGTCCAGGAAATAAATGGACGTGGTTGCACCCCAGCGGTCATCAACAAGAGATAGATTTCATTTTGGCGACCAATAGGCATATATTCAATTATATCTCTGTGATAAAGAGGCACATTGAATATCAACGTAAAGCTAAAATGGTCTCGTTTGATGAGATCTACTCTTCGCCCAAATCCTGCCCAAATCAAAAACCCCAAAACCTTTCAGTTGGAACTCCAAAATCGCTTCCAAATCCTTACAGAATGCGATACAGTGGACGATCTAAACAACGGGCTGGTGGAAATTGTTCACGCGATCGGGTCAGAGTTCTTTAGGACCCAACCCAAAAATATAATACAGAAACTCTCTGAGCATACACTCAAACTTATGGTAGAACGAGGCAAGATGAGGCTGCAGTCATCAGTGGATATGTCGAGTTACAGCTTGCTTAATAAACATATCTCCAAGTCGATGCGACACCTATATCCTATAATACTACTTGTATTAGGAACGCAATTCGGAACAAGGGCTCCAAAGTGTTCACAGGAGATCTGTCTATTGGGAAAAGCCTGTTGACAAAGCTGGTGACCAGTGAAAGGCAGTGGCAGCATCGTTTAGTCGACGCTAGAGATTTTGAGTGAGCTCGAGAAGTTCTATGGGCAATTATACACCTCATAGCGTGGTCCTCCTAGCACGACTAGCGATGCAAGAGCCCGTTTGACCCGACATTATACCGAAGATATCCCAGAAGTTAGCCTATACTACAGCTACTCTCAAACAGCTTAAGAGTAACAAGGCACCAGGGGCGGACGAGAGAGAGGCGTGGCATAGGAACATAGTGGTTTTATTCTTTAAGAAAGGTGATAACATCCTCTTGAAAAAATATAGACCCATTTCGCTGCTGAGCCACGTCTATAAGCTGTTTTCGAGAGTAGTTACAAACCGTGTTGCTCATAGGTTTGACGACTTTCAGCCTACCGAACAGGCTTGATTTGGAAAAGCTTTAGCACCGTAGACCACATCCATACGCTCCGGCAGATTAAACAGAAGACTGTATAATATACGTATGGATGTGGAGAGAAGAGTTTAATAAGTATAAAGAGTATAATATATGGACTGAAGAGCATAATCGTCCACTACGTCTAGCGTTTGTGGACTACGAGAAAGCCTTTGATTCAGTCAAGACCTGGGCTGTGGTACAGTCATTACAGTGGTGCCAGATTGACTACCGATACATCGAAGTGTTGAAGTGTTTGTACAGCAAGGCCACGATGAATATCGGTCTTCAGGATCGGAGCACAAATTCTATTCAGTTGCAAAATGGGGTGAGACAATACGTTATTTCTCCGAAACTGTTCACCTCTGCCCTAGAAGATTTATTCAAGCTTCTGAACTGGAATGGATATAAAGTTAACATCAATGGCGACTACATCAATCAACTTCAATTTGTTGATGATATAGACATCATAGCAGAAACCCTGGAAGATCTAAGCACAATGGTCAGTGACATCAATATTGTTTCCCAACAGGTGGGTCTTAAAATGAACATACTCGTAAGTAAGACGAACATCATGTAAAATGCCCATGTGCACCCATGCTGGTTTATGTTGGGAAATTATGCCATATCTTCTCGTAGCAGATACCGCAGAGCCTCAAGACGAAAGTTTATAATCAGTGCGTTTTGCCAGTGATGACATACGGCACTGAAACTTGGTCGCTAACTATTGGTCTCATACACAAGCTCAAAGTCGCGCTGCGTGCAATGGAGAGAGCTATGCTCGGTGTTTCACTACTTGATAGAATCCGAAACTAGAAAATCCGTAAAAAAAAACAAGGTTACCGACATAGCTCTCAAAGTTTGCAAGATGAAGTGGCAATAACCAGGCCATATAGTTTGCAGAAAAAACAACCGCTGTGGTATAAAGGTTCTCGAATGGTGACCACGAACAAGCAAGCAAAATGTTGGTAGACCCCCCCACACGATGGACCGACGACACTGCAGCCATCGCAGGAAGTCGGTGGATGGAGGTTGCACAAGATTGCTCGTCATGGCGCTCTTTGGGGTAGGCCTTTGTTCAGCAGTTGACTTCTAAAGGCTGAAATGATGATGATGATGATGATGATGATGATGATGAGGCCATGACTGGTAGGTTGCACTGTCGGAAGACTTTTTGTCTTCAGGCACTGTGTTATGGACGACGAGAAGACATGACGAAGCTTGCCGAATGCTGCCCAACTCAGCTGAATGCTTCTGTTAGCTTCTTTCTCAAGATTGTTCTTACCTAATTGCAATAATTGCCTAAGGTAAACATATTGTTGAACCACTTCAAGAGGTACACCATTGACAGCAATCGGTACCGGGTCAACAAGATCGTTAAACATGATCTTGGTCTTGGTTTTGTTGCATTTAAATTTTGAATTTGTTAATAAACCTAAGCTGTTTTGTCTTATTAGTTCCATATTTACTATGCCACAACCAAAGGCTTTCGTGTAGTTAGGTATTGTTTTTAATTCATGAAGAAATAATCTAAATCCACGATTCTTCTTTCATCGAATTCTCCACTGAAGTCTTTACTGGATGTCTCCACAACGTCGTCTTGAAACCTACTGTATGAATGTTATATTATAAAATAATCACCACACATTTACAATTACAATCCTCATCATGGACAGTACTCATATTTAAATTCAATACGCAGTTTAGCTAGAATACCAACTAGGGAGCTTAGTAAGAGGTATGTCGGAATATTATGTTTTTTACATTCTCATTTTTTGCAATTTTAGTTATCATTTCACTTGTTGCAAGCCCATCGCTACTTTATGACTATGAAACCCTAAAATATTTGAGTCATATGTGCCATTTAGTATGTAAGTAGATAGTATAATCCAAAATAAACTAGATGAAACTAAGGATTTCTAGTTTGACCACGGAACACAATAAACATTGAGTCAAAGGCACTATTTAGTAATTAGGTAAGTAATTCAAAATTTGATGAAACTGTTAGGGTTCCTAGATTGACTACGGAACCCTAAAATATATTGAGTATGACTCAAGGCTGTAATAAATATTATACCATAGGTACTAATAAGTATGTTGGTAAGTAATTCATTCTCACATAAACTTGATGAAACTGTAAGGCTTCCTAAATTGGTTACGGAACCCTAAAATATATTGAATCAAAGCTACTAATTAGTATGTAGGTAGGTAATTCATTCCAACATAAACTTGATGAAACTGTAAGGCTTCCCACTGTGACGAGGTCCTCTTTCATAATAATACTCATTTAATCTCTTAATTCTTTCATAATCCATTTCTTTTCATTTTTGATAGTTGGTCATCATTGATTCATTCTAAATACAAATAACCTGTCATTCCGATATTGATTTTTAGCAGAACTGCAATTTTACAAAATAATATGTTATAAAATATCTACATAAGTTTATTACAAATATATATGAGTCTTTTAAATATATATATATCACAATACCTACGTAAGTGGTTTTAATCCGTATCGTCGAAGTACAAAAAGTCTGTGATCATCTCCTCCTGTTCCTGTGCTTCCAATAGTTCCTAATTGTTCCTGACCCTTTTATGATGTCCACTGAGGCTTGGTCCCGGGGCTGGTGGAGCAAGCCCAAACCCTGGGACCGCCTCGTGACACTTCATTGGTTACGGAACCCTAAAATATATTGAATCAAAGCTACTAATTAGTATGTAGGTAGGTAACCAATTAACCGTTACCGTAACCAATTTAGGAAGCCTTACAACTTCATCAAGTTTATGTTGATAAACTTGATGAAGTTGTAAGGCTTCCTAAATTGGTTACGGAACCCTAAAATATATTGAATCAAAGCTATTAATTAGTACGAGTATGTAGGTAGGTAATTCATTCCAACATAAACTTGATGAAACTGTAAGAATTCCTAGGTTGATTACGGAACTCTAAATTTTAGATAGGTATTTCGGCGTGTTGACAATAGATTCCAGTAGCGGCAAGTCCTCAGCCATCATCTTCGCACTCTGTTCTGAAGACAAGGTCAGCGACCCTGCCACCGCCGTCGCTGTCTAGTTCCTGCTATCCGCGCTACTTCCAGGTCCTCGAGTGCTTGAGCAGGCTCGTTCGTCATCACATGCACAAACTCAATGAGTTCTGGTTTTCTGCAAATATTTAGGTAGTCGTATTAAGTAGGTACACATTACATTACACATACGTTTTTTTTGGGTGACATTATGTAAGATACTAAGAAAATCGAAATTGTTACATACTGTATTGTAGGTAATTAGATAATTTAGTAGGTAGGTACTTACTTCTTCTTTCTTTGTCTCATTTTACGGGCTTTCTCCTTCAAATTTTTCTTTTGCTGGCATATTTCTTGTTTTCGCCATCTTATCTGCACTACCACAAACAAGAAAAACAAATCTAATATTTATTCTATGCTACTACAATAAATGTAAGAAGTTTTAGAGCGAAAGCCGGCAACGAAACACAGGTCCGCTTCGCACAAATGCCACAGGCAGACTGATTGAACAAATAGAAAGTAACAGCGTCCAATGATTCCGCATGCGAAGCGCGCTATTTTATTTAGAAAGGATATGTGCTGTTGGTCTATAACTGACCTCTACAGCGTCAAAGCGCGCTACTCCGCGCGCGTCTTTGTAAAGGTCGTAAGCGCCAAATCAAATAATTGATTCTTACAAGAAAACTACACAATCAATCAAAAAACTGGTTTACAGAACTGAAGAAGTAGTTATTATCTACGTATCAAAGTAAAAATCATCTTGAAATATTATAGCGTTCCTGAGATCCACATCAAAACGTGTGCGAAACAGAGATTTTTCATAAATTTTTTTATCGAGTTTTTTTTACAATCGTGTTTTTACGTTTATGGAACCAAAGAAAAAATTACAGAATTTCATATTTTTGTCATTTTTCAACTCTTAACTCCCGTAGGTGTTGAGTTCTAGGTCGATTTTGGTAAGCAAAACCACCTACTACGGCTTCTTAAAAGCTGGAATTGATTGGCTCTAATTTCCAAACCGTGGATATTAAAGTGCAAGAAAAAAAATATAGGTTCACCGCGAAATACCTAAACCAACTTTACTCACTTATGTAATGTTCTTGTTTCACTTAGGTAATTTGTGGCTTACCCCAAAAAAGCTCCGCAAATCCAACATATCACTGAGAAAATCTGTTTATTTGACTACCCTCTCGGCTGAAATAACAAAGAGTGTTAACAGAATTTACTGCCGGCGGAACTGCGAATTTATTTTTGTTTTCCTGCTTATCAACTTTGTTTCAGCTAAGAAAGTAGTTTATTAGTGCGTACCGATAAGAGTGTTAAGGCGGGGTCAGTTCCGAAATCAGTAAAAGATGAAGAACGAAACGTCGAAATGAAATTAAAAAAATACTGTAGATAAAAAATTGAACTACAAATAACTGAACAAAATTTTCAGAAATGGCTTGCTGTCCTTGGGAAAAAATCAAGAACTACCCTCATGAAAATAATTTTTTGCATTGCTCTTCTCGTTATTTTCAGTAACAGCAAGTTTATATTTAGCTGCGATTTTTTTATGTTTGAAAGCAGGGGTAAACGAGATGGGCCTGAGCTATAATGGGGGAAGGGGGCGTTTGAGAATCGTAGCTCCCAAACGAATAGACTGATTTTGATGCGGTTTTTTATGTTTGAAAGCTGGGGTAAACGAGATGGTTCTAAGCTATAATAGGGGGAAGGAGGGGGGGATGAGAATCATAGCTTCCAAACGAGTAGACCGATTTTGATGTGGTTTTTTATGTTTCAAAACTTATGTGATCGAAATGGTTCTTAGCAATATGAAAAGGGAAGGGGGTTGAGAAAAAGGGGATGAGAAAACGAATGGACCGATTTAGCTGTGGTTTTTAATGTTTTTAAGCTGAGGTAAACGAGATGGTTATTAGCTATAAATGGAAGTGGGGATCGTAGCTCCCAAACGAATGGACCTATTTTGATGCGGTTTTTATGTTTGAAAACTAATGTGATCAAGATGGTTCTTAGCCATAATGGGGCGTGGGGGTCGGGGGTAATATTTTTTTTATTTGTGCTTGTTTAATAATTTTTTAGCTACCTTATTAAAATAAACAAGTGATGGAACACTTTTTTAATTGAGTTTTAAATATTGAGATATCCATAGAAAAGCACTTTTTTTCTAAACTCGACTCCCAGCTGCATCACCTCGCCTGCTCCCACTGCACCTGGACGAGCAGGACAAACATTCGAGAGTCTACCCCGCCTTCATTCCTTTAGGCACTGTAATTAAGTAAGAGTTTGGAGACGTTGAATTTGATAACAAATTCTTTGCTTTCCTTTTGACTTATCTCACTGGCTTGGGGAATTCAAGTAATAGATTGCACGTAGCTCATGTCCGCGTAAATGAAAGTTGATGCTGAAAAGTGAGATTATCACTGATTCGATACTCACACACGTGAACAGTGAAAACCCATCGTTGTTATGCCATAACAATAGAGATGGTATCTGTTGGCTCAAATTGAATCCACGATACTCGCACTAAAATGTCTGAATTGAATCTGAGCTGAAACTAACACAGACAAAAGTAATTCCATAAGAACTCGCGTGAAAAAACCTCATCTATCTATTTCGGTTTCGGTTGATTAAGTACGATATCAGCGCCTATTAGGGGTTAATGAAAGATATTAGCCGAACTGCCCAGCCCACACCTAACGATCGGCCACATTTGTCACGTTATCTGATTTAACCCTCTTCTTGGACACTGTTTTATTCATACAAAGAATTGAGTTTCCGTTGCTTAGATTTAGATCAGAGGTGGAGCAGATGTTATACGCCATTGCAACGTTTATATTTTATGAACGTCATCTTAGTTTCACATTGGTCAAAGCATATTATTATACCTTGGTCCTTGGTCTCAGGGTAATGTTTTATCAGGCTTTGACTTAAGCTAATCACTTTAAGTGGCAAGTTAAAAAAATGTGTATGTTCTATAAGATTTTACCATCTATTTCTTTTGAGACTCGTTACGGTTTGTCTATCCTAGCCTCTTTTCGATAAGTTGTATTACGAGTTCTGTAACTGTTCATTTTTTACCCAACTGCGGAGGGTTATGTTTTTGGGCAGTATGTATGTATGTATGTTCCTTTGGCGCGTCCTACAGTCTTAACGGCTTGATTAATGTTGATAAATGAGATCTCATTGGATTCGTCTTAATCACGAGAGTGACATAGGATTTAATTATGAACTGTCAAGAAAACTAGTATGGTGGGTTATAGCTGCCATATTGTATTTCCGATGGAATAAAAAATGATTGACACTGCTACTACTACTGCTGATGACGACATCCTCCTAGACATATCCGTCAACGACAAACCTGCAAGCTCCGGAGGTGATAGCGTATATGGCTTGCAAAGGCAAATTTTGTCTTAAAAGTCCTGTTGCAGGGCGCACAGTACAACTGACCAGTAGACTGACAGTGTAGGTGTAGGAAGTCTTTGGGAGGGTTATTTTTATGAAAGCATTTAGCACGATACGAGCAGGTGGTAAACGACATGCCTTCTCATTACATTATTACAGACCCACTGATAACATTGGATGTAAATATCTTGTTCAGCATTGCACTGCGATCGTTATCCTGATACATGAGTTTTAATCATATTTGCCATTAATATGGCTGGATACATTGCCCTTTGAAGCGGAATACAGTTTATTTTCTGCATTCTGATTGGCGTTTGAATATCTGGTATCCATTGATTCCGAGCTGGGTTACTTCCCCAGACGGACTCTTTCAAAAGATGTTTATCTCTACCCGTTACCGATAGCAAGCAGTACCAAAATGAAGGTCTTATCGCGAGTTGCTGAATATAAAATAACTAAAACATTTACTAGTCGACAAGTTATTAAAATTCACAAGTCGTAATGGACATTCCGAACCTGACACCAGCAGTTGCTATCAAAGGAAACCAAATCCAACTTTCCCCCATCAAAGTAAAAGGTCCTCTTATCTTAACGTTGCCCAAAAGTGTCTAGAACAGGACAATAAAAGCGAAAATTAATCTACAGTATGACGATTACGTTTGTTATTACTTTTACGACCGCATTGAAATCGCAAAAGTTTTATTGGGGTGATCTCGTAGGTACTAAAAAAGTGTTGAGCCGAATATTTTATGCTGACTGTATATGTTTCCTCGATTCATGGTATCAAGTGTTCCTTGAATCGGGAATTTTATAGCTTTTATACAGCAGTTTACAAAGTTTTGGAAAGTACTCGCTTGGCTAAGCTTTTTTTTCAGGATGTCATTAAAGTTCTGAAAGCTTAATTAGAAACTTTGCCAGGTGCTTGCCACGCGCGCACGCGCATGTATGCGCTCAGTACTGTGCAATGTTAGAAATAGCGCCACCCGATGATCATGTACCCGATGAGCACTGTGTTTGCATTTCGCAATCACCTTAAAGGACTTAAACTTTCACGAATTATTATTCTGTGTGAATCTCTTCAACAGGCATCCATGTTTCCTCAAAGGAAAATCCTAACAGAGAGTATAATATTTATATTCTTTCGTTAGAGATTAATACGCCGTTGGTTTTATGGTTCCATATGTCAAAAGGAAAAGAGGAACCCGTAAAGGATCACTTTGTTGTTCGTCCATCTGTCTGTCTGTCTATATGTCTATCTGTCTATCTGTCAACCTGTCTGCCAAGATCCTTTTTCTCCAGAACTCATGGAAGTATAAAGTTGAAATTAATATCAGATACTCAAATCTGCAAGGCAATCAAAAGGGTATCAAAACCTGTAGGATAATTACCGTTGACCCAGAATCATGAAATTTGGCAAGAAGCAATGTCTTATAGCAAAAGTAAAAGGAAAAATCGGTAAACCTATTACCTATTATTTGTGCTATAACACATTGCTTCTTACAATACATACATACAATATAAACATACCTTCGAGACTCGATTCCTGCGATGGACAAACTGTTTACATACCTACAAGTATGTACGGAACCCTCAGTGTGCGAGTCCGACTCGCACTTGGGCGTTTATTTATATGCTTGGCTCCGCACTTCTATTGCATTTAGGCAACAAATATGTATTCAAAATGTCGAGTCCCAGTCAGTCAGTAAGTCAGTCACATCATATATCAATGTTGCGATTTAGTAAAGTGATGGAGCTTTGCTGAAACTTTCTATTGAATTTTAGAGAGAACACTAAATGCCAGGTTTTTTTGCGTTTGTATCATTTTCCTGCACTCGTGTATGTTAACAACACCTAATGGTTAATATTCCAACAATATTACATATTAAAACGATAAGAAACCAAAGTTTGAGAACAATAAACACAGCATCACACGTCTCGATTTCGTTTTCCTTCCGTAACTCAAGTAAAAAATATTAAATATATAAGTTTGACACAAGTTTGACAGCTGTGAAACAAACTGACCATATGGTTGCGGTGTTGCCAGATCGCTGTACAAATAACTCATGGATAACAAATGATTTGAAAACTCTTCGTAAGATAACCGTTACATGCGGTGTAGCTCGATTCATGGAGGTATAATCTTTTCAATGTCACAAACGTGAATTAGGTGCTCAAGTATAAAAATCGGATGGATAGCAACTTTGTATCTAAACTTGGCCTTTGCCAAGCAAAAGTTGCACTTCGCGCAACCATTCATAGAAATATCGACTCTTACTGCTAAGCAACAAAGTACAATTCAGCTCGCATAAGCGCTCAGTGCCTAACGCGATATTCACCTAAACGATGCCGCTCTCTTCTAAAGCGTAACTCACTAGCTGTGCTAGGGAGTTACGCGCGCTAGCTGTGGCGCTATGGTTGTCGACTTGCCGTTGCTACTATCATATTCATCGTCTATCTACCTACTTGACCACGTAATCTATCTTATGTTTGATGCGTATGATGTCACGGTCAATTAGGTAAATAGAAAATTAATATTAAAGTCCGTCTTTTGTAATTAACTAATCTCTCTCTCAATTAAAATCTTTAAGCTACCTAGATACCTGTTTGTTAAACATTCCTCATTACCTTTCAATTAATAATATTTTCACATTTTGCACTAATTAAAAAGTTCGTAGAACAAAAACATAAATAAAACTCCTTTTTTTGGGCAGTCGTGTAAAAAAACTGGTTGTTAACATTTTCACTATACTAATTCTTAATTATCTCCTAAACACGTGGACCGATTTACATGATTCAAACGGATAGAATGGTTTTAGACGTAGACCTTTCATTTGACATCAAAATTGTTAAGATATCTCAACAAACAAAAAATCTAATTTTCAAGTTGCTCTCGTAATTATCCAACATGTATGAAAAGCGTAACAATTCTTTTAAAAACAATCTTTTCAAACGTTAAACGTTAAATTTATTTTTAATTATGTACTTACTATACCTATATATTTTTTTATCCGTTTTCCTACTAAGGCATCCCTTCACACTACAATTGTTAATATTGTTACGTTTCACCATTACTAGCGAAAGTTCAAACAAGCGACACGGTAAGCGTCTGAATGCAAGCACGCGGCGGCCGGCCTCGCCTGATTTGTAGCCCCGGGGCTCAGCAATCTGTAGGTTATTAGCTCGCGTAAGTAGGTAGAGTGACAGATGCCTGGTTGACCAGGCAGGGCGGAAAGCTCGCGTCTCGTACTGCCCGAACGTATGCAAGAGGTCCGCGTGCTCCTTAAAATAACAACCGGATTTGGTTGTTGAAACTATTCAACTTTTATACGCGAGTCCCTAACTCACGTGTGAAATTCCCAAATGTAACATTCAAAGTGTATCAAAATCTCGTTCGTTTTCATAATTGAATTGGCTTTACCTTTATAGAGTCTTACATACGAATCAGAACAGACAATAGGACACGACCAAAGTAAATGGCAAGCGCTGCAATTGAAAGATAAAAACATATCTATAACATAACTTTTCTCGACCTACATCGTGCAGGCCTCAAGGAAAAGGCACAACTATTTGTCTGGCGACGATACCGCTCATTGGACGATGTATGATACGGCTGTTCCGCTAAAGATTTATCTCGGAGCCGTGATCCCGCGCCCATTCAATATAGGGACATTGTTACTATTGCTTTTTGTTTATGTTATCGGGCCCGGATCGAACTTTCATAGTTGTGCGTTGTGACTTTAGTTTTGTATCGTGTATATTGTCTTTATTTCAATATTGTCTTATTCTTTTAAGTTCTATGGAGGATACGATGTATCTCTTGTTGTTAGTAATGTTCAATGATCGGATTAGATATTGCCTGCAGCTTTTATGCTACTAGATTGAATGTGAGGGATTTTTAGCGATGTTCCGCTTAATTTAGATCTATAACGCTCAACTATTCTTTAGCACGACTAAAAGCTCTCCCATATAAAAAAAAACTAATCGATATTGTATTTAACTACTTTTTTCAAACTTCCTCTAACCAAATCTTTCTAATCTATATCTATAATCTGCGTCTATACATATAATAAAGCAATAGGAACGAAAAAGTATGTACAAAGAAGATAACTAAAAAAGAAAGGGTCTAGGGTACGTAAAATAAGCTACTGAACAAGAATATAACATTTTAAAAATTCGTGTCTGTCTGTTTATCTGTCTGTATGTTTCTTCACGCATCCAGTAAAAACTACTGGACCGATTGCGATGCGGTTTTCACGGTTGGATAGCTTATGTTTCGACTTAAAAAAATATCTCAATCCGATAAGTAGAAGCCGAGCAATCGATAAAAATATTTTTGACAGCTGAAGGAATTTTGATCAAATGTATGGTATTTTAGGTCCTGAAATAGCACAAAGAGTACTTTTAACCTACATAAATGACCACGCGTGTGAAGCCGTGGGCATCAGTTAGTATATAATAAAGAAGTAAGAACCAAAAAGTCTATATAAAACAGTTAAAAAAATATGTGTTCGAGGACTATAAACGAGCTGCAGAAATACATTATAACGTTGTTAAAATCATGACTATCTGTGTATGTCTAGATGTTAGTTCGCGCATCACGTCAAAACTACCAGACCGATTAAAATGCTGTTATCACTGTTGAATAATTTAAGTATTGACTTAAAATTTGATGAACTTCATATCTCATTTCGATGATTAGAAGCCGAGCAATCGTTTCATATCTTTTTGACGGCGCCGCTTAAGGAATTTTGATCTAATTAGGTATATTAATATTTAAGCTTCCAAGCTTAAATATCAATATATCCAATTAGATCAAAATTCCTATGAAGTCCTAAAAGTACTGTTACGCCGGTCGATTCTTAGAAAAACAGTAGGTACTAAAATGACGCAATACCTACATTTAAAGGAACATTCTGGAACACACTAGTAGAGCGTAGGTACCTGCAAAAGTTTCCAGAGCGCGCGGTAGGTATATACCTACGGGCGCGGCGACATCAAAGGTGCCGCCGGCCTTAAGTACCTAAAGGCGCCGCCGGCCTTGAAAGTTCTAATACCTACCGACTACTGTTAGTACATACGAGTAGTTACGAGTACCTTCTCGAACCGTACGTCGCGGTATAAATAGAGCGCGCATCGACTGCCTGGGACAGTACTGATTTGGCTGACGAAACGAAACGATCAAAGTGATTTGAAGCGAGTATTCAGTGATAATTAATAAGAGTGTACAGTCAAGTTAAAGAGTGTTTGAGCATTATTTGTTGCATTAATTTCTTTTTGTGGTTTTTCGAATCAAGGTGTTAATTTTTGGTGTAATTAGCGTACAATTATTTTATCCGGACCCCAGCTCGTAACAGTACTTTAAGTGTTATTCCACTAACACATAGAGTACTTTTAGCCCAGATAAATTTCCACGCTGGCAATGCCGCGAAGACTAGTAATAAATTAAACATTAAATCGGTTAAAATGAAACTTACCTCCGTAGTTTTTTTCTTGCATTTGTCAGTGCCAGCGAAGATGTTCAGTTGGGTGGATCCTGGCTTCAGGGGACACTGGTCAATGTCCACTCTCCGTAGGTCGATGTCGATTCCACTCGTCCCCCTACAACCAATAACTTCTCTTATTTATCTACGAAACGTATGAAATGAAATAAATACTAACATTAACTAATATATTTAACCATTGCACAGGTTGAATATGTTTTAAACAATAAAGAAACCGTTTTGAAAATAGAGAGAAAATAGTAAAACAAAATATATTAAAATGGTTTCAAAACCACCATAATATTACCATCAAAAACACAGTCGACACTTGAGAAATATATCTTTAATACAATTTATCCATATAAAAGTGAAACGTTGTTTGTCTGTTTGTTTGTTTGTTTGTTTGGGGAGCTTTCACGCGATAACCGCTAAACGGATTTCGATGAAATTTGGAATGGAGATAGCTTATACCCTAAAATAAAAAATAGGATACTTTTTATCCCGGAAAATTCCACCAATTCTGTGGAAGTTTCCACGGGAAGACTAGAAAATGTTGAATACTCGCTGTAAAAAACGGTTGCAGTGGAAACGAAATAACAAGTCCGTCAAAAATCATCAAGAGCGTTGGTGCCACAGATTAAGTCAACAAGCCACGGAGGCCATAACCAAGAAGTCTAAGTCTAATTTTGCATTGGTTTTTAATATCCTAGAAGAACGTAAGTAGGATGCTTTTTTCGCGATAAACTGTAGTCCGCGTGGACGAAGTCGCGGGCGGGTAAGCTAGTATTTTATATTCATAAGTTTCATTACACTAATCATGTTGTTATATTCATTATCATCATCAGCCCGTGTTAGTCCACTTCTGGACATAGGCCTCACCTAAACGCGCAAAACGCTCCACTGAGCGCTATTTTTGGCTCTTCTCTTCCAACTGCTGCCAGCCACTTTGCGTATATCGTCGCTCCACTTAGCTGGAGGACGCCCCGTACTAAGTTTACCGAGTCGCGGTCTCCACTCAAGAAAACGTCTACCCAAAAGGTTATCAGTCCTTCATATTACTATGTTATGTCTGATTTATCTATAGGAAATGTATATACCTAAAACGGTGCAGAAATGTACAGGTCTACTTCATCATCATCATCATCATCAGCAGCCTATATCATCAGCCACTGCAGGTCTAATTAATATCTGTAAATCATTTTTTTGTATTGTTCTGGAACTTGAAGCCCTGTAACTGTAGTCATTTACTTCGACTTATTTCAAGTAAATAATCATTATTTGTTAGCCATATGAGGTAGTGCTCGCGTTTGGTATCAGAGTTTGTCATGCCGTCCGAGGGTCTCAGATATGGCTTAACGACTGCAATCAAACAATAAAAGCCGGGATCGACAGCTCAATGTACCCTCCGAAGCTCGTAGAGATGGATATCCTCACATAACTTAGAAAAGTAATTGATGCGGAGCCAAGGCACGAACCCTGTATCACTGGATTCTAAAGTACAGTAGTATACCGCTCTTGCGTATGAGAAAATGTCAAACGTAAGGAAAAATACCACAAGATTGATTTGAAAATAGTGGATAGAACAGAAGATACTGATACAATCTTAGTGATCAATCATAATAACGATAAATTATTGTAAGGCATCAAATAACGAATAATATAAATTATTATTATAGAATATCAACGATATGGCTTAGAAACTAAGCCATATATTTAATACTGGCGAGACATAATTAGTGTAGAACCATACATTTCCATAAATATTCTAGTGGCCCGTATACCTCAGAGCCCGAAGACAAAAATTTCTAGAAATATTGATCCAAGCCTTGGTTTTAGAATTTCTTTCCGTTTCCTAATATTCCCAGGTTTTCCAATTTTCCCTTAGAAATTATGCCTTTTTAACTCCAACTTCTACTAATCGGTGCTGCAATTTTATGAAAGCCAAAAACAACACAGATGATTGAAATTATTTTTTACTAGTTACTCGCCCCGGCTTCGCACGTGTAGATAAGGGTTTCTCTTTATTTGTATATGACTCCGTGTTTTGATTTACTAATTTGAACAATGTAGTACATATGTCACATTGTGTATCATCAATAGTTTTTGCAGCGCACACCAAATAATGACTTTTACAGGAAATTGTTTGATACCTTGGGTTACATTGCAATTTTCGTATGAACAACAAATAAAAAAAAATATAGCCCATGTTACTCGCTGTCAATGCAGCTTTCAGCTTTTTGATTTTTTTGCTTAACAGCCTAATGCCGAGTTAAGTGCCTTTCATCACCACTTTAACTATCTACTTTTACCTTTCATCACCACTTTAACTATCTACTTTTATCTTTCATCACCACTTTAATTATCTACTTTTACCTTTCATCACCACTTTATTTATCTACTTTTACCTTTTCTTTGTTTTCCTTTTCTATTGTTCCTACTTAATTATTCCAATTATTTGTATCTTTTATTTTTGTGTGTGTTGAATAAATATATTTTCTAAAAAATATTTTATTAATTTAAATATTATTTTATATAAATGTATTTTCTTTCTTCTTTCTTTTTTTTTCTTTCTATAAATGAAAGAAAAAAAATTAAACGTTTTTTTTCTTTTATCCATTACAAACAAACATACAAAAAAACTTATCTTTTCTCGTTGTAATATAAGTGTAAGGGAAAGTAACAGTAGAATTTTTCGCTGACTTTTGTGAAATTCGTAAGATAAGAACGTTTTATATTATTTGTAAACCAACTTATCCATAACAGTATATAAAAGTGAAACGTCTGTTTGTTTGTTTGTTTGTTTGTTTGGGGAGCTTTGACGTGATAACGGCTTGATGGATTTTGATGAAATTTAGAATGGAGATATCTTATACCCTGGAATAAAACATAGGATACTTTCTATCCCGGAAAATTGTAAGTTTCCACGGAAAAACTGGAAAATGTTGATTACTCACTGTAAGGAACGGTTGCCATCACAGAATGGTCTGTGGTTGCCATGGAAACGAAATAACAAGTCTGTCAAAAATATCTATACCTACTTTTGCATTAGCCTTTTTACCTATTTTAATATCCTAGAAGAAAATGGGATACTTTTTTCGCGATAAACAGTAGTGCGCGCGGACGAAGTCGCGGGCGGGAAAACTAGTACTGAATACAATTTACTTAGGCCTTAAAAGAGTAACCCAACCATGAACAACATAAGTACGCCGAGGATTTGGATAAACAGCCTTGTGTACTTTTAATTATTCTGTGGCCCTGCCTACCTACCTGGCGCCTTTGATAAGGCTTCAAACTATGTCGAAACTGAGGACACGAGGAAGGAACGAAATAACAGTAGGTCACCAAGGACCTGCGTGCAAGGAAACAAAATACTTGAAATATTAGAAATAAAGCTAATCAAACCATTAGAAAAACTAACTTTACTTTGAGTTTAAAGGGAAATATTATTTTTATGTGCCGCTTCAGAGTTTAAACTCGCACAGGAAAAATAAATTCCGTTCTGAATCTACCGGCGGTGCTTCGGAAATATGCCCGTTCGAGAAGACAGCACCAATTAACTCTACGGGGATGTTATTGCCGAATATATCATTGTTTAGGTATATCAGTGTAGTATACATGAGTGTGACTTGTGTACCAGCCAGCACGCCCCTCAACTGCGTTAGAAGTATATCAGTGTAGTATACATGAGTGTGACTTGTGTACCAGCCAGCACGCCCCTCAACTGCGTTAGAAGTATATCAGTGTAGTATACATGAGTGTGACTTGTGTACCAGCCAGCACGCCCCTCAACTGCGTTAGAAGTATATCAGTGTAGTATACATGAGTGTGACTTGTGTACCAGCCAGCACGCCCTTCAACCGCGTTAGAGGTATATCAGTGTAGTATACATGAGTATGACTTGTGTACCAGCCAGCACGCCCCTCAACCGCGTTAGAGGTATATCAATGTAGTATACATGAGTATGACTTGTGTACCAGCCAGCACGCCCCTCAACCGCGTTAGAGGTATATCAGTGTAGTATACATGAGTATGACTTGTGTACCAGCCAGCACGCCCCTCAACCGCGTTAGAGGTATATCAATGTAGTATACATGAGTATGACTTGTGTACCAGCCAGCATGCCCCTCAACCGCGTTAGAAGTATATCAGTGTAGTATACATGAGTATGACTTGTGTACCAGCCAGCACGCCCCTCAACCGCGTTAGAGGTATATCAGTGTAGTATACATGAGTATGACTTGTGCACCAGCCAGCACGCTCCTCAACCGCGTTAGAAGTATATCAGTGTAGTATACATGAGTATGACATGTGCACCAGCCAGCACGCCCCTCAACCGCGTTAGAGGTATATCAATGTAGTATACATGAGTATGACTTGTGTACCAGCCAGCACGCCCCTCAACCGCGTTAGAGGTATATCAATGTAGTATACATGAGTATGACTTGTGTACCAGCCAGCACGCCCCTCAACCGCGTTAGAGGTATATCAATGTAGTATACATGAGTATGACTTGTGTACCAGCCAGCATGCCCCTCAACCGCGTTAGAAGTATATCAGTGTAGTATACATGAGTATGACTTGTGTACCAGCCAGCACGCCCCTCAACCGCGTTAGAGGTATATCAGTGTAGTATACATGAGTATGACTTGTGCACCAGCCAGCACGCTCCTCAACCGCGTTAGAAGTATATCAGTGTAGTATACATGAGTATGACATGTGCACCAGCCAGCACGCTCCTCAACCGCGTTAGAAGTATATCAGTGTAGTATACATGAGTATGACATGTGCACCAGCCAGCACGCCCCTCAACCGCGTTAGAGGTATATCAATGTAGTATACATGAGTATGACTTGTGTACCAGCCAGCACGCCCCTCAACCGCGTTAGAGGTATATCAATGTAGTATACATGAGTATGACTTGTGTACCAGCCAGCACGCCCCTCAACCGCGTTAGAAGGAAGCGCGTGACCAGTTAGGTTTAAAGAAAATTATTTTCAAAACAGACATAGTAGTCACTTACCTGAGAAGCTTATGATAAATATTATTAATATAAATATTAATATTATTCGTTCGGCACATGAAGTCACAAATAGTAGTTAACACTCATAAACCATTTTTTAATTACCTTTTGTATGTGGGTAGGTTAAACGCGCAAATGGAAAATGACAGCTGAGGTCAATAGCTTTCGACAACATACTGCGCAAGCTTAGTCATAAATGCATTAAATGAGCTCACGTCCGTTATGTTCGATGGTATTTTGTTGTAAAGCTCAAAAGTAAAAAGTAATTTATTTTTCCCGTAGTTTGTCCTTGTTTTGGGTAGTACCAGAAAACTTACTCGCCGTTCGTTCGTGCTTGCTTCGTTTCGTTATTTGCTTTACTCGAACAAAAATCTTATCTTCGTTTCGTTATGCAGGTATTGTATATCTGTTTTATGTTCAATTAATTGGTAAAGTTCATTAAACCAGTTCTTAGTTTGTTTATTAGCTTTGGAAACAAAATAAACACTTTTAAGAATACATAGCATACGGTTTTTGGTGATATTTGCCAGTATTACGTACACTGACGTTATGTAAAACCCTTAGGCCGCTTAGAGTGCGACGCGAATGAAATACGCGGACGTCCCCGACGGATGGTTAAATGTATTATGCTTAAAGAATGCATTTGATGCAAAAGCGGACGCGGATAGCAAGTAACTGAACGACAATCCTCTCGCTCACTCATCCGCTCTGGTCTCCACCCGCCCGGCTTCATCCGCTTCGCAATGTAAGAGACCTAAGGTCCCTTACTGTATGCATACGGTACACATTATTTTACTAACGAATGTGTAGGTGTCGGCACATGATGGCTCTACTCAGAACTATTCACGCCTCGTTTCAACAAGTAGGCTGAAACTGAAAATTAATTTCACCTCCGTTCTATTTGCAGAACGAGAAAGCAGATTTAATTAATGTGGAAAATTTGAACTTTCTTACATAAAACAAGCAGTGCCCGCGGTTTCGCGCGCGATGTCATTTAACTAGGCTAAAAGTACTCTATGTCCTATTCAAAGATCTAAAATACCAATGTACCAACATTTGATCGAAATTCGTTAAGCCGTCAAATAGTTATTTATTGATTGCTTGGCATCTGGTTATCAGATTAAGATAACAGGTACCCCAGTTTTTAAGTCAAACCCTAAGCTATCCAACAGGAAAACCGCATTGCAATCGGTCCAATAATTTTTACGTGATGCGCGAACAAACATACAGACAGACAAACAAACAAACAAACAAACTAACAAACTAAAAAAAACTCACTAACTAACAAACTGACAAACTAAAAACTATTAAACAAACAAACAAACAAACAGACAGAAAAAAAACAGTAGCTTATTTTAAGTCTTTAATTTTGAACACTAGCGCAAGTGATATTCATATTAAATATAAATAAAACGGCTAAATATAAATAAACTAATAATAATATTTGTTTGTATTTATTTTAAGTGCCCTAGACCATTTTTTTGAATTATCTTTGTACAGACTTTTTCGTTCATATTGCTTTACTAGCTGTGCCCGCGGCTTTGCCCGCGTGGTCGTTTCATTTAAAAGTAGCCCATACGTGTTATTCCAGAACCAAAAGTACGTCTAATGTACAAATACTATATTTCTACCAAATTCGTTCAGCCTTCAATTAGTTTTTTATCGATTGCTCGGCATCGGCTTAAGATACCAGGTACCCCAGTTTTTAAGTCATACCCTAAGCTATCCAACATTGAAAACTGCATCGCAATGGGATTTGAATAGCAATAGTTTAAAATACATTGTAAATAGTCCAACGCTGTTGTATATAATCTATCGCTTATACCAATCGCAAAAGAGCATGTCCAATAATTTACATTAAAAGTTAATTATTTCAATAACATAATCTAACTCGAATTTGTCTAATGTTGAATTTAAGGGAAAAACCATTAATTATGTGCTATCATGTATGTAACGTAATTAATTTGATGTGCGGGTAATTATATATTCTATAGTGGTAGGCCTCTTACGCACGAGTCCGCCTGGGGAAGTACCACATCTTTGTCAGATATTGGTCAACCGCCAAGCAGTAGTGTGTAAACATTTCTGTGTTTCGGTTTGAAGGGCAATGTTTCCAGCGAAATTACTGGCCAATGAGACTTAACAACCAATGTCTCAGGGTGACGAGCGCAGTGCAGTGACGCGCAAGACTTTGCAACCAAAGTTCTGCGTGGCACTGCAACTGTTATGGACAGGCGTGACGCTTACCATCAGGCGAGCGACCTGCCCGTCTCGTCATTCAACGAAATAAAAAATTAAAAAAAAAAACTCTACAGCGTATTAGTTGGTAACACACAATCAGCTTCAGAAGTCTGTCTGTCCATTATACAGATATTTTTACCCGACTGAGGAGGGTTATGTGTTTGGGTTGTATGTATGTATATATGTTTGTTTCTTTGTTCGTTTCTTAAGCGCGTCCTACAATCTAAACGGATAGATGGATATTGACAAATGAGGTATCATTGGATTCGTCTTGATCACGTTAGTGCTATAGGATATCTGAAGCGAAGCAATTGTAAAGCTGCTTAGAAAATTTTCAATTTAAGATTATTTAAGTTAATGTAAATACTATAGTCTAATGTAAAGTTATATAGTAAAGTTAAATTCGTAAATAAAAAATAAACATTACATTTATAGAAATACTAGCTGCGTCCCGCGGTTTCAGCCGTGTCCCTCAGGAACCGTGCATTTTCCGGGATAAAAAATAGCCTTTGTGTTAATCCAGGGTAAAAGCTACCTCCTCCAAATTACATCCAAATCCGAACACCCCCCCCCCCCCCCGCCCACACACACCCTCACATACATTTAAACTATCACCTTTATAATATGCTAGCTTTTGCCCGCGACTTCTTCCGCGCGGACTACAGTTTATCGCGAAAAAAGCATCCTAAGTTATTCTAAAGATAATAAAGGCCAATTCAAAAGTATAGCAGCAACGCTCGTGATGTTTTTTGACAGACTTGTTATTATTTCGTTTCCATGGCAACCGATCCTTACAGCGAGTAATCAACATATTCCAGTTTTCTCGTGGAAAATTACCATTTTCCGGAATAAAAGTAACACATGTTTTATTCCAGAGTATAAGCTATCTCCGTTCCAAATTTCATCAAAATCCATCCAACCGTTATCGCGTTAAAACTCCCCAAACAGGCAACGTTTCACTTATATATATAATTGCGGGCGGTCAGCTCGTATTCAATAATTTTGTTCGCAGGCGGGTTTTTTGTAATCCATACCAATATATACAGAATGGATTTTTTTAACCACACCCGGACTCTAAATACAGAACTGGAGATAGCAAATTTTACTGAAAGGAAACATTCCTTTATTTTTAAAAAGAAATCAGTTTGCATTCAAAGATTTATGAAAACTCGCTTGCCACACTCTGTAATCGAACCTGCTAAAATCCAAAAACTTTTATGACATCAATCGATCGATTTTTTGATTCTTATGATCGACCCTATCGATTGATGCCATAAGAGTACAGAATGTATTTTTTCGGTTTTAGTCGGTTCTATTCCCGAGTGTGGCGCGAGTTTTCGAAAATCTTTGAATGCAGATTTGTTTCTTTTTAAAAATAAAGGAATGTTTCCTTTGAGAAAAATTTGCTATCTCCAGTATTTAGAGTACTTTCCCTCCGGGTGTGGTTAAAAAATTCCACCCTGTAATTAGGTAAAAAGTTGTCTGCTTGTTTGTTTGTTTGGGGAGCTTTCACGGGATAACGGCTGGACGGATTTTGATGAAATTTGGAATGGAGATAGCTTATGTCCTAGAATAAAACATAGAATATTTTTATCCCGGAAAATTGTATTTTTTTAGGGGAAAACTGAAAAATGTTGATTACTCGCTGTAAGGATCGGTTGCTATGGAAACGAAATAACAAGTCTGTCAAAAAAATTCAAGAGCATTGGTGCTATACCTACTTTTGCATTGATTTTTAATATCCTAGAAGAACGTAGAATGCTTTTTTCGCGATAAACAGTAGTCCACGCTGGCGAAGTCGCGGGCGGGAAAGCTAGTTTTAAAATAATTTAATATGTTTTACATAACAACTAGTTTTCTCGCTTTTTAAAACTCGTTTTCAGATGTTTCTTAGAACGTTTTTCAGATGGTCAAATTATCCATGTATAAGTGTTTCTTAGCGCGATTTTGAGGTGATCTAACTACCCATGTATATTATAATTCATATATAATACAAAGCTATTCGCATGATTCTTTATGTTAATAAGAAAATATATGACTGGTGATCCCATTAAAATTATAACAGAAAAATAAATAAACTTTTTCATGTTATCAAAATTCAAATTTTCAACCGTCTTTCTTTGGTATTTCATTTGAACTTAGATGAGTTGTTTCAATCCAATAATGAATGAATCCTACAAAAATAAATAAAAACTTACTTGAAAAAGTAACTGCCATTATTGAACCCGAAGAAGGGCACAGTATAGGTCAGCATCCAGATGTTGCCACCTCCGCAGTCGTAGTATGGCTTCGACCACTTCCCATCTTCGTAGGTTACGGACAGTATCTCATCGGGCTCCCGGTCTGTGTGCGCCGTGTCGTTGTATGTGTATGTGTTGAAACCTAGAAACAGTAATATACAAGATCATATTTTTTTGTTTACTTGACCGCCTTCTTAATAACTGTATCCGTTTCATCTATAGCCGCAGAAAGTATGATCACGTGTCTGAGTACAGATCCAAACTGAAATGACTCTCTATCCGTGATCTACGAAATTTTAGAATTCTGTCATTTGTTTTCCGTCCTAAATGACCGTAACTCACCTGTATACTTAAAATGTAAAATCAAACACTTATGAGAAGCAACTTCGCTCTTCAAACACTCTTATATTAGCCACTCCTATTCATACCACGTCTTTCCTTGATCACTCCTTCCAGGTTTCAGCAGTCCGTCTCTGGGACTCACTTCCAATTGACATTAGAAAGTGTCAAACTAAAGAAAATTTTAAACGGTTAACTCGAGAGCATTTAAAAATGACTTATTAACAACACCAGCTGTTTAATTTTATAATATTTATATGTATTTTATATTTATTTTATTTTTATGATATTATATGATGTAATATTTATAATAATTGTATTTACATATTATACAAAGTTTTATATTTTAGTATTCATTTCAATTAATTGATCTCTATTTTTATTTTACTGTCCATATCTCGAGTACACGCCTGTACACATCTTTCTTGCACAACCAGGATGACTGGCAGAAAATGCTGTCTTAGCATTAAATCCTCCTCTGTACACTGTTTTTGTGCATAAAGTATTAAATAAATAAATAAACCCTTCATTATGGCTAAGAACATTGCAAGCAGAAAAAACATATCAAAATGGTCTATGCGTTTGGGAGATATGATCCCGAACTCTTTTCCATTATAGCTAAGTACGATCTCGATCACATTAGCTTTCGAACAGAAGAAAGAACATCAAAATCGGTTGTTCGTTTGTTTGGTACCTACGATGCCACAGACTCACAGTGATAGATACACACCCTAAACTTACAACACTGGGTGTTATAAAGTTCGGAGGTAAAAACTACTACAGCAAGGTACAAAGTACTATAATAATTTTATTTTTATCCAATTTTCTTCTCGAGCTGATGAGACGTCATGAGCCACATTAATAAGTAACGAAATTGCGTATCAAAATCAGTGCAGTCAGTAGAAGAATTGTCAAAATCTTAGACTTATTCAGAAATTCTTACCTTCATATCTAATATTAATTGAAAAAGGTCTGCAAAATATTATTAGCTACTTTTAACCGATTACTTTTTATTTCTACTTTTTAGCCGATTTTCATGAAAACTATAATAGGTATCATATCTATCTATCTATCTATCTATATATATATGTATATATATATACTTGTAATAGCTTTAATAGGAACGAAAAAATCTGTACAAAGAAGATAATTAAAAAAATATGTCTAGAGTACTTAAAATAAGCTACTGAATAATAATATAACATATTTTTAAATCGTGTCTGTCTGTTTGTCTGTTTTTTAGTTAGTTTGTCTGTATGTTTGTTCGCGCATCACGTAAAAACTATTGGACCGATTGTGATGTGGTTTTCATTGTTGGATAGCTTAGGGCTTAAATTAAAAACTGGCATACTTTGTATCTCATTCCGATGAGTAGAAGCCGATCAATCTATAAAAATATTGTGGACGGCTGAAGGAATTTTGAACAAATTTTGGTATTTAATGGCCCTGGAATAGGGCACATAGAGTACTTTAACCTAGAGAAATAACCACGCATGTGAAGCCTTGGGCATCAGCTAGTATCTAATAATTTGGATCATGTACGGGATTCAAACTCGCATCATCCATGAATCCCTTCCGTGATCTACAATTTTACTCAAATCAATTATTAGATTATGTTCTCGCTAAGTAGGCGTTAATGCTAAATCATAAAAACATTATAATAGGTATTAGCTTCCCAGAAAATATTTTTTCTATTAACATAAAAGCTTTTCTGTCAAGCTGAAGCCAGATAAAAATAATAAGATTATAGAACACGTGGACCGTCAATATGTGGATTTTATCGGTGAAGTATTAAAGAGCCTTTTGCCCTTAATATTGTGAAGAAATTATTCGAACCATAATAACTTTTCGCCCTAAACTACTTATACAAGTTACTTTTTTCCTTTCGTTTTGTTTTTACCGCTCGTGGCGTGGTGTTGGGGAAGTATTTGTTTCATCATCATCATCATCATCATTCTGACTGATGACGACGATGATGATGATAGTAACTTTTCGTCACAACCATTTAGGAACAGAGTCATTTGGGAACAGTTTGGGAATTGGCTGCAAATGCTTCGCCCGACGGCACTCTACCATCCCTGAGCAAAGCTTGGCGCCAAGGGACTTAAAAAATGCTCATAGGCAAACCCCGGACACTCCATTCTACCGCGTTGACTTAAATACCTACTACTCTCTAATATAAACAGATGACGTTTGTACACGCGCCAAATGTGTGTCGTACATATTAATATTACTGACGTCGAGTCGTAACTAAACACAAACATCCTACGCAAGCAAAACAAATGACAATCCGTTAGTATGAGGGGTCATACAAACCGGTAGTCCATTAGACTTGGACGTGTTGAGTTAACCTATGGTATAATTATTATATTATAATTATTAATAGTCAAATTAGATACTCGTCATTATTCTAAGTAGAACTCCTTTTTCAAGTAACTTCTATTCTAACTAACCACTTTCTAAATTTAAATAACCTCAAATAATTACAAAAGGACATATTATAATATCCTTTACTTATACACTATACAGAATAAAATTAAAAAAAAAAAACTATGACCCAATCGAAAATTCCTATCCACCACATAGGTACATCTGACTGCAATACGACACGTGCTACACCTATGCACGTGCCATGATCAGAAGCTCCTCAGGATCATCTTTCTATAGAATCTTTTTAGATCCCAAAAATGACACCATGTCTGATTTGAGTCAACTTATCTTCATCGACCTCTATTCAAGACAAGGTCAGCAATAAAGTGAAACAAATCGCGACTTCCAAGTTTGGCTTCTTAGTTATAAGAATTTAATAACGCTTGCTAACGTTATTGACTTTTGGCCGATATATTAAACATTTTAGAATCGCTTCTGAAGATTTCGCCAAGTTTCTGAGCGAAATTAATATAAGGTCTGGGCGAGCCCCATTGAAACGAAATTTCGCAATTAACTCCCTTAAAATTAACTTAAATGTGTATAATCAAAGTTAATGTTTGTGAAGTTGATGAAATTAGTTAAAATTAAGATGAAATGTGCATAAATGTTATATTTGGTAGTTTGAAATGCAAGTATGTATGTATTTTTAAGAGCTAATGCCGACCTCTCGTAGCTTAAAGACTGCTAGCAATTGTCTATAGAATAAATTGCCTTGAATAGGCAAGTTAGGCATCAGATCATCAGACTGACATTTTATTCAGAGTATACTAGAAGTACTAGGGTGTTTTTCACAAAGGTCAGTGGTATGGTAGAGGGGAGAAACAACAAATAGTGCAGCAACAGTAGATTTCAAAGTAGAGTTTTGTTCTGCATCTCGCATAGTGCTGTAACCTTATTAGAGAAAAGTCCTGCTTCAACAGTTGAGAAAAACTACAAAATTCACGAAAATTTGATGGGGTTGGCCATAGAATAGAGGAGCCCCCGCAGAGGCGAATCGAGCGTGCCGCGGCAGCGGCCGGCGAGCGCCGCATTTAACTTACTTATAGTAAACTGTTACGGCTAATTAATTGATTTTTAATAAACTATAACTGTTTTTTATAAACTTAATACTGAAATATCTCATAAACTAAGCGTCGCCTGCGGAGGGGAGGCGTACTAGGGGGCAGCCTCCCAACTCCCCAAGCCCCCATCACCCCAACCCCCCCTCCCCCTTAACTCCTGCCCCTCGATTCTATATATTTCCCATTTTATGATTATTCCGTTAAAAAAAAAAAAATGAACTGAAAGTAGTTCTTAAGTAAAACTGTTACTTAAGAAGGGCTCTCTGTTCTGCATTGAAAACTACATGATACGCGGAAACCAAACTTCTTCTCCAGCAATAAGTTATCTTAAATAAAGGTCTCAGAAAACTTCCTCCACTTCTCCTGGTGCACGCTAATAGCCTAAGAGCCCAAGGCATAATTATGACTATTGAAATAAAAGATTCCCCCATTGACTTTGGGAACCTGTAACACAGAAAGCATTGCTGGTGCGTTGCATACTATTCAAGGCTTTTTCACAACATACGAGATAATGATAGATGGATATGATGGATGGATGAGAGATGGGTATGTGCTCATAAATAATTGCAAAATTGTTAGCCCTATAGTTTGACAAAATAAAGGTAGAAATTGCGACAAAGTTTAAATTGACAAACCAATTGGCTTGTATGAAATCTGCAATAAAAGCAAAGTGTAAAATAACAACTGAGGTAAGAAACCAAACAGATGGATCTTGTACTACAAAAACAACGCAGAGCATTATTGTTGGCGAATTCGGCTCCTTATTGTCGACAGTTCGCAAGTTGTTCACAATTAGCGCGGCTATGCGTCAAACGGCAACAAAGGAAGTTCTGCACTAAGGTTTATAATCAGATTTTATCGGGAAACTTCGCCCTTTGCGGCAGGGAAAAGATTTAGTGTTGCCAACAAATGTTTTGTGGGTAGCAGCGGTTGGTTTTAGAACAAATTTGCCTCTTTGATGATGACTTTTAGATATTGGAAGATTGCAATTTACTGTAGTGTTTAAAGATTTTTTTATTTATAAACATATTTGTATTTAGTAAATTATTGCTTACGATGTACCCTAGCATATAATAACTTAGTTTATGGTATAATCTCAGTATTGTTTTATTATCAGGTGAAAAGCTTATATTTTTCGTTAGATATAACGTACTCTTATGTGCAAAATTTTAACTCAATCGTACAACTAGAACTGGGTCAAACTCGATTTGCCCAATGTCATTACAGTATAACAAAGTATTAATAGCTTGTAATAAAAGAGACTGCTCAATGCCAACCGCAAAAAGGAACTGATTTCAACAGTTATTAGACGGATGATCACCTTTTTCGGATACATGCACCAAGAATCCCTTTATGAGTTCCAACGGTTGATCCTCGAGGGCAAGATTCCAGGAAAGAGAAGTCCAGGACGTCCAAGACGTAAATGGCTAGATGACATAAAGAGTGGACTGGGCTTAGCTATCGACTACTAAAAGATGCTAAATTTTGTCTACTGACCTCCAAACTATGACTGACTGATAGTCTACTGATAGTCTACTATAGTCTGATAGTCTACTGATAGTACTACTAGCCTACTGATAGTCTACTGACCTCCAAACTTCAATTTGAAGATAGCACGTGATGATGATTATAAATAAAAGGGAAATATTTACAAACTCACCTCTCCGAAACTGGTTGTGGTTGCGTATGACTCTCTCAGCATTCTTCCTCGCTATGTAGAACCACTCCGATGTGTTGCTTAGGTACTTGTATTCCACCGCCAAGTCCTTCGCAAGGATCGGCCCCTCGGGCAGCCGATAGGCAAACGGACAGAACAACTGGTAATCCTTATACTGGTATTGGTCATAGCAGTTCCCCGCACCGAATATATCATCATCAAACTCAACCATAGAAAACACACTAGCATGCAACAAATATTCATTATGCATGACAGAAGAGCCTGCATACTTCCAAAGTCTAGTCAACATGTTTGCTCTATTAACAGCTACGTCAGCTTCTATCCTAAACCTCTCTTGAGCATATCTATCCACTACTCCTTCGCCTAAATTCAAGTGCGTCCCAGCGGTACAGTTCTCCCCTAACAAGTGCTGTGTTTCTATCAGCCTTAGGAACTTGGTCACCACGTCTTCAAGGACTGGTTTTGTTATTGTGACGTTCACAGCCGTATCGTTGGCTACGTCTTTGGCATCGTCTATAAAATTTTTGGTTTCGTTGTCGTAACTATGTTCTACGTTGATGAAATGGTCTACTAAGGAGACGTCGGTGGTGAGGTCTTGTTTGTGTGTGAAGTTTCCGAATAGTTTCTGAAATTCGGAGTTTTTTGAGCCATCTTCGTCATCTGGCGCGCCGTAGGCTCTCAACGCGGACACGACTGGATCTTCGCCAGACTTGTCCATGCTTTCTGTAACAAGAAAAAAGGATATTGTTACAATCAGTTAACTGATATACTCGTATTTCAGTTTTAGTAATGGTAGTAATGGTTTAGTTATGGGTTCCGGGATCATAAATGTAGTGCTAATAGTTTATAATTCCTTTAAAACAAAGGATTAGTGATTTTGTAGCTTTAAGATACATCTAAAGTTCCTCGAACCTTAGTTTTAAAGTAGAATAAGCAATAAAGAAGTAAGAAGGGAAAAAACTAGCACATTTATGAATCCTTAAATTTTAGTGCGTAGGTAAATCAAGAGACGGTTGCGCCGACATCGAATGCGCACTCCTTTTCACTGGGTTGGTGCGGTTTCCACACAATTAAGCTTTTCCCCGGCTATCCGAGCTTACACGAACCTTTTACCAGGGATATATTTTAAAAATAACTTCCAGGGGAACCTTTACGTAAAATTTGTGATTTGTGAGAGGACTAGCGGAGATTTCTTTGGAGTTTATTCCTTGTAAAAGCGTTGCTTGTCGTGGATACCGTTCATGACTAATTACATATTAATATTGAACCGTTGAGTTAATAATATTATTGTGTAATTTGGTTAGAAAAGAAAGTATCACGTGAAATATAATCATCCAGTCGTTTTATCAGTTCGTGGCGATGTTTCAACCATTGTTCTCTGAGATGGGCTGTTTTGGTAGATACGTCAAGGTGAAAGTCTAGCTGCTGGCTATGTTAGACGTTTTGAGAATCGTAGATTTATATATTATTATATATGTCGTGGAATTTAACGTATTAGAATCCACGGGCTCGTCGTTAGTGTCCGCCATGTTGAATTGTTATCAATCAGTGCGCACACCCAGCGCAAGCGCTGTCTCAATAGGAACTGAAGTGAACCGCTTTGATCAAAACGCACTACTGACAGATACAACTTTGACACTGACCACTGACAGCCTTACTCTAGATTTTTTGACTATCTGTGACGTTTGCGTGGTGTTCCAGTTCGAATAAATTAATTAACCACTGAAATTAGTGACGTCATACATTCCTATTCAGTATAATCTCTAAGACGGCCATTCTGCAAACAACGCGTTCTCGCGTTGCTTTTTAACATCACATTAAGTCTTAGTAGTAATCCACACGCAAAGCGTTACTAACAGCTTTCAACCGGACTCAGACCTCAAATAAGTACAAGGCTTTGCGTAAACCGTGAGAACTCGATACAGAAGAAAAGCTTCACACTATTTCTTGTGTCAAAGTATCCGCAAAACGTGAAATTTTTCAGCATTAGTTAAAGATAAGAACAGATTTAACCATGCATCTCAAAGCTTTGAAGATTTTAGTAATATTAATAGGTCAATACAGATTTCAGCTCAATTTTACCGCAAAGCGTGGCAGATTTCAGCAGCACACATCACAAAGCGTTGAAACTTTTATCAGTTTATCGTAAAGCGTGCAAGATTTCAGCAGTACGTAGCAAAGCGTTAAAGCTTTCATCAGAAATTGCAAAGCGAGGACGCTTTCAGCAGTACAAAGCAAAGCGTTGAAGCTTTCAACAGTACTTCACAAAGCTTAGCAGCTTTTAGCAGTACAAAGCTAATTGTTGAAGGTTTCATCAGTACATTGCAAAGCGTAAGCAACTTTTAGCAGTATACATGACAATATGTTAAATTTTTCATCAGTACATTGCAAAACATAACTGGTTTCACCAATACAAAGCAAAGCGTTGAAGCTTTCATCAATACACCGCAAAGCGTACCATCTCTCAGCAGTACAAAGCAAAGCGTTGAAGATTTCATCAGGACATTGCAAAGCGTAGCAGCTTTCAGCAGTACATTGCAAAGCGTTAAAGCTTTCATCATTACATCGGAAAACGTAGCAGCTTTCAGCAGTACAAGGCAAATTGTTGAAGCTTTCATCAAGTACATCGCAAAACATAACATTTTCCAGCAGTATGCATCTTAAAGCGTTGAAGCTCTCGTCAGTACATCGCAAAGCGTAGCAGCTTTCAGCAGTACAAGGAAAAGCTTTAAAGCTTTCATCAGTACATAGCAAACTGTATCAGCTTTCAGCAGTACCCATCACAAGGCGTTGAAGCTTTTGTCAGTACATTGCAAAGCGTAGCAGCTTTCAGCAGCACATTGCAAACCATAGCAGCTTTCAACAGCAAATTGCAAAACGTAGAAGCTTTCAACAGCACATCGCAAAGCTTAAAAGCTTTCAGTAGCATATCTCAAAGCGTAGAAGCTTTCAGCAGCACATTGCAAAGAGTAGAAGTTTTCCACAGCACATTGCAAAGCGTAGATGCTTTCAACAGCACATTGCAAAGCAAAGCAGCTTTCACCAGCATATTGCAAAGCGTAGAAACTTTCAACAGCATTTAGCAAGGCGTTAAAGCTTTCAACAGTACATCCGGACAAACCGATAAATCTTTTAATCAATCCTTCCAACAGAGCGTAAAAGCTTTCAGTGCGTTAGTAAACTATCTTATCAATCAGCAATCGTTGCAAGCCATTCATTTAAACGTGTACACCCATATATTTTTTTTGTTTAATTTATCATCACTAGCGCTCTTATCTTTTGTTGCTTGCTCGTCCATTTTGACTTCTAAACTTCAATTTTAAGGTGCCACCTGATTATGTTTTATTTCCATCAAACCCTGTTCATTGTGGGTGGCAAAATACATTGTGAGACAACCAAGCACAATTAACAACTGAAATGGATTAAATTCCGTCCTTTTAGACACTGTGCAGTTCAATCCTATTTGGTGTCCTAAAAAGACTAAGGGCGAGTAAAAAACTAAGGACATACACTGCGTACAGGGGGTGCCTTCAACGCGCTAGCAACACCAGCACGTCAATACTCCTTCTCTACATCATAACTAGCCTAAGAGGTTACCCTTTCAATTCATCAAACCCAAGGTTTGTACGATATGTTTTAAAGATTTATACAGTTATACAGCAGATGGTTAAAAAAATAATTTGAACGATTCTGCGCGGTTGATTTCACAGTCTAGGAAAACACCACAGGCAAACACCACTGCATTCTGTGATCAAAAATAACTTATGTGAAAGCTAAAATCACCTCACTAATGTTACTCACTATCACTGTTTATACGGAATTAACACTCATGTGAAAAGCCACTGTCTACGCATCAGCCTCCGCCAGTGCGGGGACCGGAGGGGACGACGAGCCACCACACCACGCCTGCACCGGCACCCATATATATAGTACTCCAGCGCCGCCCGCGGACGCGACTCCGATCCATCGCGAAAATCAAAAAGCTCATACCGGATGAGCAGTTCGGCTTTAGGGCAAGACACTCCTGCCCTCAGCAAGTGCACCGCATCACGGAACACATCCTTAAGGGTTTCAAAACCGGCATGGGTGCGACATGGGCATTTGACATGATGTACTTCTTACCCATGTTAATTTTAAGACCCACCAGTTGAGAAACAATATTGAAGTCAATGAACATTGTGCTTAGGTCTTCCAGGGTTTCTGCCATGATAACTATATCATCATCAAATCAAAGGTGAGTGATACATTCGCCATTGATGTTAATACAATATCCGTTCCAGTTCAGAAGCTTGAATATATCTTCCAGTGCAGAGGTGAACAGTTTCGGAGAAATAACGTCTCCCTGTCTCACCCCTTCTTGAAAGAAAGAAAGAAATAGAGAAAGAAAATACATTTATTCAACACATACAAAAATAAAAGATACAAATAATTACAATAATTAAGTAGGTACAATAGAAAAGAAAACAAAGAAAAGGTAAAAGTAGATAGTTAAAGTGGTGATGAATGGGCCTTAACTCAGCGTTAGGCTGTTTTCCGAAGGCACGCAGCGCTGGTTTTCAGCTAAAGCTTAGAGGGAGCGGAAAAAATAAACCTACAAGAATAACTATAAAAAATGAAATTATATATGAATACATTTTAAAAACATATATAAACTGTAATTGGGCTAAATCTGTACATTAAATATTTTTTTGAAAATTTTAATTGAGATAATGAGTGCAAAAAAGGTATTTTTTTTAATTTATGTCTGTCTGTCTGTCTGTCTGTCTGTCTGTCTGTCTGTCTGTTTCTTTGAACATGCATCACGCTGAAACTACCGGACGGATTTAGATTCAACTTGACACAATCATAGCTTATGTTATGGATTAACAATTAGAATACTTTTTATCCCGAAAAAATCACGAGTTCCCGCAGGATAGTGGTTGAAAGTTATTTAAAAGAACACATATTACGCTAAATCTACTGGACGGAGTTTGATGTAACTTGGCACAGTCAAAGTTCATATTATGTATTAAAATTACGGATTCTTTTTATCTCCATAAAATATAGAGTTCCTGCGGGATCAAAGTTATGATAGTTGAAATGTAATATAAATAAAACATGAAAACTGTATCATAATTTCGACCGTCTTGGCACGATGTTGTGTGGCACAGCAGGAGTATGCCGGCCTGCCAACCCAGACGTGCCTGGGTCGAAATCACGCGCTTCTTGAAATGTTATGCTCCATATTTTTAAGCATTTACATATTTTATGCGTTATTTATACATTTTCCTCGATCATCATCGTCATTTCCTGAAGTAAACCGTCAAATCGTTTCAAGAAGTTCTTTTCAAGGTCACAATAATTCCAATTCAGATAATTTAGAAAAAACTCAAAAACAGAAAAGAGTTCTGTCAATTTAGGTAATTTGTTTTTTTTAATATGTAGTTTTGTTAGTTTTACCTGAAGCGCATGTAAAAAGAAATAAATTATCATTATTTTATCATTTACAATCCCTAATAGCGAATAAACCAAAGGCATCAAAGTTCTCCCTCCGATTTAACTAGATGGCGCTGATTGAAATTAAAACACGCAAGCATTTCATTCACTGCAACAAAGGGTCCCGCTAAATTCAAATCTGTAAAGTTTTTCGGATTCGGCTCACACTAGCACTAGAACGACCTCCAGCTCTCAGGCCCTTGCGACTGGAAGTTGTCTGTTGAATTGCGTACCGTCCGGTTAATACACATTACACAGAGTACTTTGTACATGGTTGATATCGAATTACTCTGCGCATATCTATATGTATATATAGATCAACCTATTCTGAATATACGTAACTTCCATGTACTACGTATTTTCGCAAGCGAATAAACCAAAGGCATCAAAGTTCTCCCTCCGATTTAACTAGATGGCGCTGATTGACTTTAAAACACGCAAGTATTTCATTCACTGCAACAAAAAGTCTCGCTAAATTCAAATCTGTAAAGTTTTTCGGATTCGGCTCACACTAGCACTAGCACGACCTCCAGCTCTCAGGCCCTTGCGACTGGACGTTGTCTGTTGAATTGCCTACTGTCCGGTTGATACACATTACACAGAGTACTGTGGTTTGTAATTATTATTGTTATTCTTAGTTACTCATAGAACGAGTGAGTGATGCTAAAAATGCACACTGTACAAAGGGCACATAATAATTACTTACCTTCATTTATTTAAAAATATACACTTTTTGTTTAAAATTATGTTTCAACGAGTATAAATGATCATAAATATGTATTTTGTTAAAAGACTTTGTAAAGGCATTATTAGCCCATTGAGTCATTGAAATTTAACTAAATGATTACTAAACTGTAACTTATAATTATTGTGTTTATACCTAATTTATGTTAAATAAAGATCTATTAAAAACCAAAAAACAAAAACTGCATATATTCCTGATTATTCCTTGGAGGATTTAATTATACTGACTACAACCAAATTTGCTTTAATTTAACGAAAGTCACGATGCAGTGTAATGCTCAAAAGAGTAAATAGAAAGGTAAATTGACATGCTATTTATAAATCTATACTTATAATAAAACTGTAATGAGTCCAATTCTGTACATTGAAGTTTTTTTTTTGGACCGTTCTCTAGATTCGATACTGAAACCAAAACTGTATTATTTTTCATTTTTGTCTGTCTGTCTGTATCTTGGCTAGGCATCACGCCGAAATTAACGAATGAATTTAAATGAAACTTGGTATGATTTGAGTTCATACTACAAGGTAGAACATAGGCAACTTCTCATCCCGAAAAATGAAAGGGTTCCCGCAGTATAGGGATTGAATGTTATTTAAAAGAACACGTATCACGCTGAAACTATTACACGGATTTTGTTGAAAATTGGCACAGTCATAACTATTTTTACCCATTATATAAACTTATATAATGAGTAAAAATTGAGGATACTTTTTATAGCGAAAAATAAAGTGTTCCTGCTGGATAATGTCCAAAATTCTGTAAATTGAACTGTACTCTGTATTTTGTAAAATTCTGTTAATTGATTTATTATGTAATTTTTTTTGGAGGCCGTTCTATTTTCAATACTATTTTTTATTTTTGTCTTTCTGTCTGTCTGTCTTTCCGTCTGTTTGTCTGTACCTTGGCAGCGCACCACGCCAAAAATAATCAATGAATTCGAATAAAATTTGGTATGATTTGAGTTCATACTTCGAAGTAGGACATTGGATACTTTACATCCCAAAAAATTAAGTGTTCCTGCAGGATAGGAGTGGAAAAATATTTAAACGAACACTTAGCCTGCTGAAACTATTGGACGGATGTTGATGCAACTTAGCACAGACATAGTTTATAAGATATGTGAAAATTATGGATACATTTTGTCCCGAAAAAATAAAGGGTTCCTGTGGGATATGGGTCCAAATTCTGTACACTGAAGATATAGTGTTTTTTTTTGGAAGTTACTCTATATTCGATAATGAAGCCTAAATTGTATGTTTTTTCATTTCTGTCTGTATATTTGTTAGTCTGTATCTTAGCCACGCATCACGCCGCCGGAACTACTGGATGAATTTAAATGAAACTTGGTATGTTTTGAGTTCTTACTACGAGGTAGGACATAAGATACTGTACATCTCGAAAAATTTATGGATTCTCGCAGGATAGGGGTTGAAACTTATTTAAAAGAACACGTACCACGCTGAAACTAATGGATGGGTTTTGATGCAACTTGGCACTGTCTTATGTTATATGATGGGTTAAAATTGGGGACACGTTTTATCCCGAAAAACTAAAGGGTACTGCGGGATATGGGTCCAAAGTTATGTTAATATTTAAGTAATAAAATTATTCATTTTGGATGGTTCTCTATATTCGATACTGAAGCCAAACTGATTTAATTTTTAATTTTGTCTGTCTGTTTGTCCGTATCTTTACCACGCATCGCACCGAAACTACTAAATGAATTCAATTGAAAAAATGCTCTTGGGTGCTTAAAAAGGTATTGAACAACATTTTTTTTGTTATTCGTGTTTTTCTTTCTGTTTGTCTGTATGTTTGTTTGTTCACGCATCACGGCAAAACTGCTTAACCGATTGCAATGCGGTTTTCATTGTGAGATAGCTTAGGGTTTTATTTAAATCTGGTGTAATTGGTATCTTAATTCGGTGAGTTAGAAGCTGAGCAATTGATAAAAGTATTTTTGACGGCTGAAAAAAAATTGTTCAAATGTTGGTATATTGGTCCTGGAATAGCTCATTATGGTACTTTGAACCTAAAGAAGAACGTAAAGAAAAGACCACGCGTGCGAAGCCGCGGGTACAGCTAGTATATATAATATTTATTTCTTTAGCTATATTTATTATAATTACATATAAATAATTAAAATAAATATAGCTAAAGAAATAAATAAAAAAGCATATTTAGGATATAGCAACGACAAAGGAATCAAATAAGGTAGTCTCTGAATGGTGTCAAATAACTGACGATGAAAGTGTCGTCAAAATTGCCTAAGGGTAGCGCTGACTATTAAGAATACCACGCATGTGGGTTGCAGCAAAATAACCTCTACTATTACGTGCAACTAATAAGTAAGAAGAAATGAATTTCAAGGAAAAATAATAATAATAATAAGTATATATATCACAAATACGATATGTCTATATTAATATTGCCATCCTGCCTCTGCTCATAAATAAAATATTGCCTGAGTTTAAACCTAAAAGAGTATACGTTTGTTAGCCCCCGGATTGGTGGCGGCAGATTGTTCCAACACTTGGTCGCAGCATAGCGGAAGCAATTTTTGAAAGACGTAGTACGGTGCCGCGGTATTGACAACTGTTGAGAGCCATGCCTACTAGAATATGTCTTGCTATCAGATAACCACTTTATCTTGTCGTACAAATATGAGGGATACTGGTAACTTACGACACCAAAAAGTAGGCATGCCAGACGAAGCTTCCGACGAGTTTTCATTTTTAGAGTGTAATGCCGTTTTAAAAAAGGAGTAACGTGACTTCACGGTGCTATTGAAAAACGAAATCTCGCACAGGCATTCTGTACACACTGAATTAAACGCCCAGTTCACGAGAGCAGACGGGGAACATACTCTGTGTCAGCATAATTCAACTTGGATAGCACGAGGAATTCTACAAGTTGTATGCGAAGTTCTTCAGAGAGGTATGGTCTTAGCTTGTATTAATATTGTCTTAATCCTATAGAAACAATTTTGGACGGATGCAGCTTTATGCTTTTCGAACCTTAGTTCAGCATCAACATTCAAACCAAGGTTACGCACCTCATAGACCCGATCTATTTTTCACCCATCAAAGATAAGTTAACGTTCGTCGATAATGAAGCTAACTGATGTTTAATATCCAACATCATAAATTTTGTTTTAGTAGGATTAAGCAAAAGGCAGTTATTTTCAGACCACGTGGCTAACCTATGCAGGTCTTCATTAAGATCATGTAGGGCACCATCATTGTCCTTTGGATGAAATGTATATACACCTGTTTATCATCTGCGTAAATGTGATATTTAAATTTTTGTAAGCATTTGATGATATCGGCACTGTATAAAATGAAAAGAATTGGGACCTAGAATTGAACTTTAAGGATCGCCTCTTTTTACGGCTGTGAGGGTAGAGGATAGTGACACACCCGAATTTAGATGCATTTCTACGTACTGGTGACGGTTAGAAAGATAGCTATCAAACCACTTAAGCGCAGCGGAGTCGAACCCATAAAAACTAAGCTTAGAAAGAAGTAGCGCGGTGTTAATAGCGTCGAAAGTGCGGGAAAAGTCTAACAACACTAACAATGTGCACATACCCTCATCCTGATATGCCAAGATATTATCGGTGACGTCCAACAAATCATTAGCCGTACTTTTACAGGAAGCTGGGGGAGAATTGTATTGTTCTCAATGAATTCTGTTAATTGCTTGCAAACGACTTTTTCTACAATTTTAGAAATGCATGGAATAACACTAATGGGCCTGTCTTTAACAAGTATTGGGTTGTTAATCTTAGGCAAAGGACGAACTATTGCTATTTTCCATTGATCTGGAAATATTGAAGTGGTAATTGAGGTATTCACTATCGCAGTCAAAGCCTCTAAAGCATGAGGCAAGGTTATCAATAACATATGCAGTGATATAATGACCAAAGCCTTCCGCATTAGATTTAAGATCTTTGATTATTTTAAAAATGTTATTAGAAAGTTATTAATGCTTTTAGTTTTATAGTGAAAACGACGTTACTATTAAATTGACTGAACTTAAAATAAGTGAGCTGCGATAACGTTGCCTCCGTATTACCGGTACATTCAAAAAATGGTTGTTTGTTGCATCTGGATCTCGATAATGCGATGAAAGCTCATGGTGTTTATTTGAAGGCAATAGTGTTGATTTAATTTCTTTCGAAAGTATCTTAGGGTCATTTATTTTATTATCAATGTTATATTTATAACATTAACGCTACATTTTCAAAATATAAAGACTAATTTACCAATGACTGAAGACTTTTATAATATAGTTTTTTACCATCCAACTTTGTGTTTCTATAGGCGGTCAAGGCCTCGTTCCGTAAATGCATCATAAACTTAATATTATCAGTTAGCCAAGGATAACTGCTCTCTTTAATCGTACATGTCTTTTGCAGCTGGATAGAATTCGAGCTCTGATCCTGAAGACGGACAGTCATAGTGGCATTGCTGTACAAACACTTCAACACTTCGATGTACCGGTAGTCAATCTTGCACCACTGTAACGACTGTAGCACTGCCCAGGTCTCGACTGAATCAAAGGCATTCTTGTAGTCCACAAACGCTAGGTATGGTGGCCAATTATACTCTTCGGTCTTCTGTATAATCTGCCGGAGCGTATGGATGACCACTCACAGTAACACAATCCTGGCGTAAAATATCCTAGATTTTAAGTAGCTGGTACCGTAAATGACACGTAGGATGTTTTTTTTTAAAACATCCCACTGCTGTTGTCGAGGAATTTAACGGATTAGAATCCACGGGCTCATCGTTAGTGTACTCTATGTTGTTTTGTTATCAATCAGTGCGCACACTCAGCGCAGGCACTGTCTCGAGAGCAACTGAAGTGAACCTTTTCGATCAAAACGCACTACTGACAGATTCAACTTCGACACTGACCACTATCTATGACGTTTGTGTGGTGTTCCAGTTTGATTAAGTTCATTAACCACTGAAAAAAACGATGAATTCTTATTCATTATAATCTTTTACATATATACTTATTAAAACGCTTCGCAGTGACGATCCCATTTTGCTCCCCAAAGATTCAATATCTTAAAATTTTGTGCGTGCTCGTTTGTTTAACAACAAGACATAATTTCAAAAACTATAGCCTGACTATGGTCGGATAAAAATAGCCTATGACACTCTCGCGATGAAGCCGAATCGATGAATATCTTGCTTGTCAAAATCAGACCAAGTTTTTAGTTTGAACACATAACCCTTCCTTTGTTTCACCGTAGTCGGGTGAAAAATTTTGGACGAATCGATTGATACTTCGCTTGTCAAAATTGGACCAAGGTTTTAGTTTGAGCGCATAACTCTAGCATTGCTTCGCGGTAACCGGGTAAAAAAAATGCCTATTACACTCTATACATGAAGAAGGATCAATAGGCGGAAAATACGCATACATCCATACATAGATACACACATAGTTAGATACATACATAGGCTGTGAATCTCATTACCTTTCCCACGCTTTACCGTAGTAGGGTAAAAATAGGTTCTTCACTATTTTTCAGCAATGGGTTAACTTGAAATACATAAGCACACATTTTTAGACTCTACTTTGTTTAACCTCCGTGCAAATGTAACTGAAGTTGGCAGTAATTTCCAGGCATTTTTCGTGTTTATAAGAACGTAAACAGAAAGAATAATGTGGGCCCACGAAACGCTATAAAAGTTTTATTTTAATTTGCGGCGTCTCAAAGTTTGGGAGGCTCAACTTTAGCCTTGCTGAATAAATAAATAAAACCCTGCTCAGTAGCAGTTAAAACAAGTCAGCACAGGGCCGTTGGAATAAATTATTTCGAATAGGTAATTAACTCTCATCCCACTTCTGGTAAAGTTTTGCCCATTTGACTGACCTACAAAATTCTATGAAGTGGGACTTCATGATAAAGTTTTAGATGGTAAAAAAGCAGAACAAAATGACTTTACTGTATTGGAACCACTTTGAGGATTTAACCAACTCAAACCTATTTTAATAAATTGTATCATTTGGCGTAGGCGGAAGCAACGAATGTAATTATTAAAATATAATTCGGGACTAAATATATATTCCGCAACATTGCTACAAATACTGGGCATAGGATGTAACAATATTCTAATAAAATATATTTTAAAAAAATGCCTCATATTAAAAATGTTATTTTGTAAAAAAAAAACAAAAAAAAAACAATTGAGCCAGAACAGTATCTCTTTTTGCAAATTACCAACGTAATAATAATGCAAAAATACAACATAAGATATGAAAGAGTTTTTTGAAGGCGGTGCCAAACCGAGCCATAATCTATATCTATACTTATAATAAAACTGTAACGGGTCCAATTCTGTACATTGAAGATATTTTGTTTTTTTTTTGAAGTTTCTCTAAATTCGATACTGGCAGTGATTTGGTAGTTCACTCCGTAAACTAAACTAGACTTAATTTCTTCAAAAGTAAATTTAAACCCTCCCCGCAAGTTCCTGCGGGATAATGTCCCAAATTGTGTAAATTAAAGATATTTTGTAATTTTTTGGAGGCCGTTCTATATTCAATACTAAAGCCAAAACTGTAGTTTTTTAATTTTAGTTTTTCTGTCCGTCTGTCTGTCTGTACCTTAGCAGTGCATCACGCCGAAAATACTCAATGAATTCCAATTAAATTTGGTATGATTTGAGTTCATACTTTGAAGTAGGACATTGGATACTTTACATCCCGAAAAAATAATGGGTTCTCGCAGAAAAGGGGTTGAAAAAGTGAATTTATTTATTATTAAGTGATACCGTGTATGGTATGGTGTATACCGGCGATGCCCGCGCGTGGACGACAAACTCGCTTTTATGTCCAGCTGCACTAGAAAATGGCCGATATGCCGAATACGAAGTACGACGCGCCGTAATGTCCGCTCGCTCCAGATAACTGCCTGCCTGTTGTCGTCAGTCAGAGGTCAAGGGGGCCGGTATTTCTTTACGGCGAAACCCTCTGAAAAATTCAGAGAAGAAACAGTCAAGACTTGCAAAATACTGCGTCGTCCATGTTCCCTCATGGCTACGTGACATTTTTTACGCGATCGAATCGATCATCACGTAATCAATCCGGACGGAAACAACCGCAAGGAAATACATACTTTTTCAGGATTTCCTGTATCCTGGGAACTGTGTCTCGTATCTGTCGACCGCCTCCAGTTTGGGCCACGACGACGTTTCTTCCACCTTCCTTGACATCATCGCGAATAACCAAAAATGGCCCTATCCGTTTCCTTCCTGTGTCATGTGACCGCCGGACTCTGCGTTTCTATCCTCCATACTGACTGGCCCTACGGTTGCTATTTTTATAATATATTTTATTTTCCTATTTAATATATTTCATTATGCAAAATTGCCGTTTCATTTCGTATATCTACCCTTCCTATTGTTATTTATAAACAAGCCGTGGCTAGGCATTACTCATAATTTTTCGTTACCGCTTATCTCCTTTATCTATTTGCGCAGGTCCTATAACGAAACGTTTCTTTCGCGTTCTATTAATTTAGCCGTGCTTTTCTTATCTAAACTATAAAACTTCTTATGGCTATTCATATTTTATTTACCATTAAATAACTTATTTAAAATCGTTGTTTTCTTTATTATTGTTACTTTATTAAACTTATATTATTAAATTGTTTTTTCTTCTAAACTGTAGAAGTCAGAGTTTTGAAATTAATAAGTTTTATAGCAAATTTCATCAACTTTCTTTGAAATTATAGTTTATTATACATTAGTAACGTTTTTAATATAAAAATATGATGTATTTTTAAATTGTGACTATCTGTTCGCTCATCACGTTAAAAACTATTGTGCTTGGTGTCTCAATCCGATGAGAGAGACAAGCAATTGAAAAAAAACCGATTAATTTTAAAATTGTGTTACTAAGTTTTGAAGGCCAGTGTATATCCAATCCAAAGTTCGGAATGGTTTGGCAATTTTTATTGGCAAGCGTAGCGCTTGCAATCACGCAATCGACCTGCTCGTCTCGTTACTAAGTTTTATCAAGTTACCAAATATATACCCATGGGCACGGACACGATATTTCCTTTTGTACACGTAGTCGTAGATAAACAGTTTTCCTTTACGTGTAGTAATATTTTGCAAATAATCAGATACGTGTACAAATCGTGCCCTAAATACAGGGGAAATTGTATTTATTTAAATACGGAATTGTCGCACATCACGAACATAGCAAAAAGGAGTCAAGTTTGTGTCGTGTCTCGCATACAGTAGGTTTCCGGAGCCCTTTCAAAAACTAAAGTTTATTAAACCTAAATCTTTGGTGAGAAGCAATGGTTATTGATTTCTGTGTCTTTCTATTTTGTCCTTCTTCAGTCTTCTCGTGACCACGATCAATGCAACTTGATCGAAACGTTGAGGTAAATAATAAACAATTATGTAGATCTCACGAGTTTGTCTTTGCATAGCTTAAAACTGAATAAATGTTCACCGCGCACCTTAACCCAAAAAGAAGAGAGACAATTTTGCTAATATGCAACCTCTCCACCAATATAAAAAAAAATGAAAAACTGAATCGATAAAAAAAAAACATAATTATCGAAAATGGTCACAAAATCGGTTGCGAAATGTGACCTGAAGAGGAGAACAGCCTGACATCCATCGAAAATTCGTTTTTTTTTTATAAAGTAGGAACGGACACGCTTTGCTCGCGCTTCGCACTCGCTCGGTCAACTATACATATTTGATATTTGTAGTGGTTTCAATTTAACTCGTGGACATTCGTTATCTCGTACGGGATAAATGCGACTATTGTTGCAAATTTTGTTAAATATGGAGGACCTTATGAAGGTTAAATGACTTTACCATCGGGTTCAAAATGAAATCAAAAGAAAAAAGAACAAATATTGACGTTTCAGATCCATTTTGTTATGAATACATGATGCAAACGAGTGGTCGAAGACACGCATTGAACGAAAATACCCGACAATCACCCAATATTACGAACCGTTTCTCCATCGTAGAATACTACCGTAAAGTGGATTTGATGCTTGCTTGTAAAACTGGCAATATACCGTATAAAGCGGATTCTGTTTACGACACGACAAATCGCGCCTTTCATTACTGCGAACGGCAAAATTGATGGGCGACGCCGTTTATCCGAGCCAATCTTGCGCGCCGTAAGCCTTCGTACTGATGTGCTATTTTCGGTGTCGACTGTACGGGTACTGTAGCAAAATGGAGGCGAAGTTTTTAGGGATGAGGCTCTTACGTCTTTAGACGCAGAAGTAGAAGAGTTGTTTGGTGGAGGAGACACAAAGAAGACAAAGAGGTAGTCGTGAGTCAGAGACACGTCAATGCTGCAAAAAACCTTGCTCTTCTTTGTATGTCTGTACTGATGTGCTATTTTAAATCGAATTCACAAAGGGAGGAAGTTCTATGTTCAAATTTTTATTTTTATTTATTTTTCGTCGATTTCTCCGTCAATTAAACCGGAACAATTTGTTTTTGATTAGGTATACTCTCGAGGTGGTGCCATATAAATTGTATCAAAATTGGATCAGTAGTTTTTTGTAGTATTTAGTTAATCAATTTGAAGTCGATTTTTGTACTATAGTTATTTCTACAGTACTTGTCGATGTTGGCTGTCGTGTGTCTAATGGAACAAAATGGAGGCGCAATTTTCAAGGCTGACATTCTTGTGACTTTGCGTGACATTGCACCTAAGAAGGGAAAAATGAAGGTTGGATAGCGATGTGTGCTCATATAGAAAATGCACATCTACACAAATAGAGACTTTAGACGACTGGTTGGTCTAGTGGCTAGAGACCCTACTATGTAATCAAATTGTTGTGGGTTCGAATCCCGCAATGAGCAATCATTTGTGTGATGAGCAGAAACGGTTGTTTCCGAGTCATGGATGTAATATTCGTATCTATGTATGTTTGTATGTTTGCCCATAGTACAGGGTATCCTAGTTTGGGGCGAGGTAATTGGTGTAAATTGTCCCGAAAATATTTATTTATTATATTTTTTATAAAAGTGAAACATTGTCTGTTTGTTTGCTTGTTTGTTTGGAGAACTTTCACATGATATGTTGCCGTTGAAACGAAGGAATAACAAGTGTGCCAAAAAGTATCAAGAGCCTAATAAGTTGGTGCCTTTTGCATTGGTTTTTAATATTTAGATGAACGTAGGATGCTTTTGACACGACGGTCCAAAAAAAGGAGTATAATGTGCTTAGGATTCATTTATGTTTGTTTGTATGTATGTATGTATGTATGTGAGTTTGTTTATTCCACCACAACTTTTAAATGCCTGAACAGATTTTGACGTATGGGGTATCGTTAGAATCATTACATCCCTCCGAATAAAATAAGCTAGATATTTGAAAAAAAAGTTGTATTTTTTTTTACAATTTGGTTATCTAATTAAAGGCCTTGCTAAGCAAATTTCAACAGAATATCATTTATTGGCATAGGTTCTTTTTTGGCAAGGCAGGCGTGTTTTTTAGCCTTTAAGCTAGTTATTATCGCAATAAACTGAGGTTAACGCGGACGAAGTCGCGGGCGAAAGCTAGATTCTTATATTTCCGAGTGAGTCTCTAGATCTAGATCTAGATAGGTAACACTTTATTGCACCAAATAAAACACAAACAATAATAATCTTAAAAATATAGTACAATTGGCAGCCTTATCGCTAAGCAGCGATCTCTTCCAGGCAACAGTAGGCTATATTGAGACACATGACTATATAATAGAGGCAGATGTTGGTGTGCAAAGTTTAAGTATGATACCCAAAAAAGAAAGTAAAGAAGATTACAAACAAATAAAACAGAAATGAATTTGAACAAAATATATATGGCAAGATAATACTAATAAATATGTAAATAGCAAATACTAGTAAATATATAAACATTATAATAAACTAATAAATATATAAACATTATAATAAACTAATAAATATATAAACATTATAATAAACTAATAAATATATAAACATTATAATAAACTAATAAATATTTAATAGTAGGTACATAAATAATATACATGAGGCATAGATAGTTTCAGCCAAAACTGAAAAATTACAATGATGACAAGTAAAAATTCTTAACCTGATGTTTGAAGCTTTACAACGATTGTGCTTTTCTTACAGGAACCGGTAAAGAGTTCCACAGTGGTACTGTTTGTACGGTAAAAGACTTATCTAAGTAAGAGCTTTTATGCAAAGGAAACTTTAGGAGGAGATTTTCTGATGACCGTACAAAGCGGGGATTTGAGCAATGCAGAAATTCAAATCGTTCCTGAAGATATCTGTACTGATGTACTTTTTTAGAGTGTCGACTGTCGAGTACTGCATCAAAATGAAGGCGAAGTTTTAAGTGATAGGAACGTTGGATGGGTGACCACAAAGCAGAAAGCAAACCAAAAGTCCCGACTCGTGCCATGTCACCGTATCAAAAAATGCTCTATCTTTTCATACACATTTTCAGATTAAAATATAGAGAGTAAATCATTTCAGGCTTATAAATAACTTTTGTTATACAGATTTTTGCTACGCGTTCGGATGAATTTAATTAAAATGCCTGATGACACATAAATCACTCTTCAAATTCTTAGAATAAAATCTTGCCTTTCTTCATGATTTTTGGCGAAACATGAAAGCTAATGCCTCGCCTTAAACTAAATAAATCTAGAAAAGTTTTAGGCCTGGTAAGATATTCTAGTTTATATTATATCCAAGCATATTATAATAGCACAAAGTAATAGCTCTATGCGAAGCATTTTGCTAGAGTTCAAATCAAAGACTTTTGTGTATTGTTGAACGGATATATTAATTTACAAAATAACAAAGACCTGCTGAATAATGCAGAAGTAATATTAAATAAACTAAAAGTAGATATTGACCAAGCGGATAGAGGTCTCCAAATCAACTTGGACAATGTATTCATTCGATGACTAGCTGTGCCCGCGGCTCTGCCCGCATAGTATTTTTTCTGGAATATGTTATTCCAAAACCAAATGTACCAATATATCAAATTTTATAACACTTCGTTTGTTAGTTTTTTTTATGGATTGCTGAGCTCATCCGATTGAGATTCATCAGTTTTTAAGACAAAGCCTAAGCTATGTAGCAGTGAACTGGATCGCAGTTGGTTTAGACATGGTTTTAAGCACGACTCTGACACCAGTATAGCATGAATATTAGAATGCTCTAAATACGCCACCGTATCAGTATAATGAGCCGGAATGAAAAACATTTAAGTTTTTAGGAACATTCAGCTACAGAGTATAGATTTGTTGAGTCTGAAAGACTTGGAGTGCTACAAAACTGTTTTGGGTACTATTCACAGTGACAGATGACCCCATGGAGACAAACTCGTCACTATCATTATCACTACTATCATAAGACATAAAAAATAAAAAAGAATATATCTTCTAAAAAATATTATACTAAATAATACACATAATAAATGTTATATTGTGTTTAAAAGTAACTTTGCAAAGAAGTGAAAAGCTCTGCCCTCGTCAGAGTTTCTGGGAAAATATAGCCCAGGTGTGTTTAAGTACAGAGTGAATAAGTATCTACTAGGCAAGCGTGCTACACATTCGACCACATCATTGCTTTCCATCAGGTGAGATCGTGGTCAAACGATTGCCAAAACTGTTAAAAAAAAAACTTCATTAAAAATAAGACTAACCAGTAACAGCCTACAAGCCACATTGTGTTTTGAAGGAGAAAAGAATTTAAATATAATTACAAGCCACATTGTGTTTTGAAGGAGAAAATAATTTAAATATAATTACTCACTACGAGAAAGAAAAATCAAATCAAAGGGTAAATACAAGTCCTAAAAATAACATAAAAACATAATACAAAGACTTTAGCCGACTTGGTTTACAATCTGCATTAATAAAACTTTTGTAGATAAATGAAACGGAATGATTATGATTTTAGTTGTGGCTTTTAGTATGTAACATGAATTGTCACAAGTAATAGAACGTAACAGAAATAAAAAAGACATATTTTATCCTATTCTATAAAAAAACTTCAAAATCGACCCACATCTGACGGAGATATCGCGTCATAAAGTAAACTAAAGTTAATTTATTAAGTTATCCCCTAATTTCCCGCCCTTAGAGCTGGAATATTTTCAATTTTAATTGAAAATTAAATGGGAATATCACTGAGCCCGAGACATCGCGAAACATACAAGAAAAAAAAAAACAAAAAAAAAAAAACGACTTCATAATAATAATGTTACTTTGTAAACAACCACTAAAATGAATAAAATAATTACAATGGAGCCAGAAAACAATCACTTTTTTGAAATTTCAACGTAATAATAATGCAAAAATACAACATAAGATAAGAAAGAGTTTTTTGAAGGCGATGCCAAACCGAGCCATAATTATTAATATGGTTGAGCTTATTCAAAAAATAATGTCTTGAATGACTTGACGTGATATTTATAAAATTGAGCTTTTAAAGTAATTATCTACAACAACTTTATCATTTACTAGACTGCTATATTCGTGTCAATCCGTTTGTGAACGTGTGAAAGTCAAAATCTGCTCGTGGGAGTCTCCTATTTTGTCTCTTCTGCATTTCGTGTTTTGTATGAGGGTACGTCATAGACAACTGCATATTACCTCGTACGTAGATGGGTATGTATTAATTTTGGAAAGATATTAGATTTAAATGATGCCTGGGTTTGGCAGCGCCTTCAAAAAACTCTTTCTTATCTTATGTTGTATTTCGCATTATTGTTACGTTGGTAATTTCAAAAAAGTTGTACTGTTCTGGCTCAATTGTAAATCTTTTATTCTTTTTAGTGGTTTTTTACAAAAAAAACATTTTTATAATAATGATGACGTTATATTTTTTTTTTTTAAATAATTTATTATAAGCTTTTACGTGGCCTAAGCAAAGAATATATGCCAAAAAAAATAGTAGACACTCACTCACTTTAGACTCAAAGCGTTGGTATATTAAAACCAAGAATAAATAAACCTACATATAAACTGAATTAGTTTTCGAATAGAGTAAAAAATATTTATGATTTCAGTGGAATGAAATATAACTCTTTAAACACATTTCCTAGACATGAGGAAACGTAAACCCAAAACAAATGGATTTATAAGGTGTAAATTAATTCTGTAATGATGTATGTGTCCTTTTTTTAAGGAATCTTTTACGAGACACCACCAGTACCACTTAAGACCTGAGAACTCATCGAGACCAATCAATTTAGCCTAAACTTGGAGGGGATTCATCATTTGATGGTTGGTTAATGAGTTCTTATGACTCCATCTCCATCATCAGACCCTCGAAATCTCATTTGACCAGATAACTTATGAAGACAAACCCAATAAAACCAAACTCGAAGGGGTTACATAATTTTGTTGTTGAGTTCCTGTGACTACCTTCCGGCTCCATCATCAGACCCTGGATACCATATTAAACCAGAAATCTCATGAAGACAAACCAAATGAGCCCAAACACGAAGGGATTCCATCATCCGATTGTGTAGTTCCTTTGTTTTGTAGTTCTACTACTACTACAGTTTTTTAATTGTCATCAGAACTACACGCATGTGAAAAACATCAGTATCTTTGGACGTACATAAATTGTTCAAAATTGACTTGCAATCCAGTCCTAAACATTATAACACAGTGAATTAAATTAAAGCTTGTCTAAAGCTACTAAACCAATTTGATGAAATTTATACAGTACCACACTAGAAAAACAATCATTTTATTAATAATCAGAAATCCCAAGAATGTCTGAACCGAATAAAATGAACATAATAAATGAATAGTATATTAGAGAACATAATATACTATAAAACAAATAGTTTTTCTAATAAAACTACTGAACCAATTTTGATGAAGTTTATATGGGACTACACAAAAAAATTACCCATTTGAATAAAAAACAACCATCGTAATCCGTTTAGAAATGTAAGAGATGAACACAAAATCAAGGCAATATAAACACAAAATAGAATGGATTTACTCAAAAAACTATATATTCTCGAAAAACTGCTGAACCAATATTGATACAATTTATATAGGACCACCTGGAGGGTGTAATACCCTTTCAAACAAAAAAAAATATTTTCAAAATCGGTCTGCAATTGACGGAGATATCGAACGACATAAATTAAAAAATTAAAAAAACATACATACAGTCAATGATGTTATATATAAACATACAGTCGAACATATTACCGTCTCCTTTTCTGAAGTAGCTTAAAAAAATTGAGAACCTCCTCTTGAAGACAAAGAAATTGCAAAAAATGGGCCTAGGCTTGTCATAGCTCGCAGTGCGTCCCATCCGGTGGCATCAGCTGATGACAGCCGCCACGAAAGCTATCTGCTTCAATCATTCAATCATTGCTTCAACCACTTTTGCAACAACTGCGGCCGTATCCTCCTTCAGGTTTTCAGGAAGACCATGTAGCAACAGAATTTTACGTTGACCACACTTCAGGATCTACAGGATGTCTGTCTTTTTGTCAAGCCATTTTATTTGACCTTGAAGAGCCCGCAAGGACTTTGATACAAACGTTTTAAAGATAACAAACTTGGCTGCCAATGCTTCTGTACTGTCTTCTGAAGCTTACCCTCGAAGCTGTCCATCTATAGAACATCTCAATTAGATCTTCAAGTGAAGGTTTGAAATCAGTGGCATGCATAATAAAGTGCGTGTTGGAAGCAGTGCAAAATATAATTCTTGTGAAGTGCCGTGTTTTATGCAGGGAAAACACTATGGCAAGTAAGGTACGTTACTTAAGATGTATATGATTTTGCATAGATTCTTGCACAAAACATTTAAATCGTGAATAATGTGGTGTTATTATAAATACCTGTCACTTATTTAACAGCTACCGCCTAAAAAAAAACTTGGTCTAGGTAAAAACCAAATGAATGCATTAACATATCAAAGTCAGGCACTTTGGTCAATTTATGGTACAATAACAAATGGAGTTCCTTATGAAAGATCTTTGTTCGGACATTTCAAAACTGAGTTTTTTTTTAGTTATGGATTGTACCATTATTTTAAAATGCGTATGCGCCTGCAAAACACCACTCTACCTCAACATGTATCCTAACAATACTTTACTCAAGCCACATAATAAACAATAGTACGATGTACTCGAGCCTAGACATGGACTGATTACTCCTTAGTGGTTATTCTCTTTATAAAAAATGTGTAATATATCGGCCGCTACTCGTACATGTCCCATCTTCCAGATCTCGATTTATGGAGTTTTATAACAACGCACTGACATAATTTATTGCCCAATATTGCCTTAGAATCATGTATTTTTATTACTGAGTCAAGTAATCCGCAAATATATTGCGTCTTTTTCAGCACAAAATAAAAGTGCCAACATTATCTACGCCTTTCAACATTCAGGGTACAATAACACCCATCCGATCCATTGCGAGCTCGGTAGCTTTCCTAATATAACAAATTCAAAGTAAAGCTGTCATATGTTTATTTTTATTTTATGTGACGTTTGTAAGTTACGTGGATTAATTACTTGCCGTGTCGTGCCCCGTCAATATTTTTTTATCATTTTTTTTCATACCAACAATAAATAACAATAATATAATATTTCTTGAACCGGTGCTTTAATTTTCTCTATTTTTCTAATGTTTTTTTTTTGTGTGTATTTATTTCAATAATTGTGTGCTTTTATGGACTTTGGTCTGAAATAAAAATATTTGAATTATGAATTTGAATAACAAAGTTTCATAATAGCTCGAAGGACCAACATTTTATCATAGATCTCATGTTGAACCAAATACTTAGTCACAAACACCCATGGTCAATGATTGCAATGAAAATGAGATTTCTATAAAGGAAAACACTGTTATAAAAGTTAGTTATGTACTTTCAATCTGGCATCGGTCTGCTAGCTACCTCAAGCAGAAATTCAGTCGCCAAGCCCATTTCTGGGTGATCTGGCCTTAATTATTACCCATTAAAATATAATCATACAAAAACACATCAAGCACATCGAGCATATTCAATTTTTGTCTAGATTTTAACCGAGCTCAGGAAACCAACTCGCAAAATTGACGATTGTCGTAGAAATTTTGTATTTTTACCCGACTAAGAGAAGCAAGGGAAGGGTAATGAGCTTAACATTCTATGTATGTATGTATGTATGTATGTATGTATGTATGTATGTATGTATGTATGTATGTATGTATGTATGTATGTATGTATGTATGTATGTATGTATGTATGTATGTATGTATGTGGATGTTCCACTATAGCGTCGCCCTTATTGTTTGTATTTTGACAAGCGATGTATCAATAGGTTCAACTTCAGGTATCTCTATGTCATAGGCTATTTTTTACCCGACTACGGCGAAGCAAAGGAAAGGTGTTCAAACTAAAAATTTACTCCAATTTTGCCAAGCGAGGTATGAATCGGCTTGGTGAGGCTTGGTGCTTACCTACTTATGCATTGGTTTTTTAATATTCTAGAAGAACATACACATTTTTCGCGATAAACAGTAGTCCGCGCGGACGAAGTCGCGGGCGGGAAAACTAGTTTATTATAATTTGTGATATTCTCTTTGTTCTTGAGATATTAAGTTTTGACTTTTAAAATTTCTTTTATTTTGCCTGTTTACAATAAATACTTTAACTTTGTATCACTCTTAGATCGCTGTAGTATATGATAGAGTCCACGATGCTACCACAATCGTCGTCAATTTTGCGAGTTGGCCTCCTGTTAATTTCATTACATCGCAATTAGTTCATCGGCTAATTTATAACCACCAACGCAAACTAATTCTGCAAACACCAAAAAGCGAAGCATTCATATTTCATTTCAATTAAATATAAAATAACAACGTAAAATCCGTTGTGGACTGCGGTGCAAGGGCAATCTGTGGCCACGAACAAGCCGGAATGGGGAAACCTATAAAATGTTCCTTGTAGAATTCTCTAACGAGATAGCAAAGTTTGGTTGGTTTTTAGTGTAGAAAAAAAGTGATAATAAAAACAACCAAATTAATTGTTTCTTAGAGTCTACTAAAGCTTAACATATATGTGAGCTGACCATGCTTGAAAATAATTCAATTTTATCAAAATATTATGAGAAACCATTTTTTGGCAAAGAACTACGGGTAAAAATGAAATAATTGTCACGTTTCGTTTTTGTTTTGTGTATCTGTATGCTTTTACGAATTTGAGCACAATTATATGCCTCTCGTTTTCGTTGAGAACATTGTGAGTAAATAGTACTGGAAAATTGGTCTCATTAACACTTTCCTTACGCTTTCTGAGATAGCAACTATCTGCAGTTACATTGGTATAGTTGTAATTTTTATATTGCAGACAAGAAGGTGGACTTACTCGAGGGTTAAAAGTTTCCATAAAACTCAATAGTTCCATTACATTCTGGAGAATGCTAAGAGTATATGTCAGATATGTTAAGGTTAATTTTCGTATGATTTATTTTAATTTTAGATAAGAAATGTATTTGCTTTATTGTTTGGAATTAAATTAGGTACCTTTTAAAATGGATTTAGTTTTTATTGCAAGGCCGAGCTTATATTATATGTTAATGTACAGTTCGTGAAAGGTTCCTTCCAATTTCTGTCGGTTCTTTTTATGAGCAAAATTAGCGGTAGTTTGAAGTAGTGTCTAGTTTACATTATAGTTTATAAATACCTCAGCCGGCTTGACAAACCGCTTTTGGCATGGCCGTACCGTCAAAATTCGTTTAATTTGCCAGGACCGGTGCCCAGGCTCTGTTTTAAATTTGATTACCATTCTCATTTATTCCTCATTCCGGGTCGGTGACGGCTTATTGGCGATCCCAAGCAGTAACATCGGTAATTCCACTTGTGTAAGCTTTAGTGGCAGAAGCTTTATAAATATTGACAAGGTAGACAAATTGGACGGAGCCGAGATTTTAATAAAATAAACAACAAATTAAATTTGAAGTTAATTTTATTGGTCTTACTTTTGACCGTACAATTCAAGCGAAGATAAAATAATGTCAATTTGTACTTAGTAACTTCCTTATATAACTTTTATAAATGCGTAGGTATTCGCAATAATAACTAAGTAGTTACATTTCTCATACTTTAGCGAGAAAAACATCTAAGTACATAAATGCTTATTCAGCTATGCGCAATTAAATCAAGTCAGCATACCTCTACTGCGCATTATTCATAGAAAAACAACATAAGTACAAAAAGTGCTTAATTGGTACTTTCACAATCGAAGGAAGTACCTACTTGTATGATTAAATATGTCGCAATTGGACTTCGGTAAACAAAGGTGGGTTTGTGGTACATATAACTAGGTATTGTGGCATTCCCATATCTAATTATTGAAAGAGCGGTGACATTATATATTTTAAGATGTTTTTAGCTTTAAAAATACTTGCTTATTTAGGCACGATCAATCCATGGTAAGGTGTATCAAATAGTCAACATTTTTTGTGGTATCTAGTCGTTTACCTACTGATAAAAAGTTTTTTCTTATGCGACGCGAACTGTTACATTGTAAACTATTCTTAAAATACTTTACAGTGCAACAGTTGTATTGTCATGATGTACTACAATTTATTCGCTCTGAATTGGACCTAGCTATGTAGTTACTATTTTTTAATTTGGCGTGTTCCTAAAAACCTTGATACAAATCCTAACTGATACAAAATACTCTTCAAATGTACAAAGACAAGGGTTTATCGTGGGTTAATCCATAAGGGTTAAGTGGGTGTTATTAGACCTTAACCCTAGCTCCTGCCCAGGCTGCCAGATATCTTAAGGTGATATATTTTATTTACTGCTTTGTTTTATTTTTTTATCTATATGTAATCTTATGTTTGTCCTATTCTCAGTGGTGTTTTGCTCATAATAATTGTTGTAATGATGTAATGGGTTTAAGATACGTATCTATTTTTACTTATAATAAAGCAATAAGAACGAAAAAGTATGTACAAAGAAGATAATTTAAAAAAATATGGTTTAGGGTACTTAAAATAAGCTATTGAACAAGGACATAAAAGTTTTAAACATCGTGTCTTGCTGTTTGTCTGTTTGTTCATCAGTATGTTTTTTCACGCATCAAGTGAAAACTGATCGATTGCGATGCGGTTTTCACTGTTGGATATCTTAGGATTTGACTTAAAACTGGGGTATTCGATATATTGATAGATGCCGAGCCAGCGATAAAAATGTGACGGCTGAACGAATTTTAAAGAAATGTAGTTTTTGGTCCTGAAATAACACGTATGGGCTACTTTTGAATGAAATAACCACGCGTGCAATGCTGTGCCCGCAGCTATAATTAAGCAATATGTACGAAAAAGTCTGTACAAAAAAGATAATAAAAAAGTCAAGTGTACTTAAAATAGGCAACTGATCAAGAATATAACATTTTATTAAATCGTGTCTGTCTGTTTGTCTGTATTTTTGTTCACGCATCACGTAAAAACTACTGGATCGATTGTGATGCGGATTTCTCTATTTGATAGCTTATGGTCTGACTTAAAAACTGGTGTACTTGGTATCTCAATCCTATGAGTAAGAAACCGAGCAACGGATACAAACTTTTTGACGGCTAAAGTTTTTTTTTATCATATGTTGGTATGTTGGTATGTTAGGTCTTGGAATAGTACATGGAGTACTTTTAGCCGCTGTAGAGAAATAATCACGCGTGCGAAGCCGTGGGTACAGCTTGTACTTCTATTAAAGCAATAAGCACGAAGTCTGTACAAAAACGATAATTTAAATAAAAATGGTCAAGGGTACATAAAAGAAGCTACTGCAGAAGTTTTTTTTTTTAAATCGTGTCTTTGTGTTTGTCTGTTTGTATGTCAGTTTTTTGTTCACTTATCATTTTAAAACTACTAGACCGATTGCGATGCCGTTTTCACTGTTGGATAGCTTAGGGATTGATTTAAAACTGAGGTACTTAGTATATTAATCCGATGATTAGATGCCGAGCAATCGATAAATATTATTTGATGGCTAAAAGAATTTTGAAGAAATGTAGTATATGTACTTCATAGCAGGATGTTATGGATATGAAATTTTGGATCTGGACACGGATACGGATATAGAAATAATATTATAGCGGTTTCGGATACGGTTACGGATATGAAATTAATTCGGATTATCCGTTAGTTTCGGATAATTTCAGTTACGGAAATTACATTTTTAAGATAAACAAACATGCCAGTGACACGCGCGGCTAGTGTGTCGGATTAGCCGGGCAGCAAAACCTGACATAACGACTCTTATTTGGACTTTTAGGGGAGGCCCCTATCTGATATTATAGATAGAAAGATAGATAGATAGATTAACTCTTTATTGGACACCAAGAAATTATATCTAAAAATAAAATTTAATAATGAGTGTCACAAGGGGCGGTCTTATCGCTCAGAGCGATCTCTTCCAGACAACCGTGCACGGAGAGGAATAACGAGTGTTATCAGTAAATAAATGAATAACCAATAAAATATATAAATGTAATGCAATTTACAAAAAATAATAAACATACTTATTAATATCAATAAATACATATTTATATAAATATACCTACACAAATAACAATAACAGAAATTGAGACGTAGCAGCTCAGGTAGTGCGATAAATAAAACATTATCCAAACATTATTATGTTCCATTATCTGCAACTTTTATTTCGGATATCCGGTAGTTGCAGTGACGGTTACTGAGCTCCTTATCATCCTTGCTTCATAGGTACTTCAAATCCGCGGGCACAGCTAGTGTATCATATAATTATGTTCTGATAGAAGCTCTGATAATTCGTAGTTACAAATGTGGTTCTTACCTTTGTTATATTGTATTTGTTTTTTTTGACTACTTTGTCTCTTCAATTCCTTACAACCGCAAAATTGAGGAAATATAAAATGTAAAAGGTTGACCAACAATATTCGCAAAATAATACATTTTATACTCATCAATAAACCAGCACCTAGTGCACTGAAACCAGCACCTAGTGCACTGAAACCAGCACCTAGTGCACTGAAACCAGCACCTAGTGCACTGAAACCAGCACCTAGTGCACTGAAACCAGGATGCTGTACATTTTGCCACCACTCCAAAGTAAGAAGTAAGACTTTCTGCAGGAATAGGCCAGTTTTTGGGGGAAAAAACGTGTCTTTGCCCTATAATAGGTGAAGTAGAAATTGTTCTGTTACTTTGTACTTTTCATACCGAAGAAAAACAAATTAAAACATTTTTCAGAACCTTTTGTGGGCACAAGTACGTTTTGACTGTCTTACAAGTGCAAGATGCCTATCTGTGGTGAGCACCAAATCAAAATTAGGGTTTTCATGTGTATATTTAGTAAAATAAAATAGTTTTAAGTTTATTTGTATTAGAAGAAGCAATGAAGTAAAAAAACTACCTGCACTTTTATAATTCTTCTTGAAAATATGACCCATTTCAAAACAGGGAGGTCGGTCACCCTGGATAGAATAAAATGATACAAATGTGGGTATGGGATCCAGGGTTAATCTGATCGTCTCATTTTGATTTTGTTATCCACTATTTGTATAAATTCTCTCTCTCATCACCACCGGTTTAACTTATATAAAAGCTCTGAAACTCTATAACTGCCTCTTTACCAAATTACTTCTAAATTAAATCAAGGGTTCGAAAGTAATTGGCGACCAAATAAACATAGGTATATACAATCAAACATCGATTCATCAAACGGAGACCTCGTTTCACTCGGTTAATTGTCCAATTTCTTCTTAGCAAATAAATAAAATACAAAAGGTCGAATAGACCTTCCGCTGCTAGTTTCTTATGCCTACGGGTGATCTCACAGAAAGAGAGTGAGAGAGCATGGGTCATAATCCACCAATAAGGCACAGTACGAGTTGGTGGATGTCTTTCCTATAATTAAGGTGTTTATATTCTGTTCTAGGAAAATAATAAAATCTTTCTCTTTTATTCAGAAGGAAAATACGGATAAGGTTTATTTATTCCGAGAGGTGTGAATAATCAAAGAAACTTTAAGAGCAATCGGTAACAAATACGGAGTTGATCCAATTAAGTCGAGCCTTCTAATTAGGAAACGAAACAAAGTTCTGTTGCCCTGTGTCTCTATGCTATTGACAACAGTAAGGGAACTTACAATAAACACTGACATCTATTACAAACTGGCAGTTTCTCGTAGATAACGCTGTTGTGGATAGAGTTTTGAAGACAAATTACAATAAATACATAAATTGTCGAACAATGATTAAATGATGAAAATAATTATCAATCAATATACCGTCCAATTAAATTATAATTAATAAAGTTCAAATTTATATCCTAATAAAAATTTACAAAACATCCGTAGACCGAAGCTTAACGAGCCATCTGAAGCGTGGAGCGATATAAATCCGTATATACTCGTAACTTAGAAAGGCATTGGTGCGGAGCCGAAAACCGAACCTGGTATCATTGGATTCTATCTCACACTAGTATATCAATCGGCTACCATTGATCTAACCACCACCACTGTGCAATGGCGGTATTAAAGTGAAAATGTCAGAGCATTCCCCATGTAATGTAATGTCTATTCCGATTTATTCATTTTGTTCTTACTGTTTGTTTACCTGTATTGTGCCAGAATACAATTGCTATTAGAAACTTGGCCATTACTGTCTCCAAACAAGGCGGTAAAACGTCACTGTGCTAAGTCGATTAGGAAACTTTGCTAATTAGGAAACTACGGAACTAATATTGAGAACTCCGGGAAATTGAATTATCTGTTATTTTAACGATCAGAGCAGGATAACGTTTACGTAAAATGAACCAATAGCTCACCAGTTTAGTATAGAAAAGTTCTAAGGAATATTCATGACGTGATTCCAAGGCCAGGCATTTTACAACACCGTCCAGTCCATCCGATTGAGCGTCCAGTCCATCCAACACTCTATCCGACTGTCCACATTTCCTACCCCTACTCATTGCCCTTCTTTTCGTTTGTCCATAAGTCCAACTCCAGCCTGACCATCCGTCCTTATCTCTGTCTGTCTGTCTACCAAACAGTCTTCCACAGTACCATAACCATGTGCTGAGCTGTGACACTTAATTTTCAGTTACAAAATAAATATTGAGACCTTACACTCTGCGTTTGGAAAATGATGATGATAATCGATTATAGAGTATGCTTGCTAGGAGATATTACACCTTGAAAATTTTAACTTAAAAAAATATGTTTGAAATTAGTAAGAAACGATTGTAATCCTTCGGCCACCGGACTTACTAGCGCACATATCAAGTGAACGGTGCTTAAAAAATTAATGAGTTCAAGCAGAGGTACATCAATATTATTAGAAAACATAAAGATGAAACCGAGGACCTATCTATAACCCCTTTCCGCCTGGCATAGCAATTTCTCTGATCACAGGTCTTCTTAAGCATCTATTCAACTATAGAAAGATATCTTGTAAGCAATTGTAAAAATATATTGATATTCCGAATCTGATCTGCCTTCAAGTGGTCTACCAACTGCTGCATCGCAAGTGATTTAGCTACAACTTTACGACACGAGTCAAATATTCCATTATCAAAACATACGAGGGGATCAAGATTCAAATCAGGCCGATGAGGGCTGTCTCCAACATACGATGCCCAGCCGAGATATGGACCCAATTTACTTTCCTAGATTGCTAGACCGTTTATTTTTATATCCAATGTTTGTCTTTCAGTGTCAAAGATAGTGAAGTTTGATTTCAAATTTGTGAGCTAGCTGAAGCTGTGAAAGAAAACATTGTCAGTTAACATGACATGTGCTACTCGTATTAGGTGGTTATATTGAAGGATAGAAGTATGAAACTAAAATAATATTTTTGATAACAGTTGGATTGACAGAAATACCTATTTTTAAATAGTAAAGTATATATGTCCAATGGGACAATGCCAACCTTTGGTGTCAGAGTTTGTAAGGCCGTCCAACCCAAGGGCCTCTGAGCACGCCCTTGACGTAATGGTAAAATAGTAAATAGATAAACCGATCTAGATGACTGACAACCCTCTTTCGACGTGGAAACAATGGCATTGCATGTCATGCGAATGACACAAGTCGCTTTGGTACGAGTATTATGTTGCACGATAATACGAACAACCAATTATAGCGGTTTTCATCTTATAAATAAACAAAGTTATTTACATATCTGACGGACAAACGTCCCAAACATATTCAGGCTAGACTGAATGACTACTGACCACCTATTAAAACGGACATATACCTAGGTCCTACGTAAATTACAATAAATAGTTTGGACGTCCTACGCCTATATAGCATATAACAAGTAACTAAATTTATAATATTTTTTTTACTTCATATGGATTTAAAAAACTTCAATTGTACCTACATTGGGGAGATTTATGTTAATTATGTCAATGCCCTACAGGTCAATACTATACAGGTCTTTCCTATATTTTTTTCAATGTTTTCGACACATCCTGCCAAAAGTGATCCTCGGCTGCACTGCTATCCGTACTGTTTAGTACTACCTATTCCACACCCTGACCGTTCAAGCCCGACAATTTATCATTATTTAATCAGGGCCGCCCACGTATTAAACTTTGGGGTTTAAATAAACGTTCGTGTCGCTAATTTCGTTTGTGTGAATGTTGGTGTTTGCTGATTAGCCGAGTTTGACGGAGGATGCAGTTTAGCCATTTCCCGTAATCACTAAAGTTAAAGAAAGTTTTAGAAGTAATTTGCTTAGCCTTTATACTCTAAGTGAAAGCGGAATGTAGGTTGTATAAATTAATGCAGATATCGAATAAATGTACACTTTTTTACTAATAGCTGTATACTCGTAAGTCATGCGTATAAATGCCGAGCTTATTGGTGGCGCTACCACCAGGTTTTCTATATTTTCCTTCATCGGTAGCTAATGCTCATTTTGGCACGGTTGGTTGGTTTTGAACTCATGACTGCCGGTTCAGGCACAGTAAACATATTTTCCTTACGGACAGTAGCGTAACGAGTAGTATACGGCCAAATTGAGGCACGTTGTGCGCGTGCTGGGAGGGCGGGGTTTTGGAATGGTTGTCGGCTGATAGCGAGTACCGCACATGAAGTATCTTCACGTAATTTTTTTTTTATTACAGAAGTCAATGCAACTGCAATTGCAATAATAATCACGTGATACGGCGTAAAGTAATATTAACTCTAATGTGCGGCATTTAAAAGCAATTTTGCATGCACACGATGATGAAGAAATCTTATTGCAACTGGTCGCATTGACTTCTGTAATACGGCTGCTGACAGTCGTGCTTCTCCTTTACCTGAATTCATGGCATGTAACGGATGAATAAAGAAAATCGCCCAAACATATTATTGCAGAGTTTATTTTGATTATTAGTTTACTTCCAAAACGGTCTACGGTCGCTATATTGGTAAAAAATGGCACGTGGTTATTAGAGACGAATTCAAAGATACTTTAAGTATTAAATTTTAATTGGTTAAGTATTGTAGTGTGAAAATGAACAGACATACATACAAACATACATTCAGCTTACATAGGTAAGCTGCAAAAATCATAACCCTCCTTTTTTGTAGTCAGGTAAAAACCCACCAGTAGCAACCGCTGGTCTCCGTCTGATAGTAGGCGTGTAAATCGAAAACAATGCCTCGATAGTCTGTCTACTGTCCGTAAGGACATTATAGATAATATAGATAGGATTATAGATAGGCCTAATAGAGATTATGGAGTAGGTACAAGCGAGAAATCGCTGTCGTCTCTACAGTAAAATAATAAAAATTATATATAGGATTTGCTTTCTTAAAAATAACTTACGTGGATGAAATCGCAGGCAACCTAATAAAATATGAAAGGTTTATATTTTTCACATATATCATCACCTTTAGCGCACGGAGGTGGGTCATTGGATACCTATGAACCTATATAACGCGTCGCTTCGCTCGCAAACAGCTTTTTCGGGCTCACTGAATAATCCACTAGAGACGTGGCACATTTCACTTTTCGTACATTTTCCTACCAATTTAGAAAAATATTTTTCGGCACAACAACTTTCTCATGGAACAAATATTATTTTTAAAATAAGCGTTTAGGAGGATTACAATTTCGTTGCAATAACGCGATACCCTGTCCTGTGACGTTCGCTGCCCTGACATCGGTTTGAATGTATTTTTGTTTAGCTAATTGTACTTACCATCTGTTTAAGCTCGTACTGCATGGTGGTGGCTGGTTATTTTTACGATCTGTGTGTGCCCAAGACTGATGTTTATTTACAATTTAATTTTGTGTTCTGTTTTTTGCAATGTTATTTGTATAGTATTGTATTCTCTTTGTGTTATACTTATTTGCTTTATTGCACTGGATTATTTTATACACCACTATTTGTCTTGGGAAGAAAATAATGTTTGCAGATATCGCTAAGTAGCATAAGCTACTTCTGGCACATAATAAATAATAGTACAAGCTTCTGGCCTTATGTAGGTACTTATTGAGTAAAACTAAATACCAAAGAGAATATAATCACTACATTATACTAAACTAGCTGCGCCCCGCAGCTTCGCCCGCGGTCAAACTTTGCCACTCCCACAAGTTTAGAAAATTAATCTTAAAAATTCCCTCCTTTTTGCATCTATATTTATTATCTATTCGGGACGGATACAAATTCAAAAAATCAAATATAATAAAAATCTGTCCAGCAGTTCTTGAGTTATAAATAGGTAGTGTAAGTAACACGAATTTCTGACTTTCTATTATATATATAGATGTTATATCCATAGATGTACAACCATATAACTTCCTTGATATTGACAGTGTATAGGCTTCAGCACCAGATGGCAGAAAGGGGAACTAAATTTAAAAGTGGGACTAAACTTATATAATAGCTTAGGCAAGTAGTTAAACGTTATCGATCCAAATCATTTGCCTAGCTGTTTGATTGAATGGCTGAATATCATTCAGCCATTAGTTGAATGGCACCATGTAATCGAAAGGCTAGGCAGTTAATTAATCGGTTGATTAAGCTATCTGCCAGCAACATATCCACGACGCACATAAATATAATAAATGTATCATAATGACGATGTATCAAACTCATAGGCACGAAATAGGGATCCTTTTAATCAGAACCATGAATAAGTGGACTGTATTGATACTTATTTTGTGAGTGTGATACTCCTACATCTTTATTCAACTCTGTTGACTCTCAGTTTTTCCAAAATACGGAACACATGATTTAAGGAGCAAACACGCCACTGCCGAGTTTCCTGTTTTCGTTCGAGTGTTCCTAGCTTTGTTGTGCGCAAAAAAGAATTATGTTAAAAGTGCGGGATCCTTTTGTTGTCGAATGGTGACGGTCCAGTGAGTAAACGCGCGGAATAAAGACGTTGTTGTCAAGGAAAGAATTGGACGACCAGATGTTGACCATTCTTATCCCAATAGAACAAGTTGTTATATTAGTTCTGGAAAATATCATGAACTGTGCAATGACTTTGGTGAAATGAGTTGATACTATGGCAGCATCCAGCACGAATTTTACGTAGAAGACGTGGCGTGCTTGGGTCCTCACACACTACACATCCCCATATACAACACACAGACCTCCCAACACACCCTGTTACACACGCACATATCATTATAAGATTATGTTAAAATGTGTGTCATTTAAGTTTCACATTAGTCCGGCGCACCCATTCAACATGGAGTCATCTCAACAGCTACACTGCATCATCTAGTTGCCCAGACCCAGATTATCTCAATACTTCGGCTTAGAGTGCAACTCGCTTCTAAGCCGCAGTCAGTTAGGCCACTTTATACATAGTAGTGGTAAACTGGGCCCACTGAGGTATTTATCATTGAAAAACACAGTACCTACTCAGTGATAAGTGGTTACTATTGTTACGTAGTAAACACGAAAACATATCAGGGGACAATAGTTGAAACAGACATGAAAGAAAAATAATCATGAAAAGTGTCCTATCCTAGTGTAAGTGGACTTGCTAAGCCATCTGCCTGCAAAGCTACATAATATTACGAGTATATTACAACAGTACAATAATAATATTATGCGCTGGTTTTCAAATAACATCACGACCGAAAACTATGGCTGTTTGATGACGTCCGTCCAGCAAGGAATGATGGATCTTCCGCTTAGTATTATATTAACATAATTTCTCCAACACTTCGTCAAACTGCAAAAACTTTTCGAATTTATACCGACACTTCAAAAGATAAACAAGCTGAAGAAGAAAGAAACTTGCGAATTGCTCCCCAAAGACGAAAGTAGAGAACGATGCATTATTTATAGCCCTTGTTCTGATACTAAACGTGAATTATTGAATAACTTTCCGAATATCGAACTCTAAGCTTTGCTTAGAATAATCCAAATAAACAATAATACTGAGGAGCTGCTGTACTCATTTATCTGACTAGAAATACTACCTTTCTCATATTTTCACTAAGTTATCCCGTTTCATTCACTCTTTACCCGTATTTCAAAATAATGCGGGATATTATAATATTTTGAAATAGGTACTTAAGAAAAACGAAAGATTGTGCAGGCGGGCGCCTCGTTTAGCTAGTATTATATTTCGTTTTATTCTAAAAAACATCATCACCATCAAAAACGAATAACATATTATTTAAGAAAACATTCAAAGCAATTTCGTAGAACAATAAAATGGGATTTTAATTTCCTCCTGCCCTTCTTGTCTCATCTAATTTGTTTGCCATCAATCAGCCTCATTACTTCACTGAGCTTTACTTCAAAGAACGCCACAGGTTTTCAAACATTTGAATCAACGCCCCTTGAAAATTTCCCTTTTGTACAGAACTTATTTTTATTAGGGATATAACTTTTATCTCTTCTTTTTAAGTCAGTAAGAGGTTGTCGGCTGAAGCGTGAAAAACTTTTTATGTCAAACATTAGATCTTCTTATTTCGAGTCGATTTTTCAATTATTTTGCATGTGATGGGCTATTATACTTGGAAATTTTGGATTGCCAGCTAGATTGCGATGATGCAATTAGCAATAGTTAAAACGCTACTTGGAGGGTGAGAGGTGACTTCAACCGCAGCACTATTATTTATTCTGTGCCATAAAAAAAATGTAATATTAGTACTATTCAACTGATATTTAAACAATAATCTACACTAATATTATAAAGAGAAAAGATTTGTTTGTCTGTTGGTTGCTAGTTTGTAATGGATAAACACAAAAACTACAGAACCGATTTTAAAAATTATTTCACATAAACAAAGCTAAATTATCAGCGAGTAATATTAGCAGTATTTTATTTGTCAAAAAATTAGAGTTCCTTTTGAAAATTGCAATAATGTAACCCAAGGTATCAAATTTTGCAAAAAAAAAACTCGATTACTTTGTATCACAAACTAAGAAGGAGATACGGGTCTTTGTATATGCAACGTTGCCATGGAAACGAAATCACAGAACATCTAATAATTATTGAAGTAGGAAATGCCAAAAGTACTGCTGCCAATGATTTTGAACCAAGGAGGTTGAATTACGCTTACTGGCGTTAAACCTTTTAACAGTAACCGTAATTCAACCTCCTTGCGTTAAAAAGAATAATACTATAGACAAAATGGTACGTGTTGTTAAAAAATAGTTGTTGTTCTATTTGTCCAAATAAAGTAGCTACTAATTTTATCTTTATATATACCCGTGCGAAGCCGGGGCAGGTCGCTATTAGTAAATATAATAGTGACCAAAAAATTAAAAAATGTTATGGAACGAAATCTTAATTTGTTTTTTTTTCTTAATCTTAATAACAGATTAAAATAGAAATAAAATGCGACAAATTTATTTTAAATTTTCAAATCATTCATCGCTAGAATCGCAATGATTCTGATATATTATAATGTGTTAGTCTTAACTTTATGCTTTGACTTCAACTTGATTTCATTTTAAATACCTACTCGTCTACCGGCACTTTGAGAACCACATAATCCAATGTTTACATAAAAAAACCTAAATCCTGTTACTTGTCCCAAAAAGCAAAGATATTAAGAATTTCCACTAGGTTTTATATAGAAAATATACGGAATATCTGACAAGATGTTGATAAAATGTCCTTAACAATATGAAGATACTTACATTTTTCCTTATAAACCGGCGAGCCTTAATCTCAGTGAGTTGGGATCGCAAGCAATTTGCTTAACAACCACAAAAAGTCTTGGTAATGAAGAAAAACAGGGAATTCATCCCCGTTTTATGTTATTTTTCAAAGTTAAGCAAAAGAGGAAAACCTAAATAAATAATAAGCTTAAGGTTTTGGGAGAAGCTTTTCCAGGTTCGGATTATAAGACAGGTATTGATTTTTCGTCAACTACAGGTAGGATAAAATATATATAATCACTGTACGGGTTTATTATTTCAAATTTCGTGTAGTTTTATGTCTGCGATAAACCGTTATAAGCCCCGAGACTAGTGTAAAGGAAGATCATACCCCAGTACTATTATTTATTCTGTGATCATACTTAGAAACGTTCTATGATAACATATCTCGCTCTTCCAGAAACAAATACAGCATCGCTATAAAGATCATCAGGTATATAAATATAAATATATTACTAGCTGTACCCCGCTGCTTTGCCCGCGTGCAATAATCTTTTCAAACCCCGTTTTTTTTTTTAAATTCCTTCCTTTGTAAATCCTTCATTGGTGCACCTCTAAGTTACTGTGAGGTGAGCCAGTTTACTCTTTCCGTTGTCTGCCAGTCAGTAAGTCAGTCAGTAGGTATGTCATATTTATTATGTATGTCGAATAGTGGCGACTCAGAAATCAGAAAAATTACAGAATTTGTTAGACTGCCCACGGTAATATTGCTAGCATCCGTCGACACCCACGGCTTTACAAAGCACGTTGCGAATACGCGCATAACTTATTAACAGTTATTGATGCGAAGCCGGGGATTAAACTAGGTGCCATTGGATTACAAACCAGTGATCATCATAAGGTGATCATTGAGCTAGGCTTTCCTTTAACTAAGGATATAGTTTAAACACTCAGACATGATGTAAAATATGCTTTGTGAACTAACAGGAAGTTCCACCGGATGTACCGTTTATTAAATTTCTTCGCGATTCTGGATTTTAATTCTATGGATTTTTCGAAGCCCAGAAAATTGTTTTACATAATAGTGACTTATATAGAAATAAGGAATATAAAAAAAAACGATCCAGTCTCCAACTATTCAGATAGTGCAATGTCATAATCACCATCATACTAGGCTTTGTTACTTGATAAAAGTTAACCGTAGTCTGGTCAACTGGACCAGTAACTGTACCACGGGCAATGAGTGATCATCTCGTAATTATATATGTATTTTGTCTGTCCTGGAATATTGCAATTCAAATTTTGAGCTCTTCCCGATTAGCTATCTGGCTGAAACTTTCAGGGTAGCTCACAAACCGATGACAAAGCAATAAAAAAAGAAAAAAAAAAGGAAATAAAATACATAAAACGTAAAATTTGCAAAGCAATAATTAAATAACCCGCAAAAGCTTTTATTATTTTTTTTTTTTTTAAATTATACATATTACGATTCCGATTGAGTTGTATTGTATTCAAGGCGAGTTGGCAACAGACAGTCAGCCATTTTGTAAACCGTTTGAGTAACACGATATGTGTACAAGCAACCCCGATACAACCAATCAAGATTCTATTGGGACTTATTGACACGGAAATACCGTATGTGTCAGGCGTATTTCTCTTTTTGAAGAGTCATACAAAATGAACTTAACTGCTTATCAAAGAGAATGCAAACACTACGTAGCTCTAGTGACCTATAATAAGACACGTTATGTTGTCAGTCCCAGCTGTAACAGCTCATTACGCGCGGTACCTGTGGTTACTACTGCATACGTTTTTTTAAATATATTACTTTTAAAAAGAAACAATTTGTTTGGTTTGAAGAGATTGTTAAAACATATATGAGATAAAATTACCTACTAAATTCAGTTAACAAATTAAGACATAGCCCCAAACAAATAAGAAACCTTTTGCGTCTTAATTTTATGCGGCCCCCATGTTTTATATGGACAGCTCCAATGGCCAGTCTGAAAGGATGGCCACAATAACCGATAAAACGAACGGCCGGCCGTGTGCAATTACCAAATTAGATACAAAATAGGGTTAGGCTATTAAATCGGGCTGAACTCGGGAAATGATGATTTTCCACGCATTCAGCGTTGAAACTCATTAATTTCTTGCTTTCACCGTGGCAATTACATAAATTCGTGTCGTCACCGCGTGGAGCGTTTGAACGGTCGAGTGGATTGGATTAGTGGAGCTGCGAGTCGAGTGAGCCACTGATCCGATAATGGATGTGGGCAAGTCAAGCGTGCTTGATTGCATCTGTACTGCCCGTTGCATATAAATCCAAATATTGCGCTATTATTTGGATTTCTGTGGCCCGTTGTAATTGTGTTGCCCGGTTTCAGAAAGCGATGGTTTGATGAATTTGGAAAAAGTTTCATGTAAAGTTTACGTGAATATTTGTATTGGCTCACAGTTAACATCGTTATTCTTGGATAGAGAGCTTAAAGGCAATTCAACGTACTGGCGCAATGCGGCTTAGTGGGTGCCTACCTGTTAACGTCATGACCTTGAATGCAATTAAAGTCAACTAAGCTATTTTTATCAACAAAGAAAAGATAAAAATAGCACCTTATTCGATGTTGAATTATAAAACCAACATCGCATTGCGTAAATCATTTTTTTTTTTATTACGGACTAGGCAATCGTTTGACCACGATCTCACCTGATGGAAAGTCATGATGTGGTCGAAGGTGTAGCATGCTTGCCTAGTAGATACCTATTCACTCTTGACTTGAACACACCGGGGTTATAATTTACCGGAAACACTGACGAGGGCAGGGCATTCCACTCCTTTGCAGTTCTTATAATAAATGAAGAAGCGTAACGCTTCGTTCTTGTGCGAGGTATTTCAACCATGAAAGGGTGGCGCTTTGCTGATCATCTAGTCGTACGGTGATGGAAAGGTGATGGGGGAATCAGGTTGTGCATTTCTTGTGCACACTCTCCATAGTGCAATCTGTAGAATACCGCCAGGCTTGCTACCTCACGTCGATGCGCCGGACTTTGAAGCTTACCAACAAATCACACAAACACAACAAACACATTACATACAGACCAACAAATCTACACAAAAGGATACAGTAAAGGTCAGGTATCATCTAGACAACCTGTTAAATTCTAAACTACACAATTGACTCGAGCCTATCACTAGCTTCAGCTGGAAGAGGTCTGCGGCGGAACATTGCCCTCTCCCATAGAATGCCGCAACGAGCGATTGTTCCCTGTTTTGCCATAGGTAATCACCGCACTTGTATTGGCCAGAAGCTAATGATGATACACAGAAAAATACTGCTTATCGCGAAACGTGTCTTAAACGCGGGCCTGTACTTTAATATAAAAAAAAGTTAATTGATAAGTAGGTTCATTATTTAATAAACAAATATATTATGATTAGTAATATATTTTCTTGGCCAAGTGATTCAAACGCACTGTCGTAGAGCCCTAACTAATTTATGTGCGATCATTAAATCGTGAGTGTGCGTGCCAAAGTACGAGTACCTATGCGAGCCTTCCAAAAACTAAACCACTAGCGGATACGCGCAAAAAGGTTTTAATGTAAGTACATCTTAATGTTTGGCAGCTTTCTGATGAGTGACGGGAAAAGCCAAAAGGTCTCAGTACTTTTATTTAAGTAAAACTAAGCTTCTATGCGAGCGTATCGATTCGATGTGTGCTAAGTACAAGGCGTTCTTTTTACTTATTGCCTAGAACCTCGCGCTCGATCGTTACTCTGGAGTTTGAAGTAACTAGATGGATAATGTACTTTATAACTTTGACACTTTGCGATTTGAAAACGTTTTTACTAATTGATATATGATAAGCTTTTATTTTTATCTCACCGTGTGCAAGCTATTGGTTGAATTCTTCTTGATTAAAGGAGTTGAAATTATGTAACCTGATGTTAGTGCAATATTTTGATTTTGATACGTATGACCTGGGGCATTATTCTCTATTGCCATTAGGACACGATACAATAAGGGCCCTGTTGATGCGATATCAGGAGTGATATCACACATGGAAGCTCCTCGTTCATTAAAAAGTTGGGTTTACAGTGTTCTGGCTCACTTTGCTCAGCTAAACGACTACTGTATAGCAAGAATGTAAAAAAAAGGATACCACACAACCAAATCGAATGTGAAGCAACCAAGATATGCCGATCCACTCGTACACAAGCCGCACGCAACCATTTACATCAAGTTATGCCGATCAGCCGCCCTATCGCAGCAAGATCTTGATCTTGTTAGTAGTGTTCATTCAGTCAAATTATCACGGAAAATCAAAAACAATGCAGCCTGTATGATGAAATTGTGTATCAACCACAAAACATCATAAATTATCAACTCACGCACACATACGCCAGCGCCATGCTTCACTCGTATGTTTAGCGGTGTAGAATCGGTATGTTTTAAACCTTCTTGCTCTTAATACGAATTTACAAATCTTTCTTTGTTCATATATATATATATATATATATATAACTAGCTTTTGCCCGCGGCTTCGCTTGCGTGGTTTTTTACTTGTGGTTATTTTCATATGTTTAGTTATATGATGTTTATATTGTACACTGATACAAATAACTACAATCATCCGCTCTCGCTGTGCTCGCGCATTTGATGGAATTACACTATAGAAATGCCTCGGAGGGCACGTTAAGCGGTCGGAGCCGGCTGTTATTAATTAATGGCCGTCGTTAAGCCATGTTAGAGGCCCTCTAACGGCCTGACAAACTCTGACACCGGCCTCTTGTGTCAGAAATAGCCAAGAACTTTTACGCTCGCTTCCGTCATGCTTAAGGGCCTCATCTTTTAATTATGTAAAATTTTCTTTTAGAGAAATTTTACATTTTTGGCATCGTTTCGGTCGCACTTCAATGAAACACTTGCAAATTTTTGCGCTCGCTTTGCTCGCACTTTTTTGATTTTTTATACCTGGGCCCTATTTCATAAAACTATAGTAGACTGACAAATGTCAGTCACACTACCGAAATGCGTTTCAGAAAAACCCGACAATTCATTCAATGAATTGTCAAAATATCACTTAATGTGTTTCATAAAACAATTCGGCAGTAAACTGACAATTGACATGAGAAAAACTTTTTATGAAACAGCGGTTGCTTACAAAGTACCACAATTTATAGAATTGTCATGACAATGCATTGATGTCATAAACGATAACTTATTTTCATGTTTACCCGTCTACGGCGAAGCAAGGGAAGGGTAATGAGTTTAACAGTATATGTATGTATATAATATAATATAATATAATATAATATAATATAATATAATATAATATAATATAATATAATATAATATAATATAATATAATATAATATAATATAATATAATATAATATAATATAATATAATATAATATAATATAATATAATATAATATAATATAATATAATATAATATAATATAATATAATATAATATAATATAATATAATATAATATAATATAATATAATATAATATATTCCGGACATTTTCACACAATTATCTAGCCCCAAACTAGGATACCCTGTGCTATTGGCACTAGGTAACGGATAAACATACATAGATAAGAATATTACATCCATGACTCGGAAACAAACATCTGCTCATCACACAAATGATTGCACCTTGCAGGATTCGAACCCGCGACCGTACGATTTCGTACCCAGGATTTCTAGCCACGAGACCAACCGGTCGTCAACCGGTAGATATGTGTGGATGTTCCACCATAGTCGGGTTTTAGTTTTGAACTTATGTCTTGTTGTGTAGCACAACATAAGCAGAGATCTTAACAAGTAATAAAGAATATAATGATAGACGTGGTAAATTTCCCCAAAACTAATTGTAGAAATAATTGTATATACCTCTGATTTGTGGTGCTACACCACAAATCAGAGGTGTATACAATTATTTCGAAACCTCAGCATAACTTTGCTCTTCGCACCCACCTCAAATCAAATCCGTCATCAATATAACAACGTTAAGTATTTCCAACTAAACATTATGGTGATGAGAGTTTGTGAGTTTGCAGGTTTGTTCCTCAATCACAGCTAAAAGGATTTTAATGAAATTTGATATTTTTTACAGTTTTTAATGATAGTTTACTCGTTTGTATTGTTCTAGAATAATACACGGTAGATTTTCCAATTTATGCGGAAAATCGTAAATGATAGCCATTTGTAGGAATCTTTATTTACCTAGTAAGCAGATGGTAACTTTGGAAAACGGAAAATTCGACCACGAAGCAGAAATTGAACCTGCGACCTCTGGAATACCATTCCATCGCTCTTCCAATTGACTTATCCGTGGGCTCTTCCGCTTTCTGTTTTTCCCGTTTACATATTTTTACCCGAAAAGAAAGGGTAATGAGTTTAACAGGCTATGTATGTATGTAGATAAGTATTATTTGTGGATGTTCCACTATAGCGTCGTCCCTATTGGTTCGATTTTGAGAAACGAGGTATCAATCGATTCGTCTTCATGTCTACGGCGAAGCAAAGGAAGGGTTATGTTTTCAAACTAAAAACTTGGTCCGATTTAGACAAGCGAGGTATCATCAATCGATTCGTTTTTTATAGCGTGTCATAGGCTATTTTTTACCCGACAACGGCGATGCAGAGGAGGGTTATCTGTTCAACCTAAAACTTGTTACGTTATTTTTTTGTTTTTCGTCTTACGTCTTGTTTTATGTTTCATTTTTTGCCTTGTACTATTGTTCTGTGGTAGTGATCCCTGTAGGTAGCCGTTGCGGGCGAAGCCATTGGTAAATACTTGTATCTAAAACAGGAAATTTGATGCCCTCGCATCACAATTTGGGAACAAACAAAAGGGCTGGATTTTTATTTATTACTGAGGGAAGGTGAGGTTATATCAGGGTGAAGCAATAAAGGAGCGTACCCTTATAACTCTGTTATTCCCTTTCTGTCAAAACCGTCTGACCGTCTATTGTGGAGGCTAGGGATGAGCGTAGGTTGGGCCTGGACTGTACAATCAAAATATTAATTATTTTGAATGATGGACCGAGTGGGACTTTCTGAATTAATAAATCTACATGACGCGACAGCGTGATGATGCGTGGAACTTTTTTGTTCTAACGATATTTTATAATAAAGTTTGATCCATTGAGATGAGTCAGTATAGAACAAGACTTACATTCAAAAACTAAAACCTGACTACGGTCGAGTAAAAATTGCCGATGACACTCTTGCAATGAAGACAAATCGAATGATACTCGCTTGTGAAAATCGGACCAAGTTTTTAGTTTAAACACATTTAATCCTACCTTTCCTTCATCGTAGTCGGGTAAAAAGCTCTCTAACACTCAAAATATATGAAGACGAATCGATTGATACCTTGCTTGCTTGTCAAAATCGAACCAATAGGATCGAAGCCATGGTGGGACATCTACATATATACAAAGGTACAAATACATACATACTGTTAAACTCATTACTCTTCCCTTGCTTCGCCGTAGTCGGATAAAAATAAGAAAATATTTTTTATTACTTATTACCTTATATAAAAAATTGTGCTAAGTAACTATTTATTTGAGTTTAGAATTAAGAATTCAAAGTAAAAAAAATCTCATATTCCACTCGGGAATCGAACTGTAGTTTTCCTAATATAAAATAACATGGTGCTTTATTTGTGGTCAGTGATAAAATAATATTTAAAATGAGAAGTCGTGACTGTAATAAAAATTACAGCATTTTTTCTGATTCAAATCACATTCTCCTTTGTGATCCGTGCCATCATGGACAAAATGTATTTATAGTGATATTGATGACAATCCATATCACTGTGTACATTTTTGCCTTGGATTTCTCCCGCTGACCTTTTGCTACCCAGCACATAGATTTTCTCTAAGAGAGAAAAACAAGTATCAATCTATACTTATAATAAAGCAATATGTACGGAAAAGTCTGTACAAAGAAGATAATTTAAATAAGTTTTCTGGGGTACTTCAAATAAGCTACTGAACAAGAATATAACATTTTAAAAATCGTGTCTGTCTGTCTGTTTGTTTGTTCGCACATCACGTAAAAACTACTGGACCGATTGCGATGCGATTTTCACTGTTGGATAGCATAGGTTTTGACTCAAAAGCTGGGGTACTGGTTGTCTCAATAAGAAGGAGCCGAGCAATCAAATAATTTTTTTGACGGCTTGTTGAATTTTGATCAAATGTTGGTATATTGTTATTTTAGGTCTTGGAATATATAGTATATAGAGTATTTTTAACCTAGAGAAATGACTTCGCTGGCAAATCTGCGGTAACGGTAACAACTATCTAATCCTGCCAGAACCAAATAATTTGAGCCGAATGTTTTTTACCGGCAAAAAAACTTCATATCCGGATAAACAAGTACATATCTCTAGCACTTTAAACATAAGAGAATATGGTAACAAACATACAGTGAGTAAACGTTACAGCAATTTGAGTTCTAACTAGAAGAAATAAAGCCAGAAATACCTTGAAATTTTATACCATCTGCTGAGGAAGCTATTCATTTCGTATCATGAAATGCTTAAAGTGTCATGAAAGGATCTGGAACTGAGTGCTTTGCATTGCAGCATCCGTAGTATTTACTTTATTTTAGACATAAACTTATTTTAATACCGGTAAAAGCTGTATCACCCTAACGAGATGAACGAAACAGATATTTCGATGGATGGTACATTAAATTAAGTAAATGGCTATTGCTGTAATAATGTACGTGATTTTTGAATTAATTTACGTAAATATCTATCTAATAATAAATTTTTATTTGTAGGAGTGAAGTATCTTGCATTTTTTCCCCAAAGGTCGCCAGAGTCAACCGTTGGAAACGACCCTAAAAATCGAAAGTTAGGCGTTTTAAATTTAAATATAAGTAATGTAAGATCATTTTTAATCAATTTGATGGTGTGGAGGTCGAGAGTGATGGTGTTCTAACGGTTCTATAGTGCAATTTAGAATCCAACGATACCGGGTTCAAAACTTAGGCTCCGCACCAATGACTTTTCTGAGTTATGTGCGGTTTTCCATCGCTCCGTGAGCACGTTAAGCTGTCGGTCCCGGCTGTTATTGATTAATAGCAGTCGTTAAGCCATGTCAGGGGCCCTCGGGCGGCTTGACAAACTCTGACATTAGACTAGAGGCCAGCACTATCTCATACGACAAACAAAACAAATCGATTTCACAAAAGGAGGTTGTATGTTCGACTGTATGTATTCTTTTTTATGTATGTTCAACGATTTCTTCGTCAATTGCAACCCGATTAAGTTTTTTTTTTTGAAATGTGGTTTGGTTCACGAAGTACTAAACAAGAAGCAGTGAACCTACCTTACCTTATCCTACCTTTTTTTTTATATAAATCGTATCAAAATTGGATCAGTCGTTTTTTTTAAATTATTAATATTTCCATTTGAAGTAGATTTTTTGTTCCATGGTATTTTGTAAAGAACTTGTATTGCACTACATGATCCTCAAAATTAAGATGTTAACATTTTATTCACACAATGTGTCCTTGAGGATATAGTAACAGACTGTTAAACAAAAATGAATAATAATTTTATGTGAAATAAATTTATCTTGATTACGGATCACAACCTCGTGACTAGTGCTTAAGCCTTTAGCGTAAGATACCGATTAATACTACAACATCTCAAGGCGTATCAAAATACCTATATCTGGTTGTTGTTATCTCAGGTCCCTTACAATATTGAGCTCAATAGAATAATTCTAGTTATCCGCCTAAGTAATTGAATTGACCACTGCCGATACCGAATTGGGGTCGCATTTCGTAACATCACTACAAATGGCGGCGCTTTTAGTAGCGAGTAGCGTCGTGCCTAGTGTAAAGCGTTCTTGATGATTTGACGAAATAATGTTTTGAAATGTTCTTGATGATGTTATCAGAAGTATTGCCACTCCTCTGTTGGATGCGTGAACTTCTCAAGATTAAAGTAGGTACAACTGTCTCTTTGAGAATATAGACTTTATTATGTACCTAGTACAACTAAACCCCGTCAACGTCGTTTGCCATATGCAGGAGAGCGGCGCCGGTTCATGAAAAAATACAGTGAGAAAGAGGCCTCTGAGATTGTAATTTGTTCGAGCAGCCCCGTACTGGCACCTGCATCTTAAATCCTGCACTAAATGAGTTACACATAGTGGATTAATTAATAGTTATTGGGAAAAATACCTCCTATGGATGAAAGGGTTAATTGCGTGATAGATTATAATTAACTTGCAATGTTTGTATGAAACACGTAATCTTATCCTTCGGAATTTAATTTTTGCATGTTGTTTAAGTTCCAATGACAATGCATTTTTAAGGTAAGCATGACCTGAATCAACACCCAGAATCAGCTCCAGATAATGGAACTTCAAAACTCAACAGCACAGATACGAACTGTTATTTATGCATTCAATTCTGTGAGTTTCATTATTACATGGCTATTGCTTAAAATATATTTTTCAATTAACTGATTATTCGGGTACATCTAATTTTCTCCAAGCACGGAGAACAAACTTTCTCATACACCTTTGATTAATAATTGAATCAGTAGAGGTAGTTATGTTAGAGCAAGCTGTACTACAGAATAAGTAATGGAGCCCAACTGTACCCACTTACTTAATTATATAGTTGTTCCAAGCAGCCTTTAGAAGCTTCCTTTGAATCGTAGAGATTTCTACCTTTACAGAGAAGAGAGTACGAAACTTTGGTAAGAAGTATATTCACGAACTAGCTGTGCCCGTGGATTTTCCCACTTGGTAATAAGTATATTCACGAACTAGCTGTGCCCGTGGATTTTCCCACTTGGTAATAAGTATATTCACGAACTAGCTGTGCCCGTGGATTTTCCCACTTGGTAATAAGTATATTCACGAACTAGCTGTGCCCGTGGATTTTCCCACTTAGTAATAAGTATATTCACGAACTAGCTGTGCCCGTGGATTTTCCCACTTAGTAAGAAGTATATTCACGAACTAGCTGTGCCCGTGGATTTTCCCACTTGGTCATTTCTCTGGATGATTATTTATTTGATGCATGTTACAAAATTATATTGAAAGAAATATAACATATTTTAAAAGAAAATGTATTAATTAGCAAGATAAGATATTATATTAAATTATTAGTTAATATAGTATAGTTAAGTTCATGCATGTATGTATGTGAGTTTCTTTATTGGCTTTTATACAGGCCTTTATTTTGTCTGACCACGAATCTATGGATTTACGCACTGTTTCCATGCGAAATTTTGCCACTGCTTGCTCCAGAGTTTTTTTAAGAGAATCAATGTCACCGTGTCGTTTAGAGCAGGCCATGTCCTCTGAATCTGACCATAATTTGAAGTCTAAAGGTTTGAGGTCTGGGTTAGATGAGGGCCATTCTTCAGCTCTTATAAAGTCTGGAACGTTGGTTTCAAGCTAGGCTTGGGTAGTTCGTGCCTTGTGACCAGGTGCAGAGTCCTGCTGGAAAGTCATGGTATATTTAAAAAAAGTGTATTGTGGAGAGGTTTCACAACACGATCCAAGACAGTCTCTTGACACACTAAGTTTTCACAACTTTTTCACAAACATGAAGTTTTGTGACGCTTTGATAAGACACGCCCCACCAGACCATCACTGACGCAGGATGATGACCACGTTGTACCTTTCCGACCACTTGAGCAGCTTCTTTAGAACTGAGAGCGTACACTTCATCATTTTGCTTATTGTAGTGCTCTTCAATCGTGCAATACTTTTTTTTCATCGGTAAATAAGCTTTTTTTTTATTACGGACTAGGCAGTCGTTTGACCACGATCTCACCTGATGGAAAGCGATGATGTGGTCGAAGGTGTAGCACGCTTGCCTAGTAGATACATTCACTCTTGACTTGAACACACCGGGGTTATAATTTGCCGGAAACACTGACGAGGGCAGAGCATTCCACTCCTTTGCAGTTCTTATAATAAATGAAGAAGCGTAACGCTTCGTTCTTGTGCGAGGTATTTCTACCATGAAAGGGTTGCGCTTTGCTGATCGTCTAGTCGTACGGTGATGGAAAGGTGATGGGGTAATCAGGTTGTGCAGTTCTTGTGCACACTCTCCATAGTGCAATCTGTAGAATACCGCCAGGCTTGCTACCTCACGTCGATGCGCCAGACTTTGAAGCTTACTCTTTACTAGAGTGTCATCCCCAATGAGCCTGATAGCACGTCTCTCAATTGAATCCAAAGACTCGAGCTGATACTGATACGTCCCAGAGGTGGCAGCAGTACTCCATACAAGATCGGACTGTGCTTGATAAAGATTTAAAAGCTGTCCCGGTGTGAAGTACCGCCTAACCTTAGACAAAATACCAAGTTTTTTGCAGCTACCTTGGCTTTGGATTCAATTTAGGACCCAAAATTCAGGTTTGATGTGAGTTCGACACCCAAAGGCCCCAAAGCGTATTTCTGTGCCTTTCACCTGCGTATCGCGACAGAAGGCGTTTTGATCGAGCCACTCTCTTTAATTGTATACATTGATTAAGGGCATCTCCTGTATATCGACGATAAGCACTGAGCTTCAGGTCTTGTTTTATAATACGTAACAGAGTCCTAGCGAGAATCTTTATTTCTCGCGATAAGATTTTTTGCTTCCTAATGGGGTTTCGACGAATTCTGTCTTTAACAGCATTAACAGCCTTTGTAGTTCTAACAGCACGCGGCCGCCCCAATCTTTTATGGTCTTCGACAGAGGAGGTGTTGTTGTATCTGTTGATAATACGATATACGAACATACGGCTGATACCAAGCTTTTGAAGTGTCTGGAATATGACCGACGGCTCCATACCTACTTTGTGCAATGCAATCTTATTTTCTTTAACACCCCATTCCATATTGTAATTTGATAATGAACACGAAAAAATATGGGAAATGGCGCGAAATCGAAAGAAGTTTTTATAATAAAAAACGCGTTCCAAATTCAAAATAATTAAAAAGTTGAAAAAACTATAAGTTATTATGTAACAGTATTTATGGCAAGACTAGTTATAATTTATTGGTTTAAGTTCTTTTTTGGCACGGCAGGCGTGTTTTTTAGCTTTTAAGGTAGTTCTTACTATTATATTGGTGTGGATTTCTATATATTTACATTCAGTCAATGTTATGCACGCCGAAATTGTCACGCATATCAGCATGGCATATTGAGTATTAGACTTAAGTGTTGTTATATGTGTCTTGTAACTGTGTTTGTTAAGTAATAAAGATAAAATAAAATAACCTTGTACAAGAAACCTACCACGATATAACTACCCTACCTACCTATAACGAGCAGCGTTTAGGTGTACCCTTAACGTTAGCTTAACTAACACCTCGTTTATTGGTAAGCTTTCACCGCCACGTATATAGCTTTGAAACATGATGTTCCGGCATGATTAAACTAGAAACATAATGTTTCGGTAACGTGATGATGACCGGTGGGATTTTAGGTTAGGCTTAATTAAACACTTGGCTTCGTCATAATAATAATTTTGCAACTCATCAGTTTTAAGGTAGAACTTTAGGAACAACCTTCCTGTAAATGTTCTTCGAGCATCATAAAGATAACACTGTAGCTAAATATACTATACGGGCTAACGTGAAGCACAAGAAGAAGATAATGTGAGTTAATTATATTATTCTCTTCATAAAATATACATATGGTCTTAGTTTTAACAGAACATTTGTTTTACACAACAATATATTTCCATGAAAATTCATGAGCGATATTTCTTTTTTGTTCGTTTTGAAGTCATAAAAAAGTTAAAAAACATTGTACAATAACAAAAATTGTTATAATAAGAACTAATATTTTAACCCTTAAAAAATACTAATACGGTTTGTTTATCCTCTAAAATAGCAGTTTGTGCGTGTGGCAAACACTTTAATCATCTATATTATCTATTGACTATGGAAACTTATTATCTATCTGTACTTATAATAAACCAATATGAATGAAATAGTCAGTACAAAGAAGAACATTTTAAAACAATGGTCTAGAGTTCTTAAAATAAGCTACTGAACAAGAATATAACATTTTTTAAATTTATGTGTGTTTGTTTGTCTGTTCTTCTGTTCGTCTGTTCGTCTGTTCGTCTGTTCGTCTGTTCGTCTGTTCGTGTGTTCGTCTGTTCGTCTGTTCGTCTGTTCGCCTGTTCGTCTGTTCGTCTGTTCGTCTGTTCGTCTGTTCGCCTGTTCGCCTGTTCGCCTGTTCGTCTGTTCGTCTGTTCGTCTGTTCGTCTGTTCGTCTGTTCGTCTGTTCGTCTGTTCGTCTGTTCGTCTGTTCGTCTGTTCGTCTGTTCGTCTGTTCGTCTGTTCGTCTGTTCGTCTGTTCGTCTGTTCGTCTGTTCGTCTGTTCGTCTGTTCGTCTGTTCGTCTGTTCGTCTGTTCGTCTGTTCGTCTGTTCGTCTGTTCGTCTGTTCGTCTGTTCGTCTGTTCGTCTGTTCGTCTGAAATGAAAACTTTTTACGGCGGAACGAACTTCAATCAAATGTTTTGATATTGGTATTTTAGGTCCTGGAATAGTACGTAGAGTACTTTTAACCTTTTTTAGATAAATTACAGCTAGTATTCTTATAAAGTGTAAATATGTAACGATTTGTGCATGATGTGTTCATCTATAAATGAAATTTAACACTTTTAATTTTGCCAATAAGCATGTAATCATGTTATTTTGTTGATGATCCTAATAAATACGAGTAAATCCATACCAATATATAAAAGTGAAACATTGTCTGTTTGTTTGTTTGTTTGGGGAGCCTTCACGCGATAACGGCTAGATTTTGATGAAATTTATAATGGAGATAGCTTCAGCCCTGTAATAAAACATGGGATACTTTTTATCCCAGAAAATTGTAAGTTTTTATGGGAAAACTGGAAAATGTTGATTAATCACATAATCGATCCGAAAAATGGCATAGCTTTCGAAGCAAGATTTGATTCAACATTAATTTAAATAATTTTAAAATTAAATTCACAATTTCATGATTTCAATTCAGTGCTTCAATCACTACTCAAATCACAAAATAATAATATACTTCTTGTAATAAATTCAATACAACGTTCACATGTCACCCTGAGTCTAATATAAAGGGCAATATCCCGAGTTCGTTTTCGCTCTCATGCAATTCAAGCGTATACATTTTACATGAGAAACGTAAATAATAAGGCCACATAAAGATTCACTCATAAAATGCCTCCTTTTACGACGCCCGATATTATTATGATGTACCTATATTGAATTGTTGGCTTTATTTTATACGGCTAAGGAAAGGCGAAGAAACATTTTGAAAGAATTTGAAATACTCTTTTGATATGCTAGTATAATGGGAAGTTAGGTAATTGTTCATCGGGCGTGGACCGCATAAGTTAGGTGCGATGCACATAATTGTCCTTAGTCATAATCAGAGAGACGTTTGTGTAGCACGTGTTAGCAGTGACACGTGTTGTTATCTCATTAGCGCTATAGTTTACGTATTTCTCTCTATCTTTGTAGTCAATGCCGATAAGCGCGACACTGGAAATGAAGCTGTGTGGGTGTGTTTGCTTGTGATTGTATCTAGTCCAGTTGTTGTTTACGTGATATTAGAGCATTTCGAATCTTCATCCTTTAACTAGATCTATGGTGCTAACATTGTGATACGTAAAAGCAAACACTGCTGGATGAATTCAGCGAACCGATTGTAGGTATTTTGTATACTATCTGTAATGTTGATTTATTGTTTATGTGGGTAGGTAGACAAAATAAATACTATCAAAAGTTTGAAAATCTAGTGCATTTTGAATGTTTTTCTAAAAGCTTTTATTGAACTTGCAATGTTTGTATAAATAATGTATGTTTGTATGTATGTTTGTTTAGGTCAAATCTTGCATTTTGAAGTAGAACCACTTCCTCTTAGCATACGAAGTTGAATTTTGGCGTGTTGGTTCAGTTCCAATGACAATGCATTTTTGTGGTAAGCATGACCTGAATCAACATCCAGGAACATCTCCAGATAAAGGAACTTTTCAACGGCCAACAGCAGTCACGAAGTTTAATGTTACCTTCTATTATGATAGCCGGTTTGAAGTTTCACCATGACATGGTTGCTACTCTGTGGGTTGGCTCCTGATTAAGGAACTCGTCTACGGTTAACAGCATAGACACGAAATGTTATATACGCATTTTATTGTGATAGCCCATTTTAAGTTTCATCATGGCATGGCTACTGCATAAAATCTTATCTAAATGTTTTTAATTTTTCAAACTGAGTTTCGGAAGGGGCGATTACAAAATAATTAGTGAACTAAACATATACTCGTACATTTTGAAACATAATGTAGGTTTATTTACCTACATTGTACTGGATATTAAGGTACATTTTGTACAGTACCTACTACATTTTGTACAGTAAAATAAAGCAGCCAAAACAAGATTTCACGTATAGGCAATTAATAAAAACGGTACATTTGTTTGGTCGTTAACTTAGATAGTTCACTTTAAAATCGAATACGTCCATGAGTACATTTATCCGGGCCAATTAGTCTCTTTCCAGGCGAGACAAGAAAAAAAGTTGCTAGACTCACCGAAAACGCCTGGAAGAGCTATTGGTCCATGAAAGACCTAATGAAGGGAACCTACCTCTCACCCTCAAGAAGAAACTCATGGACGTGCCTATTATCACCTACCGTGCTCAGACTTGGTCCTTGATGATACATCAAAAGTCCGCACTCGGGGTTTGCCAGCGAGCTATGGAGCGCAGTATCTTAGGTGTCCGGTTATCAGACCGCATAAAGAACAGTATAACTGGGCTGGTCACGTCTGCCGCTTGTCGGACGAGCTGTGAGCAATACTCACCACTGAGTGGATCCCACACAACGTTAGACGACGTCGTGGCAGGCCCAGACGGAGATGGCGGGACGAGCTAGACGCCTATTGGAAGGATTGGCCGCAGAAATCTTTCAATCGAGAGGAGTGGAAAGAGGGTAGGGAGGCCTTTGCCCTACAGTGGGATGACCATGGCTGAATAATTATAATAATAAAAAGTTTACTTTGAACTAAAACAGCTTTTTAGAAACTGCCCGCTCTAGCTATGGTTATAGAGTTCCGGTTCTTTTAGAAAGAAAACATAATGGACATTAGTATTAATCTTAAAGGCTCGATACCCCACGGCTGTTGAGGTAGTCAAACCTCAGTAAAAATCGCGCGCATGCACGTACTGCAAGCTTTCAGTATTTATTTTAAGCCGACATCAAAAAAGGAGATTATCAAGTTGATGTGTATATATGTAATATTGTTGAAAATGCGTAATATTCATATATGTTGGTCTATAAGAGTATCTAAACAAATATGCCAACATACGCGAATGTATGTATGTATGATTTATGTATGTCCACGTATTTCTCGGAAACTATAAGTATGATTGCAATAACTCTTATTAATTATTTGATATTCTGATTTGGTCTGATTGTAATAATTTTTGTACCCCTCAAGTCAGGGAATAGTTCAAGTTTTATCATAATCGGTTCATTAGTCTTTATTATATGGAGTGTTATCTGTTTTGGATGTGACTATTTTCTTAGCGAACGGAATAAGTATTTAATTTTCTTAGGCCTACTTTAATGAAACTGAAAAGTAAGATATACAGACTAATTTATATACCGAAGAAATGATTCAACTTTTTTCAGGCCTTTGCTGGTAATTGCCTAATTACATACTTTAGTCGGTTTGGGCAGAGCCAAACGACACACTTTTCTTAGTCAACTCAAACTGTGTACAGATTCAAGAGTTGCAAGGGACTTCTCCTCATTATTTCGGTACATGGCCGGAGTAAGGCTTCTGTTCTTGTAGTACTATTGGCAAAGCGTTCTGTCTATCAAGGTTCTGCCCTTCCGGCAGATTACAGGGGCGTTTCACACGTCTCAGAGATTTAACGCTAATGCTCACGAACTCACGAACTGTCAGTCTGTCAGTTGTAATTGTAGACAAGTATTCAACCTCGGAGCCGTCAAAATGGGTCGTTCAGTATTTTAATGCACAAGTACTTGGGTTGAATGTCAACTCAATTGGACTCTAGAAATTTACTCCAGTGCACCAATCCACTCGTGTTAGAATCGTTTTTTATGGTTTTGTTTTTGTTTTTCAGGTTCATTAAATAGAATAATTATTATTCTAACTAAATATTTAAAAAAATGCTTGACGATTCAGTGCGCGTTATAAATCCGGGAAATTTAGAATTAAAAAATCCGAGACAATGAAGATTTTGACAAATTTCTTTTGAATTCCGGGAGCTGCCGGAATTTCAGGAGGGTTGAAGACCCTGGCTGCCTTGTCAACCGGATTGTACTTTTCTTAATTAAATCGATGAAGACTTTAATTTCACACAAGTACCCACCTAGTAGGTAAGGCATTTTAATTTTCACATATTTTACAATATCAGCGTGTTCTCAGCTTTCTGATCAAATACGCACGGCAAAGAATACTTCGATGGATAAAATAGATGTTCTTATTTTAATAATAAGATTTTTGTGACTTCGACGCTTTCAATTTTATCATCCACATAATATTACCCTTCTATATAAATATGCGTCATCTTTGGGAGGCTTCCCTATTTATTTTTGTAATATGAAAACATTTTCTTCGTAATGCTTCTCAGTATGTTTCTTTCATCTAAACTCATGTCCTTGTTCGCTCCACTAGCAAGTTTTATTTACCGTGTAGAGTAGCTCGCTAAACTAATATAGTCTGAACGCACTCTCCTCCGCTCCGTCGGAAGCGTAGCTGTGGAAAGCAGTGACTGAGATCAGCCGTAAATGGTTATACCAGAGAACCTTGTCCATTGGACACAGACGCCAACATCGCTGACGAGTTTAAAGGCCCGCAATTAATTAGTTAATCGCCTTCTAGTTTCTTGCCGAATTATTCTCCAAGGTTTATTCTGAAACGGTGGTCAAGTTTAATTAATCAAAGGGCTCCAAGCTGATTTTGTCAAGGCCCCCTGTAACATTACTAACACTAGCAATCCAGGGGTGTTGAATCCGACACTTTAATCTGGCGATGTTCCATGCCTAGGTTCGTACCCAAGGAGGGCTAGAGATCAACAGCATGTATCCATATCAATATATTAAAGTGAAACGTTGTCTGTTTGTTTGTTTGGGGAGCTTTCACGAGATAACTGCTGGACGGATTTTGATGAAATTTGAATGCAGATAGCTTATACCCTGGAATAAAACATAGGATACTTTTTATTCCGGAAAATTGTAAGTTTCCACGGGAAAAACTGGGAAATGTTCATTACTCGCGTGAAGGAACGGTTTCCATGGAAACGAAATAACAAGTCTGTCAATAAACATCAAGAGCGTTATGCTATACCTACTTTTGCATTGGTTTTGAATATCCTAGAAGATGTTTTTTTTTCGCGATAAAATGTAGTCCGCGGGGAAGTCGCGGGCGGGAAAGCTAGTACTTCATAAAAAAAACAGCGACACTTCTGTTTTTTTACTAATATTAAGTTGCCTAACTTTGTTACATGTTTTTTGATGGATTTTTAATCTATTGGCTCATGCTCGTTAACTTTTTGTTTATGCTGGGTGTAAGCGACATAAACTGCATTTATGCTCGAGTGCATAAAAGTGTTTTACTTGCCTAATTTTATATTGTCTCTGACCCGAGCAAAGATTATGAATTACGCTTACTGGCGTAAAAGATCCGAGCCTAATGTTTCAAGAAGATAGATAAGTAAAAAAATGGCGTGAAAGAAGCCGTTCTTTTAGCAGTGTTTAAATGTTTGGTTGTATTTTTTTCATTTCCTCATAAACGACATGAAGAGCATAGTATTTAAATCGTTAATAAAACATGGCATTTTATCCGCTGAAGATGAATCGATTGATACATCGCTTGTCAAAATCGGACAAATATGGGCGACGCTATGGTGGAACATTACATATCTACAAACATACATGAATGAAGAAGAAGAATAAAGTTGATTCATTCCATCGACGGGACGTCAATACGGGTGATTTTTAGGAAACATTAGGTTTTTTTTCGATCGAGCCAAATTTATTTAATCGTGTTTCGGTGACCACAGCCGGATAAAGTATTTTGTGAACATTTATTACAAACAAAAAAATAAAGTCAATTAACCGTTTTCAAAGGTCTAGTTTCAAATATTCGTGAGGACGAATCGTCAATTTTGGATACCATTTGGCCTTAAGCTCATTACTCTTCTTTCGCTTCACCGTACTCGGGTAACTAACATGTCATTAACAAGGAGAAACAAAAAATATTATAAACAGATCAAATTAATAAAATTAGGTAAACTATGTATGTAATAATTTTCTAATAATAATATTAATAATAATAATAATGAACTTGTTCGCATCGGTAAACTGGCTACGCTTTGGTAAACTCTTTGCGGAAACTGAGGGTTTTGTCTGTGCAATTGCGGATGAAGTTATCAAGACGAATAACTACCGGAAACGAGTATATTACGAACGACAGTACGGTCGACATTTGTCGGGCATAACGCCGTCCCGGGGAGTCCCTCAGGCATATAATTTCCGGGTGTTCTCATCTTGTTAATGGAGACGATTTGCATAGACACAACCAAGTAGCCAGATGCATCAGCAAATTGCCATTCAATACGACCTTGTCGAGTCTTGAGGTTCGTACTATAAGTACGCACCGGCGCCAGTTCTCGAAAATGGTCGTGCAATGCTCTATTGAGACTGTTCTATCTTCGTGGACAGGACTATTGTTGCCAATAAGCCTGGTATCGTGCTTGTAGACCGGTCCCAATGCCGGGCAGTGCTCGTTGACATCACCATCCCACATGATGAGAACATCGTGAAGGCCGAGAAGGACAAGCTCAGCAAGTACCTTGACTTTAATCACGAGAAGACCGCCATGTGGGATGTTGACTCAACGATTATTGTCCCGATAGTATTTTCGGTGAACGGCCTTATAGCGAAGAGCCTCAACCAACATCTTAAGAGGCTCTTGCTAGATGTTTGGATTAAGGGTCAGATGCAGAAGGCAATACTCCTTGACACGGCACGTATAGTCAGGCGGTTCCTCACTCTGCAGCCCTAGCCACCGGTAGTATGGGCCATGCTGCGCTACCGATGGTACTCTAGGTTCAGGTTTTTTACTAGTATTTTTGTATATATTGATTTTATGAATATTATAGTTACATAAAATCAATATATACAAAAATACTATTGTAAGAAAAAATTTTTAAATCTAAGATTGAAAATAAATGAAGTAAATAATAATTATAACAATAAATAATATCCAGTCGATCATCGGGTGGCCACATATCTAACATTGCGCAGTACTGAACGGATACATGCGCATGCGCGTCGCAGTAAGCAACTGGATATTTACATTAGGAAATTATTATAAATGTTTACGCTAAGCAAGCGTTAACTGCAAAAATCATTTACTATGTATACTTTGAGTTTGAAAAGTAAATTTACCTTTCTTGTACCGACAGAGTTAAATCTCATACGGAAAAAGGAAATACCCTACCTGTGTTTCAGAAGTATGCCCGTTAGAGAGAGAACATCAAGAAACTCTACACCGATGTAAGCAGCAGCACCCGTTCACGAGTTTGACTTGTGTACCATAAGTGTGTGATGTGAAGCACACGTACTGTCTCGAACGATAGAGCTCGTAAACTTGTTACTTTATAGAGAAGAACGTAAACAAGCAAGCGAGTAGGCTTAGGTAGTTTGCTTGTTACGGGCTTATGTTGTAAACATCGCTTTACTGTTTTCATCTGTTATAATTCTTTGAATTAAAATAAGTCTGCAAAAGGGTTTGTTGAAAAAAACTGAACCAATCCACACCCAGTATATAAAAATGAAACGTTGTATGTTTGATTGTATGTTTGGGGAGCTTTCACGCGATACGGCTGGACGGATTTTGATGAAATTTGGAATAGCGATAGCTTATACCCTAGAATAACACACATGATACTTTTCATCATCATCATCATCCCTCATGCGGGTGAAACCACGGGGCGTAGCTAGTTTTATGTATAACCACACTGGAGGTCTATTCGTCATCATCATCATCATCATCATCATCTCACCAGAAGACGTCCATTGCTAAACATAGACCTCCCCGGATCCCCATAGAACGCCATTACGGGAAGTTGCTCGCCATTCTCAACAGGCCGTTCATCTCATGGGAGACCATACTACGCTCCATCTTCTACGGCCGGACCACGGGAAACCTGATGCTATCTGTTGCACTGAGATTCTCTTAACATATTCTCTTAATTGGTAAGTGACAACTTTAAATCGTTAACTATCGAATGAAACGGTATGAAAGTGGGGCAAGACAAGTTGCGTAATCTCAATACCCTATTATTTTATTGAAAATCCCAATAAACTAATAATATTAGATTAAAATAAGAGGTTAAAAGAAGAGGTTAAGAGTTACGTACTATCTTAACGATTTTAATTATATATTTTTTCTTTTTATATTTTATTACAAACACAATGTAAATTGAAGGTGATATAATATTATTTCTTCTCCCATTCAATAATATATTGAAACCCTTGGACTGGAAGTATGATCGAATACACAAATATTGAAATTCAATTTGAAATTTCAATTACTGGAGGTAATTTATCAACGTCTTGCTTACTTTAGAAAGTTTGGGCACAGTATAAATAGTAGTATAAGGTTTGGGTGTCAAGATTTACATAGATAGTTTAGGTATGTAGTTAGGTACCTATTTTATTAAATCACTCTAACAGTCCGAATTTAAGTCATTTATACGACTGCACGACACGATATCTTGGAAATCTACTGTTTATTTTGTATTAAAAACTTTCGATATCCTGTATAATAATATTTCTCTACGTTACATACATTTTTTAATTACTGACCTGGCAAAAGTCTGACCACGATCTCACCTGATGGAAAGCTTTGATATTGTGGTAGAAGGTGTAGCACGCTTGCCTTGTAGATACCAATTCACTCCTGACTTGAACACACCCGGGTTATATTTTACCGGAAATAATGACTTAGGGCATTCCATTGCAGTTCTTATAATAAATAAAAAAGCGAAACGCTTCGTTCTTGTGCGCGGTATTTCATAATATTCACATTATTTATATGTTAGAATGTAGGTAAAGAATAAGAATAGAACCTGGCACAAAATGTGTACGATTAAAATAATTGACCGTTTAACAAAATTTATAACTATTAAAAAAAGTACATAATGATATCGATTCTGACGTGACCACTTAAACTTAAAATTCTCTAAAATTAAGTTTAGACGTGTCAAACTGGATAACCTATGCTGAAGATGCACACCTAAATCTAATTTTGAATATGGAAGACTTAATTTACTCAATTTAGTTTAAGTGAGCATTTTCGTATTCTGGACGACTTTCTAAACGTCACTTATCGCTTAATTTTAGGAACGTCAAACTAATTTAAGGAAGCATCTCTCAAGGCTCTCAAGCTACAGAATAACTAATACTTAGTACAGATATAGATAGATATTTTTACCACAGATTACTAAATATCTTTTAATTATCTAGCGATGTAGATAATAACGAGTGGAGGCGCCGAGAAACGTCTCCACGGGATGCGGTTTTGCGGAAATTGGGATCAGAGAAAATCCCAATGTTCCAAGATTATAATCCTGGTGCGTAAGGATCGAATTTTAATAATTTTGTGACCTTCACTTTTTATGGACTGTATTTTGTTATTCATAGGGCGAAATGAATAGCGGTGACAGATGGTGACAGGTTAGCAGCCAAAGGTGGAAAAGATCGTGGAAGGAAAATGCGCACGCTTACCTTTTTTCGATGAACTCCTCCTCTGCCCAAGTCTCCGATATTGTTGAGGAGGCCTAACCAGGCCTGTGGCGATGTGAAATCCTATCCTTCAAGAGTGCAAACTGGCGCGCCGGTATGGAGCGACACACGTGTTCTAATAAGGTCCAAAATCAATTTTTAATGCACTATTTAAATCACCATTATTTTTGTGCGTTCGCTTTATAGTTCTTTTTTTGATACCTTAATAACCGATTTACATATATATTTAGCGAAGCGGAGATATTATTTGGTCATTAGACCGTCAGACATCTTTGATATATATGAGCGGCAGGCTGCAGCGTGCAGCGTAATTCGTCGTTACTCGAGCAGCGGTTGGAGCGTCACTGGTTGGCGTTTTCTCTTGAACGCCTCTCACGCGTTGTATCGCACGCGTGATACACATATACATAGTAGGCGTACGTGCAAAAAGGAAAGGTAAAGGTGAAGGCGAAGGAAATGGAATGAAAAGTAATATGACTGTCAAACTGTACACCAAATCACCAATCATTCTGCGTAGATTATAAGCGCGTGTTTTTAAAATAGCGAAGGTATTATACGGCGATAACAACGAGGAATGCGCGCCTTATTTAAAAAGAGGTTTTGTTTTTTAAGGTGCGAAGTCGCAAAATTGGCGCGAAAGTTGGATCTTACCGACCGATAAAGATCGATAAATTTATCGATCGGTAAACATATCTTGAAGGATTTTATCAAAATTCGGTAGCATGGATCTAGCCTTGGTAAATTTTATCGATTTGTTAACATGTCGTGAGTTTATGGATTTAAATAATGGCAACTCTTACTATACCACAGATCAGATAGATGACTAATTGACTAAACCTTATTTTTTGACATAATCTTGGAGTTTTTTGTTTTCACACGCATTAACCTGTATCGCTTTTCTGTTTGCTCCACGCAAACATTTACGTGTGACACAGGCAAGTGTCGGCGCGCATAGTTGATTATTTATGAGTGCTGCCCCGGCTCAAAACTATGGATAGCGGCTTATAACTTTTAGTGATGATTAGATTTAGTATAACCTATTGCCAATTATGTTTTTTATTGCAGATACTATAAGAATATCACGGTATAGTAGGTTGTTTGTTTTGTAAAAATCCGATTCATGAAAATGTAGGGAAAAAATAGAGGAACGTATTGATGGTCTCCAATCGGGACCTCTCATAAAAATAAAGCCTTGATCCATTATTCTCGCATCTCTACAGGTCGTGGAAATCTATAGGAAAATAAATTAACAATGAAAACTTTATTTCAGTAACTACTTTGTTTCAGGTTGCAATGAGGTGATCGAAGAACAAAAACTATAATAAAAATCTATATACATAATAAACAAATTAAATCATTGTTTATAGATTCCGGTATTTTGTTGACTTAATTGTTGTATCTCAAATTGCCGCCTAAATTTTTAAATTTAAAAATCCCTGTTTTTTTTTTTTTAATTATTATATATATATATATATATATATATATATATTCCCCTGTTTTTAATTAGTTTAACAAACAAAATACACAGGAGTAAAAAAAGGGCTATACTGTACTATATTATTTTAAAAGACGTATTCTTAAAAACTTGATTTTAATGTTAACGTAAAAATATATTAAAGAAGCTGTCCCCAAGTTTAAAAATTCATCATGTGTTATTATAATGTTATTTGAATTAAGTTTGGTAATTTCTTTGCACACCGCATTGGTGTAGAATTTTGCTAACAATAATTATTAATTGTAATAACTTTTTTATATCTACCTATGTTCATGCAAATAAAATTGAATTTGAATTTGAAATACTGCATTTGTTTTGTTATTTCAGTTCCAGAGTGAAATAAACAAGTCACACTCCACGAGCGCAGTGAATTTGAAAACTATCTGGGTGGCACTGAATTATTGTAATGGGCAGGCGTGGTTTTACCATCAGGCAAACAACCTGCTCGTACCGGGACTCAGTTATACAAGCCAAGAACACAATTAACCAAAAAATAAGAAAATATCTAGAATCGATCATCTATCATTCAGGACTTTACTCCATCATAGATCTGGACAGAGATTGATTAACGCAGTTATGGAGACACTCTATTGATTGCGGGTTCCTATGGGTAATTCTATCATTCATTCAATAGTTCATTCGTGCGTTATTTTATTCATTCGTTCCGGGATCCCTTTTTATCTGACGGTTTTTTGCTATCATTTCCTAATAGGCCAGTCATTGGTGAAAATATGAAGATTTGCCCTATAATTGGCGAAGTAGAAGATGTTTTGATTCATATTGCTTAGTTATGAGGTCTATACGAAAAAAAAACAAATTTTATACCACGAGGGGTGGGAGCGGTAGCCGCCATCTGGAATTGAAGGGAACAAAATTAGTTTTTTTCTTATTAGTTCCACCCTATTGGTCGCCCCTATTGGTCCGATTTTCACAAACTATGTATCAATCGATTCGTCTTCATGTATATGTTCATTTACTGCGTTTTTTATATGTTTTACCAGATTACTGCGAAGCAAAGGAAGGGTTATGTGTTCAAACTAAAAACTTGGTTCGATTTTGACAAGTGAGGTATCAATCGATTCGTCATCATCGCAAAAAGGTCATAGGCAAATTTTTACCCGTCCGTAGTCGGGTTTTTGTTTTTGTACTTAGGTCTTGTATATATGTTGTATGCTATCCACTTTGAACTGATCCTATATATGTATATATATATATATATATTAATTTTATTTTTAATTAATTTGTGACATTTAATTTCAATTTTATATTAATTTTATTTCTAATTAATTTGTGACATTTAATTTCAATTTTATATTAATTTTATTTCTAATTAATTTGTGACATTTAATTTCAATTTTCTTTTTCTATTAATTTTATTTTTAATTTGTGTTTTAATTTTATTATGGATTTGATAATCTGAAATAAATGAATTATTATTATTATTATTATTATAGATCAGTTCAAAGTAGATGGCATCAAAAGCCGCACATGACTTGTAATTGGTGCAGGGCCAAAGAATAATTAATAGAAGCAGGGCTGAGGTTTTGAACCGGGTGCAGATGGATTGTGAAGTGCTCATTTTATCGCTCGGCCAACTCCGCTCCGAGCATAAGCATTAAATACCAAAGAAAAACAAGAAAAACTAAAACAATACAATCATTTTTTTCAGTCCCGTAAAGTACTTTTTCATATATTATATTTTTCAGTCCTGTATTTTTCTCGAATAAATTGTTTTCAAGGGACGGAAAATGAGATTCAAGAATAAAGCGTCACGTTCATTACGCGACAAAGTCGCAAGGCATCTCTATCGATATCGTACGACATTGGCGGAAATACTGGCCTGGTATTTATTTGTCTGATGATGATGATACACTTGGGATAATGTAGCTTTCGAATAATAAAATATTTTTTGTTTGTTTTTTTTTAGCGGTAGCATATGTATAATAATTACACATGGCGGTAGCGTGATTTCAACAAATTTCCAATTTAATAAACTCTCATGTGGGGTCCATAGAAATTGTTCAAAATTTAAAAAAGTTATACATATATATATATATATATATATATATATATATATATATACGAAGTCTCACTTATCGATATTTTTTCCCAGTTCGTTGACTAAGCCCCTATACTCTTTCCAGATTCCTAGGACTAACCTAACTAATATTTTTTGCTAACTTGCGTATTTCAAATTTTGCGTTTGAATAACTACTAATCTAGAAAAATCTAGGCAAGATGGCAAAATCTAAACTTTAATTTGTTACGTTTTATATATGACAGAAGTTTCATTTACCTAATCCTGCCGTAACCAATGTTGAGTTTTCAGTATCCCTACATTTTAGCCTACTTTTTGCTGATCATGATCAGAATGATTTTGAAAACTAACGTGAGTAAAATAATTCATATTAAAAATATGTTAAAACTCAGATTAATAAGATTAGGTGTACCAGTTTCAGATTATTTTGAAGTCTTTCGTTATAAGAGTTTTATGCCGATAAGGCACGACGAGAATGATGTAGGTTTTATAGTATATAGTGTACCTCCTTGTGTATGGCTCTATGGTTTATATTTTAAGAATATGTTATGTTAGTTATTCGAGTACGTCATGACCCAAGATGACTTGGGCTCACAAATCTTTCATTACTCGCAATGGAATATTAGTTATATCATGATCTTTTATACTTAAAGTTGCATAAAAAGCTTCTTTTATTTCAGTTTTTAAAGTTGACGATGCCATTGTAACATCCTGATGCCAAGGTTTTGTTTCTAATCCATACTGGCGAATGACCTCTTTGTCGATAAAGCTCGCAGTACTTCCAGTATTTATCAGTGCTTTTACTGGTATTCTATTTACGAAAATCGGTATTGTACATATCTGAAGGTCAGTTGACGCCAATTAAATGCATGAAGTTATATCATTTTCTCAATTAAAACATTGAGTTTGGATGAAGCCTACAATGAAGCTTTAGAGTTAGCAAAAATACAGACCGAAGGTTATTCAGCACAGTCATTAGAGACACCGTCTGCCGCTGCAAGTAGCTTGAACCAAAGCTCAACTTCTCATGACTGTTACTCTTGTGGAAAAATATCTTCGTCCCGAACGATTCGACGGGGACCCCTTATTAGGGCAACAACAAGAAATATCATCTCAGTGGCGACATTGGATAAAAACGTTTGAAAATTTTCTCTTGTCGTGTGAAAAACCCCCTTCAGGTGCCTCTAAACTACAACTGTTGATAAATTATATATCTCCCGGTACATTCAAGTACATAGAACGTTGCGAAAAATACACAGATGCCATAGAAGTACTAGAGACAGTATATGTGAAACCAAAAAGTGAAAACACAACAACCAAGCGAAACCATTGACCAGTATATCCAAGTTTTACATCTGCTGAGTAAAGACTGCCAATTTAAGGATATCAATGCAGCAGAGAATGAGAAGGAGTTCAGCAGAGACGCATTCATTGCCGGAATAACATCTTCTAATATACGACAAAGACTGCTAGAAAATATAAACCATAGAGCTTACACAAGGAGGTACACTATAGACAAGGAGGTACACTATACACAAGGAGGTACACTATACACTATACACAAAGAGGTACACTATACACTATAAAACCTACATCATAGTCTACAAACGAAAGCAAGCAAATGGTTTTCACATATTTTCAACAGCATCAAAGAGACGTAATTCCTTTCGTTATTTCAGAAAACTCTCCGTCTAAACAAAAAACAGCAGGGAAATCGGTCAACCTGTTAAGGAGCTATGTGGCAATGCCAGCGGACAAACACACACGCTCAAACTCCATCTCATGGATCTCCTTCATATTTTTAGAAAGCATCATGCAGTATCGTCCCACCGATTAGAACAGTCCTCTATTCACGACCAGACTAAACTTTTGCTTCATACCATTTATATTCGTATCTATGTATGTTTATCCGTTGTATAGTACCCATAGTACAGGGTATCCTAGTTTGGGGCTAGCTAATTGGTGTGAATTGTCCCAAATTTATTTATTTTTATTTTGTTTATACAGATTTAGGAACAGTCCCGGTTGAGAAGTGCTGCCTCATATCCGTCAAAATGACCAGTTTTTTCAGTTTAGTTTCTTACGATTGATATAACAAAACGCGGTGCGACCATATCGAGCGACTTTACTCCGATGAATACAAAGCTTAATGAAACGGACGATTTCATTATTTATTATCTTGATTACTTTCACATTGTGTTCGTTTATTGCTACAACAATAATTGTTCAACAGATTGTAAAGCTCGGCCCTTTGTTTAGTTAGAATTCCTTGATTCATTTTGATAATGTATAACGGGCACGATTTGATTTACTTCTCAAGCTTTTACATGAAGTCCTATGTGAATTATGTATGTCAATATGGAAGCTAAATACCACCAAATCCACTTTTTTGATAATGTTATAGAACGTCATGTTTCCTAGATTCAGACCAGTAACTAGAATTCCCAGTTTCTGGGGATTCAGGCACTACGAGAGCCGTTATCTTACAGGCCGCAAAATAGAATACGAAACCTCACGTTTCGCAGTCTGCTCATCTCCAGCTTCATCACGAACGCTGTCTGAACTGACTGACTCATAATGAAATATCCAGATAGAGGCTTCATAATTATCTTCTTAATGCTGTAAGAAACGATTTTGCTTAATTAAATCCGAAGGATGTTAGAATTGAGATTGTGAAAAATATACTTTAATTTTTGATTTGTGCATGCTAGCAAAACCGATGCTAGACGCATAACAAGGGTTTCAACCAGATCATAACGTATTGAAATTAAATTGTATCCACATTATGTTGTAATATTGCAAATGGTTATTATTATTGTTGTATTATTATTATATTCTAGTTGTACCCCGAGGCTTTGCCTGATGTGGACACTGCACGTGAACAGTGATGTTTTGGGGGCCAAACCCCTCCCGACAACTTTATTCGGACTATTTCGAACATACAAATATATATATACACATTGGTTCAGCCGTTCTCAAGTGATGCGTTAATCAACGAACAACATTTATTTTTTTGGTTAATATACTAGAAAAATAGTTGTATTTTCTGGAAAACAAAAACTGTTACATGGAAAAAAATTAGGAGCAAACTAAATGTCAATCCGAAATAGAAGAAATATGAGCCAAAATGGAAATACGATTTCGTTCTCTCTGATGTCCACCGTGTACGATACGTATCAGCCAACCCTGTTGTTATATTGCGATAACAGGCTATTTCCGTAATTCTCTGGAAGTTCTCGAAACTCTGAGTTTGCCGAGGATGGCTCGCTGGGGACCCCGGATTTATCATTTATAGCCGATTCAGAAACGGTCCGACGACGTGGACGTACTCAGAATGGGGCAGAGTTATACAATTGCCACTAAGTCCTTAAAAATAAAATAATAAATTATTATTCGATCGAAAACAAAGCCATTGAAACACTAATATTTGTATGTATTGGTCAATAGTACAATAATAATTGTATTATTATTGTACTATTGACCCACCTTCAATAGTACAATATGCAATGCGGCTTCGCACATGTGTACATTAGAAAAGAAGAGGTAAGAATATGTAGTTCTCGCAAACTTGACCTTCTCTCTGCTTCTGGGGAAGGCGGCTCGCTTCGCTCGCCGCCTCCCCCCTCGCTACGTTCAGGTCTCGTACCTCTCGTACCGTACTCTCTAAATAATCATCAATGATTATTTAGACACAAAAATCGCTGTTTGTTTGTTCATGCATCACGTAAAAACTACTTCACCGATTGTAATGCAATTTTCACTAATGGATAGATTAGAGTTTGGCCTAAAAACTTGGTGTACTTGGTATTACAAAATAATTTGTAGAAGCCGAGCAATAGTTAAAAACATTTAGATGGCTGAAGGAATTTTGATTAAATGTTGGTACGAGTATATTGGTATATTAGGCCCTGGATTAGCACATAGAGTACTTTTAACCTCGAGAAATGAACACGCGTGTGAAATCGCGGGCATAGCTAGTACATATACATACCAGCCTTGGACCGCCGATTGTGTTACTGGTTTTTTATGTTTTATGATGTACTCGTAGAATGCACGATTTACTTTTAAGTGGTATCCAATAAAGAGTTATCTATATATCTATCTATCTATCTATCTATCTATCTATCTATCTATCTATCTATCTATCTATCTATCTATCTATCTATCTATCTATCTATCTATCTATCTATCTATCTATCTATCTATCTATCTATCTATCTATCTATCTATCTATCTATCTATCTATCTATCTATCTATCTATCTATCTATCTATCTATCTATCTATCTATCTATCTATCTATCTATCTATCTATCTATCTATCTATCTATCTATCTTTACCTATACCTACAGATTTTTTAAACCTCCCCCCCCCCCCCCCCCCCCCCGAGTAGACCCTTAGTACGCCCTCCACTGCTGCGATCGAGGCCGGGCTGTGCTAATTTATTGAATTCCACAGACTCGAGACGCCCTTCAACTTTGTAGACCTTAGATGTCTGCGTTATAATATAACTATCATATCTGAATCAGCAGCGGAAAATGGACTCCAATAATAAATCAAAATCATAGAGTGTTTAGATTATAATGATTGTTTTAATCCCAACGCAAAAAGAGGGGTGCTATTAAGTTTGAAGCCTTATATATAGATCGGTGTAGGTATCTTTCTGTGGCGTCGTAGCCTTTGTTTGAAGAAATTGGTGTCGGTGCAGCTGTTCTCAACCCAAGATACGCTGTTCTGATTACTTTTTGTGACAAGATCTCGGCTGCTATTGCTTGGTGGCACTGTTGCATCTGGAGACTTTGAGCTTATGTTTATTATCTTAGTAATCGCATATGTTAGGGTATGATTTTTAATAACATTTTAATACAGTACAGTTGATAGGGTACAGAAGCCTCTATTTTATCAAATCTACATTATTCATGACGAAATCAAACGAAAACCAAACGTATTTTTTGCACGATTGAGACCTATAAATTGAATAGCGACAAAACGACTATAGGTGTCATCGTAACCGTTTGACGTTATATATGAATTAAGTCACTCATAATTTCAGAATCCATAAGATTGACTGTTAATGTAATAAATCCTTTCGTCTATTTTAGTTCTGTTGTTTATTTAACGTAGTTTGTTTATGAACACATTAAATGGCGAATCAGACTAAATCCAACTAATGTCATTATGGGTAAAAATATTGGGACGCAATTTTTTTTAAATACATAGCTCCAAAATTATTGACCGAGCGAGTGCGAAGCGCAAGCGAAGCGTCTCCGTTTCAGCTTGGGCAAAAATGCTTTCGTATCAGTCAGCCGGCTTTCGTATCTCTTTTCTCCTCCACAGGTCGCATTTCTCAACCGAACTAGACCAAACTTGGTATAAAAGTCAAATGAATTTACATAATTTTTTAATCACCGGGGATTTTCGATTGGGAGAGTACTTCCCCCAAAAAGGCGCAAAAAGGGGGCTACTGAATATCTCTGCTTTATTAGATCTGATTTCGATGGTTCTTTTTTTATTTGAAAGGTATTAACTTTAAATTAGTCACATAAAAATTTGGTGAAGATTTGATGAGGGTCTTCGGCATGAGCAGAATAGCTCCTCAAAAAGCAATAAATTTCTCACTTTTAGGTTTCTACTAGTGGGAGCAGCCCTTTTCCCTCTAGGTAGAGATTGATAGAGCACCTTGGTTACTAATGTTAGTTTTACATTAAGGTAACTAGATGGCGCTACTGTGCACCGCTAGATTGTTTGCAAAAAAGTTTGTGCGCGCGAGCTCTACAGCTCACAGAGCCACATGATTTTCAACCTTATTGACATGAGCTAAGTACCTTGTTGCTAACGTATTTAAAAAACCCCAAACATCCCCCATCCTCCCTAAAATTCCCATCACTTTACCTCACCCTCCTCACTCAATTTTCAATTTCCTCCACCCTCCTCTCACTTTCCCCATCCTCCTGTCACTTTCCCTACCCTCCCCTTACTTTCCCTAACCTTCTCTTACATCCCCCACCTTCCCTCACCTCCCTTCACTTCCCTCCACCCTCTACTAACTTTTTGATAACATCCCCCAACCTCCTTTTACTTTTTGCCAACTTCCCCTGCCCTCTCTTTACATATCCCAAATCTTTCCAACTCTCCCACTCTTCTCTTTTCCCGCCTCCTATCACTTTTTTCTAACTTAACTCGTGAGAGTAACGGAAAGTTAGGGGAGGATGGGGCAACTTGGGGAAAGGTGAGGGAAGGGTGGGGTATTAACTTAATGGGAGGGGAAAAGTAATGGGAGGGTAGGGGAATTGAGAACCCTCCCCTGGGCCCTCCCCTCACCTTTCCCCAACTTGCCCCATCCTCCCCCTCACTTCCCCGCACCCTTCTCTCACCTTTTTCCAACTTCGCCTAACCTCCCCTCACTTCCCCCAACCCTCCCATCACTTGTTCCCAACTTACCCCACCCTCCTCTCAACTTCACTATCACCGGTCACTTTGACACCTGTCACTTTAACACCTGTCACTTTAACACCTGTCACTTTAACATCTGTCACTGTGTTACCTGTCACTTTGACACCTGTCAATTTGACACTTGTCACTTTGACACCTGTCACTTTGACACCTGTCACTTTGACACCTGTCACTATAGATATGAAAGAGTAATCAATCAATACATAGTATAAAACAAAGTTGCCGCCGTCTGTCTGTAACGCATAATCTTTTAACTTATGCAACGGATTTTAATGTGTGTTTCACCATCAGTTAGATTATTTTTCACAATTTTTTATATAATATATGCTGCCTCTATATGTATTTTTTATAATAAATGTACTTAACCTAAGTTATTCCTTATAATATCAGCTATCTGCCAGTGAAATACCCGTTGAAATCGATTCAGTTGTTTCAGAGACTTTTATTATTATGGATAATAAGAACCTGAAAGTAGGGAGGGGAGAGGCGGAGGCGACGCAAGCCGCCATCCCCCAAAGCGGAGTGAAGGTCGAATATGCGAAAACTACATTTTTCACATATTTTTTTCTAAATTACATCTGTGCGTAGCCGGAGCACGTCGCTAGTATTACTCGTATAATAATTTAGTTAGTGGGGGACAATGCAACTCATTTCTTCTCGATGTCCATCAATGCGGGAGAAAAATTGGGGGACAACGGGAATAGACGTAACGATGCCGCCAAAAAATTTTGAATACGAACGCAAAGAAAAATAAATATTTTATATATTATTATATCTCGTTCTTTCTCCTTTTTTCGTTCTTTTTTAGTTTTTCATCCAAATAGCTACACCGAGTATCAATTTTAATTTGATTTTTTTTTAATCCAACATAAGAGGAAACAACATTTAAATAAAAGTCGTATTTACACATAATTTAAAATGTGTACACGGTATGAATATGTAAATTTAATTATTATGCAAATTTTAAGTACGCGGAATGACCGTCACTGTGAATTATTGTTTTTTTTTCATTTAGTACGTTTTGTTTAGTATTTAGTATGCATGTTAACAAAATATAGAAACAACAAACTACAATTTAAGTTATTATTAGTAAAAAAACAAAAAATAACTAATTATTATTGAGTCAAATAAATAAGTAATTACTTAATTAAAGTGAGAGTACTGTGAAACACTAAATAAAAAAGACCACTTTAATTTACGTTAATAAATATAAAAAACTATTAATAAATAACCAAAAATACTTCCATGAATTTTTATGTTCGTCACGATTACAGCATTTAGAATAGGCAGCGCCCAATCTTTTGCCTCGCCCAGTTTAGCAAGGCACGTTAACTTAACAATGGCTCTACGAATTGTTCAAATTCCCTCTACATTAAGTGGAAAAGAAGAAGAGAATCCTTTGCAATCTTAATGGAGTTTTTACAAATTCTAAGCGGCGACTAAGTGGCTGTTAAAATCGTGAACGGAAGAGCGAAAAACGACCGTTCTAAGAACGTACACGGGATAAAAAGCGTTTCTATGTAAATTTAAAGATATAAGATAAAAGAATCACAGAGTCGCGACTTGTTTTCGAAATGCGATCGCATGCATGTATGCAAGGTTTTACTTGACATGCGGGACACGGATGTCGAACGAGGAAGCTTTTTTTTTTGATAGAGCAAGCGCTTTTATTACATGAAATGAAAGTATTATGATTTCTGAATGGTTTATTTACTTTTACATTTCAACTACTTCTGCTTAACAGATTCTCAACAAACTTCGCACACGAATTAGTACCCCTGGGCTTGCAGTCTCGACATATAGATAATGATTGCTTTACAACCGAAATCGGTACAATCGACAATCGTTAGCTTTGACAGTTATTGTCAAAAGCTATCGATTGTCAGTGGTATCTGTACTGACATTGATCATGATTGACATCGATATTTGGCAGAGACTACCAAATGTCGTTATAATTGGTCTTTGCGACCAATTTCTGTTGTAAAGCAATTGCTGTCAATGTCGAGAATGCTGGCCCTGACAATATACAAAATACGAGTAACATTATGTTGATTATAACCCTCAATCTCAACGAAGCGTTACGCTTCTTCATTTATTATAAGAACTGCAAAGGAGTGGAATGCCCTGCCCTCGACAGTGTTTCCGGTAAATTATAACCCCAGTGTGTTCAAGTCAAGAGTGAATAGGTATCTACTAGGCAAGTGTGCTACACCTTCGACCACATCGTCGCTTTCCATCAGGTGAGATCGTGGTCAAACGATTGCCTAGTCCGTAATAAAAAATAAATAAAAAAAAACTCAAATACTGACCCTACCCCATACTTTAACTAAGTAATAGAATCGGTTGATCAGGCTTTTATCAAGTGATGCTAGCTAGTAGTATACTTATGCAACTTGGAACCCAACGATACAGGGTTTGGCCCTAAGCTCCACACCAATGACTTCTCTAAGTTATGTGCGATTTTTCATCACTCCGTGCTTCGGAGGGCAAGTTTAGCTGTCGGTCGATTAATAGCAGTCGTTAAGCCATGTCGGCATGTCAAGCCTTCGGGCGGCCTGACAATCTTTGACACCAGAGGTCATTACTACCTCATACGACAAGCAAGGAAGACTTTTAGTAAATCATTCAATGCAAAATAAAAGCGTTTGACTTGCCACAAGCTTTTATGCTGGTGCCATTTAGAACTGGTTTTTCAAAAAATCTTAAAATTAGTAGATTCAGAAACTTCTTGGGGTTAATAGTGTTCTTTACCTAATTACTTTTGTCTACACTAATATTATAAAGAAGAAAGATTTTTTTGTTTGTTTGTTTATTTGTTTGTAATGGATAAACTCAAAAAACATAAACACGATTTTAAAAATTCTTTCACACAAAGAAAGCTAAATTATCAGCGAGTAATAGCAGTATTTTATTTTTCAAAAATTTGAGTTCCCTTCAAAAATTGCAATAATGTAACCAAGGTATCAAGTTTTGCAAAAAAAACTCGATTACTTTGTATCACAAAATAAGAAGGATATACGGGTCTTTGTATATGAAACGTTGCTATAGAATTTAAATAACAGAACATCTAATAATCATTGACGTAGGAAATGCTCTATGTTAATAATACACGAATGATTAATATATCTAACATACATAATCTAGAATGGTTAAAAGTAGGTAATTAAAAGCATTAATCTACGTGAGACCAGGCTTGCGGGCGGAAGATCGGTTAACTGTTAGCCGGCCTTTTATATGATCGGATAATTAAAGTATTTTTAAATTACAAAGGCCACAGACCATAAATAATGGACGTAAATACAGAAGATACAGAACGGAGATAAGCTGTTAGGTGTTTGCTCACAGGACCCTTGTTCAGGAGACACGCTAAGCTTCCGGTCGCATCTGTCAGATAGTGGCAACAGAGACGGTGTTATAGGCGTTTTCACATTGGTGCCAGATGATCGTTAAACTTTTGTGTATAATTTTTAAATTTGATAATGTAATAGTTGAATCATTTTACTTGCTTGAAAGTTATAAAACCGGAGAAACGATTTGTGTTAGTTTTTTTAGAGTTTTGCAAAATATTTTGTATGAAGATAAAGCTCTAGCTGTCTCTGCGTACAAAATAATGCTCCTACAGACCCATAAAAAAGAGAAAAAAACTGAACAAATTCGAAAAATAAATGTTAACTTTTCTGACCACGATTAGGTACGAAGAAAGTCAAAAGTTTTAATTTTCCAAAATTCAACAACTTAAACATGTATACGTCCACGTACCTTACGATAATTATACGACGACGTACCTTACTCGTAGTATTATTAAACAAAACTAATAATAAGTCCGCCCGTTGCAATTTTTTATCTGTTTAATTATATAAACCAATAGCTGACTTTTTTCCACGTAAAGTGTAGTTTACAATCAACTTCTGACAACCACCTACAGTCCACTGTCTCTAGTGTGAAAGGGCCCGAGCTTGCCTGATAATTACCGGAGATTTCCCAGGGTAAGGATTAATGCTATGAAATGTAAGACACATTTATCAGATGCCTACGCCTACGCTCACCGTTGTTTGTCTTTGGTATGGCACCGAAGGTATGGGATAAACAGGGTCCTGTCTAGAAGTCTGAATATCGTTGGTTAGGGCTTAATGTAAATGTCAAGTACCTACGTTAACGGATAAGTTTTGGCAAGCGTAGTAGCGACAACGCTGGGTCATTGTGCTTCTCCAAACTACAGTGTATATATTTAACTGAGACAGTATGGAGAAATTCGAATCCATTGGACAAAATCTTTGATTGTTTCATCCATAGTTAAACTAACTGTCTAACTGTGGGACGAAAATAACTAGATAGCTTTAATTTTTATCTATGCAATGTTCATCACTTAAACTATATTTAAACATTCAGCCCTTTGGTACTGTCGTACGTACTCATAATTGTCAATTAACGATAAGCAAGCATTAAATCACTTGTTTTGTGTGAATTTTGATAAGTGCCTGATTAGCGTTAATTGTTGATTGTGAATGAGGCAGTAAGTCTCATATACTAAAAAAAAATACAATACAAATCTGTAAAATGTTAATCAGGTTATTGGCGCAATTATGTCCCATTGACTAGCGCTAATTGTTGATTGTGAGTGATGCAGTAGTCTCATTTAATTAAGAAATTATATACAATACAAAACTTTAATTCATCAGGTTATTAGCGCAATTATGTTACATTTAATTTCTAAATTAAGTGCTGAAATTGCGAAAGTTTTAAATTTACGATTGTATTGTATTGTTTTTCAATTATTGTATTTAAAAAGGTCAATGCTTGAGCGATGGCGGTGCCGGCTACCGACTAAACTTTTCTAATAACCGACCGAGTTCAACCCGGCTGCTGATTTTAACAACTGAAGTTCAACTGACATTTTCCATATGAATAATGGTAGCGCTGTTTGAATATTACTTTTGGATAAAGACTAAGGATTGGAATAGTTTCAAAGTTTTCATATAAACAATAGCTGTGCCCGTGGCGTTGCCTGCTTGCTAAATTTTCTGGGATATAAGGCTCATATGAGTTATTCTAGAACCAAAATACCAATGCACCAAATTTCAACAGTTCTTAAGTCAAACCCTAAGCTATTCTACAGTAAAAACAGCATCGCAATTGGTCCAGTAGTTTATTTTATGTTATGTTTTTGATCAGTAGCTTATTTTAAGTCCACTAGACTTTTTTTATATATCCTTTTTTGTACAGACTTTTTGTTACTTACTGCTTTATTATGTAATAAGTAAAGAAAGTATAGATATAGAATTTAAATGCACAGATTTGAGAAAACAATGCCTCCGTTCCAAAAAATATACTCATCGATGTCTTTTGTGTCAAAAAATACTAGTGCCTCCAAGTCAATTTATAAAGGCACATAGTTTAAATGATAGAATATAATAATAACACTTTCAATAGTTTTTAGATATGATTCTTCATCATCATCAGCCCGTGTCAGTCCACTGCTGTACATAGGCCCCTCCCAAAGCACGCCGTACGTACGCCGTATGTACTTTCGTACTTATAACAAAAACACTTTTTTTAGAGTTTTTGTCTGTCTGTTTGTTTGTTCCGGCTAAGTACCATATGACGGAGTAACATTGGGTACTTTTATTTTCAAAAAAATAATTAGTTCAATGCGCAAAAAAGTACCCCATAAATTTTGTCCACGCGAACAAAGCCGCGGGCACAGCTAGTAAATATAATCTATTGCCGTGCATTAGTCTCGCTAAAACTGGACAAGTCTCAACAGATGTGAATAAAATAAATTGTTTTGTTCGCTATTGTACGGATAAGGATTAAAAAACAAAAAAAAAAGTTAAAATAACTCGGCTTGAATTTTTATGAACATGAACCAGGAGTAAAATAATATATGTTGATTTTTTTATTGAAATGTACAAGGTGTTGGCGTATGTTTGTGTGTGTGTATCATTGTATGTTTGTTACTTCTTACGCTGAATCGGCTAAACGGATTTTGATGAGATAGCTTATACCCTGGACACGTACGATACTTTTGATAATGATAATCATCCACGAGATTGAAACCGCTGGACGCAGCTAGTCGTATAATATTTATATGGTGTATAAACCCGCGAAGCTAATAAAATTGTCGTGTTTGTCAATCCTAATTCTTTACTATCTATTCATAAAGCAAAACTGCTCACACAAATATCTGGTTTTATGTCAGAGATATCTTCGTCAACGTAATTTACTGATAGACTGGTTACTACTAGGCAACTGTCCATCTCTATCAGGTCTACGGTTGCCAAAGAAGATATTATTGTAAAATCCTTTGTCTGAGAAAAGAGGTAAGATATGACTAGAATTTCAATTCATTATTTATTTTTTATTTCTATATATATATTATATTATTGAACATTAAATTTGGATAACAAAACTAAGATGGATGTTTTTTATTGATATTTCCTGGACTAGGTGCGCTGAACGTTTTTATAATCACAGAAACTGATTTATTTAGAAGCACTCTGTCTGATAAACCTCACGAATAAGTGGTGCACGACATTTGAGAAAACTCTGTAGAATTAATTATCCGATCGATTGTACTCGTACCCACTTGGAACAATGTATTGTACAAATGTACTGTGTTTATTTTTTAAATTACATTATATTAATCATGCCTATAAAACAGTATAGTGACATACCTACTGACTGACTGACTAACAGACAACATCCAGCCTTAACGGTGGACCTAAGTATTTGAAATTTGGAGGAATATTCCTTGAGTATCCTAGAGGTGAACTACGGAAGTAACTCTAGACCGTAAAACATGAATACTAACTCCAAATAAAATACCCCTATCCTGCGGGGACCCTTTAATTAACCGATATGAAAAGTATCCAATGTTCTACCTCGTAGAACTCAAATCATCCCAAGTTTCATTTGGATGTTATAATATTTGTATATAAGTATGTTTATCCGTTATCTAGTACCCATAGTACAGGGCATCCTAGTTTGGGTCTAGTTAATTGGTGTGGAATGGTCCTGAATAAATTTATTTATTTATTTTATTTTAGTCATTTAGTAGTTTCGGCGTGATGCGCGTCCCAGATACAACCGACAAAAATGAAATAAAAATACAGTTTTGGCTTCAGTACGAATAAAAGAACAGCACCCAAAATTTTTTTACTAAATATCTTCAATGTGCAGAATTTGGATCCATATCACGCAGAAACCCTTAATTTTTTCTGTCCTACCTCGTTTTTTTTTCGTTTTATGACTGTGTAAGGTTGCATCAAAATCTGTGAAGTAGTTTCAGCGTGATACGTGTTCTTTTAAATAACTTGCGATCCCTATCCTGCGGAAACCCATAAATTTATCGGAATGAAAAGTATCCAATGTCCTACCTGGTAGAATGAACTCAAATCATACCAAGTTTCATTAAAATTCATTCAGTAGTTTCGGTGTGATGCCTAGCCAAGATACAGACAGACAGATAGACAGACAAAAATAAAAAATAAAAACAGTTTTTTCCTCAGTATCGTATATAGAGTACCCTCCAAAAGTTTTTTTTAAATATCTTCAATATACAGACTGGGACCTAGTATAGTTTTATTATAAGTATAGATAATAAATATTTTTAAATTTTTCCTGTTAATGCAGTTAAGGTTAAATGAATGTCTCATGGTTTTTACGCACAAAGCGTACAAACCATATTAGATCTTAAAATAATGTACCTACTTTAAGCTTAGTTTTTAAAGTAGCAAGTGATGAAGGACATAATATGTACGAAGATAAAAATATAATCAGCGTGAATTAAAGTGACTTGGGCACTATACATATATATGTATACCAATATACAAAAGTGAAACGTTGTCTGTTTGTTTGGAGAGCTTTCACGCGCTAACGGCTGGACGGATTTTGATGAATATTGGAATGGAGATAGCTTATACCCTGGAAAAAACATAGGATACTTTTTATTCCGGAAAATTGTAAGTTTTCACGGGAAAACGGGAAAAACTGGAAAACTGTTGATTACTCTCTGTAAGAAACAGTTGCCATGGAAACGAAAATGCCATAAAGAGAATCATGTTCAAATAATATGAAGTCGATTAAAAAGTGCCAGCCGAGGCAGCAGCTGCTTCAATTGCTTAATTGACAGCCAAGCTACTCGTAGGTCTCCAATATACTTGGACGTATCGGCGTTTGTCGTCGGTAACTTTTGAATCTTTTATCTTCACTAAATTTGGATAGGAAGTAGATACCTATAACTGTAATAAATTTGTAATTATAATATATTTTCTAGGTTTGTAGCTTTGAATGAGAGATATATGTATGAGCTAACTCCGTAGAGGGGTTCTTGATATATTAAGGACAGAACATTTGCTATGTAAAACAAAGCTGTCAAATGATAAAATTATATGAAAGAGCAATAAAAAAATACATAAGAAATTTGGATTTGTTAATTTTGGTTATAAGCCAATATGCTTGCGGGCCGCCACAAGTGCTAGAACACTGGTATTTCGGAACAGTAAAAATTTACGTTTTGAAAGCTTTTAAATGTGAGCCTCTTGTCTATGAAGTCCTAGGTAGGTATCTAGCTTTTACGGGACCTAGAGCCATTCACAACTTCTGTACCTAAACGTTCCAGACAATGCCTAACTTTGCTCCCGCTTGACTAGGTCGGCTAACTTTACTAATCTCAAACTTAAGTCAAACATACCCGGGGGAAAGTTAGTTTTTTCTCGGAATCTGTTTATTTTTCACGAATCACTTGCGATTGAGAGATAAAGTCGTTAGCTTAGGCACGTACTTAGACCTTCTTTCTAAGAAAGCTTCGACCATACCTGAACACTTTGACACAGTGCTATTTACAAAGTCGTTATTTAACTCTCGTTATAAAGATAAGCCGTTTACGTCATAAATAGAGAAACTCCGTGGGGACATAAAAACTTAAATAAAATCGTAAAAAGTCGCAGGTGTTCGGTATTGCGCCGACGGGTCTGCGAGGACCGTTTGATTATATCGATTCACTAGCTTTGGCACGCGGATATAACTGTTATATTTATAAGAATAAAGATAAAAGAAACTTATAAACTTTTAAGTTACAATTTTATTTTACACTCAGCTAGTGTTCTGCACTTTCACCCATGTTCACCTCACCCCACCACAGTTCATCTCCTTATAAATGGAATTTCATATAATCCCTCCTGAGTGCACCGTTAATTGTGTTGCACAAACAATTAAATAAATAAGACAGATTTTGATAGTTAGGGAAGAACTTATTGTTAAACAACATTATCTAACAGTCATCCAGGTCGTGAAAGAAATAATAGTAAGGCATGAGGTTTTTTTTGTATCAAATGCTATCATAGTATTAAGTCCTTCCCTGTACACTGTTTTCGTGCATAAAGTATTAAATAATAATAATGTACTGAACAAGAAATACAAAAGAAACAAAGGAAATAATGTACACAAAAGTAAAAATCAAAATGATTATACATAAATCCGAACATACATAAATAACTAAACACTTTTACTAAATACAATATACATACATTCCTACCATATTAATTAAATCAGTGAATTGATTTATTAAACTTACTAGCCTAGGTTAGGGAATTTTAGAGGATTTTAGGGATAAAGCTTTTTGACAAAAAAAACAGTTGTTAACTTTGCTGCTGATGCTTTTTATATACAAATGTAGATTATTCCAGAGGTGAACTGCCATCAAAGAAGATAATTGAACCATATGTAGTCAAAATAATCTGTGTAGCCTGAATGCGACTCAATTTGCGAATGTCTAAAAAATCACGTCATGTTATAGGTAGTTAAGGAGCATACAGAATTGTAACTGCGTGAGTGGTGGTGGAAATAACTACAGTGGCTTGATAAACTTAGTTCCGTACTGTTTTTTTGTATATATATAAATTTCTTGGCTCCTACCCATCGGATTGAGATACGAAGTACACCAGTTTTTAAGTCAAAACCTTAGCTATCCAAATCGCATCGCAATCATAACAGTTAATTGAACGTGAACTTAGCAGGTACCGCAGGTACTTGTTGAATTAAGATACCAAGTACACCAGTTTTTAGTCAAAAGCAAAGCTATCCTACAGTGAAAATCACATCGCAATCAATCCAGAATTTAATGTGATGCGCGAAATGATGAATGTATGAAATGATGCGTTATTGGTGACAAATACCATTTAATAACTATTGATATAAATTCCCCTGTATAACTTTGACGGTTTGTGTCGGTTACCGCTCTACAAATTTGTTATTAAAAGTTTTAACTCATTTGTTAGAATTCTATAGTACCGTGAAATTGATTTCAGCGGTCCCAGGAGAAGTTACATCCAATTTCACCAAATGTACTCTTTTATGTTCACACCACATACCAACATATATAGGTCACACGCAGACGCACACATGCACAGTCGTTAGATTGTAAACAGCCTTCTGCTGCTTCTCTTTTCGCGTATTCCTGGTATTGTATTTATTTTTCAATGGCTGCATGGTTTGTACTTTAGCCAGTATTGTTTATATATATTTTTTGTTTACGGTCACGTTTTTTTTGCTCTAGAACAGTAAAGTTCTCCACTTTTCACGCCAATGGCACATGCAATCTCCACTAATATATACAATTGAAACGTTGTCTGTTTATTGAGTTGTTTGATAGTTTAGGACGCTTTTACGCCGAAAAATGGACAGATTTTGATAAAAAATTGTATGTAGATACTGTATTAAGCAGTATCTGCGTACAAATGTTAATCGAAATATAGAGGCAAACATAGGGTACTTTTTATCCCGAAAAAAAAAAAAAACACGGGATAACGGGAAAATTACGGTTGCTTCCTTTCGCACCAAAATAGCTACGATGAAGTTTAAGATATAGGTAGGTGGGTATTCTAGGTACTGTGCAATGCATAGATCAACATAAGATACATTTATCCCGGAAAATTGAAAGTTCACTCAGGAAATCTGGAAAATTTTGGTAGATTGGTTGTACTCTCTAACACATCAAAACATATTGCAGTAACATATAAGGTAAATTGTATCATTGAAAACACGGGCAATACCGCGGACACAGCTAGAATTTTATCAGAACAATATGAAATTACAATCTACATACATACATGAAAATATAAAAATATTCTTGTACAACATCTGACAAAACGTTTAAAAAACTTACGCAAAGAGGTCATGATATTAAAATATCTAAGTGTTGAAACTATGCAAGGTCCTCGTCTATCTAAACTAATTTAACCTGTGGGTGAATACTATTTTTTTACTTATATATAATAGGTATTTTTTTATATATAATAGGAGATTATGCACCAAAGGGATAAAGCAGAGTCTTACGTCACGGGCGGCATATTGGACCTTGAGCGCAACAAGGGCCTCTAGTTAACTCCCAAGCGAAGCGAGGTAGTTATGTAAAGTCTTGAGTGAAGCGAGAGGATCAAGCCGCCATTTTTTTAAAACTATTATTAAATTCACTTGTATGTATGTATCTATCTATGAATCTGTGTATTTCTGTCTGTCCTGGAATCTTAAAATTTCGATGACTTCCCGATTAGCTATCCGGCTGAAACTTACAGGACTTACTTGGCTCACAAATCGATGACAATAAAAAAAGTCGTTTTCTGCCTATGCGGTGGCTAGTTCAATTTTTGGATAAACTCTCTTTACAATGCCCGTATCTATGAGATTTAGTATTCAAATTTTAAGGTTCCAAATTCAAATCACACATTATATTAAAGTTTCCTTAGTTACTATGATAAGTCTTTCACTGTAGAAGCAGTACCAGTGTGGAACTCTTTACCGGTTCCTGTAAGAAAAGCACAACCGTTGTAAAGTTTCAAACATCAGGTTAATAATTTTTACCATGTATATTATTTATGTACCTACCATAAAATATTTATTAGTTTATTATAATGTTTATATATTTACTAGTATTCGCTATTTACATATTTATTAGTATTATCTTGCTATTTATATTTTGTTCAAATTCATTTTTGTTTTATTTGTTTGTATACGAGTACTTAAACTATGCACCCCAACAACTGCCTCTATTATATAGTCATGTGTCTCAATATAGCCTACGGTTGCCTGGAAGAGATCGCTGCTTATTTTTAAGTTTATTTTGGTTTGTAAGTGTTTCATTGGGTGCAATAAAGTGTTATCTATCTATCTATCTATCCCTTGGGATATTATGTTAAGGACATTGTCGAGCAGGTGGTATGAAAATTGATGGTATGGTTTGCAACACTCACAATCTGCATTTGAGGAGAGTAAATAAACCGAAGGAACAATTAGCCACTACTTTCTTCTCTTCTTGGATGTTCTTCATACAACACCCATTTAAGGAAGGAGTTCTAAAAAATACCTTAGTGCACCACTAAGGTACTCCAGGAATAAAATCTCCAAATTTTAAATCTATAGGTCCTCCGGTCTGACAGTATGTCACTGTACTATTTTATGTATAGATTAATTATTATTTAAACATTATCCGCCTTATTTATAAAAATATAATAAACGTCAATTAGTACTGCGCAGTACAATATTGTAGTGCGCAGTATTACTAATCATTGCTTAACTTTTTATAAATAAGGCGGTATGTTGTCAACTGTACTAAATCAATTCTGATTTTATGGATAAAAATAAAACAATGGAACGAGTTACTGAAAGTAAGAAAAAATACTTTTTAAAATTCTGTTTCCGTTCTGTTGGGACGATGTGGTCGTGGGACGAAACGCTGATCTAGCTTCCTTTGTGAGTGCTCGCTGTTCCGGATGTAATTAGAACAGTCCTAATTGTCATAAAACCTATCATTTTATGTTCAATTTTTATAATCTTAATATTTCTAAATCAAACTGCACTTCGACCATTGTATTACCTTATTCAAGTTATAATATGATAATGTTTTATTAATTTGTTACTGTTATACAATAAATAATTTCGTAATTATATCGTATGTTGATATGCCCTGTTTAACCCGACTGAGGAGGGTTATGTGTTTGGGTTGTATGTATATTTATTTGTTTGTACGTTTCTTAGGCACGTCCTACAGCCTAAACGGCTTGATGGATTTTGACAAACGAGGTATCATTGGATCTTGATCACGAGAGCTGTAGGATATATGAAGTGTCAAGAAAACTAATGGGGCGGCTTATTGTATTTCCGACGGAAGTGAGGTATAAAAATACAGGTATTTAAAAGACGATTTCAGAAATATATAGTCCTTATAACTAAACAGTAGCAAGCTTCTTACAATTTTTTAATTTTTTTTTTTGTTTACCTCTCCAGCTTCTCACAGGCTTTAACTATGTCCCAGCACTGACTTGATATGTATTTAAGTATGTATAAATATACATTTATATGTATGTAAGTTTATAATTACTTATAGCTATATATTTTAAAATAGTATTTAAGTAACTATTTCTGTGTAGTTTATTTTATATATTATTTATTACTTTTAATTTACATTAAAGTACAGATAGATATTTAATATTGCCACACTACTGACCCTTAATAGCAATTAACTTCTTTCCATCCTAAGGTTGTCTGGAAGAGATCGCTATGAGCGAAAAGATTGCCCATTGTACTTATTGTTTATGTTATTTCTATTTTTTAATTTGTTTAACTGTGTGTCAATAAAGTGTTATTGTATTGTATTATTCAAGTTAATGTTAATACTATAGTCTAATGTTGAAATTGCAATTATTAAAAATATGTAGCCTATGTGTTATTCAAGAGTTGCTACCCCCGTACCAAATTTCATCCAAATCCGTTATGCCGTTTAAGCATCAAGAAGTAACAAACATACACACTCATACACAAACACACATCCTTAAATACATACAAACTTTCGTCTTCATAATATTTAGTGTGATGATTTTTTGTGAGCTCGTATTCAACAATTTACGCAATCGGGTTTTTGTATATTTATAATAATTAAAAGATTTATTAGTTAAAAGCTTTTATTTAACTTGCAATGTTTGTATCTCGTCTGTCTGTTTGTATGTTTGTTTAGGTCAAATATTGCAAGCTGAATTATTACAACTTCCTCTTATCCTATGGAGTTGAATTTTTGCATGTTGGTTCTGTTAATGGATGAGGAGAGCTCAGTGGCGTGCATTAGGAGAGGCCTACGTCCAGCAGTGGACACATCTAGTCTGATGATGATGATGATTCAGTTCCGATGACAATACATTTTTATGGTAAGCATGACCTGAATCGACATCCAGGAACAGCTCCAGATAAATTAACTCTTCAACGGTCAACAGCACTATCTCGAAATGTTGTGTAATTACTCTATTATGATAGCCGGTTTGAAGTTTTATCATGACATGGCTGCTGCTTTCCGGGTTGACTCCTGATTAGGGAACTCATTAACGGTTAACAGCATAGACACGAAATATTGTATACGCATTTATTTGTGATAGCCCGTTCTAAGTTTCAAGCTTTAAAAGCTTTTTTAAATGTTTTTTATTTATTTATTAACGTTTTCTAGCAGTGTTTTGTGAAAAGAAAAGTAGGCTGTGTTGATCATATCATTTAAACTTCCATTGAGTATCCATTACGTATTGTTTTTAAACATAGAGCAAAGGTACAATTTGATATTATGAGTTTTATTATAAATGTAAACAAAACGACAAGCTCACGAATCAATTTTGTTTTATATTAGGGTATACGGATCCGCAACTCCCTAGCGCCAGATGTCCATTGGTTTTAGATTAGACGGGCGGTCTGCTAGTTTATACCGATAACATAGCGAAAGAAAAGAAATCACTTGTATTTATACCTTTCATATGAATTTTCTTTTGAAAGAAGCATAATAGTCTAATCCTTTTTATTGAACTTCAGAAAGAGCCCTAGGTGAACTGATACTGATTAACATAAATATTCACGCACATAACCGAAAGCAGCTCTCGGCTTCCACGTTATCATTTTTCTTTAAATATTATATTTTGTCATTTATGAGTCTGAATCACATAAAATTACTACGAATTGTAAAATTATCAATCGTTGCAGGGCAATTTTGCCAATGGATGTCCAACAAAAGTTGGCAAAGGCAAAATATCCGCATAATTGTCGGTTTATGTACAATTCGTAAATTGGATATAACTGTCCTATTTTTTCTTACTATATTATTTTTACAGTGCATTTTCCTTTATTAACTAACAAATAACGATAGCAAAAAATAACCAGGTAACTACTACATGAAACAGTTGGGCAACTCTCATGCCATTACAGGCTTATAGGTAGTTTAAGTGTACTAGCCCGCCACCAGTTGGCAGCGTACCCAGCATGCTGGCGGCATTGTGCCGTTGAATTGCAATGCTAATTTGATGAACCAAGTAACATTTTGCTCACGCGTCGATAGATTCGATATATTATGTATTTTCGAAGTTAAAACATTTTGCAGCGCCCGCCCTACTCTGTGTCTCAGAAAGATGTGTCGGTGCCAGAGTGTCGACACAATATGTAGCAACCCACACTAGAGGTCGTTCTATCTTCCAGGGAATAAGGGTCATACCTTCAGGCCTTTTACACTTCGGTTCAATTGAATATCATATTTTGTTAGTTTATTATAATTTGTTACTGTATGAAATAGGACCCCGATGGCAAGCGATTATTGTTGCCTAATGAACTGAGAAACTCTTTGTGTCAACCAAACTTCCTTAAGTACATGATTATCGGGTGGCGCTATTTCTAACATTGCGCAGTACTGAGCGCATACATGCGCGTGCGCGCGTGGCATGGATTTACTTAAATCTTCTGAACAAATTTTAATGGAAATCAATGAAAAATAAACATCAATTCGGTTTTTAAATATCGGACATTATTTAAAAAAAACTTGTGAGTTGCTTAGTGTGTTGCGAATCCTTAGTGTGTCGTGAATCTCTCTTTAGAGGCCTTCATGTTATAACTCTGCTAGAAAACCTCTAGAGGTATGGTCTGTTTACAAATTGCGTGTGTAAAGATGCGGAGAAACGAAAAGCCGATCCTAGGAAAAAAACTTCGCTAAGGAACATCAGAAAGTGTTCGGGAAACGTGACTGCCGCCAAACTGTATGGCCTTGCGATAGAAAATGTTTTTTTTTATCGCTAACTTGACGACCGGTTGGCCGAGTGTTACTCTTAGCTGTGAAGTCAAACAATGTTCGCGAGTTCGAATCCCGCAAGGTGCAATGATTTGTGTGATGAGCAGAAATATTTGTCGCCGAGTCATGGATGTAATATTCATAACTACATAGTAATATTCATAACTACATAGTTATGAATATTACATCCATGACTCGGTGACAAATATTTTATTTATTTTATTATTATTATTTTTATTTTAAATATTTTAGCAAATGTTTATCATTTTATAGTACCCATAGTACAGTGTAATTGGTGTAAATTGACCCGAATTTATTCACCTATTAAATTTTTATTTATATCTATCAATGATCGGCGAAACACTATAAAGATAGATAGATAGATAACTCTTTATTAAACACCACATAAATAGAAATCTTACAACTAAAAAATCAAACTTAATAACAAACGTCTCAATGGGCGATCATATCGCTCAGAGCAAACTCTTCCAGACAACCGTGCACGGAAATAATAGGTGCTGAAGAGGGCTACAAACACTTGTGAATCGAATGTTGAGACATTACACATGTCGGAATATGACTAATCTATTTTGTTTATTTTATTTTCTACTATTATAAAGTATAGTATAGTAGTTTCATTGCTATAAATTATCTAAATTTGGTTTCTAGAGTTATTTAAAAAACAAGCTTCACTGAAATATTAAGGATATTACTCGAATTCTAAAACAAGGTACCCAATTTATCTCCTCACTTTATTTTAATCAAGTGGTGAAATTTTAATTGAAACCATTTAAGTAGATAAGGGTTGCTCCTGCGAAGTAAAATAACACATTTTTTAGAAGGTTAATTGAAAATGGCTTTTATCTCATCGCGTTAATTAGACTTGTTTTTTGTTAAATTATTAACGTATTCTATTTTTTGTACTAATTGTTGTTATATTGTGATTTGTAATTTTGTCATGTTACATTTTGATTATAGTATTTATTTTTGTAATTTTTTAGTTAGGATATTTATACTAATATTAATTATTACAATTAATGACTTATTTAGGAGTAACTAATTATAATAATTAATTTTAGACATTGTTGGGTTCTGATAAATTCGTTTCTTTTTTGTCGATACCTAAAATCTCTTTTTAATTTGATTCAGTTTTATTGGTTGGCCCTACCAACATATTAAAATTCGGCTAGAACAAATTCTTATTTATCTCTTCAATCATATCACAAATATAGTCCTTAGACTATATATGTACTGTGCTTCAATGTAGCCTTTACAATGACAACACTATCTAATATCACTCTAATTAAATACAAAAACAAAATGAGTGATAACAGATAACAAAAGAAACAAAAAAATATCTTTCAAATTGTACTACTAACTGAAAAAACGCACATCCACAAATAACTTTATAGTAATTCCTCAAAGAGCACTCACTAAAATCCTCAATCCAAAAACTCCAAATTTATCCTCAACTGAGGCCCTTCTAACACACCTCTAAAACTCCAAATTAATGCATAATTCCTCTTCAATTCCCCATAACTCTTCCAAGTCAACATACCCAGCTCACTGCTTCTCTCTGCCTCAATCTGCGCGACGAGGGAGCGTGCGCGCGCGTGCAGCCGCGCGTATAGCACGCGCGAGCGCCCGTGCCTCAGCGCTCGTCCGTGCCTCACCCTCACATCCTTGTACGCACAGTGCACGAGGGTCGCGAAGTACATGAGAAGGATCGCGCGCATCTTCACGGCGGCATCGTGACGTAGACGACCGTCCTCCGCCGAGTCTCGACGCGTACTGGCGTAGGTACAAGCCAAGTTTGCAAGTGAGTTTTTTTTTATTGTGCACTTTGTGGTCGGCAATTTGGGCTGGGCCGTTACACTTTTAGATCTTTTCAACTTGCATAGTCGTTTGCTTCTGTTACCTATTTTGTGGCATACATAATTCGTGTGGTTTTCTATAAGCCGGTATTATTTAGCGACCCGCCCCGGCTTCGCACGGGTAGCTAAGGGTTTTTCTACATATTTATTTGTACAAAATGTTACATTGATACCACACAACCGTGATCCGCCTGCATCCCGTGTAGCTGCACTATTACATCACAGAATAAACGTACAAAGCTGGAATTAATTAAAAGCTGCTCATTAAAAACATCGTCGTAACTCTTGAACTACATAGCAAAAAAATATGGCGTAAAAGTCAAAATTGAATAACACAAAATGAGGAAGATTACTGTGATATTTAATTTGATAAGGAACCATACAGTTTAGAAGCTCTAGAAAGTTGAGACTATAGTCTATCTAGAGTCTATATAGAGCTATGCTATCTATGTTTTTTATCATGAAAAACGTTAATTCTAAACTTTCTGTAATAGGTACACATTTATATGTGTACCAATTACATGGTCGCATATTTTTTTGTAGAACTTTTTGACAACAACAATTGTTTCATACATTGTTTACATCACGTATAGTTTCACAAAAAACACTACCAGGACGACTGTTTAATCTGACTTAGTAGAGAAAATGTGCCCTACATGGACTTATACAAAATACATACAAAATGCTTATAAATTATTCTTTTAAACATCTTATCTTGGATCAACCTACGCCTAGGTTAAAAACGAAAAAAGCGGTTAAGTATTTTATGAGATATTTGTAGACAGAGACTGGCAGACGCGTTTGGTGAATTTCTTTTATAATATGTAGTGTTGTGTTTCCTAGATTATGTAATTATGTAGTTATTATTATTGCATCACCACTAAATCTGAATTTTATTTTATGTCCGCGTGTACTACGAGTATTTTATTTAATCACGACTCTCAATATATACAAGTATAATATGAAAATCTGTCTTTAACAAACATTGTAACTTTCACGTTCCTAATATATTAGGTTAGGTACTGAAATTATTAAACTTATTTCATTAAGATTTTGTTCATTAAAGTACTCGTAAAATGTACCTAAACGTTAATTAATATTATGGACAAAGACTTTATTAAAATGTAACACTAAAAAACTAGGTACTTAGGTAGGTACTTCAATTCATGTCATTTATTAGACTTTTGACATTTCTATGCATTTAAACATGTAAAAATTATATAATTTCTAATTATAATTCATTTTTTTTAATTTCAACAATAATAAAACGATATTGAAAACAAAAATCATTACAATTATCAATAATTAACAATAAAAAAGTGTACACAGTTTCATTTAAAGTAATGATAACAATAAGTATGTGCAATAGCATCTTCAAATATTGTAAAACAATATAAATTAAAAATGGTATTTCGCATTGTATCAGACTTGATACATAAGTACAATACTTATATATTTAATTAGTAGACGATCTTTAGAATGGATCCTTTACGTTATTATCGTTTTATGTTACGACTAGAGTTGAGCTTGATGGACAGTGACAATGTTACTCGTCTAATGGTAAGCGCTTTGCGTGTGTTAGACAGTTAAAATATTTTTCCTGGCATCTTCTTCTTTTTATGATTATGATTTTGACCGGTATGTAGCTATGTATGTATTTATGTGTGTAAGTATGGTATGAAAGTATGTTCATCTCTTCTCTCATAACTTCTAAACTATTTATCATTATTTGACAAATAAGATATTGTTGGATGAGGTATCTTGATTGTCTGCTGGCTTTATAGGCTATTTGACGACATACTAAATTGAATATGCACCCTCTAGAGGACATAAAGTAATGGACTTAAAAAAATGGTTTCTGTGTTGGGTATCAAAAGAAAAGGCTTAATTAGCACATTTAATATATATATTGCTAGCTGTTGGTCAATGCTTTGCTTTGCACCGGATATAGTTGGGAATAATTACTAAAATCACGCCTCAGATGTGAGCCAAACATATTTTCTCTCCAAACCTAACCAAAATACATATATAATAAATACGCATTTATTTGTTCAAACTAAAAACTATTATATGAAATATAAGTTCAAAACCTAAAACCCGACTACTGTCTTTGGACTAGTTACTGTTAATCACAAACCAGAATTTTGAAACTTTTTAGAAATTTAAAACATTAGAGCTGTGGGAGTGCGCTTTACCTACTTGGTTAAATACTGGTAAATTTATATCTGTCCTAAAATTATTTCGTATCATCTTTCAAAAAAATTCCTAGATTTAACCATTACACCCTGAGATTGGCTGTAATGATTTAAAAATCTGGTAACAGTAGTCTATTAGTATTAACTAGCTAGACTTCAATAATGTGATGGACGTTGTTAGAATCGCAGGGATTGGGGAGATTTAGGTTGATCGATTCACGCAAATTGGAACTATTGTATTGAATGTTAACCAGAAGCTGGATAATTAGGCCGGATAATTATAAAAACGAATATGCGCCCCATCTCTAGCTATGACGATCTAGACAAAATAATTACATCGAAAATTAATCAAATCGGTGGTTGTTTCTATACATATCTCAACAATATCGGCTCATATAACTTAATGAGTTACAGTTATGGCTTGTTGCGCAAATTAATAACTGCGCATTGTGGAGCTAAAAGTAGTAATCATAGGATGAAAAAGAATTTTTGAATTAAAATCGTATTCAATTGGATGTACTTACTACAAAAATTACTCAACAAATTTTGATGAAATGTATTATGTATATTTTATTGTATTAAGGACAATTCACACCTATTATTTAGCTTCAAACTAGGATACCCTGTACTATGCGTACACAACGGATAAACCATTCATAAAACGAATATATACATCCACATTGTATCAAAATAAACATTTGTGCTCATCACACTAGTTTTTGAACCTTGCCGGATTCGTAACCGGGACTGTTGACTTCGCAGTCAGAGTCACTAGCCACTCGGCCAAACGGTCGTCAAACCAATTCATATATAGTATTAAAGTTCACATTTTCAAACAAAATGTATATGTCATTGCCGAATCGTTGAACTGGGCCGGTCGAGATCCACCTGGGCAGATCACAATCAGCGTCATCTCTTGATTTGGCAGTTTATTTCATGATGTGCCCAGTATAAAGTTGAGCAGATCGATGCGAGCAACCTTTTTGTCGATTTGCCCTTCTAGTCTACCTAGTAGTAGTAGTAATAGTAGTAGTAGTAGCAGCTAATCTTCCTAGTTTTTTAGGTGTTTGTATATCAAACACAGAAGTTTGCAAGCAGACAAATGTTTTAAACTGTTTTCATGTTCAACTATGTTTGATAGAATTGCGCCTAAAAAACTAGGTAGGTCAGTGAGGTTAAACATGAAAACTGATAATAAACATTAGTCTATTTAGAATGCAAATCCATTCTATACGGTGAAAACAGACTAAGCATGGCCGAGCAAATCTGCAAACATGTTTTGTACGATATGGCGGTTATTAGACAGGCAAATCAAGAAATGCCGGCGTATCGTGGTGTGCCCAGGCAGATCTCGATCGGCTCCGTTCAACCAAGGGGATAAAACAATTAATTACGGGCGGCATATTTACGTTCGAATTTTAACGTTCCAAATTCAAATCACATTATGTCCCTTGAGAGTTTTATTTTTTTCATACCACCTGCTCGACAATGCCCAATTTTACATAATTATCATAAAATCTCAACGTAAAGCAAGTAATTATGCCCCAAGGGATACAAACAACCAAGGGATATGAATTTGGAAAGTTAAAAATCGTATGTTTCTTGGTTTAAAAGCCAAGCAGCCTATGGTGCATTTATTGTTTTTGATGTCTCACAAAAGGTATGAAAATAATACGTCACTCGCTTCACTCGGGACTCTACGTAACTTAACCCTCTCGCTACGCTCGGGAGTTAACTCTAGAGTCCCTCGTTACGCTCAAGGTCCAATTTGCCGCCTGCGACGTAAGACACTGTTTTATCCCCTTGGGTATAATCTACTATTAATTGGTCATAGTCAATCATTTAAACACTGTCTTACCTGGGACACATGACACATCACACTAATATTATAAGGGCGAAAGTTTATCTGTATGCGTTTTATGTGTGTGTCTGTATGTTTGTTACACACACACTCAATCTCAAACGGCTAAACGGATTTGGTATGGAGATGCGAGTAGCTTGTACCTTGGATTAGCACAAAGGCTGCTTTTAATCCAGAAAAAATGCATGGTTCTAGTTGAAACCACGGGGCACAGCTAGAATTGTAATATGTATACTGTGCCTGGGGGCTGGACAATGTACCAATGCTTTGTATCGTTATCATTATACACATGTATTTTCTTCTATTTTTCATGGTGTTTGGCTGCGCACTACTGTGCATGCATTGCTGTGTGGTGCATTTAGCCAGCGTCAAGTTAAGAGATATTATTAGACTATTAGTCGAAAAAACATACTTGTTGTTTTCGACTAATAGTCAAAATATTGAGTCAAATAAATCAGATAGTCACAAGTCTAGTCAAATCACGATTCAATAAAGTGGTGCAGCTTTCAGTACCCATTAAACATTAAAACTCGAAGAAACACAACAATGGGAAAAAAGAAAAACTCGATTTCGTTTCCCGCCAAAAGTCTTAACCAAAGTTGCAAATGCTTCCAGCATCGCAACCATCGCTCTTTCCGTAGAAAATCTATGGCAAGAGTAGCGTCGTAGTAAGTATCAAACCAAAAAGAATTTATTCTCTTTCAAATTCTGTATCGAACCTCCAAAAACTGTCAAAATATAGCGCTTGGTAGAGAGTTTTTTTTTGTTTCAGTCAATTTTTTTCAAGCCATGACAGAGGTTCACGGGCAGCCTGACAAACTCTGACACCAGAAACCAAGATTACCTCAACGATAAATAAAACAAAGTCTGTTTTGCAGTATTTTGCCACGCATCTATGCGTGCTCAAAGATAACACTCGACGAAACACAAGTTTGAGAAAAAAATGCTTAGGCAACAATGTCAAATTTACAGTTTTCCTCTACTAACCTATCTAGGGTTTAAAACTCTGACGTTTAGTGACAAATGTAGCGTCACTATTTTGTAGCTTTAGAGGGGTTTGTGCAACAGGCATATTAAGTGCAATATTACTCACGTGCTACAGGGCATACTGGCTAGCATGATTGTTTGTCAGTTTTCATCGTTGATCTTGATCACGTTATTTTTCATCACCTCGTGTCAATCTAGTTATGGTCAATCAAAATTACGCTATGAGCTGCAAACGCTCCATACATGTATAAAAAATTTAATACTACTAATCAAGTCAGAACGCATATATTTTTACATGAATTTTTCTAGTCCTTTAACAAGATTTTCATCTGAGGAAAACACTCCAACGTAGCTTATTTTTCTAAAGAAAAATATCTTAAAAATATGAATATCGACCCAGAATTTAATTTGTAAGATAGTTTTTTAGATCTAGATTCTTGCCTAGCGATTTTTCGATGCATGTCGTATGTCGTTCAAAATCAATTTATTTAATCTAAATCGGCTGCATCATCTCTCCCGGTCAACCACTTTCCGCTGAAAGAGCAGGACAATTGTTTTATATCATACAGGGCTTTAAACCTAAAGTAGCACTTTACACGTCGATGCATCGTAGATGTTACGATCTACAAGTATTGGTTACGTTTTCGTAGCTGTTTCGTAGATGCTACGAGCTACGCGTATCGGTTACGCTTTCGTAACTGTTTCGTAGCAAGAGTTTAAGCTTAGTACAAAGCGTTTCTTAGGTATTTGTTGTTTGTTGTTAATTTCCTTAGTTTCTAGGATTATAAAACGCCTTCTCTTCGAATTTAGTCGAACTTATTAAAGATAAACTAGTTTATTAGTAAGAACTGATTTTAACTAGTTCTAACATTGTTTTGCGAAGCACCTTCAATAACACCAGTCTTACAGCTGGTGATGTAAATCAAAACTGGTTTTAACTGGTTAAAACGTGTTTTAACTAAATCATTCAGTTAAAACTAGGTTTTTATGAATTGACTTTGGATTCAATAGCCATTTGAGTCCTAAATCATTTCTATCAACCTAACTTACGTACTGGTTTTTGTGAGCACAATTATATTTAAAATCAATTGTATAAACCTAATTAACCTACATACGAGTATTATGGTCTATGTCAACTGGTTTTTATTGGCACAAAAGGCGTACTCAAATCGTTATCAAACAGTTTTTGCTAAGGCGTTCAGTAAAATCTAGTTTTAACTAGTTATAACGCGTTCTCACTGCAAACGGGTTTTACTTTATTTATTTAATAATTAGTGCCAAAAACGTCTGTACAAGGAGGATTCAATGCTAACTATAATTTTATACCAGTAAACCTGGACGAGCTACACGCAAAAGTGTCTATCTATACCTAGAAGCACAGTACATAATATCTTCATCTACATTATTATAGACTATATATTTACTGTGGCTATAACAGATGGCATCACATTATTATACGGAAGAACTCAACTTAGTTAGTATCTATACAACGTTATTTATTGTTAGCGCAATTTACACAACATGCGAACAAAATAATAATAAAATTCTAAAATAATCCAAGATGCAAATTATATTTAAAGTTAACATACTGGAAGATACTTAATGTTTTTTTTATTTAGGATAATGAATAAATTATTGGGTACCCTACTCGGTCTTATCAGTAAAGAGAAAATGCGTGGCACCGGTGAGTAGTGTCATAGTACATAATTAACTCTGGTGTCAGTTTGTCAGGCGTCCCGAGGACCTCTGGCTTAACGACTGCTCTTAATCAATAACAGCCGCGACCAACAGGTTAACGTTTTTTCGAAAGTAAATGTTTAATATTAGTGTAATTATACCAATAGTGACTCGCACCGGCTTCGCACGGATAACACTCACACCGCTGCAATTTTCTTACTTTTAGAAATTAATACAGATATAATTATTTAAAAAAAAACGCGACTGCGAACAAAACTAAAAAGAGGCAAATAAGCTTTAGATTTTAGATTTTGAAATATAAGATGCAGTTGGAGGTTTTCATGCATTTCATTTCTCTTTTGACCGAATCAGCTAGAACCTGATGAGCCTTCATGCCTCCGACTGCATCGTATATTTCAAAATCGAAAATCTAAAGCTTGTATGCATAAATTAAATAAAAATGAATGTTAGTCAGACAAATGATAAATGGAAAAATAAAAATATAATATATATATATAAAACCCCTTTTAAACATCCCTTACCAAAAATGAAATTATCGTAAATTAAAAGATAAGACCAAAAAAAAGGTGGCGATTTAAGGAACAAAAACCTAAATCAAGAATTGTCATTCGGGAGTTTGAAGAGAACATTGTCGCGGTATTTTTGTGGAATAATCGTATATAATTATGCCAAAAGTGATCAAAAGTGCTTCTAGAGAGACAATTGTAAAATAACATTTGTTTAGTGTTTGGGAACGTGTACGGAATGAGCGAATCATACTATTATATTTACTATTATCAATAAATGCGAGGGTGGCAGCAATGACTGATAATTGTTTACATACAATGCGATACAAATAAGAATAGGACTTGATTCGTGACTAACTTCATACTGACAACTAAGTAAATGTAGCGTCAGCACAAATACCAAACAATAATAATATTATGTTAAGCTATGAAAAGTAATTTATTGAAATATGTTCGTATTAACATAATTAATGTTTGACACCATTAATCGATTCGGTTATCGATCGTCACGTTGATTCAATAGCCATATTACAGAAGTCTATGCAAACAGTTACAATGAGATTTTCATACTAATATAATGAAACTCTCATTGCATCTGTTTGCATTAGGTAGGACTTCTATTATCAGGCCACTGAGTTCACGCAATAGATATTGTGGCGTTGCCACAATCATCCTTATTAATGTTTTTACCTATCTCTGTTGTATATTTCGTATATGTGAATATTAAAAAAAGACACGTTCCTTGTCATGTAACAAATATGTCCCCGTATTTCCAATAATAATATGGTCTGTAGTCATAGAGGAAATTTTCAATATATTTAATTAATTATTGATGTGTAAACATCTAATGGCGCGGTACGGGGGTAACTCCGATTCTTGGCAAGGCGACGCAAGCAACCTGGCGACGTATCGCCGCGCCGTTCGTGGCTCTTTGACTCTTTCTGCCTTAGCTTGACCATATTCGATGTTAACACATCTGCCAGGCGTCCGCGACGGCTATTTTTTTAATTAAATTACTAAATTGTTTATTAAGTTAAATCTTATACCTATAAAACCTATAAACCTACTGACTAACAAGCAACGTACAGCCTAAACCAGCCGGTGGATCTACAGATTTTAAATTTGGAGAAAATAGGCGTTGAGTAACGAGCGACTTAACGAATGAGTAACTTGATGAATGAGGGATGTAACGAAGCGACCTCATGTGGGTATTGTGTGAAGAAATGTTGCCAATGCTGTTTTGGCAAAATCATTTCCATGCATCTTTTTACATATTTTTTTGACATCTTGAAATTTCTCTCATTTTTTGTATGGACCTGGATCTTTCTGCTTTGATTTACGGCCGTCGTGAGAGAGTACGGGGCTCGTTGAATCACTGAGCTGGTGAGTATAATGCAGTCAGTGGGTCGTGTCAAAGAGTATACAAATACTATGGTTTAGTGAGCTACCCGCCACCACAGAATAAGAACAAGTCTAACGTGCCGGCGCCGGACCGTAGTACTGTTATTCAATATGTGTGTTTATTTTGATTTTGCCTATACGCTAATACGTGTTCGTCTGCTTTACCTATAATATTGGTATAAAACTGATCATATTTTGAAACGCTGTTTATTGGGATATTCTTGTGATTCTGCACAAACTAGTTTCTCAACGTGCGTAAACGACTCATACTACGAGAAAACGTATACTTTGTCCTAAAATAGCACATTTATATTACTTTTTAAACCGGAAAATTAAACATGGCTAGTCGATAGACCCAAGTGCAAAAAGTCATATTTAAAGTTAACGAAGATAAAATATAATGCTAACTTCCAATCTGTCTGTGTGTCTACTACTAATGATAATTGAAAAAATCAACACTCTCAGTCCAGCACTTGACGAGTCAACATCTCCTGAGGATGCCTCGTGCAAAGGTGAAACGCGTGTCGTATTACTATCAGACAGTGGTATATAGAAACTTGGATACAGGCTATATGTTTTTTATTATACAGAGTGGATTTTTGAGACGGGACAGTAAGGGCAGGTACCTTAACCGTTATAGTAACAGAGAAACGTTCCTACGAGACCATCCATAGCTTTTTGAGATATTCTGAACTGCATTCACAGATTTTGGAAAAAAACTACCGTCAGCAAGAAAATGATAAAGGGTTCCCGCAGGATAAGGGTATTTTGTTTGGAGTTGGTATTCATGTTTTACAGTTTATAGTTACTTCCGTAGTTCACCTCTAGGATACTCAAGGAATATTCCTTCAAATTTCAAATACCTAGATCCACCGGCTTAGGCTGGGCGTTCTCTGTCAGTCAGTCAGTAGATATGTCACGGTACTGTTTTATAGGCATGATTAAAATAAAGTAATATAACATATATTTCTATTATTCTTCCCAAAAGTGAAGGGCATCTATCTTTACTTATAATATAGCACTAATTACCAAAAAAAAACTGTAAAAGGAAGATATTTGAAAAAAAACTAGGGTACTAAAAATAAGCTGCTGAAAAGAATAAAACATTTTTAAAATTCGTGTTTGTCTGTTAGTTTGTTCACGCATCACGTAAAATTTCTTGAACCAATTGCGATGCGGTTTCACTGTTGGATAGTTTAGGGCTTGACTTAAAAACTGGTGTATTTATTATCTCAATCCGATGAGTAGAAGGCGAGCAAACGATAAAAACTTTTGACGGCCCTAGAGAAATGGTCACGCGTGCGAAGCCACGGGTACAGCTAGTCAATTTATAAAATTCAAAACAACACACTTTATCATAAAAAAATTACACAAAATTCAAACCAATATAAAACTTGCCGTCTCCCATCACATATCGAAGGCATTTGATCGGGTCTGGCACGATGGCCTTTTAAACAAGCTGCCATATGATTTACCTTTTGGCTTATGCAATTGGATAGTTGATTTCTTGGGGGAACGATCTATTCGAGTAGTCCTAGAGGGCTGCTCGTCTGATCAAATGGCTATCAATGCCGATGTACCTCAGGGATCGGTTCTCTCGGCTACACTGTTTTTACTGCACATTAATGACCTTCTAAAGCCCGGTATCTTTAGGTATGCTGATGACAGTACTGTAGTTGAGAGATACACTTCCGATGCTCAATCTAGCTGTAACGCTGTCCAGTTTCAGAGAGAGAGGCTATGGTAGACCGTTTAAATTTAGCCTTAGAAGCCGTGTCCGATTGGGTCGATGCTAAACTGGTTAAATTAAATGCTACTAAAACGCAGGCGTGTTTGTTTTCTACTAAAAAGAGTCATTTAAACCGATCTCCGTCTTTACAAAGTGTAACAATACCAATAGGCAACCATCCGGAGCTTTTGGGTGTCAAACTTACATCAAACCAGAATTTTGGGTCTTATATTGAATCCAAAGCCAAGGCAGCTGCAAAAAAATTGGTATTTTGTCTAACGTTAGGACTTTACGCCGGGACAGCTTTTGAATCTTTATCAAGCACAGGTCCGATCTTGTATGGAGTACTGCTGCCACCTGGTGGTGGGATGGTTCTGCCAAGTATCAGCTCGAGTCTTTGGATTCAATTGAGAGACGTGCTATCAGGCTCATTGGGGATAACACTCTGGTAAAGAGTAAGCTTCAAAGTCTGGCGCATCGACGTGAGGTAGCAAGCCTGGCGGTATTCTACAGATTGCACTATGGAGAGTGTGCACAAGAACTGCACAACCTGATTGCCCCATCACCGTAAGACTAGATGATCAGCAAAGCGCCACCCTTTTATGGTTGAAATACCTCGCACAAGAACGAAGCGTTACGCTTCTTCATTTTTTTTTTTTTGCAAAGGAGTGGAATGCCCTGCCCTCGTCAGTGTTTCCGGTAAATTATAATCCAGGTATGTTCAAGTCAAGAGTGAATAGGTATCTACTAGGCAAGCGTGCTACACCTTCATCCACATCATCGCTTTCCATCAGGTCAGATCGTGGTCAAACGATTGCCTAGTCCGTAATAATAAAAAAAACTTGTGAAAACCACTCAACTTATTTTATACAAAGTTTGTAAATTGCTAATTATTGGGGTTATAGGGGAACCTATTCATACTGAGTACCGACCATATGCTACCTACGTGCCGACCCAATTTACATTTCGATTAGGTATATTAAAAGATTTTTGTTGTGATATGAAATGACGTTATCAAACGCGTGAGGTGATATCATTTACGGCTGCTTTGTGAAGAGCTCACCAAATTAAAAGTTAAACAATTCGTTAATTTATGACAAATCTCTAACTTCTCTCTAATGTATCTAATTGACCGAGCGCAAAGCGCCATACCGTCTCCGTTTCAGCTTGGGCAAAAATGCTTTTGTATTTCCGGATGTTAGTCCGGATCTCTGTTCTCCTCTACAGGTCTCAATTCTCAACCAATCTAGACAAAACTTAAGGTAAAGCGAATATTTAGAATTTTTTAGCTATCGGGGATATTTGATTGCGAGGGGGAGGGGTACTTCCCCAAAAAAAGGGTAAAAAGGGGGCTACTGAATATATCTGCCTTATTAAATCCGATTTGAATGGTCCTTTTTTTATAAGAATGGTAGTAACTTTAAGTTAGTTTCATAAAAACTAGGTGAAGATCTGATGATCTTCGGCATAATGAGCAAAAAATTCTGTCTGTTATACTTTTACGCTTTTATACGGGATTGGTTATACTTTTTGGACTTCGAAATAAATTGCCTCACTTTGTATTAAGCGGTCTTTGCTGCAAAACCCTCCGCAAAACTAGGCCTGCTCAGTAGGCTGGTTGGCTGGAATACGTCAAGTATTCTTGCGAGATGATTCCAAAACTGTTCACTAATATCCTGGAAGATATATTTAAGACGCTTGATTAGAAAGGAATGGACATTAGTATCAATTTTACTAATGTCCAATCAGTATTCCGTTTACGTCCATTCAGTATTTAGTATACGATTTTCCGATGTTATAGTCCTTCCGGAGGAGTCGCTGCATGACTCCGCCAGATGATGTTTCTCGACGCATCGATCTCGGAATGAACATAGTTATGACCAAGATCACATTTAACGATCTTATTGTCCCGAAACCGATTACAGTCAATGGTGTGCCTCTTGAAGTTCTTTACCTAGGGCCGAGTACCGAGTTCAAAAGACAGATTGATGTTCAATATCATACTTTTTTTTAACTAACTGCAAACTACATAAATAAAAGCAAACTTTCAAAACACTATCATCAAAAACACTACACGATTTCGAACACACTAATAAAATAAAATTAATAAACTTTTCAGCTTGTATGTCAAATGCGAAAAAGATAAAAATTGTATTTTTTTATCGTAATGCGTTTTTACCGTGGTTGGAATGTCGAATGCTATGTATCAAAGGTGTTCATGGTTCGTAGGGCACATCCGGTTCAGAGCTTCACGATTCAGGGTTGTCACGCGTTTACATATATAGAGTATTATACTAAAGTTGAATGCAAGAAGCGTCTGACGTTTTTAAAATCATAGGCCCAGGGGTCGGTTTATAAAATCGTCACCCTTCTTGTCTTGCTTGCCAGGCAGTTAGTGTCTCATTAAGTACACAACTAAATAGGTCTTTTTCAGCCATATTCTTCCCCCTGCAGGGCAAAGCCCTCCCTTTCCTCCTTCCATTATTGCCGATTGACGGCTTTTGTGGTTGTGACAGTAGGAGTCAGACTCATCTCACCATCTCCCTTCCATCTATCCATCCATCTTCATCTCCATTATCGTCGTGGCTTGCCACGACGTTTTCTGATGTTCTGTGGCATCCATATTGTTGTGGTTTTTGCCCAGAGATCGTCAGACATGCGACAAATGTGTCTGGTCCAGTTACATTTCAGGCTGGCGGCTTTCTGTCCAACGTTCGTGATTTGTGTTTGGGAGCGCAGTATTGTGTTTCTTATATGTTCCGATAGTCTGATCCCCAGAATACTGCACTCCATGGCTCGCTGGCATACCAAGAGTTTGGACGTTTGCTGAATTGACAGAGACCAAGTTTGTGCACCGTAGGTGAGGATGGGGAGAACGCACATGTCCAGGAGCCTTTTCTTGAGTGTTAGTGGTCTGACCTTTCATTCATTTTCGGTGTATCTAGCAACTTTCATATCTTGTCGCCCCTAAAAAGAGACTATTTGACCGAGGTAATTTATTCACGAGGTTATTCTTGGACATACGCGATCTCGACCTCCTCAATGTCGATTCTTCGTTTTGTGCCATTGGTCATGAGCTTAATCTTCGACCTATTATTCATGCTAAGTCTAACCTCGATGATGCCTTGTTAAATTATTGAATCTTTCGGCTTAGTTCTTGAGCTGTGGATTCAAAAAGGACGTATCATCAGCAAAGCACAGGTTGAATAGTTGTATGTATATAATAATGTACAAACTATTTATTTATCCAGTACACTCTTTTCAGTTCTGTTCACTTTCGCTTTGAAAAGTCCCATAATATTGTAGAAATCTGAAACAAGGAAACTAAAACCCAACTACTGTCGGGTAAACAATAGCCTATGACGTTCTGGCGATAAAGACGAATCGATGGATACCTCGCTTGTCAAAACTGGACCAAGTTTAAAGTTTGTGTGTTTGTGTGTAACCCTTACTTTGTTTCGCCGTAGTCGGGTAAAAATAGTCTATATATAATTTTTACCCATCATTATAAACTATCACTGTGCCAAGTTTCATCAAAATCCGTCCAGTAGTTTCAGCGTGATAAGTATTCGTTGAAATAACTTTCAATCGCTATCCTGCGGGACCCCCTTTCATTTTTCGGGATGAAAAGTATCCCATGTCCTACCTCGTAGTATGAACTCAAATCATTCCAAATTTCATTTGAATTCATTTAGTAGTTTCAGCGTGATCCGCTCCCATGACACAGACAGACAGACAGACAGACAGACAGACAGACAAAAAGACAAAATAAAAAAAAGCGAAAATCAGTTTTGGCTTCAGTAAGAATATAGAAAAGCCTGCAAACAAAATATCCCCTATCCTGCAGGAACCCTTTATTTTTTCGGGATAAAAAGTATTCTCAATTTTCACCCATCATATAAGGTGCATCAAAATTCATACGGTAGTTTCAGAGTGGTAAGTATTTTTTTAAATAATTTTTAACCCTTTGCCTGCGGGAACCGTTATATTTTTTCGGGATGGCAAGTATCCTATGTCCTACCTAGTAGTAAATGAACTCAAATCATACCAAGATTACAGACAGACAGACAAAAATGAAAATAAATACAGTTTTGGCTTCAGTATAGAATACAAAACAGCCTCCATTTTAATTTACTAAATATCTTAAATGTACAGAATTGTACCTGTTACAGTTTTATTATAAGCATATATTGGGAACAGAAATAGGTCATTGACATTGTACGGAATGATAATTAGTTTAATTTCATGCGGTCTAATCTCCATCGCACCCACTGATAGATTAGCTGTCAGGCTGCCAGACTAGACTCATATGCTCGGCAAACTTTCAATATTCCATTACACAGCAGCTGACGGCACCAAGGCGGTAAGAAGTTAATCAACTTAGGTTCTAACTTAGGAACCAACTCGAGTATTAAAGTGAAATCTATTCTTGCTTCAAGGCATTCAGCGTCACGCGACCCAACGATTTTCCACAAACAATTAAGCCATAACTTGGCTATAACTTGATTACAGGGCAATGTTAACTTGGCAAGCTACTGGCTACGTTATTTTAAGTAAATAAATACGTAACTTTAATTGTTTTTTTAACAAGCGTTCTTTGATGTTCTTTACTTAATTTTCAACTTCGCTAAAGAGGTCAACTGAGGAATTCATCTCGGCTGGGCAGCCATAGTAACATTTTCTCGTCCAAAATTCCCCAGGGTCTAAAGACGAAAGTCTAAAGTTTGGGTTGAAAGTGCTTGCTTGCTTGTCGAATAAGATAGTGCTGGCCTCTGGTGTCAGTTAGTCAGGCCGCCCGAGGGCCACTGACGTGGCTTAACGATGCTATTAATCATTAACAGACGGGACCGACAGCTAAACGTGCCCTTCGAAGCACGGAGCGATAATAATATAACCTGAAAAAGTCATAGGTCCTATTACATTGGAGCCTAGGACCGAACCCTGTATCGTTGTGTTGTGTTGTGTGCCAGTGATGACTTACGCTGAAAGGTGGTCAATAAATAATTTTATAAATATGTATTATTATTTTGTAATAAGTATGTATGTTCATTTACTATACCGCGCCACCGACTTAAAGCTCTGATCTATCTCTTTTCTTCTTTATAAGCCCCATTCGACACACACAGAAGCACATTTTATATATAAAATAATTCTTTGTTCTCTGATCCTCTCCATACTAAGGTTGTCTGGAAGAGCGATATCCTCTTTAGGCCGTCAATTGTACTATTTAATTTAGAATTTATATCCTTATTTGTATATTTTTTTTGGTGTGCAGTTTTTTTTTTGGTTTATATTGTATTGTATTGTTACTCAACGAGCTATGAAGAGAGCTATGCTTGGGATCTCTGTCCTAAATATAATCTGAAATGAGGAAATGACAAAAACGAGCTAATGTTACCTACATAATTTAAAAAAAACCTACAATTAATAATGGGTAGGGCAAACAGCTCATTACAATCTTTGGGGAAAAAAGATTCTCGAATGACGACCACAAACCGGAAGACGTAGAGTCATAACGAGGTAGGCGACATGGTGAGAGCGGGGAGGCGCTGATGTATCGTCTTTGTAGCGTACTTTGAGCATGTCTCATGTTCAGACGTAGACGTCTTGCGTTGGATGGTGATGATGATTATTATTATTATATAGAAGATTTAAGAGTATAGGAGCCTGTCGAGTTGTGTTTTTATTTAATGAACGGGTCTATGATTCCAAAAACAACCGGCTCTTCATGCATTCAGCACTACTATTTTTAAACCAAAGCCAATCCCAGGTCTGAACGTTTAACACACCGATACGAAAAAATAATTAGTAATAATTATTTTTCATTAAATTGCTTTAATTAATTTTATTTGGCCTTTGTGTAGATGTGAATTTATTTTGTGAAATGTTATTTTAATAAATTACTAACAAAAACAATTCTTATCTAAAATAGAAGGAGCTAAAATGGGATAAAACAAAATAATTTATTCATAGTGATAGACGTTTTGTCATCAAAGGTAATTAATCTAACAATATAATTAATGAGGGTTGATTAGATGCTACATTGATCTTGCATTATCTAATTAGCAAATAGCTGAGAAGGAACAAAAACTTTCGTTAATTTGTTTGGACCCTTTTCTAATCTAATTTGTGGAAACTTGCATTAACTTAGTCCACAGAGTATACCAGACATCTATCTATACATATAATAAAGCAGTGGGCAACAAAAAGACTGTACAGAAAAAAATATTACAACAAATTGTTAGGGGACTTAAAATTAGCTACTGAACAAGAATAGTTTTTTTTAATGCGTTTGTCTGTTTGTATGTTCGCGCATCACGTAAAAACTTCTGGACCGATAGCAATAGTGGTTTTGATTGTTGGATAATTTATTTTATATATTTATTATTTTAATACATATAATAAAGCGGTAGGTAATACAAGTCAGTACAAAAAAATGGATTAAATGGGTGGGTATAGAGGATGCCATCGAAACTAAGCATTTGAGTATAAAAAAATATAGTTTATAGGTGCAAGGTAGTGTCCGAGATCCGTACACAACGTTATTAGTTCATGAATAAAATGGATGTGACATACAGACAGCCAGACGGATGGACGGACTGATGGATATGGCGAAACTATAAGGATTCCTTGTTTGTCTACAGAAACCTAAAAAAAAGTTTAGTAGATTTCTCAGTAAAGTAATTGTGTTCTAAAGATAGAAGAACACACATATTTTCCCGTAAAAAACACGTTTTCTCTGTAACAAATGATTTTCTGAAACAAAGACATCAAACACTAAAAATCCAATTTGCACTTAGAATCCTTCTAGTATTTCGAAATCGAATCCTACAATTCATTTACCTGAACATTGAATTTAACAATCGTATGTAAATCTATCTTGCCGAGGCAATTTATACCCTATCTCCATATATATAAAGAGACTGATGGAATGTAAAGTATGTTTGTGGTTTTATTTGATTTTATGGATGTCCATATACGTAACCAAACTATCGTACCTACGTTCAATATCTATCTATACTTTTTATAATGCAATAAGAACGAAAAAGTCTATACAAAGAAAATAATGTATAAAGAAATAGTCTAGGGAACTTAAAATAAGCTACTGGACAAAAGTAGAACATTTTTTAACGTAAAACGTCTATATAATTGCTTACGTACTGAGTTCCATGACTAAAAGTGGACATGAGATGGAAATGATGCTGTTGTGACTTGCTTGTACTCTGCCCATCAAGGAAGCTACTTTTTTTGCGAATGATGGCTTGAAAGCCATCAGTCCGATTTTGTGCAAACATCCCAGAGGCACTACAAAAGCGAGGAAGTCCCAACAACATCCTAAATATATTATTATATTGTACGTGCAGAACGTCTAGAGATCTTTTGGTATAGTCAACCCATAGACTGCCCGTGTAAAGACCCTGACAATACGCCTTAAACAGCGTTATCTTGACCTGGTCTGAACAACGGGCGAATCTACGTGCTAACATATTACCTCGGACCTATTGATCCTAGACTATTAGTTTATTTACAGAAGTGATAGATCTCATCGATATATTTGTTATAGATGACAGGCAGTAGCTGTCAACCCTCAAAACATCCAGTAATAACTGCAGATGTCAAAAATGACAGGCAATGTAAAAAAATACATAGTACACGGATTTATCCGAAACTATTCGTAGTAACTATAGGCAATAAATTTCCATAGAGACGTTTCAAAATTATCAAACAGCCGTTTACCCCGTACCGTGGCCCTGACACAGCCCCACCCACTTTTTAAATAAATCGTATCTGTCTGTATTTCTGTTTGTTTGTTAGTTAGTTTGCTGTCTGTATGTTTGTTCGTGCATCACGTAAAAACTACTGGACCGATTGCAATGTGGTTTTCACTGTTGGATAGCTTAGGGTTTGACTTAAGAACTGGGGTATCTTAATCCCATGATTAGATGCCGATAAAAACTATTTGACGGCTGGACGAACTTTGAAGAAATGTATTATAATGGTACTTTATAGGTACTTTTGGTCCTAAAATTACACGTATGGGCTTACTTTTAAATGAAATGACGAATGAAATTTTTATTTATGTTTTTTATTATATCCTTTTTTCTGCCTTAAATCGATTTAAAATATTGTAATATTTCTTCTTTTTTTTCTTTTAAAAACAAAAGTTATTAACGTATCTAATTTTTCTAATGGAGCTTCATGAAAATCCGTTGAAATCGTTATTTTCCCGAATCCGAAGCCCAAATATATTTCAACCAATTTCCGTAACTAAAAACTTTGTAACAACCCTAGTTTTATCGAAAAGACTCCATTGTGATGGTTTCCAATATGGTTTCTGGTTATTCGAGGACTCTATTTGAAGTGGAAGCGGATTAGCTGGACCCGGCTTACACCCGCGTTATATGGTTAAGTTAAAACTTATCGATTTTATTCTGTTTCCGGGCAGGTTGGGATAATGATATTATAGTTATTGAACGGGCGGACCTTTGCGACCGACGGGACTGCGAAGCTGCAGTAGTTTACATTAACCTGTACCTACTATTAAAGATTTAGCAGTGACGCCTACTTGAGAAAACCTAATCTTTTAATGGGAAAATTTGGAATTATTGATGGGATTTAAACCCGCGTCTCCACGCGTATTATTATGTTCATGTTGAAAAAATAAGCACATTGTTTTCGCATTTTATACACCCTTAGAAATATTTTCTGTATTTTTTCAACATAATATATGTTTTATTGAGTTAATATTCCATTATTATGCTATAGTAAAATAGTTTGTGGTTAAATTCTACCTTAACAATAATAAAGTTCACAATAGGAATGAAGAAATACAGACTCTAAAAAATTTAACTCTGGTTTATTTAAATTTTACTTATTTTTACATTCTTTGTTTTTCCCCTGTAGTCTGTATTCAATTTCTTATTGATAGTGTAAATTGCAAAAAATATAATAAACATTGAAGTAACTATAATTATGAAACAAATTACAATTAATTATAATTATAATTGAGAAACGCCAGTCATAAGAAGATACATCGGATGTGTTAACAGAGTTTCAATCTAAATCACCTACATTTCCAATCTGCGTGTCAGTTTGCGCAGAATATTGAGGGTACAATTTAATTATGAGCCTAATATTTATTTATTTAATATAGTTTGTAAACATCGTGGTGTAGAAGTACGAGTAGGACGTAGGTAGTCAGATGAAAGGATGCGCCGAACTTTCTTAGAATCAGAAGAATCGATTTAATAAAATAAAATAATAAATATTTAATAAAACGCCACTCGAGGTGGCACTTTTTTAAAATTTAATATACTATTGTCAACAGACTACCCCTGGAATTCTAACAACTTCATGCAGCAGTCGTTCTCCTTTTACAGTCACAATAGCCCCTTAGTTATGTCTGGAGATTTCCCTAGGAGCTTTACCTACTTTATGCTTGACACTTACACATGTGTACGTGAGTATTTTACTGAACGATAGAAATAACTTTTTATATATTAAATTGATACGATATAAATAAACTAGTTTTAAAAACAACTTTCTTATAATATGTATACGACCTTAAATTTGAACATAAATTGCTTTCACAAGATAAATTGCTTTTTGATAGATTTGATGATATGCGTTACATCAATCTGTGAAAATATTAAGCTTCTCTTTCAAAATAAGTGTTTTTTTTTATAAATCAAAGGGTATTTTTAACATTAGTGAGGCTGTGAAACTTTTTGTAACATTATATTTCTTTTAATATGACGTAGGCCTATTTCTAATTTGTAATTTCTCAAAATACAAACACAGATGCGGTGGCAGTAGCCGTAGCGGTGTTTTAATGGATTGCCACCACCATATCCAACTGCCACCACAGACCGAAATAGACGAGAGAAAACCGGTCAAGCTAAGAGTGGTGTCATGTCCAACATATTCAGGGTTCAGCTTATTACCCAACTAAGGCGAATCAAGAGAAGGGAGATGAGTTTATCAGTCTATGTATGTTTGTATGTGGATGTTCCACCATAGCGTCGCCCCTTGTCGAGTGCGGGGCGAGATTGTGGTGATTGTTGAGATAAAAGATTGTTTATCTCTAAAATAATAATTTATTCTTAAAATATTATGTTCTTTAATAATGTTCAATGTTGATGTTTGAGGCATCGACGCGGTAACTGAATGTGCACTGAGGCTGAAAAGCCTTTAAATATTTGGGTGAACTAAAATTTGGTCCGATTTTGACAAACGAGGTATCTATCTATTCCTCTTCATCGCAGGAGTATCATAGACTATTTTTACCCGACTACGCTGAAGCAAAAGAAGGGTTATATGTTTAAACTTGTTTCAATTATGAATAGCGAGTTATCAATCGATTTGTTTTCATTGCAAGAGTGTCAAACCCGATTGTAGTCAGGGTTTAGTTTTTGAACTTTCTCGTATGTCTAGTAATATAATTAATAGACTATCGTTGACAGGGAATTTTCTTTTGTCCATTATCTGCCCAGTAAAAATTATACGTGGCATGTTGTAATGGTCAGTACACATGTTAAGTTAACATTATACGTGGCATGTTGTAATGGTCAGTACACATGTTAAGTTAACATTATACGTGGCATGTTGTAATGGTCAGTACACATGTTAAGTTAACATTATTGGCACGGCTACGGAGCCGAAGCCCTATTTTTATGCCTGACCCGACACACACTTGACAAATTATTGTTTTTGTGGAGCATGTCAAACATGCTAATGTCGTTTAACGTTAGAACATGAGCAAACAAGGGCGTACACTTTCGCAAATTAGTATGGATGAAAAAGTCTGTAACTCTCAAGCTAATTTCAATAATCTGTTATCAAAGAATTTTACAACAGCTATCTGCGGCAGACATAAAATAATTTTCAATCACTGACAAAACAAAAATCAAAATTATAAACATTTAAAAAATTAAGTGGATAAATCCGTCTATTCCCGCTGTCCCCCATTTTTTGTCCACCACTGGGGGACATTGGGAAAAAAGTAACGTTATCTACTAAATTATTCCCGCTGTCCCCCAGTGGTGACAACGTTACTAAATAAATCGTTTGAAGCTCCTTGCTTTTTAGCTACGAACGATAAGTTACTTTAAAAGGTTAACATCAAACATCAATCAATCATCAAAGTAGCTGTTACTTTAGCAACTCAACAACTAACCGTTTCTTCAAAAAGTAGAAAAGTAAATCACACTAATATCATAAATGCGAAAGTTTGTGTGTATGTGTGTCCGGTTTTGATGAAATTTGGAATGGATAGCTTATACCCAGTAATAACGCATATAATACTTTTCATCATCATCATCATCCGCGCGGGTGAAACCGCGGGGCATAGCTAAAAAATAGCATAAATAAATCAAAAGGCTAATAATAAATTAAGGAGTAATGCCTGACTAGCAAAGTAAGGAAGAACTTGCAGTGCCACAAAACGAAACGCTAGGTCAAGTGCCACGCAGAAGGGTGGTTGGCTGTAGGTTAGTTGGTGTTGAACCCACGATCTACGGCACGGCATCCGACCATACGACCAACTGAATAATCATCGCTCAAAGCAATGTGTAGGTGTTTGACCATAGATTTAGTATACAATTTGTACTATAGTACATATTTACCAGTTCCATGGTTTTGGCAGGTCGGCTGAAGAAGTAATGGATCACACAGGCCATTTTGTCCGCTTTAAACTTAACTGCCCTTAAAGTTAAGTTTTTATAATACTATATTTCACTTTTTATGTACGATATTCAACACTATGATAAACATCATCATCATTATCCATAGCTTTTCTTGTCCCACTGCTGGGTATACGCCTCTCTTTTAGTACACCACTCGCCTCGGTCCTGTGCCAATCGGATCCAGGTTTGACCCCCAATCTTAACAATATCGTCAGCCCATCTTGTTGTTGGACGACCAACGCTTCGCTTTCCCTGTCTCGGCCACCACTTGGTTACCATCCTACTTCACATGTCGTCATTTCACCTGGCTATGTTGTCCTGCCCAACTCAATTTTAGTCTTGTTATTGTGGTACCAACGTCCCAAACTTTAATAGTTCTTCATTGAATCTCAACATTACGTACTCGATCTTGAAGTATAATGCCAATAGACTTCTCCATGGCTTTCTGTGCTACTTTGATTTTGTGCACAGCCTCGTGCGTGAGGGTCCATATCTCGGCACCGTATGTCATAGTGTGCAGGACACATTAATTGAGGAGGCGAGTTTTGAGACGCCGTGGGATTTGGCGTGACTTAAGGATGAGATTTAGCTTTTTGAATGCCGCCCAACATGATAAACATAGTCAGTTCATATCATTCTAGCGAAAAGAACGTCATTGAATCTTTACAAACTTACAAAACCAAAAAAGCTTTTTAAATCAAATGCGCTATAACGGCTAAACGAAACTAGAATATGGAATAAAAACACATCTGGTGAAACTATTGCCGTCTCAATGTTTTAAGTTTTGCGATAAATCAATAGTCCCTTGAAGCGCAGAAAAGTTTATTGGAAACTTGTGGCGACTCGCCCATTAGTTCTCCCCTTTTTGCAACTTGTGACAATTCGCGCCGCTACGCTCCTCTTTGGTCAGTTGAGTAAAAATAATATGAACACATAAAACTTACATACATTCGTATACCACTGAATGACAAACTCTTCTGTATGATCCTTATTTACGTTCGTTTATCTGTTTTTGACTTTCGTCGCCAGAAAATGTAATTTTTAGACAAAATCCATACCAATATATAAAAGTGAAACGTTGTCTGTCTGTTTGTTTGTTTGTTTGTTTGTTTGTTTGTTTGTTTGTTTGTTTGTTTGTTTGGGGAGCTTTCACGCGATAACCGCTGGACGGATTTTGATGAAATTTGGAATGGAGATAGCTTATACCCTAGAATAAAATATAGAATACTTTTTATCCCGGAAAATTCCACGAATTCCGTGAAAGTTTCCACGGGAAAACTGGAACATGTTGTATACTCGCTATAAGGAACGGTTGCCATGGAAACAAAATAACAAGTCTGGCAAAAATCATCAAGAGCGTTGGTGTCACAGAGTAAGTAGTTGATGCTATACCAACAACAAGCCACAGAGGCCATAACCAAGAAGTCTCTAAGTCTACTTTTGCATTGGTTATTAATATCCTAGAAGAACGTAGGATGCTTTTTTCATGATAAACTGTAGTCATGGACGAAGTCACGGGCGGGTAAGCTAGTTATTAAATAAAATTGTTGTGCGTTAAACAGATAGATTATATAAAATTACCGTTCATTGGAAGCTTCACGCCAGTCCATAGTTTCCTTGCAGTGCTACTCAGAACTTTCGATTTTATGCTTAGCTACCACTGCACTGCGCTCAAAATTTAGTTAGGTTATCTAAGAATCTGTTATTTTCGCTTTTATTGGAGAGAGAGGAGAGAAATGGGAAAATATTTACTAAGGAAGAATATGTTAGAAACATTTTATTGAGTACATACAACCCAATATTTAAAACATTTTCTCCTTTTGGAAACAATTTCGGTAATCTTTGACTGAGGGACTATGCACACGACGCGGACTGCTTATTATTACGGCGCGTGAAACGTTATGGCTCTTCTTCACGATCGGCGATGATCGTTACTCGCGTGATCGTCTGTCATCGGCAAGGTAATCGGACGATCATCGTGCAAGCATCCACACGATCATCCGTGATCATTTGTTGATCGGCAACCCTTCAAGATTGACGTATTTATAGCTGCTGCTACCATTCATTTAATTTCAGCCTACAATCATTTTGATAATTTAATTGAAAGAAAAATTATGAAAAAAATGGAAGAAGAGAAGATGGTGTTTTTAGGCATTCATCATAGATATTTTTTCAGTCATGATCGTCCCACTGCTGGGCAAAAGCCTCCCTTCCCGCATTGTATTATAACAAAGTAAATATAATGTACCTATAAAATTTACTTAGTAAACCTTTTCCAGTTTAATGGACTAGTGACTCGCCCCAGCTTCGCACGGGTAGCTAAGTGATTTTCTTTATTTTTACACGATTTTACCCGTGTTTTGATTGACTAAGTTGAACAAAAGACGGCTGTTGTGGCTTAACTATAATAGTTAGTATATGTCTAATTATTATAGTTAAGTCACCATAATAGTAAGACATATAGCCTCTTTTGTGTGGGTAATGATGAGTACTAAGTATAAATATGTAGTACATTATTTTATGTAACATCAATAGTTTTCGCAGCGCACGCCCAATTAATAGTGCCATTAATCATTATATACTTTTATAGGCCAATTTTTAATAACTTGGGTTACTGTATACATATACAGCATATACTGATACATAATATACAAAAAAAAATACAGCAGTAACTAAATGAAAAAAAAACCGTTTAAGTAGTTTCTGAGGCAATCTATTACACACAAACATACAAAAAAAAACTTTTTTCTTTATAATATAATATTACTATAAATCATTTTGGGCTCCATATTTCTGGGTGGTGATGTTTCTTTATTTGACCACCATTGTATGTATTCATTGTATCGCACTCGCAATAAATGAAAGATTAAAATCAAAACAACGCTGCGACGACACGAGACGTCCGCATGGCTTCCCTAACCTCCGGTGAATGAATGATCAGTGATCATGTAGGCGCAACTACACGTGAATTCCCTTTGATGCGTGCCCAAAAAACCGACAAGTCACCGATCGCCGCAATCACTATGGCGATTATAGACGATGATTGGCGACTACAAGCGATTAAGCCCTCCACACGATCGTGATCGCTTGTAATCGTCTATAATTGCCTATCGTGAAGAGGGCCCTTTATAGAAACGCCAACATGGGCCTTTTTTGCGTCGCAATCACGCGTCGCTCGTGTTTTTCACGTTTCTGAAAAACACCACATAAGTTCAAAAATACTATAAACCGACTACGGTCGGGTAAAAAATAGTCTATTACACTCTTAGATGAAGAGAAATCGATTGATACCTCACTTGTCAAAATCGGATCAAGTTTTTAGTTTGAACAAATAACCCTTCCTTAGCTTCGACGCAGTCGGGTAAAAAAAATAGCCTATGAAACCTCCATAAATGAACAAGAATGGTATATTTGTATGTATATTATTATATATTATTTATCATAAAATAGTTTTAGTATCATTAGAAATTTGATTTACTGTTTCCTTCTAGTATTTTTATATCATAGTGCACCCCGTCCTTCACGCTTGTAACAATTCCTCTCCATCCAAAGGTTGCCTGGAAGAGATCGTTTGTAGCGATAAGGCCACCCATTGTAACACTTCTTCTACTATTGTTTCTTAATTTTTGTTATTTTTGTTTGTGGTTGTGTACAATAAATAATTTATCTATCTATCTATCTCTTCCTTTGCTTCGCCGTAGTCGTTTTTTTTGGCATATAACACTCTATAAATGAAGACAAATGAATTGCTACCTCGTTTGTCAAAATCAGACCATGTTTTTAGTTTGAACACACAACCCCTTATTTGCTTCATAATAAAACCTGGTACATAGATACTTTGGGTCCTGGAATAACACAAACTCCATATTTTATAATTGCCTACTCTACGCGAAGAAAGCTACGGGTACAGTTATTGTAATATAATTCTCTTTCTCCTTTAACGATCGAATATATTTATATTGCATCTGAATGAGAACACCATAATAAATTTTCGACATACCAAGTTTTTGTTTTCTGTCATCTGAATGATCTGAATACAAAAAAAAAGCTACTTTCCGCCTAAATCTCTTCCATTGTTACTTTTTCTGAAACTTGTTTCTTGTTCATTGTTACTTGATCGTATTTCTAAAGTATGTCTTCATTTATACGAACTAAATTAATGTTGAAAAAACGCTGACTGCTTCGTTTGCGTTGGGCAAAGTGACGCCGCGGCTTGGGGTATATTGTAATTACCTATTTTATGGGAATAACTACAACAAAAGTATCTATAACACAAATATAGATATGCACGAGAAGGCGTGGCTACGTAGGGCTACGAAGTTACGTAGGATTACGTGTGAACTGAGAGCTACGATCGTAATCATCAGATCTGTGATGGCTATTGCAATCGGGTATCCGGAAAAGTATGTAGCCTTCAGACGAGTTTATGACGTCTTGTAACAATTAAAATAAATAATAATATACAATAATTAATTAACTTTGCAGACCCCGAGACACTCCCTGGGGCTAAATGAGACCCCTGATCCTGGGGGGCCTTAATTGACAGTCTGGGGATGGACACGCAAGAACACGCAAGATATTAAGTTCCATGGGTGGAAGTGTTGAAGGGCATAACGCCAGGAGTTGCCTAAGTGAAACTGCAGCACAATTCTCGACTCCCTTCAGCACCAATGTTTCCCCTTACGTTTTCAATGCTGGCGGCCCTTATAGAGCCCGTTTAGTGGGTGGCAAATCACCACCTGCCTGGATATTTTGGAATTGGCAGGTCTCATAAAGATCTCTTACCATAAACCGGTTTTATGATCCATAAAAAAAACACTCCCACATCTAGTTATGGTAGCAATTCAACAACGTTCCTCATAATCTTGAATACTCAACTCCCAACTCGTATTTTGTATATTATTGAAGACTAATATTCTAAGAGAAAGGATTTGTTTATTTTGTATGTTTGTTTGTCGTGTATACATATACACTCAAAAAATTTGTAATCAGCCGATTTTTTAAATTCTTTCAATTATAGAAAACTGCATTACCAGCAAATAACACGAGCTACATATTATTTTTGAAAAAATATATTGATCCCTACGAAAATTGCAATAATGTAACCCAAGATATCAAAAATTTGCCAATAAAAATTAATGTTTGGCGTGCGCTGCGTTAATTATTAATGATACATAAATTGTGCTCACTACATGTTTAGAGTATACTCATCATTGTGTTCAATAAGTTCGAAAACTAAAACCCGACACCTACGACACTCTTGCGATGAAGTCAAATTGATTGGACGCCTCGCTTGTCAAAATCGGACCAATAGGGGCGATGCTATGGTGGCACGTCATTGCCCTTCCCATGCTTCGCTATAGTCGGATAAAAAAATAACACGAGGCTATATGTATAACTATTATAGTTACCTCACAATAACCGTTTTTGTTCAAATTAGTCAATCAAAACACTGGTAGAATCGAAATTTCATATCAAGAAATATTTCATATCAAGAAATATTTCATATCAAGAAATATTTCATATCAAGAAACATTTAAAAAACCTTTAGCTACCGGTGCGGCGCCGGGGTGAATCGCTAGTTTATGATAATAGGGCCTCTTAGTGCCGGCTAAAGCTCAAATAACGCCTGTTAAAAGTCTGGGCATAGACCGGAGATGTAAAATTATTAAAATAAATACATTTAAATAATAAACAATCTCAAACTGGACACGTTTAGACTTTTAAAAACAAGACAAGAGTTCAAAAACTAAAACCAAAAATAAAAAAATAGCCTATGAGACTTTTGCGATGAATACAAATTAATTGATACTTCCCTTGTCAAAATCGGACCAAATTTTTTTGTTTGAACACATAATCTTTCCTATGATTCCGCGTAGACAGTTAAAAAAAATGCCTATCATATTGTTCTATAAATGAAGACAAATTGATTGACACCTCGTTTTTCAAAATCGAACCAAGTTTTTAGCTTGAACACATAACTCTTCCTTTGCTTCGCCGTAGTTGGGTAAAAAAATATTGCCTATTACACTGTGTACCCTAAGCCGAATCGATTGACATCTCATTTATCAAAATCGGACCAATAGGGGTGAACATCCACATACATAGATACATACATAGTCTGTTGAACTCATTACCTTTCCCTTGTTTTGCTGTAGTCAGGTAATAAAAAGGGGTAATTCAGATTTTTTATGGCCAAATAAATGTTCAATCTTTCATGTTCCCTAAGACAGGAACGGGAGATTTAAATTGATTGGGTACTTAAGAGCCGTTGAACGGCCAGCATCCGGTCTGTTTTATGGGAGAAGGTGATAAATTAAATCAAGTGTAAAAGGCCGAATTTAATGTAATTTGTCGTTGTTTTTTAGGTATACAAATATTAGTTTTTTGCTTCCGAGTTTTTTGGATAGCCTTGCATTTTTGTAAGGCAAACATGGACAAATCAATAAAATCTCATTATTTAAACAATTCGTATCAATACAATTAAGGCCCGGTTCTAGCATTTTTAGCAATTTTTGATCATTTTTGAAAGTCTGTATTTTCTTTTGTTTTTAACTCAGAATTATAAAATTGGTATCACATCAAAATTTGACATATTATCTCGTACTTTAAGAACACAGAAATATATGATAAGTATCAATTCACTTGATAGATAATATAATCAAAGGTAACAACTACTTTATGCTTAGAACATTGAATTACTGAGAGCCCGTCACTAAATGATAACAAAGAACTAAATGATAACAAAGAAAACAAAGATAAAATGGGTATACCCATTTAATTTTTTTGAAAATAAATGTTATTTTTTAATGATAACCTATCATTAAAAAAAATATTGAAATCTATCAGTTGCCAGAGATATCGCGTAAAATACATACTAACAGAACACCAGGTCGAATTGAGAACCTCCTCTTGAAGTCGGTTGAAAATGGTATAACACTTTTTGACCTTTTTTGTTATTAATTAAATCAGTAGTAATTTTAATCAGCTAAACAAATTTAGCTGCAAAACCATAGACATTTCTTACTGTCGTTGGCAAAACTCTGTATGAGGCCAATAGTTAGAGACCACGTCTCCTTGCCGTATTTCATCACTGAGACACAAACATTGACACTGATATACAAATAATTCATGGTGTGATAGATCAATTTATATACCCAATAATCTCTCCCAAAAATTCTTTCTCCACTTCTAAAATATCACACACAGCACGAAATCAAAAACTTTGATTAATTTTGAAAACAGAGTATTTTGTAATTTTGAACGCTTCTTCTATTTATTTTTTTCACAAGGATGCTGACCTGCTTTACTAAATAATTGTTATGTTCAACAGATCAGCTGGTCATTGCAAATGGCACTAATTACATTTAACTTCGGCGAAATAGCAAATTTGGAATGTTTAACCTTGACAGTTCGCTAAATATGATAAGGGTCTTAATTTTTGTTGTGAAAGACGCTAATGTTTAGGTTCATAAATGCATTTACTCTAAACGCGTTTAAGGATCGTTATACAAGTGGCCTTAAGCTTTACTTTCCCTACAAATAAATAAAAACCTAATTTTTACTCCCGAGATGTATCATCTGTCCCGTTCTACTTGATCACGGATGAGAGGGACAAATATACACTTCATCCCGGCCTTAAACAAATAAAAGGTACTTTGGGATTGAAAAGGAAATAATTGCTTTACAATCTGGCACAGTAAAAATGAAACACAACCAACATTCAAAAATCTGTGTTTTTAATGAAAATATCAGGGTTTTCGATAATTCGTTCCAGATTTACTTGTATCCCATTCCAACTGTTTTATCCTGCAACTAACTAAATAAGGCCATCACATATCCATTCTCAGAAGCGGTGTAGTTACTACTAACTCGTCTATAGTGATGAGTACGATTATTCCGCGCTTTAATTGTAGCTATTCGAGCACTCGCGCACAAAGCCCGGGCCATAAGAATAAAGAATAGCTCTAGCGTACAGAAGTCACATTCTCGCTCAATTAGGGTGTATATGTAGGCAACTGAACATGAGACGCCACTGGAAGCATAACCTCATAGGATGTCGCTCACAGGGGTTTTAGGTATTTTGCCAAAAAATAAAAATAAATAAGGGATTTTGAACAAATGTTCATGCCAGCATTATTGAGCTTTATATGCACCCGCATAGTTTATATTACAAAATAGTTTATGGGTATTTATTCTTTAAATAAATATTTGTTTACTTATAATTTAAGAACTTTTTTATGTATTATATGATTTATGCCTAATTTAAGAACTTATAGTATAAGATATTATTTTTTAGTATATTTTTATTATCATTATTTTATTTATTTAATTAAATTAATTTAAATATTTTTAGTTATTAAATTAATTAATTAAAAGGAATTCGGCAAATATTAAAAAAAAAAAAAAAAACAAAACAAAAAAAAAAAAACAAATATTATTAAACTATATTTAATAACATCTGGTGGAAGGTTTAACTTTCTCAACTACTTATTCTTAACATATTTTAATGCTATTTTATTTATTTGGCATAATAATCCGACATATCTAAGCGTCATTTTTTGCTTGTTTTCTTGCTTGCAAATGCCATGCTATCTTGAATACCGCATGCATGCCTAATATCCATGTCACATTGTTTGTTTATTTGTCGTATGAGTTAGTGTTGGCCTCTGGTGTCAGAGTTTGTCATTTCACATTCAATTATCTATTTAATTTAGAACAGTTTCCCATCTATAAGCTAGTATTTTTTTGTTCTTAGGCCCCGACCTTGTCAGCAGGAGTACATTGGCTTGTTGTTATTAGAAATAACTACATTGACTGTCTGGAAAAGGGGTTGAAAATTGGAATAATTTATCTGCTTCAATAATTTTTAGACGATGGAAGTAGTTGGGATTTCAAATAAGTTAACTATTAACGTCAAAATCATTCGCATTATCCAAAGTGTTTTTTTTTTTTAACGTAATATGTGGGAGGAATAGAACAATACGCGAGTTTGTAAGTTTGTGCATTGACTGCCTATAAAATGCTACAATAGGTACCGAATTCCCAGAACCCGGCTGCACTGCATCGCTCAGAAAACCTAACAATCCATTATAACTGGAGAGTATACATTAATTGTAAGCTATGTATGTAAATAAATGAAAGGTGGCTACATTTGTTTCTACAAGCTGTAGTTTTATAGGTATGTATAACTTTTATATGGATTGAGTCAGTCGAAACAGGAAACTCTAGATCATATCATATCACATCACACTATATATATATATATATATATATATATATATATATATAATATTCAGAATAGGTATAGCACTAATGCTCTTGATGTTTTTTGACAGACTTGTTATTTCGTTTCCATAGCAACCACAGACCATTCTGTCATGGCAACCGTTCTTCACAGTGAGTAATCAACATTTTCTAGTTTTCCCGTGTGAACATAACATTTTCCGGGATAAAAAGTATCCCATGTATTATTCCAGGGTATAATCTATCTCCATTCTAAATTTCATCACAATCCGTCGAACTGTTATCGCGTGAACTCTCTCCAAACAAACAAACAAACAAACAGACATCGTTTCACTTTTATATATTGGTATGGATTATAAAGCAGAGAAGTATAGCCACTGTCGTAAACAGACCAAGGAGATAAAAGTATCAAACAATCAATACTCTCATATTGAGCGGAAAACTTCGTTTGCACGATGCAGAACTTCATACATTAGAACCAAGAAGCTTATAACTAGATACTATAGAACTGACATTTTTCATACAAAACGAATACAGGCGCTAAATGTCAAAGACACTCGGTATTATGCTGAGGCGCAGCCTTTTTGGCCCCACACTTAAATTTTTACTGTTTTTTGTTATTACGAGTATTGTTGTTTTTTTTTTTGTTTTTTTTATGTAAATATTTTTTCTTGCTTTCTTTTTTTCATAAAAAGCATAAAAACACATTAGCACCATCCATAGAAGATGTTTGTGTATGTTTGTAACTCCTTCACGTTCAAACAGCTAAATGGATTTGGATGAAAATTGGTACCAGCATGGCTTAACCAGATTAACACATAACCTACTTTTCATCATCATCCATTCATCATAACTTTGCGGGTGAAATCGCGGGGCGCAGCTAGTCAAAACTAATTGAAACCTACGTGTCGGGTGTCAGCGCTATCACGGTTTTTAAATCTGAGTTTGAGGCCCGAATTCTAGAACAACACTCAAGTATCATTTGATCTCTAATCACCTGATCATTACTTGAGGCTCAATCGTAGCTTAGATTATTCTTCTTATTCCAAAACTGTCATACAACTGTCATATTACAAACTGCAGGTGAATCAAGATTTAAATCGAGCCTCAAGCCAAATACCTAATGATACTAGCGGATATTCTGTTTGTCTGTGGATCAGTCTGTTTTAATACGAAGTATTACAGATTCATGATTTTCATTTACATTTTAATTTGTTTATCAATTTCGTTCTTATCTATCTATACTTAATAAATAGGCAGTTAGTACGAAAAAAACTGTACAAGAAAGATATTTAAAAAAAAAAGTCTAAGTCTAATGTTACTTAAAATAAGCTACTGAACAAGAATATAACATATTTTAAATTGTGTCTGGCCAAAAGCAATCGCTGCAATAATAAAAAAGACTGGGAGCTAATCGTCGAGTGCCGCCGCCGCCACGCCGCCTGGTCATTTCGACGAGTGACCTGACCTGACCGTATTTGGCTAATCGTGCAATCAAGAGGGTGGGTTCACAACGAGTCCCACTAGATCCTGTCACAATGTGTCTCGTTGGGAATGAGGGACAATGCCCAGCATGTTGGGTACGTTGCCAACTGGTAGTGGGCTAGTAGTAACTTGTATATAGTGTGTTAATAATAATTTTCTTTAATTGTTATAAATCAGTTTCATCTCACTTCGTCGGATTCTCATTTCGCCGGATTGAATATAAAAAAAACGCTGGATAAAGGGACCTCTAGGGTGGAGGCCTCGGGCTTACACCGGAGAGCAGGGACGATCACCGCAACACTGGGTGGACGACGTCAGGCGACACACAGGTCATGACTGGATGAGTCGGGCATAAGACCGCCAGTAGTAGAAAAAAAGGGAAGAGGCCTTTTTTCCAACATTGGGCGACGGTCTCGTGATCACACCATTTTGTCACACTTGTGACAAAATGGTGTGATCACGAGGAATAATTTTTACTTGTAGTCACACTGCTTGGTGTGACAACGAGTAATCTACTATATGTAAGACTCGTAGTCATACCAGTGTGGGAAACCAAAATGGATAACAGAAAGGGCCCCATTATGATGATGATATTGTTTAGGCCAAAAATAGGTTTGAACGAGGTTCCGATTGAAATATAATTAAATGTTGATGTTTCAACGATATGGTCAGTTTTAGCTAGCCATTTCATGAAATAGAACCATCATTGTCAGCTGGGTTCCGCCCACTGCTGGGTATAAATCTTTTCCCCCTTGTGACATTAGTCTCTGTATTGTGCTGATCTCATCCAGGTCTTTCTTTTGACCGCCTCAATGTCACTGACCCATCTGGCAGGTGGCCTGCCAACTACCCTTTTATTTGCCCTCAGAAACCATTCCGAGAGGGCTCTACTCTACCTGCCATCACCTCGCCTCACCAAGTGTCCTGACCAACGCCACTTGAGTCTAATAATATGGTCTCTAACGTCTGGGACTTTGGTCCTTTATCGGATATCCGTATTTCAGTCTCGGACTTTGACATACATCTTTTATTAAGCCTAACATGGTACACTCCATGGCTCTCTGTGCAACTCGCATTCGATGCAATGTCTCCTTAGCGCCCATGTTTTGGCACCGTAAGTCATACAGGGCAAAACACACTGGCTAAAATAATTTACACAACAAAGTAGTTGGAAGCTTTTGAGATGTGGATTTACCGCCGTATCTTGAAAATCTTATGGCGTGCCCGAGTAACGAACTTAGATGTATTGGAGAGACTTAATAAAAATATGCGGTTCAGGAACCTGCGGGAATGGTTTGGTTGCAGTACCACCTCACTATTCAGAGTGGCTGTTTCTAAAGTTAGGATAGCCATGATGTTATCCAACCTCCGATAGGAGTGGAATCCCAAGTAGAAAAAATTGAATTAAAGCATATTCTCGCAAATAGTAAGGGTTATACTTTAATTCGGATTTAAAACTTGTATAACCACTTGGTGCGCTGTACGTAGTGTACATGGTCCATGGATTGAGTCGTATGCGCGAAGTTCGCGAGCAAGTTCGGTAGTGCGTTTGTTTAGAACGAATGGTTCTATGCTATGTTTGTTTTTATTAAAAACGGCGGGAAATTGAACTCTTTATTACAGACTTTATACACAAATGAGAAGCTATCAAGATAATTGAAGATTTACCTCGAAACAAATCGATACAGTTGCATCAATAATATAATTTGATTTGCGGAGCTCACCCAATTCCTTGAATTTGAAGCACTGCTGTCGCTGCTGTTGATAGGCGCAGGCCACATCCTGCGGCTCGGTAGCCCGGAGACGAGATGGTTTCATAATTACGTTTCTGCAAATGAAAATACGTTATTAGACCGTTTGTTTAAAACTCGTGTACGAACAATATGATTTGAATAATCTAAAATTGAAAATTTTGTAAGAAGCTTAAAAGAAAATTGCTACTGTTTAGTTATAAAAATGATATCGCTTTGAAATGGTCTTTTAAAGACCTGTATTTTGATACCCCATAGGTTTTGGGCATTTTCGTTCCGTCAGAAACACAATATGGCAGCTGTAAGCCGCCATATTCGTTTTCTTGACACTTCAAATATCCTATAGCACTCTCGTGATCAAGACGAATCCAATAATACCTCATTTATCAAAATCCATAAAGCAGTTTAGGCTGTAGGATGCACCTTAGAAAAGTACAAACAAATATACAAATATACAAATTAACAAACAACCCAAACACATAACCCTCCTCAGTCGGGTAAAAAAATACCCCCACCATGACAGTTTCAAATCATATAACAGTTCATCGTTTAGCCGTTTACCATTCACGTCATGGGTAAGGTCGACATATAACAGTTCATCGTTTAGCCGTTTACCATTCACGTCATGGGTAAGGTCGACAAACTCCTAACTTGCACTGTCTGTCTCAGAGTATTACTTTTACCCTTTCAATATAGATTTCCAATAGTAATACTGGATTTCCAATAAAGTTTTGGATCTGTTGTCTGTTTTAATTACGAAACGAGATTTATTGCAGGTTATATGAAACGCAAAAAAAGTTTTGGAACTGAACCACACACTTACATACATCTATTATTTTTTAAATAAAATAAACAAGAAACAGACTGTGAATGAAACTAAAAAGAGGCATTAGCTGATCCGGTAAAAGGAGAAATTAAATGCGTAATGCCTCCGAATGCATGTTATATTTCGAAACCAAACGGAGAAATTAAATGCGTAATTCCTCCGACTGCATGTTATATTTCGAAACCAAACGGAGAAATTAAATGCGTAATGCCTCCGACTGCATGTTATATTTCGAAACCAAACGGAGAAATTAAATGCGTAATGCCTCCGACTGCATGTTATATTTCGAAACCAAAAGGAGAAATTAAATGCGTAAATATTTCGAAACCAAAAGGACAAATTAAATGCGTAATGCCTCCGACTGCATGTTATATTTCGAAACCAAACGGAGAAATTAAATGCGTAATGCCTCCGACTGTATGTTATATTTCGAAACCAAACGGAGAAATTAAATGCGTAATGCCTCCGACTGCATGTTATATTTCGAAACCAAACGGAGAAATTAAATGCGTAATGCCTCCGACTGTATGTTATATTTCGAAACCAAAAGGAGAAATTAAATGCGTAATGCCTCCAACTGCATGTTATATTTCGAAACCAAAAATCAAAAGCTTGTTTGTCTCTTTTTAGTTTGATTCACAGTCTGTTTTTTTATAAAAAAAAAAAAAAAAATTTTAGTTTATATTTAAAAGAATTAGTGAGTATGGTTACTAGCCAACATTAAATCGTTATAGATCCTAACTGGTCAATTGAAATGGAAAATTATAACAGAAATTTATAGATGATTTTCAAATACCTATTCAATTATACCCCATTTGACATAGTTCGTCGAATTTCAGTTCTCTTCTTTTTCTTAATGTGGCGTCTGGTTGTTGCCGTAATGAATTTTGATCACTGAAATGTCTTTAGTTGCACTCGCAATAAGACAAATCGATTGACGTAAGAATCATTAAAAGTGGACCACGGGTTTAGTCTTTATAGGGCCACAAAGGAACATACATACATACATAGGCTGATAAACACATTACCACACACATCACCATCATCATCACCATTACACATTACATTACCGGTTTGCCCGATATGACATAAGTATAAAATGTTTGCTTCAGAAGTTTTAAAAATAACTTCTATATTTCTCATTTTAGTTTTTTATTTTATTTTGTTAGTCCTTCTTTTATCTTCAATTCTAGAATGTTAAGTATACTTTCTTCAATTATTTTTCATCTTTTAGACCTGAGCAGTAGATCCGCAACTTATAATCATTTTTTTTTAATAATCCTTTTATTTATAAACCCTTTCAAATTAAATAAAAAACCCATTGAAATCGGTCCAGCAACCTGGCAGAAATCGATGTACGTAATTACATAAAATAAAAGATACGCATAGAATTGAGAGCTCAATTTTTAAAGTCCATTAAAAAGTAGGCAGAGTAGGATACCTAACTTTAGACTACAATTGATGAAAAAATTCAATCAAATTTTTATTGAGTTTAATCTTCATATTGTTTGGTTAATCAAATAATAAATGCGGCTGATTATTACTTTTCTAACAACTCCCGCTCGGATCGTCCAATGGAAAGTTTTCATAATATTTTTTATAAACTAGGGTGTGTGATAACAGTGGATCACTTTTTTTCAAGAGCCGATAACTATGAATCTGATCGAATGTAATTTACTACACAAAAGATAGTGAAAGTAACTACATTTTGTTCTTATAGATTAACTTTGTATACCTAGGTAGGTGTAGGTTTTTAGTAAATTACCAGTTTTAAAAATAACGGGAAATGTTATCTGTACACTTAGTGGGGTACAGAGTGAATCAGATATAGGTGCACAGTGGTTCAGATAGATAATAAGAGAAAGTAAGATACATTAAATGGCATTATATTTGAGCAATTATTCCAATCCAAAAACCATAGCAAAATGTTTATTTTTAACACATTTAATATAAATACATAATAAATTATGCTGTTTATTATTTGTTAATGCATTATATATTGAATTAATGAATAGCAACGTTTTATAATAAAACCATAGTGCCATAACAAAATGAAGCATTCATAACTAATACCCATTATAAAACACTAAATACACGGCGAAATTGTGCTATAGCTACTTACATAGAACTTAAGCAACTATATTTGCATCACTGAAGACACGTAAAGATCACACATATATACAGATCCGCGGCCGATCACCAATCGCAGCCGATGACGGCCTGTGAAGTCACGTGCGTCGGATATCAGCTAGAGTAAACTGGGGCAAAATGGATAGAAGGGTTTATTCAAGATAATAAAAAGATTTTTTTGAAAAACAAATACTTTCATTAGTTCTATATATCTCGGAGAACTCCCGTATGTTTGCCGGACAGATAAGACCCGCGCGTAAAACGTTTTTATTTTGTAAATTGTTTATAGGATAAATTGCATAAAGTTATTTACCATTTTATAGCTAAAACAATAAAGGACATCGAAAAATATACTATTAAACTATCAAAAATATACTCACGTTAACATTTTCCCGCCAAAAGTGACGAAAGGCACTTTGAAGCACTTTGTGACAATCGTCACTCGCGGGATATTAAACACAAAATTATTTTCGTATGTTCCTTACAGTATTATTAGACGAAATAACACAAAATACAAGCTATAAATCACTAAAAACAACACAAATAAACAATCCCAATATAAATACATAATAAACTACGTGGTTGATGAACTCGCTTGGTCAAGTTTTATGTTCAAACTGCACTCACAAAAAAAATTGGGCCGAACCACTTCTTTTTTTTTTAAATATAAAAATGCTCGTGATGAACACGAGTTGTCATTACTGAAGTCTAGATCCGAGCGAATAATGCGCAGCTGCTATTCTTCCTACATTATTAAAGTTGAGAACTCGCTGTACAAGAATCCCAAAATGTTCTGGTCCTATATAAAAAACAAAAAGAATACTCAGTCCCCAACACCTGCTCAAATGGAGCTTAATGATGTCACAGCTGATACGGGTCAAAACATTACAGACATGTTCTCCTCCACGTACAATAATTCCAGCAATAATGACCATTACCAGAGCAATTCTTTGTCAGATACACACTATTGCCTAAATAAAATTGCAGTGGACGACCGTTCTATACTAAAAAAAAAATAAAAAGCTAGACGATTCTAAAGGTGCAGGGCAAGACGGGATTCCACCTTTATTTCTAAAAAAGACGGCATCATCTCTTACTTTACCTCTCAAAATAATGTTTAACCGTTCTATAATGACTGCAACCTTTCCATCTATATGGAAGGAAGCGAACGTTGTACCAATTTATAAAAAAGGTAAAACATCCGACGTGAAAAAGTATCGTCCTATTTCTATTTTATCCACATTCTTAAAGGTTTTCGAGTCCATTGTTTGTCCAGTTCTCACATGGCATACAAAGAACATGATTTGTAGTCAGCAACATGGATTTACAAGATGCAAATCGACTGTTACCAACCTACTCTCGTTCATTAATGACGTATCACAGGCAGTAGATGCTCGCATTCAAGTTAACGCAATTTATACAGATTTTAGTAGCGCTTTCGATAAGGTCAACCATAATATCTTAATCAAGAAATTGCAACTCTGCGATATCCACGACCCAATGTTAAGTTGGTTCAGATCCTGTCTCACGCACAGAGTGCAACGTGTGATCATTGGAGGCTTCACTTCCTCACCTTATGTAGCAAGCTCAGGGGTGCCGCAGGGTTCTCACCTTGGACCAATTCTTTTTCTAGTCTTTGTCAATGACATTGTTATATGCCTTCAACACAGCAAAGCATTACTCTTTGCTGACGACTTCAAAATTTATAAATCAGTAAGATCATCTAGTGATGCATCTCTGCTTCAGGAGGATCTAGATGCTGTCATTGAATGGTGTAGAGATAATCACGTGATATTAAACGCCTCTAAATGTTTCCATATAAAAATAACTAGAAACAAGAATATAATACAATCCGACTACTCCATTGATGGAGTTCGCTTGGAGCAGGTGAATTGTATTAGGGACCTGGGAGTGCTGGTTGACAGCAAGCTCTCTTTCATACAGCACACTGATAGTGCCGTTGGCAAAGCTGCGAAAATGGTTGGCCTTATCAAGCGAAACTGCAAAGACTTCAAGAGACCGGCATCGTTACGTTGTCTGTTTAATGCTCTTGCACGAAGTCATTTAGAATATGCTTTGACAGTATGGAACGCTACATATAAAAACCACATCGACAGAATTGAACGAGTCCAACGCCAGTTCGCTCGGTTTCTTGCTCATAAAGATACAAATATGCTCAAGAATCTGGACTACCCCCAGCGCCTAAGTTTTCTCAAAGCAGGGCCGTTATTCTCTATTGTCACTCGGCCACGTAACGCGCCGCGTTAAGATATCTGCGTGGAATTGTTTGTGCATGTTCGAGAATTGCCGTACTTTTCCGAACGATTCCACAGCGAGACGTGTTACGCGTGTGACTGTTCATAGAGAATAATAGCCCAGATTCACTACATGAACGACGTAACATCATTGATTTGGTTAACTTTTATAAAATTCTTAATGGATTGTTGAGTTCTCCTGAGTTGTTGTCTGAGATCGCGATTACGGTCCCATGCCCTAATTTTAGGTTAAAAACCCGTAAAATTTTTAAGTCCCGACAGAGTAGAACAAAATTGGGTCACAATTCGCCGCTAAACCGTATTATTAATAGCTACAATAACTTGTACAAGGATAACCCAAGACTCTTTGATGCTAGTTTGTCTCATTTTAAAAAAGAGGCTCATAGAGCCATTTCGCAAGCCTGATTGCTTCACGTTAATGTCATATTAATGTTACTTTTAGATTTATTATTTATTTTATATTATTTTGTTTAATACTACTTATATTTATAATACCATAATATCTAAGTTTCAAATTAACGTCTATTATTTTTTTGATTTTATTAGTGTATTCTTATATTTATATTTAAGTATTATGTTAACCTAATGTTGCGTTTTTACTATACAGTGTTGTATACACCTGTAATTGATTGGTTCACCTAATATGTATGTACCGTTATCCTAAGCTAACTATTAATGTTTTGTGAATTGTTCGTTGGTGTGTCTAAATGGATAAATAATAAATAAATTATCCAAAAAAAATCGCTCGTTTCAAATATATGTAACACAAATACAATACTTTATCCTAATCCAATACAAATAGGGTCACAACTCCGCTAAACTCCCCGACTGAAGATCGTCAGCCGTTGGTTAGCCCCAACATCCCCTAGCATAATACGAACTAACAACGCTGATTATCGCGTTCTCTCTGTCGCTCTCACATACATGTAAGAGCGACAGAGAGAACGCGATAATTGACTCGTTCGTGTAGGTGGCGAAGCGACAACATTGCAATAGTTGATTTAGAGTAAAATGAAATTTATTATTTTCCATTTTTAATACCGTAAACAGTACTTAAAAATGAAAAGACACATCCTTCCTGCCTTTCATAGTCGTCTCAGTGTATGTAGTGCGCTTTCTAAATACACAAGATGACATTTTTGATTAATTTTTCATGTTTCGGAAGACGTGTAATTTACGTGTTGCGTCATTGCCACTTTGTTTGGGACTAACCCCCTTACTTATAAAAAGTTATGCAATGGTTATGCAATGATTAAGAATTACGCAAGTACAATATTGTACTGCGCAGTATTTCTAATCATTACTTAATCATTGCATAACTTTTTATAAGTAAAGGTATAAGTCAACACAGGCTGATTAGCTTCTGTTTACTTCCCCACGCAGAGCGGAGTACAACGTATCTACTTCAGTTTATATATAACATAATTGTTCATAACATAATAATATATAAAAAAATGCACAACTATATCTATATCTATACTTATAATAAAACTGTAACGGGTCATATACATAGAAGATATTTTGAAATTTTCTTTTATAGGGTACTCTATATTCGATACTGAAGCCAAAACTGTACTTTATTTCATTTTTGTCTGTCTGTCTGTCTATCTGTCTGTATCTTGGCTAGGCATGAAAAAACTACTGAATGAATTCAAATGAAACTTAGTATGATTTGAGTTCATACTACGAGGTAGGAAATAGTATACATTTCATCCCGAAAAATTAAAGGGTTTCCGCAATATTGGGTTTGAAAGTTATTAAAAAGAACACGTATCACGCTGAAACTACTAGACGGGTTTTTTGATGCACATTGACACAGTCATAATTATACCTATACTTATAATAAAGCAATAGGTACGAAAAAGGCTGTAAAAAGAAGATAAATAAAAAAATGCTCTTGGGTGCTTAAAAAGGGTATTGAACAAGAATATAAAAAGAAAAAAACATGTCGCTCTGTCTGTTTGTCTGTATGTTTGTTTGTTCACGCATCACGTAAAAACTATTGGACCGATTGCAATGCGGTTTTCATTGTTAGATAGCTTAGGGTTTGATTTAAAAACTGGTGTAATTGGTATTGGTATTTGTGGTTAGAAGCCGAGCAATTGAAAAAAGTATTTTAGACGGCTAAAGAAATGTTGATCAAATGTTGGTATATTGGTCCTTGAATAGCACATTATGGTACTTTGAACCTAAAGAAAAGACCACGCGTGCGAAGCCGCGGGTACAGCTAGTCTTATTTATAAATGTATTATTTTGGCACTCTAATCACAGTCCACTGTGTACCCCAAGTAATTGATTCACTTTATATCGTGGGGATGCATTGGCACCCATAGTTATGTTTTTCTACTATCGATACATTAATGAGGTTACCGTCTAATAAAGTACGACACTTGATTATTAGGATGAAATAATAACTTCCAGCAAATATTGAATACTTTAGAAAATATAAATCAACAAAACTTTTCTGGATAATCAACTTTTGACCACCAAAAACACAAATATTCACTTCACAGAAAGTAAAGCCGCACGAGTGGTCGTTCATACCTGTTTGCATTCGAACGCAACGCTTATGTGAAAAAGACAGGCTTATCTACCTATCCGTCGTCCAGATATCGCTAAGATTCACTGTACCTACATGATCCACCGTTCCCACAATGACCCTACATATTTAGTTCGCTGTCTTGCAGTATTCTAAAGTGGATGTTGGGTTCTGACAAAAGCAAGCATAATTTATCTCTATCTTGGATAATCTCTCTTCAGCCCTCGAATCCACGACCTCTTGTACCCGAACTTGAGCAGTTATTCTGCACTGCCTGCTTGGGGCCCTTTGAAAAGATTAATTATATGTTTATCTTTACATCTTAACTCGTTATTAAACTATGTACTTGGTCCCATACTAAGATTTTCCGCATCGTGAGAAAAATGCGCAAAGCATTCGAGAATTTTATATCACACGGTGTTTTGCTGAAAATGCTGCGCTGCGCTGTAACGTAAAACTGGGCGTTTGCTTATTGACAGCCAGGTGAAACTGCGACCATTTTGAATGCAACAAATAAATTGCATTTTCTGAAAGGTATGAATCTTCTACGATAACATGGCACGCACCTTCAACGAATTCTTTAATTGTGAGCGATTTGTGTTATTATTATTTTGTTATTTCTTAGCGTATGACCGCTATTTTATCTCGTGTTGAGATGATGTGATTGAAGGTGGTAACAACACTAGAATGGGACTGGCTTTCAAATCCTACTACCGGATCACTTCGAAAAGGAGCTTACGCCCCGGACACTCATACAACCGAGTCGATTTAAATACCTCCTACTCTCACATTAGGCAGATGACATAATAATGTACACGCGCCAAATGTGTGAGATAAAATAAAGGGCTGCAAAAATATTTATGGTACGGATAAGTACTAAACAAACACATGTCCAGCTGTTCTCCTCTATAGGTCGCATTTCTCTACCGATTCTCTTGAAATTTTGTGAGCAGGTTCAATAATTATAATTTTTTTGTAGATTCAGTTTTAGAAATTTTATCAAATACCGGAGATAAAAGAGCCTATATTAACAAATGTCTCTCAGCTTTTTATTTTAAAGTGCTCGCTAAACATATATTCAGTTTTAAGCTATGCAATGCTACTCACGAGGTGTATAATTCAGAGATCCACTAGTTTTAGAGGGTTGTGCCATGTTATTGTAGAATATCTGCTCTTGCAGTCAGTATCGGCATTATTTATTTTCTAGGTAACATTGATATTGTGCCGCATGCGATACTGTGGTTGTGGCGTTCTGGTAAATAAATGACAAAGTTTTATACGGTTCTTGGTTTAGCTTATATTAACATCATTCATAACTGATACAGGTCTCCCCAAATGCATATTACCGAGTACGAGTGCGCGCTGCTTCGAGATTAATTACAAATTATTCCTGTCACTTTGCTCAAGTTGTCGTATTGAGCCAAAGAACTTCTAATCTACGATTACCTATTAAGAGGTCTACTCTTTAACTCGTCTGTTTACCTCATCGTTTATTGATTCATTGCCAAATTTGACATACCTACCGGTGCATATTTTGACCACATCCAATATATTTTTTTGGAATAATGTTTTCTGTTGGCTTTTACCGGTCTCTACAGCTTCACTTTTAAAGCGGTCCGCCACAATGCGTGACGCAGAAGGCGCACGCCAAAGCTATAATTATTGACGACCGGCACAAGGACACTCAGGGGGTATGAACCTGGGCTTGGACGGTAATCTCGATTACGGGAATCGAACTAAACACCCCTGGATCGCTAGTGTTAGTAGTGACAGAGGGGGCCCTGAGAAAATGGCTAGGAGCCCTTTAACTGATTTAAATAACTGACCACCGATTCGTAATACACCTTCGAGAAGAATCGGCAAGAAACTCGACCTACACAGATACTGCCTCACCGCTGAGGTCGGTATCAGTGTAGGTTTACTGTCAAATATATCGATTGATATCGGTATCATAATGAACTTTATAGCAAATTTTATGATTCCTCATACTGTTTGCGAATAATTATGTGTGTACACTGACGTCTAATACTCAAAGAGGTTAAATAACTATAGTAAATAAGTTTACGTCAACCTCTTTGTTTACATCGTAGATTATAGTACACGTCAGAGGATCTCTTTAACATTTTCAATTAACCTTTTTTTTTAATTGGTACCTAGGACACAGCCCGGAAACTCCATAAAAACGTGCTGGGGGCCTATTACGATGGCTTGCGAGCAGCGCTGCTGCCGTTGAACTCGTGTCAAATTTCTAATTTCGCAATGCAAAATGACAAGTTTGACATGAGTTCAGCGGCAGCAGCGCTGCTCGCAAACCATCGTAATAGGGCTGCTACGCTCAGGTGACGTATGTACACGCGTGCGCCAATTGTTTAAGTTCATAGAGCAACATGGCTAACATTGTATCTACCTAGGCACACGCCAGACACTCGACTAGATCTCTATACAAAAGCCGCGTTATAATTACTTATTACACAGACACTACACACATGTCGTTTGTAATTCTATTAGCGTTCGAGGGATGCTTGCGTGCGATGTGATGTAATGAATCAGACAGGAGATTATTATTACTGTATATCTATTTATTTACAGAAAATTCACAATAAATGTCAAATTATTTAAATATTTGACTGAGCAAAGCGATGTTTTGAGTCTACTGGGTCGTATGTTTGTTCGACGATAACTTAAAACCGTTGATCCAAAATAACAAAAATCTAAATTAGTTTTTGGAATCGAAAACATGTTTAAATAAGTAAAATCAATTACATTTTTTGAATAGTGTAAAGTAGAACCAAAAATAAATAAATAATTAAAAAAAAAACATATAGAATAACTTATACTTATTTTAGTACTACTTATCTGAAGAAAGAGAATTACAAAATGTAGGTTACAAAAAATAATTTATTTTATATTATTTTATTCCTTAGGGAATCCTTAGGGGATCAGGCTTAGTGGCGTACTTTGGGAAGGCCTATGTCCAGCAGTGGACTGACATGGGCTGATGATGATGATCTGTGCATGCTCAGTGTTCATGGGGAAAGGAACTGAAAGGCTTAAGGAAGACACTGATATCAATCGACAATTAGATCATCCATTTTGGACAACAACCCAGACTTCAATTTTTTATTCATTCAATGACTTTAACCATAACCTAACCATTTTTACATAAGTTAGGTATATAATGTACCTATGTGTAACAAAACAATAATTAAATTGTGTAAAGCCGGGCGCAACTGCATCCCCTTGCACCCCCGATGATCACTTATAGATAAAAAAGAGAAATAGAGTTTGCTCAGAACCTCGGTTGTAGAGACTTGCATTTGTAGTAAACTAATAAATTGTTTTTGTTATTATTTAGCGATCAGTAGCCTCGTTATATGTCGAGACTGTAGGCCCAAGAATAGACTAACCCTACGCAGTGTCTATCTACCAGTCGGGTGAGGAAAGCAGCACGTGCAATTATCCGACGGTCACGAGTAGGTTGTGTTATTGATGTCAATCAAGTGCCAATCGTCAGCAGCAGTAAGGGTATGGAAGGACGCCTATGGGTTGGTTCGACGATTCATGTCCGGATCAATGGATTCAGTAAACGACGTTGGTTAATTAGTTCGCAGGCTTGGACGATGCTCAGTCTCGCTGTGTTTGTGCCGAGTGACTGGCTGATATAGAAAATATAAACACTGGGAACGGCTAGCCGGGCTGCAGTGAAATACAGAATATGCGTAGTTAGGACTATATGACATCTATGCGTAAACTGTAATTAATAAGGTGAATAAATAATAATAAATATAAATATATTTGGGAGAATTCTACACCAATTACCTAGCCCCAAACTAGGGTATCCTGTACTATGGGCACTAGATACCGGATAAACATACATAAATACAAATATATGATGAACATCTTTGTTATATTATGAGCACTTTGATACCTAAATTTAGAACATTCATTCTTGAAAATCATTGTTAAGCGGTAACCAAATAACTTGGTAACATGATACCAACATAGAAGGGAAGTTGAATCAACAATTATACCTATTGTGAAATGCTTATAGTCATTCAGCGAACATATTTAATGTTGATAAGAATAAATTGACAGCTATGCTCAAAGTTTTATGTACCTATGTTTTGTGTTAATCAGTTTAGTTTCATTTACTTATGGTATTCTTTTCCTTGTGTTGTGTATCTTTCTTAAATTTTATTATAAGTACGCTATGTTTTTAGTTGCATAGTAATGAAGACAAGCAAGGCCGTAGCCAGGAATTCAATTCGGGGGGGTCGAGCTTTGGACCAGATTTTTTTTTACAAGAGTATAGCGAATCAAGGGAAGGGAAGGGAAGCGAATGAAGGGTAACAGTTTATGTATGTATGTATATGGGTATATGGATGTCATAGGCTATTTTTTTTTACTCAACTATGGCGAAACTGTGGAAGAGTTATGTATTCAAATTAAAAACTCGGTCAGTTTTTGACAAGCGAGGTATCAATCGATTCGTCTTCATTTATAGTGTCATAGGCAAGAAAAAAACGACTACGGCAGCACTTACTCACACAACCGTAGTCGAGTTTTAGTTTTGAACTTGTGTCTTGTTTATATGTTGATCGCTTAGCGATAAGACCGCCCATTGTGCCTATTTTTAAATCATTATCCTTTGATTTTGGTCTCTATTGACATCAAAAAGGTTTTTTATAATAATAAAGAACACTTTATTAAGTGTTTCTTATTATTATTATGTTGTTAGGACCCCTGTGAGTGTTTATATGTAGGTACCCAAGTTTGGAACACTGAAAATCTTGTGATACTCCTGAGGTACTCAAAATTGTGGCACTTGTTTCGTTTTTTTTTTTTTTTTTTTTCAAAAAAGCTACACTAGAGAGCATTTTAGGGTATTCTTAATCTACACTTTTGTATAGGAAACTGAGTTTTCTGCAATTTTGAGCTCAACTTGAACTCTGGTCCATTGCTTGTACAGCCAGTCAAGGATGAGCAAATTTTTTCAAAAAATATGCATATTTAAATATGTAGGCAATGTAGGTTTGGTCATTTCCAAGTTAAGTACTGGCTAAACTTTTTTTATGGAAAAGCGATGAGAGAGGAATTTGTAGAGAAATTAATTAGATTCAATTTCATTCAATTAGCTTTAGAACGCCTCATAGTTTCCTCAAAAACTAAAAGTAAAGATAAACCCGAAAACGCTTCCCTAAAGTAGCTTTTTTTTTAAAAAACAAACAAGTGCCAGAATTTCAAGCACCACGGTATAGCTCAGTGTTGCAAACTTGGATATAAACTACTCTCGCTCCTGGGTCCTAACAATATAAAAAACTACATACATTACATTGATACATTGCGATGTTTGATGGTTTTAATGACTGGTGTTATTCATATAGAGATTAGTTTTAATAAGTAGAAAACATTATTTGGGAAATACTTAATTTTACTTTCTCTCTTAATAAAATCACCAAACACGAATAAATATAATAGAATTTTCATGTCGTTTCCAGTTTTCATTATAAAATTTGTAATTTTAACTTTTACCTATAGTAAAAATTCATTATAATTAAATTATTTATACACGGAAAGACTGAAGCTCAATATCTTCAGTCTTTCCGTGTATAAAACGGTTTACTAAGCAATTCCCCCCCTTGCACGCCCTCACCCCCCTTGCTCCTACGGCCTTGTAGACAAGCACATTTCGCGTGTATTTAACATTTATTTTGTAGAGGCAAGCGGCGCCTCTACAGTAGTCTCCCGATCGCCGAGTATGGCACTCGTTATAATAACTAATGTAATTATTGAGATATCAATAAATGGTGTAAATGGACTTCATTAATTGTACTTGAGCTCTCCCACATGTGTACACTACTGCTATCTACCCTACATCGGTATTATTATTTCTGAATTGAGTTATATATTACTTTCATTATTTATTTACACCTGCCGCGAGAGTTAATGAACTAACTTCGTTTTCTTAATAACCTCCTACTTTTAAAAAACCTCAACTTTGTCACTCGTAAAATAAAATCTGCTCCGCTGAGCCTTTCATTCCCTAGAAGTTCAAGAGAATACTGAATGTCATACCTACGCCACATGAATAATATAATACCTCCGGTTTCAGCTTAGTACTTTTACTTTATTCCGTTGGAATCCTTGCGTATAAGTAATATCCATTGTAGCGTGTTAAGTGCCTAAATGGGGACGGATGAAATTTACTACAATATAATATCCTTTTGAAGGGAATATATGTATATCCTTTTCGAGGTATAATAAATCCTTTTCCACAAATTAGGGTGACGTTGTGTGTTTGTTTGTTTATTCGCTAAGTGATATTACTGTCGTGCTGTAGTTTTTGCAGATTTTTAATTGTGTTTTTAATATGACAATTGTTGTCGTACCATGTAAGATTAAAGTAAGATTCGACGTTAACGGGAACGTCTAAATAGGAATGTATTACAATCAAAGAGGTTGAATTACGGTTATTGTTTTTCTGAGTTCGCAAATCACTAATTCATAACTAAATACAAGTATTTTTTTAATACCTTTAAATTCTGTCTATCTGATTAAATTTCATTTCTGTACTTGTTTGTAGATTTTGAATTCGCCCCTTCTGTGCTTAGGTTGAAAACTAATTGCATAGTTAAAAAGTTAAAATACTACATTTTCATACAAATGCTGCAACGCTTGAAAGCACTTTATTTTCCAGCAGATAACCATCCTAATTATTCCAGACAGTGACTAAATATCACAAATTCTAGAAGATTTTTCATTAAGATGCACAGCTCCCCGGAGCTTTATAATTTTAGAAGGATGAGTTCAATAAACTTTGTCATTACAATAGGTAAGTAAATAATCTAACAAGTACAATTATTATAAAAATATAAAAACCCGACTGCGAACAAAATTATTGAATACGAGCTGACCGCCCACAAAAATACTCACACTTATATAATACAGGCGAAAGTTTGTATGTATTTTAGGGTGTGTGTGTGTATGTTGGTTACTTCTTCACGCTTAAACGGCTATACGGATTTGAATGGAATTTTGTACGGAGGTAGCTTATATCCTGAATAATAAGGCTACATTTTATCACGAAAAAATGCACGGTTCCTGAGGGACGCGGGTAAAACCACAGAGCGCAGCTAATATTTCCATAACTTGAATGTTTCTTATTTACTTACATATTTTACTTAACTTTAATACTTGCAATTGCAACGTAAGACTATGTATTTACATTAACTTAAATAACCTAACATGTTTTTTTTTTGTAAGTAGCTTAAAAGACAATTGTTTAGTTATAAGAATTACATATATTTGAAATGGACTTTTAAAGACCTCCATTATCATACCACACTCGAAATGTTTTGGTAATATTTTTTCCGTTGGAAATGCAATATGGTAGCAGTAAGTCGCCATATTAGTTTTCTTGACATATTGACTTGTTGATATATTGACACTTCATATATCCTATAGCACTCTCGTGATCAAGACGAATCCAATGATACCTCATTAATCAAAAGACATCAAGCCGTTTATGCTGTAGGACGTACAAATACACAAACAAACATACATACATACAACCCAAACACATAACCTTCCGTGCAGTCGTGTAAAAAGGTTGAATCTATACATAGGTAAAAACAACTTCAAGAGAGAGACCCGCAGAAGAATACGACTGGGCTGGGCAGCATTTGCGAAACTTCGTCGAGTCTTCTCGTCGCCAATACCGGAAAGTTTGAAGACGAAAGTCTTCAACCAGTGTTTCCTACCTGTTATGACATACGGAGCCGAGTCCTTGACACTCACGGTACGACTAGTCCACCAATTTAAGGTCGTTCAGCGGGCTATGGAAAGGGCTATGGTTGGAGTTTCTCTGAAAGATCGTATCCGGAATGAGGTGATCCGGCAGAGAACCAAGGTTCCTTAGGATTAGTAAGCTGAACGGGCTGCTCATATCTGTCGAAGGACTGATAACCGTTGGGGTAGACGTGTTCTTAAGTTAAGTGAGACAGCGACTCGGTGAACGTAGTGTAGGGCGCCCTCCAGCTAGGTGGAGCAACGATATATGCGCGCACACGCGTAGCAAGGTAGTGGTTAATACGGTTTTCATCAACTTATATATCAACTTATATATATATATATATATATATATATATATATATATATATAATATATATATATTTATATATATGTATGTATATATGAGAGTAGAGGTGGCACAAGCTCGTCATGGAGCTCTTTGGGGGAGACCTATGTTCAGCAGTCGACTTTTATATATTCTGTGCCCGTGGCTTCGCCCGCGAAGTCCAAATTCATGGGTTTTTTTTTGCGTGGATCCCTAATTCCTTACTAAATTAAATGTAGCTTTATGTTACTCCTTATAACATCAGCTATCTGTCAGTGAAAGTTTGGTCAAAGTCGGCCCAGCCGTTTCGGTCATTTTTATTATTATGGATAATACGTGCATACATGAACTACATTTTCACCTCTTTTTTTTCTAATTTACACCTGTGCGACGCTGGGGCGGGTTGCTAGTTTTCTATAATAAATATCTATCTGATATGTTTGGGGCTGCGATGAAAGAAACAAATAAAGATCAAGAATTTAATACTTACTATTATTCAAAATGCGATCACGCTACTGTTTGTGGTGTTCGTGTCGCGAGGTCGCGTGATATGTAGTCGATTAGTTATGTGTGCTGCCCCGGCTCAAAACTATGGATAGCGGCTTTCAACTTTTTATGATGATTAAGTTTATTTACCAATTTGCCAATTAAAGAAGCCGTCTCCACTATAAGCGGCCCATGCGCGGAGTTTTGGTGGAACACGAATCGGGCGAACGTAGTAATTGTTTGGAGTATATTAGTAGAAAGTAATTTAGCAGTATCTGCTATGCATGATTGGTTGAAAGATTGCATTTGCGATTTCTATTACTTATTTAAATACCAATAGTTTAGTTTTTGTACCCCGCAAAGACACAGTTAACATTTTCATTGTAAACTCAAAACAAAATCCGACAAAAAAATACTTATAATTTTAGTAAAACGCGTAAGTTCCTTTTTCGAAACACAAATCCTTTAATTTTAGTGTCTAACACATTCGTGCATCAGACAAGAATAATACGTGATAAATTCTAGCAGGGATACCAATAGAAGCGAATGCAATGCCGCTATCTCGGCGGGGCCACACGAGCTTGAGATTATCGCGGTCTGGCGAATTTTCGTATTTGTGTGGCGGGAGGACGGGAATGGAGCCGTTTTGGCTTATTTCTGGCTTTCAGGCCTCATTTGCATTTGTTGACTCGCAGATAAATTTTCTGATGCTTCAGAATAATGATCAAATATATCATCTTGCAAAATAGCAAGCTGATCTCCGTTTTACAGAAAAGTGCTCTTAAATGTTTTCGTACACTTGATACGGGTAAAGTCCAAAATATGCCCAATCCAAAATTTTCCAATCGAATTTCTCAAAACCTGCATAGGATAAAATTTTACGACCGTTGGTATTTAATTGATTAGTTATTTGCCCAGCACGGCAGATAGTCAATTTTATAGAATATAATCTATTTACAGAATAAACTAAATATTTTCTCCAAAAAAAGGGAAAAAAATACGAATAAAAACATCTATTTCTTGGAATGGGTGAAGTTTGAGGTAATATGAATAACTTTTAATAACTTAGAGGCTGAATATTGAATCCTATAGCATTATTGTATAACTGGCCACTCTTTTCTTATAGGCGGTGTAAGGGAATGACTGCAATTAGTATATTTAATTTACTTTATGTGATTTCAAACATTTATGGTACTTAGATTGTGCAACCGTTCATATGGCAGTATTCTTGAAAGAAATATGGTTGAATTTTGTTTTTGAGTACAGGCAACACTGTACGTATATCTTGTCTATGAAAATTAGAGCATAACCTACCATACTGAATCAGTCACGATGTCAAATTCAAAAAGAGTTGGCGTGGTTTGGGCGTGGTCAGGGGGTTTTTGAAAAAAAAACAGAATTTTGTGATAAAGAGTTTGATTTTGTTCTCAATCTTGTGTTTCATATAGTGTTAATGTGTAATATTGGTGCAATATTAACCATTAGGTGTTCGTTAACGTGCACGAGTGCGGACAAAAGAATCAAACGCAGAAATAAATGGCATATTGTGATTTTTCCATATCTACCTCGGAAGTTTTAGTAAATGTCCACCATTTTACTGATTTGTGACTTTGACAATAACTGACTGAGACGTGACTGTGACTTTATACTATAATACACATGACATTGGCGAAATCGCTAGTAGGCCAGTGCCTCCGCAGAAGCCATCTAATAAAAAAAGATAGGGGCGTGGTCAGTTACTTTTCGGCTGGTTTTTCGACGATTCTCAAGATAAGCTTTGAGTATTGACTAAGATTTATTACAGGACTAGTGAAAAAAAATGTGGGTCAGAGTGCACCCTTAGGGGCTCTATGGGAAAAAGACTTAGAATATATTTTTTTCTTGAATTTTTCTAAGTTATTTTTTTCCATAGCGCCCCTAAGGGTACAACCCCAATATATAGTTTTCATTTCGTTATTTAGTCCTCACAGCACCCGCTGTATAACACGGACTAAGCTGGGCCCATACAGTGAAGTATGACGCATAATAGTTTCATAATTAGGCTGGAGCAAACTACAAATTTTTAAAGTTTTTATTTCAAGATAGGTAAGACATTTTACCATTTCCCCCAAAGTCTGTGTTTACTCTTCTTATAGCAATGGTATAAAAGCAAACAAATCTTGTCGAATCACAAATGATATGCGTATCGTTCATACAAATCGCACTTCTAAGCAGAATCAACTCATATCAAATCACGTAAGTTCAAAGGTACTATTTCAAGATAAGATGTTTTTGCTTTTCCCATGTTTACTATTCGCTCAGTAACAGTTTCAGAGAAGCGTTTAAGAGTTGTCGACACATACGTCGATCTCCAGGGCTTTAGAGAAACGCGGATTAAGCTGACGCGCCGCTGAGGGCACACTCGACCGATTACGGCGAACTTGGGGGTATTATTGTCTCTGTATAACGTCTGGGGGATGAAGCGGAGCTTTTATTTTGGCAGTACTTCTTTAACTGACTTTAATACCTTTCCCAAGCTTTGCGTTCAACTTACGGTACTTTTTTCGATGAACACAAAGAAACTTAGTTGGGTGGTGGTATTTTACAAGTTATGTGACCAGTTAGGTATATCCTACTTGAAATAGCTGAATTAGAATCAATCTATTTGATTTTGAAAACTAATTCGAATAATAACGGCAAAAAACCTCAGTGAGTAAACTTTGTAGGAGCATATTCGATCATCTTGCTCGTGAGTTTAAAAGTGTATAAAACATAGGATACTTTTATCCCGAAAAATTGAAAGTAGTCACGGCAAAACTGGAAAATGTTGATTACTCACTGTAAGTAACGGTTGCCATCACAGAATGGTCTGTGGTTGCCATGGAAACGAAATAACAAATCTGTCCAAAAACATGAAGAGTGGTGCTATACTTACTTTTGCATTGGTTTTGAATATCCTAGAAGAAAATAGGATGTTTTTTTTTTTCGCGATAAACAATATTCCGCGCGTACAAAGTCGTCACGGGCGGGAAAACTAGTTTATAATAATCATTAGATACCTAATAATGCTTTTAGAAACAAATCAAATTCAAAGCGCCCCAAGAGGCCGCTAGTGAAATTAACTGACTAACACCAGACTGGAACACAAACAAAGAACCGGCAGGTCAGTACTCGTAGGTACGTGTGTTTTAACTTATCAGCCAATAATGTTGTCGTATTGTTGACCTCCATCAGATCTCGACGAGAGCAGCCTTGCCGATGGATGCTTGAGCACGAACCCAACCACTTAAGAAGGGTGTTACTCCGGACTTTGATACAGCGTATTGGTTTCTTTTTGCATCGATTATCGTTGATTTTTGGAAAGATTATAAGAAGAAATAACTACTAACTATGAACACAATCTTTAATTCTTCTGGCTTGCTTGCGTCTTTGCTTTAGTACTTTATTTCTGGAAGATAACGAAGATATCGTAACTCAACGCGTTGTATCTATGGTCATAGCTAATAAGGGCCCTGAACTTCGTTAATCGCCCGCACTGTACGTGTTCATTTCATATTTTTTAAAGAGTTGTCATATTCTTGTTTCCATTATTTTGTTAAAAATTATATAGAGTTACCTATCATTTCGCTGTGCATCTTTATAGGCTTTTGGCTTTGGGGCTCTGGCCCCAAAGATAAGTCCAGAGATGAACCAGATACAGATGCAGATGATGATGATGATGATGATGATTGCAGATGTCCATAGCAAGTTTGAGGCCAGCTTATGTGTTTGGCTTCCACATGAGTGTACTTGTTCTATTACTGGAAAAGTACAAAAATAATTTCTTAGTTTTCTTCCAGTCGCTTACCGCGACGCGCACGCGTAGTATGCGCGCTGCAGTAAGCAATGTTAGATTTATCGCTACCCGATGATTTACTGGTTAGACACGCATGTATGAGTACCACCTGACAAGTTTCCTCCTAGGCAGCCTAGAAGAGCAAATGACCAACTAACTTATTACCATGTGTAAGATACTCCGTGGAAAAAAAGACGCGCACGATCTCCACAATGAGCTGTCAAGATTTTTCGCCCCGAATAACTACTGCCGTAACAGGAGACATCAATTTTTCGCACTGCCGTCGTGCCGAACTAAAGCACATGCTCGGTCTCCTGTTCCCTGAATTCACGCTGTGCTCAATGCTTTTCTGGTCGCAAATCCCGAATTTGTCGTTTTTGCTGATGAATGTAATGGAATTCACAGCGAATGGCGATTCTTTCTGAGTGCTTGGAGTATTGTAAGAAGAATGTATTAAAGTGTGTTTATTGATTTTGATTTAATATTTATTTTGATGACAGGACTTTTTTTTCATATTTTGTTTGACATGATTATTATTTAATTTAATAATGTTGTAATGATTTTGTTATCAATTGTAGTAACTGGCCAAGGCCGTGTAAATAATTGAATAAATAAATAAAATATAATAATGTAACATCATTTAATAAATATGGTATATTAGTGCAGGTGACACATACATTATTAATTTTCATTATCCAGAAGACCACAGAGAGTTTTTCACAGTGATATATATAAAACTGAAAAACTATCAGAAGGCAATATAGCCATGATCCACAGGAAATGTATCTCACATCTGAAAAAGGAATAAGCGCTTTATCCCTACGACATATTAGTCAAGCACAAACAAAACGACACAAAGCAGCTGAAATTGTCAGTTATTTTACTTTATTGCAAGAGATATTACAGTGTTTGCACGCTTATAAGAATGAGCGTGCAAACACTATAATATCTCCATACATAGCTGCATCCCAGAGATGTTCTAATTTAAATTCACAGGGAATGGTGAGTAATCCGTAGCGTTATGCTGTTGTGCATCTGCCACAATAATTGTCGAGAGCTGAGTTTTGACTGCGATTGTACCGTGAGCGCTTTGTTGTCGTCTCTGCGAATATTTGGAGCCATGAAACGAGCTTGAACAAATACACGCAATGGTTTCCTGAACTGACAGGTTTACCTGAACTGATGACCTGTACAGGTAAACCGGAACGTGTATGTGATAAAACCATACAATTACCCCTACATGTACTGACTGGTAACCTGAACACAATTGAAAGATTATATACCAATTTTGCCTGATGATACGTTCACCTTTACTCAAGTAAATCAGAGCGTATACTTGTATACATGTAGCTTTCGTCTTCTTATTTAAGAGCCCAGCTTTTATCGGTGGAGTAATTTCCAGCGTTCCTTACCTTCAGCCAAACCTTTTCCTTGTAGGTCTGCCTCTTCCTCTCTTTTCTTCTACCTTCCCTTCTATTATGGTTTTTATGAAGTTACCATGTCGTATAAGGTGGCCAAACATCTTTCCTCTTCTCCTTTGAATGGTCGCTATTAGGTTTCATTTTTCTTGGACGAGACTTGTCACCAGGTGGTCCCATGGTTTGGGTTTGTCCCACTAGCCCAAGACCCAAACCTCAGTGACACAAAATTACAGGAACAGGAGGAGATGATCACAGACTTTTGTACTTCGACGATACGGATTAAAACCACTTACGTAGGTATTGTAGGTATTCTGATATATATTTATAAGGCTCATATATATTTTCAATAAACTTATTTATGTATTTATAATATTATTTTGTAAAATTACGGTTTTGCTAATGCAATCAGAGTCCGAATGACAGGTTATTTCAATTTAGAATTAATAATGACAAACTATCAAATGGAATGAAATGGATTATGAATTAAGACATCAAATGAGTATTATTATGAAAGAGGTTTTCACATCGTCACAGACTTACTAAGTACTACTTCGCTTGTCTTTTTTTCAGCCCAGCTTGTGTTTGTAGTAGGTATGTAGCTTTGTTCTTGTGTGTGTAGCTTCATTCATCCGTAAATAATTATTGTAGCCTTGAGGTTTGAATTTCGGCGTGACTGCATTGTTTTGTTTTTCTGTGACGGTTTCGGCTATTAATAATGTGATTGAGACCTTCCAATGTTGAGCTAACGCGTCGTCGTCGAGAACATCGTACTGCGCCGATGATACTGTTGAAACTGAGACTAGTAAACCGGTTTATCGTTATGATTATGAATCAAGGAGCTTTGATATACTTGAAGAATTAAAACCTGATCCGGTATACCGTTACGAGTATGGCCACCAATAGTTGTTGAGGCATGCGTAGTCTTTTCTTCTATTCATGTCAATACTCAATGGTTTAAATGACGTGTGCCTTGAAGAGAAAGCTAACCTACGACACATGTGTAATCTTAGTGGAGGTTCAAATTACAAAATATACAAATACTTATTAATTTATTGACATAATGATACATATGATATGATATGATGTGATATGTGACAGAACAAAATTATGAACGAGTTAAAACTGTATTTCAGGTCCCAATGAATAAGTTGAAGCTATTTATTTATTTATACTTTTGCACACAAAAATAAACTATAAGGAAGATATCTATTCATTATCTCAAAAAATGGAGTCATCGGAAAAATTGAGTTTGAGTTTTTTGTTTGAATTTTGAGTTTTTTTTTGTTGAATTTTTATTTTACCAATTTTTTTTTTTGTTCATGAAATGGGTCGTGTGGTTACAGATTATAACACCTTTAATTTTATTTTTTTATTTTTTTTATTATTAAAAACTTGGACTAGGCAATCGTTTGACCACGATCTCACCTGATGAAAAGCGATGATGTGGTCGAAGGTGTAGCACGCTTGCCTAGTAGATACCTATTCACTCATGACTTGAACACACCGGGGTTATAATTTACCGGAAACACTGACGAGGGCAGGGCATTCCACTCCTTTGCAGTTCTTATAATAAATGAAGAAGCGTAAAGCTTCGTTACGCAAACGTAACGTAATGTACGGAACCCTGAACATGTGACATTCACAATTTAGCCAGTATATTGTATAAACGTATTCTTAATTAACTACAAGCCACCTGCTAGTTTAATGACGTTCCACACTGTAATGAGATTATATCATATGTAGTTAGGAACTCTTGCACTATAATCTAGCTCGGCTGCGTCGGCCCAGGTGGTGTGCCATTAATAATGTCTGTGTTCATTTCGTGTCGTGTATTATTATGACAATGCACAAACAAATACCTTCCCCAAGACACTATTTGACCTGATACAACAAAAAAACAAACAACAAGTTATTGTTGCCCAGGAAAGCACGAATTAGTCATTAAACAAACTGTCATTCGCCATCTAGCTTCATAGTTAACAACATTCTTCAATGGTACTAATACACAGCATTTCGGACATTCTAGTAACACACATAAAACACAGAGTTGTACAATAAAAAACAATCCGCGCTCGCTATGCTATTTGCTTTCTGTAAGTATTCGCTAGAATTCATCTGTTGATAAAAACAATTAAGAACAGTAGGTAAGGTTGACAAAAGGTTTTGTTATTTTAGGTACATTATATTCAACATGACAAGTGGGAGATGGTGTAATATTGTCGTATATAACACTCTTGGCACAGTACATATATTATAGTCCTTATATGTACAAATGTACTGTGCTCTTGCGATGAATACGAATCGATTGATACCTCGTGTGTCAAAATCTGACCAAGTTTTTAGTTTGAACACATAATCCTTTCATTACTGCACGGTAGTCGGGTAAAACAATAGCCTATGACACTCTTGCAATGAAGACGACTCGATCGATACCTCGCTTGACAGAATCGTACCATGTTTCTAGTTTGAACACAAAACCCTTCCTTTACTTCGTGGTAGTCGTGTAAAAACATTGCCTCTGACTCTCTATAGGTACATGAAGACGAAATGATTGATGCCTCACTTGTCAAAATCGGACCAATAGGGGTGACGTGGAACATCCACATATATACATACATACATACATACATACATACATACATAGACTGTTAATATCATTACCCTTCCCTTGTTTTGCTGTAATTAGGTAAAAAGGAGTGCAACGGTCTTAAGATAGATTTATTTATTTGCCTTTCCTGTAACTTCTTTTTTTATAAAAAAAGCTTATTTCAAATATTAAAAATAACAAACGTGGTACCTACAACACATTATCAAAGGCCATTTGTTAACTTCTAGTCTCTCAGGTTAAACCACCAACACCTCATATTACATTCAGGGTTCCACGGAAAGTCAAAGCAAACAAGTAAATAACTAATTTGAGGGTCTCATCCTAATTAATTTCACATTACAAGGGCCGTACCCTAAACTTTTAATTCAGGATGTTTAAGCCTCTACCACCCATACTCGCAGGCGCAAAATTAATTTGTGCCCTGATCTTATAATTGCTTGTTATATCTACTTAATAAACAAGCTTTAGGAAGTTTAACAGCTACGAGTGTGCCATGGTCTCGGCGCTCGGGAGTTTAAGGCATTGCTCACATCAAACATCTTCTTACTTCAGTCTTATACTGTTATTTATTCTGTGGTATAGTCAACTGTCGAATAGAAGCAGACTGACTATGAACCCCAGTCCAGCAGTCCAGCCGCAGCAGCAGCAGTTCCAGTGTCAGCATGAAATCGGACACAATTTGATGGATGTCAATTTAAGGTATCAGACCGACAATTTGCAAAGCGTTCTGTGGTAACGTGAAATTGGACATGCACTCTGAAAATGATTGCATCTCGCCACTGCTGCCCTATCCAGATATAGGATGTATATTTTCATAGGCAGAACAAAATCAATGTTATAACTACTGTATATTTATTTAGTAACTTGCTGTATCTGTGGCTTCGCACGCGTGGCCATTTCTACGAGTATGTACCTACTATTCCAAGACCTAAAATACCAATACACCAACATTTGATCAAAATTCCTTCAGCCGTCAAAAAGTTTTTATGGTTTGCTCGTCTTTTAATTATCCTATTGAGATACCAAGTACACCAATTTTTAAGTCAAACAACTATCCAACAGTGAAAGCCACATCGCAAGCGGTCTCGTAGTTTTTACGTGATGCATGAACAAACATAAAGACAAACAGACGACGAATTTTTAAAATGTTATATTCTTGTTCAGTAGCGTACTTTTAGTACCCTAGTTTATTTTTAAATATCTTCCTTGTACAGATTTTTCGGTACTTACTGCTTGATTATAAGTATAGACGCCTTTCACTATAGGGCAGAATAATAAAAATATGTGTTTAATTACATTATTTAAGTTATGCCTATAAAACAGTACCGTGACATACCTACTGAATCACTGACTAATTGACTTACTGACTGACTGACTGAAGTTTGGACGAATATTCCTTGAGTATCCTAGAGGTGAACTACGGAAGTAACTATAAACCGTAAAACATGAATACGTACTCCAAATAAAATACCCTTATCCTGCGGAGACTCTTTAATTTACTGGTATGAAAAGTATCATACCTCGTAGTATGAACTCAAATCTTGCCAAGTTTCATTCAGGAAATATCAACTCCATAGATTTTGACTGTTCTTCAACTGTCAGCGTGTTTTTATAAATATTTCATTTAGGGATGTACTAAAATAACACTGCATATCTATCGTATATTATTTTAGCTGCACAGTAAAGTAGTTTGTTTGAGAAACAATCTTATGAAACGGTCATAAAAACGATTTGTTTGTTTTGAAAGGTAGCTGCCGGCAGATGGGCTTTCTGTGCAAATTTTGACTTCTCCGCAAGTCTCACGACCGTCATTCTGAAATGACACACTTGCCTACCTCGTAGTATGAACTCAAATAATGCCATGTTTCATTTGAATTTTACAGTTTTATTATAAGTATAGATAATAAAGGTTTAAGAATAGTTGTTACTATACTAAAAAAAATAAGTCTTCTCTATGGTGTGTGCCTACCTCGTAGTATGAACACAAATTATGCCAAGTTTCATTTGAATTTTAAAGTTTTATTATCAGTATAGATAATAAAGGTTTAAGAATAGTGGTTACTAAACTAAGCTATGGATTTTATAAGTTATTTTTTATACTTTTGGTGTGAACCAAAGGAACAAAAAAAGAAGTCTTCTCTATGGTGTGAACAATACCTAGGTAAATCTTTAGTTAGAAGTATTCTTATTAAAAATCTTGTTTGTACTAGTGATTAAAGTAGGTACCTAGAGAAGGGGAAATAATTTCACATAGGGCATTGGACGTTAGTTTGGTTGGTAGCAGGACTGTTACGGTAAGTGAGAAACCATAGATGCAAGGTTCGTGGCCAAATGTTTTTTAAAACCAAAGTAACCTAGACGATTGAGTTCAAGATGTTGATGAATGTTTGCAAAGAATCTGGACTACCTATAACGATACCTACCTTTTACCACGGAATAAATGTTTTTTTTACGATATGACCTTTAAGGTCATATCGTAAAAAAAAAACATTTCATTCATTTCGTCATTAATAAACTTTGTCATGTATTTTTTGCCAATAAACTAATCACACTATCACATTAATATTATAGTGGCGAAAATTTGTATGTGTGCATGCTTGTAACTCCTTCACGCTCAAACAACTGAATGGTTTTTAGTGAAATTTGGAGTGCAAATACCTTATACCCGGAACTAACACATATGCTACTTTTTATCATCATCATCAATTTTTCCTTTTTATATCAAGCCACGTTTTATACTATATTAGAATATATATATATATATAATCAGTAATACGGTCTTGAGGCACTGCGGTATCTGTGATGAAAAGATAAGACGGAAGTTTATAACCAGTGCGTGTCGCCAGTGATGACGTACGGCACTGAGACGTGGTCGCTAACTATTGGTCGCATACACAAGCTCAAAGTCGTGCCGGGTGCAATGGAGAGAGCTATGCTCGGAGTTTCACTACGTGATAAGATCTATAACGAGGAAATCCGTAGAAGAACCAAGGTTATCGACATAGCTCTCATGATTTGCAAGTTGAAGTGGCAATGGGCAGGCCATATAGTTCGCAGAACCGACAACCGCTGGGGAATTAAGGGTTCTCGAATGGTGACCACGAAAAAGCAAGCGAAGTGTAGGAAGACCCTCCACACGTTGGGTGGACGACATTGTAGCCATCGCAGGGAGTTGGTGGATGCGGCACAAGACCGTTTGTCGCGTCGTGGCGCTCTTTGGGGGATGCCTAAGTTCAGCAGTGTACTTCTAAAGGCTGAAATGATCATGATGTTCAATGGCATCATGATGTTGAATACGGTACTTTTCACCTTTCGGACGCTATAGTGAAAATCATAATCATATGGGGAAACGAATGAAGTTTAATACTTAAGATTTCTGCAGACTGCAAAAACAGACACTAACACACAAAAATAAAATAAATAAGTTGTATTTACATATAGGTACGTAAAATGGCAATAAACTCGAAAAAAAAAAAGGTTTCACAAAATTGCTCCAACTTGGTAGGTATGGGACAGTTTTGACGTTGTTCTTCCTGGAATCTGATATTATACACCGACAAGCGTTATGAGCGTCCGCACGAAACTGCAACGTATTACATAATATTATTATTAACACTTGTTAAAAAACAAAATTTATATAAATGAAGTCCATTTCTAATAGAGATCCAGGCTCCACACAAGACGCGGACTCAGTAGCCTGGGATCTTAGGGTTAAAGCAAAAACAAAATGCATTTTGTGCTTACTAGCGAGTTTTCTGTCTGGCTTTCATCACAAAATTATAGCAAAACAAAGTACGTAATGAGAATAAATTTATAGGTTGTAAAAGTTCAGCACAAATGCGGGTGAGACAAATAAACGTAACCACAGTACAATTAAATAAGCAGTAGGTACTAAGCCACAGAAATACGATACGGATCGGCTCATTCACACTACAAGGGTCTTCGCGGGTGCTGGCCTGACTATATTATGTGCGCTTCTGCATATGTAGCTTAGCAAAAATAGCTTAATTGGAAAAATGTAACGCCCGTTCCATATTCCCATGCGAATCGCGAACAAGCCGCGAAACATGAGAGTAGTATGGTTCGCGGCTCCGTACCGCGTTTGCATCTTGTTCCCCGTTTTGTTTCGGTTTTTTGCTCTGCGACAAGTGTAAACGGAGCACGCACTTGGCGTGAACGCAACTATGCTCCACATTCGCAAGCGGCTCAGTCGCAAAGGAGAGTGTTGCGAGCGATTGTGTATTTAAGTGTTGCGACTGCTCCACTATTAGAGCGTCAATAAAATAACTGTAAATTGGAACTGGAACTATGATTTTTAGAACATATCCACGCAGGCAACAACTTCGGCGTCCATCTTAATCATACGCGCGAACTATAGTGTGAACCAGACGTGAACTTTTGCGAGAGTGGAAAAGTGTTCTTGCCGTGATCCGCGCCGCGATTCTTGGCGTCATTCGCGCCGTGAATTTGCACAGGAATGTGGAACGGGCCATGACTTATCTTGAAAGTTAAGTTATAAAAACAACATATCTTGTGTTACTTGACCAGAGCATTTGACTAGATCTGATTCATACAAAACTATTATTTTATGCTCAAAAATAAATACATATAATTTTAAACCTAATGTTTATGTATGCTGATCCAAAACGGTGTGACCACAATCCGATCTTATTACGCTCATATTCAGTGACATATTTCGTAAGAGTTATCATACTGCCTGTACAAAATTATTCTGTTCTTAGGGTCCCATAAAACAAATTGTGGCTAGCCAGAACTATTTCGCCTGGTTTCGTCGCAAGCCTGTGGTCTTATTCACTTTGACCTCTACTCTACGAATGAGTTCAACTGTAAATTAATGTTTAATTTTGAGAATTAGGTTGTGTAACAAAACACCAAGAGTTTGTGGCTTCTCGCACTTGTAGACTTTGAGTTCGTTGAACAAAGCTTGTTGACCTTAATTATTATGATATGACTGGATTTAGTATTGAGTTATATTTTTGTGATCTCATTACCGTTAACACGTTCGTCACCATGTCGGGCAATGGTGACCGCCAGTGACTGTTCCATTCAAGCCACGTCAAACAATGGTGACCGACACGACACCCCTTACTAATTATTATTGTTGATGCCAGCGATCATTTTTCACTAGATTTAGGCGTAACCGTCACGAACCAGGAAAGAAGTGTCAAGCTAACTTTTGTGAATATTTGAAGCAGAACACATATGGGTTGTTTTATAGGTGGAATATGCGTCAATAACATCAGTTACGCGGACGGCATGGTACTTCTGAGAATTTAATGATAATTTCCAAGCAATATTCAAATAATAGAATGTACTGTAATTCAAGAGACTTTGACAATTAAATCGAAATTCCTGGGCTTCTAACAAAATCCATGATTTAACTAAGGACTTAGTAATCTGGCAGTATGTGGTAAGACTTAAGGCTTGTCGTATAAACCTAGTTAGTTTATCAAGCGAGCTGCTCGTTTTGTTCAGTACTTAGTGGCAACGAGTAATGACCTTTTTTATCAGCGCTGGCCATAAATCCCGCTCCGTTTAGCTGAGAAAAGCCTCGCTTGGAGCTTGAGTTAATCAACTTACTTTTAATCACTAGTTTAATTATTTTACTTGAAATTGTCTTTAAAATAACGGCTTGTGTTTTTGTACAAACGAGTAGCGAAACGAGCAGGTCTTGTGTCTGATGGTAAGTGCCCTACCTGTCGATAACAATCCAGAACTTTAGAACTTTTGAATGGTTTAGTAAATGCTCTAGGCATTTACTAAACCATTCATTTCATAACTTTCCCTATATATAAAAAATAGACACAGAAAAAATAACGTTTGTTAAAATTAACAGTAATCCCTCGATGAAAATGAAAATATAGATCTATTATCTGCAAAAATACAAAAGAGCTATGAGACTCCAAAATTCTCAACAACCACCAAACCGATCTGCTCATATAAAATACGGCTTTGCGTATTCAATGATAAAAGGTATCCAATATGTTTTGATGTGTTAGGGACAAGTGACCACCAATCTACCATTCTTTTTCGATTTCCCGAATGAAATTTCAATTTTCCGGGAGAAATGTATTATTTTGATCTCTATATTGTACAGTTCCTAGGGTACATCATCATAGCTGTTTTGACGTGAAAGCGAGTAATCGACATTTTCCCGTAGTTCCCATTGTAGATCTCTGTTATCCAGTTGCCTACCGCGCGCGCACGTGCATGTATGCGTTCAGTACTGTGCAATGTTAGATATATCGCCACCCGATGATCGACTCTACTATTTTATTTTATTCATTACAAAAAATACAAAATGTACAAAATGTATGAAAAAGTATTTTTTTGCATTTTATTACTTTTCTAGTACTCTAACCTCAGTTGGTTCCTTATATCCTTATAAGAAATAGCACCAAAAAGTTTGTGTAAATTGCCTATTTTCTCGATGACTGAACATTAACAAAATCTGTGAATGCAGGTCAAAATATGTATATCGCAGTTTCTATCATTTCTAGTACTCAAACCTCAGTCGGATCCGTAGAGACTTTTAATCCTTAATAGAAACAAGATCGAATGGTATCAAGAAAAGTTTTTGTGTAAAGTGACCATTATCTTAAAAACTATACGTTTTTTTTTCAAAATCTATAAATGCCGTTCAGAATATATAAAAAAAGTTACGGATGGTTTCCTAGGAACGTTTTCCTGTAACAATAATGGTTATGGTACCTGCCCTTACTGTCCCGTCTCAAAAATCCACCCTGTTATATACAAACCTCGCTAATTAAAACAATATAAGTTTATGAACGTAAACAACCTTATATTCAATTATGGTTCAAGTAGACCCAGCCTTCGTTGCTTGAGCGCTAAATGATTATGAATTTAAAGTTTATTTTGTAAACCCGAGGTCGCCGCCGGAGAAGAAATATTATTTTACAGAATAGTCTCAGATTTAATTTAGGCTAGGGTTAAGGGTGGGTAAAGGAGAGGCAAGGTACTCTAAACCTTAGACCAATATAAAATGAATGGATGGGCCTAGTCCATACGAGTTGCTTAAAAATAACGAGACAACAGTCGGATTCTGGTTGACATATACTTCAACACCTAACATAAGTATTTATTGCACATTTGTAACAAAAGAGACGTAACGAATATAATTTATATATAAGAAAAAAGATATCCTGTATTTATCTATTTTAAAAGACCGAAGGGGGTTTATCACGTATAGAAGATTAAATGTTACAAACCACATCCGGTGGTCTTTCTCAAGGGGAATGCGCAACGCTTGCGAACGTGTCTCGCCTCGTATTTAGGAAGTATAAGTGCTTTTGGTCTCTATAGACCTCTACTGCTTCACCGGACTAAGGGGCGAGCGCGAAAGTGCTCCGCCACAATGCGGGACGTTAAAGACGCACGCAAAAGTATAAATTTTGGTGACCAGCTCAAGGGCACTTAGGGGGTACGAACTTCAGCTTGGCCTAGATTACGGGGAACAGACTAAATTATGGGAATTGGATTAATGAAACCAAGTGAGCTCCGGCGCCTACTTTATAGACTTCAAAAATCCGCCGCTTAGGCCCATCCATTCATTTTATATTGATCGAAGCTGTAATCGAGTTACAGAACACAGATCGCAGGCACGACGTTTTTTTTTCATATATACGCGTCTGCTATTGTAGACATGTAGGTATTTATAGTAATTACGAGTTATAGCATGTGCACTTCAGCTGGGTCAAAATTAAGGACCTGCACCAATGACTTAAATCGCTGAAAAACGGTGAAAGAAAACACCGAGAGCCAAATTAAAGTACACGTAACTTTGTCCTGGGGAACATAGTACGAGTACGTATATTTTTTAATTATATTCGTAGTTGATTACGGCCAACAGAAGTCTCTCTTTCTTCCCCGCTCTTTCTTAAAGATTGTTTCCCTGCAAAATGATATGAAAGTATACATATATCTATTACGATAAGACTACTGATATGTTACATGGCATAATTTTGATCAAGAATATATAATGTATTATATAATGGAACGAAAAAACTTTGTAACTTAAAGTTCAGTTCTAATTATTACTGAATATATCGAACTCATAAAATTAAACAGTTTTGTTAATCCAGTAGGGGTACTGGATTAACAAAACTGTTTAATGCTGCTAAGTAAATAAAACATTATCTCTCTGAGCTGAGCGATCCCATTCAGGAAAGTTTTTAAAAATCGATCTTACATCACACTATCACACTTCATTATAAATGCGAATGTTTGTGAGTTTGTGAGTGAAAGAAGAAGGGAGAATAATTGTTATTTCGTCACGCTAAAACGGCTAAACGGATTTTAATGAAATCTAGGATATTGGTAGGTCCTGAACACGTATCAGGATACTTTTCATCGTCATCATTCATCATTTGTCCTCGCGGGTTAAACCACGGGTCTAGTTATGCTACACTGAAATAATTAACCCTCAAAATAAGTAGAATGTTATCAATTACCATAATTAATATCAACAAATTGCGTCTTCGCCTGTGTTCTAGTCGACAAAAAGGTCGGTTAACAAAGCGAAACCCAACGGCTCCAACGCATTCCAACTTTTCAAAAATGAACTCGTTCAGAATAAAACCTGAATTAAAATAATATTCCCAATTCTGTTACGGGCAAGTGAGAATTGGAGTGGTTCAGAGAAAGGGTGAAAATACGATGAATATTTTTCGGTTACTCTCAAGTATTTTTCGGCAACGAGAGCCTTCAGCCTCTACATTTTCGAGTGCCACCAATCTGGCCAGTTCCTTAGGAATTTGCTTGCTTGCTAATTCTAGAGGCAGAAATTTTGGTTTAATATAATATTGGGTAGTCCGAAAGGTTAGCCTTTTGAAATATTAAAGCTAATATACTCTTGAAGGTTTCATATTGTAAAGTATTAAATCTGTAAAGTTTTTCAAGTTTCACCTTTAACAGATATATTTTAAAAGGTAAGAATTTAGTAAAAGGAATAATGTAGACACCTATACAATTCATGTCTCCAACGAGATAACAACCTTGCTGAGTTAAGATAGCAAATTATTTCCCTATTCAGCAAATGATATTGTTTATAATAAAAATACACGTCTAATAATGGCCTTAAAGCATGCATTATGCTTGTAGTATTTATGCAGTGCAGCCTGTGAAAGACATTTCTTGAATGTATACAACTCATAATGGAAACTACAATTTCGTATAATACCAACCAGCTTAACCCGGCGCTAATGACGTGAAAATTATTACGCGGACAATGACACCAGGTCACGATGACCCGCATTTTGTCAGTTTCTAAGTCTATTTTTTATTGTTTAAAAATTAAACTGGGTTATTATTAGATGAAGATTCTTAAAATCATGTCTTACATGATCTAATAATAATAATAATGACAATATATTCAGTAAATTAAACGTTACTCGACTTTCTTAAAAACAGTATAAAAAATCAACTCTGAAAACACTTATTGCGTACATATATATATATTTTTTATTTATTCTCATCTATACTTCTCTACTAATATTATAAAAAGGTAAAGTGTGTGAGTTTGTGAGGTTGTAATCTCTGAATCTACAAAACTGATTTTGAAAATTATGTTACCAATAGAAAGCCACGTAATTTGTGAGTATCATAAGCTATATGTTAAAATGACCACGCGTGCGAAGCCGCGGGCATCAGCTAGTTATTAATATTTAGATATAGAAAAAAAAAATGATAGATCAGGCGCACATCTTATCATAATAACAAATGATCATGATCAATATTCAGATTTCTCGTTGAGTAAAAAAACTGGTTCAATTAGCGCCCGATTTGGCTCGACGCACTAGGATCTCGCTGCACATGTAGCATCGAACTGAGAAAATCGACGGTGCCGGTAGAGAGGTATCAGATCTCTAGCTAAACGAACGTACAAGTGTACGGTACAAGTAAAATAACAAAATTTACCTTCTAAAATCAGCTCGGGTCAATATGACCTAGTCATTGGCCTGGGTTAAATAGCTACGGCAATTAAATTAGAATCGCTGGTATGTCGACTGTTGCTATTATGGGCAAGTAACCTAACCTCAGTAGTAACCTAATCTTTTTCTTACGTAGTTCTCATACAATATTGTGTAGTATTATTTTTATTGAATAATGTGACTAGGGCTCCATGCTCACGTGTTCCGCCCAATCCCATTGATTGGGCGGAACACGTGAGCATGGTGCATTATGAAAGATAGGCAAAGATTGCCACGAATTGGGTACCCAATGACCGACGAAGGCGAAGTGGCCATCCACGGAAACGATGGCGCAATGACCTCGATACTTTAAACTTACAGAAGATAGAGATGAATGGAAGGAATTTGGGGAGAACTTTGCCCATCGGAGGGACATTAAGAGGGAGGGAGGTTATGTAAAAAGCAGTGATTAGACGTGTAAGATGCTCGCCTGATGGTACGAGTAAGCTCCACGGCTGCCCATTACAATTAAATGTTGTAAATAGGTTCAGTAAACCGTAGTCATGAAGTAAAGGCTTTAAAAAAAGTTGAATTGAAAATCTCCTCCTTATTGAAATCAATTAAAATGTTCTATAGGTAATTATAAAATAAGTACAAGAAAAAACATTTCATAATGAATACAAAATGTTTTTAAAATAATTGAAACCTGACACCACAAAATGAGCAAGATCTCTCCCAGTCATCGCTGTAAAGTCTAAACATAGCAAGCAGGTTAATTACGTACAGAAGAACTCGACACAAAACACCAGTCAATTTGTGACGAAAAACGCGGGGGATAATTGGGCACGCCCTGTGGGAAATCTTCCCCTTCTAGCCCCGTAATGAAGCCCCGTCTGCGGATGCCGTCAAATCTTGTGCATGAGAGAGAAGATACACTCTAGTCGTTGACATTTATATTTTAAATCTATTTAAACATATTGAGAATCTGGTCCACCTAATTTTACTCAAATAAAACATAGGATTGCACTTATGTAAAATATGGTTTTGACGGAATCATCATCAGTCATCAGGCGAAATGGCCTAGGAGAGAAAATAAGTGATATCGGTGCTATATTGGCTATTTACATAAACAAAGGTCGTAAGCATCAAAACAGCAATTTTGGTAATTAACGAAAACGAAACAGAAATTAATTTTTGGCTTTTATCTTCTTCACTTAAGAAGTTATAAAATTATGTTCTATACACGAAATACCTGAAATATTTCATTCTGTTATACTTGTGGTGTTCATTAAAGAGTTAATCTATTTATCTGACTATTTATGATGATGTTTTATAATATTGTGGGACCTGGGAGATCGGAATAAAACGTCATGTGGTCCCTAAATTTTGTATATTTACTTTTCATTGATATGCGAAAGTTGTGCAAAGCACGCCAGCCATAAAGGTATTTCCATATCATTTCAATTTACAAAATATCCAGACTATACAAATCAAATGTCCACAGACTAAATATAACAGCTTAAAATATTAGACATAAAAATAAAGGCGTTCTCGTACGCCACAATATCATTTCTCTTTATGCCGAATATTATTATTTTAACCCCTGATTACTTTGTACACCCCAGAAAATTCAAGAAGGTGGTGTTTACGACCACTAATAAATCAGCGGTACATGATTTGTGTAACGAAAGTTAGATGTATGCACCAGTTTTCAACTACAATATGGTTTGGTTTCAAAAACCATGGACTAAAATAATAAAGATGAGTGTAAACACCACGATCTAATGCGACGGTATGAAAAAACATGGAAGCATCTGTAGCAAATCAATGAATTTTAGATGATAATTTTAGTTTTTCATAGTTTTTGTTACTAGCAATGTTTTTTTTTTTTTTCATATAAATCACAAATTGTCATTGATAATAAAGGTTTTTTTTTTTCAGTAACCGTCGTCGTTCGGTCAACTTTAAGTTCACTCAATCAAAATAAAGATAAGGCAAGGCACTGACACAAATTCAAAGTGAAAAAAGGTCGACACTAATCAGATTACAAAGTCATTTTTTAATGGAAGCACTAAAATTTATAGGCGTATATTTGTAATACACATCTGACTAATGACATCGTTCCTCATAGCTTAGTTAAGCGTTTTAGTTAACAAAATGGCTATAGTGTGTGCAGTTAAGCCACCCTTAGCACAGTACATAATTATATAACTGTGCCCTTAGTTTCTTCCTACCTAATGTGGTAGTTAAACAAAAATGAAACTAAGATGTTAAATAATCAAAGTACAACATTTAATAAAAAGAAAATAGAAATGAAGCTAAATTATAATAAAATGATTGTGAAGTTAAGTTAAAAAATAAAATATAAAACTCTAATGACTGAAGGAAGGCACATAACATTTATGGAGTCGTGGTTCGAACTGAAGATCTCTTCTGTTTCCACTTCGTAGCGCAGTACTAGTACTTAGGACGTGAATCCGGCCGGATAGGTAGGCCTCAGAATAACGGAGCAGCGCGGAGCAGTAGGTGGCCAGGATCAACAGCGGAGATGGCTGTCCTCGGTGCTAGGTCGCACAGCGAGGGCGGTACACGGGATACCCGTGTGTTAGGGAAATCCGTGTATTGAAATAAAGTCCGAGTGATGCAGTTAATTTGAGTGGTGCACCCTATAACGAGAAATCACTCACTCGGTGTTTATTATAAATTGCTAATCGACTTTTAGTCGTTAATCAGCTAGATTGCTGTTTTGTCGCGCTTGCCAGCTAGGACGCCGACAATCTCTAACCTCACTGGAGCTAAGTTCGCTGAGAGTCAGCGTGATGCGCGTACGCTAGCTGACTTCATTCGCCTCCATTTCCCTTGAGTCTTGTCCCGCAGGCTGTGTGCGTGCCAATTACACAGGCACACAATGCGTTCGAGTTTATAGGCAAAACAATTTAAGTGTTTAGCACATTCAGAGAACTAAACATTTTATATTATACTTTTATACTATTCTGTCAAGGAATTTTTAGATGATAGATGACATTGTTTTTTACTGAATCGATTTGATAGATTGACATTTTTAGTGATATTTTGTAGATATTTCATTTTATGTTTTTGACATTTTAATTTTATTTTTATTGTATTATGTAAGTTTTATATTGTATTATTTTTTGTTTTTGGTATTAATGTTTTTTTTTTCAAGATGTTTTTTTTAGTATTCTTATTTTTAGTTTTTGTTTTGTTTCTTAATTTAATTTTTATTGCATGTTTAATTTCCCATACAATTAATTGTTTTTTTCGAATAAATGAAATGAAACCCCAAACGACTTACCTAACCAGTCAGAAATAATTCAAAATTTACTGCCTGTACAAATTTTAGTACTCGTTTTCGTCAAAACCTTGTTTTCTCGAAGATTTTGTAACAGGACATCTTTAAATATTAATTAACAAAAATATATAAACATTCTACAAAGCTTACTGCTCAAATAATTTTATAATAGAATGCCCGTTTTCACCAACGACCCTCAAATGAAGGTAGTTCATATTACTAGCTCTTTTTCGTAGAAACCCTGCAATATGGCCTATCTAACCTTAAGTGTCGTTGGTGAAATTAAAAAATTAAACATCATATGACGAGTTATAGAAAATCGGTTATCATTAAAATTAACTCTTTAAAATTGCATAAGGTAGATAAATAATCTGAAATTTAATCTATCTCGTCGGTCTCAATTTTAAAAGCTGATAGATTTATACTGATATTGTATAAATCTCCAAGACCAAGTGACATTACAATATTTGAGATTGTTTTTTTATGAGCAGAGCTTGTGTTTTATAAATGATTGTGGGGTGTAATCACAACTAATAAATGTATACATGTTTTTACTACCGACCGTAGTTTGTACGTTGTGTTATACGATCTTCACGGTTATACTGTTCTAAGCAAAATGAGTTATAAACAAAGATTTTTTTAAAATAATATGATTATACTAGTTAAAAATGTGGGCATAAATGTTTTTTTAGGCTAATCCTAGTTTCACATTTTTAGATCGATGCAGCGCCAAAAATTAAGTAGGGTTGCATTCTTAGCAAATTTTGGCTAAAATGGCTTTTACGACCTTTGTAGCCGGAAGCATTGTAATAATATTTTGTATATAAAATTTAATATCTATAATTTCAATCATATTCCATAACTTGCAGAACTTATTTTATTATGATTTGTTCTGTTTAAAAAAGCGTTATTATAACATGAAAAATATGTTAATTAAATAAACGTTTCAATAAAAAGCTTTAATGCAGTAGCCATTTCATGGTGAAATTTAGAACGGGCTATCACAATTAAATGCGTATACAACATTTCATATCACTGTTATTAACTGTTGAGGAGTTCCCTAGTCAGGACCCAATTTATTGCAGCAACCATGTCATGGTAAAACTTAAAACCAGCTCTCATAATAAAATGCGTACACAAAAAATCGTGTCTATGCTGTTGACCAATTCCTTTATCTGGAGCTAATCCCGGATGTCGATTCAGGTCATGCTTACCATAAAAATGCATTGTCATCGAAACAGAACCAACATGTAAACATTCAACTCCGTAGGATAAGAGGCAGTGGTTTTAACTTAGCTTGCAAGATTTGACCTAACAAAAGTACATACATACCTACATACATACCTACATATATACTTACATTTCAAGTCAAATAAAAGCTTATAATTATATATTTTTTCGCAGTTGGCGTAAGTTTTTCTAAGATATCCATTATCCTACCTCTAAATTCACGTTTCCCGCACGTTTTCTCCACCTCCGGCGTCGGATATATTTCAGAAGTGGCTTTTATAGTTTATTCGTCATCATATTTCTGTAACACATGGTGTTTTCTGTCTCTAATAAGAGTGTTTGTAGACTAGTTTCTGCAAATAATAAATGTATTTGTGAATCTTTTGCGTCAAAATGGCTTCATTTTAAACAAGGCCCAGTTCTAGAATTTTTGCAATTTTCGGTCAGTTCTTCTTTTGTAATAAACCCAGAATTTTATAATTGGTAACACATAAACATTTTACATATTATTTCGTACTTTGTGAAAACAGAAACATGATCAATTCACCCGATAGAAAATGAAATCAAAGGTAACACTATGCTTAGAACATTGATTGGAAAGGGATCACCATCAAAAATGATATCAAAGATGTAAGAAAGAGCTTATCTTCATTGAGTTTTTTTTTCTAAACTACTCATTAACATACAAAGTACACCAGTTTTTAAGTCAAAACCTAAGCTATACAAATTATGTAGCTTTCTGCCGCCAAACTAATGATAAATGGAAATATAAAACAAAATATTTTAAACAATCCTCGTTAACCAACGCTTATCAAAATCAAACCAAACCTTATAAGATAAAAATATATAGCTAATACGTAACGTGAATTGTAAATATATTTTATTATAATATATTATTAGGCTTCCGTACCTCAAAAGAAAAAAAGGAACCACTTTGTTTTCCGTCCGTCTGTCTGTCAAGACTAAGGAACGCGTGGAAGGTATCAAGTTGAAATAAATATCATATATTCAAGTCTGCAATCCCATGGAGTTGTGAAAAAACAAACTTTTAGGTAGGCGCAATCAAAAGATACGGTCGTTTATGCCGCATATCTTGAAACTCGCAAGGGAATTAAAACCTATTCCGGTTGACCAAAAATCATGAAATTGGACAAAAAGCAATGTTTTATAGCATAAGTAAAGGGAAAAATCCGATAAACGTACATTGGTTGTTACGAGACAACAAAAAACATTTAAAAAAAAAGACTTGGATGCTTGATTCACGTGATGGACGAACTAAACATACCTAGCATAGTAGTCGCAGCCAATCTATGTTTGTGAAGTTAGGCTCTGTGAACAATTGCGCAGGTACTGCTGTGAGGATAAAACAGCATAAAGTAAGAGCGAGATAGAATATGCGAAAAAAGTAAGCGAGTGAGCAAGGCAGTTATAGAATGCTGATTTCACCTTCAACATTGGGATTGCGCCTGAAAAGTTGCAAGTTGCGCAGCGACTAGCACTTAACTTCCAAGGCACATACGTCCGCTGCGACTACTGTACAAGTTTGAACGAAACCCTCGGTGCGTGAATCCGACTTGCACTTGACCGGCTTGTTATATAAATGCTAAGCTTGCATAATATAAGCCTAATCTAATCTATATTTCCTCATCATCATCATCAGCCTATATTCGTCGTCTGCTGGATGTAGGCCTCTCCAAGTGAACGTCACTGAGCTCGATCTTCGGCTTTTATCATTCAGTTCCTGGCAGCCATTTTTCGCATGTCGACACTCCACCTGGCCTGCGGGCACCCTACACTACGTTTGCCTACACGTGGTCTCCACTCTAGTACTTGTTTACCCCAGCAGTTGTAGGTTCTTTGAAAGATGTGACCAGGCCATTGCCACTTGAGCTTGCTTATTCTCTGAGCTATGTCAGTTACTTTAGTTCTCTGTCGGACTACCTCATTGCAGAAATTATCCTTCAAAAAAATCCGAGCATGGCTCTCTCCATAGCTCGCTGAGCAACCTTGAACTTATGGACCAGTCTCACCGTGAGTGTCCACGTTTCGGCTCCGTAGGTCATGACTAGTAGGACGCACGCATTAAAGACCTTCGTCTTGAAGCACTGTGGTATGGACGAGAAGACTTGACGAAGTTTACTAAATACCGCCCACCCCAGCTGAATTTTCCTGCGGCTACCTTCTCAAAGTTGTTTCTACCTAATTGCACAGTTTGCCTGAGGTAGGCATATTGCTGAACAATTTCAAGAGGTACAACATTAACACAAACATGTCTCGGAGTAATAAGGTCGTTGAACATAACCTTGGTTTTGTCCATGTTCATCCCGAGACCTATACGTCTAAACAAGTCAGCTAGGTCAGTCAGCATTTGTTGAAGAGCCTGCAGTGACTGTGCCATAAGGAGGACGTCATCGGCAAATTGTAGGTGTGAGATGAACTCGCCATTAACGTTTATATCCGTTCCTTTCCAATCCAGCGTCTTAAACATATCTTTCAGCTCATTAGTAAACAGTTTCGGGGATATAAAATTCCCCTGCCACACTCCCCTGCGCAGCTGGATATGCTTTGTCTGCTGGTTCTGTACTTAAACGGACATAGTTGCGGCGTCATGCAAGCATCTCATCACCTAGATGTATCGCCAGTTACCTGGCATCACTGCAGAGACTCGACAATAGCACAGGTTTTGATGGAGTCAAAGTCCACGAAAGCAAGACACAGGGTCTGGTTATACTCTTCGGTCTTCTGTATAACCTGCTACTTCTTCGGTTTTCTGTATTACCTGCTGCTTTGTGTTGATTTGGTCTATGGTTCCGTAAACCTCCCGAAACTAAGCCTGCTCAGGAGGTTGAAATTAATCAAGTCATCTCGCTAGACGACTTAAGACTACCCTTGAAAACTGCTTGTAGTCGTGGCTCAGAAATGAGATGGACCTGTAGTTTTTTTTGTAAAATAATACAACCATGCTTCTGTTCCACGCTCTTGGAGTTCTCCCATGGTTCAAAGAAGAGTTGAACAGCTTCTGGAACTCCCGAAGCACAGGTTTTCCTGCATGAGCTCCGCGGTAACTCCATTTTTTCCTGGGGCTTTACCATTTTTTAGCTGTTTGAGGGCTATCTTGATCTCATCTAGGCAGACCTCCGGCAGATTGTCGTTATAGTGGCGTGTTAAAGTTGCTCTGGAATCCTCCGTGTTGGGTTCAAGTCGTGGAGCATGCGAATCGTACAATTGGCCATAGAAGTCCTCTATCTCGACGAGAATCTTCGGCTTTGAGGTGATGGTATTGCCAGATGTAGTTTTTAGCTTCTTCAGATAGGGTCTCTTCAATTAGTGGGCAAGAAACGTTTTTGCTCAATAGCCATTTCAATAAGGGTGTGTTGGAGCATCAGAGGTCTCGTCGCACCAGCTTGGTGATGTTACGATTGAGGGCCCACTTCTCTGAAAAATTGGCCTGCATATCATCTCGCCACTCATCCATTAGCTAAGAGTCTCTGCCGAGAGTTTGGACTTCGTACCGGTACGTTGCAGCTAACAGAACATCAACTCTTCCTCCATTACGATATCCACCACTAGTTCTAGGGCCCCTTCAACGTCCTTTGTGGTTTTTAGAGCAGCAAATCGATTCTCCAGATGAAATTGGAATTGTTTGGATCCCACTATGGCTTGGAGTTGGTTAGGTCAGAGCGTAGACTTTATTAAATGTGTTCTTTCAAGTTTAAAATTGATATTCAAAGAGCCTCGTAGTAGTTGGTGATCACTAACGGTATTGAACCTATTGATCATGGAAATGTCTCTGAATAGATGCCTTTTATCTGTCATAGTCTATCTCGTTTTTTGTTACTTCATCAGGGCTTTGTCACGTCCTCTAGGGCATTGCCCTCTATCATTGGGACTGCTTCTTAAAGAAAGAGTTTATTAAGAAGAACCCCTCCTTTTCCAAAAGTTGGACGTCAGCATTTGCCTCCTGTGATTCCAGCTTTCGTAACCGTGTGAACCAACTATCAATTCACTGTCACTCTGGGTTCCTACCTTGGCGTTAATACAATACAGTACAACAATACAACGGGATGAACATGGTTAATGTCCCCGTGGTGTTCGTGGTGTTATGAAGAGCTGAAATAAATCTCTTCTACTTCGTCATTTGAGTGTCTTGACGTCGGTGCGTAAACCTATATGACCTTGAGGCTATACCTATCAGTCAATTTAATTATGAGATACGCTACCTGGAGATCTTAACAACGTTGTCAGCGAGGACTTTATGCACGAGGAACCCTACGCCACCTTGGGATAGCTGGTCACTCTCCCGGTAATACATAATCTATATTTATCTAGTTTCAATCTGCTTTTTACTTATAATTTAACATCGTGTATTTTGAACTTTACTCTGAAGCCCCCTTGAAAAACCATAGATAAAACTCAGCTAATCAGCACCCGTCTCATGTCGAACTGAAACATTTTACTTTTCTCTGTCAAGTTCAGGAGGAAAGTACACGAAGCAAAGAGGGTTATATCGAGTTCTTTGCCGAATACTAACAGAAGTACGCAAAGTACACGCGCTGATTATTATTCCGAGCTGTGCGTATTTGCGTGGAAAACAAGTGTTATGGATCTTTATAGAGCGCGATGCGACTCGATTTTCTAGTATTTAATTAGAAAGTTTAGAAAAAACACGCGTCTAAAACCTTGTCATTATTACTAAACTGTTTAGTACAAATCTATTTGAACACTTCACTTCGAGCCACATAATCTGATTCCTGTCACAGAGCTGTGAGGCATGGCACCGATTATAAGCAAATCATTTCGTAATAAATGCTAAGCTTGCATATTTATAACCCAGATTCCTTTGAGAGAGGAAAAAAAAGAGAATCGAAACCTATATCCACCACTCTTTTCCTAAGTCTTTCAGATCGTGACTTTCAATTACCAACGTCTAAAATTGGTATCCACTTCTTGTTTTCTTGATCTTTACTTGAGCTTTGGCTTAAGGGGAGCGCTACATTGGCTATCTATCACAGCTAAAACGTGTATATTGTTGTAATTATAAGACAGAGAATCATTAAAATCGCATGACGCCACATCGTACAATGTAAACGCGCTACTGAAGTCCCATTAGGGCAGATCACGTCGAGTGGAAACCGCGTTGGGGAAAAATTAGGCCGACTTTTTACCTTGGCGTGTGAAGAAAGAACGACATTTTACAGAAGGGTTAGTAATAATCCCCTCAAAAATAAGTAAAACGTTGTCTATTTGTTTGGGGCGTTTTCACGCTAAAAGTGCTGAAACGATTTTAATGTTTTTTTTTATGTAGACACTATATACAACAGAGGCCAACATAGGTTTATTCCGCAAAAAGGAAAATTGCTACGGAAAAATGGGTAAATGTGGATTACTCGTTTTTACAACAAAACAGATATGTTAACAGTATGATGAAGCTTTAAATATAGGTACGTGTAGGTAGGCAGGTATTCTAGGTACTGTACAATACCGAGCACAAAATAAGATACATTTATCCCGGTATATTGAAAATTCACACGGGAAATCGGGAAAATGTTGGTGGATTGGTTACAACCAATCCACCAACATTTTCCCGATTTCCCGATTTTCTCTGGAACACATGGAAACGGTTAAACCGACATTTATAAAATTGTACACATAGATTCGCTACCTTGGAAAACACAATTGACGATAACATTGACAAGGACCTTGACCAAGTTTAGTGGCAAGCATCAGGCGAGGCCTAAGTCCAACATTGGACAGATATAAGCTGATGATATATATTACCATCACTCATACTTTATGCTAAAGTCTAAACGATTAGACTGATTTTGACAAATAATGTATTTTATGTTGTTTATAGCAGTTAACGCCTGCTTAGCGTAATTTTTTTTTTTTGCAACCCAAATTTTTCCATTAGAAAATTATTAAATAATGTATTGTTCTATTGATGTAATGTATTGATCTAAATTAATCTGGTGAATGTTACAAAATAAGTGACGACACAGAAAATTAGCTTTGTATTTCGTTTTACTTGTATAGTAGCCACCGCCATCACCGACTACCGGTCTATTTGAAGCTTATCCACTTCGCTCCTTCGTTGGAATGAATACCTTCAACGAAGTTGCCGAACAAAAGCACACAGCTATATGTATATGTAACTTATATTGTTAGAGTAGCTATGCTCGCGGCTTTGTCTGCGTATAAGATATTAATAGGTATCCCTTATAAGGGATATAAGGGAATATGTTTTGATGTGTACAACCAACCTAAAAAAAACATATATTTCACATTCACTTAGCATATCTCCGTATGAATGTATTTTATGTTTATCTCTGTATTGTAATGTGCGTAAGTTAAAAAAAAAGTCGTCTGCTAAACCGTTTTGGATTTACGATTTTCCGACGGAATTTTTCTTTTTTTCAGGGATCAAATGTATTCTATTTTAGTGTCTGTTTCTTAATCATCATCAGCCCATGTCAGTCCACTGGTGGACAAAGTCTTTCCCAAAGCACTCTACTGACCCTGATCTTCGGCTTTTCTCTTCCAAATGCTGCCAGACACTTTGCGTATATTGTCACTCCACCTAGCTGGAGGGTGCCCTACACTACGTTAACCGAGTCACGGTCTCCACTCGAGAACACGTCCACACCAACGTTAATCAGTCATTTGAGAATTTCCGGCTTAGAAACGACTACTTTCCCGTTTGATGTGGTCAACTTCGTTAGATGGCTTCGACCAAGCTGTTGTAGGAAGACTTTTGATCCCCGATTTTGCTCTAGCCCTTCTTCTATAGCGCTTGTATTGGAGCATCGGTAGTCTCGCCTTACCAGCTTTGATATTTGGTTATTCAAAGCCAGCTGATGTGACCAAGTGACTGCTGGAGTGTCGTTTATCACTGAGCTGCAGAGACTCCACTTTTCTGCCTGTACGCCACATCTCGCAGAACTTCGTTACCTCTTCTCTCAGGATTCCCACCACTTGGTCAAGTTCCTTGTCAATGTCACCGTCAATTTGTTGACGACCGATTGGTCTCGTGGCTAGTGATCTTATAGGTACGTAATCAAACGGTCGTGGGTTCGAATCCTGCAAGGTGCAATCATTTGTGTGATAAGCAGAAATATTTGTTTCCGAGTCATGGATGTTATTATATTCGTATCTATGTATTTTTATCCGTTATCTAGTACCCATAGTACAGGGTATCCTAGTTTGCGGCGAGGTAATTGTTGTGGAATTGTCCCGAATATATTTATTATTATTTATTTAATTGTGCTTTCCAAGTTGCTGCCTTTTTTATCAGTTCTCTTATTTCAACTGTTTTTTTTCATATCCAACAACGGTTTGGAGCAGGTTAGGTCGGAGCGTGGACTTCATCAATCGGATAAGTTCAATCTTGCAATCAATATCCAGAGTGCCTTGGGCAAGTCGGTGATCACTCCCGGTTTTAAACCTAGTGATCACAGAGACATCTCTGAATATGCACTTTTTGCCCGCTGTGATAAAGTCGATTTCAATTTTCGTCACACCATCGGGGCTTTGCCACATCTACATCAGTTGGGGCTGCTTTTTAAAGAATGAGTTCATTGAAAACAGGCCTTCAACCAGGAAGTTGACTAGCATCTTCCCCCCTGTGATTTCCATTCATTTCCAAATCCGTATTGTCCTACTACCGACTCGCTGAATTTCTGTGCTCTCGTTTTAGCGTTGAAGTCTCCCATGACAACATTAAAGTGAGCCTTGGAGGTATTGTGCAAGGCTTTAGATATGTCTTCGTACATATCATCTACTTCATCATTCGAGTGTTTTGAATTCAGTGCGTATACCTGAATAACCTCAGTGGCTTTACCTCTCGATTAATTTAATTACGAGGTACGCAACCCTATTCGAAACACTGGAGAATTCTATTTCTACAATGTTGTCAGAGTTGTTATTGACAAGGAACCCAACACCAGCTTGGGATTGCTGGTCTCCTTCCCTGATACATAAGATGGCCCGATTCTAAGCTTTCGGTATCCTCTCCATCTCTTTGGATTTCACATAACCCCAGAATGTGCCATCTCATGTGCCCCAGCTCATCTTCCAATTGCGTCAGATGTTTGTAGAGCTGAACGTGCGTCCGTTATACGTAGCCAGAGTTACTTTGTTTTGGCGGCCTTCCGTATCCCGGGGATTCTTAGCACCCCCTACCTGGCCGTGACCATAACCACCGCCGTGGCCAGGAATAGCAAGGCTTCCGGTAACTGAGGGTATTTTATGGTGCTCATCAAAGGAAGGTAATGCTCATAAATGCCATGCTGAGCAGGCGGGTTGGCGATTACAGGAAACAGTTTCTTGCACCTATGACGCTGCTGCCCGTCATCGGTCTGTAGAATTTAATTGCACCAACGTTTGAATGGTTAAATGGCCATTTGTCGGATGTCTAAAGCCTTGTCCGTTGTTCAAAAGGATGTACCACGGGCAGGTGAGTTTGACTTGGAGTAGGTACTGAGGTGGTAGTTGTGCTCCCTTACATCCCTTACAGGTTTTTTTAAATGTATATATTTATCGGTCGCCAGAGCATCGTTCGTAGTTCGGCAGTGTGCACTATGGGCAGCTGAGGTTGTTTTGTGGCACTGAGATGGTGATTGTGCCCCATTGTGCCGTTAAACCTACCTTAGTTTCTACCTACCTAATGTGGTCGCTAAACAAAAATGAAACTAAGGTATTGATATTCAAATTACAAAATTTAATAAATAAAAATATTTAATAAATTTAATAAATGAAGCTAAGTTATAATAAGATTATGATTTAGCTTAAAAAAAATTATTAAAACTTAGAAGGAGGGCACATATATTTATGAGGTCGTGATTCGACCTGAAGATTTTTAATGTTTCCACTTCCGTAGCGCAGTACTCCCCTTTTAACGTAAGTCCAGCCGAAGATGGTAGGTAGGCCTCAGCTTCAAGGAGCAGTGCGGAGCAGTAGGCAGCCAGGATCAGCAACGGCGATGGCTGTCCTCGGTGCTAGGTCGCACAGCGAGGGCGGTACACGGAATTCCCGTATATTAGGGAAATCCGTGTATTGCAGTATATTCCGAGTGGTACAGTCAACTCGAGTGGTGCACCCTATATCGGGAAAACACACACACGGAGTTTAAGTCGACGTTAATTGTCGTAACCAGCTAAACCGCTGATATTAAAAATGATCGCGCTTGTCAGCTAGGATGCCGACAATCGCTGGTCTCACTCGAGTTAAGTTCGCTGAGAGTGCGTGCGATGCGCGGACGCCAGCTCGCTTCGTTTCCCTCCCCTTCCCTTGAGTCTTGTCCCGCAGGCTGAGTGGCTGTCACACAATGCGTTCGGGCTTAAAGGCAAAACAATGAAAGTGTTTAGTACATACAAAGATCTAAACATTTTAATATGAACTTTTAAATTAATATATATATATATAATTTAATATCTAGGTTTTCTTTAATATTATTATACTATTTGCTTAAAATAAATATACCAGTAACGTTTCGTTACACCATACAACCCCTAAGTCTAACCCGTTATATATATTTACTTTATTCAAAAGGGTAAATTTTGTGTGTAGTTCCTTATAAAATTCATCAAAATTGGTTCAGTAGTTTTATGAGAAAATCTATTTGTTTTATACTTTATGTTCTCTAATATCTTGGGATTTCTGAACCGAATTAGATGATTGTTTTTACTTGAGTAAGAAAACCTCTATTGTGGTACTGTATAAATTTCATCAAAATTGGTTAAGTAGCTTTAAACAAGCTTTAATTTAATTCACTGTGTTATAATATTTGGGACTGGATTGTCAATTTTGAACAATTTAAGGACGTCTAAAGATGCTGAAGTTTTGCACATGGGTGTAGTTCTGATGACCAAAAAAAATAAACAAAATGAAAATGTGTAGCTTACTTCCGCCAAAACTGGAAATCAGACATATGATAAATGATAAATTAAATTATAACAAAAGCTTCAGCCCCACGCTAAGCAAACCCTACCCAAATTGAACTATTATAAAATATAAATGAAATGAAAGATAAGGCCTGGAGGCCAGAAAAAACATTTATATACTTATATGCTGATAAATTTAAAAAAAAATATACATACTTATCTACGTACGAAGTAATATGCAGTTGTCTTTGACGCCCCTCATACAAAACACCAAACTCAGAAGAGACAAAACAAGAGACTCAAACGAGCAGATTATGACATTAACACGTTCACAAACCGATTGCTACGAATACAGCAATCTAGTAAATGATAAAGTTTGTAGATAATTACTTTATAAGCTTATTATTTTATATAGCACATCTAGCCGTTTAAGACATTGTCTTAAGCTCAACCATATTAATAATTATGGCTCGGTTTGGCACCGCCTTCAAAAAACTCTTTCTTATCTTATGTTGTATTTTTGCATTATTATTACGTTGGTAATTTTGAAAAAGTGATACTGTTTTGGCTCAATTGTAATTATTTTATTCTTTTTAGTAGTTTTAATATGAACAAAATAACATTTTTAATATGAAGTCGATTTATTTATTTTTGGGAAAATATTTTATAAATATTCTTGACCTAACTATCCACTAAGCCACGACAGGAAACTTTGAAACCAATGTCAACATATCCAATGAAATTGACATACTTATCTCTCTATCTCAATGTAACTTCATGAATGAAGAAAATTGCTTCGAGAGGAAACCTGAGTTGCCTTGCCTTGTTTTTCCTTGGAGATATTTTATTTACTCTAGCCTTGGACACAAACTCCTCGTCTTGAAAACAAGACTGTAGTGATACGAATGAAAACATACTGGGCAGCGTAGAATCCTTTATAAATAGTATTTAAGTGAAGAGCGTAGTCACTGGTAGGCATAATGCAGACTTTAGTAAAATATTGTATCGAAGGCACCCAAATATCCTCAACGTTTTTTAATTGTTTCTGATTGCCACGAACATTTCAGTGCTACAGAAATTAACTCGAGTTATGCCTTTGTGTTTCCATTTCACCATTGCGATCTACGTGTTCAGTTACATAACATATCAGAGGGACATAACTCTAGCTGCTTCCTAACATAGTTTTTTAATTGCAGCTATAGGAATATCTCGTCGTTTTTTAAGGCATATTCACTGTGATTGAGTATATGAAAAAGAAATAATTCCAGTAAGTCTAAAAACTACAGTTTGAAAAAGACATGATTCCAGTTAATTTAATGCAAAATGATACAATTGGTGTTCTGCCAAAACGTATCAATTTTTATTAGATGCAGCTTACTCCGTTTTGTCAATTTTGATAGTTTGTTTTGTTACGTTCCTATACTTAAAAATATAGTTGTTAATAATGTATAGAAACACGCACTGGACCAGCGTGGCGGGTTACGGTCAAAACCCCCTATTTCATGGATAGAAATAAAAAAGACAGGCCCCAAGTGCCCGGCAACTCCAGTGTCTGTGCTGGTGGGGACGAACGCCGGACCAGGACTGGAGTTCCCTAACTGCTAGCTGGGAGCTAAGAATCTCCGGGCGGCATTGATCAACCGTTCTACGATCCCGGCTCACGTTATAAGGGATACTGATTTACTCAATATAAAATGACCTATAATGTCCGTATCTTGATGAAGGATGAGCGTTTACTGGAGCTTGAGAATGCACTCAAAGACATATTCAGGTGGGATATATTAGGCCTAGCAGAAGAGAGAAGACAAGGCGAACAGACATAAGAGTGGGACGACAATATATTTTTCTACTTCGGTGACACCAGCAGACTTCAAGGTGTAGGTTTCTTTGCAGCTAAAAAGTGGAGAGATAATATTATTGAGTTTGTTGGATATTCAGAAAGAATAGCCGTCCATGAATTTCTGGTAACTGCCAATAAGACCCTAACGCTCATCCAGACGTATGCACTAACATCTGCATATTCTGATGAAGAAGTTGAGGACTATTATGACCTTCTTAACATAGCTTGCAATGTAAACCACGGCACATGGAACATGCTCCTCGGCGACTTCAATGCTAAAGTCAGGCAGAAGCAAAGTACGGATTGCGAAGACATTGTAAGACATTACGGTCTTGGAAACTAAAACGAGCGAGGTGCTCGACTAGTTCAGTTTGCCTTTGGACAGAGCATGAAACTTTCATGCTCTGTCCAAAGGCAAACAGCTAATAGCTTCTTCAGTAAAAATCTTCAAAGACGCTGGACGTAGGTTTCACCAGATGGTACCACTAAAAATGAAATAAACTTAAATCTCACCTCTGATAATAGTTGTATCATGCATTAACAAATTAAATTACAGTGCTGACCATAGACCAATTCGCACCAATTTTTAAAGTAAGATTTGACCTCAAAATTCATCGCATGAAACTATTCACAAAACGAACAGCAAACTACTCAAAGCAAACACTTCAAAAACATTCGGAAACATTTAAGTTAGATTTTTCTAACTCTTTAAAAGTGTAAACATCAGAGGAACGGAAAATGTCGATGACCAGTATAATACTATAGTAACAGAAATAAAAAAATTGCATGAAAAAAATAAAATCTAACAAGAAAACTAAAGCAAAATTATCAAGAAAAACACAGAACCTAATACAGACTAGACAAAACTTAGAATTTTGCACTGCAGAATACAACACAATAGACAGAAAAGTGAACGGTAGCATCAGAAACGATATTCGTAAACTTAAAACTGTCATATAGTAAAAGTTATAATAGAAAGAAATACTTCATTAAGAATATCTAAACATTAAATTTCAACAGGAAGATGTATAAATAGCTTACTAGATGATAAAGGAAAATAACATAATAACACAGATAACATAATGGAAATATGCACTAACTTTTACAAACAAATGTATACCGATAGTTCCAAAAATGAAGCAGACATACAGTACTTCCGTCCTGATACCATTCCTTATATAACGGGCCAAAAAGTTCACAAAGCTTTAAAAACCATGAAATATGGCAAGAGTTCTGGAGAGGCTGGTGTCACGATGGAAGCTCTGAAAATAGGTTCACAATCTTTACTGCCACCCTGGTCTATGGAGTGGCTTATGAAGGGAGACCTTCCGATCTCTCTGAAGCGCAAACTCAGCGGCATGTGTATCCTGCCCATTCTAACCTACGGTGGATAAATGGATGGAATTGGGGGATACCTTTTCCCAGCAGTGGGACACTACAGGTTAAAAAATATATGTATAGAAACATTTTATTAACTGTCGGCTATCGGTACGGGATATATCAGGTTATTTTTGCAAATTTTGCAAAAAGTTAAAAAGTAAAAACAAGAAAAAAAAATTTTTTTTCCTGTTTTTTTGGTTCTTTTACATTTCTAAAATACAGATTTTGTGTATGGCAAATCTTTTAATCATTCTTTATTTTTTAAAATAGCCCAATAACTCCAAAAACGCATTCGTCCACAGGTTAAACTCTTTAATTTTAATTTATTAATTTTGGTAAATAGTTTTTATTTTGGTTTACAACTAATTTGGTACGGTATAAACCCAACGGGTATTGTATCATTAATAAAATATTATTTGAAATTATGTGCACAAATATGTTTATTTCCTTCACGCATTTGTAAAAAAGTCAATCATGCATTTTTTTAAACTTTTTCTTTAAATATTCTAATCATATCATTAAAGCAAGCTCTACTACTAATAATGATCACCGTTATAAATTAGGTTCAATTCACCATGTATTTATGTTTATTGTACATCAGGATGTAAACGATCCTGAAGTTAATGACTACAGTATTACTGGTTGTAATCTTGTTCCCGAGTGAAATAAATGCTAAATAGCAAGTTCAATTTAATAATCTCCCAATGTATATCTAATTACCAAATGGTAAGATGTGCCAACAAGAAAGTCCAATGTATATCTAATTACCAAATGGTAAGATGTGTCAACAAGAAAGTCCAATGTATATCTAATTACCAAATGGTAAGATGTGTCAACAAGAAAGTCCAATGTATATCTAATTACCAAATGGTAAGATGTGTCAACAAGAAAGTCCAATGTATATCTAATTACCAAATGGTAAGATGTGTCAACAAGAAAGTCCAATGTATATCTAATTACCAAATGGTAAGATGTGTCAACAAGAAAGTCCAATGTATATCTAATTACCAAATGGTAAGATGTGTCAACAAGAAAGTCCAATGTATATCTAATTACCAAATGGTAAGATGTGTCAACAAGAAAGTCCAATTTCAAATCAGGAGTGAATATAAAAGTTTCTTTTAATTCGTGAATTTGTTGATCATTGGATTTATGGACCATTGGTTTTGAGGAATGGTAACAAAGTTAAAGTTTACTGATCAAAGACGAAGTTCACCATCAAATTCTATTACAAAGAAGTGCAAGAAATACAAATTTTCCTTTTTTTTTGCATTGTCTCTGATATTTATTAGTTTAATTAAATAATTTGAGGTTAATTTGCAATTTAAACAATGTAACGTCCGATACGATATGTGTAGACTTTTTTTAATTTTAACTTCGTATTTTTTATATCTTTGGTATAGGATAGTATAGAAACTACGTCGTAATATTTAAATAAATACGATCAAGTTAGTTTGTAAAAATGACTGTTCCATTATAAACACGTGAATAAAGAAAAACTCGAGAAAATGTAAAAAAATATGTAAGTGTGGTTCAATGTCAGACCAATTTCCATTATATGAAAGGTTTAAGATATACAGTGAAATTATAAATAAAGTCTCGATTTTTATGTTAGTACCCCAAAATATATAAGTTTTTTTTTTTGCCTCTCCTGAAAAGTGTCGATTTTGAGTTGTTCTCTTTCTTACTGGAGGCACTGAATTAACTGGGGAAAAAAACGGTATTGGGACTACATGACAGGAGCTGGGATTGGAACAGTCTTAAAGGACGTGACAACGATGGTATGACTTAACTATACCCAGAATGGAGAAATAAGACAAGGGAGGGCCGTGCCAAAAAACAGGAGAAATAGACACGGAAGAAGGAGATGACTCACAGATATTAAGGATGTGGCGTATGGGTGATATTTCAACTCGAACGCACCATACATCAAGTGTGCAAAATGTCAATGTCACTGTCAATCTGACAAGACAGTGACAGCTCAATTAGAACATATCTTCACGCTTGAACCATTGCGAGGCCCACTTCATTACTGTGAGATTAATATAAAAAGGAATGACGCTAGGTCATTGTCCTCTTTTCTGCGACCTTCAAAAAGCTATACTCATATATCTGAAGCCTTGCTAATGGTCAGGGGTGAATTCTAAGTGCAGCAGCCAACCATTTCCAATGGTACTAGTGATAGAATAACCTTACTTCATATTTCGTTTGGATGTACTAGTGTCTAACGCAATAAATTGTGTTAAATGATCACCTTATATTATTTCAACATCCTTTAGGACACCCAAACAATAGGGTTAACGGGTGACCAGCCTCCATGATTCTATAAAGGATCATTTCAATTAAACACTAACGACTCACAAAGAATGAAAGCTGACATTGTTTTTCATTTAGATTGGTAGCATATTAATTTACCGTCATCAAATCAAGCTATACGCTTCGATGTTTCAACTAGTGTGCATTTACTTACGTTTAATGTTGATGTTACAAGCTTCTTAAATTTACACACAACATTTTCAAGACGTGAAGCAGATATCGTAAACTCCACACGTTAAAGTGTTTCATTAGCAGCACTCAACACTTCCGCCGCGGTACAGTTAGACAAGAATAATTACTAATCTCTTGGTTTGTTCTTGTTTGTTTTAAACAAACAAGAACAAACCTTAACCTAACAAAACAAGTCTTCTGGTAAAGGCTAAAAAGGGCGGAAAATTAGCGGGTGGTAATTGTGAGTTCTGGTCTGCTGGCATCTATTTCAATCTAATCTTTCAGCTGCGGTGAATCAAAACAAGGATACCTATTATTTAAGGACAAAATAGCTGCGCCCCAAGGCCTTCCCAGCGCTGTCATTTTTCCAGGGTTAAAATGTAAATAATAGATTATACACACTACTTCATCACGATACAAACTATTTCCTCACTAACTTTAATCTAGATCAGTTCAGCCAGGAGAGTTACTTTTGACTTTTGCTCTCGCCAGTTTAGGCTTTTTCACTGAACTTAAAAAATAAAAGGTTCTCAATATGTTTTATTTGAGAACAAAACAACGAAATAGGAATTTATACTCCATTAATGAAACATTTAAAAAAATATTTTTTCCAAGTTATCCCGTGTATTTTATCTATTTTTACTTGCAATAGTTTCCAAACTCAGTAATATTGCAGCGTTTTAAAATAACTACCCACTTAAAATACGAAAGTTCTTAATCGAAGTTTAACATTACGTGACTTTAATCAGTCAAACTCGCTACAGCGTATCCAATAGAACCTCTCAGCTTTATCGTACTATATTATGTACTTATTTATCGTGAGTGTATGTTTCCAACGCGACAGGGAATTGAATTAATTGCCTTTTACAATTAGTATCAATACACAGAGACGGCGACATTTAACGTCTTTTATTAAAAAATATTGTAGGTAAAGTAAACATGTTCTAAAGGGAGCCACTGTTTTATTGACACTGCAGTGATGTCTTAACTGGAAAAAGATTTCTTGAGATCTTGTACCTAACAGATGTTTGTGAAATGTGAAAAAAATAGGGGGAGGAGCGTACAAAACTAACACGTTGGTTGCTGACAGAGCACAAAGAGTCTTGCTGAAGTTCAATAAAGGGCTTGAACTTTAGATATCCCACTGCTGACCTTTCTAAATTGATTAAAATACATCCATGTATGTTGAATTTGCCCATCTGAAATAAAAAAACTTTATAAATGCCCTGTTCTCAGGTGGAAGAGTGAGTCAGTCATTTGGCACCTGTTTTGTATAACAAGTTAAATTCAATTGTTATTAAAAGACGCTATTTTAATTGAAATCTACTGTTAATGAATGGCTGTCAATTTTTGACTGTAACTACGTGGAAGGTCTTAAAGAGAGGGTCCAATAATCATAGTACGTATATTTAGGTATAAGTGGTACTGTCAAAATTTAATAATCTTTGTCACACACAACTCTTATTTGGGAATTTATTTCTTATTTGTCTGTCTGATTGTTCGTGCACCATGTAAAAACTACTGGATCAATTGAGATGCCGGTTTAAGTGTTAGATAGCTTAAGTTTTGACTTAAAAACTGGTGTTCTTATTATTTCTAAAAACTATTTGACGGCTGAACGAAAGTTGGTTTATGTATTTTATAGGTACTTATTTATGGTCCTGGATTATCAAATATGTAACTTTTCACTCAGAGAAATTACCACGCGGGAAAAGCAGCGGGCACAGCTAGTATATATGATATTGCTATAATAAAGAACGTATCCATTCAGTTAATTGTAATGTTAAAATGACTTTATTACGTGCAATGATATAGTAATCGGTGTGGACTTATTCAAAACGAAAAATATTGTCAAAATCACTTCACAATTTCTTTTCAAAATTGTTGTCTATAATACCATTCAAACGATTAAATGAAAGTTGTAGGTATCTATGATTTACCTTATATAATATTTACGGCTTTCTATATATCTAATTCACGGTTGTCTATAAGAGATCGCTCTGTGCGATAAGACCGCCATTGTGACACTTATTAGTTTCTTATTTAGTTATAAGATTTTTATTTTGTACTGTGGTGTTCAATAACAAAATCTATCTATCGATATAATTATGTGCTTAAACAGGTAGGACCTACATAGGCACAAAATGGAATCGCCTACGTTTAAATAGGGAAGTAGAAATATAGACATAGAATGAATAATAGTATAGTATAAAAATAATAAATAGGCTGCATAAATCTCACAATGACACTACGTCGAAACGGCGAAGAATGGGAATATCACAAACTTTTCGAGTTTCCCGTAGAAAGCTAATATCTCTTCACCTTCCGTCGGATTCCGGCCAAAACCCGGGCTTCTTGCTTTGATCACGACTTTTCTTTATTAGACGCATGGAACACGCCAGGAATGCCTAATATCCCCAAAAAGCTCCGAAGCTTTAAAGGTCTATTCAGACGGACTGCTTTCAGACCACATCACGATTACTTGGTTGTTGTGTGGTCGGACGCGACAACTTTGACTAACCAATCGCATATAAATGTACATGAAGTTTCGATGCAGGAAAACATAGTTAGAAACCATAGTGCCCAAAGTGCCCTAGTCTGCCTGGTTAGCTACCGCCCGAAACCAGAACATCAAAATCTGATCTAGGACCACTTGTACCTCTGCAAAGTACCTCCAGGGGCACTAGCGGGACTACTATGCACCTCTAAGGGTACTTTTGGTGCATGGTTGTGTACCGTAGGGCCACTAGTACTCTGGCTAAGTACCCCCAGGGCACTAACAGGACAACTATGCACCTCTAGTATCCGAAGGGTTTCTTTTGATGCATATTGTTTTCCGCTAGTACCCCTAGGGGTACTATTAATGCATATTGTGTACTGCTAGTACCATAAATCATAATAATTATGTTATAAAAAAAACCATACTCCATTTGTTGGCAGTATAATAAATAAATAAATAAATAAATATATTCGGGACATTTCCACACCAATATATATTTATTTATAATTATTATTTATAGTATCAATAATTATTTATTATTGGCACCTACTTATCCAATTATCAGTATTAGAAATACAATTATATCACTACTCGACACATTATTTACCGATTTAAATAAAAATATACAGAAATGAAAAACAAAAAATGGTACTGAAATAAATGTTCAACAAGAAAAATACATATAATTATCGAACCTGCTCACAAAATTTAACGAGAATCGGTTGAGAAATGCGACCTGTAGAAGAGAATAGCCGGACACCTTCCAGACATCCTCCGGATATACGAAATCATTTTTGCCCAAGCTGAAACGGAGACGCTTCGCTCGCGCTTTGCGCTCGCTCCGTCAATTAGAAATGGGATATTTTCCATGAATATTATTTGTATTCAATTCCCGATATTTCGGCACTGTTACAAGCGCCATGATCACGAATAACTGAAGTAACTGCGTGTGGATTAGTTTTTACGAGCAGTAAAAATGGTCTACCCTCTTTGTCACTCTTTTTTTTTTCTTTTTTTTCTATCCTTGGTAAATATCCCGTTTATAATGTTTATACTTCTAGAATAGGTATGTTTTCAAAAACATTCGGATATGAAAAATAGCATGACCAAAACATATTTGCATTACCACATTGTAAACACAAATCAGTGTTCACGCTATGGTCACGTGGTGATAGCGACGAACGGCAACAAAAACATTACAAATATGTTTTTGTTTCTGTTTTTAATTCGCTTCGCTCCCGCCCAATTTTTGTGGTTGTGATGTGGTCATAATGTGGTACGTCTAAGATCTCCTGATATCCCCCAAAATACTCGTAGCAGCCTTAAGGCGGCCGTTTCTAACCAAATTCAACTTTCTGAATTATATTAATGAAATAATTTTCTCAAAAAGGCCAGCGACAAAAATTAAATTAGTCTTTGTGCGTCCCCTCCAAATATGCGAGCGATGTTCTTAAATGGGCATTTTATGGCGTTTTACAGACATTTGGAGCAAATCTCGTTTTTGAAACGGAATTATAGGATTGTTCTGTAATTCGACTGTGAAACTAAATATTTGAATTGGTAAATCTATCAGCGAAGTATTCTGCTACGAGTACGAACATTTATCATAGCGTCAAGATGCTAGTGCACTGTCCGACTGGGTTCTATCTATGTTCCATCCATATTAAACCAATTATTATAAGTATGAAATCGTGTTTGTGAGTACTAAGCTAGATTTCATGTACATGCAACTAATTTACTAACTTACCTTGTTTAGTTTTGTGTAGGCAAGGTTTCATTACAACGAAATAATATATAAAATGTTCAATATTCTTCGGTAAAGACACAGTAAAGAAAGTGGCAGAAGTACTGCTTCAATATAATTGAAGTACTTCCTTTATAAAACAGATGTAAATTTAGACGTATTCATTTTGTAGTAACTATCTAAAATACATGTGAGAAATGCAATTAATAAATAATTTGCGTCGGTGCAGAAGGATTTCACGTTACATACTATCATGTTAGGAGTTAGGTTAGTCGCGAATACACAATTTGCCTCAATGCATAAATATTAGGTGAAATCAACAACGATTTTCAGTATTGTTACTGTTAGAATAACACAGTTAATTTAATTTCCAGTTCAACATTGCCAAATAACAAAAACAGAGTTTCGGTAGCCGTAAAGCAAATAAATTGTTGGTCCGAAGGTTTACATAAAACGTAACGAATTTACTAGTTGTTGGTAATTTTAGTACGCTTGTTTTTGGTAATTTACCTAAGGCTGACCTTAGGTAAATTACCTAAACTATTAAATTACCTTACTTAAAAAGAAATGTTATGGTTTTCATGTTGTACCGATCAAACTCGCTTGCTTGTCGTATTAGGTAGTGCTGGCCTCTGGTGTCAGAGTTTGTCAGGCACCCGAGGGCCTCTGTCATGACTTTACGTCTGCTATTATTAAATAACAGCTGGGACCGACAGCTTAACTTGCCCTCTGAAGCACGGAACGATGGAAAAACGCACATAACTTAGAATAGTGGGTGCGGAGCGTAGGACCAAACCCGGTATAGTTGGGTTCTAATTTGCACTAGTAAACGCTATAACCATCGTTCAGATAACTAATAAACCGATAAAATAGTTTTACATCTTCTATAACGTTTTTACCTATTGTAAACATGTTTATTCTTTGGGATTCAGTAAGAAAAGTGACAAAAAGAAAAAAAAAGAAAAAAAGTTTATTAACAAGATTCCTAACAAGTCATTTTAGTTATAATATAAGTGAAATAGATACAGGTATTGTAGTATTTAAATTTGTAACATACATAATAACATTAATAGATTATAAATTGATTATATGCGTGTGTTAGGCAAATGTTGTTCAATATACGATTTGTTAATAAAGCATTCGTCAGTGTTGTAGACAAGTAAAATTATTATCATACATAGATAGATTAACTCTTTATTCGGTTGCCATTATAATTCTGTATAGTTAATTTATGTTTCTTGTTTTCTAAGTAATTATATAGCTTATTTATGTATTTTTATGTTATTTAATTACTTAAGTGTATTTATTATTATTATTATTATTATGTATATATATATATATATATATATATATATATATATATAAAAAAGTTTTTATGGGCACAACAAATAAAATATACAAAAATATAATTAGCACCTAGTAAACAAGGTAAGTTAGTAATACAAATTAACTTGTGCATTATAAGCTACGCGAGAGTACCAAAAGGGCCAGTGCTCAGCAAACTTAACATACATAAGAGGTTATATAATAAATTCGCACTTTTTTTTAACATCGGGTGATGTTAAATATGGCTCGGGGCCTTCCTGAAAACCAGCGTCCAGTGTTACCACTGGACATTTTTGCTGAGCATAAGCATTATAATATTTTTTTTCAAAAAACAGGGTTGGTCGCTTTCTGCTTAACTATGCTCAAGTTATCCAGACCATGCAGTCTATGTATTAGTCTCAAATTATAAAGATTCGCAACGCGAAATACAGTTAGCAATAGACAATAAAACTCTAAACCAATTTATAGTAAAATTTTCCATGCTAGTTCAGCTCTTTCATCATATTTTATTACAAAAAATAAATCTTGTGAATTTCTATCATGGTAAGATCCTTGCAGGATTGCAATAACTCCTCACCCTGGTAATGTGTGCTTTATCTTTATAAACATAAAGTTTATAATTACTTGACGAAATGGCGTCAAATGAAAATGCAAGTCAACTCAGACATTTTCTCGAATTTGCGAGGAGAAGGGTAACGATGGAGTGCAAGTTATAAAATGAAGCGTTCTGTCAACGTTTTCACGATAAACTTGTGTTTTTTTTGTTGTTTCAACCGTTGTTGCCCTGAGATGGACTGTTTTGAGAGGGAATTGGTGAGTACTAGTGGCACTCCGCGGTTTCACCCGTGTGTGATGATGATGGTGGTGGTGATGATGATGATGAATGTATCCTATGTGTTATTCCAGGGTATAAGCTATCTCCCTTTCAATATTCATCTAAATCCGTTCAGCGTGCGTGAGTGATGGTGATGACGAAAGTATCCGATGTGTTATTCAAAGGTATAAGCTAACTTCATTCCAATTCTCATCAACATCCGTTCAGCGTGCGTGAGTGATGATGATGATGAAAGTATTAAATGTATTATTCCAAGGTATAAGCTATCTCTATTCCAAGTTTCATATAAATCCGTTCAGCCCTTTGAGCGTAAAGAATTAACAAACATACAAACACTTTTGCCTTTTACTTGTGATTGAGTGTTGAAAAGGTAGAATAACTGCCATCCCCCGCGCAAACTACGCAAAACTCAGCCTTCTTGCTAAACACCTCAAAATAAAGCAAAGTAAGAAAAAATATGTGTGTCAATAATGGTTTTTGATAACTGTGGATAGCTAGTATCACATATTAAATTTAGCGTCAATTGTACGTAACATCCTTTTCCATCTCGCAAACAATGGAAAATAGCGCCATCCAAGGAAAGAGCAATATAAGAGCTCATTTCTACTATATCATACGGTAGATTCCATTTGTTTTGATATCTGCCAAACATTATAATATACCTGCATAAATTATATTTAATACTAGCTTTTGCCCGCAACTTCTTCCGCGTGGACTACAGTTTACCGCGTATAAAGCTTCCTTTGTTCTTCTAAGCTATTAAAAACCAATGGATAAGTCTAGCACCAACGCTCTTGATGCTTTTTATAAACTTGATTTTATTTCGTTTCCATTCCATCCAACCATTCCTTACAGCGAGTAATCGTCATTTAATTACCATTTGCCGGGATAAAAGTTTCCTGTGTTGGTCTCTATATTATACTGTACCCATTTACAAAGTTTCATCAAGAGCCGTTATCTGTCCAGCCGTTATCGCGTTGAAACTCCCCAAACAAACAAATAAACAGACAACGTTTCACTTTTATAAATCGGTGTGGAAGTAATGTGCAAAATTTCAAGCGCTCAGTGCTTCGGAGGGAATGTTGTGACGTCTGTTCCGTATGCCAACAGTGACAGCAGTCGTTAAGACTCGTTAGAGGCTGTTGGAGGTCCTGACAACCTTGACACCAGAGGTCGATACTACTTCACACTAAATACACATATACATCTTATACTTACCTACGTATTTAGACTATATTTTTATGTTTTTATTTGTTGTTCGACAACAAATAAAAACATAAAAATTATAAAATAAATTATTAAATTATATTTTTAAGCTTTTATGTAACTTGCAATGTTTGTATTTTAAAAGCTTTTATTTAACTTCACTTGTATGTATCTATGTATTTCTGTCTGGCCTGGAATAATGCAATTCAAAAAAAGAACATCAAAAAACAACATAAAACTTTTTTTTTAAATTTTACTTATTTGTGGCATGATCTAAATCGACATCTAGGATAAGCTCCATATAAGGAATTCTTCAACAGTCAACAGCACAGGCATGCAATTTTGTGTACGCATTTTATTATGATAGCTGGTTTTAAGATGACATGGTTGCTGCAATCAGGGTTGAGTCCTGACTCTAGACACGAAATGTTGAATACGCATTCAATTGTGATAGTCACAATTTCTATGACTATGAAATCAAAGTCAAGTTATCAAAAGTATACCCGCTCGTTGCTTATGAGTTGGTATGGTGCGTAACGAAGACACTTACAGACCTGATGATTCAGGGTTTTGTCCGATAATCGTAGATAGCCTTAATCACGTCTGAAACGCCTGCCTCGCTGGGCTCAGCTAATTCCACCTTTTGCTACTATTTTGGACGATAATTCTCCAAATTGTTATGTTTGAGCTTAGATACTTGATTTTGCGATATAATTAACTGTAATTTATCACATCACATCACACAATCAGACCAAAAACGTTTACTGGATATGTGCGTGGAGAGGGCCTCCTAGTGAGTCATCATCATCATCAGCCCGTGCTCGTCCACTGCTGGGTATAGGCCTCTCCCAATGAACGCCACAGAGCCCGATCTTCGGCTCCTCTCATCCAGTTTCTGCCAGCCGCCTTTCGCAGGTCGTCACTCCACCTTGCCGGTGAGCTTCCTACACTACGTTTGCCAGGACGCGGTCTCCACTCGAGGACACGTCTACCCTAGCGGTTGTCCTTCCTTCGAGAAATGTGAATGTGTGTGTGTTCCTAGTGAGTACTGTGGGTACTCACTAGTACAACCAGCTGTACCCGCGGCTTCGCACGCGTGATCTTTTCTTTACCAATATACCAACATTTGGTCAAAATTTATTCAGCCGTCAAAATACTTTTATCAATTGCTCGGTTTCTAACTCACCGGATTGAGATACCAATTACACCAGTTTTTAAATCAAACCCTAAGCTATCTAACAATGAAAACCGCATTGCAATCGGTCCAGTAGTTTTAACGTGATGCGTGAACATTCAAACATACAGAAAGACACGAAAGAGCATAATATATTTATTTATCTTCTTTGTACATCCTTTTCCGTACATATTGCTTTATTATAAGTATATGAACAAAGATAATATATTTAAAAAAATGTAGTTTACTAAAATAGGCTAACGAACAAGTTTTTTTTAATTCTTGTCTTTGTGATTGTTCGCGCATCACTTAGAAAATAATGGACCTATTGCAATTCCGGTTTCATTATTGAATAGCTCAGGGTTTGACTTAAAATCTGGGGTACTTTTTATCTTAATCCGAGGCTAAGATACCGAGCAATCGATAGAAAACTATTCGGCGGCAGAACATATTTTGAAAAAATGTAGTAATTGTACTTGATAGGTACTGAACCTGAACAACACGTATAGGCTATTTTTAAATGAAATGACCACGCGGGCAAAGTCAGTATATAATATAATAAACTTCACTACGAAAACTAGTGACGTTTTCATCTATCTATAACTTACTAGTAGCTCTGTGAGCTGTAGACCTCGCGCGTACAAACTTTTTTGCAAACAATGTAGCGGTGCACAGTAGCGCCATATCAATCCCTACCTAGTGGACAAAAAACCGATTCCACTGGTAGAAAGAATTTACTGCCATATAGTTCGCAGAGCCGACAACCGCTGAGGAATAAAGGTTCTCGAATGACGACCACGAACAAGCAAGCGAAGTGTAGGGAGACCCCCACACGACAGACGGACGGACGACATTGTAGCCATCGCAGAGAGTCGGTGGATGGAGGCGGCACAAGACCGATCGTCGTGGCGCTCTTTGGGGGAGGCCTATGTTCAGCAGTGGACTTCTAAAGGCTGAAATTATGATGATGATGTTGATGATAGCATTGTACTGGCCTTTGGGATCATTTTCGTCTACTGCAAGATATTTAATATGTTTTATAAATAAAGCTACCATACCTATTTTATTTCTGCTTACACAATGAATTTCTTAAATTATGGTCCATAACACGAACTGGCCACAAAAAATGTTCTAGGCCATTCCTTACAGACTATCATTTTACGGCAGACATGACGTCGGTATATTTATTTAATGTGTGGTATTAACATACTATTATTTATTCTGTGGTATTATTTAATTTTAACATGCAAAAGTCTGTATCTATGTATGTTCGTTGCTAGGTATTTTAGCTTTGTCCAGGTGAACAAAGCCGCGGGACGCAGCTAGTAAAGCAATAAGAATGAAAAATTATGTACAAAGAACATAATTTATAGATAATGGTCTAGGGTACTTAAAATAAGCTATGGAAAAAGTTTTTTTTTTAATTTGTGTCTTTCTGTAGGTTAAAAGTACTTTATGTACTATTCGAAGACCTAAAATACCAATATACCAACGTAAAAATGTACAGCTAGTTAATCAGTCTTCGATGTCACTGTCTTCCATTATCAGTTCTGTTATCACAAAACTCCGTAAGAATCGATAATTTTTATAATACGGATGAAATGTATAATATAATATTGAATGTTTGCACTTCATCAATATTTTTATCTGTCCCTGACATAGTAGTCCCTCAAAACACTAGACATAACGTGTGAATCGGGATACGTACGAAATTTCTAAGTCGTTTTTGCGAATGTCTATTCCTCGAAGTCTATTCATCGAATGCTTACATAGAATCGTGCCAACATCAAATGTTCGTGGCCGCCCGATAAAGGCTCGTGCTAACGCTGTACTGAACGCCGTGTCCAGACCAGACGCAGGACCTGCTTAGTTTGAACACGTCGTTACAAGTACAATTCCATTAATTAACTGATCGCTACCGTGCACGCCACCGCGACCGCAAGCTGGACGCTTTGATTTAATCTTCACTTTATTGAATCAAATAACTAACCGAGCAACGCCTGCAAAAAAAAATGTATCCGACAACCCTACCAAACGGAGCAAATATTTTATTCCCCTTCTCAAGATACTGATACCTTCGGTCCTTCAATTCGCCATCCAACTTCAAGCGTACTCAAAATAAATCAACGTCTCTTCCACACAAGACCAAAGTCTATAAGGTATAAACAAATAGAGAGTTGGAACGGGGAAAAAATCGCTAAAACACGATCGTTTGGCAAAGGCTCTCATATATCATCTCCGAATAGACATAGCGTGAAAAGGTTGGGCGGGACCCGGGACTTATCTTTCATGTGAGCTGAACCATGTTGAACGAACCCTAAAATGTATTTGGCTTTGGGCGTGATCTAACTGAGGTGATACAGAATATATGTAAGTAGATGAGGTCCTTCATAACGTAAAATGTGTAGAAATCTGTTGATGGTTTTGTGAGGGTTCAAGAATAATATTGTATTGTCCTGATTCCCCAAATTAGTCTGCCATTTAAAAATCGTTTTTTATAGTATCTAACTCAATCTATCTAACCATCTTTACAAATTAGTACATCACAGTCGAAGTGCGAGAAAAAATATTATGCTGGTTAAAAAGGAACTTAAAAAATACGTTGTTTCATAACATGTACCTACGAGGAAATTACATATTCCAAAATCTAGTTTATTTAAATATGAAGGAATTGAAAATTCTATCTTTAACTGAATAGATGAATGCCTACATACCTATGTTTTTTTTACCCGACTGCGCTGAGGGTGTTTATCAGCCTATGTATGTTTGTTCCTTTGTGGCACTATATTAGACCAAACGCGTGGACCTATTTAGATGATTCTTACGTCAATCAATTTGTCAAAATCTCAAAATCGCGAACGAATAGCGATAACCAGACGCTATAGAGAATAAGCACAAATTAAAAATGTATATGACCCCGACTTCATACCCCACATTATAGCTAGGAAGCATCTCGATGACATCAGTTTTCAAGCATAAAAATTGCTCCATCCCTTTGAAAGCTACGGTCGTCACCCCCATTCCCCCACCAATTAATTATAGCTAAGAACCATCTCGATCACATCAGCTTTCAAATAGAAAAATACGCATCAATTTCGGTCCATTCGTTTGGGAGCTACAATCCCCACACCCCCCTCCCTCCACCCTCCCCCCATTATAGCTAAGAACCATCACGATTACCTCAGCTTTCAAATATAAAAAAACCGCAGCTAAATCGGTCCATTTGTTCGAAAGCTACAATTTTCGCCCCCCCCTTTTCTCACCTCCCACCTCCCCCCTCGCCCTTCTCTCCCCTTCCCCATATATCTAAGAACCATAACGATCACATCAGCTTTCCAACAGAAAAAACCGCATCCAAATCGGTCCATTGGTTTAGGTGCTATGATGCTACAAACAGACACACATACACACACACAGTGATACACACCCTAAACTTATAACACCCGTCTCTTTGTTCGGGGGTTAAAAATCGTTCCATCCATTTGAAAGCTACGGTCGTCACACCCATTCCCCCCAATTATAGCTAAGAACCATCTCGTTTACCTCAGCTTTCAAATATAAAAAACCGCAGCTTAATCGGTCTATCCGTTTGAAAGATACAATTTCCACTCCCCGCCCCCTCCACCTCCTCCTCTCTATATAGCTAAGAACCATCTCGGTCACATCAGTTTTCAAAAATAAAAAACCTCATCAAAATCAGTCTATTTGTTTGGGGGCTACGATCATCACCTGCTTCCCCCCCCTCCTCTGTCTTCCCCCCATTATAGCTAAGAACCATCCCAATTACCTCAGCTTTCAAATATAAAAAAACCGCAGCTAAATCAGTCCATTCGTTCGAAAGCTACGATTTGCACCGCTCCCTAAATCCCCCTTTTATGGCTATGATCCATCTCGTTTACCCTAGCTTTCAAACATAAAAACCACAGCTGAATCGGTCCATTTGTTTAGAAGCTACTATTTTCACCCCCCTTTTTTCGCCTCCCCCTTCTCCCCTCTCCCTCCCCTACTACTCCCCCCTCCTACTCTAAATATATCTAAGAAGCATCTCGATCACTTTAGCTTTCGAACAGAAAAAACCGCATCAAAATCGGTCCATTTGTTTGGGAGCTACGATCATCACCCCCCATCCTCCCCTCCCTCCACCCTCCCTCCATTATACCTAAGAACCATCTCGTTAACCTCGGCTTTCAAATATAAAAAACCGCAGCTAAATCGGTCCTTTCGTTTGAAAGCTACGATTCTCACCCTCTTTTCTCACCTCCTCGCCCTCCCCCTGCCCATATATCTAAGAAGCATCTCGATCACTTCAGCTTTCGAACAGAAAAAAAACTGCATCAAAATCGGTCCATTTGTTTGGGAGCTACGATCATCACCCCCCCATCCTCCCCTCCCTCCACCCTCCCTCCATTATAGCTAAGAACCATCTCGTTTACCTCAGCTTTCATATATAAAAAACCGCAGCTAAATCAGTCCTTTCGTTTGAAAGCTACGATTCTCACCCTCTTTTCTCACCTCCCCGCCCTCCCCCTGCCCATATATCTAAGAACCATTTCGATCACATCAGCTTTCGAACAGACAAAACCGCATAAAAATCGGTCCATTCGTTTGGAAGCTACGATGCCACACACACACTTTCACACACACACAGTGATACACCCTAAACTTATAACACCCGTCTCTTTGTTCGGGGGTTTAAAGAAAAACGATGAACTATTACTGGTGCGGTATAATTGAAAAGGTATTTGGAAATCATTTATAGGTTAATCTAATCATATTTCATTTCGCATGACCATTTAGGATTTATAACGATTCAATGTTCGCTGTTACGTTTATTCATTGTCCGTAAATTTCCTTATTTAATTTTTGATTTATACGGAATGATAAACATCAGAATGGTCTGCTTGTGCCATAATATTGTTGTCCTCATTTCTTCGTGGCTATATGAAATAATCATTACAGACAGTTTGCAAAGCGTTAAAACCAAAATTTGCAAGCAATCTTCATAAAACCTTAAATGCGTACTTTATAAACCCGAGCTTAATGAGCGGCCGTATTAATAATGCTATTAACTCCTAATGACCTAAAGATAATTATTTTTTCGCTCAAGATATATTTCTCTGCTTAGTATTTTATACATTTATTTTGGTTGTAGTAGTTAATATAATATATCAATGGTGAGCAAGTGGTACCAATAATTGTGCGCGGTAAAATTCAACGAAATCGGGTTTAATCCTCGGCTTCGCACCAATTACTTTTACAGGGTACGTGCAGATTTTACTCACTATCCGTGCTTCGGAGGGCACGTTAAGCTGTCAGTCCTGGTTGTTATTGATTGATAACAGTCAGTAAGACATGTCAGAAGCATTTAAACAAAGACCAAGTACAACCTTATAAAATAATTAGACATTTGATTTACTGTTTCCCTCTAGTAATTTAATATCAGAGTACACCCCGTCCCTCACAATTATAACAAATCCTCTCCATCCAAAGGTTGCCTGGAAGAGATCGCTTTTAGCGATAAGGCCGGCCATTATGACACTTCTTCTACTATTGTTCCTTTATTTTGTTAATTTTCTTTGTGGTGTGTACAATAAAGAATTTATCTATCTATCTATCAAGTAAGAAAGTCCAAGCTACATCCTAATTCTGTAAGGGCGACCTGTCACTTTAAAATGTCTTACTACTAAGTAGAACAAATGTTTATTTTGTTGTTGTCCAATCTGTTCTATCGTAGAACAGTATGGACGGCCAATACACAATTTGTTCGGATCCAATATGTCGTACTGCTCAGTAGAACAGATTGTTTTTTGTCCAATCTGTTCTATAGTAGAACAGTTTGGACTAACCCATTGTAACTAGGGCTCTCACATGGTTAATGAAGTAACAATTTAAATAGGCTCTGCGCGCCCCCGTGGGCGCACGGCTTGACTCTCCTGGGGTTAAATTTAACAGGCACAAAATATTTTTTGCAAAACTAAAAAGTTCGGCAAATGAAAATTGGATGTCAATATTTAGTTTTTAGGGTTCCCTACGTCCATTGGTGGCATGCGTATTTTAGCAATTATTTTACAAATTAGTAATTTTAATATTAATATAAATAGTTTAAAGTTATTTAAGAAAATTGATGAAAATTTACCATAGCTTATCTCAGAAATTACTGAGACTAATATTTAAAAAGTAAATAAATGAAATTGTTGTTTACTTAGAGATAAACCAGTAAGAAAAACCTATGAGGAGTCTATGGTCTTAAAATAACTTGGTAAATCTCCCAATATTGTAAGATAACATATTCATCGTACGGAACCGTCTCCATGCGAGTTCAACTCGCACTTGTCCCGTTTTTAAGTTTGAAAAGAGTTTTGTGATTACTTGTTAGTGACAGGAGCTTGTTACGAAGTTCGATGCAGACTGTGATTTGATGCGTGTGGCGTTGGAAGGGAATAATTCATTTTGTATATATTGTAAGATAACATATTCATCGTACGGAACCGTCTCCACGCGAGTTCAACTCGCATTTGTCCGGTTTTTAAGTTTGAAAAGAGTTTTGTGATTACTTGTTAGTGACAGGAGCTTGTTACGAAGTTCGATGCAGACTGTGATTTGATGCGTGTGGCGTTGGAAGAGAATAATTCATTTTTTATATATTTTGTGATCACTTGTTAGTGACAGGAGCTTGTTACGAAGTTCGATGCAGACTGTGATTTGATGCGTGTGGCGTTGGAAGAGAATAATTCATTTTTTATATATTTTGTGATCACTTGTTAGTGACAGGAGCTTGTTACGAAGTTCGATGCAGACCGTGATTTGATGCGTGTGGCGTTGGAAGAGAATAATTCATTTTTTATATATTTTGTGATCACTTGTTAGTGACAGGAGCTTGTTACGAAGTTCGATGCAGACCGTGATTTGATGCGTGTGGCGTTGGAAGAGAATAATTCATTTTTTATATATTTTGTGATCACTTGTTAGTGACAGGAGCTTGTTACGAAGTTCGATGCAGACCGTGATTTGATGCGTGTGGCGTTGGAAGAGAATAATTCATTTTTTATATATTTTGTGATCACTTGTTAGTGACAGGAGCTTGTTACGAAGTTCGATGCAGACTGTGATTTGATGCGTGTGGCGTTGGAAGAGAATAATTCATTTTTTATATATTTTGTGATCACTTGTTAGTGACAGGAGCTTGTTACGAAGTTAGATGCAGACTGTGATTTGATGCGTGTGGCGTTGGAAGAGAATAATTACTTTTGTATATATTTTGTGATTACTTGTTAGTGACAGGAGCTTGTTACGAAGTTCGATGCAGACTGTGATGTGATCCGTGTGGCGTTGGAAGAGAATAATTAATTTTGTATATATTTTGTGATTACTTGTTACTGACAGGAGCTTGTTACGAAGTTCTATACAGACTGTGGTTTGATGCGTGTGGCGTTGGAAGAGAATAATTAATTTTGTATATATTTTGTGATTACTTGTTACTGACAGGAGCTTGTTACGAAGTTCTATACAGACTGTGGTTTGATGCGTGTGGCGTTGGAAGAGAATAATTACTTTTGTATATATTTTGTGATTACTTGTTAGTGACAGGAGCTTGTTACGAAGTTCTATACAGACTGTGATTTGATGCGTGTGGCGTTGGAAGAGAATAATTACTTTTGTATATATTTTGTGATTACTTGTTAGTGACAGGAGCTTGTCACGAAGTTCTATACAGACTGTGATTTGATGCGTGTGGCGTTAGAAGAGAATAATTACTTTTGTATATATTTTGTGATTACTTGTTAGTGACAGGAGCTTGTTACGAAGTTCTATACAGACTGTGATTTGATGCGTGTGGCGTTGGAAGAGAATAATTACTTTTGTATATATTTTGTGATTACTTGTTAGTGACAGGAGCTTGTTACGAAGTTCTATACAGACTGTGATTTGATGCGTGTGGCACTGGAAGAGAATAATTCATTTTGTATATATTTTGCTGGGAGTTTATTTTTGCGATAAGAAAGCAAACTACTTTTTAACGTTCGCTTAGCGGTTTGTGTTAGATGAAATCTGCAGATATCGTTAGAGTTGTGCCCGGACCACTACAAACTCTAAAAGAGTGTTTTGTCTATTATTAATTATATGGTTTTGTATCGTGTGTCGTGACAATTCTGTTTTTTACAAAACCAATTGTGGTTATTGGAGACAACGCTCACCCTTCTCGACACTGAAACTCGCTACTTCAGTCTTTTCGTGACCACGATCAATGCGACTTGATTGAAACGTTGAGGTTATAATTTATACTTGTAATAATAAAGCAATAAGAACGATAAAACATGTAAAAAGTAAAATAGTCTGTACTTAGAAGATAATAAAAAAAAAGGTCTAGGGTACTTAGAATAAGCAACTGAACAAGAATATTACATTTTTCTGTCTGGTTGTTTGTTTATTAGTTTGTTTGTCTGTATGTTTGTTCGCGCATCACGTAAAGACTACTGGACCGATTGCAATGTGATTTTCACTGTTGGGTTTGACTTAAAAACTAGGGTACTTGGTGTCTCAACCCGAAGATTAGATGCCGAGCAATCAATAAAACTAAAGTAAGTAACCCGAAGGAATTTCGATCAAATAATGGTATATTGGTAGTTTAGGTCCTTGAATAGCACATTTGGTGTAGAGAAATAAACACGCGCGCGAAGCCGCGGGTACAGGGAAACCAGGAAACCAGTAAACCAGGGATTTGACAACTGTTGTCTCTCTCTCTCTCTCTCTCTCTCTCTGTGTGTGTGTGTGTGTGTGTGTGTGTGTGTGTGTGTATGTGTGTGTGAGTATGTGTATATGTGTGTGTGGGTGGGTGTGTATGGGTAGGTGTGCGCGTGTGTGTGTGTGTGTGTGTGTGTAAATGGCGGCTGCGTATTTGTGCGTAAGTGGATAATTTATAGTGTATTGCAGTTGATACACATTTTCACACAATTTCACAACATAAGACTGCCTTATTTTTGATTTTCCGTGAGAACTTGAGAACTTGACAGAATTAATACGACTAACAATGTCGAGATCTTGCTGCTATGTGGCTGCCGATCGGCATACCATGGTGTAAAAGTGTACGAGGGGCTTGTTCGTACGATTGGATTGGCATATCTTGTTTGCTTCAGGGGTTACTATTTAAATCTTTATTTTTGTAATGCGTAGGCCCCAATTATGAACAAATATTTTTGTGTCTATTTTGTGAAATGTTTGAATAATTATTATTTTGTAATGAGTGTAAAACAAACTGTAGTATCCATCAAAGTTTCAAGCTAACTTATTTAACAATAAACCTTGTAAATGACATACATAACGTAAAACCTTAAAATTTATCATCATCACCATCATCATCATCAGCCTATACTTGTCCACTGCTCGACGTAGGCCTCTCCTAATGAACGCCACTAAGCTCGATATTCAGCTCTACTCATTTTCTTCCGGCCGCTTTTCGCAGATCGTCACTCCACCTGGCTACAGGGGCGGTTCCACTCCAGGTTCCATGTTTTCTTGGTTCCAGGGCGGTTCCTTTGTTCCATTCTATAATTTGGTTCAACTAGAACACAATTAAAAAACAATTATAAACAAGAAATAAGTTCAAATCTAAAACCCGAATATGGACGATTATCAGGTCTATTCCAGTTCGATCCCCTGAAGAAATCCACTGGTGGATCAGTTTTAATCAATATTTAGTTTTTTTCCTGTCTGATCACTTCATTAGTGGATCGTTACAAAATTTAAATATGTAATTAAATTCCTACTCCGGTCGGATCCACTCTATTTTTTTAACGCTATTTGGTATGTTTAAATTAAAATGAAATTGTTTGAATCAATATTAAGTAACAGGCATTTGTTTATAAACAATTTTATGTTCAACCTCACTAACCTACCTATTTTATAGGCGCAATTCTATAAAATATATTAGTTTGCAAACAGACAAAAACTACTATGTTTGATAGAATTACTATTAACTAGGTTGGTTAGTTAGGTTGAACATTAAAACTCTTTACATACATATTTATGTTTGCAAACTACTATGGATTTGGTTATAATTGAACTAATATGAAAAGTGATTTTGTCGTTTTTTTTTGTTATCCTTACTATCTAAAAGTACCAAGGTAGATCCAACCAGAATGGAAAGAGTTTGGTGGATCAGACCGGAATTTTATTTTATTAAATAAATAGTGGTGTATCAGTTTGGGGTATCAGACCGAAATAGACCGCTTACAAGATATAAATTCAACAAAAATAAATTATTATATAAAACAAAAACCAGACTGTAAATCAAACTAAAATGAGGCCAACAAGCTTTAGATTTTTGATTTTGAAATTTACCATGCAGTCGTCGGAGGCATGAAGAGTTAGCTCGCCAGGTTCTAAGCTGATCGCGTCAAAGGAGAAATGAAATGCATGATGCCTCCGACTGCATCTTATATTTCAAAATCAAAAATCTAAAGCTTGTTGGCCTCTTATTAGTTTGATTCACAGTCTGGTTTTTCGTTTTTATATTAATATATTTTTATTTTCTACTTTTAGATTATATTCATAAGAATTAGTGAGAATGGTTGCTAACCAACTTTATATCGTTGTAGATCATAAATAGTCATTCGACACGACAAATGATAAGAGAAACCTAAAGATGATTTTCAAATACCTATTCAATAATATCCCACTTGACATAGTTGGTCGTTTTCTTCTTCATCCTTGGTCCTTTTTTTGCGATAAACTGTAGTCCGCGCGGAAGTAGTTGCGGGCGAAAGCTAGTAAATTATACGAATGGAAATTGAAACCTTAATTAACTTGAAGCATTCTCACACAGTCATACTTTATGTAACCCGGCCCTGTTTAATTATCGTCAAAGCGGTTCCGTATAATATTTAATTCAGAGTTCATTCCATATGAGTATGAGGAGGTTTATTTCATTCGTATTATAAAATCTGGCGTAGTTGAGAAACGAAGTGGATTATCTATTTTATACGCTTTATATTAGCTTCACTTGTATGTTTGTATGTTTGTAACCGACTCCTTTAGACGCTATGTTGACCCACTTTAAACGGTCAGTTTTCATTCAAATTTTGCACACCTGTCAAAGACCGATGACAATGCAATAATTCGAAAAATAAAAAATAAAAAAAAGTAGAAAATAAATAATAGTTTAAAAAACAAACTTTATATAGAAAACCAAACTAAAAAATAGAAAATAAATTTTAATAGTGTAAATAAGAGAAAAATGTTTTATTTAAAAAAAAGCGTGGGGTGCTTCTCATATCTGTCAATGAAATATTTATAACTATTGACTCACGTTTTTTTTTAAATATTTTTTTTTTCTTATTTACACTATTAAAATTTATTTTCTATTTTTTAGTTTGGTTTTCTATATAAAGCGTGTTTTTTAGTTTTTATAAACTATTTTTTATTATGTAAACAATAGCAAATGCTTACTTAGTTATAAATCCTATGATGGCGTGCGTCAATATATATAAGAATTATTCAACCCCGTAGGATAAAAGAAACTAATTCTACTTGCAAGATTTGACAACAAACATACATTGCAAGTTAAACAAAATCTTACAATAGGGCTTTGAATTAAATTAAAACAACGTTTAATTTCGAACTTCGTCGTTCTGAGTTATAAGCCATAATGTGAAAAAAAACGGTAGGTATGTTACTAGGTTCAGGGCGAACCCTAGCTCTATGGATTTATCTCTTCTGTGCTTAAAATCTATTCAGGAATATTTTATAAACAAAAGAAATCAATTTGTTCAACGAACCTTATAACTCAATAGGCATTATTAATAAATATTACCATCTTAAGCAGTATTCTAACAATACTCACCACTTAACCGAAGTATCATAAAATTCTGACTATTGACATCTCTATCCGTTGTAAGTGGCACTTAAGTGCCTTTCTCTGTCGAAAAGCATCGTATTGTTGGCAATAAGTGTACCATACCCTTTTTGTTTATTCTACTCGTCATTACAGTTTCGCGTGAATAATGAAATATTTCTACCATAAAAAGAAAAGTATATTTTTTTCTTTCAGAAGATTCGTTCATTGAGTTAGGCCAGTATTTTTTTCAACAACTGTTATAGACGGAATGTAAGGGAAAACTTTTTGAAGGTACATTTTAACCAGTTTAAATGAAAAAAGGAAAAGTAGGGGTGTTGGAAAAGGTTCTTCTTGTTTATTTAAGCTTAGGCTACGAAAATTTGTGTTAGGAGTTTTTCCTTTTTCTTTTGTTGTAGTTTATAAATTGTTATACTAAACTGAAATTACAATCTAATAAAAGTATTTACATGTTAACACGGACCTTATTATCTTTAGAATTTGTACTTTTTTTTTTGAATATTTTATTTTTCAGTAGGCTAAGAACATTTATAAATATATAGATAGATAGATAGATAATACTTTATTGTACACCAGTTTAAAAAAAAGAAAAAAGTAATAATAATAATATTTATAATATTTTGTTTTAAATATGTTGTGACGAGGTCCAAACCTCTTTCATAATAATACTCTTTTGATATCTTAATTCTTTCATAATCCATTTCTTTTCATTTTGATAGTTCATTATTCATTCTAAATACAAATATCCTGTCATTCACATTGATTTTTGTCCTTAGCATATATTTTTTTTTTATTTTTTTTTATTATTAACTTCTACTATTTTTTTATATTTTTTTTAAATAAACCATACCACAAAAAAAAATTTTTTTTTCTCCGGGGAGGCGGGGTATTGTGACGAGGTCCAAACCTCTTTCATAATAATACTCTTTTGATATCTTAATTCTTTCATAATCCATTTCTTTTCATTTTGATAGTTCATTATTCATTCTAAATACAAATATCCTGTCATTCACATTGATTTTTGTATTTAGAATGAATAATGAACTATCAAAATGAAAAGAAATGGATTATGAAAGAATTAGGATATCAAAAGAGTATTATTATGAAAGAGGTTTGGACCTCGTCACAATGTTAATAATACATTAAACGTTAGGTGCTGCATGTGTATACCTACCATGACTGTTACAGACATTGAAATATTATGGATACAGGAGAAGGTTTCCGTTAGGAAGGCTGTTTGTTTGATAATTTTGGGACATCTCTTTGGCACTTTTATCTTTTGTATATGACATTTATCTGTGTATTAATATAATATAATATTCAGGACAATTCCACACCAATTACCTAACCCCAAACTAGGATACCATATAACATGGGCACTAGATAACGGATAAACATACATAAATACGAATATTAACATCCATGACTCGGAAACAAACATTTATGCTCATAAAACAAATGATTGCACCTTGCAGGATACGAACGACCGTTTGATTTCGTTCCTAGGGTTACTAGCCACTAGACCAAGCGGCCGTGTATTATTGTTACTTATAAGAGATCGCTTTAAGCGATAAGAACGCCCATTGCACTACCATAGTTTTAATTTTATTATAATGTGTATGTTTTCTAGCTGGTAATTACAATAAAGGGTTTCGTATCGTATCGTTTTATTATAACTTCTGATGTTTGAAAATGTAAAATGAAGAATTTACTAAAATTATGTAGATGACATACCCGTAGAGTTTCTTGGTGTTCTCTTCTCTAACGAGCGTAATTCGTAAGTACCAGAAAGGAATTTTCCTTTTTAAAGAATTAAGTAAGTTGACCTAATAGTGTTAATTTGATCTATTTATAATATTTTATGTTTTATTGTAAAAGAGCTATAATTTTGCCAATTTACAATAAAAACCAATACAATAAAATTTTATTTTTTGCTTATAAAATACTTATAAAAGGAAATATGTAACTTAGTTCCGCCTAATCGAAGTAATTTAGTGACAAAACAGTAAACAGTCCGATATATACTGTGACATCGATTCGGGGTGCCTAATTATAGGCAACTCTTAAACTGACAGCGAGCGCGCGTAGTTTAGGAGTCACCTATTAAAAATGTATTGGTGAAACAGAAGATTACGCTTGACTGCTTAGATTGGGAGTTCCTTAGGCGTCGCGTCGCCCTTTTTGTGGTTAGTGAAAACGGGTATAAGATACCTGCTACTAAATAGTCCCTAAGTTATTTGGAATTCAAAGTATGGGAAGGTGTCCTAGTAATCAAAATACGGGATGCTTTTTCGTGGTTAGTGAAAACGGGTATAAGATACCTGCTACTAAATAGTCCCTAAGGTTATTCGGAATTCAATGTATGGGAAGGTGTCCTGGTAATCAAAATACGGGATGCTTTTTCGTAGTTAGTGAAAACGGGTATAAGATACCTGCTACTAAATAGTCCCTAAGGTTATTCGGAATTCAATGTATGGGAAGGTGTCCTAGTAATCAAAATACGGGATGCTTTTTCGTGGTTAGTGAAAACGGGTATAAGATACCTGCTACTAAATAGTCCCTAAGGTTATTCGGAATTCAAAGTATGGGAAGGTGTCCTAGTAATCAAAATACGGGATGCTTTTTCGTGGTTAGTGAAAACGGGTATAAGATACCTGCTACTAAATAGTCCCTAAGGTTATTTGGAATTCAAAGTATGGGAAGGTGTCCTAGTAATCAAAATACGGGATGATTATATCAAAAGAATTCAGAGCATAAAATTTAATTACCAAAACAAAACAACTCCAATGGAGATGGACGGTCACATAATCAGATGAAAAAAACCGGCCAAGTGCGAGTTGGACTCGTGCACTGAGGGTTCCTTTGTTATAGTTTAACGGTTAACATTTATGACGTTATATACATAGCCGGGCACCGTTAATCAAATAGTTAACTTCGTTAATTAACGATTAACGGATTAACGAGTTAATGCCCAGCTATGGTTATATAGCAATTGACAGATGGTGCAATAGTTTTTTTGCCTAGTCGATACTTTAATTGAATGTTGATGTTTGTTATTGCTAAAAATAAAGATAAAGATGATTTATTTGTGAAAACATATGTTTACATACAAATTAAGCAGGCAAGGTATTAAAAAAAAAGATGAGCTACATGTTTTGCCTAAAGAGGCGTACAAATGGACAAAAAATACAAATTATAAAAATTAAAATAAAGCACATAATCAAATATTACAATCAAAGAGAAATATAATTTAGTAATGATAATTATCAATATTAATTATAAAAACAAGAAGTTAAAGTCAATGAATTAAAAATTACCGTTTACAAGACAGAGAAAAAATTCTACTGCTAAAAGAAGATGGTGCAACCCACCCTTAGATGTTTGTTTTTTTACAGTTCCAAACGATTGCAGACATAAGTATTTGATATTAATTTCAACATGATAAAAATTTCCTCCACGCGTTCCTGAAGAAAGGGTCTTGACATATAGACAGGCGGACGGACGAACGGAAGGATGGACAACAAAGTGATCCTATAAGGGTTCCCCTTTTTCCTACGGAATCTTAAAAAAAGATAAGTGGCCCATTCCAGAGCAGTAATGGAATGGGCACGAGTAGAGGACCATAAAAGGAAGACAAGGAGACAAACAGGAAGGTATGTAGACGAGATAAAGAAAATTGCAGGTCCTCCATGAACGAGACACGCGCAGAACAGAGAGAAATGGAAAAAACTAAAGGAAGCCTTTACGTCGCTCGTAGGACGTATTCTAGAAACCGATGTGTGTCTGAATTCAGTTAATGAAAGCTTAATAATAAACATAAATTATTATCATATCCAGGACAATTCACACCAATTACATAATTGTAATTGGTGTAAATCCTAGTCCCATAATAGGATACCCTGTGCTATGGGTACTAGACAGCGGATAAGATACATAGATACGAATATTAAAACCATATTTCTGAAACAAACATTTCTGTTTATCACACAATTTTCGCAACTTGCGGGATTTGAACCCGCGACCAATGGTTGACTTCGTAGTTGAGCCACTCGGTCAGCTGGTCATCAGATAATAATAATCACAGAGATGAATCCATAGAGGGAAATTACTAGAGCAATTTTCCTAATCGCTAAATTTACCTTTTACGTGAATGTTATTCCTTCCTACGGAATATTACCAGAAGGTAAAACATAAAAATCTCTATAATGTGTTCATAACAGTGCGGCGAAGAAAGAAGCCACACAATTAATTCGCATCCTTGCGGATTACGTTGACGAATCTGACAAATCAGAGGGATTAATGCGGACGGCCCTTGCGGTTCAACTAATGACTACGAGACCCTCGAAGCCAGTTTACCCTGGACGCCCATAGCTCATAGCAAATACCGTGTGTCGTGTCTTTAAAGATCAAGGGACAATGAGCAAGGTTGTAGCTAAAGCAAATAAAGAAAATCTCATGCGGAACGAATGCCAATATTTAATATTGCAATTCGCAAACATGCGTAGCGTAGCGTCGTTGTGATTCGCAGCTGTTTGATCCTAGGCCTATGCCACACGAAATTCCTTGCAGAAAACGTGTGACGTCATCACGACCATTCATGAACAATTCTATAAAGATATAGGAACGCGACGCGTGAATGTTCATAACGAACAAGGGCCAAGGGTAAAGTTAGCTACTGAAGCGTAGTAATACTGGTGTCAATTCTGTTGGCACATACTTTCTGATGCCTACGGTAAGTCGGAGACTGAGCGTAACTAATGTTGGTAAGTTGGTGCATTGAATTGTAGTCGATTTCATAGATTTCTACATCACTAATTGTCGGGATCATCCCTATTGACGCGGCCATCAAGGTCACATTGAAACTCATATGACTTCGGTGAGTTTTTAGAAATTGTGAGGAATTTCATGGTGTTTCAGTGGATCGTATTGTGATGTGTTTTTGTTCGCTTGCAGACTGAAGTTTCAATTTCCAGCTGTGGGGATTTTTTGTGCCGGCGACCTACCATTAGTTGGGGTTTTTGGCTGGTACGAACGCCACGCCGGTTTTGGGTGGCTTCTTGTGTTTTGCAAGATTTTTGGACTTAATCACCTCCAATAGGAGGTCCCAAGTGGGGGCTGACCCCCACTTTTAATTTCATCTCTACGGGTCAGCCCGGTGCCATCTTCGTCTCAACGGGTGTCCGCTTCGACGGGGAGTAGACCGGTTCTGCGGTACCTACCCGGGGAACCCGGACCTGCCCGTGGAGTACTCAACATCTCTACGAGCCTGAGGATCGTTCTGGGCACAAGTGGGCTCGAGCCGTAGCGGTATTTCCCTTAATAGTCTCGCATCTTCTATGCGAGTGGCGCCCTTCTTAATTTTACCTTAATTTAAAACAACCACCAGACCTCAAGCGACCCGAACCCTGTCCGGTCTTATAGTCACCGACCACTTATGAGAATTAGCTGGCAACTAGTTAAAATACATCTGGGTACTTAATTACTTATTAACTATCCTATATGACTCTAAAACTAACCTATTAACCTAAAACTTAAAACTGATGTACTGATTGATATATGCCGGAAATAAATGTATGTAAAGCCCTATGTGTCTTTGTGAATTTTCTGCTGCCCGTACCCCCATAGAAAAAAGCAATAGTAACAGTATACTGAATTTATTTATGTTCATGTGTTCTCTCACAGCGCCTAAACTACAAAACAGATTAAAAAGTAGGTATCTTTGAATTCGTATCAGTTGACTGCGTGTTTTTTTTTACCAATATGGTGTATGTGGGCCGTTTAGAAAGTTATAGACGAAAAAATATATACAACATTTGTGAGTTCCGTTGTAACGTTTTAAAAGATAGAACGTTGGATAACTATTAATTTATGTGACCTGCCTAGGCCGTAGGCTGGGACGGAAAGAAATGAGATTTCTGATTACACATTTATTATAACAAGACATAAGTTAAACCTGAAAACTAAAACTCGACTACGGTTGGGTTAAAAATGGCATACGAGTATGACTCGTGCAATGAAGACAAATCAATTGATACCTCGCTTGTCAATATCGAACGAAAATTTTAGTTTGTCCTCATAACACTTCCTTTGCTTCACTGTTTCACCGTAGTCGGGCTATAAGAGAAATAGGTAAGGTTAGGTTAGAAAGCACAGATTAGGTTTTATTGAATCAAGTTGAACATGAAAACTGTTTATAAACATTTTTTCCGTTTGCAAACTACTTAAAACTAGGTTTAGTCACATGGACACCCTATTGTATGAATGGCCTAAGCAATCAGCCAGCCAGCTCAAATGCTGTAATAGACGATACGGTTGAATATCATTCAGGAAGTTAATTGAACGACGCCGTTTAGTAAACAGGCTAGCCTTTGAATTTAATGACGGATTAAGCTATCTGCTTGCGACATCACAACAACCATATATTTTTTTAATGAATAACAAGCGTTATGAATATAAATGACGTGAATATATATTTAGTCCACAAGAACAGAGCCTGTGGTATCAGTAAGTTTTTAATATTTAATTGGGCGCTTATTCACTATGCCGCATGACATTCCTTGCCGAAAACGTGTGACGTCAGTACGGCGTACGATTCCACGCAGATATCTTAACGCGGCGCGTAACGTGTCTTATTGGCAATAGAGAATAATGGCCCTGGTCCATACTGTACGAACAAGGAAGTGGCTACTGTAAGGTTGCCCTTAGGGATTAATAATACCCTTCTTGGGGATTACGTTGACAAATCTGGCAAATCATTGAGGATTAGATTCGATGTCCCTGCGGATCAATTAATGACTCCGGGGAGTCTGTGACACTCCTGCCATGCTGGACTTAGTTGATTTAGGACAGGATGAAAAGTCAACTGTATTTATGGGAGGTTTATATTTCAATTTCTGGCGTTATATTATAAAACATACTAATTTTACGATTATTAATTACATAAATAGGTCCACATGTAGTCTTTTATTTTATTTGTGCGTACACTTACACCTCGAGTAACGGATGTTAATGCAACTTAGCGCATACATAGTTTATAAGATAGGTAAAAATTAAGGTTACTTTTTGCCCCGAAAAATGAATGATTCCTGCGGGATATTGGTTCAAATTCTGTACATTAAAAATATTGTGTTTTTTTTGGATGTTTCTCTATTTTCGATAATGAAACCTAAACTGTATGTTTTATTTTTATTTTTGTCTGTATGTCTGTCTGTCTATATCTTAGCCGCGCATCACGCCACCGGAACTACTGAATAAATTCAAATGAAACTTGGAATGATTTGAGTTCATACAACGAAATAGGACATTGGATACTTTTCATCCCAAAAAAATTAAAGGGTTTCCGCAAGATAAGGTTTGAAAGTTATTAAAAAGAACACGTATCACGCTGAAACTACTGGACGGATTTTTTGATGCAAATTGACACAGTCATATATCTATACTTATAATAAAGCAACAGGTACGAAAAAGGCTGTACAAACAAGATAAATAAAAAAATGCTCTTGGGTGCTTAAAAAAGCTATTGAATGAGAATATAAAAAAAAATATTGAATCGTGTCTTTCTGTCTGTTTGTCTGTTTGTTTGTTTGTTCACGCATCACGTAAAAACTACTGGACCGATTGCGATGCGATTTTCATTGTTAGATAGCTTAGGTTTTGATTTAAAAACTGGTGTAATTGGTATCTTAGTCTGGTGAGTTAGAAGCCGAGCAATTGATAAAAGTATTTTTAACGGCTAAAGAAAAGTTGATGAAATGTGGTTCTATTGGTCCTGGAATAGCACATTATGGTACTTTGAACCTAAAGAAAATACCAAGCGTGCGACCGTGGCTTCGTACAGCTAGTCATAAATAAAAAACATCACATTAAGGCATAAAGTTACAATAAAGTCAAATTAAGTGTCTCTGAGTAGCAAATTGCAATTAATTAACAAAAGCATCGCAGCTTTATCTCCGTCTAACCTATTTCTCAACCGGTCATTAGGCCAGCGTCACTTATAAGAGTTGTTCAATTGCTACTAAGCCTGGTGGACACGATCAATATTGGCATGAAAGTTTGAATTTTATTATTCTAGTACTATCTAAGCCCGTGGCTTTGCCCGCGTTGTGTTTTTTCTAGGATATAAGGATCCTGTGATATTCCAGGACCAAAATCATCAAACTTCGTTCAGACGTCAAATGGTTTTATCGATTTCTCGAATTCTACTCATCAGACAAACAGACAAACAGACAAACAGACAAACAGACAAACAGACAAACAGACAAACAGACAAACAGACAAACAGACAAACACCGATTAAAAAAATGATATATTTTTGTTCAGTAGGTAGCTTATTTTAAGTACACTAAACCACATATCTTCATTATACAGATTACTGAGTACTTTATTATAAGTATCGATATTTCTATGTAGCTATATATCAGTACATGACAACTGCATATATATTTTTTTTTTATGATTTCACACACGTAAGAATTATCAAAGCTTGCTTCTTCAAATGGCAGTAAATGATGTCTTCGCTATCTGTTGCAATGTTCATAGCCCGTAAAATCGTTTTACTATCCATCTTTATACATCCAGTTGACTTATATTTGACGACGAGTTTGAGGAAATAAAAATTTATAGCGCTTATCATCTAAACATAGTATTGAATTGAGACTCGTAATTTTCTTGTATTAGGGGTTGAAGTATGAAATTGCCGTTTCATACTGAAAAATTAAAAACCCTTTTTTTGTGGGATAAAATATATATATTTAATCAAAGTATTTACACTCCTTGTCATTTCATTTAAACCTTTGCGATAGAACTCTGTAAAACTGGACTCCAAAAACTATATGAAGGCATTTTGTACTGCTTCCAAGGAAGATATATTTTTTCATGCAAACAATTGACCACATCTTGCGTTCTTCGCTTGCGATTATTGTAAAGAATCTACTTTTCGTGACACGTCACAATTCGGTCCAAAATCCTTTCATTTCGGTACCGGTTTAAAAGGTAAGGCAACCTTCAACACGCGCTGCGCTCTCTGCAGATCAGTCAAATCATGAGGCATGCATTTTTCAAGATTTTTAATATAACTGATTTGCTGCAAATGGGTCAATATTGTGGGTATGATAACCTCAAACCATATCGTACATTTCTTGGTAGTTTGATATGGATCGGCTTCATCTATAACCTTCAATTCATCGTTATTTACCTTAGTGGTTGCTCTTCCTCGTGGCTCATTCTTCAAGTCGAAGTTTCCACTACGAAAACGATTAAACCAATAACGCACGGTGTGTTGGCTAGCCTCGTCCTCTCCAAACACAGCATTGACATTACGAGCAGTTTCTGCTGCGTTAGTCTGACGTTACAACTCGTATTCGAAAATTACTCTGATTTTTACTGTATCCATCTTCACGTTAAAAGCTGAACGTAAAAATAATTGAAAGTCGAACAATCAAATTCCATGTTATTTGAATTTAAAATGTTATAGTTTTCGTGTGAAAAAGTTTCACTATGATATCTGACACTATGCAGTTTAATATTAATTCAATGTGGCCAGTGCGGTAAAACAGCCATTTCATATTTAAACCCCTATTATTAGGAGTGATGACCTGCGAAAAGCGGCTGGAAGAAAACTGATGAGGAGAGCTGAAGACCAAGCTCAGGGGCGTGCATTAAGAGAGGCCTATGTCCAGCAGTGGACAGATATAGGCTGATGATGATATGTGCTAGGTTTGAGATAAAATCGGTACAAGTTATTTTTTTAAAGCCTGTATGTCTGTTTGTCAGTTCGCGAATCACGCAAAAACTACAAAACCGATTGAAATACAGTTTTCACTGGTGTATAGCTGAGGTCTTGACTTAAGAATGGTTGCACTTTGCATCTCAATGCGATGAGAAGAAGTCGAGCAATCGGTAAAATACTATTTGCCAAAATTTGGTACATTGTACTTTATAGGTACTTTTGGTCCTGGATCAACACATAGGAAACTTTTCCGCAGAGAAATGTCCACAAAGGCAAAGCCGCAGTAAAGCAATAAAGTAATACTGTTAGCGAAATTTGTATTTTATATAAGAACACCAAGCATACAACAACACCAAATTGAAAATTAACTTCTGCGATGGATCTACATTCTCATTGCAAGAAACACTCTTTCCGAAAATTATCGAAAAGACAGAATAAGACAAACTTAATGAATAACTGATAAAATAAATAGTATACCACGCCATACCATGTATACAGGTCTTAGAGTAATGCTGTTACATCAGTTTGCCTCCATCGAGCATTCAATAATCTTGGAGTCAGTAAGAAAAACGCTTTGAAAAGCAAGTATTGGCAAATACCACAGAATAAATAATAGTACAAGTACAAATACTTGCTTTCTACAGCGTAAATCCAGTAGACTATTAATTTACACTCTTGTGACTTGCGCCCTCTTTGCCTCAGAAAAAAATAGTAGAAGTCCCTTTGCCTGTATCTCCGAGATCAGGCCGTTTCACTGCGCCCTTTGATGAGGAAACAAAGTTAACGGCAAAATCCCAGCAATTTGCTAAACTGATATTACATTGGAATTCAAAAAAAAAAACGAGTGTTGCAAGCTGCTTGAAGTAGATTGAAATAAAATAAATTGATATAAATGTGTGCATGTCGAACAAAGAGGTTGAATTCTGATTTGTTTACTCAAAATCTTGCAATAAATACTTAAACAGTTTTTTTACATACCTACTTAGGAAAAGAGCCTATAACGCCCTTGTCCATATAAAAATAAAAAAAACACTCAGCAACCTCGAAATATTATCCGATTTCAAAATATTGTTTTGCATAAAGTTGTTTCAATAATTAACTGCGCTTATACTGATATGTTAACACTTAAGGTGCTTATAACTTCAAAGTTACAAGCACCTTAACTGGCGGTTTTTTTTTTGCGCTGTAACTATGACAAATTCGAAATGCTAGTTTAAAAAACAGGATAAGCGTAATTATATTCAATTCAAGCGATTGACACTAATTAAAAAGATGTCTTTACAATTTCGGGGTGCAAAGTACTTTGCCTTAAAACACCAACTCTATTAAAAACTGTACTATAAAATATTTTTCCAAAAATTGCTATTTTGTAAACGACCACTAAAAAGAATAAAATAATTACAACTGAGACAGAACAGTATCACTTTTTCGAAGTTACCTACGTAATAATAATGCATAAATACAACATAAAATAAGAAAGAGTTTTTTGAAGGCGATGCCAAGCCGAGCCATAATTATTAATATGGTTGAGCTTATTCAAATAGATAATGTCATAAACGGCTTGACCTGGTATATAAAATAATAAGTTTTTAAAGTAATTATCTACAAAAACTTTATCATTTACTAGATTGCTGTATTTGTGTCAATTGGTTTGTGAACGTGTGAAAGTCAAAATCTGCTCGTATGAGTCTTTTGTTTTGTCTCTTCTACGTTTCGTGTTTTGTATGAGGGTGCGTCATAGACAACTGCATATTACTTCGTACGTAGATCATCATCATCATCAGTCCGTGCTCGTCCACTGCTGGACATAGGCCTCTCCCAATGAACGCCACAGAGCCCGATCTTCGGCTCATCTCATCCAGTTTCTGCCGGCCGCCTTTCGCAGGTCGTCACTCCACCTGGCCGGTGGGCGTCCTACACTACGTTTGCCAAGACGCGGTCTACACTCGAGGACACGTCTACCCCAGCGGTTGTCCATCCTTTGAAAAAAGTGACCAGCCCATTGCCACTTCAGCTTGCTAATCTTTTGAGCTATGTCGGTGACTTTGGTTCTCTGGCGGATTACCTCATTTCTGATTTTATCCTTCAGAGAAACCCCGAGCATAGCTCTCTCCATAGCTCGCTGAGCGACTTTAAATTTGTGGACAAGTCCCACTGTTAGTGTCCATGTCTCAGCTCCGTATGTCATAACCAAATTCAAATTCAAATTCAATTTTTTATTGCATTCCATAATCTATCTATACTTATAATAAAACTGTAACGGGTCCAATTCTGTACATTTAAGATATTTTGAAATTTCCTTTTGGAGGGTACTCTATATTCGATACTGAAGCCAAAACTGTATTTTTTTTTCATTTTTGTCTGTCTGTCTGTCTATCTGTGTGTATCTTGGCTAGGCATCACACCGAAACTACTTAATGAATTTATATGAAACTTGGTATGATTTGAGTTCATACTACGAGGATACTTATAATCCCGAAAAATGAAAGGGTTCCCGCAGGATAGGCGTTGAAAGTTATTTAAAAGAACACGTGTCACGCTGAAACTACTGGACGGATTTTGTTGCAACTTGGCACAGTCATAGTTTATTTAATGGGTAAAAATTAAGAATAAATTTATCCCGAAAAAATAAAGAGTTCCTGCGGGATAATGTCCCAAATACTGTAAATTGAAGATATTGTATATTTTTTTTTGGAGGCCATTCTATATTCAATACTAAAGCCAAAACTGTATTTTTGTGATTTTTGTCTGTCTGTCTGTCTGTCTGTCCGTCTGCCTGTCTTTACCTTGGCAGCGCATCACGCCAAAAATACTCACTGAATTCAAATGAAATTTGGTATGATTTGAGTTTATACTTCGAGATAGGATACTTTTCATCCCGAAAAATTAAAGATTTCCTGCAAGATAGGTATATTCAAATTATTTAAAAAAACACGTAGCACGCTGAAAATATTGGTCGGATGTTGATGCAACTTGGCACATACATATTTTATACGATGCGTGAAAATTATGGATACTTTTTGTCCCGAAAAAATAAAGGGTACCTGCGGGATATGGGTCCAAATATTGTACATTAAAGATATAGTAAATTTTCTTTTGGAGGTTTCTCTATATTCTATAATGAAGCCTAAACTGTATGTTTTTTCATTTCTGTCTGTATGTCTATCTGTCTGTATCTTAGCCGCGCATCACCAGAACTACTGGATGAATTCAAATGAAACTTGGTATGATTTGTTCATACTTCGAGGTAGGATACTTTTCATCCCGAAAAATTAAAGAGTTCCTGCAAGAAAGGCATATTCAAATTATTTAAAAGAGTACGTAGCACGCTGAAAATATTGGTCGGATGTTGATGCAACTTGTTACATACATAGTTCATAAGATGCGTGAAAATTATGGATACTTTTTGTCCCGAAAAAAGAGAAGGGTTCCTGCGGGATATGGGTCCAAATTCTGTACATTAAATATATAGTTAATTTTCTTTTGGAGTTTTCTCTATATTCTATAATGAAGCCTAAACTGTATGTTTTTTCATTTCTGTCTGTATGTCTATCTATCTGTATCTTGGCCGCGCATCACGCCGCCAGAACTACTGGATGAATTGATTTGAGTTCATACTACGAGGTAGGACATAGGATACTTTACATCCCGAAAAATTCATGAATTCTCGCAGGATAGAGATTGAAAATTATTTAAAAGAACACGTACCACGCTGAAACTGAAAGGGTTTTGATGCAACTTGGCATCGTCTTAAGTAATATGATGGGTTAAAATTGAGGACACGTTTTATCCCGAAAAACCTCCGGGTTCCTTAGGGATATGGGTCCAAAGTTATGTTAATATTGAAGTAATAAGAAATAAATATATTTTTTTGGATGGTTCTCTATATTCAATACTGAAGCCATTCTGACTTTTTATTTATGTCCGTATCTTGACCGCGCATCGCACCGTAACTACTGAATAAATTCAAATGAAACTTGGTACGATTTGAGTTCATACTACGATGTAGGACATTGGATACTTTTATCCCGAAAAATTAAAGGGTTTCCGCAAGATGTGAGTTGAAAGTTATTAAAAAGATCACTTCTCACGCTGAAACTACTGGACGGATTTTTTATGAAAATTGACAGTCATATATTTATACTTATAATAAAGCAATAGGTACAAAAAAGGCTGTACAAAGAAGATAAATAAATAATGCTCTTGGGTTCCTTAAAAAAGGTAATGAACAAGAACATAACTTTTTTTTAATCGTGACTTTCTGTCTGTTTGTCTGTATGTTTGTTTGTTCACGCATCACGTAAAAACTACTGGACCGATTGCAATGCGGTTTTCATTGTTAGATAGCTTAGGGTTTGATTTAAAAACTGGTTTAATTGGTATCTCCATCCGGTGAGTTATAAGCCAAGCAATTGATAAAATTATTTTTGCCGGCTGAAGAAATTTTGATCAAATGTTGGTATATTGGTACTGGAATAGCACATTATGGTACTTTGAACCTAAAGAAAAGAGCACGCGTGCGAAGCTGCGGGTACAGCTAGTGTACAAATAAGGTGGTAAACATAACTAATAAAGTAACAGATCATTATGGACCCTGTTGGGCACAGCAACCAGAAGAGAGCAGGAGTTACAAACCTACATTAGTTATACCTATAACAGTTCAATTAAAGTTAAAATAAATTTAGATTCCTACTTTAGTTAAGTATATGTTTAATATTGTTTGTTATCTCTGAGGAAATCGTGCAAAGAATAATAACATTTTTTAATTATTAAAAGTCTTAATTTAGCGACAAATACATTTTCTTTTTCAATTTCTTGTATGCTTTTAGAGATGTGGTTATAAATTTTAATCGACATAACATATGTGCTTGAGCTGTGAATTTTTAGTTTGGAGTTTGGAAGCGCTAATCGTTCCTTGTGCCTCAGATTAAATGGGCAAGTAGATATGTCTTTAAGTTTTGTAAAAAAGTGTGGGTACTTTTTTACAAATTTACAAACTTCTAAGATGTATATCGAAGTAAATGTCAAAATTTTGTGCTCAATAAAGTATGGTCTGCAGCTATCAGTCGTAACAATATTCACCAAAATCCTAACGCATTTTTTTGCAGCATATAAAGAGCGTCTATGTCTGTGCTATTTCCCCACAGTATAATGCCATAGTACTATAGCCACCAGTAGGACGGACGCATTAAAGACTTTCGTCTTCAGGCACTGTGGAATTGACGACGATACGATCTGACGAAGTTTTCCGAATGCCGTCCAGTCCAACTGAATTTTTCTGTTGGCTTCCCTATCGAAGTTGTCTACCCAACTGCAGTATTTGCCCGAGATAGATGTATTCATTAACAACTTTGATGACTACATGTTTAAAGAACTCTTTCTTATCGTATGTTGTTATTATGCATTATTATTACGTTGGTAATTTCGAAAAAATTATACTGTTCTGGCTCAATTGTAATTATTTTATTCTTTTTAGTGGTTGTTTACAAAATAACATTTTTATTATGAAGTCGTTTTTTTTTTGGAAAAGTATTTTATTTTTTGATTTTTAGTGGCCTAAGCAAACATCGAAAAGAATATATGCCAAAGAAAACACACACAAGTAGACACTCACTCACTTTAGAAAAAAAATTTAAAAAAAAAAAATAGCGTTGGTAAATTAAATCCAAGGATGAATAAAACCTACATATATAACAACTGAATTAGTTTTGAACATTTTTCATCATTTTGTTGTTGCGTTCCTGTGACTACTTTCCGGTTCCATCATCAGACCCTGAAAACCACATAACACCAGAGAACTCATCAAGACAAACCAAATGAGCCCAAACTCAAAGGAGTTCCATCATTTTGTTGTTGAGTTCCTGTGACTATCTTCCGGATCCATCATCAGACCCTGGATACCATATAACACCAGAGAACCCACCAAGACAAACCAAATGAGCCCAAACTCGAAGGGGTTCCATCATTTTGTTGTTGAGTTTCTGTGACTACCTTCCGGCTCCATCATCAGACCCTTGACACCACATAAAACCAGACATGATCTCATCAAGACAAACAAAATGAGCCCAAAGTCGAAGGGATTCCATCATCCGATTGCGTAGTTCTTTTGACTACTACTACTACTACTACTACTACTACTACTACTACTACTACTACTACTACTACTACTACTACTACTACTACTACTACTACTACTACTACTACTACTACTACTTACTACCACTACCACTACCACTACCACTACCACTACCACTACCACTACCACTACCACTACCACTACCACTACCACTACCACTACCACTACCACTACCACTACCACTACCACTACCACTACCACTACCACTACCACTACCACTACCACTACCACTACCACTACCACTACCACTACCACTACCACTACCACTACCACTACCACTACCACTACCACTACCACTACTACTACTACTACTACTACTGTAGTTTTTAATTGTTATCAGAACTACAGCCATGTGTGAAACTTCAGCATCTTTGGACGTCCTTAAATTGTTCAATATTGACTTGCAATCCAGTCCTAAACATTATAACACAGTGAATTAAATAAAAGCTTGTTTTAAGCTATTAAACCAATTTTGATGAAATTTATACTGTACCACACTAGAGCTCTTCTTACTCAAGTAAAAACAATCATCTAATTCGGTTCAGAAATCCCAAGATATTAGAGAACATAAACTATAAAACAAATTGATTTTCTAATAAAACTACTGAACCAATTTTGATGAAATTTATATGGGGCTACACGAAAAGTTTACCCTTTTGAATAAAAAAACAACCATCTTTTCGGTTTAGAAATCTTAGAGATAAACACAAAATAAAGGCAATATAAACACAAAATCGAAAGGATTTACTCAACAAAATTATTTATTATCGAAAAACTGCTGAACCAATCTTGATACAATTAATACAAAACCACCTGGAGAGTATACAAATAAAGATTTTTTTAAAAAAATAAAGAATTTTTAAAATCGGTTTACAATTGACGGAGATATCGACCGACAAAAATAAAAATAATATAAAAAACATACATACAGCCGAACATATAACCGTCTCCTTTTCTGAAGTCGATTAAAAACTCACAACCAACTCTCAGATCGGAGGGAGGAGGTGAGATAGCAACTCTCAGATCGGAGGGAGGAGGTGAGATAGCAATAAATTTACTAAATACCTACTTTGCGAAGATTACGTCAGGCGAAATTCGATACCTTTAGGCTCAAAGGGCGTATTCACCAAAACACGACAGTAGAGCAATAAAACGAAAAGGAAAAAAGTTTTATAACTTAACTTCTTTATGCTTGTACCTAAAACAAAATACATAATTAACAAAAGATGTTTGAATTTTGAGATAAAGAACATCATAGAATAATATTTCAAGTAGATCTAATAAACAAAGATATAGTGTTCGTATACGTCCTAAAATATATATATAGGATGTCGGTTACACCCCAATAAAAAAGCTCCTGTACTAACTGCTGAGGGCGTAATGGCCATTTTGTACCATATTACCTGTAGGAGGAATTTACGGAAACATGATGGTTGTGGCGCTTACCATTTAGTAAGTGCCATGCTTTAAATTATTATTAATGTCTCAATGCTAAGAAACACATAATTATTATAATGATATAACATATGTTTAGTTACTAGCAAAATCAATAGATAGCGCTAGTGGCACAAGGCAAACTTCTGAATCGCGCAAGCAATTCGTTCACGTGAGCGCGGGAGCCTTGCCGCGATTTGAAATTGTGTGAGGACTGTTGGCACCGCAAATCATTGTTTCTCAAATAAACATATTTGCATAATGACCAGTGTTTGATTTGTACCCGGGTTGTACTGATAATAATAATGATTGTAATGATTTATAATGTAAGTGACAATCATCTTTGTATATCACTATCTATTATTCGATGTAAGCGATAAATTGTTTAGTAGTTTTCTGTGGAATATGCGGTGTAAACGACTGTTGTCATATTTCATAATAATGGTTTCTTATTATTTATAAAGGCAGATGTGTTGAATTTTGACTAACAGCTGATTTGCATGATAGTAAGTGCTACGCCTACTGATAACAAGTGCAGTACAGTTATGTTAAAATGCTTTCATGTATTTCTCGTAACTTTAGACCATGTTTAGTGTTTAATATTATAGTAAAATGGTCATCGAAGTTTAACCATAAACCCGATAAACCCCATTAACGACACAAGTATTTGCTCTCTGGAACTTCTATTACTACCTTACATTAGCGGGTTGGCGCATCTTGATGATCGTAGTAGTTGTTGATAAGATAAACGCAAAAAAAGCTGCTGCCCATTTCCTGAATTCCCTCGGCTGGTTCTCACAGCACTCTCACGGTGAGAAATGGTGGTAATAATTAGTCATGATACAAATTAGTTTATTAGTTTTCCTGGATCTAAAGAAAAACTATCTGCCTACCAACTTTCATGTACTCATAGATAGATACTTATCACGAATCCATACCAATATATAAAAGTGAAACGTTGTCTGTTTGTTTGTTTGTTTGGGCAACATTAGCATACCTTGAGGATAATGATCTCCTCAGTGACCAGCAATACGGATTTTGCCAAAACCGGTCTACTGGGGATTTTCTCGCATATGCCACTCACGTACTGAACGAAGCTTTTGAGATGCATGGTGAGGCGCTTCCCGTCTCCCTTGACATATCGTAGGCATTTCGGGTCTGGCACGATGGCCTTTTAAACAAGCTTCCCTTATATGGGTTACCTGTTGGCTTATGCAATTGGATATTTGATTTCTTGAGGGAACGATCTACTCGGGTAGTCCTAGAGGGCTGCTCGTCTGATCAAATGGCTATCAATGCCAGTGTACCTCAGGGATCGGTTCTCGGCTACACTGTTTTTACTCCATATTAATGACCTTTTGAAGTCCAGTGCCTTTAGGTATGCTGATGACAGTACAATGCAATTGCTTTGATAGACACTTTCAATGCTTAAGCCAGCTGCAACGCTGTCCAGTTTCAGAGAGAGGCTATGGTAGACCGTTTGAATTTAGCCTTAGAAGCCGGGGCCAATTGGGGCGATGCTAAGCTGGTTAAGTTTAATGCTACTAAAACACAGGCGTGTTTGTTTTCTGCTAAAAAGAGTCTTCTAAACTGATAACCGTCTTTCCAAAGTGTAACATACCAATAGGCGACCATCTGGAGCTTTTGGGTGTCGAACACACGTCAAACCTGATGTGGGTCTTATATTGAATCCAAAGCCAAGGTAACTGCAAAAATATTGGTATTTTGTCTAAGGTTAGGCGGTACTTCACACCGGGACAGCTTTTGAATCTTTATCAAGCAAAGGTCCGATCTTGTATGAAGTACTGCTGCCACCTCTGGGATGGTTCTGCCAAGTATCAGCTCAAGTCTTTGGATACATTTGAGAGACGAGCTATGAGGCTCATTGGAAATGACACTTTTAGTAAAGAGTAAGCTTCAAAGTCTGGCGCATCGACGTGAGGTAGCAAGCCTGTTGGTATTCTACAGATTGCACTATCGAGAGTGTGCACAAGAACTGCACCATCTGATTCCTCCATCACCTTTCCATCACCGTACGACTAGACAATCGGCAAAGTGCCACCCTATTATGGTTGAAATACCTCGCACAAATATGTTCAAGTCAAGAGTGAATAGGTTAACTCTATTTAAAATATCTCTATTATTCATTAAAAATCATGACTTAATGCGACCCTGTATGCCCAACACAAATCAATATAAAAGGTCAAACCTGGATGACAGAGACCATAATAGGTTAGAACGCGACGCGGTCTCCATATTTAAAAGAGACAAATACGCGTGATTTAAATAATTAATAATTCGCGTTTATTTACTATTATAATAAAGTGTTAAAGTATAGTTTTTTTTCAACATACGTGTCCAATATGTAAAGCGAATTTAGATGCAGTGGTTCACAGTGCAGTGAGTGGAGCCGTGCCTACATGCAGAAATTACAAGCTAAGTAGAAAACTTGGTGTTGTTCGATTTTCTAGATAAACTCTTATATTATAGAATACATAACTAAGTATATACTTGGTGCTGTCGTGATTCTGAATAAAACTCTCATGTTTTAAATTACAATAACTAAGTATTAAGCTGATACTTATTTACTTAGTGCAAAGGTTTTAGATGACTTACCCTTTAAATTCAACATATAATTATAACTAGAAGAAAGATTCAGAGTTGCGATTCCTAAACAGTTTACCTTATTTAAATTATAAATATCAGCTGAGTCGATGACCTTTTATATACTCAGCATATTCAGTTCTAAACTTAACTGATTTAACCTAAGTATCTAAGCTTAAGGCTATGTTACTTTGTGTATGGTGATTTTAAATGAATCGCTAATTAAAATTCAATAACAACTATGTCTATAATCGATGACTGTTTTATACTCAGGATATACAATTTTCAACTGAACTAATTAAACTAAGAGTATTAATCTTACTGTTGATGAATTTGGACATTGTACCATATTTAAAACTTCAATCGCTATTAAGTATATAAGCCATAACATTGCTTATATACTAATAGAACTAAAAATGTATGAACTGATTTTATGTAACTATAACTAAGTAAATAATTTTCAATTTGCTTATTTATAAGAAGAACAGATCTAAGAAGAGTTGATTATTTATTTAACGAGTGGATTCCATATGTTTTATAGAGTACGGATAACCTGAACTGATTTCGTATATATTATTGAAATATAACTGTTGTGAATACTGGGAGGGGAAGTCTAATGGAAATGGTTGATGATGTTTATATCTATTTATTGATGTGGATCTTATTATAATGTAAATGACGAGTTATTTATATACAGTAAAACTCTTATGTATTATAAATTGACAAAACCTTATATACTACAAGTTTTGACGAAGTGATTATTTGCGAATTTACGGACGATGACACATATTATATTATATTATACAAAAGTATACAGAGAAATTCTTATGTATCATAAATTGACAAAACCCTATGACATTACATGATTTGACAAAGTGGTTATTGCTGATTACTGACAATGACATATATATTATATTATGTTAAGGTATTACTTTGTTCGTCTTTGTTGTTCAGATATATTAAAGAGGAAGGTTATATACCTACCTTTAATGATAAATAAATTGATTGAAATACTATGTTCATATGAGAGACATTACGAATGCATAACCCTTTTTGTTTTGGTACAAAGATGTATAAATACACATATTTTATAATCAATCACTATGAAGGTAATTGTTATTATTTCATAATTTAACGAAATAGCTCAGAGAATGGAGATTGTTTCATCCTGAGAGACACTAAATAGCCCATGCAAGCATTACATCATATACATATTATCGTGGAAAAAACGTAACGTGGGATTTACATTAAAGCAACATTTAAAATGCTTGAGAATTCTGAAAGATTTGGTTCTTATTTATGTTAGGAAGAAATTATCTTCCTTATGGACTCTTGGCAGCCTTGTAAATATAAATAATGATTTAACTAGGAAGAAATTATCTTCTTTTATTACTCTTGGCATCCCGGTAAATATAAATAATGATTTAACTTCACTCTGAGGAATTACATAAAAGTATGTCCAGCCGGCAGGCTTTGGGCTAGACAGTGATACCGAATATTCAGTTTACTGGATTTTAAAGTAGCATAGTATAGCTGTGAAATGGCTGCACCGTTGGACTCAAGTCTAGTTCTTACTTGTTGGGTTAAGAATGGTTCATGAATCTAACCGGAACTGGACATACAGTTCCAAGACAGACATTACCGACAAAATCTTGTGAATTTCCCGAAACAGACAAAATATGTCATTACACCAAAACAAATCATAAATAACGCTTTATTTAACCTTCAAATATGTCTTTCATATGAATGTTAAATGCATAAAATAAAGTTACTCATTTACAAAGATTAACATTGACAAAAGGAAGTGAATTATAAACACTAATAAATATCATGACAACATATGTTTACACTCAAATACTACAAACCATATATTCATATTTCTTAAACCATTTGAAGAAGTGAAATACAAAACTATTAATTATTATATAAACAATAATCTATTTTATTAGGATAGGCAATTTATTGAGAAACTGCTCAGCAATTTTTCATATTCCAATAGAAGTCGGAGGTCTAATCCTTCACCCTGCAAGAGAGAGTTACAACGCGTAGCAAACATCGTTGAAGACAACATCCAAGTTAGTCGCTTTTCACATTTCTTATACCATTTCTATATTTTCCTAAATGTTTATTTTACATGTTTTTCTCCTTTAAAACAGCTCAACCAAAAAAATAATGGAACTACCTTTTAACCAATTACGTTAAGTTTCAGCAAACTGTTCATTTAACTTAGACGATCACATAAGCCATTTAAATATTAAACTTCTATAAGCAATTATGATTATAACATTTCAATAAACTTCAATTTTATGAGTAATCTAGACGATCACATAAAAACTTTACATCTATTCTTTAAATCAGCAATTTTAATAGCAGCGTTTCACGGAACTTTACTTCCGTAGTAAAATAGGAATTATTCAATAGCATTTTTACTTAGGCTAGGCGATTAGAACTTTACAGCGTAAGCACCAAATTTGATAGATCAGGGGATATACAATCAATTTTTAAATCTTATTTACCTTTTACGACCTTTGCTGTAAATGAAAAATTAAATATAACTCATATAAGGACAACATTTTCAAAATAACGTGTTTAGCGATCCAAGACTTGTGGGCTGTATACACCACTTTTTTGCGAGTTTTGATATTTTAAATCAACAGTTCGAAAGAGGACGAAAAACTGAATATGACTGCACTAAAATCTCATTTTTGCCATAATGGTGGTTACGCCCTTTGAGTCTAAATCTATCGATATGTCAATGCAAAATTTTAACACTACCTACTCGTATAACTAGATGATGCAGTGATAGATGTGAACTCTTCTTCTTTAAAAATGATAATACTCATATACCGTGCCTAGAAGGTAGTCACAGAGCAAAAGGAATACAATCCTTTTACTCAGCTAAACGATTCCATTTAGGCGGGTTTTTATATAGGAACCTTTTTAACATATTTCGCATCGTTCGATACAAGCTTTTGCCCGCAACTTCGTAAGTGCAGACTATGGTTTATCGCGATAATATGTATCAAATGTCCTTTACTAGAGTTTAAATTATCTCCATGCCAAATTTCATCAAGATAATGTTCAACCATTTAGTTGTGAAAAGATAACAAACAGACAGACGGACATACATAGTTACTTTCACATGTGTAAAATTAGTGTTATGGAGTATGTATGCGTTTGTTCAAGGCTGAGGTACAACACATTTGCTTAGAAAACTATTCACTTGACATGAAGATTTTAGGTCAAAAATCTTTGCAAACGCGCGTAAACCACCTTGCAACCTACCCGAAAGTCTCCGAACCACATAAATTCCTTCTAAGCAAGTAACTTCAGGAATTCGGCCCGAAATTTAGTGGCCGTTAGGTTGCCACCGCCACTGGCCGGCGGTCGGTGGCCATCGATCTTGTCGGCTTAAAAACCTATTCCTCTCGGACGATTCTTTTCGTTTTATGGGCTGCGGATCTAATTACTGGAGTTTGTGCGCCGCTAATTCATTTTTATTGTGGTTCGGTAGGTATTTGTGGTTTTGGTTGATATATTGTGAGGACTGCTAGTAAATTTACTTAATAGTTTCCCGCCACGTAGTGGTCAATCATAATATTTCTGAAAGATCTGACATGACATTGATTGTATCATAATGTAGTATTTAGTTTAAACCATATAGGTATGGAAAATATAAGATTTATACATTCGTTCAACATCGATATACCTAAGTCTTTCCTTTGATGAAGCGTTGATCTTGCATCGTTCTTCACAAGAACTTGTTTTCGTGAACAGTGCAAACCGAAGCAAATCAAGCATAACGGAGGGCAGCCATCAAATCGAAGCGTTTCAAGTGAAGCGTGTGGGCAATAATGAACCTTTACTGCCACTTAAATTGTTTGTTTTTGTCGTATAAGCGGTATAAGGTAGTGCTAGCCAGAGGCCTCTGGTATCAGAGTTTGTGAGGCTGCTCGAGGGCCTCTGACATGGCGTAACGACATCCATGAATCAATAACAGCAGGGACCGACAGTAGCTTAACGTGCGCTCCGAAGCACGGAGCGATGGAAAACCGCACATAACTTAGAAAAGTCATTGGTGCGAAGGCTGGGACCAAAACCAATACGAATCTTCTAGGCAAGTTTGCTCCACTGCCGACCGCGTCATCACTTATCATCAGGCGAGACTACGGTCACATGTATGCCTATTAGGAATTTTATTAATTTATTTTTAAATTATATCATTTATCACGATATTAATTATTATTATTATGTGGTCTTAAGGTAGGTACTATTTATTTAATTATATCATTACATAAATGTTGCTTATTTTTCCACTTATTTTTATACAATTTATTGCTTATTTATGCTAAAAAAACGTAATATTCGTAGTACATTCTCCTGAGAGATTTCCTTTATCTCGAAAATATAAATTGAGGTTATAAAAAGAGTTAACACAGTCTTTATGGTAGCTAATGGGCCCCGCAAGGAACCGCGAACGCCATTTAAGAAAGTGTTTCCTTCTAAAAAGGGAGAGTACATGAAATAATCGTTATGGTTCCGGATTAACACATTTTTTGTGTAAAAATTGGATGAATATTTTTATAACCAAATGCTCTTGTGCTTTGCCAAGGCTAAGCACAAATTAAACATTACCTACATTTCGCCTTGTTAAATATTCATAATTAAACATTACCTATATTTCGCCTTGTTAAATATTCATAATTTGAGTATTTGTGAGAAAGTAATTTATATAAAAATAACTTATTTCGTTGTATTATTTAATCTGCTTGCATAATTATTTATACCAAAAAACCCGACTGCGAACAAAACTATTGAATACAAGATGACTCGCAGAAAAAATAATCACACTATAATATTATTTTCCGGAAAAATGCACAGCTCCTGAGTGACGCGGGTGAAACCGTGGTGCATAGCATGTATTTAAATTAATTTAATGTTTTTATTTTACTTTACTTTAATAGTTACAAATGAATAATTAGACTATTGTATTTTCATTAAATGAATAAACTAAAATTGTTTTTTTTTTAAGTAGCTTAAAAAATAATTGCTACTGTTTAGTAATAAGAATTATATATTTTATGAAAGGGTCTTTCAAAGACCTTTATTTTGATATCTCACTCGATGATTTTGCTAGCCGCCATATTAGTTTTCTTGACACTTCATATACCATGTAGCACTCTCGTGATCCAGATGAATCCAATGATACCTCATTTATCAAAATCCATCAAGCCGTTTAGCCTAAGAAACAAACAAACAAATATACATACAACCCAAACACACCTGTTTTGGTTTGAAGGGCAATGTTTCCAGCGAAATTGCTGATGCATTGCGCGTTAGATTTTGGTTTTGGTTTGAAGGGCAATGTTTCCAGCGAAATTACTGATGCATTGCTCGTTAGATTTTGGTTTTGGTTTGAAGGGCAATGTTTCCAGCAAAATTACTGATGCATTGCTCGTTAGATTTTGTAACCAAATTTATGTGTGGCACTGAAACTTTTTATGGGCAGGGGTGATGCTTACTATCAGACAAGCGACCTGCTCGACTCATCACTCATCGGAATAAAATAAGTGTGATTAATATTATAAATTATTATGGGAAAGAACGATTTCTCATAATAAACTTAATATTTATTTACCTCGACGTTTCGATCAAGTTGCATCTATGTGTTCGAATCGCGAAAGTTTTAAAAGTTACAATTCTCATAATAATTTTGGGGAACCGAATAATGAACACATTTATTTTTAATTTCATTTTGTTTATTTTTTTTCTAACGGTTCTTTAATTTTACAGCCGCTATAATAATATAGGTAATGTCTTATGAAAATCGTAGGATTCCTTAGAATCATATTAATTATAACCAAATGAAGTCGTTGCGGAGTGCTAGTCATAATGTAAGCTTCAGCGTATAATTAGTTTTTCTTAAACTAACTAACGGATGATTACTCGGCTAGAAAATTGAGGCTAGAAAAATAGAAATGAGTTTTTGGAGGACCTAAAATAACAATGAGACGGCCTTGGAACAGTCACCTATAGACATAACAACAACACCAGTATGGGCAAGACCATGTTGTGCACCATATATAGGATAAGCCTTAATCCGGGCATAGTATCTGAAATATGTATTGTTACTTCACTTGTAAGTACCTATGTATGTGTGTATGTATTCGCGGAATCCCGCAGTCAATATTTCATCCACTTCCCGATTACCTATCTGGTTGAAACTATGACATAAGAAAAAAAAGAAGGGATTTTGCTATCAATATTTTGCCCACTTCCACGGGCTCAAATGTGGTACACACGTTCTGTTCTCGTAATATTACATGGTTAATGCATGTTTTGTCTTCTTTTTTTTAAATTGTGCTTAATTTTCCTCTTTTAGGTACTGAACATCGTTTCAAACACGAAGGAAAAGCCTTTTGTTCCTGAATTTCGCAACCTGAGTCAAAACCATTGCAATACTATACAAATGTACATGCGGACTAGGCAACTGAACTTCAGCATAGTGACGGTGCTGGTGCTGGCGTGACAGTACCCAACAACTAGCTTAAAAGCTAAAAAAAACACGCCTGACCTGGCAAAAAAGAGCTTTTGCCAATAAATTATATACTGTTAGAATGTGCTTATCACATGTTGGAAGACCTTCAATTGGATACCCATATTGTAAATTTCGAAGTGTTTTTTTTTCTAATTTGAAAATATGTGCCATACATTCACCATACTGAAAGTTTTCAAAAAATAACAGTTGCCTATGTTACTCGGGGGGATGTAAGATTCTAACGATATGGGGTATCGTTAGAATCCTTACATCCCATTACGATACGTCTAAATCTGTTCTTTTTTTTTGTCAGAATTTAAGAGTTATGGTGGAATAAAGAAACTCACATACAAACATACATACATACATACATGAATGCTAAAAATAATACACTCCTTTTTTTGGGCAGTCGGGTAAAAAGTATATAAAAATGTACGAAATTGTATGTAATTTATAATATAATCTGTTTTTTTTTCTTTACACTTCATTGGCAGCAGAATGCAAATAATATTAATTCTGATTTATAAAGGACATGTTTCTTTATTGACATAGTCAAAATGTACGTAGAAAATAAATAAGTAGTATCGTTTGATGAGAAAATCGACCTTAAATACTACAAAATATAATACTTCTAACTACAACATAAATTAGTGGACAAGCGATATATCATTCAGGCGCATATGTAGCCCAAGTGTCTAAGCCAACTATCAGTTGTTGGTTGGAAGCATGCCCAACATGGTTACGGCATTCCTACTCACGCTACACTAGACTGGAAATCATGTACCCATACCGATCTATAATTACGTACTGTGTCCTAGGTTCAATCTCAGACTGTATTTATACAAAGTTACACCATTTGCGAGCCCTAGTGGGTATTATCCCTTTCAGGCAAGACTCTTTGAAGATTTTTATCTGTCTTTGGGGATAATATGAGTAATGGGGACCAAATCTACTCGAGCGTTTCATATGGAATATGAGGGCAATATTTTTGGGTTCTGTAGCTGAATAGTAAATTCAGAAACTTTATCTTGCATATATAGTCCTGTTAAGGATCCTAATCCAGAACTTCAAGGCAAACACGGTGGACTGTATAACTGCTGTAATAATAAATAAATACAAAAATAAGAATAGGTTGGAAGCGCGTGTGGTGTCGTCGGTGGCTTAGTGATGAGTGTCGGTAGCCCTCCACGCAGCCTGCACCTGGCCTGCTTCGGCGGAGCATACACGCTCCAACAGTCCAGACACGATTATAAATGACTATATAAGAACATAAGTATGTACTTCACACTGTACCACACGTATCTATCTATGTATCTATATCTTCATGATGTCACCGATAACTTCATGTAATACATCTGTTCCACGACGTGGCCAACCATTTTATGAAATGATTAATTCTATGATATCGCCACGACATATATATTTATCATCTTGAAAGTTCTGCATTGAACTTCGAATAGCTAATAAACCGGCGTGACGTTTACCATCAACCTTGGCCATTATTACCCGACTGAGCGCAGGCCTATGTGTTTACCAGCCTTTAATTATGTATGTATGTATGTCTGTTCCTATAAATCACTCTAGAGAACAAACGCGTAGGCTTATTTTGATGATTCTTACGGCAATGGATCTTGCAAGTGTTACTAAATACATGACAGTAATCAAAATTAAATAAAGCGATAACCAGACATGATAATTATCGTGATATTTTTTTAATTAATGTCTATGAACTATGTTAAGTAGGGTATCATTGAATAGGTACGAGTATTTGAATATCATCTTTAGGTTTCTCTATCATTATTTATTCCAAATAATCATTTACGATCTACAAAGATATTAATTTGGTTAGCAACCACTTAGACTAAAATATTTGTTTTTTTTTTTAATTTTGTTTGCTGTCGGGGTTTTTTCTTGCCGAAACGAAACGGGGACGAAGCTTGCTAAGCTTCGCTCCCGCCTTCGTCTTCCTATCATGGCCAAGTCGGGCTTCCGCCTAGCGCCTCTAGCGGTGGATAATGTAACTATTTTACGATATGATTACTAATGTTTGATCATATCATTAAGTAGCCGTGCGTTTAGCTGTTCATATCGACAAACGCTAATCATTTATTGATCTGGCCAAACCATTTCATGATGTCGATGATAATTTAGTGAAATATTTTTTCTTGATGTTGCTAACCATTTCATGAAATGACCAATTTTTCGATATCGTCACGACATCTATACCATAAAACAGTAAGTAACAAAAATCAGATGGACACAAAAGAAGAATAACACCACAGGGTCTCTACCCAGTTTTTACCTGACTGAGCGGAGGATGTTGTGTTTATCAGCCTATGTATGTTTGTTTGTATGTATGTATGTATGTATGTATGTATGTATATTGTTATTTTGTGCACTACATAGACCAAACGCGTAGACTAATTTATTACGTTAAGCGTTTTGTCTTAATCTTGCGAGTGCTACTATATACATAGCATTGATCAAAATTCAATATAGCAACATATTTTGGAAAAGTAAATCGGGGGGGTATCATTGAATAGGTTTGTGAAAATCTTCTTTAGGTTTCTCTTATAATTTTTCATTTCGAATGGCCATTTAGGATCTATAACGATTTAAAGTTGGTTAGCAACCATTCTCAGTCGGGTTTTTTATATATGCGTAAATTTTCTTGTCTAGATTTCTGTCTCTGCAGTCACAGGCAACATGTAGCGAGATGCGACGCTGCGCTCCACGCCTGATGGAATGACAGTTAGCTGCGATATATTTGCTATTTAAGTTTTGTTGGCGTTTGACACGGTCAAACGTTGCGGTTTGTTTATAATTATTGTATTGTATGGTACGAGATTTTATCAAAGCTCAAGTCAGTTTAAGATTTGTAATACTTTTTTTAACCGTTAACGCTGGATTTCATCAATATTTGCACCTAATTTAGCCACAGTTAACTTGGAAAATGTATGAATGTTTGAAGTTAACTGCGGATGTTTGGATAATTTGGGTGGGGATAAGATTTTATTATCTGCTTATCGGTGAGTCTAGAGTTTAGATGAACGTTCGAACTTACTGAACTTGAAACTTGAACTTGATAAATTTACTGTACGATATGTCAGAGACCCCCAGGTGGCGTGACAAGCTCTTACACCAAAGGCACAGTACATAGCCCCTTTGGACCAACCTATTTGGAGTAACGATAAGGGTCATTATTCGCCATGCCCAAAGATTTTGAATTACGCTTACTGCCACATGAAATTAATTGGAAAAACGTGTGCAGTCATCACGACAATTCACGAACGATTCCACGAAGACATCGTAAGGTGTCGCTTTACGTGTGTGAATGGTTATATCGAACAAGAAATAATCAAAAAACCCCGACAGCAAACAAAATAAAAAAAAAAACAAATATTTTAGTCTAAGTGGTTGCTAACCAAATTAATATCTTTGTAGATCGTAAATGATTATTTGGAATAAATAATGATAGAGAAACCTAAAGATGATTTTCAAATACTCGTACCTATTCAATGATACCTTACTTACATAGTTCATAGACATTCATTAAAAAAATATCACGATAATTATCGCGTCTGGTTATCGCTTTATTTAATTTTGATTACTGTCATGTATTTAGTAACACTTGCAAGATCCATTGCCGTAAGAATCATCAAAATCAGCCTACGCGTTTGCTCTCTAGAGTGATTTATAGGAATAGACATGCATACATACATAATTAAAGGCTGGTAAACACATAGGTCTGCGCTCAGTCGGGTAATAATGGCCAAGTTTGATGGTAAACGTCACGCCTGTTTATTAGCTATTCGAAGTTCAATACAGAACTTTCAATATGATAAATGTATATGTCGTGGCGATATCATAGAATTAATCATTTCATGAAATGGTTGGCCACGTCGTGGAACAGATGTATTACAAGAAATTATCGGTGACATCATGAAATGTTTGACCAGATGCATGAATGATCAGTGTTTGACGATATGAACAGCAAAATTCACGTCTACTTCATGATACTGTAGTCAAATATTAGTGATCTTATACGAGTATTATATTAGTACAATGTCTTCGTGTTTTTTTAGCCTAAACCTATACGTTTGAACACCTTTTGTATCATGAAAATCCTACATTAATAAAATTGAATGATATGACCGAACGTGGATTGAAATATCATTAAACGTTGATGTTTCAAAGATACAATCAGTTTTAGCAGGGCATTTTTAGCTTTTATATTTTAGTTTTAACTGGAAAATTTTGGACCGTATCATGACATGATCAATTCTACGATATCGCCACGATATAGATACAACTAGCGACCCGGCTTCACACGGGTAGCTAAGGGTTTCTCTTTATTTGTACAAAACGATAAATTGTCCACAAACGCCCGCGGGCCGCCCGCCCTCCGCTGCCGCTTCTGCGCTAACACTGCTAACTGCTTCTGCGCTTTTGCATTATGTAATAACATCACAGAATAAATTAATAGTATGTACGAAGAACGGGTCGATTAATTAAATATAAGCGGATTTTTATCAAAAACATTGTCATAGCCCTCAAATATAAACATAACATATGTATTCCTCAGATTAATAACACATTGTACTAAATAAGTTCATTTATCAGTGCCATTAGAATATTTATCCACTTACCAACAGAGAAATCGCTTAATGGAAATATGATTAGAACAACTTTAAAATAATGGCTACCCAGTATAGTTCATTCCAATCTCGACAAAAATTATACAAAATACAGACAGACGCGTTCGGTGACTTTCTTTTATAATACGTAGTGAGAGATAAAGTAATGATAGATACAATGTTCCTTAAAAACAAACATGAAACAAAATTATAAACTTTCAGTTCTTTGCGGCAGAAAGTTAGTAAATATTACATCAGACTAAGCTGACAAGACGAGGTCGAAGGAGAGCTATCTAATTATTTATCAGACTTCAGAAAAAGTTTCAGGGTGAAGATAAATCTGACTTAATAATGTTATTAAAACTTTCTTTAATTTTCGTTTGAGTTTTTTGGCAAAGAATTGACGTACTGATAGGTACAGTCAGCGACTAAAGTCACTGACCATGTTCACTTTTTCAAAACGCCTGAACAGCTATTTGTTCAAAATTCGCTGATTTACCATTACAACATAATAAAATGAGCATATTTTTTTTACAACAATCTGTGATTATATTCGAAACTAAATTACTGGAACACATTTTGAAACAAAATTCGGTGAACATTTATAAATTGAGAAGAGAGTAAGGGTTCATGGATTTATAAGATAGAACACAAGAACACACACTTAAATATATATTATAAAATTTGTTTAATTTTATTAGTAATCACCGACAAAACTTAGGATATGGTTTACAGGAAAAATATAATGGATCAATTTTATATTAAACTAGCTGCACCCCGCGGTTTTACCCGCATTAGGGATGATTAAGATAGCGATGATGAGGACAATGAGTATTATATTTGTTAATCTATGGTAAAAGCTATCTCCAGCCCAAATTTAATTAAAATCCGTTCAGTCGTTTCAGAGTGAAGTATGATGAAAAGTATCATAAAAGTTATTCAAGGGTATAAGCTATCTGTATTCAAAATTTCATCAAAATCCTTCCAACCGTTATCACGTTAGAACTCCCCAAACAAACAGCAACGTTTCACTTTATATATATTGGTGTGGAATATACAACATCAATTTCAGCCAAATAATTGTGAAACATCACTAAAGCGGTAGGGTAGGATATGTTTTTTGCGATACTTCAACATTTTTATATGAAAAAAAAAACTCCAAACAGAGCTGCGTGCAAATACATTATGACAAAACTCAACGAGCAATAAAATATCCTAAACAAACCTTTTGCCATAAATCCATGGAGACTTACTATCTTCTCAATTTATTCATAACATTAATATATATTCATAAATATTTTTTCCTTGTTCACCGAATTATGTTTCAAAATGTGTTCAAGTCATTTTGTTTCTATGATAGATAGATAGATAAACGCTTTATGGCACACCAAATAAATCATACACAAGAATAGACATTTAACTAAAATAGAGTACAATGGGCGGCCTTATTGCTTAAAGCGATTTCGTCTAGACAACCGTTGAATGGAGAGGAATACAATTGTCATGGACGGAGGTGCAAAAATAAATGAATATAAAAGGTAAAGTACTACACATATACAAATTAATTAAAATACTCCGATTTTTGTACAAATATCTGTCCAGGTGTTGTAAAAAAGTGGGCATGGTCAGCGACTATTGTCGCTGACTGCACCTACATAGATGTAAGATGAATAATTATATCAACGGACGTGGCTTTGCAGGCTGGTTTTCTGCAGGAAGCTGTTTTTTTTTTCTCCTGAATATCAATCTAAGATAGTTTACTTCAAAATAAAAGCTTGTAAATAGGAAGAGGTTCTCATAGTAGTCAATTATGTTTCGTATCTTGCCTTTGTGTGTGTGTACTCCAAAATTAATCGGTCAACAATATTTTACTCTTCAAATGAAGAAAAACTCTCCATGGTTTCATGTAAAGTTCTTTAATTACTATAATATGACAAGAGTGCTCACTACCCAAACTAAATATTTACCTGTTTCGATTCAAAGAGACCGTGGTTTATGCCAAACATTTGCAGTTCGTTGCATACTTCGCTTTGAAAAGCTTCAACGTGCTTTTATGAAATTAATATTCCTAGAATTACATTATCATTTAAATTTAACTGAGCTGGAGTTATGGTGAGGCTTCCTGTCATGATCCATTTGGAATATGATGCTTTATTTTTATCTGCACAAAACTGCTCGACGTGATGAATCATAAACCATTTAATTTTTCATTGATTACAAATTGCACCGTACATGTAAGCGACATACCTGCCTAGTAAATATTTGACCTTTGTGGAGACAACAAAATTAACAAACAGAAATTTCAAATTTTAATAATCTAATACTCCCCCACCCTCCATCGCATAATATACCATCTCGATAACAACAGCTTACAAACAGAAAAAAAAAACCATTCGTTCAGGAACTATGATCTCGAGTCTGTGAGTAACTACTGATGGACAAACTCAAAAAAACATTAACGGATTTAAAAAAATCTAGGCTTGAAACAGAGGGCCGTGTGCTCCAACACAGCCCCAACCAGTTTTTTAAACCAAAAGAGGTTGAATTACGCTTACTGACGTTAAACCTTAATTATTATAAAGAGGCAAGATTTTATTTGTGTATGTTTGTTTGTTTGTTTGTAATAACAGTTCGCACAGAGCAAAATCAGGCAAATTTATGTTAACTTTAAGTAATTCGCGATTTGTGCGTTGCGTAGATGTTTCACGACAAACAAACGGCCGCGCGCCCTGACACAGCCCCACCCGGTTTTTGAACCAAAGGAGTTTGAATTACGGTTACTCACCACCCGGTTTTTAAACCAAAAGAGGTTGAATTACATAATATGCTTACTGGCGTTATACGTTAATAGTAAGGAGTGGAATGCCCTGCCCTCGTCAGTGTTTCCGGTAAATTATAACCCCGGTGTGTTCAAGTCAAGAGTGAATAGGTATCTACTAGGCAAGCGTGCTACACCTTCGACCACATCATCGCTTTCCATCAGGTGAGATCGTGGTCAAACGATTGCCTAGTCAGTAATAAAAAAAAATAAAAAAATGTAACAGTGATTCAACCTCCTTGCGTTAAACTGAATAAAATAATATCATAGACAAAATGGTACGTGAATATCAAAGAATATATAAAATACGTGAATATCACAGACCAAGGAGGGGATGTAAATAAAAAAAACTTTCAACTAAATATTATAGTATTTACTACGTGGCAGTATCTAACGTAAGGAATTGTTGCTATGTTATATTTGTGCAAATTAACTATTTAGTCAGGAATTGTTGTTGTTTTATTTGTCAAAATAAAGTATTTAGTGCTATGGAATTGTTGTTATAATATTTGTTGCAAATAAAAAATTATGGAATTGCTATTAAGTCCTATTGAAATGAAGTATTAGTTTATCTCTCTATATATCTATATATATGGGATGTAAGGGGACAAACTGTCACCTAGAAGCCCCAAGTCAACCTCACCTGCTCGTGGTGCATCCTGCCGAACCACAAACGAGGCTCTGACGACCGACTAATGGCGGTATAACCATCTCGACAACAGCGTAGCTAAATTCTATAGGCCAGGGACGGGCAGTAGCGTCACTGGTGCGAGAAGAAACGTTCTGCGGTCGCCAACCCGCATACCCAGCGTGGCGACTATGGGCAAAACCTCCAAAATGATGAATATAGACATAACTAAGGTAATGTTTAACAACCTCATTACCCCGAGACCAGCTGTCATTATCGGTGTACATCTTGATGTTGTGCAGGAATATGTCTACCTCGGACAGACTGTGCAATTGGGTAGGAACAATTTCGAGAGGGAAGCCGATAGGAGAATTCAGCTGGGATGGGCAGTATTTGGTACACTTCGTCAAGTCTTCTCTTCGTTCACACCACAGTGCCTAAAGACGAAAGTCTTCAATGCGTGCGTCCTACCAGTCATGACCTACGGAGCCGAAACGTGGACACTCACGGTGAGATTGGTTCATTAGTTTAAGATCGCTCAGAACATGAAATATAGATTAAACATATAAAAAGTTTCGAAAGGGGCCTAGGGAAGGAATATGTCGTGACTACTCGCAAAAATTAGAGTATGAATAAATGAAACAAAAATCAAATAAATTAATATAAATCCATACCAATATATAATTGGGGTGCAGTGCGAATTGTAGCTTTCGAACGAATGGACTGATTTAGCTGCGGTTTTTTGTTTGAAAGCTGAGGTAAACGAGATTCGTAGCTATAATGGGGGGAAGGGGAGGGGGCGGGGTTATGGTAGTTTTATGCTGGTGGTGGTGGTGGTGTGATCGAGATTGTTCTTAGCTATATAGGGGGGAGGGAGGAGGGAGGAGTTGAGGAAAAAGGGGGTGAGAATTGTATATTCCAAACGAATGGACCAATTTAGATGCGGTTTTTATGTTTCAAATTGAGGTAAACGAGATGGTTCTTAGCTATAATGGGGGTGACGATCGTAAGTCACAAATGGATGGAACGATTTGTATGTTTGAAAACTGATGTGATCAAGATGTTTCTTAGCTATAATGGGGGGTGGGAAGTCGGGGATTATATACATTTTTAATTTGTGCTTGTTAATATAAAGAATATAGGATGCTTATTTTTCGCGATAAACTGTAGTCCGCGTGGATGAATCGGGCGAATGCTAGTTGGCCGTGCGAGCGAGAAGCGCGAGTGAACCGTCTCTGTTTCAGCTTGGGCAAAATGCTTTCGTATGTCCGGATGTCTGTCCAGATCTCTGTTCTCCTCTACAGGTCGCATTTCTCAATCGATCTTGACGAAAGTTGGTATACAGGTTAAACGAATTTTTTGAAAGAAATTTTTGATTGGGGATGGGGTAGTTCCTTCAAAAGGGGCAAAAGGGGGCTACTGAATAGTGATTCTTTTTTTATATGAAAGATAGTAACTTTAGATTGGTCTCATAAAAAAATGGTAAGATCTGATCAGGATCTTCGGCATGAAATTCAGAATAGCTCCTCAAAATTTCTCAATTTTAGGTTTCTACCGGTGGAATCAGCCCTTTACCTACTAGGTAAGAATTGATGGAGCACCTTGGTTTTAAATGTTAGTTTTACAATAAGTTAACTAGATAGCGCTACTTTGCACTGCTAGATTTCAAATAAGTTAGTACGCGCGAGGTCTACAGCTCACAGAGGCTCTAGTATAAATATATATTTTAGCCTTTTAGTGTTAATAGTGTCTAAATAAAATGGCTATTACATACAGGAAAACGGATGGACAGACGGACAAACGGACAGACGGACACGGAGAAACTGTAAGAGTCCCTTGTTGCACAACGGAACCCTATAAACGCGAAAGACTCTTGAAGTAACTCATCTGTGATTGCTGACTTGAAGAATCTTTTGCCACTTTATTTAAAGTCTTAACTCGTTGTTATAAAGTTGAAAATCGACTCGTGGTTTGATATCATTCCCCTTTTAACATGTGTAAAAGGGGTAAATGTGAACTGGGTCGTAGTACTATTGTTTGACTGAAATTATGTGTTTGACTGCTAACCCTGAATAACCACACAAATCCAAGAAAGGTTTACTAAAATATAGCAATTTTTTTGACGAAATATTTTTGTTCACATTTTAGGTAGGTTAGTTAGTCCCCGATAGATACATAGAAAATACTATATTGTACACCAGTTTACATAATTATAATGAACAACTACGAAAGCTAAAGTACAATCGGTTGATACCGTTATAAGCGATCTCTTTCAGTCAACCTTTAGACAGAGAGAAAAAATACTACGGAGCAAGAAAGGACGGTTCAAGTAAAGTATCTTATGCATATTTTTATCAAATTACATATTAAAAATACATTACCTAATGAATATTATTATAAAATTAGATTAAAAAATAAAGAAGATTTTGTTTATACATACACTGATCTCTATGGATTTGATGTGCCGTACTTTCGTTTTTGTGCTGATTCAAAGCGCCCCACCGTGGACAGTGGACGGTCCGTGGAACTAACATTGACATTGTTTCGTCTTGTGTTTCATCTCGTGACATTAGTCACAGAATAAATAATAGTACAAACAACTTCGTTACGTTCGTCAAGAGCCTCTCGTACCGGGTAATATGCAGTTATCTGTGATATATATATATATATATATATATATATATATATAAACAATACAATTACATACAGAAATAAATTAATTACGGTTTTCGGTCAAGTTACATAAAGTAGAAGTTTTTGACACGGCACTTGAATATAGCAAATCCTTGTCCTTGCCTCTTCGAATAAGCATTGCGGTTGTGCTGCACTGGGTAATGCCACCAGCATGTTGGGTACCGACGCTGCCAACTGGTAGTAAACTAGAACATATTTTTGGCTCCCTAGTGCTGGCTTATGGGATGTCCAACTGTTTCATGTAATAGCTAATTAGATATATATTCTATATTAGTTAGTTAATAAAGGCAACACACATTAAAATATATGTTGGGCAGATACATGAGACCTCCCCATGGTATGGTGATATTATAGAAGTTTATGTAACTGTTGCCCAATGAAAATTAAAACACGAGAGTGAGTTTAAAAAACGAGCCGTAGGCAAGATTTTTAATAGTATCACTTGAGTGTTTTAATACCTAGTAATGTGCCGTTTCATACACTACTTTATCATAGGAACTTACTTTTAATGTAAAAAAATAATGTCCTAATATTTTGTTGATTTTGCTAGTAAAAGCTCACGCGTCATTTTTTTAATTTTTATTTTATTTATTTAGTAATCCAACAGCAATTTTACAGAAATATTAAACATAAATAGACTTAAAATTAGGCCAAAACAGGATTACATAATAAGTTTTAGATATTAACAATAACAAAATAAGAGAAATACAATAAGTGAAATACATGTTCGTTGCTGTTCCGTGATGGCAGGTGGAGTCAAATTCTCCTCACGAACACTGTTTTCACCTGTTTAACACATCTTTGTCGCATTTTAATCAGGATAAAACATTTAATCAACATAAAAAAAATACATTAAATTGGTTAGGTACTAATATAAAGTAAATTATGGCGCCAAAATCCAGTCCACATCGATTTCGCGCGCCTACGGTCTAACATACACCACCATAGATAATAAATGGCGAAAACCCTCGTAGTGCAGAGCCAAACCGGTGCTTTTATGAGAAAAATATAATATAAAATCGTTTGGTTAAAACCCGTGTTATAATGTTTTTTCTTATTAGGGACGTGCCTTGCGTAATGTATGTCATTATGCCACCATTTTTGAGTTAGTAATCCGGGTTTTACGATATGAGTGTAGATAAAAACATTAATTAAACTTAGTGCTTTATGGATTTAATGGAATAATACATAATTACAGTAGTTATATGTATTACGAGTATTGCTAAGTTAATAAAGGCAAACCCATTAAATTATATGTAAGACAGATACATGAGACATCCCTATGGTGATATTAAAACCTTAATGAAACTTTTATTCCAAATGAGAATTATTTGAGAAACAAAATATCTTTAGCGCAGAAATCCTTTGAAAATGATTTTTATTGAAGCCAACAAGTCGTGCGCCTCTAAAATTCTCTCCAATCTTGAATTCATTAAGTCATGTGTAACATGGGTTGATAAGCTGACGCAGTGAATACAGTAGGAAAACTTCATTGATCTAACAAAAAACAAACACTGAAAATTTAAAAACTACCACAGTACTTTTTATAGCCTTCTTATGTTTTAAACCCCGTTTCAAAGTTTGTTTATGCCGCCACCTTAGATTCAGTTAAAGGGGGTTTCTCCCTTTAGGATACGCTTTAATATCAAATAACGTAGAAAACAAAAACTGGACTAGATACAAGTGCAGGCAAACACACCCACACAGCTATTTTCCCACCGTCGTTCTCTATGTGCATCGATTGAGAGACATACGCGACTGTAGCGCGATTGAGAGTCACTGCTAACACGTGCCACACAAACTCCACAACGATTGTTGAGGCCAAGGAAGACCAATTGTGTGCGTTGTACCTAATTAATGCGGTCTACGCCTGAGGAGCAAGTACTTAACTTTTTTACATTTAATTAGATCTTTGAATGCTGCAGATCAAGCTAATGTGGCAGTGAGCAAGATAAAGTGGCATTGGGCTGGTCACATTTTCCGAAGAACCGATAACCGTTGGGGTAGACAAGATCTCGAGTGGAGACCACGTCTAGGCAAACGTAGCGTAGGATGCCCTGTGGCCAGGAGGAGTGACGACCTGCGCAAAACAGCCGACAATATGGATGAGGAGAGCTGAAGACCGAGCTCGGTAGCGTGCATTAGAAGAGGACTACGTCCAGCAGTGGACACGTACTGGCTGATGATAATGATGCCGCAGATCCTCGTGATTCAGGTCTTCAGAATATTATTTTGATGTTACTCATGAACAGCATCTCACCCTAAAATATGCGGGTATATACGAAGAATGTCACCGAAACTATATAATAAGCGCAAACTCGTCTAACTGCAATAGTGCCCGGGATCGCTTCACATAAATATCTTGGGAAGGGCTTCATTAATTTTTATCAAACCAAATTTAGAACCATCTCGCCAACAGTACATTGGAGGTTAAATTTTTTTTACTTGCTAGCTGGTAGCTTTAGAGACCAATCAAGTACTGCGAAACCGGTGATTCGCAAGACTAATGTCAAAAAAGAAAAATATCCAAGAGCTTAATAATGTCCAAATATATAAAAGTTAGCACCTCTAAAACCGTTTTTTTGTGTTAGTGGCATTTATTTTCAATGATTTCTCAATCTTCAATGTCCTGTAAAATAGAATACAGTAGTTACATGCTGTAGTCTCTAATGAACGTATTTCTGAAGCATTTAATTTTCCTGTTCGAGATTCGACTTTGAATAGATAAATTTCCTTTTCAAACTCAAAGTATAATTAAGTGATCTGATTTATTGATTTGGTCTATTATAAATTTCAAGGAGATTATATATTTTTCTTCTTGTTCATGAGACATTCAGCTCTGAACTTGCAAAAGTGCTTTATTTTAAATGTTGCCTATTTACAATAACAACAATAAAAACTTTGTAGTTTGAACTAACATACTTTAGTTCATTCAAAGTAGTCCTACTGTTATGCTACTTGCTATAATGTTAGGTACATATTGCAAGCACGTATACTGCTAAGGCGGAGCAAAAACTGCGATCTATCTACTTTTTCATATTAATCTTTTGTAAACAAGATCCATTAAGAAGCGAGGGAGCTTCTTTCGTTAGGAGCTGAGTAAGGCTCTATCCACATTTGCTATGAAGCTTATTCATGAAAGTTATTTTACAGTTTTGATACAATTAATGCTATTATAGCACTCATTGCATCAAAACTGTAAAATGTACAGTATGATTGAACAGTGTTTCTAACCATTTGATGAAGGCGATTCCCAAATATTTTTTTCTTGTTTACTAACAGAATTTAAAAGAGTTCCTAATACTACGTGTAATATATATTATATACTTATATACTAAAAGGCTCTGTGACCTGTAGACCTCGCGCGTACAAACTTTTTGCAAACAATCTAGCGGTGCACAGTAGCGCTATCTAGTTACTTTATTGTACATCATCATCATCAGCCTGTATCGATCCACTGCTGGACATAGGCCTCTCCCAATGAACACCACAGAGCCCGGTCTTCAGCTCTTCTGATCCAGTTTTTGCCGGCCGCCTTTCGCAGGTCATCACTCCACCAGGCCGGTGGGCGTCCTACACTACGTTTGCCAAGTCGTGGTCTACACTCAAGAACCCGTTTACCCCAGTGGTTGCCCGTCCTTCGACAATTGTGACCAGACCACTGCCACTTCAGCCTGCTAATACTCTGAGCTATGTCGGTGACTTTGGTTCTCCGTTGGATTTCCTCATTCCAGATCTTATCCTTCAGAGAAACTCCAAGCATAACTCTCTCCATAGCTCGCTGAGTGACCTTAAACTTGTGGACTAGTCCCACAGTGAGTGTTTACGTCTCGACTCCGTATGTCAGCACTGGTAGGACGCACGCATTGAAGACTTTCGTCTTCAGGCACTGTAGACGACGAGAAGACCTGACGAAGTTTCCCGAACGCTGCCCAGCCTAACTGAATCCTTCTGAACTGCAATATTTGCCCGAGATAGACATATTCATTAACAACTTCGCGCTCGAAGTTGTCACCACCTATAGGGCTATAGGGCTCACCTGGTGGTACCTTATTGTAATAACTAACATTAGGTGCTCCATCAATCCTTACTAAGTAGGTAGGGATCGATTCTACTGGCAGAAACCTAAAAGTGAGAAATTTACTGAATTTTGAAGAGCTATTATGCTCATAAGGAACTCATCAGGAACTTCGGCAGCTCATATGCTGCCGAAGTTCCTCATCAAATCTTCACCAATTTTTGACAAACTTAAATAAAAAAAGAACCATCGGAATTGGATTTAATAAGGCGGTGATATTCAGTAGCCCCCTTTTTATCCCTATTTGGGGGAAGTACTTACGTAATTGAAAAACACCCCAATTAAAAATTCTAAAAATTTGCTTAATCTGTATACCAAATTTCGTCTAGATCTGTTGAGAACTGCGATTTGTAGAGGAGAACAGCCGGACAGACATCCGGGCATACGTTTTTTTTTTTGTCCAAGCTGAAACCGAGACGCTTCGCTCGCTCTTCGCGCTCGCTCGGTTAACTAATAGTGCCCACTTGGTAATTTCGCCATTTTAGGATCAAAAGTACCTTAAAAAGTACTAAATACCAAATGTAGTTTAGCCGTCAGTAGGTTTTTATCGAATGCTTGGCTTCAACTCATCGGATTGAAACAAAGTACATCAATCAGATAAAAAGTACATCAATTTTTAAGTCTATCCCTAAGCTATTCAACAATAGAAAATGCAGCGCAATAGGTCCAGTAGATTCTACATAATAATCATACATAATGTGCGAACAGACAAACACACCGATATGACCTACAAAAAAGACCAGGCTCCAATATTTAAGGGTTTTTCCATAAATATGCTGGGTCAACCACAAACCTGATAAATGTGCAACTTAATATATCTATATGTATGTTTTTGAGATCTTTATCTTTCCGTGATCAAGACAAAATAGTGATTAACAGAGTTTCATTCGAAACATTTTCTGTCAAAAATTCTTTAGTTTCAGTAATATTAGATTTTTTCTACTCAACGGCTTAAGTTTTATCACTAAAATAAATCTCACACCAAGAAAATATAGTATATCATCCACTTTGTCAAGACAAAATTAACCTAACTATATTATTAGCCCGCCAATAAAATAAATAACTTTTGAGACTTACGTCATTTAGTTCCGAGCTAAATTGTGTGTTCAATCAGCGCTTAGGATATTCAACTTTTTTACGCAGTCAACTCAGTACTTTTTGCGAGTAGCAGAGTGTAGCGTGGGAAAATGTATTAATGGAGCCTGGCCTTAATTACCCTAGACCATTTTTTTTACTTATCTGAATTTTTTAGACTTTTTGATACCTACTACTTCATTATAAGTATAAATCACCCTAATATTATAGAGGTAACAGTTTTTATGTGTGTGTGTGTGTGTATGTTACTTCACGCTCAAACGACTAAACGGATTTTGATGAAATTTGGAATATGTTGGTATGTTTGTTGTTTTGTGGTATTCTAAAGACCAAACGCGTGGGCCAATTTAGATAACTCTTAAGTCAAACAATTTCAAAAAAAACTACGAACTATATTAATTAAGTGGTGTGGGGTATCATTGAATAGATATATTTGTATATAATATTTAGGTTTCTTTTATAATTTTTCGTTTTGAATGACCATTCAGGATCTATAACGATTTAAAGTTGGTTAGCAACCATTGTCACTTAAATTTTTGCCTCAATTTAGTTTTGTTCGCAGTCGGGTTTTTTAGAACTTTCGATTATGTCTTGTATATTATATTCATTTGTGTTGGAAGAGTTGGGTATATATTAATTGCGTGCAGAGCACACCACGGTCACAACCGAGGAGGGTACTTTAGTAATATTTGGTCTGAGGTCACAATTAATTGCACTAATATTATAAATGCGAAAGTTAATGTGTGAATATGTATATATGTTTCTCCGGTCCTTGCGCTGAAACGGTTGAACAAGTTTAGATGAAATTTGGATCGCAGATAGTTTATACCTAGGAATAACACAAAGGGTAAGTAGTTTTATCATCATCATGCGTGTGAAACCGCATGGTGCAGCGAGTAGATTAATAAAAAAGTTCTTACAATAAGTGTACGCAGAGCCCTAATCCCATTAGTGGGATTAGGGCTCTGCGTACGGCTCTGTTCGTGGGTTAGCCCAAAAAGCGCTTCATAAGCTTTTAGGTGTTTTCATATGAATACTAAAATTGAATCTAATATCACAGGGATTTATTATTATATCAGTGGTTTTTCACAAAAAATATTTTTCTTTTATTCTCTGAGGAATAACAGCTTTATTATAATGCAGTAAGTAATCCTGTTAGTATTCGGCAAGCTTCGGAAAGTCTTCTTTATTACACAGGGCCTCAAGACAAAAGTCTTCAATGCGTGCGTCCTACCAGTGCTGACATACGGAGCTGAAACGTGGACACTCACGGTCCGATCAGTCCACAAATGTAAGTACGCTCAGAGAGCTATAGAAAGAGCTATGCTCGGAGTTTATCTGAAGGACAATACTTGTAATGAAGTGATCCGACAGAGAACTAAGGTAACCGACATAGCTCTCAAGATAAGTAAGCTAAAGTGGCAGTGGACTTCTCAAATTTCCCGAAGAACCAATAACCGTTGGGGTAGACGAGTTCTCGAGAGGAGGCCACGTTTAGGCAAACGTAGTCCCTGTGGCCAGGTGGAGTGACGATCTGCGAAAAGTGGCTGGAACCCTCCCGGGTACTCCCTTCTCTCTAAAATGGATGAAGGGGTGATGAATGGTACACAAGTCATACTCGTGAACGGGTGCTGCTTGTGGGGACTGGACCAGCCTGGTTTCAGATTAGTCATTTGTATTTTTATCAGTTTGATGATTGTGGGACGTCTCATTGGCACATTTATTATTTGTATTTGACATTTACATGCGTAGTATATTATTCTAGCTTACGCCCGCGACTTCGTCTGCGCAGACTACAGTTTATTTCAAAAAAATGCATTCTCTTCTTGATATTAAAAACCAATGCAAAAGTACAGCATCAACGCTCTTGATGCTTTTTGACAGACTTGTTATTATTTCGTTCCATGGCAACATGTTATTCTGTTCTGTATTTTTGATAATATGGGTTACATTAATGCAATTTTCTAGGGATCTCTGGTTTGAATAACATGTTACCCATGCCCATGTTACTCGCTGATATTTTTTAAATTATTTTGCTTTCTATAAAAGCAAAATAATTTAAAAAATTGGTTCCGTATTTTATGAGTTTTTCCATACAACCATACAAAAATACAAAAAAATAAATCTTTCCTCTTCATAATATTAGTGTAGACTAGATTGCTGTTTACATTATTGCAATTTTCTAGGGATCTCTGGTTTGAATAACATGTTACCCATGCCCATGTTACTCGCTGATAATGTAGCTTTCTATAAAAGCAAAATAATTAAAAAAATTGGTTCCGTATTTTATGAGTTTTTCCATACAACCATACAAAAATACAAAAAAATAAATCTTTCCTCTTCATAATATTAGTGTAGACTAGATTGCTGTTTACATTATTGCAACTTTCTAGGGATCTCTGGTTTGAATAACATGTCACCCATGCCCATGTTACTCGCTGATAATGTAGCTTTCTATAAAAGCAAAATAATTTAAAAAATTGGTTCCGTATTTTATGAGTTTTTCCATACAACCATACAAAAATACAAAAAAATAAATCTTTCCTCTTCATAATATTAGTGTAGACTAGATTGCTGTTTACATTATTGCAATTTTCTAGGGATCTCTGGTTTGAATAAAATGTCACCCATGCCCATGTTACTCGCTGATAATGTAGCTTTCTATAAAAGCGAAAAAAAAAAATTGGTTCCGTATTTTATGAGTTTTTCCATACAACCATACAAAAATACAAACAAAGAAATCTTTCCTCTTTATAATATTAGTGTAGATTAAATTTCTGTTTACGTGGCAATCGGTCTGTGGTCGTGTGAAAATCGAAATCCGTTCGTGTGGTAGCGGTCTCTTGTTTTGTCTCTTCTGCGTTTCGTGTTTTTTGAGGGTGCGTTGACAGTTATGTATGTATTAATTTTGTTGCATAGATTACATTCAAATTATAGCGAGGTATTAAATAGCTGGCACCGACTTCAAAAAACTCTTCAAGGTAGTGGCGAACGTAGTTTTTTCGTAATGGTATTAAATTTTTATTCTGAAAAATTGATATTGTTTTTGTAGAATTGTAATTATTTTATTATTTTTAGTGGTAGTTTACAAAATATCATTTCTTATTAGGAAATCGTATTTTTTTCTGGAAAAATATTTTTGTTTCTAGATTTTGCAAACATTGATATACGCAGCTAAAATAATTGAACTCACTAAAGTGAGTTAAATAAGAAAAGTTGAGTTGAAGGAGTTGTCCTAAAGGAAGGCCTTTGAAAATTAAAACCAAAGATACGTAATACGATTATTTATTCTGTTAAAAATAAATAATAAAAAACTAAATAAAAGTTAATAATACAAAGATAAATTTCTTATTAAATGACTGAATCATTACTGATGAAAATTATCTGTGAATACAATTTAACTCTTTCATATAAAATAAAATTTCGTTGATATGGGGGAACAATAAAAATTTGAAAAAAAGAAAAGAAATCAAGCATTTACAAGCCATCACCTACCATGTTAGAGCTGAGAAATTTTCGATACCATTCAAATAAGCATAAACTCGAGGGGGTTTCATTATTCGATTGTTGTGTAATAGGTTTCTTTGACTACTTTCTGGCTTTATCATCAGACCCTGGATACTGCATTAGACCAGAGAACTCATTGTGCTTTAACTCGGAGGAGTTCCATCATTTAATTGTTTGTCGTATGAGGTAGTGCTGGCCTTTGATGTCACAGTATGTCGAGCCGCCCGAGGGCCTCTTACATGGCTTAACGACTGCTATTAATCAATATATATATAGATATATATATTCGTATATTGATTACGAATGATTGCTGTGACATTGACTACTCATTGATTATGGAAACCAGGCTTAATTAAGTAAGTACCTACCAGTGATTGGTATACCTAAATTATCGTTGTTTCTGAATTACTTCTACGTTTATTTTGACACTTTTGACTATTCTGTTCCGACATTTAAGCTTGATGCTTTCCAATAATTGCTTTTCAATACAGAATTGATCATTATTCCAATAGAATTTTACTAAAATATTATCATTGTGATTCCATAGCAAAACCATGTTTTTTTCCAGACAGTTATAAAAAAAAACATTTAGCAAAATTCTATGAACGTGACAATTTAAGGTTAGACGAGCTTCAGTCGACTATTTCAATTTTGTGTTCCTTTGTGCTCATGTTTATTTAACCTTATTAATACATATTTGGGCGGTTTTATCGTGTTTTTTCATTGGGCAGTTCCGATAACGTTATTTATTCAGCCCAAGGCCGTCATTTTAAAGGTCCTCATTTGTAATTCACAAGTTGCTGAGGAGTCTTTCACGGGTAGGTACGCGGTTCTCCAATCGACATTATTTTGATAATGTGAAACTGGGCACCTAAAAAATACACAAAACATAATATTTTATTACAACCTTATTTTTCACTATGTTTGTCTTTTTTTAATACTAGTGAACAAGTTTCTTTATATTAAAAATTCTTTATAGAACATATAAAAGGAGCATGTTTCACACTCACACAAAATGATTCCACACATAGACATAACCAGTTAGTAAACATAATTCACCAAAAACTTTGCATCAAACATAATATCTCGAGCTCCTCTCGTATACCCTATTATAAATACACACCTGCAACAGTTTTAGAGAACACCTCTAACAAAATTTATTACGACCCCACCATTCTCACAGATCATAATATATAACAACAACAGACCAGACATATCAATTATAAATAAAATTAATAAACACGTTGATATAATAGATATTGCAGTCCCTAACACAAACAACCTTCAAAATACTGTAAAATATAGGAAATATACAGAGCTACAACAAGAGATAAAACGAGTATGGAAAATGAATACAGTAACCATAATACATATAGTGATATCTACGACAGCAGTCATATGTTTTGGAGTTTGAATACACTAGAACTGAACAAATTCTCGTTTATTCAATTACAAAAAGCTGCTGTAGTGAACACATGTCGCATTGTCCGTAAATTTTTGCAACTTGACATGGACAATGTTGACTCAACATCCCTCCAACTAGAGCTAGAGTAGCACTTGGTACCCACCCGTGTTACTCTATTAAACCAGGTATAAAAAAATACTGAGAAACATAATTTTTAACCCAAAATAATAATTTAAAAAAAGGCAATATAACAGGTCAACACAAAAAAAACAAATAAAAGTAATAAATTGTCACTAGGTAGAAAAAAGTAATTAAAAAGAAATATATGTTTTTTTTAAACTTACATAGTATTCATCAATTGAGTAGAAACACCCTCTGAGCAGGAGTTACGACGCGTTACGAGTCTGAATGGTCATAGCGAATAATGGCCCAGTTAAACGAAGTTCATTAATGAAGTCCGCTGCTACAGGTTTCCAACTTTTTTCGTTCCATTTCTTTTTTTTACATAAGTCTAACTCAAATAAAATGTCGACCATTTTCGCCTTCAGACCCATTAAATATCCACGTTTTAAACACAACTTAAAAGGTTTAGCTGGTAGCTGGTAAGTAAATCTTTTAAATGGTGGTCTTTTGAATCTTTTGACTTTACTTTTACACCGACTTCAAAAAGGAAGTGATTATTCACGATTCGATGCTGGTGCTTTTTATGTCGGGGCCAAATTGATTTTATTTATTTTTGAAAGTTTATCTACGGTGGACAATCTTATGAAATTTTAATACCAAGGGTTCAGGGCGGGAATGAGTGACGTGAGTTTTCGTTTAATCGACTGAATAATGAACGTAGAGGCGGGCGCGTGCAGACAATGTCGCGTGCGCATTTACTCTATGTATAACTTAAAATACAAATAAAAAATAGTTGAGCAACTTTTAGTGTATCTATTTGAATTTGAATTTTTTGGTTATAATGTTATATATTCTAGCTTTTAACAATAGATTTAAGAGCGATGGGCCTAATGGTTCAATATGTGCAACTTAGAATCCAACAATAACAGATTCGGTCCTAAGATCCGCACCAATGACTTTTCTTAGTTATTTGCGGTTTTTCTATCGCTCTGTGCTTCGGAAGGCACATTAAGCTGTCGGTCCCGGTTGTTATTTATTAATAGTAGTCGGTTAGCTACGTCAGAGGCCCGCGGGTGGCCTTACAGACTGTGTCACTAAGGCCAGCACTACCTTATAGGACAAAAAAACAAAAAAAAAACCAGTCGATTTTTATACAACTGGATAACATGACGAGCAGATTCCTTGCCTGGTAAACGTCACACCACTTTGGTGTACACTGGTGAATTTTGATTTCAACCAGTTGGATGGTTCAATTTTTTATTTGTAAAAGAAGACCATCGACATGCTGATAACATCAATGGCGAATGATAACTCACCTTCGATTTGCTCATGATATAGTCATCATGGCAAAAACCCTTGAAGACTTAAGCACAATGCTCAATGACCTCAATATTGTTTCCCAACAAGTGGGTCTTAAAATGAACACGGGTAAGACAAACATCATGTCAAAAGCCCATGTCGCACCCATGCCAGTTTACGTTGGGAACGATATTATCGAAGCTGTAGATCACTAAGTCAACTTAGGTCAAACTATCCAACTGGGTAGATCCAACTTCATCAAAGAGGTCCACCGACGAATCCAACTCGGATGGGCAGCGTTCGGGATATTACGCAATATCTTCTCGTCGCAGATATCGCAGAGCCTCAAGATGAAAGTTTATAATCAGTGCGTGTTGCCAGTGATGACATACGGCACTGAAACGTGGTTACTAACTATTGGTCTCATACATAAGCTAAGAGTTGTGCAGCGTGCAATGGAGGGAGCTATGCTCTGTATTTTTCACTACGTGATAGAATCCGAAACGAGGAAATCCGTAGAAGAACCAAGGTTACCGACATACCTCTCAGAGTTTGCAAGTTGAAGTGGAAATCGTTAATACAGTTCACAGAACCGACAACCGCTGGGGAATAAAGATTCTGGAATGGCGACCACAAACAAGCAAGTGAAGTGTAAGGAGGCCCACACGATAGACAGACGACATTTTAGCTATCGCAGGAAGTCGGTGGGGGGAGGTGGCACAAGATCGCTCGTCATGGCACTCTTTGGGAGAGGCCTATGTTCATCAGTAGACTTCTAAAGGCTGACATGATGATGATGATGATGACAAGAAGACCAGTGTGGTCCTTATCATCCATGAAAATTTATGATAAGAACCATGTTCAAATCCATGAAATTGATTGAGTACTTTTTAATACATTTGATGTAGAATGTTTTGGTTCATAGAATAATTTGTACACTGTAGGTACTCTTGACTTCAGTACGCATAAAGCACAAACTCATCGATGTTTGCACAGTACTGCTTGGTTGTTTGAATATATGAAAAATAGACTAGATCTTCATCAAAATCATGATGCATCTTTCCAGCCATTGTGTGATTGTGGTGTGGTCAGAAAATATCACGTATGAACAGGAAGCAGCGAAGGCCGGATGGAATTATTTTTCGTCGGATAATCCTCGCGACACGGGTGGATTTCATTTATCTGAAATGCCCGGATCCTCCTTGTACCGTCTCGGAGGAACCGGGAAACCACACGGGGCGAAAGTTAAAAGCTTCTCTTTGTTTATAAATGTTCCGATGCGTATCACTTTATAGTACATTTTTGTAAACACTTTAGATTCTAAAGTTTATAAACTCAGCTTTCATTTTTAACATTAACAGTGGCTTTTCTGATAGACGAGAAATTACAATTAAAACAAACTACATACGTTAGTCATTATATATATATATGTATATTACTGGCTAACTGGGAAAATAGGTTTCGAGAGTGAGTGTTTTATGTCATGTTTCGGTACTTACTACATTATTTCATTACTTATGCACCAAAAATTATTAATTTGAGTTAAATACATTTAAAAACTCTTTTTCAGTGAGTTGTGATATTTTTGTTGCTCAGTGCCGCAGACTGCCATAATTTTTACATTTTTAACTCGCTCAGTAAAAAAACTTCTTCTCAAAACTCATCGTGTGTATTTTCCAACCTGTATAATATCTGCGGCAGGATTATCCTTTCGCTTCTTACACTCACTAAAACCGATCCACGATTGCATACAATTTCAGTTTTCAATGGATCACACACATCATATTTTTTTCTAATTCCTACTTTAAGAACTCTTTTTCAAATGCAGAGATAAAATTAAAAAAAAAACTTTTAGCTATAACAATAATAAAAGAAGAGAAGCTCAGGCCGAGAAGGACAAGCTCAGCAAGTACCTTGACTTGGCTCACGAGGTGACCGCCATGTGGGATGTTGACTCGACGATCATTGTCCCGATAGTTGTTTCGGCGAACGGCCTTATAGCGAAGAGCCTCGACAAACATCTTAAGAGGCTCTCGCTAGATGGTTGGATTAAGAGTCAGATGCAGAAGGCAGTACTCCTTGACACGGCGCGTATAGTCACGAGGTTCCTCACTCTGCAGCCCTAGCCTCCGGTAGTTTGAGCCCTGCTCCGCTGCCGGTGGTACACTTGATTTAGGGTTTTTTTTATAATATTTTTATTTATACTTTTATAGAAATATTGTAAAAAACATAATCTAAGAAAACAAGTAAATAAAGTGAAGTTTAGTGGGTGGGAAGTCACCACCTGCTTTCATATTTTTACATGAGATGGAATTGGCAGGTGCTGGAGTTTCTTACCATAGATAATTTATTATGTGCCATAGGCCAGTTTTATAATCCATAAAAATACCACTTCTATAGTCCAGTTTATGTTAGCAATTTAACAATAGTTCCTCATCACCTTGTATCCCCAACTCGTATTTTGTATATTATCTAAGTTAATGGGACCTCTTAGTGTTGGCTATGGCTCCACTAAAGCCTATTAAAGGTCCGAACATAGACCCGAGATGTAAAATGAATAACGATAATAATAATACCTTTAATACCAGTGTGATTTCTATTACAACTGATTACGACTGTTTGCAAAAAAAACTTTGCTTTGCTTTTTTTTTGCCTACTCTTACTTGAGTCGTACTGGACGAAACTTACTTGAGTCGTACTGGATGAAACTTACTTGAGTCGTACTGGACGAAACTTACTTGAGTCGTACTGGACGAAACTTACTTGAGTCGTACTGGATGAAACTTACTTGAGTCGTACTGGACGAAACTTACTTGAGTCGTACTGGACGAAACTTACTTGAGTCGTACTGGACGAAATACAGACCTAAAAAAAAAGTCATTCTATTAAGTTTTATACGAATTGAAGTCTTTTAAATTTATATAAATTCCTTTTATATATCTTTTGATTTTTAATTTACTACCAAAAGAGGAAGGTTCTTAATTCGACTGTTTGTTTATTTGTATATTCACTCATATTTTCGGAGTTTCTGTACTAAGTTGGATGATTCCTTTTGTATAAACCAAAAAATGAAATGAAGAAGGTGGTCGTCCCAAAAAAATATCAAAAAGTTTAGTACTTTTTTTGTACATAGTAAATAATTTTAAGGTCGATCTCTTGATTCAGAGATTTATTTTTGTTTCGGTATTCAAGATTATTTTATTCTATTATTTCCATAACAATATATAAAAGTGAAAAGTTGTCTGTTTGTTTGTTTGTTTATTTGTATGTTTGTTTGGGAAGCTTTCAGCCAATGTTTTCACGAGAAAACTAAAAAACTGGAAAAAACAATGATTACTCGACTGGACACGTTGCACAACACAGGTTAGTTCAATATAAAATCACTGGATTTTTACCGCGCGGTACGGAAATTATTTATTATTATTCATGCGAATAGTCTGATATTATGGCTGAACCAGCCATCGCGGAAGTATAACCAAAAATATACATTTTTGATTCACAAAACGTGTGATGCGGTGCGGAGGAGCGGACATTCGTCCATCTCTTGAATGACTAAATGAGTGCGTGACCGTGGTATGCTTCCTTGCTTCGTTCCTGTGGTGACCGGCGTGAATTAGCGCATTTTGCCTCTTCGCATCTGCGAAGAGGCAAAATGCGCTAATTCGCGCTAACACACAAGAAAAAGAACCAGCTGTAAGGAACGGTTGCCATGGAAACGAAATAACAAGTCTGTCAAAAATCATCAAGAGCGTTGGTGCCACAGATTAGGCAGTTGATGCTATACCAACAACAAGCCACAGAGGCCATAACCAAGAAGTCTAAGTCTACTTTTGTATTGGTTTTTAATATCCTAGAAGAACGTAAGTAGGATGTTTTTTTCGCGATAAACTGTAGTCCGCGTGGACGAACTCTCGGGCGGGTAAGCTAGTACTTTATATATGACCCAGTGACGTTACTAAGATGCAAGTGAAAACGTGTTGTTTCCTCGCAAAGTTCAACTAATCGGATCTATCGGATGCAGTGGGGACAAACTTTCGGCCGTTTAACGAGATCACGACGCCGCGCCGCCCAAGCGGAAGCGGCGTGATGAGTATTAGCGGCGTTGTTGCGGATTTCACGTGGACTGACGACGCAGGGGATCCTTAAAGCAGCGGATAAGCGGATGAGATGAAATTATATTTTGACTTCTGCAAAAGCTTTATCACTTGACTGGCTTTCCGTTCTGTTGGCGGTAAAAAGGTTTTTATGTGTTGTGTTTATTTCGTGTTTTTCGGTAAAAGCTGGTTTAGTGGAAAACAGTCATAGGCTTTTTAGGGGCGGGTATAATATTCACTACGTACGTACATAGTAAACGTATAAAAGCTAATTGGTAATTATTATTTATTACGAACTACATTCCGAGGAGATTAAATAGAAATTATTGTACGAATCCAAGACTGGCAAAGCCTTTTTCTGTACCGATAAATGTTTGGGCTAGCCAACTCTTTCTTTCATTCTTAATTCGCACATATTTCAAATTCTACATTTTGTAATTCATCAACTCATAAGTACAAATGCAATAGCGTGATCATTATTCTGACCTATAGGTGCGTGCACAATGCATTTATTTGCACTCTCGATGCCATCGCGCCATTAACAATGGTTAAATTCCCGGGACAATATACCGGAATTTGGGCACGATACGGCGTCCCGCATACATTTTCCTAATGACGGAGATGAAATTGTTTCCGCTTTTATGATCAGGCCAGGAACTTGACGAGAAAAAAACACGTTTGGATTTAAAAGTTGCGATCCGTCGAGGCTTCCTAGAGATTTTTCCCGTGTACGAAATAATCTCAATGACAGCCACGTTTTGTCTATTTTCTACATTAAGTCGCATGAAAACCTAAGTCGTATTTTTATATACTAACTGAGTGATGAGATGAGCAGGTCTTTTACCTGATGGCAAATGCCACGCCTGTCCATAGTAGTTGCAGTGCCACCCAGAACTTTTAAATACAAAATCTTGAATTCACATCTTGCAATATTATAACCATAGTAATTTTGATAGAAACATTGTATAAAACACTTTATATAGAAAACATGTAAAAGAGAGATTAGTGCGGGTTTTGCACATTTCTATAATTATAAAATCTTTTATATTTTTGTACCACACACACTGTCCTTGGCAGGTACATTATCTATTTTTTCATTTAAAAATGGGATTTCCTTATCTCTGGAACATGAACAGAGAATAGAGGCATTATCTATTATTATAAAGATAAAAAGGATGTGCTCACCAAAGTCCTACAATAGTTACTATTGACAACGCGTCTTCACTGGCTCGACCATTACCGTATCCATGACAACAGGGAAATAATTTACCGCGCTGAATTATACTGGCAGACTAGATCCGGTGAAAATAGCGGTTAATTAATGTCTGGGTCAGTTTAGAATTGTATTATTTGGGTGGATTTCTAGTTCAGTGGATTATTAAAGTGTATCAAGGGAGAAAATGGTATCCTTCACCATGCTTGCGAGTTTAGTAGGAATTGCCAAAACTGGAAACAGTAGAACTGGTTTCAGCTAAATTAATACTTTATGTCGACTTTGTTAGTTGGCCCCAAAGCCTCTGACATGGCTTATCTACATCTAGACTAATATTTTAAAGATAAATTATTTAATATTTGTATGTTGGTTTGTTTGTAGTAACATTACAAATAGGAGCCAACTTTTTTTTGCGAGCTTCAATTCGGTATAACTCACTATTTACGTATGTAGCCGCGTTGATGTTTCACGGCAAACAAACGGCTGTGCGCCCCGACACAGACTCATCCGGGTTTTGAAAGCAAAGGAGGTTGAACTACTGTTACTTCCCACCCGGTATTTTAAACCAAAGGAGGTACGCTTACCAGCATTAAACCTTATATACTCGTAACAGTAAGCGTAATTCAACCTCCTTGCGTTAAACAAAATAATACTATAGACAAAATGGTACGTCAATATATAACCTATAAACAAAACATTATAGCAAAGAGAATACAATAGTTTATGGAGGAAATATTAAAAGTATTTTAGTGTAAGGAATTGTTGTTACCTATATTATATTTGTGAAAATTAAGTATTTACGGTCAGAAATTGTTGTTATGTTTTCTATTTGTCAAAATAAGGTATTTAATGTCAATAATCGTACTCATGTCATAATAGTGCAAATAAAAATATGTGTAAGAAATTGTTGATAGGTTCTATTTGTCCAAATAAAGCACCTACTAATTTTATCTTTCTATATTATCTACCCGCGCGAAGCCGGGGCGGGTCGCTAGTAGTAGTCATACGAACAAAAAATTACAAGACTCAAGTATGCAGGTACCTTGTCCGTTGGCTAAAGCCCCAAACTCGGCAGATAGGTTATCTTGTTTGAGGTAGCGCGCAACGCGTTTTTGATGCGATGACTTATAGAAGTTTGTTTTTTTCTCACAGCTCTAAAGGATTATAGACCTGAGTATTTGATATTAACTTGATATCTCCTCGCGTTCCTGGGAAAAAGGGTCTTGACAGACAGATAGACAGACAGATAGAGAAATAGACTGACGGACGGACAAGGTGATCCTATAAGGGTTCCTGTCTTTCATTTGAGGTACGGAACCCTAAAAAGTAAACAATAGGTTAGGGAATGCCAACAATAACGAAACCATCGCTGCCTTTTCATCTAAAACATAAAAAACCTTGTTTCAGGGGTACTATTAACAAAGATTTACAACCTACAGTGACGTCATCGTTCTTAAAAACCTTACAACATGCTTTGTTTAAAACTAGCGACCCTCCCCGGCTTGGCACGGATAGATATATAGAAAGATAAAATTAGTAGGTACTTTATTTGGACAACAATTTCTAACACAAAATGTTTATTTGCACAAATGTAAAGTAAGATCAAATCCTTACATTTAATACTTAATTTACACAAATATTTTGCAACAATTCCTTACACTAAATACTTTATTTACACAAACCTAAATGTAACAACAATTGCTTACTGTTATTTACCAATTACTTATTTTGTGCTATTACTTCCCGCATCTCCTCTAATTAGTTTGTGCTTACTCCAAACTACCTATAATGCATTTGTTTGAATTACGGTCACTGTTTAAAGTTTTAACGCCATTAAGCGTAATTCAATCACCTTTGGTTTAAAAAACTGGGTGGAAAGTAAACGTAATTCAACCTCCTTGGGTTTAAGATAATGGATGGGGCTGTGTCGAGGCACACGGCCGTTTGCTTGTAGTGAAACGTCTACGCCACGTACAAATCGCGAGTTGTACCAAATTAAAGATCAAAAAAAAAAAAAAAATGATTGATTTTGCTCTGTGCGTCCTGTTACCACAAAACACCTATTAATACTACGCTGTTATACAAACAAACAAACTTACAATAATCAAATCTTTTCTCGTAAGCGTATTCAACCTCCTTTAGTTTAAAATACCGATTGGGGCTGTGTAAGGGCGCATGGCCATTTGTTTGTCGTGAAACGTCTACGTCTAGTTTTTTATATCGGTTAGTATTTTTTGAGTTTATCAGTAGCGCTCACCCAATGGCAATTTTCTTACATTTAGAATTTTTATCCCCGTCGTAACCACTAAAAAAAACGCCAGTAAGCGTAATTCAAAATCATTGGCAGCAGTACTTTTGACCATAGACAACTGTATTATTACTCACGTACTTGACAGACTTGTTATTAATTCGTGTATAATTAGCATAGAGCATTTCTTAAGTCAATGATTATTATATGTTCTGTGATTTCGTTTCCATGGCAAATTTTTCTATACAAAGTAATCGAGATTTTTGCAAAATTTGACACCTCGGGTCACATTATTGCAATTTTTTGAGAGAACTTAAATTTTTTGAAAAATAATATACTGCTAGTGTTACTTGCTGATAATGTAGCTTTCTTTATGTGAAAGAATTTTTAAAATCGGTTCATAATTTTTTGAGTTTATTAATCACAAGCAAACAAACAATCAAATCTTTCTATTATTAGTGTAAACAACAACACAATATTTACTAGAAATCTTACTTACTGATTGTAAATAAGCCATCAAACCTGGAACATTTAGAGTTTATTTCTGAAAGTCAAAGTACCTATATACACCAAAAAGTAAAGCATTTTATTAAAAGCTTTTATTTAAGTTCACTTGTAAGTATGTATGTACTCCTGGAATTTTGCAATCAATATTTCACCCACTTCCACTGAAGCTATCGGGCTGAAATTTGGCACACACGTTTGGTTCTCGTGACTATGCACGATTACCTAAATGCCACTATTCTAATATAGGCAGAAGTTAAAAATTGGCTATTTATCATTTCCATTGTGACCCCTATTATGGGAATCAAATGAAAAGGCTTGGTGAGCAAAACACAATAAGTAAAGTGACGTCATTCTAAATACAATATGGTGGACGTCACAAAATGGCAATTTATAATTTCCACTTAACTCATATGATATGGGTAATCAAAGGGCTTGATGAGCTAAACACAATTAATAGAGTGACGTTATTCTAAATACAATAACCCCTATTATATGGGTATCAAATGATAGGGATTGAGAAGCAAAATACAATAAGTAGAGTGACATCATTTTATATACAATATGGCCAAAAAACAAAATAGCGATTTATAATTTCTATAGTAACCCCTACGATATGCGTATCAAATGAAAGGGCTTGATGAGCGAAACACAATAATAAACTCTTGATATTTCATGGCTACTTTTTTTATACGCTTTATATTAGCTTCACTTGTATGTTTTTATGTTTGTATGTTTGTATATTTGTATGTTTGTAACCGACTCCTTTGGACGCTATTTTGACCCACTTTAAACGGTCAGATTTCATTCAAATTTTGCACACCTGTCAAAGACCGATGACAATGCAATAATTCGAAAAAAAACTGAAAAGTAGAAAATAAATAATAGTTTAAAAAAACTAAAAAAACAAGCTTTATATAGAAAACCAAACTAAAAAAAAGAAAATAAATTTTAACAGTGTAAATAAGAAAAAAACTTTTAATTAAAAAAAAAAGCGTGGGGTGCTTCTCATATCTGTCAATAAAATATTTATAACTATTGACCCATGCACCCCACGATTTTTTTTAAAAAACCTTTTTTTCTTATTTACACTATTAAAATTTATTTTCAATTTTTTAGTTTGTTTTTCTATATAAAGCGTGTTTTTTAGTTTTTTAAACTATTATTTATTTTTATTATACTTTACTTATTTGAACTGTAGATAAAGGCCAGCAGAGTTTAAATATACTAAATAATTAGTCTAAACATCCTAGTAGTATTCCTACCCAAATATTAAAATAATTAAAGCCGCGGAAGCAGCTATCGGGTAGTGTATTTTAGGTGCCACATGGTGCAGAAGCAACCAGGTTTTTGGTGGTACAATACATGAAGGCTTGCAGACGTGATCGTGGTTTAGCTGGAGTTGAGTCCTTGAGCGGAGACTACTCGGACTGTCCCTTCAGCAGCCCCACTGGAGAGCCGCACGAAAACGGTACCCGTGTGGAGGGTATCTCCAGCGCAGTCACGGAAGTACCAGCCCTGGCATTAGGTGTACGTGTTACGTGCCATTGCGTGTTACGTATCATTCCGTGTTACGAGTACGTGTCATTACCTGGCATGTCGTGCCGCAACCAATTCACTTCTCTGGCAGCGTTGCACTCCAAATCGGAACACTAACTACTAATGTGTACTAATGCTTGGTGGTTAAAACACAAAACTACACTACAAAATACTCAGGAACATGCAAATAAAAACCTCCTGTCCCTCTTCACTGCCTCATTATATCAGCATCGATCACATCAGCTTTCAAACATTAAAAAACGCATCAAAATCGGTCCATTCCATTAGAGTCTGTCTAATGAGTAGTTATACCTGTCAGATTTTTAGAAAGTTTAACACACATACTGGTTACGCCATTGACAGTAGGAAAAAGTATTTGACTATGGCAAATCAAAGGAAGGGTTATGTATTCAAACTAAAAACTTGGTGAGATTTTGACAATCGAGGTATCAATTGATTTGTCTTCATGGCATGGCTCTTTTTTACCCGACTGTAGTCGGGTTTTTGTTTTTGAACTTATTTTATCCTAATAAAAACACATTCCACAACAACTTTTTTTTTTTATTACGGACTATGCAATCGTTTGACCACGATCTCACTTGATGGAAAGCGATGATGTGGTCGAAGGTATAGCACGCTTGCCTAGTATAGTAGAAACACTGACGAGGGCAGGGCATTCCACTCCTCTGCAGTTGCTACCTCACGTCGATGCGCCAGGCCAATGTTGCCTACATCCTGTTACCTTCTAAGTTCCCTTAAAATTACCCAAGTACAATAACTTATTAGACAGCTAAGAACGATCTCGATAATATCAGCTTTCAAACAGAAAAAAATGCATCAAAATCGATCCTTTCGTTTGGGATCCCCCCCCCCTCCCTTTTTTATAGCTAAGAACCATATCGATCAAATCAGCTTTAAAAAACAAAAATATGGATCAAAATAGATCTATTCCATTGAGAGCTACGATGCTACTGTTTTTTATAATCAAAGATTTATTGAGCTGACTTTCAAATATGTTAAGGTTTTACAAATGTTATTTAGATGATTTATTCAGACGCTCTTATATTATACTCTCATCACTTGCTTTTATTATATGGGAATTTCACCACAGCCTCGACCGAGCCCGCTCGTGCTTGGTCGGCCGAAGGCACATTTTTGGCGTGCGCCTGTTTTGCGTGAGTTTGTACAGTAGGTAACCATAATAATTTATCATCCATATTCCAAATGGTCCAAATCCGTACAATCAAACATCAGCAGACAAATAATATTAGTCCAAACGTTCGTAATTTATCGATGCTAATTACTATAAAGAGAAAATATTCGGTTTTTGTATATTTAAACGACTTCACAAAGGGAGACGGTTGTATGTTCGAATATAATGTATGTTTTTTTATGTACTTATACTGATTTATCCATCAATTAGGGACCGTTTTTTGAAAATTATTTCTTTGTTTGATAGGGTGTGGTCCCATATAAATTGTATCAAAATTAGTTCCATAGTTTTTCGAGAATAAATAGTTTTTTTAGTAAATCCATTTGATTTTGTGTTTATATTGCCTTAAATTTCTAAGATTCCTTAACTGATTTATATGGTGGTTGATATTCAAAAGGTTAGACTTTCAGTGTAGTCCTATAGAAACTTCATCTAAATTAGTTCAGTAGTTTTTATTAGAAAATCTATTTGTTTTATAGTTTATGTTCTCTAATATCTAGGGATTTCTGAACCTAATTAGATGATTGTTTCTACTTGAGAAAGAAGAACTCCAGTGTAGTGCTGTACAATTTTCATGAAAATTGGTTTAGTAGCTTTCACAAGCTTTTATTTAATTCACTGGGTTATTATGCTTGGGACTAGTTTGCAAGTCAATTATGAACCATTTAACGATGTACAAAGAAGCTGAACTTGTGCATGTGCAACTTGTGGGTGTAGTTCTGATGACAAGGACGTATTTTTTTTATTACTTTCTTACCAATCGTTTTCATGGATGGATGGATCTCACCTGATGGAAAGCGATGATGCGGTCGAAAGAGTAGCACGCTTGCCTAGTAGATACCTATCCACTTTTGATTTGAACCCACCTGGGTTATAATTTACCGGAAACACTGACGAGAGCAGAGCATTCCACTCCTTTGCAGTTCTTATAATAAATGAAGAAGCATAACGCTTCATTCTTGTGCGAGGTATTTCAACCATAAAAGAGTGGCACTTTGCCAATCGTCTAATCGTACGGTGATGGAAAGGCGATGGGGGAATCGCACTCACTATAGTGCAATCGGTAGAATACCGAATGGCTTGCAACCTCACGTTAATGCGTCAGACTTTGAAGCTTACTCTTTGCCAATTTAGATCAAGTTCATCTAGCCAAGTATCATCCCCAATGAATCTCATAGCAAGTCTGTCAATCGAATCCAAAGCCTCGAAATGATACTTGACTGAACCGTCCCAGAGGTGGCAGCAATATTCCATACAAGATTGGACCTGTGCTTGATAAAGATTCAAAAGCTGCCCTGGTGTAAAATGCCGCCTAATCTTAGCAAATTGCAGCTACCTTGGCTTTGGATTCAATAGTACTATTGAGCTGACCTGATGATGGAGCCGGAAAGTAATCAAAGGAACTCAACAATCGCATGGTCGAATCCCTTCGCGTTTGGGCTCATTTGGTTTGTCTTGTTGAGATCTATGGTCTCATGTGCTATCCAAGGTCTGATGATGGAGCCCTAAGGTAGCTGTAGGAACTCTACAATCAGATGATGGAATCTCTTTGAGTTTGGGCTCATTTGGTTTGTCTTGTTGAGATCTCTGGTCTTATGTGGTTTCCAAGATCTGATAATGGAGTTGGAAGATAGTCAAAGGAACTCAACAGTCAAATGATGCAAACCCTTGGAGTTTTTCCTGTTTTGTTTTGTCTTAATGAGATCTCTGGTTTTATGTAATATCCAAGAATAATGGAGCCAAAAGGTAGTTAAAGAAACTCAACAATCGGATGATGGAACCCCTTCAAGTTTGGGCTCATTTGGTTTGTATTTATGGGTTCACTGGTCTTATGTGTTGTCCAAGGTGTGATGATGGAGCTGGAAGGTAGTCAAATGAATTCAACAATCAGATTATCAATTCAAAAACAAAATGATGATAAAAAATATTCTGGTACCAAATTTCATCCACATCCGTTCAGCCGTTTGAGCGTAAAGAAGTAACAAACCTACACACACATTTCTAAATATAAAAGATAGATAGCTCTATTCGGTTTTTATGCATTTTATGACGTTTTGTATTGACTCTTAGTTCTAATGTATGGAATTCTGCATTGCGCATACGAAGTTTTCCGCCCGATAAGAGAATAATCATTTTTAAAACTCTAAACTCTGGTTTCTTTAGGACAGTGGCTACACTTCTCTGATTTGTAATATTAATGTCATTATATACAAAACAAAATAATATAATAATATACTCGTATTAATCTCATGCATTACATTGCAACTAATGTGTACCTGCACTTCTCTAATTTTCACGTCAAGCCATTTAATACATATTATTTTTAAGTAAGCTCAACAATATTCAACATTAGGGCTTGGTTTAGCACCTACTTCAAAAAACTCTTTCTTATCTCATGTTATAGATATTTTTGTATTGGTATTAACAATTTTTATTTAGAAAATGTGATATGTTCTTGGTTCTATTGTAATAATTTTATTCATGTTGGTGTTTGCTTGTAATATTTTAAATATGAAGTCGATTTAATTTGAAATATTTTTTGTTATAACTACTGTAAACACGTACACGTACACGTTTACCATTCTTGTTTGTCGGTCCGGGTGGAATCTTGCAACTCAAATTCGAGCACTTCCCGATTAGTTATCTGGCTGAAACTCTGTGTAGCTCACAACTTGATGACAATGCATATTAAAAAAAAAACTACAGAAGTCATTATTTGGTGTGCGCCGTGCGCTGCAAAAACGTTTGATAATACATGTTTATTATTATAATCAATATGTACTACATGTTTATTAGTATACTCATCATTACCCACAACAAAGTCTGCTTGGTTATATGTCTAACTAATATAGCTGGGGCGAGTCGCTGGTGAGATAATATATTAAACCTAAAATTATAACTTATTTGGCGAATGGTAGTCGCTTTCACGATCTAATGTATGACCCGTTAGTAATCGCTGCAACTTTGCCATATTAGACCTTTTCAGATTCAGACCGTTTTTAATTCAATCACGTTTTAAGGTTCCGAAGTCTAACACAACTATTAACAAACATCGATTTAATAAGATATTCAAATGAATTTACTAGCAATCGTTAAGCCGTAGTCAAAATAATGATCTCCTTAAAAGATGTCAACTAAAAACGAAATTTCATGAATTGGCTTTTTAATTGACTTCACAAAGAGAGACGGTTATATGTTCGAGAGTACTTTATTTTTCTTATTATGCACCGATTTCTCCGTTAACTGTGGACCGTTTTTTAAAGTGTTATTCTCTCCAGGTAGTCCCATATAAATTGTATCAATATTAGTTTAGAAGTTTTTCGAGAATAAATAGTCTTTTTAGTAAATCCTTTTGAATTTGTGTTTATATTATTTATATTATTTTATTTGAGATTGCCTCATATCTCAAAGTTTTCTTAACCGATTTGGATAGTTTTTATTTCATTCCAAATCATCAAATTTCAGTTTAGTATATATAAACTTCATCAAAATTGGTTAAGTAGTTTAAAAAAAAAAAACATTTTGAAGTCGATTTTTTGTACCATGGTATTTTAAACAGCACTTTGTTAATTACCTGAGATAGACAGACACAGTTTTTAGTGTTCAATTATATTATATCAAGTTCAATATTGAATTTAGTGGATTCAGACGTCGCGTCGCGACCATAAATCTATTGGCCTATAAATGGCTCATGAAACCCTTTAAAATCCAGGTTACGGTGGAATTAATTTGCGTTCTAGAGTTACAAAATAATAAATATGAATATATTATATATATATATATATATATATATATTCTGGCAATTCAACATCAATTACCTAGCTCCAAACTAGGATACCCTGTACTATGGGTACTAGATAACGGATAAACATACATTACATATATACGAATATTATAACATCCATGATTCGGAGACAAACATTTCTGCTCACCACACAAATGATTGCACCTTGCAGGATTCGAACCCGCGACCGTTTGATTACGTACCTAGGATCACTAGCCACGAGTCTAACCGATCGTCAAAATAATTTCTGTAAGAAGCATGTGTGGTTTATCTTTAGCTTAGATTTGGGTCACATTTCGCTTGCGTCCAAAAGTGAAAAATGCCTCTTACTCCGCTCGTTGACAAGATTGTTCATCGTTATCCTCACACTATTACGTAGTCACAGTGGATACAGACATACTATCAGATAGATAGAGAGAGATATAGGTTTGGCTGTATTGAGATTATTATACATAAGGAAACCCTTACGAGATTTTCGATCACCGCATTTTAAATTTATATTCTCTTATTAGTCTTTGACATTTCAATGCCCTTGTAACTTAGTGCGCATGTTGTAATTAGTGTAGTTAAAACAAGACAATACATTTGTTAACCACTGAATGTTCAGGTTATTCATCTTACCCTCCTCCCGTCTCCCTTTTCAGGCCCTAGCCGTGCTGGGTGTGGTGGTGGGTGACAAATTCAATACAGCTGGCTACCTAGTTAGTTATAAATAGTTATTTATATATTAACTCGTAAATTGTACTAGTTATATTATAAACTGGCGGTGTTTACAATGATCCGATGACGACATACTCGTAAATCAAACCATCTCAGCATCTTCTTTGAGCTGTCGTGTTGATCACTGAGTCACCGATGTTGTTTATCTATTTCAAAAATCCAATTAACTTTGTCTATCTATTTGTAGATGCCTACCAGGCCAATACGCTGCCAATTTTATTGTTTTTACCCAACCAAACCCATGACCCGATTTTGATATTCGTATTTGAATCGATTTGTCTTAATTTTGCAAGTGTCACTAAAACACGACATTAATCAAAATTCAATATGGCGAGAATCAGACGCCATGTTACGAAAGTAGATGAACTATGTTAAGTGGGGTATCATTCAATAGGTAAATAAAAATAATTCATTTTGAATGATCATTTAGGATCTGTAACAATTTTAAGTTGGTTAGCAACCATCCGGTATAGGTCAGGCTTTTTCTATGTGCGTAAAGTTTCTTGTTCATAATATTATAAAGTAAGTTGTTTTAGGAGTTTCCAGCCTTTCTCCAGCCTTGTTCATGGTAGAATCAAGTCAAAATAAACTTAAATTTCTGGAGCAATAATCATTTAAATTTAAATTAAATCGTAGTATGTAAGTACGAGCTATATTAACAGTTAGTTATATGAACAGTTGTTACCAGCCTGCAACAACACAGATTACGAAAGCGTTGTGGTCTAGGCTAATTTGCACAATAGTTTACTTAACACCATAGATCTAGTTAAAGGGGAATAGATACGGCATGCTTTACTTATCTCGTTAACAAAAAATGGATTAGATAAAGCTACAGGCAAACACCCACTTAGCTATATTCTCACCGTCGTGCTTCAGGTGCATCAACAACAAAGATAGATTGGTAACACGTGCTACATAAACGCCGATTGTGACTTACGCCAAAAGAGGCCAATTGCGTGAGATGCACCTAATTTATGCGGTCTACATCCGAGGAGTTGATGCCTAGTTTCTTACTTTTAATTATTTCTATGCTCAAAACTCACTGAACCCAAGAAAGGTAACAAAAACATGTCATCTACAATCAAGAATATTATAAACAAGCACAAATTTAAAAAAAATATAACCTAAGAACCATCTCGTTTACTTCAGCTTTGAAACATAAAAAGCCGCATCTAAATCAGTTCATTCGTTTGGAAGCTACGATTCTCACCCCCCCCCCCCCTCCCCTTTCCCCTCCTTTCCCTCCTTCTCCCTATTATAGCTAAATAATAATAAAATAAATTTATTTATTTCTTTTATTATTATTTAAATATAATTTTAATAAATTTATTTATTTCCGAAAAAGATCCCTATTAAAATGTGGCCACATTTTTGTGCTGCTGGCAGCATTCTGAAACCGTTGTTGTACGCTGAATACGTGAGGCGTTGTAAGCTTTTTGTGTATATTTCACCCACAGACTGCACGTGTAAACGACTGGCAATACGCCTTGACTAAGGTCACTTTTACTGGTATAGTGCAGCGTGCAAATCTACGAGCCAACATATTGCACCTCACTGCCAACGCCCTACGCTCCCTCTCGATATACATATCATCAGACATGTCCTCTGTAACCCAGTGGCCCAGGTACTTAAACTTCTTTACCCAGTTAAGGAGAGTTCCGTCTAGCTTAACTGGCAGAATAAAGTAAGTTTTCGTACCAGACTTGAACAGCATCAGCTCTCGCTAAGAACCATCTCGTTTACCCCAGCTTTCAAACAAAAAAAAACAAAGCTAAATCGGTTCATTCGTTTGGAAGCTACGATTCTCACCTCCTCCCTTCACCTCCTCCCTCCTCCCCTTCCTCCCCCATATACCTAACAACCATCTCGATTACATCAGCTTACAAACAGAAAAACCGCATCAAAATCGGTCCATTCGTTTCGGAACTACGATGCCACACACACACACACACACACACACACACACACACACACACACACACACACACCCATACACACACACACACACACACACACATACACACACCCATACACACCCTAAACTTATAACAAAGAGACGGGCTCTATGTTCGGGGGTTAAAAAACAGATTCCGTATCGCCAAATCGATAGTGAATCACCTATGATATGCCAATCCGCTCGTACTCACAAGCACCCATTAACACCACGTTATGCCAATCAGCCGCCACTTTTCAGCACGATCTCGACCTTGTTGGTACTGTCAATTTTTCACCGAAAATAAAAAAAACATTGCAGTCTTTTGTGATGAAATTGTGTATTTACCACAAAACACCACAAATTATCCACTTACTCAGGCATTCTATTTGCTATGCTTCACTCGTTTGTTTGGCGCTGTTGCCTCAGTCTTTTCCTTCCGTCTTTTCTTGAAACATTCTTGTCCACAAATTTATTTTTTCGTGAACCTTTTTCCCCGCTGTCCTATATAGCTGAGTTATGCTTTGAGTTTATTTCCAAGATAAAATTCAGAATGTGAGTACTACTTGCAAAAGAATATACTTACTTAATGTCCAGAACTAGCAAATAAAAAATAATTATAATAAATTAACCCTGCTTCAAATGGTATAAAACCTATAAGAAATATATAATAATTATTTTTAAAAGGAAGACCGATGGGAGAGTCAGGAAGCCGCAGCTGGAGCTAAGCAGCGAGTGACCTCCTTGTGGAGGTCTGTGAGAGGAGGCTGAACTTAATGATGCTGAAGGTATTTACTATTTGATTCTAACTAACTTAAAACATAATAGGGAACTTGTTTTTAGCCGACTATGGCGAAGCTAGGGAAGAATAATGAGTTTAACAGTCTATTGATATATGTTTGTAGTCGGGTTTAGTTTTTGAAGTTATGTCTTGTTAAAAAAAAAGAAGATATTCTGTGATTAAATCAAAGGATTTATTGTGTGTACGCAACATAACATAATTAGCAAGTTGAAGTGGCAATGGACCGGACACAACATATCACGACGAACCGATAACCGTTGGGGTAGCTGCATTAGATTAGGTTAGTATAGAACGCTCACAACCCACTTGCGAAAGGCGGCTGACCGCGACTGGATGAGGTAAGCCGAAGATCAGGCTCAGTAGCGTTCATCTACGTCCAGCAGTGGACAGATTTACTAACGATGATGACGATGAGGCAACATTTTATAGTTCGTTTACAGTCTCACGAAAAACAAAAACTTAACGTCTCATGAAAAGGGAGAAAAAACTCTTTGCCTCTAATTATTTTCATTACAAAACTCATGATGTACCTGCAATTAAATACCACCTCGTGAATTCTCAGTTCGACGAGTTTGAGCCTAGGCAAACAGTCACGATCCAGCTGAGATTACGGATGTATGAGATGTATGGAAATTACTGTAATGGCGCCGCTCTCATGCACATGTAGAATGGCAATGGCTAATCCCAGCTTCAGCTTACGCGTCCATTTTCAGTAATGTAATGAGCTTATGTGCAGAAGTAGATTAAAATGGATACTGTCAGCTATGTTGATAGTTTGTGGTGCTTTAAAAGATGTGGTGAACTAAATCCTCTATAGTTCTATCCTCTATCATTATATCCTCTTTAATCTATTGATATAAATAAACAAGCAGCAAATGTAGACTAAATTTTTTTTTTATTTTTTTTTTATTTTTTTTAGAGTGCATTGTCATCGATTTGTGAGCTACCCGGAAAGCTTCAGCCGGATACCTAATCGGAAAATACTTGGAGTTGCGAGATTCCAGCCGCAACGGCAGACAGATAAACAAACAAACAAGAAAGTGACTTAGTAACAAGTAAAACTTGTTACAAAAAACAAAAACCCCACTTCAAACAAAACTATAGAATAAAATTTTAAACAACACACGTGCTATATTCGCAGAGCGGTGCAGGAGCGGGGTGCGGGGGCGCTGGAGGCGTGACGTAAACGTACGCTCAGGGATTTGCTATTCAGCCGCGATAGCGGAAGGACGCTATGCGAGCTATAAAGGCGAAAGTTTGTATGTTTGTCACTCCTTCACGCATAAACGGCCGAACCGATTTGAATATAATTTGGTACCAGGATAATTTATATGCTGGATTAACACATAGGCTACTTTTCATCATCATCACCCACGTGAATAAAACCACGGCGCGCAGCTAGTAATAAAAAAAGGAAGCTCCGTTAGCATGAATTGTTCGAATTAATCAATTTAATAGGTGAAATTATATTAATTAGTGTGGTCAAATTGAACCAATTCCAATATTTTTTATTTTAAATGTAACGTTTCTTATTTGCTTACATGTTTTACTTTACATTAATAATTGCAATTGCAACAATGGACAGTACTTACATAACTTAAATATCCTAAAATTAAAATTATTGTAAGAAGCTTAAAATACATATGCCACGGTTTAGGTAAAAGAATTATATAATTTTGGAACGGTCTTTTAAAGTACTTCATTTTTATATCTCATTCGATAGGTTATCGATTTTTTTGTTCCATCGGAAATACAATATGGCAGCTGTAAGCCGCCATATTCGTTTTTTGACATTTCATATATCCTAAGGCACTCTCGTGATTGATCCAATGATACTCATTTATCAAAATCCATCAAGCCATTGTAAGACACGCCTAAGAAACGTACAAACAACTTATATACAACCCAAACACATAACCCTCCTCAGTCGGGTAAAAACGTGGTAAAATGAAATGCTATTTATTGGTAAGCGCATCAATTGAGACTGATTTGGCTATATTTTGTTTTAAAATGTTTGCACTAGCCCGAATAAGGTTTTTTGGGAAAGAAATATTGGAAAAGTTTCCCAAAATATTTTCAAATTAGAGAATAACTATACGTCCGTTTTCCATGGGATTTTCGTATGAGTTCAAACTTGAATCTTGGATGCTTCGTTCAGTTCTATCTATACTTATAATATAACATTACGTAATACCAAAGATAAATTAAAAAAAAAAAACCTGTCCTGCCATATGTTTTTTATTTATCTCTTGTTTTTGACTTTATGGTTCGTTTTTTTATGGAACTGATGAAGTTATCTTCAGGGAATCTCTTCTATTTTCGAGACTGCAACGACTCATCCTACGGTGGCATTGAATTCCTTATAAATAAGAGAATAGCTACAGCTATTCTAGACTTTCGGAGCATTTCCACCCGTGTTTGTTTTGTGATTGAGTTCAACAAGCGGTACACTCTCAAGGTAATCCAAGTCTTCGCTCCAACGTCCTCGCACAGTGATGAGGAACTAGAGGAGATTTATGAAGACATTGCCAAAGCCCACAATTATATTAAAAGCCACTATACATCCATCATAGGTGACTTTAATGCCAAATTCGATTAAAATTGCCAATCGATCGGTTGGCTATTTTATTATGGTCTCGACAATCAAAAATACAGGGGCCAGACTTTGGTCAACTTTCTCGGAACTAATAGCTTTTTTGCCATGAACATATTCTTTAAAAATCGACTTTCGAGAAAGTGGACTTGGGCCAGCCCATACGGAGATTGACTATGTTATCACTTCACAAAAGTGTGCAGTTACTGAACCTTGAATCAGCTTAAAACAGACAGTGACCATCGGTTAGATCGAACAACACTCAAATTTAACTTAACAATGGAAAGACAGAAAATAATTATGACCCACAGGTTTGAAAAGCCAGAAATTGCATTTCTGCAAAAGGAATTTAAACTACTTTTGGTAACTATGTTAGAAATACTTGTTGAGTTAAATCTGGATGTTGATAGCATACAGAAAAAGTTGAGTCTGACCAATCTGGAAATAGCACAAAAACATCTTGGTGGTGCAACACAAAAAGCATCAAAACTTACGCCCAAAACGCAGGCATTATTAGAGCAAAGGAGAACCCTTATTCAAAATACCGTTAATGAACAAAGGATACTTGAAACACAAAGTAAAATCATTCATAAAGCCGTTATAAAGAACATCAGGGAATACAATACTAAAATAATTACAACAAGCACAAATTAAAAAAAATAAATAATTCTTGACCCCCCACCCCCCATTATGCTAAGAAGTATCTCGATCACATCAGTTTTCAAACATAAAAAACACATCAAAATCGGTGCGTTTGTTTAGAAACTACGATCCCCCCCCCTACTTCCCTCCTTTCCCCCATTATAGCTAAGAACCATCTCGTTGGATGTATGAACTGGACGAGCATCAGCCCCTTGAACATGCTGGCTCCCGGAGCGGATTTTCAACTATAGACCATATCCACACTATGCAACTGATGGAGAAACATAGTGAGTACAACCAGGGCTTGTTTTTCGCTTTCGTAGATTACGAAAAAGCTTTTGAGAGCGTAGAACACTGGGCCGCGTTTAATGCACTTTATCGCTGCCAGATCGACTCATGGTACGTGGATATCCTCCGCAACCTGTACATGTCGGCTACAATGCAGGTGCGGGTGCATGCACTCACAGACACTATGATGAGAGGAGTGCGACAAGGAGACACTATTTCGCCAAAGCTTTTCACAGCCGTTTTAGAGGACGTTATGAAAACACTAGACTGTGAAAAAAAAAGGCATATACATCAATAGCGTCTTCTTGTCGCACCTTCGGTTTGCAGATGACTTGGTTTTGTTCAGTGACCGAGTTCAAGATCTCGAAATAATTATGCAAGACCTATATGATGCATCTCTTCAGGTCAGCCTCAAGAAGGTGATGACCAATATCTCTAGAGGTATGCCAACTATCATCACTGTTGGTGGCAAATCGTTGGAGATAGTGGATTATACCTATCTAGGACATTTTTATCATTGGACAGAGAGCATCGCAGTAAAAAAAAACGAGACGCATTCAGTTAGGTTGGGCTGCTTTCGGAAAGTTGAACGACATATTAAGGGCTCGTAAGATACTATATGAGAGAGTAAAATTATTGTTATGATTGAAATCAATAAATATAGTTAAAGGAGGGATATAGCACACTTAAATATCACCTATACAAAACCTGGACCTAATAAAACTACTAATGCGTATACAACATTTCATGTCTATGCTATTAATCGTTGACGAGTTCCCTAATCAGGAGCCAACCTGGAGAGCATCAACCATGTCATGGTAAAACTTCAAACCGCCTATCATAATATAATGAGTAAATAAATTTTTGTGTCTGTGCTGTTAGCAGTTGAGGAGTTCCCAAGTCAGGAGCCAACCGAGAGTGCTGCAGCCATGTCATAGTGAAACTTCAAATCGGATATTATTATAGAATGTTTCCACAAAAAAAAACAACAGTGCTATTGACTGTTGAAGAGTTCCTTTATCTGGAGCTGTTCCTGGATATCGATACAGGTCATGCTTACCATAAAAATTAATAGTCATCAAAACTGAACAAATGTGCAAAAAATCAACACCGTAGGATAAGAGTTGTAATGTTGCGTCTAGCTTTCTAATAAATAAACAGATCTTAGTAATAAAATCTTAATAGGTAAAACTTATATCTAAAATATAAACAAAAATATACATTTTATATGTACTACGCTAATCAGAACTAATTCCAAAATCTTATAATCCTATCATAATACTAAAATAATAAATCTATCGAACTAAAATTACTTAACCACTAAACAATAATATAATATTTACTTACGGAACCACTGAAATATAACACTTTGTAAAAAGGCTCCACGTTGTACCACAGCGCTGATATGGGACTCTGGTTAAACGCAATTTTTATGCCTACTCTGAGCTAACCTGTGGCACACTGCAGGCTAGTTCGTTCCCTTACAAATTAAATAATAGTAAAATGTTCGAGATGTTCTCGCGACTTACGCCATGACATCCATTCTGCAGAAAGACGTACTGGCGAGAGCACGCGTCGCTTTTCTCTAAATAATATCGTAAATTCAGTGCTATATCTCTTTAGGGTGAGTTTCTATATATAATTACTTCAACCATTTAGCGCTAATACTAAATAATAGTTTAGTTAAATGTGTAATAGCTGTTCCGCGACACCATAACGAACTGCTGGTACCTACCTACCTACCTATTTAAACTGTTAGTACCACGGTCGATGGGCTTTGGACTACGGCACCGTTATTTTAGTGTCGTGGCAAAGCTATGGGAAAAGCTGTATCCCTAACGCTTGCACCGCTTCCACTTTTCTACCTACGCTTCAAATCACCACCGTAGTCGCTGACTAACGAGGCTGATGCAATATCTTGCCTGAGTTGCGCCGGTTCGACCCACTCCCGCCGGTCTGGTTACCGTTCAAGATCTTCGGCTGCTGGAACGATGGATCGCCGAAGAGTCCTGGAGGCGACACCGACGCCACGTACCGCTTCCCTACGGAGCGTAGTTCAGGACAGTGTCTCGTGAAGTGTACCTAAATACAGGAGTGTGGGACACGTTTTGGCGGAGCAAACTATATATATTATAACAAGAATTAAATAAGTCAGTATTTAACTTCATGGATTTAATCATTTTCCCACCCCTGAGGTCTAACTACCTGTGTGTCGTGGGTCACCTAACGACCCAACGCCGAAGAGGAAGAGGTTCTAATTCTAATTTAGCTTGCAAGATTTGACATATACAAACATACATACAGACATACATTGCAAGCAAAAAAAATGGATACAACCCAGCATAAATGCCTTATTTGCCATGGACAATACCACATAGCGCAAATGAAACACAAATTGCAACGCAAACAACTCATAAAATACCAAATTGCGCTAAAGTACAAACCCGTGTATGCCGCAACTTATCCCAAGCGCATAAATATTTGTGCCTCCTCCATGCCTTCTCAAATATCTCCAATAATTGAACCTCCAGTCCGTTCCATTTGTAGAATAAACTTGTAGAGCGCTCGCTCGATGCATTAGCCGCAAAAACCGCAGCTCGACGGAAACTGTTGAAGATAACCTAACATTTGGTGATACTGCTGGGAAGAAATCAATATTATCACATCATGTGTTATCATGGTTCAAAAAAATGTTACCTACAAGTTCGTTTTGCGTGATAGTTACTCATACCTATTATATCCAGTTTTGTCTAGTTTATTGATAAATAAAATAATTCCTTTTCTATTAGGTACAAGAGCAAAAAGGCGATGAAACTAGTTTGGTTTTCGACGGAAACTGTTGAAGATAACCTAACATTTGGTGATACTGCTGGGAAGAAATCAATATTATCACATCATGTGTTATCAAGGTTCAAAAAAATGTTACCTACAAGTTCGTTTTGCGTGATAGTTACTCATACCTATTATAACCAGTTTTGTCTAGTTTATTGATAAATAAAATAATTCCTTTTCTATTAGGTACAGGAGCAAAAAGGCGATGAAACTAGTTTGGTTTCCGTGGCCAACACTTTTCAGGGTTCTATAGATAGTCAAATCAAAGAACCCTTATTATTTCGTAATTTCCATGTGTCTGTGTATCTGTATATCATAGCCATTTTATTCAGATACTATAAAAACAACATTTTTTTTCATACTTGGGTAGCATAGTAACCTGGCTATACGAAACTCTAAGTATATGCGTGTCTAATAAGCACTTGGCCGCTTTTTTCAGTCAACTTAACCGAGTTAAGGCCCGGTTCTGACATTTTTAGTAATTTTCGACCTTTTTTTAACGTCTGTATCTTCTTGTATAATTAACCCAGAATTATGAAATTGGTATCACATCCAAATTTGTCATTTTATCTCGTTCTTTGTGAATACAGAATCATGATTTTTAGGTATCAATTCACACGATCAAAGGTAACAAACACTACTTTATGCTTTCCAATCAATGTTATTGGAAAGAGATCCCTTCACTAATGCGTGGTGTCTGAGGTATTTTTATAGATGGTTTATCTACTCAATAGCGGTATTGGTTCCATAACTTTATAAATTGCGTTTCCAAACACGTAAAATTTCGTTTAAACTTCAGATAACTTTCTGGCCAAAACTGCCTGTTAATCTATTCGATAATTATTTGATGTTTCATTTCAGCATCCGACTTCGTCTTTTTCAAAAAAGAAGTGTAATGTTTGTAGCATTCATGTATGTTTGTATGTATGTGAGTTCCTTTATTCCACCATAACTTTTAAATGCCTTAACAGATTTAGACGTATGGTATCGTTAGAATCCTTACATCCCCCCGAGTAACATAAGCTTTTTTTAAACATTCTATATGGCGGTAGTATGGCTCCATTTTTAAATACGAAAAAAATATTTTTTCTTCGAACTTTACAATATGGGTATCAAATTGAAGGCCTTGATAAGCACATTCCAACAGTATATAATTTATTGGCAAAAGCTATTTTTTTTGCAGGCGTGTTTTTTTTGCTTTTAAGCTAAAAAAACACGCCTATACGCCTATTACGTATTTATATTATAAATACGTTTTTGTTGCAATTATCGGTGTACGTATCTTTATATTGTTTTGGATTCTCGTTGAATAATGCCCAGTTTCTGAGGTGCTTTTATTAATGGTTTATCTAATCAATAGTGGTATTGATTCCATTACTTTACAAATTGCGTTTCCGAACCTGCAAAACTTTGTTTATACTGTACTTATGTGGCCAAAACTGCCTGTTTATCTATTCCATGTCTTTGACGTTTCATTTCAGCATCAGTATGTTATAAATACGTTTTTGTTGTGATTATCGGTGAACGTAATTATATTGTTCTGATTCTCAGTGAATAAATAAATTAAACAGAGTGAGCTATATACATTGTTATGGATTGGGATAGTTCATCAAAATCGGATTTGGAAGTACTTGATATTTTTGCACATATATCTGTACCTAAAAACTTAAGACTATGAAGAAATCCTTTTAAAATATTCACGGATGGAGAATTTACAAGAGCACTGTGAACCACCTTTGTGAAATTAATAATAATAATAGCTTTTTTCACTTCAATCAAACTTTCATGTGATATTTAGATATCACATGAAAGTTTCATCTCTTGATAAATTGCTAATTATTATCAAATTCATTAAAATATGTTGCATCACTAAAATAAATTCAAAAATTAATGTTTTAAATAAAAAGATATTGCTGAGGAACTAAGATGAAACAACGTGACTTAGCAAAGTTAAGTTGTCGGTCCCGGCTGTTATTGATTAATAGCAGTCGTTAAACCATGTCAGAAGCCCTCGGGCGGCTTGACATCATCCATTTTGTCTTTAGAAACACATTGACAGACATGCGAGGTTTATCTTACAGATAACTTTGTTGAATCAATAGCTAGCGATAAGTTATCAATGGACCTCAGAAACTAGGCACAAATGATATCAAAGATATACCACGACAAAGAGCTTATTATTATTGTTATTATTGAGAAAATGGTTAGACACTTTTTTGTTCTCAGCTTTACTTTTCCTGCAAATAAATAAAAACCTTAAATGTTACTCCGGAGATGTATGATCTGTCCCACTCTACTTGATAACGGACGAGAGGGACAAAAATGTCACTGCAACCCGGCTTTAAATGATGAAAATTACATTTCAGAAGCGTTGTCTCTGATTTTCCAAGGTTGTATGATTCATTCACAGAGAGTAATAAAATATACTTTGTTTATGGTTTTTCCATTTCATTTCTATCACACCACATTATTCTAGCGTACCTATATTTGCAGCTGTATTAAAAAAATGCAAGACAATAATTTTAAAGCAAAAAGAATACAAAAAGTTCACGACATAACTTGGTCTTTATTTAGACGTCGAGCAAGTTTCAGGCATCCATTTGCTGTAAGACCGCAACTGTCGCACAGATAATAGAAGAAGTTTATCCGGCTTCTGCCTTCCAGATGCAACCAATAATCTGGGGCAACATAATTAGAATTAACACAGATAGCAATACTCGTGGTTAGCTGGTGACAATTCAATTTTGATGAATTTAAATCGGAAAGTGATATTTTGGTAATACTATTTCTGTTGACCCCATTTCCGGGAGTCAGTCTGGCTATCTATAAGGAGATAAAATTATATAACAGGTTACTTCGATTTTTGATATGGGATAAATAAAATACAAATACAATTTATTGCAAATTTTAACAATGAAACACGCAAATAAAGTACCTACTAATGGCGGTCTTATGAGCGATCACATCTAGACTAGACCATGACAGACCTTTTTGAATTTTGAGGACATGGGCGTGCCAGTTTCGAAACAATGTTTTACATTGCCGATTTGAGTAGACTGTACGTAATTGGATGGAGTATCAAAGAGGAGGTATTTTCTGTATTCCAATACAGGGTAAACTTAACGAGGGAGCTTGCGGTGGCTCCAGACGTCGACTTCCGCTTGCGTCATCTGCTGCAAAACCGCACTGTCTATAGTATTAGTACGAGTAACAGTAAATAAGGTTTAGCCAGTAGCTTAGTGAGGATTTTATCATACTAATTGTGCAGTATGTTTTCTTTTATCTTGTAAGAGAAAATAAACATACACAATTTGCTATGCGTATTTTCAGTAGGTACGGAGTGAACGCGAAATTAAAAAAGTATTGATAGTCGGTAAGGGCTCTCGCATTCAATGGCTGATAGTAGGTACGTTAGTGTAAACAGACTGACAGACAAGACAAATCTTTAGAGCTCAAATTGGTGAAATTTTCTATAAATAACCGTTAAAAAGTCAAGTTAATTAAGTATCACATTACCATACAATTATCTCATATTGTACAACCTTATTCAATTTATGTGATACCGAAGATTAAATCTTTCTAAGTTGACATTCTTAGGCATGCCACCTACAAATTATATAGATTGAGGCTTTCATTGTTATTATCCCCAAGATGGTCCTCCCAAGTCCAACAAAAACACTCGCTGTTGAAATCCAATTTCCTGAAGATGAATCATCCGCGAGTCCGGAAATAGATCACTTCGCAAATTCCAAATGAAAATTGCAGTGGAACTCTAGGAAATGAGTATTGCCAGTATCAAGTTTCATTGTTTATAATGAATTTGTTTTTATTTAGCAAGTTTGAGAAAATAATTCATAGCAAACCTACGTTTTCCCGCCGAAAAACTATCAATTTTACTATTGTCAATTATAGTTGTATCAACGACAGTAAGAACTATAAGTTGTATGGAGTTTGACAGCTGTCAAAGACATGTAGAGTATGTGACTGCGTTGCCAGTTTGCAATCCAATTAACACATAAGCACAGGACACCTAATAATATAAGTATAAATTAATGAAACTCCATTTAGGATCCATGTAGGTAACCGAAAGTTTTATCTTCCACGTAGTTTATAATAATATCTTGGATGATAACTTCTGAAGCAAACTCTTAGAAGCATTAAAATATATCATAAAATTAATTGGATGATAGAGGGCAATTATCAAATATAATTTTATGCCCCCTGAGTACAATTTTTCTTGGTTTTCTTCTTCTACATTCTTCAAAGAAATTATTTTTTCGTTTTTTTTCAATACCTCCCGCTTATCTGGTGGAAGTATCAGTTAAAATTCCTAAGAGCCCGCTTGGGGCGCATGTGAATAAGCATAAATATTGTTGTATGTCTTTCCAAAAAGGTTAAGGAAATATTGATAGCAATTTGCATAAGGAGCGTACGAGTATATACGACATACAAGCAAAATGCACTTGCAGCTAGTCACATTTCCCGAAAAAAACGATAACCGTCGGTATAAGCGAGTTCTCGAGTGGAAACCACGTTTAGGCAAACGTAATGTAGGACGCTCTGTGGCCAGGTGGAGTGACGACCTGCGAAAAGCGGCTGGAAGAAAACGGATGAGTTCCGTCCGTACATTCGTTTTCTTCCAGTGGCGTGCATTAGGAGAGGCCTATTAATAATATAATATAATATATTCGGGACATTTCCACACCAATTATCTAGCTCTAAACTAGGATACCCTGTGCTATGGGCACTAGACAACGGATAAACATACATAGATAAGAATATTACATCAAAAAAAAAAAAACATTTCTGCTCATCACACAAATGATTGCAACTTGCAGGATTCCTATTACCCCACATATTTGAAGAAAGTTGTCATATTAAAAATAAAACGAACCTAGTATAGACGCTTTGAATGAGACTAGTTTCGATGGCTTTTTTTCACGTAGTCCTACTTTTTTGTTCATGGGGACGTTTTGTCTATAATATACCTTTGTTTACAGCCATTTAATATTGAGCACTTAGATTAAATAGAACTGGTTAATAATGTTTAAAGAGGGCTTTACAAAAAAATCCATGCCTTTTTTATCTCACCACGGCCAACGAAAATCGTTAGATTAGATCGAAGTTCGTTCCAAACGAATTGGGAATTTGCAAGCAAAAACCAGGTATTTCGAATTAGTTTGAATCTCACACCACCAGGTCAGTATGAGCGGGATTCCATACCAATTACTGACAGAAATTTGCGGTTACAAATAGTCACAGATGCGAGAAGCGAGTGCAGATGGGTTCGTTTCCATGGTTTCTTCTTGATACCTAATGAATGAAATTTGCGCAGAATCGAGGTATCACGACTTTGAGGCTAAAAAAAAATTCAATGTTAATATCGCACGTAAAAAAGTCAAACAAAAGTGGCACATTTAGCAGAAAAAAACATATTGATACTGAAACCAATCGCCACTGAAAAAATAAAATCAAGAAAGCGCAGAACAGCATTGCAACAAGTTGTAATTATAAGTAATTAGGGTTACGTTTGGATACTCTCGCATTTCCCCATGTAAAAAAAAAGGTACGAAATACTAATAAAAAATAAATTAAAAAAAAAAACACAACTGCCCTGTAAATCAATACATAGTATAAAACAAAGTCGGTTTCCGCCGACTGTCTATAACGCTTAATCTTAAACTACGCAAAGGATTTTAATGCGGTTTTCACCATCAGTTAGATTTATTAACTAAATTGATATTTTAGTACAAAAAGTGTATATGGAGGACTTAATGCTAGGAAGCATTTTCTACCAGTCTTCCTGGTGGTGGAAAAAAATGTGCGGTTTTTTTGTGAAAGAGCTCTGGAATTGATAATAAAATAAAATAAAATATATACAATAAACTTACATTTAATACATATCTACCAAATAGCTAGGTACCTATTAGTATACTTACTAATATACACAATATATGCTTAATAATCATTAAACACATTTACTCACTCTTATTTTTCACTCTTTTTTGAACACATTACAATAAAAAAACAACATAACAGTAATTATATATAAAATCTAATGTTGTACAATAGGCGGCCTTATCGCAATTTGTAGTTTCTTACAGGCAACCTTTGGATGGACAGGAATATAAAATAAACATTGCAGTCAGTGATGGAGACTTACTTTGGAACAAAAAAGTTAATAGATAAATAACAACTATATAAACTATATAACTATATACAACTATATAACTTAATATTTGTATACATACTTACATAATGTGTTATCATTAATAAATTGTATTAGACAAGCAGAAAAATAAAGGAATATTGTTTATTTATTGTGAACCTTATTAACAAAATGAGCATTAACAAATTTCTTAAAAAAAAAGTTGTCAGTTTTTTTTATTGAAACAGGCAAGTCATTCCATATACATACTGCCACTAATGCAAAGGAACTGGCCAGAAAAAACTGTCGTGTGCTTGGGAGTGTCGAGAAGTAAATTCATATTCGTAGCGGATCGTAGTTGGCGGTCATGAGTATCTGTGAGAAAGATAAATTTCTCTTCAAGATACTCTAGAGAATTTGTATCTTTAAGTATAGTTAAAAGGAGGCACACAATTTGGATGTTCCTTTGCACTCGAATAGGAAGCCATATTAATTTGGCTCGATATTCGGAAACGTGGTCGTACTTTTGAAGACCGAATATAAAACGAATACAGATATTCAAGAACCAGTTCAGCTTGTTCAGAAGTTCTTGTGAGAGGTCAACGAAACATATATCGGCATAAAACATTATAGGGAGAAGAATCAAATTAACAAGAGATACCTTAGTCTTGAAAGGTTTTTTTTTTTTTAGTTTTGTAATAGAATGAAGAGTGGCGTAGAATTTACGAGAGATTTCATTGGTATGCGCAGTCCAGCTAAGATTGCAGTCAATAATGACCCCAAGATCTTTCACTGTCGGTGAGAAATGGATTGTGCAATTATTTAAGGATAGACAAGGAAATTTAGAGAGTACGATCTTAGCAAGCTGACGCGAACTGCCAACCGTGATAGCTTGACATTTATTCGGATTAACTTTTATACCACAGCTATTGGACAAGTTTCGCAGTCACATAAGATCATTATTGAGAACAATGATGGCATGGGACAAATTATCAGTGGTGGTAGAGTAGTAAAGTTGAAGGTCGTCACCATAAAACGATAGTTACTGCTAAGAATTGGTGAGAGAAGATTAATAAATATTGAGAACAGAAGTGGTGAAATTATACCACCTTGCGGTACACCAGCATCCACATCTGACCAGACGGAGAAATCCTGCCCATTACGGATTAATGAACAGTGATCTTTTAGATAAGAGGAAAACCAGTTGACAACATTAGGTGATAAGTTAAGACGAGGAAAAAATGAGAGTAATTCATGGTCCACGGCGTTAAAAGCTTTACTAAAAACGATTAGTACAAAAATAGTGACAACCGAATTCTCCATAGCATGACGAATGTCTTCCGTCACTTTCAAGAGAGCGGTGGAGGTGCTATGATCAACTCTAAAACCCGATTGGAAGGGATCAAGAAGATTTTTCTCTGACAGGTACTGGATCAGTTGCTTATGTACAACTGACTCAATTACCTTCGACAAAAAAGGTAAAATATAAATTGTCTGGAACTCATTAGGAAGGATAGGGTTCGGAACTTTAGAGAGCGGCAGGACATGAGATTTTCGCCATTCGGTAGGAAATTCACTAGTAGAGAAAGAGAGAGAGAAGTTAACGATGCGGGTGATTGTGGGGAGAATTTGGTCTATAATGTACATTAACATTACTCTACCAATATGGTTATTTCCGACAGCTTATGATTTTAAGAATATTAAAATCTTTGTAATCATGTCCTGGCTAACAATGGATAAAATTTGTGACTTGGAAACTGAAATGAGTAATGAATTGATTTTGAGAATGTTATGGTTCTCGACTTTAGGGCAGGGTTTGGCACTAGTAATTTTAGTACCCGAGGTTTTAAGTTTTTCTTATCCAAGAGATCGCAGGAACTTCCATATTCCGCCTGGAGTGAATAGCTCGATTTGCTTTGAAATATGACGTCGCTTTGCCTTGCGAATTAGCTGATGGCAGCGATTTCGCATACATTTATATGTGTTCCAGTTGTCAGGTCACACTTGAATTTGCGAAAGGCCCGGTCTCTCTTTTCCATCGCCCTCCAGATCATATCGTTCATCCAAGGTGAAGGTGCGTGTTTAATTTTAACGGTACGGACGGGGGCATGTTGATCTAAAAGTTTAATAACATTTCTATTTAAAAAATCTACTTTATCATTAATAGTATATGAGCTTTCTGCTTGTTTACAATTGAGATCAGCAGCATCAGAAAGTAATTTAGAAATATCTAAGCGAGTAATATTTCGCTGTTTCATGATTATTAGTTTAGGATTATTGTTTTTTCTTCACGGAAGTTTATATCTGTGCCCGTGGCTTTGCCGGCGTAGTCAAAATTAATGTATTTTTTTAAGCAGAACCCTTATTCTTTTAAAAAATTAAGCTTAAATTACTCCTTATAATATCAGCTATCTGCCATTAAAAGTCCCGTCAAAATAGGTCCAGCCGTTTCTGAGATTTTTATTAATTAATATGGATATGGATAATACGAGCATACGAGACCTGAACGTAGCGTGGGGAGGAGGCGATAGAAGCGAGCCGTCCCCCAAAGCAGAGTGAAGGTCGACTAAATTTTACGACTCATTTTAAACTTAATTAAAATGAGTCGGGGCTGGTCGCTAGCTATATTACATTTTGTAGTTGTTAGTGACAAGTTTTAAGGTTTGGCATTAAAAATATATAATTTAGGAATGTGTTCATTAAGCCCTTTAATTTGATACCTACCCATATTATTTATTTATTTATTTAATACTTTATGCACAAAAACAGTGTACAGAGGAGGACTTAATGCTAAGACAACATTTTCTGCCAGTCATCCTGGTTGTGCAAGAAAGATGTGCACTCGAGATATGGATCTCGGAGTCTTTAGGTAAAACAGATCAAGATGTTCGCATTTCCCCTCGCGAAAATATAAGAGAATTAACTAACTCTATTGTGCCGTTGCAAAATGGAAACGAACAATGCGAATGTAATTCGAATTTTCTTCGAAAGCCAAGCAAAAACGATGGAAATGCTTTTTCCATCTTTGTAGTGTCCTATTTATGGAGCGTAGACTTCATGGCAGATGCCTCTCAGTCACAGTAGATTTTTTAAGAGTTAGCCTGCTGGGAATAAATCACTTTTTGATCATGAAAATATAAAGAAATATATCAATTGCCTAGAAGACATCGCTTTTAGCGATTAAGCTACCGATTGTTACACTTCTACTTATGATTGTTCCTTTATTTTTAACCGACTTCAGAAAAAGAGACGGTTATATGTTCAGCTGTAAGTATGTTTTTTTTTTGTTGTTTTCTTCAGTGTGTACAATAAAGAGTTTCTATATATCTATGTATCAATGTGTTTTAACGATGCTTGGATTTTGTATCTGATTCTCGCATAAGGATTGGTCTAGTTAAATCAATATCGAATTTAAAAATAATTAAAACTACGTACTTAATTTAAAGTACGGATAGATATTTTTGTCTATAGCTGTTTTAAGCGATCTTAACCTTAGTCACAGTTTATATAAAGTCCTTCGGACAGTAGTGTATCGAGGAGTAAACGGCCGAATTAAAGCTCGCAGTGCGGGGGCCGGGAGGCAGGGGTCTCAGAGTGGCTTTGAAAAGAAGGCTACGAGCGAGTACCTCGCATGAAGTATCCTCACGTAAAAATGCGAGAAAGAGAGAGCGTGGTGTGCAAGTAGGATGCCAGTACCACAAATAGATTGGATCAAAGAGTATAACGAGTATAACAAAGAGTATAAAAAAAGAAATATAGGTATATTTATACTTATAATAAACTATACTTATAATAAGTACAAAAAAGTCTGTACAAATAAGACAATAAAAAAAATGGTCTAGGTTACTTAAAATAAGCTAGTGAATAAGAACATAACATTCTAAAAATCGTGTTTTTCTGTCTCTTTGTCTGTTTGTTTGTTCACGCATCACGTAAAACTACTGGACCGATTGCGATATTGTTGGATAATTTAAAACATGTTGTACTTGGTATCTCAATCCGATGAGTAGAAGCAGAGCAATCGATAAAAACTTTTTAAAGCTGAAGGAATTTTGATCAAATGTTGGTACAATGGTATTTTAGGTCTTGGAATAGTACATGAAGTACTTTTGACCTAGAGAAATGACCGCGGGGCGCCGCGGGTACAGCTACTATTATATTTATATATATATATATATATATATATATATAAATACTACCTGATTCCCCCATCACCTTTCCATCACCGTACGACTAGACTACTAGACTAGCAAAGCGCCACCCTTTCATGGTTGAAATACCTCGCACAAGAACGAAGCGTTACTCTTCTTCATTTATTATAAAAACTGCAAAGGGGTGGAATGCCCTGCCCTCGTCAGTGTTTCCGGTAAATTATAACCCCGGTGTGTTCAAGTCAAGAGTGAATAGGTATATACTACGCAAACATGCTACACCTTCGACCGCATCATCGCTTTCCATCAGGTGATCCAGAGTCCAATCCTGATATATATATCAGGATTGGACTCTTTAGTACAATCTTTTTGCCTTTGGGCTTAGGATCCGAATAAAAATACATATTTCTGTCTTACCTTCGACATCGCATCCACCCCGTTTAAATGTCAAGCATTTGTGAATATTTTCTTATGTTTGCGATTATGTCGGTCTGATTTTTTTTCTTTGTTTTTGCATGCTTCTCTCCATCAGTGGGCCTGCTGGCATGTCACCTACCTTGTTTGTGTTTGCATGCTTCTCTCCAGCAGTGGGCCTGCTGGCAGGTCACCTACCTTGTTTGTGTTTGCATGCTTCTCTCCATCAGTGGGCCTGCTGGCAGGTCACCTACCTTGTTTGTGTTTGCATGCTTCTCTCCATCAGTGGGCCTGCTGGCATGTCACCTATCTTGTTTGTGTTTGCATGCTTCTCTCCATCAGTGGGCCTGCTGGCAGGTCACCTACCTTGTTTGTGTTTGCATGCTTCTCTCCATCAGTGGGCCTGCTGGCATGTCACCTACCTTGTTTGTGTTTGCAAGCTTCTCTCCATCAGTGGGCCTGCTGGCATGTCACCTACCTTGTTTGTGTTTGCATGCTTCTCTCCATCAGTGGGCCTGCTGGCATGTCACCTACCTTGTTTGTGTTTGCATGCTTCTCTCCACCAGTGGGCCTGCTGGCAGGTCACCTACCTTGTTTGTGTTTGCATGCTTCTCTCCATCAGTGGGCCTGCTGGCATGTCACCTACCTTATTTGTGTTTGCATGCTTCTCTCCATTAGTGGGCCTGCTGGCATGTCACCTACCTTGCCCGACAAAATATCCCCTACATATTGCAGTGTGTGACTCTATGAACTGATGACTCTAAAAACTCACAAAATATATCGGTATATTTACTTTCATCGGACACCGAAAGGTATAAACTCAAATAATTTAGGAATCGAGTAGTTATATTATCCTCAGCGGTTTTACCCGCGTGGACATTTTTCTGAGGAAAAAGTAGCCTAAGTATTCCAGGACCTAAAGTAGCATAATGTACAATTTACCAAATTTCGTTCAACCGTCAAATATTTTGTTAGTTTTTAAGTCAAAACCTTGGCTCTCCATTATCCAAAAGTGATAACCGCATTTTAATCGGTTCAGTAGTTTTTACGTCATTCGCGAACATACAGACAGTATTTGAAAATACTTGTTCAATAGCATATTTTAAATCCCCTTGTTTTTTTTTTCAAATCTTCTTATTTTGACCTTCTATTGACCATTTGTTACTTACTGTTTTATTGTAAGTACTAGCTGTGCCCGCAGTTTTGCCCGCGTGGTCATTTATTTGGGTTAAAAGTAACCTACGTGCTATTCGAGGACTAAAAGTATACCTATAAAATACAAAATACCAAATTTCGTTCAGCCGTTAGATAGTATTTTATCAATTGATCCGCTTCTAGAATACACCAGTTTTTTAGTTAAACCCTAAGCTATCTAAAAGTGAAAACCGCATCGATACAGACACGTACAAAAATATAATACTTAATATTTTAGAATAATTATTAATATTATAGTTGCTACAATCATAGGTATTTTGATAAAATAATAATCCTTCTTGTTTGTAGCCAGCTAAAAACCCACCAGTAGCAACCCTCGGTCTCCAACTGACAGTAGACATCAAACTCGAAAACAATGCTTCGATACACTACTGAACGTATGGACTATATGTCTACTGTGCCTTAGTTTTAGTTTGAAAGAATAGTTTTTGTCTATATTTATAAAAATTGTATTAAAGTTTAAGTATACATTGAATAAATATAAACATAACGAATAAAATATTAAGGATGTAGTTTATTACAAGGTGTTCTTGCGGAAATCAACCTGTCAGAACTTGTTATTTAAAGACATAGTAGCAAGTCTGAAAAACAATTAATAAAATACCAATATTTAAGCCAAACCCATCTTAATCTGTGAAAAACTCTAAGCTTTTGTCGCTACTTTGACGTTAACATAAAGTGTTAAGAAAGATTGTTTTCAATAGATTTTGTTAAAATTTGATCACACCTCTAAAGATATAACTCAATTATCCCTAAAAACTTGTTGTCTCTTTTTCAAGAACGGTAACTGTAACCAGCATTTTAATTTTAAACACAAGTGTGTTCAAACTTCGAAATCTAACTCCAACCTATTTGAGGTCGTACTTACAATATTCCTAACTACGGATACACAGTCTTGTATACTATGTATCCTTCGTAATTAAGTATGTTTTGTTTATCAACGTCACGTCGGTCGCTATTACAAACAGGATCTCCATCAAAACAATATCTAAATCAAAACGCGGATGCCGTGTCATTATCAATTCAAACGGCTAATTAACTGGCTGCTCAAATATTAAATTTGCTTGATTGCCAAGGATTAAGATGTTTGATTACACTGGATTTACTTGACTACACGCGAATCAATACTTCGAGAGACGTACAGACAAATTTACTGGAAAATCTGCTAATAGAAGAGCGTTACGCACAATTAATCCAATAACAGCCAACCACTACAAAATATGACTAACAACTACATGAAATAGTTGGACAACTCACATGCCATTACATTACAATGGCTTTTCCAAGTGTTCTAGCCCACTACCAGTTAGTGCCAACATGTTGGGTACGCCTCGACCTGGTAGTGGGCGGGATCAATTGAACTATCTATAACCCTGTAATAGCATGCCGGTTGTCCAACTGTTTATTTTTGTAGTGGGGTAAAAAAAGAAGGCAATTCTCAGTTCAACTGTATGTTTGTTTCGTATATTATGTACGGTATTCTCTGAATCATCATCATCATCATCATTTTCAGCCCATGTCCGCCCACTACTGAGCATAAGCCTCTCTCTTTGTACGCCACCTATCTCGATCCTGTGCTGTGCGCCATGTCTGACCCACGATCTTTACTATGTCATCGACCCATCTCGCCACTGGACGACTGACACTTCTGTTACCCGTTCTCGGCCACCACTTGGTCAACGTTTTGCTCCACCTGTTTTCAATCTGCCTAGCCACGTGTTCTGCCCAACACCTTTTGAGTTTGAAAATAGAATCTCCGACATCTTTGACCTTTGTACGGCGTCTTATTTCTGTGTTTCGAACTCGGTCTTGTAATTTGATGACAAGCATGGCACGTTCCATGGCTCTTTGTGCAACTCTAATTTGATACGCTCGCCTTCGTGAGCGTTCATGTCAGAGCACCATAAGTCATGGTAGGCAGGACACACTGATTATAAAGGCGAGTCTTCAAACATTGTAAATATTTAGTTGATATTTAAATGTCTTCAAGCTTGCCAAATGCAGCCCAGCTGAGCTGGATCTTCGTAGATATCTCTCTTTGTTGATTCTATTTACCAAAAGAAATAGTATGTCCAATTTAGACGTCGTGACTGTCTCTAGCCTCTCGTTCCCAACAATCATGTCGGGTTTTGAGTTGCCAAAGACATTCACCATAACTTTCGTCTTGGACATGATTTTTAAGCCTGCGCTCAAAGAAGCTTCATAAAGTTCTTTCAGCATAACTTCGAGGTTATCTGGATTCTCTGCAAATAGAACAAGATCGTCTGCAAATCTCAAATGTGACAAGTAGGCACCATTCATGTTCACTCCTGATTTGTCGCATTCAAGTGTTTTGACAATATCTTCCAAGACAGCCGTAAACAACTTGGGTGAGATGGTGTCTCCCTGTCGCACTCCTCTATTGATGGGTAAAAGGTTGTTTAGTGCATGCAGTCGTAGTTGCATAGTTGCTGAGGAGTAACAGGTCTCGGAGTAAATCCACATATCGAGCGTCGATGTGACAGCGATGGAGAGAGTTGAACACAGCCCAATGCTTGACATTGTCGAAGGCCTTTTCGTAATCGACAAAATCCATGCAAAGGAGCCGGTGAATTCCTGACTCTCCTCCTTCAGCTGCTTAACCGCGTAGATATTATCGATTGTGGAAAAGCCACTCCGGAAACCAGCCTATTCTGGGAATTCTCCGTTTAGTGGCAACGACACTACCAGCCACACTACCAGTAGTGTCGTTTCTCTGAATCATTTGGGATAATTATTTAAATCTAAAAATTATACCTTTAGCTATACTAGGTATTCTTTGACTTGTGCTAGGGTAATTGATTAATTAGTTTTTGAGTATTAGTCCAGTTCTAAACTCCTAGTTTTGCCTCGGAATGAGATATAATAAGCTGAAAACTTGTATAAACCTTTATTTTGGTATTATAAAAGTTGCATCAAAAGTATCACAAAATCTTGTGTCTGCGTCTTATGTTGTTCAAGGTCGCAAGAATCATTTTCTTTTGCACATATCTATCTCAATTTCTATGGGTCCAATGATGTTGGCACATTTTACAAATTTGTAGACTATAAACTTTGCAACAAATTTTGTTGCTAACATATTTTCATGGCATACATATTTTCGTAGCTACAACAGTTAAGTAAACTCCCCATCTCAAAAATCCAGTCTGTATACCTATACTCATACATTTATTGACTTACTAGCTGTACCCGCGGCTTCGCACGCGTGGTCTTTTGTTTAGGTTCAAAGTCAAAGTAACATAATGTACTATTCCAAGACCAATATACCAAAATTTGAACAAAATTTCTTCAGACGTCAAAATACTTTTATCAATTGCTCGGCTTCTTACTCCAGATTGAGATACGGATTGAGACACCAATTACACCAGATTTAAATCAAACTCTAAGCTATCTAACAATGAAAACCGCATTGAAATTGGTCCAGTAGTTTTTTTACAAACAGAAAGAAAGACACGATTAACAAAAAAATTGTTCAATATCTGTTTAAAGCACCCAAGAGCATTTTTTTCATTTGAATTCATTTAGTAGTTTGGGTGCAATGTGCGGTCAAGATACGGACAAACAGACAGACAAAATTAAAAAGTAAAATAGTTTGGCTTCATTATCGAATATAGAGAACCATTCAAAAAATATTTTTTATTACTTAAATATCAACATAACTTAGGACCCATATCCCGCAGAAACCCTTTACTTTTCGGGATAAAACGTGTCCTCAATTTTAACCCATCTTATAACTTAAGACAATGCCAAGTTGCATCAAAACCCGTCCAGGAGTTTCAGCGTGGTATGTGTTCTTTTAAATAAGTTTCAACCCCTATCCTGCGAGAACCCATACATTTTTCGAGATGTAAAGTATCCTATGTCCTACCTCGTAGTATGAACTCAAATCATACCAAATTTCATTTGAATTTATCCATTAGTTCCAGCGGCGTGATGCGCGGCTAATATACAGACTGACAGACATACTGTCAAAAATTAAAAAACATACAGTTTAGGCTTCATTATCGAAAATAGAGTAACTTCCAAAAAAAACACTATATCTTTAATGTACAGAATTTGGACCCATATCCCACAGGAACCCTTTATTTGTTCAGGACAAAAAGTATCCATAATTTTAACCCATCTTATAAACTATGTCTGTGCCAAGTTGCATCAACATCCGTAATTAAATCCATAATAATTTTCCACCCCTGCAGGAACACTTATTTTTTTCGGGATGAAAAGTATCCAATGTCCTACCTCGAAGTATGCACTCAAATCATACCCAATTTCATTTGAATTCATTGAGTATTATCGGCGTGGTGCGCTTCCAAGACAGACAGACGGACAGACAGACAGACAGACAAAAATAAAAAAGTACAGTGTTGGCTTTAGTATTGAATATAGAACGGCCACCAAAAAAATTACATAATATCTTCAATTTACAGAATTATGGACATTATCCCGCAGGAACACTTTATTTTTCGGGATAAAAGTATCCTCAATTTTTACCCATTATATAAACTATGAAAGTTCCAAGTTTCAAAAAAAACCGTCTAGTAGTTTCAGTGCAATACGTGTTCTTTTAAATAACTTTCAACGCCTATCCTGCAGGAACCCTTTATTTTTTTGGGATGAAAGTATCCAATGTCCTACCTCGAAGTATAAATTCAAATCATACCAAGTTTCATATAAATTCATTTAGTAGTTTCGGCGTGATGCCTAGCCAAGATACAGACAGACAGACAGTCAGACAGACAGACAGACAGACAGACAGACAGACAGACAGACAGACAGACAGTCAGACAAACAGACAGACAGACAGATAGACAGACAGACAGACATAAATGAAAAAAAATATAGTTTTGGTTTCAGTATCGAATGAAGAAAACGTTCCAAAAAAAATTTCTATATATCTTCAATGTACAGAATTGGACCCGTTACAGTTTTACTATAAAACTGTAACGGGTCCAAATATAGACCCGTTACAGTTAGATAGAGTGTTTTTAACGTCTGATATAATATACTTGAAAAGTACGTGTAAAGTTGTTTGCGTGTCGCTAAAAAAATGAAAAATTGTGGCAAAAAAATACAAAGACTTTTTTGACAGAAGCATTACCTATACAAATTTAGGTATATCTCCGGAAAAGCGATAACAGGTTTTAGATGTTATGACTCTTAATCGACCTGCAATTGCTTTTTCCCTCACTCTTCTGTATTCCAAAACAAATGTTGACAAATAATTCCGCCATATCACACGTCAAGTGTTGTAGTCCGTTACGCTAACAGGAAAACGTATTTACGTGTCGTGTCGGAAGTAGGAACACACCATCTATAACCCAGATACGGGGATAAGATATATGACACGGCCGTGGACTTTTTGCACGCTGAGCTCATAATATTATTGTTTATGCCATCTTGGCTTATATTTTGTTTATCGCACACTGGATACGTTGATATAGTCTAATAATGACATATGCAAATAATCCATACCAATATAAAAGTGAAAAGTTGCCTGTTTGTTTGTGTGTTTGTTTGGAGAGCTTTCACGCGATAACGGCTGAACGGATTTTGATGAAATTTAGAATGAAGATAGCTTATACCCTGGAATAATCATAGGATACTTTGTATCCCGGAAAATTGAAAGTTTCCACGGTAAAACTGGGAAATACTGAATACTCGCTGTAAGGTACGGTTTCCATGGAAACGAAATGATAAATCTATCAATAAATATCAAGAGCTTTGGTGCTATACCTACTTTTGCATTGGTTTTTAATATCCTAGAAGAACATAGGATGCGATAAACAGTAGTCCGCGCGGACGAAGTCGCGGGCGGGAACACTAATAAACTAATACAATAAGCCTAGAATAAGGTAACTTTTTGGGATGATTGGGAGCGAAAATAATCTTAATGCTCCAAGCCAACCTATTTGATGTTTTTTGACAGACTTGTTATTTCGTTTCCATGGCAACCACAGACCATTCTGTGATAGCAACCGTTCCTTACAGTGAGTAATCAACATTTTCCAGTTTTCCCGTGAAAACTTTCAGTCCCATGTTTTATTCATGTTCATATTATTAAACTCTCTCCATTCTAAATTTTATTAAAATCCGTCCAGCCGTTATCGCGTGAAAGCTCCCCAAACAAACAAACAAACACACAGACAATGTTTCACTTTTATATATTGGTATGGATATGAATATCGTGGTTAAACGATTGCTTAGTCAACAATAAAAAAAAACTTTTTTATGAAAGAAAATTGTAGCGATATCTGTGTTTCGCCACCCACGACAAGTCCCGAGATCGACGTTAATTAGCTTGTATTTAGCAGTTACATGTAAATATTCCACCTGATTTAATATCTACAAAGCATTTTGCATCAACATTTATCATGCGTGCCATGAAAAAGTGAATCTCTGTACCAGAGTTATTAATTAAATTAAAAAGGAATTTATAAGCAAAGACTTCACTCAATCGTCCACCAAATAGTAGCGTAGTATCAGAAAAGATCACTATCTTACTTAACTTATCTTGCGGTCAAACGCAAGCCTATCACGAATAGCAAATAATACATTTTATTATCCCGATTGAATGGAATCTAGTCACGAAAACGCGTTAGTTGTAGACTGTGTCTGCGATCAAGCGATGGCCACTGACGGCCTGTGAAGCTATACTAGTTGCTCCTAAGTTGCGAGCGTGCGAAGTGCTTTATTCGAGCATTCATCGGATTTATTTCCTACGTAAACAAATATGTCAAATTGTTAACTACATCGATCGTTCTTCGCGTGGATTCTGGTCAAAATGAAATAAATTGTTTTGTCCACAGGAAAATAATGTGAAATTAATTACGTTCATTTATTTCCTTGTGATAGCATATCGCATTATTCGGTACGAGAGCACGTTTTTTGGGTTTTAATATATAAATGAAGGCTTAGGTGTTCAAACAAAAAATATGGTCCGATTTTGACAAGCAAGGTATCAATCGATTCGCCTTCATTTATTATGCCTCTATAAATGAAGACGCACTGTCACTGTGTGTTTTTTCCCGACTGTAGTCGGGTTTTAGTTGTTGAACATATGTCTTTAATATTTCTGTGGTCGGTTCGTTCATGCTCATATTTGTTTGTCATTGTCGTTGACATGAACAAACATCCTTCGGACGTATATCCATTTGGTCGATAATGTCAATTTTCTGTTGCCTTAAAGGCTGCCCTGAGCCCATATATAAATATTAATATATCGGTGTCGGCTGTCAACATTCGTGCTGTTGATAAAAATAACCTTACCACTAATCGATTTACAGTGCGTTAAACGCCGTGAACTCATAACGAAAATTGGATAGCAGCATTATAATATTATACTTAATCCTTATACTTCCTTATTACTTATATTCCTTTACTTACTTTATTCCTTATACTTGGTGATAATTTTTATTGATTAACCATCAGCGAAAGCTTTACGCGCGGCACGTGCGCGACCTTGGAAGGGTTCATGATCATTAACCTATATTTGTCCACTTCTGGACGTAGGCCTCTCCTAATGCACGCCACTGAGCTCGGTCTTCAGCTCTCCTCATCCATTTTATTCAAGCCGCTTTTCACAGGTCGTCACTCCACCTGGCTACATGTCGTCCTACACTACGTTTGCCTAAACGTGGTCTCCACTCGAGAACTCGTCTACCCCAACGATTATCAGTTCTTCAGGAAATGTGACCAGGATGTGTAGAAGGGTTAACTTATATTAACTGCAGATTGTGCAAGCGGCCCTTGGGCTAACAAAGTGATATATCAGTGATAATGTTCAGCCGTGTTCTGCTACAAGCTAATATAAAGAATAAAATGCACTGGAAAATAATGCTAATGCATTGATCAGAGATTCAATTTCTTAGGTGCTGGTAATCTCGAAAGGGATTCTTAAAGATAGAAATCTTGGGTCAAATACAGTTCTGTAACCGTGGTGTACTAAAATATTACATCCAAACAAAAAGCAAAAAATGAGGACATCGATCTCGGTACTTCGTTGTCTAATTTCTATGGTCGGATTCATTTGTCTTCTTGCAGTAGAGATTTGGTTATATGTAAATATCCAAAACTCAACTTCAAGTGTGAGCGACCATCAATGTCAGGGTTACATTCCAAATTATTAATTTTCCAAACACGCAGTCAGGTATCTGCCATATCTTACAAAAAGCCAATTATGTTTTAGCATATTTGTCTTAGAAAATGTTAAACATGTACAAATATTCAAATGGCGATATAAAAGCTTCTGACTAGGTAGGTACTCGTATATCTGAATCATACAAGATAGAAGATACTGTTGAAACCACATCAAAGAAATACCTACCTAGTTAGGTATAATGTGTACCTCACCTACATTTACTATTGCTACCTGCTGTATTCAACGTTTGCCGTTTTCCTCAACATTATTAAAAAACAGATACCTAAACCTTTTACGAGAATCCCGACACATTAATAATGAGATCGTCAGAACTCGACACGAATCTCTTTGTAGATAAGTTTCTAAAAGTATTGAAAACGAATTCCGAGTAAATAATAAAACGTAATTTAGAATCCAATAAACACATACTCGTACTTACCATTTTTGATTCGCAGAACCTCTGTAAATCAAAAATCCTGTCCTCTTTCTGCAAGAAGACAAGCGACTGAGCTACTTTACGTACATAAAATTATTCATTCAACTTTTGACTGTCCATACTTGTTAAGCTTGATCAACTTTAATGCCAAAATCCGAAATAGGGTTCCTCGAATTTTCAATGTGGCTGCTTATAAAAACAATATCTCCCACAACGGCCCCATACCTCGTATGTGTCGGTCGTATAATAATCTACTGCGCGGTGACGTTCGTAATGAACACTCAAATGATTATACCATGAAATTAAATGATCTTCATATATTCAATTTTACTCTCAACCGTTTCAGAAGTGCCATTTATAAACACTTTTCGTAATGCACTACAATTTTATGTATTGTGGTGTACTGTATCGTAACACTGCCATGATTTTGTATCTAACAACTTATTCACAGTTAGGTATTTCTTTATTGTAATTCAACAGCTTACGTTTTTGCGTGGCGATAGTGACGGGTGTATGCCTGATAACATGGTTATAATACACCTACCATTGCAGGTAGAAGGCAATTAAGGGAACTTGCAGTCTGCTCGACTATACAATTCTTTTAAAATATCTACCTATATTGTGGAATAGTGCTTGCAACTTTAGCTATAAGTATTAATATTTTTGGCAACTTAGCTGTTTTTTTTTTATTGATGCCGTGTGCACGTATTGATTGGATTATGGAATCGATCGCATAATTTACCATTTTATTCTCATATGTTATATTTCTGTAATCTGTTTTGTGCACCTAATAAATAAATAAATAAATAAATAAATAAATAAATTACGCTATTATTATGACAAGGGACGTCTGTTGCAACTATGATTTTTTTCAATTGTTACGCTGTACAAACAAAAAAAAAATATTTTGTTCTCCTAACGGTTCTCAAATACGATACCAATAACTACCGCCATGCCAGAATTCTTTGAGTCGCGCCATATTGCTTGCTTGTCGTGATGTAGTGCTGGCCTCTAATATCAGAGTTCATCAGGCCGCCCGAGGGCCTCTGACATGGCTTAATGACTGCCATTAATCAATAGCAGCCGCGACCGACAGCTTCGTGCCCTCCGACGCACGCAGGAATGCGAAAACCGCACAAAACTTACAAAAGTCATTGGCGCGGAAACTAGGATTGAAACCGGTATTGTTGGATTCTAAGTCACGCTAGTATAATTGTTAGGTTATCATCGCTCTTACCTTTTTCAGTACCTATTAATATTAGTTTTTACCCGACTACGGCGAAGCAAGGGAAGGGTAATAAAGTTAACAGTCTATGTATGTATATATTATGTGTATGTTCCACCATAGCGTCGCCCCTATTGGTCCGATTTTGACAAGCGAGGTGTCAATCGATTCGCCTTCAAGTATAGACTATTATTATTATTATTTACTCGACTATTGCAAAGTAAAGGAACGGTTATGTGTTCGAACTAAAAACTTGGTCCGATTTTGAGAAGAAAGCCCGATTTGGCTACATGTATGGAGTGTCATAGCTATTTTTGTACCCAACTATGGCAAAGAAAATTGAGGACTATCATCATTATTACAGGTTTTAGTTATTGAACTTATGTCTTGTTTCGAGACATGGTCCCGTGATCGCTAACACTCTATGTTTGACTATAGTGACGTCACTTTTGCGTCACTTCCATAGCATATATATTAAATTACCCATGGACGTACTAGTACATAGTGGTTTCAATAGGTACTAACATAATGACTTGCAACAAAACCACTAGCAAGGATATAAATGTAGGTACTGTGACACAACAGAAATCGCTTTAGTAGTAGTTATGTGGAAAGAGCCTCGAGCACAAGAAGTCTGTTGATACTCGTATATCTATACTTATAATAAAACTATAACGGGTCCAATTCTGTACATATAAGATATTTAGAAATTTTCTTTTGGAGGGAACTCTATATTCGATACTGAAGTCTAAACTATTTTTTTTTTCATTTTTGTCTGTCTGTTGTCTGTCTGTCTGTCTGTATCTTGGCTAGGCATCACACTGAAACTACTGAATGAATTTAAATGAAACTTGGTATGATTTGAGTTCATACTATGAGGTAGGACATATGATACTATAATCCCGAAAAATTATAGGGTACCCGCAGTATAGGCGTTGAAAGTTATTTAAAAGAACACGTATCACGCTGAAACTGCTGGATGGATTTTATTATAACATGGCACAGTCATAGTTTATATAATGTGTAAAAATTGAGGATAATTGTTATCCCGAAAAAATAAAGAGTTCCTGTGGGATAATGTCCCAAATTCTGTAAATTGAAGATATTGTAATTTTTTTTGGGGGCCGTTCTATATTCAATACATAAGCCAAAACTGTATTTTTGAAATTTTCGTTTGTCTGTCTGTCTGTCTGTCCGTTTGTCTGTCTGTCTGTACCTTGGCAGCGCATCACGCCGAAAATACTCATTGAATCAAATGAAATTTGGTATGATTTGAGTTCATACTTCAAGGTAAGACATTGTATACTTTTCATCCTCAAAAATTATGGAGCTCCTGCAGGATAGGGGTGGAAAATTATTTAAAAGAACACGTAGCACGCTGAAACTATTGGACAGATGTTGATGCAAATATTGGCATGTTGGTCTTGGAATAGCACATTATGGTACTTTAAACCTAAAGAAAAGAATATGCGTGCGAAACCGCGGTACAGCTAGTTTGAATAATAAAAGTAAACATTGTAACTCCTACCGTGTTCTGTTTTAATTGAAGTAAACATAAACCCAAGTTCCTATAAAATTACAATGTCTTAGTCACGACATACATATACATATTCGTATATAATATAAATACTCAGTAACATTACATAGATGCCTTGAAAAACAATAAATATATTTGGGACAATTCCACACCAATTACCTAGCCCCAAACTAGGATACTAGACTACGGATAAACATATATAAATACGAATATCACATCCATGACTCGGAAACAAACATTTCTGCTCATCACACAAATGATTGCACCTTGCAGGATTCGAACCCGCAACCGTTTGATTTCGTTCCCAGGGTCACTAGCCACTAGACCAACCGGCCGTCAAATACACTGACCTTCAAAACTTAGTACCACACTTTTAAAATTGATAGTTTTTATTAAATGGCTTGGCTCCTACTCTTCGGATTGAGATACCAAGTACAAGTCAAAACTTAAGCTATCCAGCAGAGAAAATCACATCGCAATCGATCCAGTAGTTTTAACGTGATGCGCGAACAGACAGACATTACGAGTGTGGTACTAAGTATTGAAGGCCTGTGTATATACCTATTTTATGTATGAATAATCTCAACATCAAAGAATCTCATCAGCTTGATGACGTCCACTGCAGAATAAAGGCCTTCACTATAATAAATGTAGTTTTTGCCATAATTGTATCTTGGTTATTGCAGTAGTTAGTTATATAGTATAAATAAAATGTTGCTGCATATTTTCTGACTTCCCTTAGCTCACAGAACCCCACGGGATAAAAAAGTTTAACAAGCAGAATTAACACGGCGAGAAATAATTATCTATTGATAGTAGGGACAGTGAATTAAATATGTTATTAAGCATAACAATTCCTATGCTGCGATGCTGCATGTTGATTGGTTTATAAGAAATCGGCTGAAACAACAAGCTCTTCTGCGACCAATCCAGGGTACTAAAATGTATGTTATAAACGGGATATTTACCAGGTACATCTTTTATTTTGAGTTTCCGATATTTCGGCACTTTTGGCATATCATGGAGTAACAATGATATGTTATACACGGTGAAAATCCCGTTTATAATTAGTGATCATTTCAGTTTTAAAACATCTATTGGTAGTAATCACGTTAAATTATAAAATGATAATCCTGCTCCTATCTCAACCAGCTGATGCCATTACTGTTTGACAAAAATAAACGAAAAACTTATACAAATGAAGTACAAGTATAAGTGCCACAGGAAGTGTACGTGCCAAAAGAAATTAATAGGCAACTGAATCACAAGTACATAGATATGCAAGAGCACATGTGTGTGCCTAAAGAGGTCAGCACCATGTCCGAACCTGGTCTCAGAAGTCCCACGGGTGCTGTTGAACTAAATGATTCTGCGATCGACTCGGTTACGAGTAGATCGAAAAAGTTAACGTACAAGGAAACTTGCACAAAAACGAACGACGAGCAGGAAGTAAAGCAGAAAATTAACAGAAGAAGAAGTAAGCGAAAACAGTCGTTATCTTTATAAGTATAGAGCAACAATCTGTAAGCAATCCATACCAATATATAAGAGTAAAACGTTGTCCGTTTGTTTGTTTGTTTTTTGGAGAGTTTTAACGCGATTAACAGCTGGACTGATTTTAATGAAATTTGGAATGGAGATAGCTTATACCCTGGAATAAAACATAGGATACTTTTCATCATCATCATCATCATGATACTTCACTCTCAGACGGCTGAACGGATTTTGATAAAATTTGGAATGGAGATAGCTAATACTCTGGAATAACACATATGATACTTTTTATCATCATCGTCATCACCATTATCCCTTACGCGGGTGAAACCGCGGGGCGCAGCTAGTAAGTGATAAAAGAAATGTCCAAATGGACGGAACTTAGATATTACACCAATAACGCATTTATAAGATTGGTTTGTCGTGAGCGCCTGTTATTGCTCTTAGTGAGTTCTGTTTCTGCCTGACCATTTAGTTCAGATATAATAGATTTATAGCTGTGCCTGTGACTTTACCCTTGTGATCATTTCTCGTGGTTAAAAATTACATAAGTGTTATTCCAGAAACAAAAGTGCCTATAATGTACACAATACCAAATTTCGTTCAGCAATCAAATACTTTTTTATCGATGGCTTGGCTTCTTCTCATCAGACTGAGATACCAAGTAAAGCAGTTGTAAGTCCAAAACCTTAACTATCGAAAAAATAAAACTTCATTGCGATCGGTCTTGTAGTTTTTACGTCATGCGCGAACAAACAGACAGACAAACATACTGACATGATTTTTTAAATCTGATATCCTTATTCAGTAGCTTATTTTACGTATACAAAAAAACGGTCTAGTTTTTTATTATTATCTTCATTGTCCAACTTTTTGGTACTCACTGCTTTATTCACCATCATCAGCCTATATCTGTCCACTGCTGGACGTGGGCCTCTCCTAATGCACGCCACTGAGCTCGGTTTTCAGCTCTCCTTTCACAGGTCGTCCCTCCACAGGCCGCCCTACACTACGTTTGCCTAAACGTGGTCTCCACTCGAGAACTCGTCTACTTTTTTATGCCACAGACGACACACACACACACACACACACACACACACTAACACAACCAGTGACACAGTGATACACCCTAAACTTATAACACCCGTCTCTTTGTTCGGGATTTCAAAAAAAACAACAGTAAGCGTAATTCAAAATCATTGGCAGCAGTGTTTCTTGACCATAGACAACTGCATACTCACCTACTTGGCAGACTTGTTGCTATAATTTCTTTTCCATGGCAACGTAATTTCCGTTCTTTATCTTTGCTACTTTGGGTTACATTATTACAATTTTAGTAGGGACCTCTAATTAAAAAAAATAATAAAATACTGTCCATGTTACTCACTGATAATGTAGCTATATTTATCTATCTATATATATATATATATATATATATCATCTATGGGTGAAATATTTTTTAAAATCGGTTCAGTATTTTTTGAGTTTATCCATTACAAACAAACAAACCAACAAACAATCAAATCCTTCCTTTATATAATATTAGTGTAGATAGTAAAGCAGCTATGCTTGGAGTTTCTCTGAAGGACAAGATTCGTAATGAAGATATCCGACGGAGAACCAAAGTAACCGATATAGCTCAACGGATAAGTAAGCTTAAGTGGCAGTTGGCAGGTCACATTTCCCGAAGAACCGATATTTATTGGGGTAGACGAGTTCTCGAGTGGAGACCACGTTTAAGCAAACGTAGTGTAGATGGAGTGACGACTTGCGAAAAGCGTCTGGAAGAAAATTGATGTGGAGAGCTGAAGATCGAGCTCAGTGGCGTGCATTAGGAGAGGTCTACGTCCAGCATTGGACATATATAGGCTGATGATGATGATGATGATGTTTATTGTCAGACACTGACGGCAATAGGCCGAGCGCACTTTGCATAAGAATTTGGTTCGCACATTTGGTTATTTATCTGTCTTTCAAACGCATAGTTACTTGTAGTACCAAACCAAATATTCAAGAAACTCGCCGTAAGATGCCTTTAAATTCAAGGAAACTAAACTAGATAAATATTTAAATATGTAAAACGGCTTTAACTCACAGGTTGAAAAGTCAAGTGAATTTTATCCGATTTACATATTTAAATATGAATAATACTTGCAATGGTTTGCAAACTTAGATTCATCTTAATCTACAAAGCTGTCCTACAAATTTTAACACATTCCTATTATTTATTTGCCATCTTGCAACACTATGATTGCAAAGTAAAGGCTGGCTACGATGGAAAGAGAAATGCGTCCAATGACCCCTCACTACCCATCTCTGTCGCTCGCGCAGGAATTTGTATTGGCGTCGCGGTCGCATATTAATGTGTGGTGATACATTTATTTCACAATTATGAGCGAGCGATAGAGGTAAGCAGTAGCAGCAGGGGTCTATATACGTTTTTTTTCTGCCTATCATCAGTCATCACCAGCCTTTACTAGCAATTTCTGAGCCCTAGTTCATTTGTTGTTGACGTTGTTGTTATTAAAATTGCTTTATGACAATGAACGGTGTCCATTAACAATCATTGGAAAACAATTGCTATTTCGTTCCACACTTTACACATTCAAATAAAGTGTACAGCTAATAAAAAAAAGGGACAAGTGTGAGTTGAGCTCGAATTAAGAGGGTTCCGAACAATGAATCCGAATATTGAGAGATTTACCATGTTTTATTTAATCCATAGGCTCCGGGTTTCCTGCAATCTTTAAGTTAAGAACTAGATTTTGTAATTTATTTTAAAAAAAATGGCTAGGCAATTTTTGAGATGGGGGGGGGAGGGGTCAATTTAATATTTATTCTTAAATAAATTAAAAACTATTTATTTCAAAATTATGAAATTATTCAATGACCTATAAATTTATATTCCGATCTTGCGAGATATCCTGGAAAGTATTTTCTTATAATCATCGAATTGAGAACCACCTTAATTTTCGTCGGTTAAAACAAAAAAAAATATAGGTTTGGTATGGGAAAAAATAGCGGTGCACTGTTTATATAAATAATAGATTGAAGTTTGGCCATTAGGAAACAAATAACCTATATTTTCTGAGTATAAACCTGCTATATGACACCATAAAAGTGAATAGCTCCCTCAGCTCAATCAGTTTAAAATAATCCTGAATAACGCTCGCGCATATTTCACGGGATTAAAAAAGGTTCATTAAGGCAGTTATGGCCGATTTAATAAAATACAATATGCATCGTCCCACAGGTAGTGATTGAAACGTAAATAACTTAGAGGACACATATGTTTTACTATATATTATGGATTTTGGTTGTCCTGTGTCAGCTTTAGCGATTAATATAATATAGGAATTGAGAAATCTTAAACACAATTTTGAAATTAAAATGCAATGGAGCCTGAAATGCCTGTAAATCTTAGTACATTCAAACCAAGGTGGAACTTACATGTATCTTTTTATATTTGCTGTATTTGTATGACTGTCCGCTGCCTCATGCCGCCCCAATCGTTTCGTTCCTTAATTATATTAATGCTCTAGCATAGTGTGCCAAAAGATCTTGCCATTGATATTTTCAAATCGTTAGAATGTTGGTCAACATTAAATAAACCGGACAGGTGTGAGTTGAATTTACGTGGATATATCGATGAATATATATATTATCTCACAATATTTAGATTGTTATTTCAATATCATAGACTTGTTTTAGGTTTTCCTGTAATCTATAAGTAGAGCACTATTTTCAAAATTTTATGCACATTAATTTAGGAAACACTTGGGGGAGAACTCGAATACTCGGAGACTGAAAAAGTGTGTTAAGCACTTAATTTTATCACAGAAAAGCACAAATGAAAATTTTTGTGTTCGCCGTATTAGGGACTTGCGGCTGCAAAACCCTCAGCTGCCCGTTGAAGGAGCAGGTGAAGGCATCCGTCGACTTCTATACTCTACTATTCGGCTGCCTCTTCCTCCAGTTCCTGTACCTCCTTTTTATTATTGTTCGCTGAGAGTTGTTCCTTGAGCTGGTATACAGCCTCGGGGACCACCTCGCGACACCTTACTGCTAACATACAAATGCAATCAACATTAAAGAATTACTTTCGTTTGTATTGTGATTACGCAACTCGTCTTGCCCCACTTTCATGCATTTTCAATCGATGGTTATAACAATTTAAAGCTGTCACTTAACGATTACGAAAATATACAATGTTTATCTGACCACAAGACTCGGAGACTGAAAAAGTGTATTAAGCACTTAATTTTATCACAGAAAAGCACACATGAAAAAAAAATATAACCCCCGCCTCCCCACCCCCTATTATAGCTAAGAAGCATCTCGATCACATCAGTTTCAAACATAAAAATTGTTCCATCCGTTTGGGAGTTATGATCGCCACATGATTCAATATCTCAAAAAAACTCCGAGCTTAGCTCGTTCCATAGCTCGCTGAGCGACCTGTGGATTAGTCGCACCGTCAGTGTCCACGTTTTGGCTCCGTATGTCATTACGAGTAGGACGCACTGGTTGAAGACTTTTGTCTTCAGGCATTATGGAATGGTTCTAGATTGGACAAACAAAACCGCGAATTGGCAAACTTAATGTAGGACGCCCTCCGGCTTGATGAAGTGACGATCTGCGCAATGTAGCTGGCAGTCATTGGAAGAGAAGAGCAGAAGATCGGGCTCAGTGGCGCGCCGCGGGAGAGGCCTATGTCCAGCAGTGGACTAGTATAGGTTGTTGATGAATAATATTACACATCGTGGCAAAAAAAATGTAAATGTGAAAATTATATGGTTTAAAACTAACATGGTAACAAAATATAATAATGTTATACGTTTAGGGTGTGTGTGTGTGTCTCTGTCTATCTTGGGACATTCTGTATAAAAATTTGATATTCTGATTACTCTAATCAAGATTCCAACATTTTTCCATTCGGCATCCGACGATGAGACTCACCTTTCGAATCACTCAGGGAATGTTAAACCACAGATTTAAAGAATAGACACGAGTCAATCTGGAGCCATACCAACTTTTGTCAATTAGAGCATTGCTCCAACCTACTTGCTGCTTAGCTATAGGTACTAAATATGTCCCTGAATGTATTTCAGTTTGCTTTCGACTGTGTCTGAAGTTAATCATTAAAATAGTAACAATAATTTTTCAAATTTGCTTGTCATATGATTAACATCCCTCTAAATCTAATACACAACACAATATACTTGATAACATATTGCGATATAGATCTCCTTGCTTACCATCAGGCCAGCTGGTGGTCAAACGTTACCGTATAAAATGCTCAATGTTACAATTTCTGTTTACTTGTTGTTTTGTTTGTTTGTCGTATGAGGTAGTGCTGGCCTCTGGTATCAGAGTTTGTCAAGCTGCCCGGGGGCCTCTGACATGGCTTAACGACTGCTATTAATCAATAACAGCCGGGACCGACAGCTTAACGTGCCCTCCGAAGCACGGAGTGATGGAAAACCGCACATAACTCAGAAAAGTCATTGGTGCGGAGCCTAGGTTTTGAACCCGGTATCATTGGATTCTAAATTGCACTATAGAACCGTTAGGCCACCATCGCTCATCTGTTTACTTAGAAAGCTGTCACGCACTGTGATAACAGTACATGTTATAGTCCTCAGGACAAAATGATAATGTAATGTAATTATATTATAATGTGATGGCGAGTCGTTGCATCTATTCTACATAATCGTTGATTAACATGCTATTTTAGGAACAAGGAAAAATTCTTTAAAATTAGTCTGGGACGAATAAAATCAGCCTCCACCGAACTTTGAAATGGGAGTTTTGGTAAATGAGGCCTAATATTTCCATATATTACGTGTGACCGAACTCAAGGTTCAAATATAGATGTCCTTATTATAAGGAATCAAATCGATTTCCTGACCTTTACCTGACTCATCATTGCTTCTAACTGACAATTTTCTTATAAAAGGAAGCAACGTCATAATCATTATCATCATCAGCCCGTGTCAGTCACAAAAAAAAATAACACACAACACAACAGCTGGACATAAAAGCCTTTCCCACAGCACTCCACTAAGTAACGCCCAATATTCAGCTACACTTATTGACCGACCGAGCAAAGCGAGTTATAGTTATATTAGTCTCTGCTTCAAGTAAAATCAATTTGCTTTCATGTGTCAGTTTGTTGGTACTTCTCTACAGGTCGTATTTTACAACCGATCTGGACGAAATATGATATACCGTACAGGGTTAACGTAATTTTTTTTGAATTTTTAAGTTATCGTAGATTTTTGATTGGGGGGGATACTTCGTCCAAAAATAGGTAAAAAGTGGGCTTCTGAATATCTCCGCCTTAAAAGATTCGATTAGGTTGTTTTTTTTTTAAAGGTAGTAACTTTAAATTCATCATCATCATCATCATCATCATCATTTCAGCCTTAAGCAGTCCACTGCTGAACATGTTGTTTGTGAACATAGGCCTCCCTCAAAAAGCGCCACGGCGAACGGTCTTGTGACCCCTCCATCCACCGACTCCCTGCGATGGCTACAATGTCGTCCGTCCATCGTGTGGGGGGTCTCCCTACACTTCGCTTGCTTGTTCGTGGTCTTAACTTTAAATTAGTCTCTTAGAAATTTGGTGAAAATCTGATGAGGATCTTCAGCGTGATGAGCAGTATTCTGCGACATTGTAGCTCCTCAAAATGCAGTAAATTGCTCACTTTTAGGTTTCTACCACTGAAACCAGCCCTATACCTTCTATTGATGGAGCACCTTGGTTATTAATGTTAGTATTACAATAAGGTTACTAGATGACGCTACTGTGCTGTGTAGCAAAAAAGTTTCTGCTCGCGAGGTCTACCTACTGTTTGCAAAACTACTAGAATTATTGTTAGTAAAATCATTAAAACAATCATCTATACTTATAATAAAACTGTAGCAGGTCCAATTCTGTACATTGAAGTTTTTTTTTTTTTTTGGATTGTACTCTATATTCGATACTGAAGCCACATCTGTATTTTTTTTCACTTTTGTGTTACTGTCTGTCTGTACCTTGGCTATGCATCACGCCGAAACTACTAAATTAATTTAATTCAAATTCAAATTCAAATTCAAATTCAAATTGTTTATTGCATTCCATAATGTACAAAAAAGGTGGTAAACATAACTAATAAAGTAACAGATCATTATGGACCCTGTTGGGCACAGCAACCAGAAGAGAGCAGGAGTTACAAACCTAAATTAGTTTCTTTACAAACCTACATAAGTTCAATTAAAATTAAAATAAATTTAGATTCCTACTTTAATTAAGTATATGTTTAATATTGTTTGTTATCTTTGAAGAAATCGTGCAAAGAATAATAACATTTTTTAATTAGAAAAAGTTTTAATTTAGCGACAAATACATTTTCTTTTTCAATTTCTTGTATGCTTTTAGGGATTTGGTTATAAATTTTAATCGACATAACATATGTGCTTGAGCTGTGCATTTTTAGTTTGGAGTTAGGAAGCGCTAATCTTTCCTTGTGCCTCAGATTAAATGGGCAAGTAGATATGTCTTTAAGTTTTGTAAAAAAGTGTGGGTACTTTTTTACAAATTTACAAAGTTCTAAGATGTATATCGAAGTAAATGTCAAAATTTTGTGCTCAATAAAGTATGGTCTGCAGCTATCAGTCGTAACAATATTCACCAAAATCCTAACGTATTTTATATGCAGCATAAAAAGATCGTTTATGTCTGTGCTATTTCCCCAAAGTATAATGCCATACTGTAGCCAGGCATGAGCATAGGCATAGTATGCAGAAAGAGCTGTCGCAAGATCTGTAGTTTTTTTCAATTCTCTTAAAGCATATGTAAAGCTACTAAGCTTTGATTTAACTCTTTGTATATGAGCTTTCCAATTAACGTTTGTATCTATGTCCAGTCCAAGTAATGTAAAAGAACTTACGCATTCTAAGTTATTGTTTTGGAAGTCGAAATTTATATCAATTATTATATCATCAATATTAATCAATTATTATTATAATTTATAATTTAAATTAAACTTGATATGATTTAAGTTCATATTACGAGGTAGGACGTAGGATACTTTTCATCCCGAAAAATAAAAGATTCCTGCGGGATAGGTGTTCAAATTCTGTACATTAAAGATATTCTGTAATTTTTTTGGAGGCTATTCTATATTCGTTCTGAAGCCAAAACTGTTTTTGTGTTTTTTTCCGTTGACTGTCTGTCTGTCTGTATCCTGGACGCGCATCACGGCGAAACTACTCAATGAATTCAAATTAAAATTGTCAAAATTTGAGTTATACTACGAGGTAGGACAAACGATACTTTTCATCCCGAAAAATTAAAGGGTTTCCTCAGGATAGGGGTTGAAAGTTATTTCAACGAATACTTATCATGCTGAAAGTACAAGCCGGATTTTGATGCAACTTGGCACAGTCATAGTTTATATGATAGGTAAAAATTAAGGATACTATTTATCACGAAAAATTAAAGGGATCCTGCAGAATAGGGGTCCAAATTCTGTAAACTGAAGATATTTTGTAATTTTATTTGGAGGCTGTTACTATACTGAAGCCAAAACTGTTTTTTATTAAATTTTTGTCTTTCAGTCTGTATCCTGGCTGCGCATCACGATGAAACTACTGAATGAACTCAAATGAAACTTAGCATTTAGTACTGAAGCGAAAACTGCTTTCTTTTCATTTTTGTCTGTCTTCTGTTTGTCTGTATCTTGGACGCGTATAACGTTGAAACTACTTAATGAATTCAAATAAAATTTAGCATGATTTGAGTTCATACTACGAGGTAGGACAATGGATACTTTTCATACGGGTAAATTAAAGGGTCCCCGCAGGATAGAGGTTTTTTATTTGGAGTTGGTATTCATGTTTTACGGTTTATAGTTACTTCCGTTTTTCACCTCTAGGATACTCAAGGAATATTTCTCTAAATTTCAAATACCTAGGTCCACTGGTTTAGGTTGAGCGTTGTCTGTCAGACAGTCAGTAGGTATGTCACCGTACTGTTTTATAGGTATGATTAAAATAATGTAATATAACACATATTTTTATTATTCTGCTCAAAAGTGAAGAAGGGCATCTATTTACTCGTATACTTATAACTAAGCAGTAAGTATTAGAGTTGCCGCGAATACTCGCTATTATTCGGTATTCGGCATTACTCGACATTTTTTTGATATTCGTCGAATACCGAATAATAGCTAGTATTATTCGGCATTCAGCGAATAGACTAAAATAAACTTTTAACGAACAAAAAAACGAATGAGTTAAAAATAATCAATTTTTATTACCCACCATTCATATGGGTTTATTTTTCTGTCAGCCTTTGCTAATGCGACATAGTGGGTGATTTCTTCAGCAGTGGTATTCTTGGGTTGCTCTACAGTAGGCTGCTCTATAGATGATTCTTCAAAACATGCCCAAAATAGTTTATGAGTTTCTGAATGTTCACATTCATTGTCTAAACGAGACCTTTTGGATGCCGTTTCTGGATCCGAATCATCATTTTCGTCATCTAAAGAAAGCCTAAGACCTTCTCTGAGCGCAGCTCTACGGATCCGTTCAGCTTGGGTAGCGTCAAAATAAAAGTCCTTGTAGCGGGGGTCTAAAAATGTCGACAAGTAATATGTCTTCCTGAAACATAGATCGTCCAAGTTAAAACGGGCTTGCATATTTTCTATTAACGCCTTTCTAAAATCATCAACGTGTGCAGTTTGTTGAATCAAAGATGCGCATCTTTCATTAGGTATCTGGTTAATGAAACAGTGCTAGGTATCACATCTGATACAGGTGCATATGTGGAACTTGTGATTTTTGTTATCTCTTCGAAAGGTTTTAAGAGCTTTAACAGATGTTCTATAACCTCCTACTGATCACTGGTCAAATTCTGTTTGTCTGTATGTTTGTTTGTTCACGCATCACGTAAAAACTATTGGACCGATTGCAATGTGGTTTTCATTGTTAGATAGCTGGTTTGATTTAAAAACTGGTGTAATTGGTATCTCAATCTGGTGAGTTAGAAACCGAGCAATTTATAAAAGTATTTTTGACGGCTAAAGAAATTTTGATCAAATGTTGGCATATTGGTCCTGGAATAGCACATGATGGTACTTTGAACCTAAAAAAAGACCACGCGTGTGAAGCCGCGGGTACAGCTAGTATCAAATAAATCAGGAACCCGACCCGTGCATCAGCAAACATGCCCGATATGCTGCAGAATTTTGGTTTGATCATAAGGATGCAAAATGCGTAATTATATTGCACCCATCAAAAGAAACAATTGAGATCTTATTTAGATATTTTAATAAATCCGTTGATTTCCTTCATTTTTAGCTGACTTCAAGAGGAGATTCTCAATTCGACCTGTGTGTTTTTTTTTTTTGTATGTATGTTACGCGATATCTCCGGCAATTGTGGATGGATTTCAAAAAATATTTTTTGAATGGGTTGTGCCTCAGAGGTTGTCCCATTTAAATTTTATGAAAATATTATACCTCTAAGGGTGGAAAATTAGGGGATGACTTAATTTTATTAATTTTCACCCACGTTATGACGCGATATCTCCATCAAATCTGGGTAGATTTTAAATATATTTTTTACAGAATAAGATATGCTTTAGGTATGGTCCCATGTATATAATTTGGTGAAGATCTGATGAAGACTTTCGAAGACACAAAGGAACTCTTCAATGGATAACAGTAAGTCACTTGCGATTGCTGTAATCTCATCATCGCATCGCTGCAGACGTGCTATCAGGCTCATTGGGAAGACATCTGGTAAAGAGTAAGCTTCAAAGTCTGGCGCATCGACGTGAGGTCGCAAGCCTGTCGGTATTCTACAGATTGCACTATGGAGAGTGTGCACAAGAACTGCACAACCTGATTCCCCCATCACCTTTTCATCACCGTACGTCTAGACGATCAGCAAAGCGCAACCATTTTATGGTTGAAATACCTCGCAAAAGAACGAAGCGTTACGCTTCTTCATTTATTATAAGAACTGCAAAGGAGTGGAATGCCCTGCCCTCGTCAGTGTTTCCGGTAAATTATAACCCAGGTGTGTGCAAATCAAGAGTGAATAGGTATCTACTAGGCAAGTGTGCTACACCTTTGACCACATCATTGCTTTCCATCAGGTGAGGTCGTGGTCAAATGATTGCATAGTCCGTAATAAAAAAAAAAATGTTCATTTATTAATCACGCCACTCAAAATAAGGAATAATAATCTTAAAAAAAAAGTCAATACTAACTTCAAAATGAATAAAATAATCTCACGTGGTAAACAGACAGGTAATTCGGTGCCCTATTTTCTGAAATCTAACCAAATCAACGGCACAGACTTCCTTAACTGTTTCCTACATAAGATTATTTTATTCATTTTGAAGTCGGTTATTACTTTTTTTTAAATTTATTTTATTTTATTCTTTTTCTCCTTTTTTATGGTCTCTTGAACTCAAAAGTATCAAAACCAAAAGGAGTCAAGGAAACCCCGCGGTTGCAAATCATTCACTTTTGACGCAATTAGATGTCATGTCAAAGTGGCTCCACATCCGGGGCTACTTCAAGATCAAATAATTAGAAAAAAGTACTAAGCTTGGGTCCAAACGCCCTGAATTGCTGCTAAATATGTACCCAAAACACCAATTGAACAGAATAGAAAAAAAAGACTATAATACCGTCTTGAGAATCAACCCCGATTGTTGCCACTGAAAGTATATAGTAACCGCTTTAAGATTTAAAAAAAGTTCCACTCCAAAAACCTTCCAAACTTTGCCCTCCCTAACCTTCCAAACACTAGAAAAGCGTATAAGTTTACGGTACTGTATGCTTTTCTAGTGTACTTTATCTAAAGCTAACATTTATATTAACTAATACATTAATCCTAGAACAAGATAACTTTTCCTCGTGAGTACATTTGGCAAACCTCCGCGCGAGCATATTACATCTGATTGACAGGCTCCTTCTTTCCCACTCATTAGCAATGACACCCGACAAATCTTCGGTCATAATGTGACCGAACATCATGTCAAATGCCCATGTCGCACCAATGCCAGTTTATGTCCGGAGTGATATTATCGAAGATGTTGATCACTATGTCTATTACTTAGGTTAGACGATCCAACTTCGACAAAGAGGTCAACTGACGAATCCAACTCAAAGGGGCAGCGTTCGGGAAATTACGCCATATCTTCTCGTCGCTGATACCGCAGACCCTCAAGACGAACGTTTATGACCAGTGCGTGTTGCCAGTGATGTCATACGGCACTGAGACGTGGTCGCTAACTATTGGTCTAATAAACAAGCATCATCATCAACGTCATCATCCATCATCATAATCCACGCGGGAGAAACCGCGGGGCGCAGCTAGTACTTCTATATACCTAAGTATTAATACGTTTCTGGTACAGAACAAAGTACCAGGAAAGCTTACTGTGGTTCCATTTATTCTCGAAATTGCCCATTTAGGCGTCACTTTTTGCTATATTTATTGAAAAACTTAATCCGTTAAGCTGCTATTCGAAAAACGTTAGTCCTGACTACTAATTATACTACGAAAAGCGGATACTCTGTAGGAAATTTATTTTTAACAATGTATTAATTTGCGCAACCGACTAACCTTCACACTGCTCTGTCACCCTGGTGTGATGGTTAGGAAGAAATTGTACTTGTTACTTTAATCATTAATCAAACTCATCATCATCATCATCATCGTCAGCCCGTGTCTTTCCAGTGCTGCACGTATGACTCTCCTAAAGCAGGCTACTGAGCCCAATCTTTGGCTCTATTCCAGATTCCTTGCGTATATTTGTCGCCCCTAGACATATACAACTGCATATTACTCCGTACTCTAGACAGGCTTTTGACGAACGTAGTCGTAGACAGCGAAGCTAAGTTTCGCAGCACTGAGGGTCCGCGTAACTAACGTACCTGTACTATTATTTATTATGTGACTAACGTCAGGCAATGAAACAATGTCAATTTTAGTTCCATGGACCCTTGGTGGGTGCGCTTTGAATCAGCATAAACGAAAGTATGGCAGAGCAAATACACATAGATCAGTGCCCCTGGAGCACTAGAAGGAGGGCACCCTATATTACGGTTGGCGAGTCTCGGGAGGAAGTTCTTCGTTTTAACTTACATTACACATTCCAGTTTCGTATAAGCGGTGTCTTCTAAATATGACTATTTCTGGATTTGACAACTTCTTTCGACACTCAGTTTTGCAATGACCTATTTCTGCTTTTGACCATTTCGTTTAATTTCTACCACGGAGTTGGATGCGTGGTCGAAGTTTCTACCTCAAGTACAATAATTATGCAAAAAAGATATCAAAATTAATAAGTAAGAAAAAAGTACCGTGTATGTTTTGAATAGTGATTTCGGGTCCTACAAGGAACTCTCTCAAAACAGACTCTCGCTCTCCTTTGTTGATAATCCCATTTCGGTCCCGATATTATTAAATATATAAAATTATATTCCCAATTTCCTTTTGCCATCCCGCCTCGCTACAATATGCATGAACCTCATTCATTACAATATAAAGATGCAAGCAGTAACTCACAACCAAACAATTTCATGGAGTGACACATGTAGAAGAAAAAAAACCCACTTCGTTGGAGTGAAATAATAATTTATTTTCAATGTATTTTAAAAATAAAGGCTAACAGAAAAATGCCTGTGGTTCCTATTGAAACTACTGCTGCGATATAATAGTAAAATATGTGGTGTTTATTAAACATTTAGTTTAAACTCTGCCCTTATTTATACATCGTGCTATCCATCGTAGAAACATATTTTAATCCTGCAGGGCTGCCAATCACCTGTCGGAAAATAACACTTTATTCGGAAAACGTTATTTTCCGAAAGGGAACAGAATATGAATTAATCAGGATATTGTTTGGAAATAAATTGAGTGTTATAAAATATTGGTTGACAAAAATGTTTTGTTTCTGCGTGAATGCTTAATGATAGATTCGTTTAATGTGGCGTCAGTTGTTATGGTGTGTTACAATGTTTTTAGATTGGTAAAAGTCACAATATTTTAAAACTAGCTGCGCCCCGCAGCTTCACCCACGTGCAATCTTTGCCACCTCCGTTTGTTTACCCTCTTAGGGATGGAATTTCAGAAAATCTCTTTTTAAGCTCTGGTTTCCTAGGATAACGGTGCCTTCTTTAAGCGGCCGTAATATAGCAGTGAATAACGTCACTAGAACGTTTTCTATGTAAACAAAATGGCGTGATGTCCTAGAGAGCGGTAATTGACAACGTAATTTATTTATTCATCAAGTTGACAATAGCAAGCTTACTGTATAAAACCAAAACGCTAATTATCTTAGGTAAATCTTTCAAATGATTAATTAATGTCAAAAAGTAGTGCTGCTATTTGCATGACAGTCATCTTGACGGCGATGAAGAGTTTTTTCAAAAGTACTTGGCAATTTATTCTAAAACGACTAATACGAGTAAAATAATCTCTCTATAAATTCACTTTACTTGGTCCTAAATGATTTGAGAAGTATGCCGCTTATTATTGGTGATATGAATATCGATATGCTGAATTAATCGAATAATAAGGTGTCTCATGGGTAACTTCCTGCCATTACCAAACCCACAAGTGTTCAAGCTTGTTTAGATCACATTTTCATCAAATCTAGCACTGAGGCGAATGGCGTGGTATGTATGTCCTCTACTATAGACCACGTCATTGTTATTGCTGGCGTCGAACGACAACCACAACTACAGTCAAATAATACTAGATTCCATCTTAATACTAATATTGAAGCTGTGATTTCTGAGATTAACAATACAGAATGATCCTTAGTTATCACAAAAACCTGTGTGAATTCTGCAGTTGCTGCCTTCAGAGAGATATTAATTAGCATTATAAATAAATATAAATATAAGTTAAAAATAGATAGGAAAATGGTAAGCATGAAGTATTGGATAACACCAGGTGTTCCCGCCTACACCTACGTCTACGTCTGGCAAGAATATATTTTTATCTGTGGCAACACTTCAATCTTCATTACTTCTACGCAATTCTCTAAAAAATATTGTTAAACATTAAAAGAAAATTTATAATACAGCAAATATTCAAGAACTATGGGTTTAATTTATAAAAAGAACCCTATTTATGTCTACCAAGAGACACCAGGCCTAATCAGATGCATGCTCCACCGAGATAAACTTCATCGTGACTGTAAAATTTATCCTGACGATAGCGTTCTAAAATATACAAGAAATATAGAAATTTCCGCAACAAACTTCTCCGGAAAAATTAAAGCAACTTGAAAAAAAAAATATGACCATTAAACCTCTGAAAGCCCATTAATAATATCTGCTATACCTCTAATCGCAATAATGACTCTTCAGAATTGTTAACAAGTTGTAACAATATAGATGACTCGCTTAATATAATAGCTGCAACCAATATTTCGCATCTGTAAGGTTAAATATTTGAACTTAGTTGTTGGAAACCTATAAATCTCACTCATCATATCACATAGGCCTAAATCATTTGTCTCACATTATATGTTTCTATACCCTACTGATTCTCATGAAATCTCCAAAATTATTGCAAAGTTTAAAATAGATAGCGCCTCTGGTCCAGACATAATCTCTGTGGCAATAATTAATAAGTCACTGAACCTATTCTTAAACGACTAATTTTCATATTCAACCTCAGCTTAGAAACTGGCACATTTGCGGACTGTTGTGAGACGACACGTCTATAGCAATAATAAGTTTACAATAAGCTCTTATGTTTCCATTTCGGTTTACTTTACTGACGCATACTTTGCAATCAAACACGTTGACTGCAAAATGTTCAAAATGTCACTGTCTGGTCTTGGGAGACCCAACTGCATACATAACACAATAGCTCACTGTTTCTCATACTGTGTCCCTGAAAGCAAAGAAAAAAATTTGCTATAATTTTTATCTTATTGTATAAAAAAAAACATGATTCTCTAGCTCATCATCATCATCAGCCTTTGTTCGTCCACTGCTGGACATAACCTCTAGGATAGTCAATTAATATTTCTCCAAATTTCAAATCTAGGGATTTTGTCCACGAGTTTAGGCTGCGCGTTGTCTGTCAGTAAGTCGGTCAGTCAGTTAGGTATGTCACGGTACTGTTTTATCATTTGCCCTTTAATATAGGTCATTTTTCATCTGTCCGGGTATCAATTTACTTAAATAATTATAATAAAGCAGTCAGTAACAAAAAATCTTTACAAATATAGATATAATAATTTAAAATTAACTAAAATTAAAAAAAATGTCTAGGGTACATAAAATAAGCTACTAAACAAGTATTATATTTAATCGTGTTAATTCGCGCATCGCGTAAAAATTCGTTTTTGTCTTAAAAACTGGTGTACGATTGATACCAAATCTCAATTCGATGCATAGAAGCCGATCAATCGAATCTTCAAAACAATTTGAAGGATTAACAAATTTTGATGAAATGTAGTTTATTATATTGTACTTTAAACGCACTTTTGGTATTGGAATAACACAAATGATTATTTTTTGTCCAGTTAAATGACCGGGCAAAGCCGCGGGCACAGCTTTTATAAAATATATTATTAATTTTAGAGACTCTCAATAGACATTTTTGGAAGTAGTTCGTCACAAACTTACGCAATCAAAGTATATTAAAATAATGGAACTTTATCGCACGAAACTTCAGGATTTGTTGGTGAAATTGACAATTAATCAAGATTATTATGCCTATTAAAAGGGTTAGGTACGAAGAGTTGCGGGCTCGAAACTTAGAATTACTTTAAAGTCAAGACCTTTTATGTTTTCTGATAAGGCAAAACTATAGATTTAGGTCAAGGCATTTAACCTGATTCTGTGAACATCAACATCAGACCAAGTGAACTTTTTTTTGAACTAGGTGTTCCTTCGATCGATCGCATGATGATTTTTCTTCCTGTTGGTGAAATGAGCTTTTATTGAAAGCATTTTCTTTTCTTTGTTTTTTAAACCAATTTATATCAGTTATGGTTGCCAAGCATGCAACCTATGAATCTGGCAACTGAAAATGTAAATCTACGGGGAAAAGCTTCTTCGAAAAGATCGTTACGTACCGCTTCACAACCCTGTTGGCGATAAGCCAGGGCTGGCAACTGAGATCCCGCGGAGCTGGTGACTACAGGTGTTTCCCAACTTTTCATGAAAATTGAAAAAAGGATGCTTTGTTTACAATTCTATTTGGCATTTAACGTTTATTTTAAACGAGACTGTTGATTAGTCCTTAATTTATAACTGGCAATTTCATATGTCTTATTTCCATCGCTCCGTGCTTCGGAGGGCACGTTAAGCTGTCGGTCCCGGCTGTTATTGGTTGGCCTCGGGCGGAGAAGGAGGAGGAGGAGGAGGAGGAGGAGGAGGAGGAGGAGGAGGAGGAGGAGGAGGAGGAGGAGGAGGAGGAGGAGGAGGAGGAGGAGGAGGAGGAGGAGGAGGAGGAGGTGGTGGTGGTGGTGGTGGTGGTGTTGGTGGTGGTGGTAGTACTAGTAGTGTCACGAGGCGGTCCCAGGGTTTGGGCTTGTCCCACTAGTCCAGGACCCAAACCTCAGTGACACAGAATTACAGGAACAGGAACAATAGGGAGTACTTGGAGAATATCGTGGTGATACAATACGGATGAAAATAACCTCTTATGTAGGTATTATCATATATATATATATTTAAAAGAGTAATTCAAGTTGTTATAAACTTATTTATGAATTTTATAATATTATTTCGGTTTTTCCAAAAATCAATATTCGAATGACAGGTTTAGAATGATGACCAACTATCAAAAATGAAAAGAAATGGATTATGAAATAATTAAGAGATCAAATGAGTATTATTATGAAAGAGGGTTGGACCTCGTCACAGTAGTAGTAGTAGTAGTAGTAGTAGTAGTAGTAGTAGTGGTGGTGGTGGTGGTGGTGGTGGTGGTGGTGGTGATGGTAGTAGTAGTAGTATATAAAAGAACTACACAATCGGATGATGGAATCCCTTCGAGTTTGGGCTCATTTGGTTTGCCTTGATGAGATCATGTCTGGTTTCATGTGGTATCAAGGGTCTGATGATGGAGCCGGAAGGTAGTTACAGGAATTCCACGACAAAATGATGGAACCCTTTTGAGTTTGTGCTCATTTGGTTTGTCTTTGTGAGTTCTTTGGTTTTATGTGGTATCCAGGGATGATGGAGCTGGAAGGTACTCACAGGAACTCAACAACAAAATGATGGAACCCCTTCAAGTTTGGGCTCTTTATCTTGATGAGTTCTCTGGTGTTATGTGGTTTTCAAGGTCTGATGATGGAGCCGGAAGGTAGTCACCGGAACGCAACAACAAAATTATGGAAAATGGTCAAAACTAATTCTGTAGGTTTTATTCACTAAAGTGAGTGAGTGTCTACTATTTTCTATGGCATATATTCTTTCCGATGTTTTCTTAGGCCACTAAAATTCAAAAAATAAAATATTTTCCCAAAAAAAAAACGACTTTATAATAAAAATGTTATTTTGTAAAGAACCACTAAAAATAATGAAATAATTTACAATTGAGCCAGAACAGTATCACTTTTTCGAAATCACCAACGTAATAATAATGCATAAATACAACATAAGAAAAGAAAGAGTTTTTTGAAGGCGGTGCCAAACCCTGGCATCGTTTAAATCTAATATCTTTAGAAAATTAATGCATACCTATCTACGTACGAAGTAATATGCAGTTGTCTATGACGCATCCTCATCAAAACACGAAACGCAGAAGAGACGAACCAAGAGACTTACACGGGCAGATTTTGACTTTCACACGTTCACAAACCGATTGACACGAATACAGCAATTGTAAATTATTTCATTCTTTTTAGTGGTTGTTTACAAAATAACATTTTTATTATGAAATTGATTTAAATTTTTTTGGGAAAATATTTTATTATGTTTCAAGAGTTTTTGTCAGACCGTTTAGGCTCTACAAGCATGAGACAATTAGATAGACAGACAGATAGACAGACAGTGTTGCCACAACAAATGTAAGCCAGTGAGTTACAAGTACTTCGTAAAAAGTTGAAACTTATCATATTGCCAATATGTCATTAAGTTTTATTAAGACTAATATATGTACTGTGCCTGAGTTGTCAACTCAAATTATGTTTACTGAGGATAAGTAAATTCGTACTTGGTTGGGTAAAGTTAGAATATGCCAAAAGAAACTTCTTACAAAATGTAAGCAAATGGAGTTTCGAAGAAACAAACTTTTTAAATTATGAGTTTGGTGAAAAAACTTAAGTTTCCTGTCCCGATGGCTTATGTGAAAAACGAAGTGATTGAGTATGTTTCCGTTTCCAAATCTGATATTAAAACACAGCATAGGGTGCATAACAATTTGCTATTTAAATTAAATAACGTGACCTATATAAACTATTGCATGGATTTTTATTTATAAATTATACATTGAGTATAATTTTATCGAAGTTAATTAGGACAAATTCTCATGAAAATATTTACATAGCTATTTTTTATAGAACTATCTGGCTCTTTTGTCTAAGAAAAACGTGTCGTGGTCAATATACTGGCCTTTGTTTTGGACAAAGATTACGCATTGTCTTAAGACGTAGTAATACGTGCAGCCAGCATTTTGGGAACTTAACATAATCTACCTTTAATAACTAAATAGATGAAGTTTAGGTTTTAGTTTCATTTATTTTATTAGGTACATCTTTGTTATTCAATTGTAATAATATCAAACATGGACAATTATTTTATGTAAACTGTCGCAATTCTACCACATATTCGTTAAGACTGATTTAAACGATGCTTAATGGCGCAAAAGCGTTATTTTTATTTATTTTGTTGCATCATGGTCACGAGAAGACTGAAGTAGCAGATACAAGCGTCGGAAAGGGGAAGCGTTGGTTCGTGATCTTGTAACGGTCACAAAATTATTTTGAAATTCACCGATGTCATAAGAACTAAGCACAACTTTATAACCTTTTTTGGTCAAATGCAATAAATCATTATTCCCTTTTTGCCTTTCCTATCTCGTTTCTCCACACTGTAATAATCTTTTTATCAACGACAATAACACCATAAATTTATAATCTCATGCTATTTTCATGTACATAACACAAGAGAGCGAGGACCGCTATACTCAAAATTTAACGGTTATAAAATGTTAGGTCGGACAATCGCAGACGAACATCAAAGAAGCTAGTCCTAATCCAAGTGGTTTGGTGAAAATGAATGAAGAAGCGAAGTAAAAAGATGATGGGAAGGGTCGGAGCAAAGCTTGGCAGCCGGGTCAAAAAATATGCGTGATAATTATTTCCTTTTTTTGTGTAAAATCCACCTTTAGTTGCTTTTGCGGTCTTAGAAGTAGAAATGATTTGTTCTAAAGGTTTGGCAGGTAGTCTAATCATTCGTTTGACCACGAGAAAATAACAAAAAAAACTATTAAGATATGTATATAGATAACTCTTTATTGAAAATTATCGTCTTATCGCTTTCAAAAATCCTTAAAGACAACCTTTGGGTGGACAAAACAAGTTCAAAAGAATGGCTGGTGTAGTTTAGTGGTTGTATTAAGATTCATATTCAAAATTCAAACTAATATGATAAGATTCATAGGAAGCGATCAGCGAATTGAGATTTAATTTTTATAAAATATACATTATTAGTTCTATACCGTTACTAAATTATCCTCTGACGTAGTAGACGAAATAGGTTATCCGGTCCTTGCCATAGGTAGAATGATTAAGGTAAGGGGGAAGTGATGTATGTCCTCATAAGACGGCAGCAACCCCTTTCATGGTTGCAGCGAATAAATCACGTAACGTGAAGGATGTCCGCAAAAAGTCGCTTCAAAGATAAGCGAGCCTTTTGTACCTCATGTGAGGATATCGTGTGTCATTTGTCACGAGTACATGCGTAGAGCAATTTTTTATTCTGCTTTTGAATAAAATGACACACACTGTGGCGGAAGTTTCGTAAAACTAGCGCTGTATTCTGTCAACTTCCTGTACAATGTAGGGCGTAGTGATTTTCACCAGAATTATCTTTTCTCTATAATCAGTATTACAAAATTAAAAAAACAAGTCAAGCGTAAGCTCATTTTTGTTATTATTTTATTTAAGGTTTATTTCGTTAACTTAGCTTTGTAATCTTAGCTGTGCACTAGGCATAATTAAATCATTCAAAAGACTATTTGATAAAAGTGGATATAAACTCATTAATTTCTTTAAAATTAAATCTTTTAATTTTACAAGCTATCTGTTTTTTATTTTGTTTGGTGCCTTTGGTGGATCCTTATTCACTATGACCTTGTAGATACGTACTCGTACGATGCAATGCGTTAAGATATCTTCGTGGAATCGTTCGGCAATTGTCGTAATGACGTCACATGGAATTTCGCAACGAATTTCGTGTGGCATAGAGATTGTGCGCCCTGATTGACAGCTAACTGTGTGATTGACATATTTGATGTCGTCAAATTTATCCAGTCAAATACGCCAAAAATAACGGGTCAAACACGGAATTAGAGATATTGAACTGGAAACTTGTATATAAACCTTTATTTATTTATTAAGTTTTCTAAAAAGCCTTATAAAACGTCGTGTCTGCGTCTGTTATTCAAGGTCAGATTTCGCAAGAACCGTTTATTTTTTTACAGATTTTCTCGGTTTCTATGGCTTTATGATGTTGACTTGTTCTACAAAATTGTATAACATAAAATTTGCAACAAATTTTGTTATTATTTTTTTATGCGCTTAGCCGTTTTTTAACAGAGCGCGCACAGCGCTCAGCCACGTTATGCATACTAGGTATTCATCGAGACTCACGGTTGACCTTGCATTACAGTATTCCGCTCTCCGCGCTCTACTACAAAAACAGTTGAGTGCATTAAAAAATGTTTGGAACAAAATTTGTTGCGAATAATATGCTCTAAATCAATTATGTAAAAAATGACAACATGATTGGAGCCGTAGAATCCGAGATATTTGCAAAAAAAAAGATTTTTGGGATTTTTGACGTTGTATAACTAAACTTACCCGAGTTTTTATGAGACTGTTGAGACAACTTTTACAATGCCAAAATAAGGGTTTAAACAAGTTTCTATCTTATTATTTCTCAAACCAAAGTGAAACCCTGACTGCCACTATATTAGTATGACGACATCAAGAACATTCTTATCATCATCATCAGTCTATATCTGTCCACTGCTGGACGTGGGCCTCTCCTAATGCACGCCACTGAGCTCGGTCTTCAGCTCTCCTCATCTATTTTCTGCCAGCCGCGTTTTCCAGGTCGTCACACCACCTGGCCACAGGGCGTCCTTTACTACGTTTGCCTAAACGTGGTCTCCACTCGAAAACTTGTCTACCCCAACGGTTATCGGTTCTTGGGGAAATGTGACCAGCGCACTGCCACTTCAGCTTGCTTATCCTTTGAGCTATGTTGGTTACCTTGGTTCTCCGTCGGATATCTTCATTATGAATCTAGTCCTTCAGAGAAACTCCAAGCATAGCTCTCTTCATATCTCGCTGAGCGACCTTAAATTTGTGGACTAGTTTGATCGTGAGGGTCCACGTTTCGGCACTGTAGATCAGGACTGGTAGGACGCACTGATTGAAGACCTTTGTCTTCAGGCACTGTGGTATAGACGACGAAAAGACTTGACGAAGCTTGCCGAATGCAGCCCAACCCACTGAATTCTTCTGTTGGCTTCCTTCTCAAAGTTGTTCTTACCCAATTGCAATATTTGCCTAAGGTAAACATATTGTTGGACAACTTCAAGAGGCACACCATTAACTGCAATCGGTTCCAGGTCAATAAGATTGATCTTGGTCTTATCTATGTTCATTCCGAGACTGATCCATCCAGAAGCTACATCTAGGTTGGTCAGCATACTTCGCAAGTCTTGCCGCTACTCCGCCATTAGGACGATATCATCGGCAAATATCATTATTTTTATCATGGCGGGTATCTTTTATGAAAGAATAAGAAATGATTTTTTAATCGAATTAACAAACGAATCTCGTGATTTTGTGAATTTAAACCGATAATATATGATTTATTAATCGACAAATTTATCGTTTATTTTTTTCCGACGATGCTTACCCACTGCTAGGCAGAGGTCTCCCGATATACTCCCATTTTGAGCTTGGCCGCCTTGTTTCCCACGGAAATCATTTTTGTACTAGGTAATCGTTTAACCACGATCTCATCAGATGGAAAGCGATTATGTGGTCGCTTGCCTAGTAGATACCTATACCTGGGTTATAATTTACCGGAAACACTGACGAGGGTGGAGCATTCCACTCCTTTGCAGTTCTTATAATTAATGAAGAAGCGTAACGATTCATTCTTGTGCGTGTTATAACTACCAAAAAAGGGCGGCGCTTTGCCGATCGCCTGGTCGTTGTAAAGGTGATAGGGGAATCAGATTTTGCAGTTATTGTGCACACTCTCCGTAGTAAAATCTGCAGAATACTGACAGGCTTGCAATTTCACATCGATGCGACTGATTTTGATGCCTACTCTTTACCAGCGTGTCATCTCTAGTGAGCCTCATAGTATGTATCTCAATTGAATCCAAAGCCTCGAGCTGATACTTGTTAGAACCGTCCCAATGGTGGCTGCATTCATAACTTAATAGAGAGTACATAATTAGAATAACTAAAACGAAAACATCTACAAATATCATCATGGGGAATAAAGGTTCTCGAATGGCGACCACGAACAAGCAAGCGAAGTGTGGGGAGACCCCCCACACGATGGACCAACGACATTGTAGCCATCGCAGGAAGTCGGTGGATCGAGGTGGCACAAGATCGCTCGTCATGGCGCTCATTGGGGGAGGCCTATGTTCAGCAGTGGACTTCTAAAGGCTGACATGATGATGATGATAAAAACATAGACGGCTACAACCCCTATGCTCAAAATCCCTAAAATTTAAATGCTTAATGTCTGCTTATCGTAAATTCAAACAAGTAATTTAATTATAAGAATTTAAAATCCAACAGTACTGCGTGTGTCTAAATAATTTTTTAAAGAGTTCACGTGCCTGTCGGGTTTTTGCTTTTCAGCCGCGATAGCAGACGGACGCAATGCGATGCGAGCTAACCGCCCTAATGTAATAGTAAATAAATTTAATGTTTCCTATTTACTTACAAACATTCCTTTACTCTAATATTTGCAATTGCAACATTAGACTATAAGTACTTACATAACTTGAATAACCTAAAATTTAATATTTTGTTGGTAATTTGATCGACAGTTGCTACTGTTTAGGTTAAATAATGGTATAATATTTTTGGAATGGTCTTTTAAAACCCTTCATTTTGATACCTCACTCGATAGGTTTGGTTATTTTTTCTTCCGTTGTAAATGCAATATGGCAGCTGTAAGCCGTCATATTAGTTTTCTTGACACTTCATATATCTTATAGCACTCTCGTGATTAAGACGAAACCAATCATACCTCATTTATCAAACTCCATCAAGCTGTTTAGGCTGTAGGATGCGCCTAAGAAACGTTCAAACAAACAAACATACAACCCAAACACATAACCCTCCTAAGTCGGGTAACAAGCGAAAGTTTAATATATCGAATGGCTATTGCAACAAAATTCATAAATCTTAATTTTAGAATACCGATGTACCTATTAAATCTTGAAAATTAAAAATACCTAAACAAGCTCAAAATAAGAAAAATAATAATTTACTAGAAATATAGATGGATAGATAACTCTTTATTGCATATCACTTAAAAGTAAATAGTACATTGTACATAATATAACCTAAAATATAGAAATTGCGGTAACACAGTCGGTGGTTTTATCGCTCATCAGCAATCTCTTATAGAAAACCTTTGGATGAACTAAAAAAACATGAAAATGAGTAGGTGGGGTGGGGTGGTGACAAATATATTACTTTGCAAACAGACAAATGTTTATAAACAGTTTTAATCTGTTTATAAACATTTGTCTATTTGCAAATTACTATGTTTGATATAATTGCGCACCTTTATTAACCGCACTTATTTGACTCTTAAACAGAAATACTTTGTTCCGTCATTTTCCCATTAGATCTATAATTTGCAACATCATTAACTGACTTACAACCGACATCAAGATATGAAATATTCATCGACCTCATAATATTATTTTTATCCCATCTATTCGAAAAACACTGATTGGTTGGGAGCAAAGTAGGTCTTTTCTGTTCAAGACTTTTGGAGAGGGCAGTAAAGAGATTTTGAATTTGGAACGTGAATTTTGTTTAATGGGTCGCGTGGCGCGCTGTGTGCATTTGAAAAAAGTATCATGTGAATGTACGGAGGAAAAAATTAAAAATAGTGCGAATTACGATATCATTGTCACCGAGACATGGAATATTTATAAATGCAAAAACTAAATAATTTTCATGAAAATGCAAGTGTAGCGAAAGTATTATACTACTGACACCTGAACATACTACACAATAACTGTGATACACAATCTATTACCAACTAAAATCCCGGGGAAAATATTTGAAATCTTGTAACAATTTTATCGAGTGAGAAAATGCAAAAGAAGTGAAGTCTTTTTCGGAAATCTCTACCTATTTTCATCGAGATTTACACAAAATTTAGAAAACATTATCTAAAGAGACAGATATCTCTTCAGATATTGTGTTCTAAATTTTGTTAAATATCCAATAGTAGTATAATAATTGTCCAAAGTGAATTATTTTTTTAGTTAAGCCTAAGTACAATAGTTAGTTTATTTTAAGTTGTTTATTTTTAGTCTATTTTATATAAAATACAGAGTCTATATATATAAGATATAGAGTGTATCTCTCGGACGCAAAAATATTTTTCCTTGGGCGACTACACGGAATGACTACTCGGGATTCTACACTAGAATCCTACACTCCACTCTGGATTCAAAATGTCGCCCTTGCCGTCAAAATATTATTTTGCTTCCTTGTCATACAATCTACTAATCTATCCCCTTATTTCTAAATTCTGTAAACTGCACCATTTATTTTCTATCTACTCATAGTTTGAGTATTTTATCATTCGATTTTGTAAAGGTAAGCGTTTTATACTTTGATATTATAATTATAAGTCATTTGAAACATTAGGTAATTCAGCCGTTCGGTATGTTGAACTTTTGGTGTTTAAAACTTCAGCATAAAGTGTTTTGAAGCATTAGTTAGGTATTTAAATTTTAGGTATGTTGTGCATAGGCATTGAAGCTGTCGATGTTTTATTTTTATTATTCTAACCATACCATATTATAAATAAGTATAGGTAGTTGCTATAAATAGCTAAAGTATCAGCTATATAGAACATTAGCTTTCCCGCTCGCGACTTCGTCCACACGGACTACTGTTTATAGCGAAAAAAGCATCCAATGTTCTTCTAAAATATTAAAAACCAATGCAAAAGGAGGTATAGCACCAATGCTCTTGAAGTTTTTTGACAGACTTGTCAAAACTTGACTTGACTTTTGTTCGTTTCCTTGGTAACCGTTCCTTACAGCGAGTAATCAACATTTAACACTTTTCCCGTGGAAACTTTCAATTTTCCGGGATAACAAGTATCCTTAGGGTATAATCTATCTCCATTCCAAATTACATGAAAATCTGTACAGCCGTTATCGCGTGAAAGCTCCCCAAACAAACAAACAGACAACGTTTCACTTTTATATATTGGTATGGACTAGCGACTCGCCTCGGCATTGCAAGGGTAGCTAAGGGTTTCACTTTATTTGTACACGATTCGAGCCGTGTTTTGATTTACTAATTTAAACATAGAACGGGTATCGTGATTTAACTATTATAGTTAGACATGCATTATGTTCGCATACTTTTTAGTGGATAATGAATTATAAAATGTAGTATTTTATGTATCAATAATAATTTTCGCAGCGCTCGCCAAATAATGACTTTTACAGGCAAATGTTTAATACCTTGGGTTACATTATTGCAATTTTCGTAGGAATCTCAATTATTTTGAAATATAAAAGCCCATTTTAGATACTTGCTGATAATGTAGCTTTCTATAGGTTTAGGATAAGTTATCCATTACACACAAACAAACAAATTAACAATACATCTATTTTTGTTCTCTGTATCATAATACTTATAGAGTATAGGATAAGATTGATAAAAAAAAAGATTCTGATGGCTCACCTAAGTCATACCGATATCTAAACAGCAACACTTATGTACAAATGCAATCGAGCCTACCTTATCGATAATACACATAACGTCAATTTTTACAAGTTTCACTACAAATTATCTACCGGCTGATGATCTGCAAATAATAAAGTCAACGAGGCAAACGCGTGCTTATGTCCAAGACCACACTGGCCGTTGCAGTCCAGACATTCTACCCTTGAAGTTTACGTTTGAACCATCGTCATCTAATAAACGTATACTATGGATGTGTATTTGGGTCATCGTCATCTAATAAACGTATACTATGGATGTGTATTTGGGTCATCGTCATCTAATAAACGTATACTATGGATGTGTATTTGGGTCATCGTCATCTAATAAACGTATACTATGGATGTGTATTTGGGTCATCGTCATCTAATAAACGTATACTATGGATGTGTATTTGGGTCATCGTCATCTAATAAACGTATACTATGGATGTGTATTTGGGTCATCGTCATCTAATAAACGTATACTATGGATGTGTATTTGGGTCATCGTCATCTAATAAACGTATACTATGGATGTGTATTTGGGTCATCGTCACCTAATAAACGTATACTATGGATGTGTATTTGGGTCATCGTCATCTAATAAACGTATACTATGGATGTGTATTTGGGTCATCGTCATCTAATAAACGTATACTATGGATGTGTATTTGGGTCATCGTCATCTAATAAACGTATACTATGGATGTGTATTTGGGTCATCGTCACCTAATAAACGTATACTATGGATGTGTATTTGGGTCATCGTCATCTAATAAACGTATACTATGGATGTGTATTTGGGTCATCGTCATCTAATAAACGTATACTATGGATGTGTATTTGGGTCATCGTCATCTAATAAACGTATACTATGGATGTGTATTTGGGTCATCGTCATCTAATAAACGTATACTATGGATGTGTATTTGGGTCATCGTCATCTAATAAACGTATACTATGGATGTGTATTTGGGTCATCGTCATCTAATAAACGTATACTATGGATGTGTATTTGGGTCATCGTCATCTAATAAACGTATACTATGGATGTGTACTTGGGTCATCGTCATCTAATAAACGTATACTATGGATGTGTAAATGGGTCATCGTCCTCTAATAAACGTATACTATGGATGTGTACTTGGGTCATCGTCATCTAATAAACGTATACTATGGATGTGTAAATGGGTCATCGTCATCTAATAAACGTATACTATGGATGTGTATTTGGGTCATCGTCATCTAATAAACGTATACTATGGATGTGTACTTGGGTCATCGTCATCTAATAAACGTATACTATGGATGTGTAAATGGGTCATCGTCATCTAATAAACGTATACTATGGATGTGTATTTGGGTCATCGTCATCTAATAAACGTATACTATGGATGTGTACTTGGGTCATCGTCATCTAATAAACGTATACTATGGATGTGTAAATGGGTCATCGTCATCTAATAAACGTATACTATGGATGTGTATTTGGGTCATCGTCATCTAATAAACGTATACTATGGATGTGTACTTGGGTCATCGTCATCTAATAAACGTATACTATGGATGTGTATTTGGGTCATCGTCATCTAATAAACGTATACTATGGATGTGTACTTGGGTCATCGTCATCTAATAAACGTATACTATGGATGTGTACTTGGGTCATCGTCATCTAATAAACGTATACTATGGATGTGTACTTGGGTCATCGTCATCTAATAAACGTATACTATGGATGTGTACTTGGGTCATCGTCATCTAATAAACGTATACTATGGATGTGTATTTGGGTCATCGTCATCTAATAAACGTATACTATGGATGTGTACTTGGGTCATCGTCATCTAATAAACGTATACTATGGATGTGTACTTGGGTCATCGTCATCTAATAAACGTATACTATGGATGTGTATTTGGGTCATCGTCATCTAATAAACGTATACTATGGATGTGTACTTGGGTCATCGTCCTGGGTTTTTACTCGTACTTTTGTTTCATTTAATAAAACGATCGCTTGACATGCGACAGTTTACTTCTTTGAAAATCTTATTGTTTTTCCTTATGCTATTTAAACCGAGTACGGCTAAGCAAGGGAAGGGTATTGAGTTTAATAGTATATGTATGTATATATGCGGATGTTCCACCATACATTCGCCCCTATTGGTCCGATTTTGACTAGCGAATCGATTCGTCTTCATTTCTAGAGAGTCACAGGCAATTTCTGACCTGACCGTAGTCGGGTTTTAGTTTTTGAACTTGTCTTGTTTATTATCATTCTATTTGGAAAAAATACTAAGAAGCCTTGTTGTAGTCCAAACGTTTGGAGCTAACTTGAACTTTATAAGTATGCGAAAATAACCCAAGATTTTTCGTTAAATAAGGCCGAGAATAAGTTGGTGGCGACAACAGGCCGGCAATTTATTCCTTTATTTGTCTACCGAAGGTTTGCTACATTAGCCCGGTATTTATTCGCATTGTTCCTCGTTTGGACCGACTTCATTGGCCTTAGATGATTTCAAACTCTTAAGCTCCGTTATGGGTGGATAAAGGCTGGGGCTGTTAGTGAAAGGAGAACATGAGTTCAAATGGTGTATTTCTTGATTTTCTTGTCTTTTTACCCGATTATGACGAAGCAAGGGAATTTATATATATTTGTATATAATATGTTCTACCATAGCGTCGCCCGTACTGGTTCGATTTTGACAAGCGAGGTATCAATCGATTTGTCTTCATCGCAAGAGTGTTATAGACAATTTTACCCGACTACGGCGAAGAAAAGTAAGGGTTATGTGTCCAAACTAAAATCTATTAACTATTAAAGTTAAAAAAACTAAAACCCGACTACGGTCTTAGTGGACTAAAAACTCACAATCAAGAATTGTCAAACGTTTTAGAAATTCTTATTTTTGTCTTTTTAGTCCATTAATACCATAAACGACCGTATATTAATTTTTTACACATCATCATCATTATCTTGTCTGCTGGATAAAGGCATCTTCTAATGCACCATACTGAGCTCACACACACATTTTTTACATGAATATACAGAAAGGAGTTTATAATTGAGAGCTGTTCTCATTATTGGTTAAGCGTGTTGGAATACATCGTCACTTAGATAAACACCAGATAAATAGTGGTCAAAAGCTGGAAACCAATTAAAAAAACATATTTTATCAATAATATTTCAAAGACCTTAATTGTATGGCCGTAAGACTCATTTCATGTACCGCAATATACAGATGATTGGTAAAACATGTCGTATGTAGAATATCAAATATAAAAAAGCATTGTTGTTTTTTACCCCCGACGCGACGCAAGAAAAGGAGTATTTGTCTGTGAAATTGAGGCTTCCAAACGGATGAACCGATTTCAATACGGGTTTATATATAAAAGCTGTTTGTTGATGAGGTGGTTATCAGCTTGTTTGGAAGATATGATGTAGCTGTTGCGAAGATATACAGCTCCGATCACTCTTTGTATAAGTGTTTCGGCACTATTGCAGAAAGTTTGGATTCAAATTTACAATTTCAATGGGATTCCAGGTACCTGCATTAAGAGGATCTGCTGATGAGAAGCATATTAAAAGACCTGAATCAAGAGAACCAATCCATCAATGAAAACAAAAGTTTGAAGACAAAAGTTTTTAACCAGTGCATCCTAGCAGTCATGACTTACGGAGCCGAAACGCGGACACTCACAGTCAAACTTGTCCACAAATTAAAGGTTGCTCAGCGAGCTATAGAGAGCTATGCTTGGAGTTACACTGAAGGGTAAGATTCGTGATGAAGATATCCGACAGAGAACCAAGGTAACCGACATAGCTCTAAAATAAGCAAGCCAAAGTGGCAGTGAGATGGTCACATTTCCCGAAGAATTGATCACTGTTGGGGTAGACGAGTTCTCGAATGGAGACCACGTTTAGGCAAACGTAGTGTAGGACGCCCTGATAAAAGCGGCTGGAAGAGAATGGATGAGGGGAGCTGAAGACCGAGCTCAGTAGCCTGCATTAGGAGAGGCCTATTTCCAGCAGTCAACAGGTATAGGCTGATGATGATAATGATCCATCAGTAATCTTTGAAATTGAGTTTTGAACTTAACAACATAAATTTTAACTGCATTCAGTCGGAAGTTTTGAAATGTTGACAAATATTAACTTGTTACGCGGGTCCTTTAATTTTGCATTTTTATTTATTATCTACCAAAGTGAGATACAAACATTTTGTCGCAACAATACATCCACGTTTATCAACTTAGGGACATTGTCACATGTAACATAAAGCTACGATCCCATCTTGATGCCTCAAACCCGAAGATAACAGAATTAGTAGAACCCGAAAAAGGATTAAGCTATAACAATTTGTGTAATCTCAAGTTACCGGGGCTACACGGAGGTATCTAGGCCATCTGTGTAGCCAAAGACATACACAATCAGTTGACACTCAGCGCGATTCGTAACAGAATTACTGCCCAGGGAAGCAAGCCACAGTTTAGTGCATAGAAGACCCTCTTCTCGTCATTGGCGCTTTTGTATTTAAGAAGGTAAACACACACAGGTGCTTAGTTTCTTGTTTTTGGTTAAGTTTATGTGTTGATTTATGTGTTGCTGTGTACAGTTTGTGAGAATAAATTGTTTCTTATCTTATCTTAAAGCATAAAGTGACAGTGGAAATAACAACAATGGCTTAAATACAACGAGGGGGTGGTAAAGTACATGTGCTATTTGGTTCAATCTGACCACACACTATTAAAACCTCACCTCGCCATTAACTAATTAATATCAATATCAAATTCAATGTTTTATTGCAATCCATCATGTAAAAATGGGATTGTAAAATACTTCTATTAGAATAAGAGATCATTATGAACCTGTCGTAATTATCATCCATATTAATGTGAGGAAACATGTTCAAAACGGATGGAAGACTAATGGTATACTAGTGTTAGTTACAATCCAACGATACAGAATTCGGACTTAGCCTCCGCACCTATGACTTTTCTAAGTTATGTGATTTTCCATCGCTCCGTGCTTCAGAGGGCAGGTTTAGCTGTCGGTCCTAGCTGTTGTTGATTGTTAGCAGTCACTGAACCTTGCCAGATGCCCTCACGCGGCCTGACAAAATCTGATACCAGAGGCCTGCACTACCTCATACGACAAGCAAGCAAGCAAACATGTTCATTAATAATCCCAAAAATTCAAGGCAAATCAAATTTTATTACTCAAAAGAACAACAAAGGAAGGACGATCATAACATAGTTATGATCACCGCCCTCGATATCCTATGAGGTCATATTTATGAGGTCACAAAGTATTCATACTGTTTATAGCTGTACTGTGCATAAAGCGATTATTGAAACGAAATAACAGGTCTCGGCGTCGGTCGTCGGCGCCAATTTTCCAGGGATACCAGAGGGCCAGAGGGTTACGAGTATAATAGTCTATGAGCGGTAGCGATGTTTGTCGGATACGAACTATGGAGAGTTATAGAATAACATTTATTTTCATAAGTTCGGATAATTTAAGTTCTTAATCAGTATTTTATGCCTAGGCTGGTTAGTTGATATCACATTTCTTTGAACTTGAAGGTCATTGAACATGCCGGTTTATTTTAGACATTTAACTTCATCATTTTTGAGTGTTTGGCTGGTCTGTTTTGGAGTCAATGCAGCGATGCCAAGTGGACTGGCGGTATATCGAAGTGCTGAGATATCTGTATGACGGCACGACTACGAGTTTTCAAGTACAAAACCAGAAGTCAAAACATATCCAGTTGCGCAGGGGAGTGAGACAGGGGGATGTCATATCCCCGAAACTGTTCACGAACGCTGTAGAAGATATGTTTATGACACTGGACTGGAAACAGAAGGGCATAAATATAAACGGCAAGTACATCTCACATTTAAGATTTGCCGATGGCATAGTCTTTACGGCAAAACCGCTGGAGGAACTGCCTGGCCTGGCTGATGCTTCTCGACAAATCTGTCTCAGGATGAACTTAGGCAAGACCAGGGCGGTCGCACTCCGCAACAAGTACAAATAAATTCGAGGGCGCAATATTTGGGTCCGTTCAGTCGAGTGTCAAGCGTGCGCTCGATGAGTCGCGCGCCTTGTACTTAGCGATAAAGTTAGCTTAGTAGAAAAATTACCTACTTAGCAACATCTTGGCAAACGTAGTGTAGGACGCCCACCGGCCAGGTGGAGTGACGACTTGTGAAAGGCGGCAGGCATAAACTGGATGAAAAGAGTCGAAGATCGGGCTCTGTGGCGTTCATTGGGAGAGGCCTATGTACAGCAGTGGAGGAACACAGGCTGATGATGATGATAATGATGATGATTATTGAGTGAGCGCTTCATGATTCGGAGGGCACGTTAGCACGTCAGTCCCGGTGCCTAACTATTGATAGCAGTCATTAAGACAAATCAGCGCTTGAGCAGCCTGACAAACTCATTCTACATACAAACATACATGGATTAAATATTCCATAGAAAGAAAGAAAAGAAAGAAAATACATTCTATTATACATTATTTCTGACAACACACTACATTAAACAGAAGAAGAACAGAAGTTTATCAAGGAGTTTTAACAAAAATAGGATTTTTCTTTCTGCTTGACTCATGTTTCCAAGATTTGACTTTATTGGTACAATCTGGAAACATTCAAAATATTAATCTAGAATTATTTAAATTATTATCTTGTACCCATAATTTAATTGGGACTGAAGAAGGTAATACATGATAACTACATGATTGTAAGAGGCCTTGAGATATGAAAAAGATAGGCAGCTTTTAATTAACCAATCAATAGAAGGGATCTTAGCAAACTCAAATGAACAAAATTTGCTTAACAAACCAGGAAGTAAGAAGACTTCACTTTTCTCATTCTACCCTAGCTACCTAAATATTATTCAGAAAGAAGGTTCTAAGTTATCCCTTCATAGACTATCCTAAATAATATAGTTATTGATGAACTTAATGCGCCGTCCAGCTTTGTCCGCGTGGTTTTGGAATAAAAATATCCCATGTGTTATTCCAAGACTTAGATGACCTCATCAAAATACACTCAGGCGTTATATGTTTTTTATAGATTGCTCGGCTTTTACTAGTTTCATTCAGATGCAAAGTATGTTAAATTTTAAAGTCAAATCCAAAGCTTTCCCGTGAAAACTGCTTTTTAATCGGTAAGTAGTTTTATGCGAATATAAACACACAGACACATTTTTAGGAATATTATATGTTCTTGACGGGAGATTTTTATAATGTTATTATTTATTATAAATTATCTTCTTCGTACAAACTAGTGGTACTTTATGAGTATATTTTTCTTTACCTGTAGTTTCACTTGCGTTGAGTTTACAATTCAGTAACCTTTTTAGCACTTAAGGGTTGAGTTTAGAATAATCCTTCCTGAGTGGTTACATCATACAAATAAACTACCTCCAAACACTTTCCTACCTTCAGAGGTTCATGTGTTTTCAAGTCCTGACTGTTAGATTTATATCTGTACAAGCTGTGCCCGCGGCTTTGCCCGCGTGGTAATTTCATTTAAAAGTAGCCCATACGTGTTATTCCAGGACCAAAATAACATATAAAGTATTCGTTCAAAATTCGCTCAGCCGTCATATCGTTTTTTTTATCGATTGCTCGGCATAAAATCATCGGATTAAGACAGCATCTACCCCAGTTTTTAAGTCAACCTCTAAGCTATACAACAGTGAAAACAACATCGCAATCAGTCCAGTAATTTTTACGTGATGCGTGAACAAACATACGAACAAACAAACAAAATATAAACAGACAAACACGTTTTTTTTAAATGTACCCAATACCATATTTTTTCATTATCTGATTTGCGCAGACTTTTTCATTCTTATTCCTTTTGTCAATGGATTGGTATATCTTCAACGCTGTACTTTAAGGTTAACATGTAAGAAAGATTTACTTGTGCGTTATCAATAAAACTAGATTATTAATTAACACAAAGTTATTATTAAAATTCAAAACTAATAACAACACTGACTGTCATGTATGCCCTGGACTGTACCTTGCCGTCATCAGTCGGTAGTAGTATACATTGATGAATATAGGTCTCCGCCAAACGGTCAGTTGCTCGTATTTAAATCCATCAAATTAACTCTCACCACGTCATCGTGGGGTGCCATCCGACGCTGTCTTCCTGTCCATGGTCGCTACTCAAGAACCATTCCTCGTATTCATATTATATTCTTATTATCGTGGCGATGATTTCAACCTATTAGCGTCCATTAGTACATTTTATTCTTAGTACGACTACGTGTACCAGTATAGTAGTGACTACAAGGCTTAGCACATTGCGGGACAGTATTCTCTTTTTCATATAACATCATTGATTATAAACGAGACATTTACCATTTAATTTAATTGTTTTGAGATCTCAAAATATTGGCTCCGTTGCAAGCGCCATGATCACGAGCAAACTGATATTCTTGCGGGCGGGGAGTTTTACGGGCACAGACATATCCATCTACCCTCTTTAGATAGATAGATAGATAGATAACTCTTTATTGCACTAAAAAATTAAATTATGGCACATCAACATTGACCTTAAAGTAGTACAATCGACGGCCTTACAAAAGAAAGAAAGAAAGAAAGAAAATACACTTATTATTATATAAAACATTAACGATCACTTCTGTCCAAACCGAACGCCGTAGTAGATGATTACTATTATTATCTTGCAGGCGTATACTCGCTTCTACGCTTGCAGGCAACCTTTCTCTTTCTAACACGTTTGTAATTATACTTAATTCTAATGTTAGTGACCTGCAGGTCTGCACCCAAATCACGTAGTTCTATAACATTCAACACAAAACAGGAAAATTCGTGTCTGCATTACCACAGAATATCGCCGAATTGTTTGAATAATTCCTTTCCGTTTCCTGCTTATAATGGGGGAAGTGGCAATAAACATTGATAATGGCCCAGATTAGGGAGACACGGACAACATTACCCAATTTTGGGGAAACACATCCCCTTACCTCAGAGGTGGTTTGGAAGTTAGGTAATATAGCTGGGAAAGGCATGTTGTCTGGCAACACATATTTATTCAGGAGCGTTGAGGCTCGCACTGACGTCTCGCTTGGGTTCTGTTATGCATGGCAATTGTAAGTGGCAACACATCTATACTTATAATAAAGCAATATGTACGAAAAAGCCTGGAAAATTAAATGAATAATTAAAAAACAAATGTTTAGGGGACTTCAAATAAGCTACTGAACAAGAATAGAACATTTTTTTCAATCGTGTCACTGTTCGTCTGTTTGTTTGTTTGTTAGTTTGTTAGTATTCCAAAATAATAATTTTTCTTTTATCTGCAGAGTTCGCAAATAAAATACCTCTTTGGAATGTCTGCACATGATGCATGAGCCCATTTCTTGCAGCTCATGCACTTTAACCTAACTTCCCTTGGCTTGGACCTGGAGGATCATTGCAATAGATGCAAGGGCAATCTTCGTCGTCGTCGGCCAGTGTTTGTTTACACGGACGAGAAATATTCTTCGCTGCTAGAACTAAAGTTTAGTGCTTTGGTAATATTTCTTTTTTTTTTAGGAACCGGCGGAGGAGGCAATTTATCTTTAGCCTCTTCTATATTCGGAGTGGAAGTTTATTACTTGTCCAGCCACGTAGACTCTTTTCGGTACTGGCGATAGCACACTGACTGGAACAGTAGCAATTCTATTCAACTCTCGTGGCATGGACAGTGTTGTAGATGTCATGTTTGTCTGGGATGTCAGAGGTGTGTCTGTATTTTTTGGTGCCGATGTACCTGCTTCTACTTGAGATGACGTGGATGCGCATAGATTCCCCGTTGATTCAACATGGGACGTTGAGTGTATGCATGGGTTTTTCATTGTCGTTAGTTCTTCTTAGGTTGAAACCAGATTTTGTTGTATGGGGATGTCAGTCGTTTCAGCATGTTCAAACAAATAGTCCGGAAATATGTTTGGATCAACAGGCCAGAGGCCTGATTTCGGGAACCCATTGACTGGATTTTGAACTGTTGCCGCTTTGTCATAAGCTTTGCTGAGTATCAAGCCGATCTAAAAGTGAGTAACGACTCTGCCTGGATGACTCTTTAGCAAGTGCTCAGCTCTTGGTTAAAATAGGTTTTCAGAGGATCATAGAATGAGACATCAAATGGTTGCATACGATGCGTGCAGTGAGGTGGCAAACAGATCATAATAATGCCATGTTCCTTTGCAAAAGTAAGGCTTTCGATTCCTTCTGAAAGAAACAAAAATATAGGTGGGTCAAACGACATAGAATAGGTACCAAGGGTTATGTCATTATGTATACTTTCATTACCGAGCTTTTTTAGTGCAATAACAGCAAACAAACACCATCAAAGACAAATAAAAATTAAAAATAACTTACTTTTACCGCAAAACAAAATCCATCGGAACAAAACTCGTTTAACAAATTTTACAACACGACGAGTTTTGTTCCGATGGATTTTGTTTTGCGGTAAAAGTAAGTTATTTTTAATTTTTATTTGTCTTTGATGGTGTCTGTTTGCTGTAAAAACACATAAAATAATAAATTGGTACTTATTAAATATAAAGTAAATTATTGCGCAAAAATCCAGTCCACAGAGAATTCGCGCGCATACGGTCTTACATCCGCTGCCATAGATAATAAATGTCGAAAACCCTCGTTTTGCGGAGCCAAACTGGTGCTTTATGGGATAAAAGTTATATTACTCACATCCGGAAAGTCCGGATTATGAACTCAAAAATGGTGGCATAATGTACATTACGCACGGCACGTCTCTAATAAGAAAAATAATTGAATTATAACACTGTTTTTTGAACTAAACAGTGTTATAATATAAATATTTTCCCATTAAAGCACCGAGTTGGCTCTGCCCAATGAGAGTTTTCGCCATTTATTATCTATGGCGGCGCGTGTTAGATTGTATGCGTGCCAATTTGCTATAGACTGGATTTTGGCGCCATAATTTACTTTACATTTGTACCTAACTAGTTGAATGTGTTTTTCTTCAAAAAAGTTTTATATTGATTAAAAATGACCGACAGCAGTGTTAGTGAGGAGAATTTGACTCCACCTGACATCACGGAAAAAGCAACGAACATGTCGAACGAGCTTTTACCAGAAAAATCAAGAAAATGTTACGACATATTATTTTCTTCATTAAATTTAAGTTTCTATTGCATGAGTGTAGATAAATGGTGATCCCAAAAAATCCAGGTCACAGTGTACATTATCTTTTAATAATTTAATAATAGTACATTTTTCTTCTACCTGAATATGAATTTAACTTAGAAACGTAGATTTGGTAAATACTCAGTCACGGGCTTTTCAGATACTTATGTACGAGGTAGAGTAGTAAGAGGAAAAATCACAATGATTAATGGTCTCTGGAACTTCATTACTTTTGTACCAAAGTATTATTTCCTTAACCCTCGGCATGCCTGGTAGGGTCTGTCAGACCCACCTTGACTCAAACCATTGTACTGCATTCAAATTTGAATTGTGTGCGTAACCATTATCTTTAGCTGGCTGTTATGAACCGCTCGACGGCTTTCGCCTGCTACCTCAGTCTAAAAATATTTTATAGTAAACACATAGTCTATTTATCTGATAGAAATATTTATAAAAAAATTTGATTTCTAAATATTTTTCATTTCGGTCCCTAATATATACCCCGTGCATAATTATAACATATTTAAACACCTTAGTTACCATAAATTATATGAGAAATAGCAAGGTTAGGTCCGGGTTTGACAGGCAAACAATGTATATTTTTGCCACCAGGCATGCCGAGGGTTAAAAGTGTGTATTTAAGGAGATGCTTTGATGCAGATTTTGCAAAGTGACTGTCATCTAACACCAGTATTATTAAGATTACTTAACCATTGTAATTTTTTGACCTAGACCTCTCCTGCACGCTACTGAGTTAGGTTTTCAGTTTTACAGTTTCTGCCAGCCGCTTTTCGCACGTCGTCACTCAACCTGGCCATTTGGCGTCCTACCCTGCGCCAAGTTTGTCTAAAAGTGGTCTCCAGTCGACATCTCGTCTACCCCAAGGGTTATTCGATATTAACGAATAGAATTAAGAAAATCTAAGCAAAACCTGTGTCCACAAAATATGTAGGATACATTTTGTGTTTAAAACGGCTTCGAAATGTAACATGCAATCTTTAAACGACGAAAATTACGGCACAATGTTTCATTTCAAACAAAAACAACGCTCAGATCACACCCGCGCTCGCACATTGTACTCCACGTCACATAAAATGATAAACACTGGCATAAATAGCCACGCTTAATCCTCGAGATGCGAATTTAAAATGGCTGTCGCAATAATGAGCGTAATGTAAAGCCCTCTTCTACACTGAGTTGAGCTTATCCGCTGAAGTACGTTTCACGGAAATGCCGGTCATTTATCATAAGACTGTGTGAGAATTGCCCTCAAGGGGAGAATTCTGTCGATGCGAACTGAATGTTATGCTAAGTTATGGGCGGGCGACTGGCCTAAGACAGGTTTTGATACATTGTTTTCGGGAGTGAAATCTTATTAACATACGGTGCGACCGTCCTAAGCCGCCATGGGTCTTCATACGTGAATTCTGTTGTGTTAAATTCAGTATCTTTTTCAATACTGAGAAGGAACACTTTTCTTTGGTTCTGAAAAATTACTTAGTCTACGTATGTCGGGATATAAATGTCAGAAAGTACTTACAGTATGTTGACTACTGATATAGTAAATTCTACTAACTTACCATAACTCGAATAAAATTCTTCTTACTTTATTCCATTAAAAAAATGATTCTTCTTTAGAGAGCTCGTCGATTCAGCGGGAATTATATAATTGCGTGGAAGTGGGTACCTATTCTTATGGTGTAATTTAACAGCCTTTGTTTCATTTTAAATCTTGAGTAGACTTCTTGGTTTATGGTTTTCGTGGTTTGTTGTCACAATTCTGCCACTTTCCATTTCATGCTAGCTCACAGTTCTGTGTCCTAATATCATGGTACTGGTGACGCGCGTAATAAAATTGTGAGAAAGAGAGTAGACCATTTTGTCTGCTCGTAAAAACTAAACCACCCTGAAGTAAGGGCACTTCATTTATCCGTGATCATGGCGCTTGCAGCAGTGTCGAAATATCGGGAACTGAATACAAACAGTATCCATGGTAAATATCCCGTTTGAAATGTTTATACTTCTTTGGAGACGGTGTTTTTAGCTGACTATATACGTAAAAGGAGGGTTATGGGCTTAAAAGAATATGTAATTACGTTTTATCACCATTATTCACTAAAACGTATGCAGAAAGTACCTCATTACATGCTCATCCATATAAATATATAAAAGTGAAACGTCTGTTTGTTCGTTTTTTTGGGGAGCTTTCACGCGATAACGGCTTTACGGATTTTGATGAAATTTGCTTATAGAAATAGCTTATACCCTGGAATAAAACAGAAGATTCTTTTTATCATGGGCATAATTATATAAAGTGCCGTAAGGAAGAATTGAAATCGATTACCGCACAGATTTACAGTGCGGTCAGTATAGAAATCTCTTACTGCACTGTTTTTTTACCATATGGCGAAGCAAGGGAAGGGTAATGGGTTTAACAGTCTATGTATTGTATGTATATATCATGTGTGTGATTATGTGGATATTCCACCATAGCGTCGCCCCTATTGGTCCAATTTTGACAAGCGAGGTGTGAATCGATTTGTCTTCAGGTTCAGTGTCATAGGGTATTTTGTTTACCCGACCACCTCGAAGCAAAGGAAAGGTTATGTGTTCAAACTAAAAACTTTGTCCCATTTTGACAGGTGAAAAGTCAATCGATTCGTCTATTGACTTTTTGACAGGTATAAAGTATCATAGGCAACTTTTACTTGACTATGGCGAAACTAAGGAAGGGTTATGTGTTCAAACTAAAAACTTGGTCCTATTTTGACAAAATAGGTATCAATCGATTCGTCGTTATCGCAAGAGTGTCATAGGCTATTTTTACCCAACCGTAGTCGGGTTTTAGTGTTTGAACTTATATTTTGTTAGTTTCATCACACTTATAAAAAAAATTGTATGTGTGTGTTACTCCTTCATTTTTAAACAGCTGAACGGGTTGTGATGAATTTGGAATGCACATAGATTATACTTCGGAATAACACAAAGGATAGTTTTCAACATCATCATCATCATCATAATTTTACTTCACTCTCAAACGGCTGATGAAATTTGGAATGGAGATCGCTTCTACCCTGGAATCACATATATGATACTTTTCATCATCATCATCACCATCATTATCGTTATCCATAGTGCGGGTGAAACCACGGGATGCACCTAGTATTGAATGAATGCATTCGTTCAACAGAGATTTGAAAATAGAATGTACTATTTTTTAAATATAAGCGCGACGGAATTGGCGTTAATTTAAAAGTCAGGTGGAAAGAAAAGCAGATTACTGACACTTGCTTTAGTGACTCCTTGCTGCACTCGTGGATTAGAGCCCTCACTAGAGCTCGGGCACCAATCTAACCACTCGGTGCAACAATAAATCACTTTCCGCTCGATGCAGTACTCTACTATTGTCTTACTACTACCGATTTCAAATTTTAAGGTAAAGTTGAATAGTTGTGGAACTGATCATGACCAGATGCGCGCACTACGTGCTTGCTCATAACCAGATGCGCGCACTACGTGCTTGCTCATGACCAGATGCGCGCTCTACGTGCTTGCTCATGACCAGATGCGCGCACTACGTGCTTGCTCATGACCAGATGCGCGCTCTACGTGCTTGCTCATGACCAGATGCGCGCACTACGTGCTTGCTCATGACCAGATGCGCGCACTACGTGCTTGCTCATGACCAGATGCGCGCACTACGTGCTTGCTCATGAAACTTGCAATATTTTTTGTCATAGTTGGGTTTTGGTTACACTTTTTGTTTTGAATATTATATTGGAGTTGTTTCAGGTTAAGACAAAACACAATGTTAGTAATTGACACATCACACTGATATGATAAATGCTAAAGTAACTCTGTATCTTATGCTGTTTGTTACATTTTAACAACTAAACAGCTGAACCGATATTGATTAAATTTGACTAGGAAATAGTGTGCATCATTGAAAAGGGACAATAGCATTTTTTCTACTTTTTACAAGGGGTTGTAAGACGTTGCCCCACGAGGTGGATCAAAGACTCTCATTTGCATCTAGCTGCAACCTCTCCATCTGGCGTGTACTGGGGAGGCCTGCGTTCAGCGGTGGAGCCTTCTAGTTGATGATGAAGATGATGATAACTATATTATAAATGCAAAATCTGTGTGTAAGTAAATTCTTTACCAGTCTAAAACTCACAACATAAAAGTTGCGTGGGTTTTTTTATATAACTTGTTATTTATTGTATAATGTAGATAATTTATAATACTAGTTTATTTTTTTGGTATAATGTACTTTGTGAGCAAAGCCGCGATGTGCAGCTAGATCAATACCTAGGTCTGTAAGTACTCGTAGCCTCGTTAATATCCAAGTAGAAACACAAGGGAAAGCTTCGCTAGAGCGGATGTAACAACTTTGTAAATAATGAAGGTGAGATAAAACTTTTCTCATTCCTGGCACTTTTGAAATAGCTTTTTTGTTCATTATATTGGGTTGTGTAGATACCCTGTGTCACGCCCCTGGCCCCGTATTTACCTGATATATTTCTCGTATTTTTCTTATATTTTTACTTTTTTTTTTGATAATATGCAGAGTTTTTTTTGATAATAAGCAGAGTTTTTTTGATATTTATTTCGACCTTGTGGTTTTTTGTTAAGAATTTTTATGTAATTGGATTGAATCTTGGTAATATCTCCCGTGTTTTTGATAATTCTGCGTATGGTAACAGCTGATTTACGCGAGTGGTGAACATTGAAGTGCATTTTTTGGATTCCGCATGCCAATGCATAGATGCACGACATTTTTATGGTGAAAGACCTTTTGGTGAAAAGCGAACGATTTGGTATTGGTGCGCGCCGCCGGGGCGTGTGGATGCTGGGAGTTGAAGAAACTGACTGTAACAAGGGTTTGCGTATTTTGAATCAATATTGGCCGATATTAATAATAATAATTGGATGTAGGGTTGGGTCCCGTGGTACTAAAGAGCTCCTCTTCATAGACACTACCATTTGCCAACAAGTCCGGCGGAACAGAGGGATCCTTTCTACTGCCTGGATTGACTACAAGAAGGCCTATGATTCAGTGCCTCATTCATGGCTAGAGAGGATTTTAGAGTTGTATAAAATCGATGCAACTCTGAGATCTTTCTTAGGTGCGTGTATAAGGCAGTGGACCACAGTTCTTCGTCAACCAGGTGGTGGAGACAGCCTTTATGGTTCGGAGGACTTTATAAGGATAGAGCGAGGCATATTTCAGGGTGACAGTTTGAGTCCTTTGTGGTTTTGCCTAGCACTGAATCCTCTGAGCACTTTGTTGAAGGATTCAGGATTAGGCTATTGGCTACGGAGAAGTGAGGACAAGATCATTTCTCATCTGCTGTACATGGATGACCTCAAGTTGTTTGCACTTAAACGTCCAGACTTGATGGAGTTACTGAAAATCACAGAAGTTTTCAGTAAAGCCATCAACATGGAGTTCGGTGTGAACAAATGTGCGATCATGTATGTGCAGCGGGAGAAAGTTGTAAATTCTATGAATTTGCAGCTTTCTGAGACAATGACTCTCAAATCTCTCTCTGAGACCGAGACCTACAAATACCTTGGTATGTCACAATCGTTGGGTATCATGGACAGGGAGATTAAGCAGTCGGTGAAGGAGCGCTTCTTCTGCCGCCTGACCAAAGTACGTAACAGTCTTTTGTCAGGTGGCAATAAGGCGCGTTCCTTCAACGGTTGGGTGATGCCCTTGCTCATATACTCTTTTGGCATACTAAAGTGGACTCAAACTGAGCTTGACGCCTTGGATAAGAGAGCCCGTCAACTGCTTACGTCACATCGTATGTTACACCCGCGCTCGTCTGTTATGATATTGTACATACCACGGAAGTGGGGGGGTCGTGGCTTTTTAAATGCCAAGAACCTCCACAACCGTGAAGTGTGCAGTCTCAGGGAGTACTTCCTAAACACCGAGTGTGGGTTGCATCGTGATGTGGTGGCAGTTGATAAGACTCTGACACCGCTCTCCTTGGCAAACGAGAATTGGCGCAAACCATCGGTGTTGAGTACCGATGACCGCAAAGACGTATGGAAGGGCAAGGAGCTGCACGGGCGGTTCTATCGGGCATTAACAGGGCCTGATGTGAACTTGCTCGCGTCGGTGAACTGGCTACGCTTTGGTGACCTCTTTGGGGAAACTGAGGGTTTTGTCTGTGCAATTGCGGACGAAGTTATCAAGACGAATAACTACCGGAAATATATTATGAAGGACGGTACGGTCGACATTTGTCGGGCATGCCACCGTCCCGGGGAGTCCCTCAGGAATATAATTTCCGGTTGTTCTCATCTTGCTAACGGAGAGTACTTGCACAGACACAACCAAGTAGCCAGGATCATCCATCAGCAAATTGCCCTTCGGTGTGTCCTTGTCGAGTCTAAGGTGCCGTACTATAAGTACGCACCAGCGCCAGTTCTCGAAAATGGTCGTGCATTGCTCTATTAGGACCGCTCTATCATCACGGACAGGACTATTGTTGCCAATAAGCCTGACATTGTGCTGGTAGACCGGTCTCAACGCCGGGCAGTGCTTAGGAAACTGGAGTAGATTCCACACGATGAGAACCTCGTGAAGGCGGAGAAGAACAAGCTCAGCAAGTACCTTGACTTGGCTCATGAGGTGATCGCCATGTGGAATGTTGACTCGACGATCATTGTCCCGATAGTTGTTTCGGCGAACGGCCTTAGCGAAGCGATAGCGAAGAGCCTCGACCAACATCTTAAGAGGCTCTCGCTAGATGGTTGGATTAAGGGTCAGATGCAGAAAGCAGTACTCCTTGACATGGCGCGTATAGTCAGGAGGTTCCTCACTCTGCAGCCTTAGCCACTGGTAGTTTGGGCCCTGCTCCGCTACCGTTGGTACCCTAGGTTTAGGTTTTTTATAATATTTTTATCTGCTTTTATTTAAAGAAATATTGTAAAAAAAAAAAATTAAGATAAAAAGATAAGTAAAGTGAATAATAATAATACTATAATCGGGACAATTCCACACCAATTAACTAGCCCCAAACTAGGATACCCTGTACTATGGGTACTAGATAACGGATAAACATACATACATATATACTAATATTATAACATCCATGACTCGGAAACAAACATTTCTGCTCATCACCGTTTGATTACGTCACTTTCACGTTAGGATCACTAGCCATTTGACCAACCGGTCGTCAATAAATATTGTGATTTGTGTGTATTTCTCAAGGTCCCAGGTATCTACGCTACATCAGGAATTACGGGTTAGTTCTATTTTAGAAAAGCTCGGCAAAAAACGCCGACTGTATGACCTAGGGAGCTGACTTTAGACTGGGAGTCACTGCAGACTCTTGCAGGTCCCTGCATCGTACAATAGTAGGAGTAGTTTTTGTATTTTTCTCATATTATTCTGATATTTTTTTGCAATATTACGTATTTTTCTTGTATTTTTTAAATAATTTGCCTTATTTTAAAGTATTTTTCTTGTATTTTTATGTTTTTTTCTCATATTTTTCGGGTTATTTCAATATTTTTGGGGTTTCTCTTCAAAAAAAGAACTAAATAAAAATATGTAGCTTACTTCCACCAAACCAGACAAATGATAAATGGTAAAAAAAAAGAAAAAGTAAGACCCCACGCTAAACAAACCCTACCCAAATTCAACTATAGTAAAATATAAATGAAATGAAAGACAACGCCTGGAGGCCAGAAAAAACACTTAACAAGTCAACATCACCCGAATCATTATCATTTGTCTGACTTACAGTTTTAGCGGAAGTAGGCTACATATTTTTATTTTGTTCATTTTAAATATGGATTTCCGCAAAGAAACGCCTGAATCTATCAACTATATCATCATCATCATCATCATGTCAGCCTTTAGAAGTCCACTGCTGGCCTCCTCCAATGAGCGCCATGACGAGCGATCTTGTGCCATCTAAATCCACCGACTTCCTGCGATGGCTACAATAAAAAATATAGTTGATTTTTGATTTTGATAGAATCCGAAATCAACTATATTTTTTCTCTTAATTATGTCGTATTTTTCTGTTATTTCACGTATTTTTCAGATATTTTTTTGATAATATGCAGAGTTTTTTTTTTTGTTGTTGATATTTTTCTCGTATTTAACGGTCATTTTTCACGTATTTTTCTTAGATTTTTCTCACATTTCACGTACTTTCAGTTTTTTTTGCTTATAATATGAAGTTTTTTTTAGTTTTTTCTTGTATTAAAATATATATATTTTTTCGTATTTCCTGATATTTTTCAATTGTGCATTCACGTATTTTTCTGATATTTTAATAAAAATATTCAGTTTATTTAATATTTTTCTCGTATTTTTTTGATAAGTTTCTCATATTTTCACGTATTTTTCTTGTATGATCTTTCTTTATGATTTTTTGCGTTGTTTTGGTAATTTTTCACTTATTTTTCTTTTATTCTCATATTATATTCGTATTTATCTTTTATTTGTCTCATATTCCACGTATTTTTCAGATATATTTTCAATATTCCAATCAGCGTGCAGGTTTCGCTTGTGTAGTTTCTATATTATGGTGGAGTTTGTGTGAGGCTACAAATGAATAAATAAATGTTTTTTTAGTAATAATAATGAATCTGGCGCGTACAAAATATTGTCAATAATGCCGATTTGTGGACAGAAAAATTGCACACACATTTAGGGTCTAAACTATAAATCAATTATTTTACTAATAACGTTAGACAAATTTTACCATACGTACACTGCAAAGCAAAATTATTGGATAATTTTACGCATATAATAATCAAACTTTTTGCGGAAATGCTGTTCAGTTCATCCGTCCAATTTTCGGTCCGTCCGTCTGTCCGTGCGTCTGTCTGTCCGTGCGTCTGCCCGTCCATCTGTCCGTCCGTCTGTCTGTCCGTCTGTCCGTAAGTCTGTCCATCCAGCAGATGCTGGAAAATATTTGGGCAAAAATTATAATCCTATTTAATCCTATAAAAAAATTTTTTTTTGGGAGGGATACCCGTGCTTGCAAAAAGGAGGTTTTTTTTATTTACCTTAAGTAGTCTATAGTAAGTACTTATCGATTTTTTTTATTTTTTTTTAGAATTTTATTAATTTATACCGTTTTCAAGAAAACAATTACATATAAATATACAAAAATATATTGTACGTAGACAAATTGGACGGAGCCGAGATTTTAATAAAATAAACAACAAATTAAATTTGAAGTTAATTTTATTGGTCTTACTTTTGACCGTACAATTCAAGCGAAGATAAAATAATGTCAATTTGAACTAAGTAACTTCCTTATATAACTTTTATAAATGCGTAGGCGATTTCTAGTACATTCTTCATTGTAATAAACAACTAAGTAGTTACATTTCTCATACTTTAACGAGAAAAACATCTAAGTACATAAATGCTTATTCAGCTATGCGCAATTAAATCAAATCAACATGTAGAGTACCTCTACTGCGCATTATTCATAGAAAAACAACATAAATACAAAAAGTGCTTAATTGGTACTTTCACAATCTAAGGAAGTACCTACTTGTATGATTAAATATGTCGCAATTGGACTTCGGTAAACAACGGTGGGTTTGTGGTACATATAACTTCTCCACCCTGAGATTGAAAATTATCTGAAAGTTCATTTTCTGAAGTCAGATTATTTTCAATTTTACATAATTTCAAAATCTCATTTTTATATTTTATAATAAAGTATACAATAGTAAAAATCATTATAATATAAAGTATTAATGTCCATAAACTAACACTTTTTATATGCACTTTATTGACCATTTCACTCATTTCACTATATTCACTGTTTTCACTTTTCTTCAAAATATAATTCAGCATTTGTAGATTTTCCATGTTTACTCCATCTAAGTTAACAGGTTTTCTTTTGAAATTATTTGTAACTGGAACACTTGGTAAATTTATCAATGGTAGTTTAGAAATATGTAATTTCATTCCTCTGAACAATTTCTTCCGTAGAGTAATATCTTCAACTTGTATTTTACAATTATCATCCAAGGTTAAAATATAAGAACCAAGGATTTTCTCTCGAGTAATCTCATTTTCACAGGTTTTTGTCAAGTACGTTTGGTAACTTGCAAAAATTATCCATATGTTCATTTCAATTTGGTGAACTTTTATCTCTGAAGTTTCGATTAAAATTGGAGAACACGACGTAATATTCAACGTAAATTTCATTAAATCAGTTATACATTTATCTTGTTCCAATACGACTGAATAACTTTCTTTACAAAGAAATAATTTCTCATCAATCTCGTCGCATGGCTTGGAGAGCAATGTAATAGAGTTCAAATCCTTCACGAGGATAAAAGGATATTTAGGAAGTATCAAGGATGTAATATTATTAAAAGTATCAAGGATAGGTAAGGGGAATAACTGGTAATATTTGTAAGTGTTTTTGCGTACAATTGGAATTGCCAGTACATATGTAATTTGCCTACCCTTAATATAAGCTTTTATCTCTATATTTTGCTCTATGTTTACTAAATTTTCATAATTAACAGGGAAAATTAACTTATCTGTTCTCTCAATATTTTTTAATAATTCATATAATTCATTAGTATCAATTATTGATCTATGTAATATCTTATTTTTACTTAATGCGATTGCTGTATCAATCTCATCTAACTTAGAAAGAATTATTTGAAAATTATGAGTTAACAAACTATAAGCATGAGATACTTCATTTTTAAAATCATTTATTTTACTTCTATTCAATGCTTTCTCTATATCAATTAAATTATTCTCAAATTGTATAAAATTATAATAAGAAATATTAGTAAAATTTACAAAACCATCAACCATTTCTGCAACCAAACTAACTTTCTTTAAAATAGCATCTTGCTTAGTTTTAATTTGATTAATTAATTCATCTTGATTATATCAACAAAAAAAAATTGCATTTCGTTCTTCTTGATTCATATGATTTAATCTAAGTTTCAATAGATTTTCAGATAATATATCATCTAATTCACAATCTGTTTCCATTTTCAATTATATTATTAACTTGAATAAAAAGATTTTCAATTGTAGCCATGTCGCTACTTTCATTTAATAGTGAGGCTGCTCTGCCTACAACTCTACTTAAAATTACATAAAATAAATATAATTATTGTGCTGCTGTTACTTCGGATCCACTACGCACATATTCACATTTTGAAATAAATAAATTTAATAATTTTTCATTCCCATCAAATTTAGGAGTCAATTTTACAATTTCATTTGTTATAATCCTCATAGATTCCATTTTAAATTATTATTATTTAAAATAAATTCAAATTATTAAAATTGAGTATGCGTTTGTACAATATAACGCATAAAATACACAAATTCAAAAATAATTAAAGAAAGGCACATAAATGTTTAATAAAAACACTTCAAAGCAATAAAAGCACATAAAAATCAATAAAGACACATTAAAATCAATAAATTCACATAAAAATCAATTATGACGCATAAAAAACAATAAATTCACATAAAAAACAATTATGACGCATAAAAATCAATAAATTCACATAAAACTCAAATAAAAACGCATAAAATGACAATACATTCACATAAAAATCAATAAAGACACATAAATTCATATAAAAATCAATAAAAACGCATAAAACGTCAAAAATTCACATAAAAATCAATAAAAACACATAAAATCAATAAGTTCACATAAAAATCAATTATGACGCATAAAAAAATCAATAAATTCACATTAAAATCATAAATTCACATACAATAAATCAAAAATAACAAGTGTATTGGCAATGTTTGTCCAAAAATACTAAGGGTCAAATAGCAGGGCAAGAATACGGAAAGTGAATGATTTTCGACTCACTTAAAACCGCTCGATCCCATGCCTCGGTGATTATTCCACTCGCTGAATTGTTTCTCAACTCCTTTTTCCAATACAGTCGTATTTGTTTAGTTCGAGTATTTTTTTCGTGGATTTGTCAGGAACACACTGAAGTTATTCAGGACAGCTGCACCAGATATGTAGGTTGCCAGACAAATTATATTTCACAATTTTTGAAGTAAGCGCCGGACAAATTAAATTTCCACGACTTTAAAAAAAATACAACCGGCTGCGCCAGACAAACTGGACGGAGCCGAGATTTTAATAAAATAAACAACAAATTAAATTTGAAGTTAATTTTATTGGTCTTACTTTTGACCGTACAATTCAAGCGAAGATAAAATAATCACAATTTGTACTTAGTAACTTCCTTATATAACTTTTATAAATGCGTAGGCGATTTCTAGTACATTCTTCATTGTAATAAACAACTAAGTAGTTACATTTCTCATACTTTAACGAGAAAAACATCTAAGTACATAAATGCTTATTCAGCTATGCGCAATTAAATCAAATCAACATGTAGAGTACCTCTACTGCGCATTATTCATAGAAAAACAACATAAGTACAAAAAGTGCTTAATTGGTACTTTCACAATCTAAGGAAGTACCTACTTGTATGATTAAATATGTCGCAATTGGACTTCGGTAAACAACGGTGGGTTTGTGGTACATATAACTACGTACAACGGATCTCTTTAAAACATTGCAAAACAAATAACATACAAAGCATTTTTGCGAGTACTGTCCCATTATTTTGATTTTGCATTGTAAATATGTCGTATAGCGTAATAAAGCAAACAACGAGCAGAGCAAAGTGTTGCTGTCATAATGTTGATTTTATGTCAACAACCAAACTTGAACGCATGTTTTAGCATTTTTATGTCAACAAAAATTTATTTTATTCATAAAACTATTATTATTCGGTTGATTTCCATTATTTTTGTAGTCAGTTCCGAATAACTTCAATGTTGATGTTTGAAAGTATTTTTTTAGGTTATTGGTAGATTGAATTACTATTTGCTGTGGGAAAAGACGTTTTTCTTAATTTTATGTCATGTCATGCACCAATTTTGCAAATTGGTGCATGACATGATTAAGCATTAAAGCGACGAAATTCCTTTCTTGGCATATTATGTAGTATACCCAGAAATCAGATCATACCCAGGTGATTTTCGCTGACTAAACACTTAATTTTATTTATCTTACAACTTCTCTGGGTGTGACTAGTATTATAAAATCTCCCTTATCATATGGCAGCATATCAAATAAGTAAGTGCTTCATTCATCATTATTCGGTTGAAAGATGTTTTCTTAATGCTCTGCAAACCTTTTAGCTTTTTGCTCATTATTTACTGCCCATTTCTCATTTGCCATTTTCATCAGTAGAATTTGGGTCATCGGCTTTTTAAAATTCTTAGTAGCCTTCCAAAGAGAGTAGTCTGTAGTACGGTCAGCTATTGAAAATAGTATCGGTGAAGTCATCGTTAAAATACTGGATAAACCTCTTGACTTGTTTAGTTAGATTATTGAGCTTTCTTGTGTCATCGGGGCACCTAGATTGTTACCAACTTTTCCTTTGCCTTCTTTTTCCAGTACAAGTTGTTCGATCCTTAAGGAATACATTTTTCTTTCGTCTTTTTTAAATTCTGGTGTGTTTTCCCAAGCTATTTGTTGGACAGTCTTATGATTTTCTCTACGTCTGTGTTCAAATCTTCTTGGATATTTAGTGGAATATTGAGGATTTTTGTTATATTTTTTTTATAAAGTATAAATATATATGGAAAATATGTCTGTCTAGACTTTTGACTTCTTTTTTTTCTATTAGTTCCCGTGTAATGTGTTGACAAAATTGACGAGAAATCATCGTCAAATTTGTTTTGTCTATGTTCATGGGGAGGCCAATTTGTCTGCTAGGCTGATCAGAATTTGTTGTAATTCTTCTTCTAAGGATGATATCGTCTGCGGATCTCAAGTGTGAGATGTACTCGCTTTTCCAGTCCAACATCTAGAAATTTTTCTCCATTGCGTTGGTAAACAGTTTCGGGATATGACATCCTCCTGTCGTACTCCCCTGAGCAATTGGATTTGTTCAGTTTGCCAGTCCTGTATTTGGACGGTCATTGTAGCAGCACCATACAGGCATCTCAATACTTGAATTTATCGCCAGTCTTTTAGGCATCGCTGCAAAGAGTCCAGAATAGACCAGGGGGCTGATTCCGTAGAGTTAAAGTGAGGTTCGGTTAATGCCACTTGGACCATTCATTGCCACCGATCATTTTCGTTTGTTTCGAATTCACTAAGCTCAGTGAGCATGTGAAATGACGTCATCAAGGCGATGAGCACTCAACCGCACGGAAACTGACATTTTACTAGGAAATACAAAACCGATAATTCAAAATCAGAATTCACAAGGAATTCAGTAGCAATGAGTTTTTGTCAACCGAAGAGCACCCGGTGCGTTCATTGCATTAACTATCTAGCAGTGTTTGGTTAGTGAAAATCATTGATAATGCAAAGTTACTATGAAACTTAAATTTCTAACACCTACCTAGGTTAAACATTGCAAAACAAATAATTCAAAATCAGAATTCACAAGGAATTCAGTAGCAATGAGTTTTGTCAACCGAAGAGCACCCGGTGCGTTCATTGCATTAACTATCTAGCAGTGTTTGGTTAGTGAAAATCATTGATAATGCATAGTTACTATGAAACTTAAATTTCTAACACCTACCTAGGTTACGTACACTTTGTTTCATGTTTTATCGTGCCATGAAATTGTGTTGTTTTTGTGAAAGGTAGGTTTAATGACATGTATGTATGTGGTATTTCATAGAACCTACCTAACTATTTCATAGCTAGAGTAGGATTTGAACCCTAAAATAGAAAAAATACCTACTGGTTTTAAAATCTAGTAGTTTTCTTACAAAACTTGATTATGTGAAGTTCTACTAACAACGAGTCAAAGCAAAGTCAAAGCAAATATAAGAAAAACGAAATCAAGTGTAAGTATTAAATATCATGTAATAATGTTATAATTTCCACATAAATTGAGATTAACACTATCCTATGAGCTCGGAAATTGGAGATCTATACATTCTTATGAACTGCAGTTCTGTGTGCATCTACCTGATACAAGTGTTTCATATTATTAGTATAATCAAGTAGATTCAATATTCAATATAGTTAGGTACTTTTATAGCAAGTCCTAGACTATAATTATCAACTGTCGAGCTCCCATTTGTCAGTCTCTCCAAGACTTGATCATTTTTGTGAATCTACAACGATACTTAAGACTTAGGTAGATACAATACACTTCTATATAGGTACAAAGCAAGATATTTCATCTAGAAATACATTTCTAAATCACAAATATATATTCAGTCTTTATTATTTTGCACAAAAGTAGTGTACAAGGAATGACATGTTTTCATTCAAGCATTTTTACTCGACGGCAAAGATAATTTTCAGTTGAAGTTTAACTTTACCTGAGAAGCACTATAGTCACTATACCTATAGGAACATGGTATTTTTAAATAAGCAGTCGTAATAATTATTTAAAGTAGGTAAAAACATTATTGCTGAGAAATAATATCAATGTTTAGATTTTCTTTCAGAGACGTACAATCTACAAAAAGGTTATTGGAATATTATTAGATCACTACAAAACTTACGATGCTAATTAACTTTTAATTATGTTTAATGTCTACAGAGAAACAATATTTTAGTTAGATTAAAGGCGAGAGAGAAAAACAGAAAATAAATTCAGACGATTATTGTTGGAGGCTGATTGCCGCCATTGGTTGGCTGACGCGCCACCCACAGATAATCACTCTAACATAAAACCCGGAAAAAAATTAGGCTAGGTTTAGCTTAATTCTGCCGCATAGTTACCAGTTTCCCGGTATAAGTGTTGATTGCGGGTGCTTGACGGGTGCGCGTTAACTGTTTAGTGAATTCCAATACCTTCACGATCTTCAAACGGAACCTGCAATGGGCGCTCGGTGGCAATCACTCAACATCACTTAGGGAATTAGCCTGCAGGTCTCTATGGAGTCAAAGGCCTTCTCTTAGTCCACAAAAGCCAGACACAGCGTCCGATTATTCTTTTCTGACTTCTGCATAATCTGGCGCATTGTGTAAATGTTGTCTACGTTGCCATAACCTAAACCTAGGGTACCAATGGTAGCGGAGCAGGGCCCAAACTACCGGTGGCTAGGGCTGCAGAGTGAGAAACCTTCTGACTATAAGCGCCGTGTCAAGGAGTACCAACTGCCTTCTGCACCTGACCCTTAATCCAACCATCTAGCTAGAGCCTCTTAAGATGTTGGTCGAGGCTCTTCGCTATAAGGCCGTTCGCCGAAAGAACTATCGGGAGAATGATCGTCGAGTCAACATCTCACATGTCGGTCACCTCGTGAGCTAAGTCAATGTACTTGATGTAAAAACCGCATTTCAATCGGATAGCGACATAGACGAATAGCTACTTAGTCCAAACGCTTATTTGAAATGACATTTAGGCACAACACGATTAAGGCACACTGCGTTTTAGGCACGCAGAGCAAACGGTAGGCCCCTAGCTAAACCATTTTTACCCGAGTACGGCGAAGCAAGGGAAGGGTAATGAGTTTAACAGTCTATGTATGTAACTGGGTATTTATTTATTTAACTTAGATTATACTGCTTATGAACTACGAGTAGTTAGATGTATATCGGGTATGTGGATGTTCCACCATAGCGTCGCCCCTGTTGGTCCGATTTTGACAAGGGATGTAAATTTTAGCTGGTTTACGCTTCTTCAAGTACAATAGTGAGTTAAATTTTGTCTTAATACCTACATTTAAATAGTTTCTTTAGACAAGTGGCCAGTATCTAAAAAGATAGGTATGCAATTACAAAAGTAGTAGTCTCTACAGCTAGTCATTTTTCCAGTTGGGCATTTCTATTTCTAATCATTTTTCTATATTTGGCCATTTTTCTAGTTGGCTTTTTTGACATTAGTCGTGCGAATCATCGATTCGTCTTTAGGTGTAGAGAGTCATATGCAAAAATTTTTACCCGACTAAGGCGAATCAATAAAAGGGTTATGTATTTCATTGTGATTTTATGAGATGATTTGAGCGGTTTGAATCGAATAATATCAAGAGAGTATTTTTTTAAATTGTGCCTTATTTGGGACATGTCACTTAAGAAGATAAATGAATAGGTGGGTGTTATTCAAGACAGACGTTCAGACACAAACTTAACTTTGATGACGACGCATAGGTCTCAGTAACCGAATTGGTAAAGGCATGAGCCACGCTGAGGCACAGTATGCGATTTCGAATCTCGTCCATGATCCAAATTTTTCCATTACAAAATTATCATACAAACTTAATTGTTTATGTCACACGCAGTCCTTTTGTTGAGATGCAGACACACCTGTGGCAATCCATACAAAGTAAAATACGAGAATGGTAAATTCGAAATACAGGACCCTAGCTTATTAGACAGAGTGATGGAGCAGTATTCCCATAGTTTGCATGTTTGAATTCTGCTGCCGGCTGCCTTCCGCAGGTAGTCAAGACAAATTGTTTTTGGTGGCTTACTGTCGCCTGGGGATTCTTCGCACCCTCTGCCCTGCTGTTTCCGAGACCGACACCGCGGTCTGGACTAGCAGTTAAACATTCTAGATAACCGTAGTAATTTTGTTAGTAAATTTATTTAAGGCGCTAGTTTCAGTCCCAAATAAGCAAACTGTCAAAGAAACAATAATAATTTTAAAATATCTATTCAATAAGAACCCACAACGAGGTTAAAAAAATAATTAAATACAATACCGTTTCTATAGAGGCTGCATTGGTGGCATACCATGGTCATGTGTCGTCTCTGCTTAGCTATGGCATGTTAATGTGGGGCAACTCAGTTAACTTAGACAGAGTATTTAAGATACAAAAGCGATGTGTTAGGGTTACAAATAAGGCTTGGTTTTTGGACAGTAGTAGACTTCTTTTTAAAGCTTGCAATATACTTCCTTTGCCGTGTATGTACATTAAAGACATTTGTGTTTTCACTAAACACCCTGTTTTTTTAAGAAACGTAGTCAAGTAATTACCCGCCAAAAAAGAGCCAAGTTTACTAACTTATTACATCAACCTCCTGCCCAAGGACTTGTACAAGATCATAACGAACGTCGATTTATAACATTATACCTAGTGACATTAAAATAATAGACGACAACAAATTAAAAAAAACTTTGACTGAATGGCTTCTCAGCAATTGTTGTTATAGTGTTAAGGAATTTAGAGGTTTTTGGTAAATAATAATATTTATAATTAAACTACAAATTATTAAGTAAATTACGGAGGCCGCAGCCGGAGGATGCAAAGAAACCCAAATGTGCTATAACTAGGTTTATTAATACATTTAAACTACATTTTACATTCTAACCTAAAGTAATGTGTACTACCGGCCCAATGCTAGGTACAGATGCGCAGATGCGATTGGGAGATGCGCCGTGGAGCAGCGCGTGCTGCATCAGCGCCTCGTGGCCTGCATTGAGGTTACTGGTTGAGTGGAAGTATAATGCAGGGTAGCACTTTACGTGGAGCTGCCATACATAACAAGTATGTAATTAGGTAGGTATTGTAAACATTTGCACGTCTGCTTGCAGACTGAATACAGTGTTACAACAAAATAATTTATTTTAACATATTTAATAATTCATTTTATATGACTGTGTTCTGGCAAATAAACAATTTGATTTGATATCATCTTCTGTTATCACGTTTCGCGTATCTACCAAAACATTTTAGTCACCTTTGCTTCGGTTATTTATTATATTTATCCATACGTACATGTGCCAATAGTGTTGTGTTAATAGTACCTACCTGAATAAAATAGATAGGACATAGCATAGTCGGAAAGACGAACATGATGAAACTAAGGGTTCCATGTTTGACTACGGAACCCCATAAATTCACGTATTTTTCATAAAATACAAATGCACACACAAACACACCCTCTCACTCACCACACACTCACACTTCACTTAGGATCTTATATTATGCTGAGGCTAATCTGCATTTAGTACCTACTTATCCAATTAAATTTTAATTGGGTAAGTAGGTACTACAGTTTTTATTAAAAAAAAATGCGATTCGTTTTTGTGTTAGGCTGTTAAAAAACTGTTCTTTTTTAATCAAAGAAAACATCATATTCGTATTTTACCTACTTTATCCTTATTTACTCGGCGAGTGAAGATCTTAGTCCGAGCAATGGGGTAAATTGAAAACCAGCGCTGCAAACACATGAAAATAAGAACGCAGCGGGTGCTGATTCTGACCCTATTGTCGTAGGTATAAAAAACAGGTAGCGTTGTCAAAAAAACGGCCTTCCTCAGGGAAGAGTCCTAGCCCCAGCCCTGTTCAATATTTACACCAACGACCAAACTAGCGCCCATTTTACAGAACAGTTTCTAAATGCAGATGATTTGGCTTTGACTACACATACTGCTACGTTTGAAAAGGTGGAGGACAATCCCGAGATAGGTTTAAATGAACTTAGCAAATACTACGAAGAGAACGGTCTTAAACTCAATCCTTTCAAAACTCAGGTCTGCGGATTCCACCTGCGCAACCGCCAAGCAAACCACTCAACATACGCTGGCAAGGTAATCCCATTGAACACTGCTCGCATCTAAAGTTCCTCGGGGTTACATTAGACAGAACATTGAGCTTTAAAACCCATTGCCTAAAAACCAATCCCAAAGTTGGCACCCGAAACAACTTGCTCAGCCGCCTCACCACTAAAATATGGGGATCAGCACCTGACTTACTACGCACTACCAGCTTGACATTGTGTTTTTCTGCTGGCAAATTTGCGTGGCCTGTTTGACACTGCTCCGCAAACGCCCAACATGTTGACGTCAGCGTTGCGTTGAACGACACCTGCCGCACGATAATTAGCTGCTTCAAACCAACCCATTTGACATGATCTATTCATTGGCTGGCATTGTTCCACCATCCGTAAGACGAGATCTTGCTTTTGAAAAGGAAAAGTCTAAGCAGGAACGGGGCCACTGATATCCGCTCTACGGACAACAGCCTCCAGAAAGAGTCCGGTTAAAAAGCCATAAAATATTTTTGCGCATGACAACAGCTGCCAAAGACTATCCAGACATACTTAGGATCACTTTTTGGAAGGAGAAAAAGCCAGCACTACCAGGTTTCAAAACGCAAGAACACCTTCCTCCAGGACGTGATCTTCCATAGCCTGTCTGCAAGTCCATCAATCGACTGTGGAGTCCAGAGTCTGGATCCATGATGTCAGTGAACTTAGCAGATCATTGTCCAGCAGATCAAAAATAAATGAGAGTTCTTATCGCATGCAGCTGAGTTCTATAGTTCCTGATACTTTTCAGGAATTGTTCTGTCATTTTTACCAAAAAAAAGTCCATTGACAAAATGATCTGCTAACTTCCCGTAGCAGATCATTTGTCAGCAAAACAAAAATAAATGAGAGTTCTTATCGCATGCAGTTGAGTTCTATAGTTCTTGATACTTTTCAGGAATTGTTCTGGCATTTTTACCTAAAAAAAGTCCATTGACAAAATGATCTGCTAACTTCCCGTAGCAGATCATTTGTCAGCAAAACAAAAATAAATTAGAGTTCTTGTCGCATGCAGCTGAGTTCTACAGTTCCTGATACTTTTTAGGAATAGTTTGGCATTTTTAACTAACAAAAGTCAATTGATAAAATGAACTGCTAACTTCCCGTAGCAGATCATTTGTCAGCAAATCTAAAATAATGAGAGTTCTTGTCACATGCAGCCGAGTTCTAAAGTTCCTGACACTTTTTAGGAATAGTTTTTGTGTTCTTACCTAAAAAAAGTCAATTGACAAAATGATCTGCTAACTTCCCGTAGCAGATCATTTGTCAGCAAATCAAAAAAAAGAGAGTTCGTGTCGCATGCAGCTGAGTTCTACAGTTCCTGATACTTTTCAGAAATAGTTCTGGCATTTTCACCTAAAAAAAAGTCTATTGACAAAATGATCTGCTAACTTCCCGTAGCAGATCATTTGTCAGTAAATCTAAAATAAATGAGAGTTTTTGTCGCATGCAGCTGAGTTATACAGTTCCTGATACTTTTTAGGAATAGTTCTGGAAATTTACCTAAAAAAAAGTCAATTGACAAAATGATCTGCTAACTTCTCGGAGCAGATCATTTGTCAGCAAATCTAAAATAAATGAGAGTTCTTATCGCATGCAGCCAAGTTCTATAGTTATTGATACTTTTCAGGAATTGTTCTGGCATTTTTACCTAAAAAAGTCAATTGACAAAATCAACTGCTAACTTCCCGTAGCAGATCATTTGTCAGAAAATAAAAAATAAATGAAAGTTCTTGTCGCATGCAGCTGAGTTCTACAGTTCCTGATACTTTTTAGGAATAGTTCTGGCGTTTTCACCTAAATAAAGTCAATTGACATATTAATCTACCAACTTACCATAGCAGATAATTTTGCAGTAAATCAAAAATAAATAAGAGTTTTTATTGCATGCAGCTAAGTTCTACAGTTCCTGATACTTTTTAAAAATAGTTCTGGTGATTTTACCTAAAAAAAAACAACTGAAAAAATGATCTGCTAACTTCCCGTAGCAGGTCATTTGTCAGCAAATCAAAAATAAATGAGAGTTCTTGTCGCATACAGCTGAGTTCTATAGTTTCTGATACTTTTTAGGAATAGTTCTGGTATTTTTACCTCGAAAAAGTCAATTGACAAAATGATCTGCTAACTTCCCGTAGCAAATCATTTGTCAGTAAATCAAAATTAAATGAGAGTTCTTTTTGCATGTAGTTGAGTTCTATAGTTCCTGATACATTTTAGAAGTAGTTCTTGCAATTAACCTTAAAAAAAAACAATTAAGAAAATGATCTGCCGAATTCCTGCAGCAGATAGTTTGAGTTCTACAGTTCCTAATACTTTTCAGGAATAGTTCTGAACTCACGTCCATGTGCAAGCAAATTAAATACGAAAGTTTGAGAAGTCAAATATGTGTTTTTTATCTTTTCAAACAATTCTTAATAGTTAGAACTAATTAGTTTTTCACAGATTCGTAACATAACTGCAACCTAGAACTCGTTTCGAGTTCAGAACTTACGTTCGAGCGCCAGCAGATCATGGTTGAAAAGTCAAATAATACCGTTTTTAAATATTTTAAAGGGCTAAAACTACACTGCGATGCGTACTCGCAGATTACACCTGAGTGCCAGCACATCATCGTCAAAAATTTCGAATATCGAAATGTATTGTGCCAATCGTTTTAAAATAATTCTTGGTGCCTAGAAATCAAATTAGTCTTGAGCAGAGACGACTCCCTTCCACCTTCGTCAAATGTATTTTTTACCCGTCTACGGTGAAGCAAGGGAAGGGTAATTAGTTAACAAAAACAGTCTTTGTGTAGATTATATACTAGCTGGCTTCGCACGCGTGGTCATTTCTCTAGGTTAAAAGTACTCTAAGTGCTATTCCAGGACCTAAAATACCAATATACCAACATTTGATCAAAATATCTTCCGTCCCGTCCGTCCGTCCCGTAGCAGATCATTTGCTGACAAATGATCTGCTACGGGAAGTTAGCAGATCATTTTGTTAATTGACTTTTTTTAGGTAAACATGCCAGAACTATTCCTAAAAAGTATCAGGAACTGTAGAACTCAGCTGCATGTGACAGGAACTCTCATTTATTTTTGATTTGCTGACAAATGATCTGCTACGGGAAGTTAGCAGATCATTTTGTCAATTGACTTTTTTTTAGGTAAATATGCCTGAACTATTCCTAAAAAGTATCAGGAACTATAGAACTCAGCTGCATGCGAAAAGAACTCTCATTTATATTTGATATGCTGGACAATGATCTGCTAAGTTCACTAACATGGATCCAGGTCGGTCGCTGTAGACGCAATATGTGCAAGTCCCCATTCAAACTCATGTGACTGCGGGGTTCTCATCCAAATGATGTCTCACTTGCTCATCTGTCCCTTGTGCCCTACCTCCCGCACAATGGAAGACCTTGGTGATGTCACGGACGACGGGGTAAAAGTGACAAATTTTTATTCCAAACTTTCTTAACATACGTGTAATAACATTTATTTCTAGTTGTTGTGCCACTGACACGTAAGAAGAAGAAAATGGGCAATAAATATTTTTTCATACATTCATTCATTCATAAAGCAGCGTTAAAATCGAAATATACTTACATTTAGGATTACAACACCAGACGTTATATTCCCAATCATGCTGAGTCAGGCCGGTATCACTCACATGTTTAAGTATGAAGTCAAAGCGCGGCGCTCCGTCGGGGCACCCGATTAAGTTAAGTCGATTGCCGTGCACTGTCAGTGACTGTATAAGCGTGCAAAAGACACTGGCGCGCGAACCTATGGAATCTTAAAAAAATGTTTGATTAAATCAATAAAAACAATAAGATTACATAGTCATTATTTGCAATGCAATGTATGCACTGATCGCTATGGATAGGCTCTGCCGTACTTTCCTTTGTGCCGATTCAAAGCGCCCCACTGAGCGTCCATGGTACTAAAATGTACAAGTACGTTAGTTCCGTGGACGCTCACTACTGCCAAACTTTTGCTATCAACGCCAAAATGGCGATAATCAAACGCGCTCATTGCGATGTTCGTCAACAGGCCGTCTAGAGTACGGAGTAATGTGCAGCTGTCTATGAATGTATGAGATTAATAGGTGTATTGTGTTTTGACCTAGGTAACAAATAAAACTCATGATGTTCCAAAAAATGGCACACCGGCTCATACCTGCCCATCGAGAGTGAAGCACCCAAGATATGCCGATCCGCTGGTACGTAGAAACCTCAGGCACACATTTTCACTATGTATTGTTATACCGATCGACTGCTATCGCAGCGAGATCTCGTTCTTTTTAGTCGTGTTACCTAATATTGGCAAATTCTCACGAAAAAAACATAGCATTATTTTGTGATTTAATTGTGTATCAACCACAAAAAACACAAATTATACCCACAAATACGCATACACAGTCACCATTTGCTATGCTTCACTCGTTTGTTGGCGATGTGGAATCCGTATTTTTTAAACATTCTTGATGATGCGTTCACTGACTTCTCCTTTCCTTGATGTATCAACAACACTGAATGAAACCTAGAAAAATGCCTATCTACATTTACTTTTATTACCTACCGAGATCGTTCGACAGCTCCTACACTATACCTCGCCGCATAACCGCACGTCCGGGCGACCGAGACACGCTGGCGCTGGTACCGCTGAGTGGCCATGGCTACTATGTAGTACTATTATATATTCTGTGACCACGTGCCCGACCGACTTGAGTAGGGCGCGTGGGCGCGCCCTCGCGCTGGCCTCCGCACATCGAGACGAGCAACCCTGGCAATAGCGGCGCGCAGTCATTGAGTCAAGCGGTTCAGTGTAATATCGCCGTTTTCCAATACATACGCGTAGGGTACAAATTGTATTGCGCTGAATGGACTTTATGACTGTGGTTATATTTCAGTAGGTATTTAAGCGTTTTCTGAGGGAGTGAGTCTTCTGTACATAGTTATTTTGTTCTGTGGCTGGGTAAGATTAATCAGATCTATCTGTCATAGCCACTGGCAAAAGCCAACTACTAGCATACTATTATCTTGACAGTACATAAATTCGTGTTATTTCTACCTTTAGTTGAGAATCTAAGCAACTGTATAAGAAAACATTGTTTAAATAAAAACGTATAAAAAAACGACTTCTTTTCGTATGAAACTTTGAATAGGAACGCACTTTCTCACTTTTAGTAGGCCTGTGGCCCAATTCCATAACTTGGCTACAATCGGATTATCACTTTTTTCATAGCAAATTCGACTCTATCGCAAGGCATTAGTGGCTGCGATACTGAGAATTCGATTGAAGCCAAGTTATGGAATCGGGCTGCTGAGAACATGAAGTACTTACTCGTACATCCGTTTGCTAAGATGAACTCATGATGATTTGCCATAATGGAAACAGTCCTTAACTCTTAAAATTCTTAACCGATTTTGATAAAAATTAAACTATTCCCTAAGTTGAAAGAAACTATTACAAAGATAATTATTGCAATAAGACTTGTACTTTCCTAGAAATACGTGGACAACATACATACATACATTCGCGAAATTTGGTATATTTGTTCAGATAGTCATACAGACTAACATTACGTATTTATGACAATGTTACATACGAGTACATTCATACACACACGAAATTTAGTACACATGTTTTGATACCCACATAGAGTAACAAAAAATAAAAAAAAAATAAAAAAAAATGAAACGTCTGTTTGTTTGTTTGTTTGTTTGGGGAGCTTTCACGCGATAACGGCTGAACGGATTTTGATGAAATTTGGAATGAAGATAGCTAGTACCCTGGAATAAAACATAGGATACTTTATATCCCGGAAAATTATAAGTTTCCGCGGGAAATTTGGGAAATGTTTATTTTTCACTGTTAGAAACGGTTTCCATGGAAACGTAATAACGAGTATGTCAATAAACATCAAGAGCGTTGGTTCTATACCTACTTTTGCATTAGTTTTGAATATCCTAGAAGAACAAAGGATGCATTTTTTCGCGATAAACTGTAGTCGCGCGCATGACGTCGAGTATATGAATATTATTCATTTTCAACAATATTACAACATACATCAAATTGAAACCTACTTTTATTGAAGTTTAAAAAACCTGTTGGCCATATCTTTTTATGTTAGGTTAGTTCAATTAGTTTCAACTTCGTTAAAGGTTAGCGTAGTATCTATACTTATAATAAAGCAATAGGAACGAAAAAGTCTGTACAAAGCAGATAATTATAAAAGAAACGGTCTAGGGAACATAAAATAAGCTACTGAACAAGAATATAACATTTTAAAAATTCACTGTTGGATAGTTTATGTTTTGACTTCAAAACTGGGGTACTTTATTTCTCAATCCGATGAGTAGAAGCCGAGCAATCGATAAAAATATTTTTGACGGCTGAAGGAATTTTGATCAAATGTTGGTATATTGGTATTTTAGGTCCTGGAATTGCACAAAGAGTACTTTTAACTTATAGAAATGACCACGCGTGCGAAGCCGCGAGCATCAGCTCAGTTTTTTAATGTTTTTCTATCTATCATTGGTCTTGATTTCAGTTTGGCGGAAGTAAACTACATATCTATCCTTCGATCATTTTGAATATGGGTTTCTGCAAAGTAACGGCTGAGCCTATCAGTGACAAATCTCCAAGCCCCATTTTCATTCAAACTGGTTTGCTAGTGATTCGTCTTAGGTTTAACATCCATTTACAGTATTTTATGTCAAATAGAGGGTATATACGAGCGGTAACTCTGGCTACCGTTAAACTATACAAAAAAACGGATCTGCACGAGCGCTAGCTTTGAGCCTATAAGAGAATTATTTAGATCTAGTTTTTCTACAAACACTGAGATGGATGGGCCGAAACAACACTTTGTTGTGGACACCTGGAGATGGATGGGCCGAAACAACACTTTGTTGTGGACACCTGGAACTGGGAGGGTGACGTTTCCTTATAAAACCCTGCATATTTTGCTAACAATAATGTGACCATTACAGGATAAAGCTTGAGCACTGTTATCACATGTATGACCCTGAACTTTAGCCTAAGATCTGATTGAAAATATCAATTAATATCCCTATTGATCGCCACTTTATTGAGTGTTGGTTCATTAGTCATTTGAGTGTCCTTTTCAGTCAAGGGTAGGAAGGAGGCTCAATAGCGTGGAACTGATTCAGGCCCACGCTTTAGTACCTACTCAAAATTAGGAATGATCTATACTTAGAATAAAGCAGTAAGTAACAATAAGTCTTTACACTGAAGATTAAAATAAAAGTCTAGCGTTCTTATAATAACCTACGGGTAACTGAATAACTTCGTGCTAAACAAGAATGTCATTTTTTTAAATGGCGAACAGAGAGGTTCGCTCATCACGCAATAACTACTGGACCGATTGCGATGTTTTCACTGTTGGATAGCTTAGGTTTGACTTAAAAACTGGTGTACGTATAAAATAAAAATACTTAAATATCTCCACTCTATGACTTCTTTCTCCACTTCTACGAGGAACACCGCAAGATCTTCAAGCCACTTCAGCTGCGAGCCTCTTATCTTCTATGAGGAGGAATCTACTATCCATAGCTAAAAGGATGGCTAAAATGGCTAAAAGAAAGCAGCTCGCTGACTCGAAATGATTTGGAGTGGACCAACCTGGAAGCTTCCCGGGACGCCGTACTGTCGACTCGCGTGCCGCCGCGGGTCGCCTCCTTTACTCCACTCGTTCAGCTCCTCCTGCTTTCCACGAACGGTGCCTTCCGCTACTCTCGAACGGTTTCTGCGTCTCCCACGGTTCGTATCTGGTGTCTCTCTCGATCGGTGTCTTCTACGGGACAGATGGTGCATCGGAGACTGGCTGGTGACCCTCGGAGATCGGCTTCTTCCACGAACGGTGGTGCCCCTCGGAGATCGGCGCACAACAGCTCGCAGTGGTGACGGCAGCGGCCGTCCGCCCGTTTGCCCTTCCACTTGCAGAGGCAAATTCAACCATTATCCATTGATTTTTAGAAAGCCGAAATCATCATTCAGTTTTCAATAAAGAAATGCTTTCATTGATCCTTGATCGAAGAAAGTGGCGCAGCGAACGGTCGTTCGGCGTTCCTTACCCAACTTGACATCAGGTTTCCACTTGAGGAGAAAACGCAGCTTGACCTAATAGATGGCGCTTCTACCAATAGGTCTTGCTGACGCCAGCATTATTTGCGATCTCGTAGAGAAAACACTCCTCCTCGACAGATGGCGTTGAACCCAATAAATTCTATTTAATCGGGAATTATAACAAATCTCCCTCGGAGTCATGATTTAACATCCTACACTCGTAGAAGCGGAGAAAGAAGTCACAGAGTAGAGATATTTAAGTATTTTTATTTTACTTTCATTTTTACTGGTGTCTACATCGAAATGTTTAAGTCTTAGTAGCAAACACGTTGTAATACTTAGTGAGATGCATAATAAACTTATAAATCGCCAAAGATTGATGCAACAAGTAAAAATATAATTGAAACTCTTGCAAACTTTTTTCGTAGCCATCGAGATGAGCCAAATGCATGACAATGTAGGACTGACAGGTTATTTGAATTTAGAATAAATATAGATTAACTATCAAATGAGTATGATTATGATGAAAGAGGTTTGACATCGTTACAGCGTGTTAGAAAAAGATAGATTACATGCTTTTGCGCATAACGTGTAAGAAAAGGATAGATTAGGTACATACTTTTGTTTATTGACAAGGTTTGAAATTAATTCTTCATATTTTGGAAGAAATATTAAATTCTTCGCCAAATATTAATTTCAAATGGTAAAATTATAGTCTACGAGATTTTTTTCTCATCTAGTTAGTAATTTTTATAAGTTTTTACTGTAAAGTAAGGCATTGCGGACGTTTAGTAAGTCGGACGACGAAACGAAGACTGACACACGATTGATTTTCTTATTGCTTTTTGTTCCTCTTTGAGTTCGCGACACATTTAAGCGCAAACCCGAGCTCCATTTGGTAATTATTCAATGGTATGGGAGCATATAAACAAAAACATACACTACATAATATATTGTACATTTGTAAAATTTTCCAATTTGTAGTGTTATATAGTTTAAAACTAACATGGTCACAAAATGATTAATGAGTGATTTGTAGTAATAACAGTTTCTGAATAAAATGTCTGTGACATACAAACGAACGGACGGACACACGGATTTGACAAAATTATAAGGGATTGATTAGGATACCCCAAGAAAATTGCGTGTCGGGTTACTAATAAAGATAGGGAACCGTAGCCAATAAAGAAAATTTCAAATACAAGCAACAGCAAACAATAGAATGGAGCAATCACAGATTTGAGAACAATCTCAATCAACGGGAGCAATGAACGGCGGAGTTTTTTATGCACTTGGCTGGACCAGTTAAATAGATGAGGGACTTGGAGACTTACTTCGGAATGAGTTAAATTAATCTTACTTCCTTTGAACTTGGCCTTGGCTTCAATACCTCTAGAGGTTTTAACTATCGTCTGCGAGTCAGGTAAAATTATCAATTTTCTCAATCGCTCTTCTCGATCTAATAATATCAGCTTGGAATATAAATTAGAACTTCATAATTATCTATTCTACATTTATTTATAACAATATTTTATAATAGTAGTAAGAAAACGTCTGTACAATGAAGATATTGACATAAAAGGTCTCGGTTACATCAAATAAGCTGCTGAACAAGAATATATAATTTTCTTAATTTTGTCTATCTGTCTGCGTGTCTGTCTATATGACTAATGGACCGATTTTTATGCGGTCACTGGTTTATAGCTTTGGGTTTGACTTTTGTTTGGTGTACCTTGCATCTGATGAGTTCAAGCCGAGCAATCAATAAAAATCTATTTGACGTCTGAACGAAGATTGTTTTTTTTATATCGGTACTTTTGGTTCAGGAATAGCACATAGGATCCTTATGTCCAAAAAAAAATACCACGCGGGCCAAGCCATGGGCACAGCTAGAAAGAAATAATGAAATTTTAAATCAGATCTTAAAATATTTCTTCTCCTATTAAAACAGACGGACCCGTGAGAGACGGACGGACAGAGTTGCCACAACAATAGGGTTTCCCTTCGGACCTTTTGGTACGGAATCCAAAAAAAATAATTTTAGACCACTTTCTTGCCGAGTATACTGAAATAACCGCGAAGCGCTTCTGGGCAAGTATATTTAGGATCTAATTATGAAAAATTGTGAAACAAAACTGATAATTATTTTGATTTTAAGAATCTTATCAGCGAGACTCTCTCGAGCCACACTTAATATTTTTATCCACCCGTATATAGAACTTCTAACAACCGGTTCTAATAGTCTAGATTCTAATGTAAGACGAATAGTCACAAAAATATTTCTATTTTGTTTTCAGATGAAATAATTTATTTCCTTGACATGCTCAGATATTTATGAACTGCGAAGCGGAGACACATGGCGAATTGAAGAAGGGTCGACCAATTCCATCCTAAATAAAAAATATACCCCCAATTGACATATCGGATGAAGCAACCCGTAAAACGAATTCACGTCACGATGGCAAAGGTTGATTTTGGTAGAGAATCAAACGATTCAGAGGTCAGGAGGAGGTGTCGATCTATCAAAACTTGCCTTTTGTAGGTACCAATATATAAAATTGAAATGTTGTCGGTTTGTTTGTTTGTTTGTTTGTTTGGGGAGCTTTCACGCGATAACGGCTGGACGGATTTTGATGAAATTTGAAATGGAGATAGCTTATACCCTGGAATAAAACAAAGAATACTTTTAATTCCGGAAAATTGTAAGTTTCCACAGGAAAACTAGAAAATTTTAATTACTTGCTGTAAGAAACAGTTGTCATGGAAACGAAATAACTAGTCTGTCAAAAAAGTTAGAGCATTGGTACTATACCTACTGTTGCACATTGAGATACAATGCTTTTGCATTGGATTTTAATCGACTTCACAAAAGGTTATACAGGTTGGATTTTTGAGGCAGGACAATAAGGGCATGTACCTTAAGCGTTATAGCTACAGGAAAAAGTTCCTACGAGACCTTCTATAACTTTTTAGGATATTCTGAACTGCATTCACAGATTTTGGAAAAAATGTACAGTTAGCAAGTACAAAACGTATGGGAAAAGTTTATGCCAAGAAATGTCAGCATTTCTAGTACTGAAAACTCCGTCGGTCCAATACAGACTTTTAATCGTTATAAGAAACAGGATCGACTGGCATCAAAAAAGTTATTGTGTAAAATTACCATTTTCTTGCTGACTGTTTTTTTTTCTCCAAAATATGTGAATGCAGTTCAGAAAATCTCAAAAAGTTATGGATCCTAGGAACGTTTCCCTGTAATTATAACGGTTAAGGTACCTGACCTTACTGTCCCTTCTCAAAAATCCAGCCTGTATGTTCGAAAGTATGTTTTTTTTTACTAGTTATCCTAGAAGAACATAAATTCGTCTAAATAACAAATAGTTATTTTCGTAATAATGTAACTTCTATGTTTTCAAAATAAATAATAGTTTAAAAAACTAAAAAACACGCTTTGTATAGAAAACCAAACTAAAAAATAGAAAATAAATTTTAATAATTTTGAATTAAGAATAGTGTAAAAAAAACTAATAAATATAAATGAATAATAGTGTAAATAAGAAAAAAAAAAGTGAAAAAAAAAGTGGGGTGCATGGGTCAATAGTTATAAATAATTCATTGACAGATATGAGAAGAAGGATTATCATTTCGATAGTTAGTTCGATTTTTAGTTAGTTTTCGCTCACTTGAAATGTTATATTTTAGAATTTGTAGCTAATATAAGTTCATTTAGTGAAATATTACTTAAAATCTTTGTAGTTATGATGGTGAGCAAGGCATGCTAATGACATATTGCTAGTTCTTTTTGTGTTAAAATATAATTTTATATAGTAGATAAAATATAAATGATGCAATAAATACGTCAAAAAAAATATCATACCTTATCTTTATTAAAGAGCAGTTTCATCGAAACATTCTCCATTGTTCTGGATCGGGGGGCTGGTCCACCTATTTTATCAACTGCGGTTTTGCTAGTAGTAGGGAATAGTACCAAGGATGCTGCTTATGAGGAGTAATTCATTTAGCAAAAAGACCTATCAGTTCATTATTTTTGACCTCCGAAATAGGAAGAGCACTAGAGTAAGCCTTCGGAATAATGAACTGTTTTAAGTTTGACGGTAATGGCGTCTCTGTTTCTGTTACGTTCGTTTGTATTGTTGTCAATACCTTGAGAGGTTTTTTCTTGTAGTATGCACCAGTGATTCCTCTGTCTTTAAGACATCCAGTTCAAGATAAGGCCCTTCATGAGAATAACCGAATTGTATTATCACGGTACGTTTTCTTTCGAATCTTAGGCATTTTATTTTTAGCTACTTTACTGCAGTTTTGTTTAGTTTCATCCTTACTTGTGTACCACGTCTCAGTGCCGTATGTCATCACTAGCAACACGCACTGATTATAAACTTTCGTCTTGAGGCACTGCGGTATCTGTGACGAGAAGATGTGGCGTAATTTCCCGAACGCTGCCCATCCGAGTTGAATTCGTCGGTTGACCTCTTTGTCGAAGTTGGATCTATCCAGTTGGATCGTCTGACCCAAGTAGTGCGGGTTAGATCTGACTCCCTTGACATGATAGTGAAAGCTGTGGCTCTTGAGGTAGTCCTGTACTATGAGCACAAGATGGTCCAGCAACTCGAGCTGATACAGCTTGTATATCAGCCCAGCGTGCCAGACTTTGTCAAAAGCCTTACCTACATCTAGGAAGATGGCTATCGTGGTTTAAGGTTTGGGATACTTGTTGAAGTTATCGAGATTGTGCTTCGTGATGTGGTTCACTTGAGAGGGGTAAGAGTGTATGGCTCTAAAGCCAAACTGCTTATCGGGAATGAGATTTGGACTTTGCAATGGACCAGAGGCGACTCAGAATGATTCACTCGTAAATCTTTCCCAGAGAGCTGAGGAGACTGATACGGCGGTAGCTAGAGGGCTTGGTGGATTTTTTGCTGGTTTGTGAATCCCAATGACGTCAGCACTCTTCCAGGCTTCGGGAAACGAGGAATTGCTCATAGCAGCATTGAAGATGCTATCTAAGAGATCAATTAAAAGGACAATCCGTGCCTCATCGAGTTCTAAGAAAGCAATAACTACCCAAATTGCGGTAGGGAGCAATTTTCTGTCTGACAAGTTGCTCCAAGTCATGTAAATGAAAAATAAGTAAAAGATTTTAGTAATGCTCAAATAGATATATTTTACATATTGGAATGAGTGAAAACTCACTAAAAGATAATAATGATTTGTTACTACAGGAAGTTTTGTCAAATTCAACAGAAAGCATATTCGTTTATTCACTAAAACAACTTAGTTAGTTTTCACTCTACTGAATTTGTTCTAAACATGTAATGTTATATCACTACAATCATTTAGTGAATTTTCTCTCCGAGTCCAATGGCAATTTTAATCACATATTTCAAAGGAAAAACTAAACTAAGTAAGTAAGTACGGTTGGTTCTTTTTAGATATCATCTGTTATTAAAGTAATAATCACTAAAATAATTTCATTATTTTGTCCTTACATATGTGGAGAATAATCATGCAATTAGTGAGTTTTGACATTTTCTACCTCAGTCATGAGAATGGTGGTCAGACAGAAAAAATAAAGAAAAAAAATGTGACAAGCGTGACATTCAAAACTCATTTTCGATAAAAGTGTCACTTAGTTAATTTTGGCTCTACGGGGACATGATGCTTGTTTTCGCGATAAACGGTAGTCCGCGCGGATGAAGTCGCAGGCGGGAAAGCTAGTTATTTCATTTGATACAACAGCAACTCTGAAAAGACTATGTATAATTAATGAATAGAGATCACACGAATAGATCGTGTCGTATTTAAGGATCCTTACTAAAAGGATCCAATTGGAGCCACTGTGGCAACGATGTGTCTGTCACAATAATATGTTTAGTTTAATGTAAAATAATGTTGTAGTTGGACGGTTATTTATCGGCTCCAAGTCTGTTAGCTGTTGGACTGCGATAGCGCAAGTCTATTGCATGAAAATCACCGATTTTAAGAGTTTTTCGTATTCTGCTCGCTATTGCGTCGTTATTTAGGCTTAGCCGATAGCTGCTATCGATATACATTGACTAAAAAACCACAATATTGATGATTTGACGCTGATTATTGATTGATAGTTATTATCAATTTTATTTCAGTGGCTAAGCTCAAGGGCTTTTCGGAAGCCGTAGCGCATCCTTGCTTCTGCGTTGCTTTTGCTACAATATTGCGAAAGAGTACTTGATTTAGCAGACTATCAAAGCTGTCACTATAGTCACTATAGTTCAATCGCAGAGGTATCGCAGTGGCAATGCATTTTACCCGAGTACGGCGAACCATGGAAGGATAGTGATTTTAACAGTCTATGTACCTATGTATATATGTATGTGGATGTTCCATCATAGCGTTGCCCCTATTGGTCCGATTTTGATAAGCAAGACATCAATCGATTCGTCTTCATCTCATGACTGTCTTAGGCTATTTTTTAACAGACCGTTTTCTTTTTTATCCGCCGAAAAAGGGACGGGTGTTATAAGTTTAGGATGTGTATCACTGTGTGTGTGTGTGGGTGTGTGTGTGTGTGCGTGTGTGTGTGTGTGTGTGTGTGTGTGTGTGTTTGTGTGTGGTCGTGTGCGCGCGTGCATGTGTGTGTATGTGTGTGTTTGTAAGTGTAAGTGTGTGTGTATGTGGCATCGAAGCTTCCAAACGAATTATGATGCGGTTTATTTTGCTAATGTGATCGAGATGGTTCTTAGCTATATGGGGAGGAGGAGGGGGAAGGGGGGGAGGTGAAAATAGGGAAGTGAGAATCATATCTTTTAAACGAATGGAGCAATTTAACTGAGGTTTTTTATGTTTTTTAAGCAGAGGTAAACACACGATGACACGACACGATGATCTCAGCATCGAGCACCTGAAGCATGCGGGAGTGCACTTGCCTAGAGTACTATCAATGTTGTTCAGCCTTTGCATTAGTCATAGTTACTTACCTGAGAAGCTTATGTATACCGTAGTAGTACCTATCGTAAAAGACAAATCAGGTGACTCATCTGACCTATCTAATTATAGACCTATATCACTGGCTACTGTTATAGCAAAGGTGCTGGACAGTTGGCTTGATAAGCAGTTGGAAAAGCATATCTAACTTGATGACGCTCAGTTTGGCTTTAGACCAGGTCTGTCAACCGAGACTGCTATCCTCTGCCTCAAGCAGACTGTTCAGTATTATACCAGTCGGAGTACGCCGGTTTACGCTTGTTATCTCGATCTGTCAAAGGCTTTTGATTTGGTATGCAATGACAAGTTATGGCAGAAACTGCAATGTGAGACGGAAGTGCCTCAAGAAGTCATCTCATTGTTTGGTTTTTGGTACGGTAACCAACGAAACAGGGTACGATGGGCAGGTGCACACTCTGATGGGTACGGGTTGGAGTGCGGGGTGAGGCAGGGGGGGTTGAGCTCGCCCCGCCTCTTCAACTTGTACATCAATCGGCTAATTTGTGAGCTCAGCAGTACTGGTGGGGGCTGTTGTATAGACGGGGTAATCATTAACAACATTAGCTACGCTGACGATATGGTGCTGCTGAGCCCATCGATTGCAGCGCTTCGGAAACTCCTGTGCATCTGTCAATCGTACGCGGAAGCTCATGGGCTCAGATACAACGCGAAGAAGAGTGAGTTCATGATGTTTAAGGCAAGTAACAAAAGCTACTCTCAAGTTCCACATGTAACTCTGTGCGGCACGCGTTTGAATAAGGTAAGTTCATTTAAGTATCTAGGTCACTGGGTGACCGACGACCTGTGTGACAATGAAGACATCGAGAGGGAACGCAGGGCTTTGTCTGTCCGGTGTAATATGCTGGCGCGTAGGTTTGCACGTTGTACCAGACAAGTTAAGGTAACATTATTCAAGGCATATTGCCAGACCTTCTACACGTGTAGCCTGTGAGCCAGTTTTACAAAGCGGGCATACAAAGTACTGAATGTTCAATATAATAATGCGTTCAGGATATTGCTGGGGCTGCCACGCTTTTGTAGCGCGTCCGCCATGTTTGCTGAGGCGCAAACCGATGATTTCTACGCTATAATGAGAAAAAGGTGCGCCTCGTTGTTAAAGCGTATGCGTGGCAGCCCGAACGGTATTCTGAGCGTATTTTCGGAGCGGTGGGACTCGCTGATGCTGAGGAGGTGGATGCAGCTGCATGTCAGCGGTCCCTCATATTTATAATATAATGTTAATTGAACATATATTTATTTTTGTAATTTTAATTTGTGACATTTAATTTCAATTTTATATTAATTTTATTTTTAATTAATTTGTGACATTTAATTTCAATTTTCTTTTTCTATTAATTTTATTTTTAATTTGTGTTTTAATTTAATTTGTGTTTTAATTTTATTATGGATTTAATAATCTGAAATAAATGAATTATTATTATAATTATTAAACAAGACGGTTCTGAGCTAAAATGGAGGGAAGGGGATGAGGATCGCATATCCCAAACGGATGGACCGATTTTGATGCGGTTTTTTATGTTTGAAACATAGAAGTATTAGGAATAGAAGGTAAGGAAAGGTAAGGTTTTTTCCGGTTGGGTTCCTTATTTGTACATTATGGAATGCAATAAGCAATTTGAATTTGAATTTGAATTTAAGTACCGACAAACGCTCGTCCAAAAAGTAATGAACAAACTCGATTTATGTACGCGTAAGGACCGCGTATTGACGCTCGGCGACACACACACACAAGTAAAGAAATAATGTTGCTAGAGGAATCATATTGATCTATTTAGCATATTTTTTAATATTTTTTATGATACCGTATATTAAAGATTGGACGGTTACTAAATACAATAGAACGTAATAAGGAAATTACAAAATGGGTAGGTAGGTAAGAGAAAGTTGATGGATGAGTTATCGATTTGCGGACAATAGACTGAGCTTTGATATTATTGGATGACGGGTTGCTTTGTGGAATAAAAATAAGCCATCTATTTAAAAAACCGGCCAAATGCGAATCGGATTCGCGCACGGAGAAATCTGTCCTTTTTTTTGTGATACAATTTCATCTTTACGGTTTCAGCCATTTGAGAGTAAGGTATGATGATGGTAATGATGATGATGATGATGAAAAGTATCCTTTGTGTTATTCCTTTGTGTTATTGTTTCTTTGTGTTACCTATCTCTATTCCAAATAATTTCATCACAATCTTTTCAGCCGTTTGAGAGTGAAATATGATGATGATGATGAGGATGAAAAGTATCCTATGTATTATTCAAAGGTATAAGCTATCTCCATTCTAAATTTCATCAAAATCCGTTCGGGCATTTGAGAGTAAAGCATGATGATGATGATGATGATGATGATGATGATGGTGATGATGATTATGAAAGTATTCTATGTATTATTCTAGGGTATAAGCTATCTACATTCCAAAATTCATCAAAATCAGTTCAGCCGTTATCGCGTTAAAACTCCCCAAACAAACAAACGATTTCACTTTTATATATTGGTGTGGATAATCAACAAAAAACGATAAATTTGTTTTTCGTATGCTAGCAACATCAAACCATTTATGTATTAACAAAAGTCAATTAATAATTTCACGTATCAACAAAACCTTCAATAACGGCAATATTTTTTTCAATATATTGCAACCCAAAACCATTATGGCGTCAGTCAAAACTACGATTTATTTTTTCTGTAACGTTTGATTAATGAAAAAAAAACAAGAAAAACTATAGTGAAATGCTATAGTGTTGTACTTACACGTGATAACCGATCTTAGTATCTTTCTTCTGCTTTGCTGATTGGTTATGACACCCTTTCACTGCACAAACCGTCATTTTTAACGAAAAAGTCGGGAGCTCCTCTCTCGTAAATACAATGTCGTCCACTGACAAGTCGGCGCGATCGCTAAGAATCGTATATTCCAAACGAATGGACCTATTTAGCTGAGCTTTTTTATGTTTCAAAGCTGCTGAGGTAAACGAGATGGTTCTTAGTTAGAGAGGATTCTTAGGAGAGGGGAGGGGGGGGGGGGGGGATGGGGGTGATGATAAATAAATAATACTAAATAATAATAAAATAAATATATTCGGGACATTTCCACACCAATTATCTAGCCCCAAACTAGGATACCCTGTGATATGGGCACTAGATAACGGATTAACATACATAGATAAGAATATTACATCCATGACTCGGAAACAAACATTTCTGCTCATCACACAAATGATTGCACCTTGCAGGATTCGAACCCGCGACCGTTCGATTTTGTACATAGGATCTCTAGCCACGAGACCAACCGGTCGTCGATCGATGATCAAACGGATAGACCGATTTTGATGCGGTTTTTAACTGATGTGATTGAAATTCTTCTTAGCTATAAGGGGGGTGGGGGGTCGGGGGTTCTATATTTTTTTTAAGTTGTGCTTGTTGAACTTTTGTCGTGATGTCAATAACTAATGTACTTGTGGGAAGTGTAATGTATGCTTGTTATAATTACAGTTCTACGCATAACGATGGGTTACAATGCAACTCTATACGACTTCTTAGTCGGTCCCCTGAGATATTGGTTTTATTTGTCTAGTTCATTAGTAGTTTAGCAGCCGTGGAATTTTATCAAGCACTAACTTGGCCCCACGGTTTCACCCGCGTGAGGGATGACGATTATGATGATGATTCAATATTTTATTCCGCGATATCAGCTATCTCCATTCCAAATTTCATCAAAAGCCGTCAGGCCGTTATCGCGTGAGAGCTCTCCATACAAACAACAGACAATGTTTATCTTTTATATATTGGAGTGGATGTGGATGTTAGGTTAAATAAGGCTTATGTGTCAAACTGTCTACCTCATAGTAATGATACACTTGTGAATGTTCATTACCTGTATTGTGAATTGCCAATAAACATACATAAAAATAAACAAACAAAAAACAACAAACAGGTCAAGTTAAAAAAACCGTTTAAAAAATTTGTGCTCATAAGAGCACAATTTTTTTAAACGGTTAGTATAAACTAACTTGTTCTCCTGACATGAACCTTTGTTTTATTCATGCATGTAATTAAATGCACAGAACTGAAACTCAAGTCTAAGTTACTTTAAGAGCTTTACTATACATGTTCCAACTGAGCAACTTCAAAGTATACCAAACACGTCTTTCCAGGTCAAGGGATATAGTATTCTGCTTTAAATAACAGTATATATACACAACCGTTTCAGACAAACAGACGCCTTCTCCGCTCAAGCGTTTATGTAATTTACTGTAAATCTTGTCAGATGTTGGGAGAACTTTCAAGTTTCAGTGAAAATAGTTTTCAATTGAAGTTTTCAGAAAATTGCTGCAGTTTTTGAAATTACTCTTGCAGAATGTTGAGGATTTCTATATCTTGTTTCTGCTTTAACTGGCGAACGACGGAACGTCTTACTTGATTGCTCTTTAGGAAACTTACGGATTAAATAGGTACGTGTAGAAATTTTATCATCACTTCGTATAGGAACTTGTCTGAATCACTGGCTTCATCCACCCATCATCATCATCATCATCGTTAGCCTATATCTGTCCACTGCTGGATGTAGGTATCTCCTAATACAAGCCACTTGGCTCGGTCTATAGCTTTTTTAATCCATTTTTTTCAGCTGCTTTTAGCAAGTCATCACTTCACGTGGCCACAGAGCGTCCTAAACTACGTTTTCCTAAACGTGGCCTTCCCCAACAGTTATCGGTTCTTCGATAAATGTGACCAACCCACTGCCACTTTAGCTGACTTAACCTTAGAGCTATGTCGGTTACCTTGGTTCTCCGTCGGATCATTACGTATCTTAATCCTACAGAGAAAATTAACTCCAAGCATAGCTCTGTCCATAGCTCGCTGAGCGGCCTTAAATTTGTGGACTAGTCTGATCGAGAGTGTCCACGTTTCGGCTCCGTAGGGCATGACTGGTAGGACGCCCTGATTGAAGACTTCACCACCCAATATATATCATACTTGTGACATTTGATCAAAGCGTATTTTACGACAAGTAATACTTATAAATTTGAATATAATTATTTTTTACACGTCCACAAAAGTTTGCGAATAACTGTGGACACGTGGATAAGAGGAGCGGAATACGTAATTTTTACACGTTTAGATCATAGAACATTACACGGCGCATAACAAGTGCTCCGTTCGACAGAGATGACGATACATGTCAAAATTACGGAACGTAGATGCGAGTATGTACTGTAATATAGACTTGTCATTGAATAGCGATAATAATAAGAGAACGACACACATACCATAAAAATAGTAAGATTGAGCGCGATGAATATGCATTATTAAGAAAAAAACTATTGAATATCTGTTACAAACGTAGAAGCAAGTATAATAATATGTACTTATAGACTTGTCATTGAATAGCAATAATAATCAGAGAAGGACACACATACCATAAAAACAGTAAGATTGAGCGAGACGAACGTTCAGCCGTCAAATAGTTGTTTATCGATTGCTCGGCATCTAATCATCGGCATAAGGCTAGCGCGCACTGTCTTGCGTTTTTATAACGCATATTCTGTGAAGTACGGAGTGTCATAGAAGTGTACGTATTGCGGTGAAATAAACGCATATAAAACGATATGAAATAAACGGTAGAATAAACGCACCGCGTTCCACCACAAGGCAGTGCACTCAAGGCCTAAGATCCCCCGACCCCTCATCTCCATTATAGCTAAGAAGCATTTCGATAACATCAGTTTTCAAACAAAAACCCTCATCAAAATCCGTCTAAAATCTCCTCAGGTCTATCCGTTTGGGAGCTACGATCCTTACCCCCATTCCAACCTCCCCCATTATAGCTAAGAACCATCTCGTTTACCTCAGCTTTGAAACATAAAAAACCGCAGCTAAATCGGTCCATTCGTTTGGAAGTTTTTCCGATGTTTGCTTAGGCCACCAAAAATCAAAAAATAAAATATTTTTCCAAAAAAAAAAACGACTTCATAATAAAAAAAATATTTTGTAAACAACCACTAAAAGGAATAAAATAATTACAAATGAACCAGAACAGTATCACTTTTTCGAAATCACCAACGTCATAATAATGCATAAATACAACAACATAAGAAAGAGTTTTTTGAAGGCGATGCCAAGCCGAGCCATAATTATTAATATGGTTGAGCTTATTCAAAAAGATAATGTCTTAAACTTCTTATTTGTTACAAATAAAAAAAAAAGTTGTGGCAAATAACACATGAATACGAATATATGGATTTTACTTACTGGACGCAAACATTGGCAACCAGTTCGGAATGCTATGCTCAAAACATTTTGAATCCCTTTGCTTTCGCAAGACAACGCATTCGAACTATTAAACATATATACGCAGCTGATCCATAAAAAATAACATTCGAGTTCATTGAATTGTATGGAACAGCTTATTATTTTTTTGCGATTTCTGGTATTGATCTCATAGTAAAAGTTGTTCGAAATTGTTCATAATGATGACTTGATGACAATGATATCCTCGAATATGTTTGTCGTCTCTCTGACCCAGACATACGTATTACATAAATAGAAGAATCATGTATTGTCATGTATTGTATGTAATATGTATGTATCATAACACAATCACCTATGTAATCATAACACAAGATATAAAATTTGGTTCTCCATTTTTATTTTTTACTTTTCAGCCTCCAGCAGAAGATAAATCCATCGCGGTTGAGGTTGTTCAAGACAAGTACTAGTAAAATGAGTGAATTGTAAAAACTGTTACGTTTAAATTATGCCCAAATGAAAATAGAAAATTACAATCGGCCAAACGGCTGGCTCAAATCGGAGGTTTCTCTTTAATCACACCAAGTTTGACGTTTGTATGTATAACCGTTTTTATGACAGCAAATTAATAAAAAACGTTGAATAAACACATTTTGTTTTAATATGAGCGCCCCTTATTTTTAAATATTTTCATTATTTATACTTATAATAAAACTGTAATAGGTCCAATTCTGTACATTGAAGATATTTAGAAATATTTTTTTGGAGACTGTTCTTTATTTGACAGTGAAGCCAAAACTGTTTTTTTTTCATGTTTGTGTGTCTGTCTGTGTCTTGGCCGCGCATCACGCCGAAACTACTGAATGAATTCAAATAAAACTTGGCATGATTTGAGTTCAAACTAAGTCTAAAGAGTATAAAATAAAGGGTTTTTGCGGGATATGGGTTCCAATTCTGTACATTGAAGATATTTTGAGTTTCTTTTATGGATGTTTCTCTGTATTGTATACTGAAATCAAAACTAACTTTTTCTTTTATTTCTGTCAGTCTGTCCATGTCTTGGCCGCGCGGTTTCGGCGGTATGATCCGCCGCAACTATTGAATGAATTTAAATTAAACTTGATATTATTTGAGTTCAAACTACGAGGTAGGACAAAAAAATAATGGGTTCCCGTAAGATAAAGGTTTTCAGCGCGATTAAGTCCCGTTTAAATATTTAACTATAAGGTTGAAAGGTTTAAAAAAAACACGTACCACGCTGAAACTACTGGACGTATTTTGATGCACATTCATAGTTTATATGATGGGTTAAAGTTGAGGATACTATGAAACCCGAAAAAATAAAGGGTTCCTGTGGGATAGGGGTCCAGCGTTATGTTAACTTTTGAAGTAATAAATTATATATTTTTGGAGAGTACTCTATATTCGATACTGAAGCTAAAACTGTTTTTTTTTTCATTCTGTCTGTCTGTACCTTGACCGCGCATCACGTCGAAACTATTGAATAAATTCAATATTTATAATAAAGCAATAGGTACGAAAAAAGCTGTACAAAGAAGTCAAATAAATAAAAGGACTAGGGTACTTTCTTTTTTATTCCTGTCGTTCTGTCTGTTTGTTTGTATTTTTGTTCACGCATCAACATGAAAACTATTAGACTGATAGCTATGCGGTTTTAATTGTTGAATATCTTAGGGTTCGACTTAAAAATTGGTGTAATTGGTATCTCAATCTGGCGAGTAGAAGCCGAGCAATTGATAAAAATATTTTTGACAGCTGCATAAATTTTGATCAAATGTTTGGTACCTTGGTATTTTAGGCCCGCGAAGCCGCGGGCATCAGCTATTATTGTTTAAAATGGTAAGATATGTAGCGAAAGCTAAAATAGAACTGATAGAAACGGCATGACTTGTTTTAGTTAGCTGCACAGGCCAACACAACTACACTGGCCTTCAAAACATAATACCACACTTGTAATATCTGTTCGCGTATCACTTTAAAACTACTGGACTGATTGCGATACGATTTACTGTTGGATAGCCTAAGTTTTGACTGAAAAACTGGTGTACTTGGTATCTCAATCCGATGAGTAGGAGCCAAGCAAATTTATAATAACTCTATTAATTTTATAAGTGTGGTACTAAGTTTAGAAGGACAGTGTAGAAAATCCCCTCACAGGGCATTATGATGTTTTTATTGAACTGTTTTTATAGATGTAGGTTTTTGTTAAATTTCGCCCTACGTTATTGTACTCGTATCAAGGCCAAATCAATAATCAATTATTTTTTTATCGGTCGGTTAGATTCTAAATATGGAAATTCCCTATGAAAATACGTAAACAAAACAATAATTCCAGGGATATAACACCCGAATTTATCGCTACTAAAGTTACGAGGACATGAATGGCAAGCGAGCATATTTATTGATGGCCTGTTGTAAACAATCGTGAATAAACTAAAGGGTTATTAAAGTAATTGTTCGGGCATGGAATAATTATTTAAGTTGTTCTCTTGTTATTTGATTAATGTCTAGGCTCTGACGAACCGTGACACCAGAGGCCAGTTCTACATCATACGACAAATAATATATAAATTTGATTGAACCATAGCGAGTCATATTTAGTGCGACAGGTTTCAGTCAATTTCAATGTCCCTCTTCTGGGAGGCAGTTCAGTTATCTCAGGTAACGATTCTCATTATCATCGTCAGCCCATAATGTTACCATTAATCATTAATAAAGTTCTTAGGTTCAGAAAGCGTGAGCAAAACATAAATATCTTAAACCGTTTTCTAATACAAAGGCCATTTTCAAAAACAGAGCTCGAATAAAAAACACTGTAGCTGTTAATCATTTATTTAAAACTGAAGATATTTAATGGAATAGTTGAAATATACTTGATTTTAAATAATTTCAAGAAGATACATCAAAGTCAAAGAACTTATTTTCTTTAAAATATTTGTTCAAACCATCAAATTTTGAAATAGGATAAAATTGTTACATTTTTATCGTTTAAGAACAGTCCATTTAATTTCACTTTAAGTCTAGACTCGTACCACAAAGAGATTAACGAAGGATACTTACTTAACCCTCGCTTTCATAAATACTAGTTTTTGCCCGCGGCTTCGCTAAGGTGGTTATTTTTTGTTCTCGTGGTTTTCTATGTAATACCATGACATATTGAACTAACTCACAGTCTGTCAGAAGGCAAATTATTGACTACCTTTGCAGACAGGGCCACGAATGAAGAGGTCTTACGACGTGTGCGTAAATCCCTAAAACTTGTCCTGACCATCAAGTGAAGAAAAATAAGTTTTTTCTGACATGTGCTGAGGCACGATCATTACCACCTTCTCCAAATTATTAGGATGGGAAAGATAGCCTAGAAACGCCACGTCGGGAGGATAATAAAGTCGTGGCTCAAGAATGAGAGAGTGGACCGGAATCGCCAGCGTAGAAGAGCTGTTTCGAGTGTCTAGTAACAGAGAGGAATATGTGGAGCTGACGGCCAACTTCCAGTAGTGGAGAGGCACCGCAAGAAGAAGATCTACATCTACACGATCACGATCGTCTACACGATGTTTTCCTCACGCGCTGCTAACGCATATATGTGTAGTAAATGCTGTAAATTGCACATGGTTAAGAGCACCGAAGTGGGAAAGGATCAAAAAAACTGCGAACCAAATTTTGTATAAAACAGTGTTGTCATTTGCATAATCGCACGAGAAATATTGTCCTAATTGACGCACAAATTGCACAAATAATATTATTCTCACATTTGTCACGTTTATTGCCTTTTTGGAAGCTATAATCTAAAGAGTATACTTATGTTATTATGGGATAGACGGATGATTTCCGTACGTGTTTTTACAAAGAGTTGCTTGTCGCTTTGCATGAATATGTACATTAAGACATAGACGTGGGGCGCCTGTAACGCTAACATTGCCTATCTAATTTAACCAAAAAAAAACTTCTCTATGGTAATCTGCTTACCTTTGATCTATGGTAATCTACTTCCAACGGGGAGGAACTTCGTGAATTGAATGTCAAGATACGCCAAAATGCTTTAGCAGAGATAGCGACCGGATTGGAATCTGATAACCTCTAGTCCCGGACGCTGCAGTGCAAACGTGAACATACAGCTTTGCAAATTCTCTCGTTCTCATATTGCATTTCACGCACCGAGAGTTCCGCACTATCTGCGGTACCACGCCACACAAAATTTTGTTATGTATTTAGCAAGAACCTTGTTTTGTCTTTCATTATACGGAATGATTAGCGCCAGCCCGACTAGCACTTGGCCGGTTTTTATTATTTCTTGTTTTACTTAATAGTTTGTACGTACTATAGTAAAGGAGTACTATTATTTATTATGTTCTTTACTCATACTAGTCTGGCACTTTTATTTATTTCTGTAGAAACAATAAAGCAAAAACAAAAAACATAAGAGATGATCAATAACTAAAACAAAAAACGTTCATATACTATCTTTTAACTGTTTATAAATTATTTGTTAGGGAATAAAACATAATAAAATAACTCATATTCAGTTAACATTTCAACCGGCTGCCTATCACTGGTCACCAGAATTATCTTTTCATAGGCTTAATAATTTGGCTCGGTGTTGAGATATGGATTGGTGATATGGGGAAATTCCGTGAACATGGAAAGAGCCTTTAAGGCGCAGAAAAAATGTATCCGTACCTTATGCATGGCAGGGTATCGTGACACATGTAGGCCCCTGTCAAAATATTGCCCCTTCCCAGTCTATATATAGAATAAATTAGTTTGTTTGTGAAACAATATTCAGATGTTCAACGGTCGCAGTGTAATTTAAGACTATTTAAAAACAATGCTTATGGTATGGCAATCAAAATCTATAATAACGTACCATTACACGTACGAGATATGCCCTACATACATTTAAAAACCGACTTCATAGCTGGCTATTGCAATTCTCCTTCTATTCACTTGACGATTTTTTTTAATGTAAAGCCAAACTGTGATTTGTTGGGTTAATTAAATATTCTTGTGACTTTCTTTTCTTTATTTGCTTTTTTTTTAAATATTATTATTATATTATTTAAAGTATAAAGTACCGTTCAATTTTATTTTATTGTTATTTTTTGTCATTACAATTAATTTTAAAAGAATGAGTTGTCTAATATTATATTTTGACTATTTCTGTTAACTAGTGACATACAATTAAATATCTAAAATAGTATTAATTAATTAAGATACATCGATGTTATTTAATACTTATTTAGCTTTAATATAAATATTTGTACGTAAGGCAGAGCATGTTAGAACTAAGTTTAAACCACTACCATCTTATCTGTACACATGAATTAAACAAATAAAATTCATTCATTCATTCATTCATTCATCCGATTGAGGTATGGAAACCTAAAACTTACCCCTATCTTTGTTTTACCATATATTTATTTTCAAGATTTGATCCTTATTGCAAAACAATTGATTGGTGCAATCATACTGTTACAGAATTTTCAACCCCTATCCCCAGGAACCCTTATTTTTTCGTGATGAAAAGTATCTTAATTGTATCTTTGTTTTACTATATGACATTTCTTTCCAAGATTTTAGCCGTTTCGCCAACACTATCGACACTATTTTTACTTAACCTTCAACTGCTATCCCGCAGGAACCATTTAGTTTTACATAAAACATTTTAACACGTAATATAAGCCACTGTGCCAAGTTGCATCAAAATCCGTTCAGTATTTTCAACGTGATGAGTGTTCAAAGAGAACAAAACAAATACCTTTAAGCTATACGAGGCAGAAAAAGTCATAAGGACAGATTGACTACCTACAATTAAAAAAAGTTTATCGCAATTATAATTTTCAAAAAATATTTTAAGTCCAGATTTTGCCCAGTTACAGTTTTACTATAGTACCTAATACATTGATTACTTAAAAGACTAAGGCTAGATTCAGTAGTATAAACTACTATTTTGATATATGAGTTATTTAGATTTAATTCTACAACTTTATTAGTAGCTTATAGTTATAAGAACTTTAAACCTTTTGCTGACTAACAGATTGACATGTTTGAATCTGATGGATTCATACTTGTACTACACAAGTAGCATTACGTGTTGTTCAAACTCAAAACAATGAAGGTGATGATTCAGTAGGCATTGCATTCACGACAATACCACTCGTTGTTACCGTGACTGATGACGTGAGTCATGAAGCAATCAGTGTACCGAGCGAAGCGAGGACTCCAATCCAAAACAACTTGGACCAATCGGTGCTGTTATGTTATTGTTCTACGATAACCAATGATATTATATATTGATGATAACTATCGAACCGTTGAATCGATCTTAATGAAATTTGGAGATGGATGTAGAAATAATAAGGAGGGGAAAAATAAAACTTCTAAAAATTAAAACAAGTTCGGGGTCTTATAATGAAAGAAGTCTTGGTATTGAACTATTTTTTAACTATTTATATTGTTTAGTTTTTTTTTTCATTGATGTTTTCGACAAATAAACTAACTGGCACTGGCACGGTCTTTGTTCGGAACATATTCTAGTCTAACAAAGAGTTCACTTCTGATAATGGCTGTCTTCATACAGACTACCTAACTGCAAGCCAAAGCCGCATTACAGGTAGAGGTTGTCGAACGATAACCGCTAACTATGGCTGTTTCACAAGAGTTGAATGAGTCAGCTACTGCAGTAGGTGCAGTATTGTTACTCTGCCATATGAACTCATCACGGGATGTGATATGCGCGTGGAAATAAACTCGCATCCTTTTTACTGCAACGTTTTTGTGTTGACTCACAACTCGCCTCTACTTACCACGTCACCCCTCTGTTGCTGGCATGGCAATCGCATCGTTTAAACGTATTCGTTACAAGTCAGAGATCCAAGGACTTCACTCAGAGAAGTCACCTCAAACTCGCTTGTGAGTAAGAAGCCACACTCATCATGTACTTACACAGCAAAATACATTCAAAGTCGGGAGGTAACGAACACATACATAGTCACACGGAAGTACATAACATTTCGAAAAAGCAAATTTATAATTCTTGTTAGTATTTTTAGTTTATAGTTTTTCGTTTACTTTCTTTTTGTCTTTCGTTCCGGTTGGAATCTCGCAACTCAAACGTTCCGGTTGGAATCTCGCAACTCAAACGTTCCGGTTGGAATCTCGGAACTCAAACGTTTCGGTTGGAATCTCGCAACTCAAACGAGCACTTCCCGCTTAGCCATCCGGCTGAAACTTTTAGGGTAGCTCACTTTTAGGTAGTCATAGATTGACGATAGATTCTAAAAAAACTTGGTTTTTAGATTATTTTTTCCAATCTACATTTGCTGCTTGTTTTTATACGAAGTTGTATTCGTAAAATATAAATCCTTCATTCGCTGTAAGTTTAGTTATAAGTTTTACATGTATTAGTTTTAAGAGCTGAGTTTTTTAAATTAAATAAATAAATAATCAGAGGCGAGCCAAGCTACTGGCATATTATGAGTACACAATGTGAGCTGCTGATCACGTATTTATTTATTTGGTCATCAACATAATTCACATAAAAACATCTTTGAGAAAACTATAAAACGAACACTCGCTTAATGGTATTACAATTAAATGAAGACAACATGCAAAAGTAACAATATCTTACAATATTACTGTCTCAGCTCGCCTGTGTATCCAGCCAGAAATTGTGACATTGCAAATATTTTAGAATTTGAACCAACTTACCAAAGTTTGCCCTACGTTACAAACAAACACTTGAGGTTGGGATTATACTTATTGAGGCAAAAGCTACCCGGTCATCTGGATTACGGTCCGAGTAGCGTCCAATGAAATCATCATCAGCGCAGTAATGCTTCCAGGAGTAGGATGGTTTGCAATGTACTGGTGCGACTTGAACTCCAAAAACGTGTTTACGTATCAACACAAACAAGAGCCCAGTTAGAACTGCTAGCAAGTGGTAGTTCAGGAGTCGTATCCGACTAAGCCGTGTTAAGTTAGAAGAGGTTATATATGTGGATGTTTCACCATCGCCCCTATTGGTCCGATTTTGACAAGCATGGTATCAATCGATTCGTCTTCAAGTATAGTATTATATATATATATTTACCCGACTACGATCATAAGATCATTTAATTTCATGGTTATATCATTTGCGGCCACATTGAAAATTCGAGGAACCCTACTTCGGATTTTGGCATTAAAGTTGATCTAGCTTAACAAGTATGGACAGTCAACAGTTGAATGAATAATTTTATGTAGGTAAAGTAGTTCAGTCGATTGTCTTCTTGTAGAAAAAGGACTTAGTTTGAAGTGTCAAATACGTGAATGGTAGCAATGAATTTTACGAACCATACCAAATCGACGGCAGACAGCAGTCATACAACGTCGCTGGATTCGTTCGACACTATCCATGTGAGTAGTGTAGTAGGGAGACCAAACAACAGAGCCGTATTCAGTGACAGACATAATCAAGCTCTGGTAAAGATATATAATACTCCTCGGTTTAGTAAAAGTTTTTGTGATTCTCAACAAAAAAACCAAGCAACTGATTAACCTCTACTAAGTATGTGATCATAGTGAGGGCGAAATGAGAGCTTCGAATCAAAGTAAACACCTAAATCTCTCGCTACATCTCTATGTTCAAGTATTGTGTTTGCTATTCTGTAATCAAATATAAATTTTAGCTGTTTAGAATAAAACGACATAACAAAGCATATTCCTATGTGAAGGTACATTTTGTTACTCTGACACCAGTCACTGACAGCTTCAATATCCTTTTGCAATATAAGTCAATCACTAATATTCTCAATGGTACGAAAGATTTTAAGATCATCAGCATATAGAAGACAGTCACTATGCAAACGATGAATGAGATCATTTATAAAGATAGTAAAAAGTAACGGGCCAAGATGTGATCCTTGCGGGCAACCAGAAGTTGTATGCGAGGGTACAGATAAATATCCTTTAATAGCTACCATTTCACTGCAATTTGTCACGTAAGATTTAACCCAGTGCAGCAAATCGCCGTGAATACCACATACAGAAGAAAGTTTCATAATTAAAATAGAATGATTTACCTTATCAAAGGCCTTAGAAAAATCAGTATATATAGCGTCCACTTGATGTCGTTTGTTAAAAGCTGAACATATATATTGCTTATAGACCAGTAAGTTACTAATTGTCGATCGGCCAAAAACAAAACCGTGCTGACTGGGTGAAATTAAGTGCTTTACGTGATTATAAATATAAGGGTAGATGAGAGACTCGAAAAGCTTGGCCATACAAGATAAGATGCTGATCGGACGATAGTTCTCGCATTTAGATTTATCTAAGTTTATGTATTGGAATAACAAATGCACTCTTTCACAAATCCGGAAACACACCGGAGGTAAGTGACTTATTAAATAAAATCCACAGGGGAACACTGATTTCCTTAACACACTTTTTAACAAAGTAGGAGGGTACACCATCAGGCCCAGCTCCCTTATTTTGGTCAAGTTTGTCAATAGTTTTAATTATCTCTTCTCTCGAAACATTGACAATGGATATGGCAAAATTGGAATGAGTGTCTGGAATAAAATCAGACCTTGAGTCATCCTCATACACTGAATTATAGTATGTAGCGAACAATTCACAAATCATTTGTGTATTGTTAGCCACATTGCCCTGGTATATCGTGATTGTTTTTACTTGAATAAGAAGACCTCTAGTGTGGAACTGTGTAAATTTCATCAAAATTGGTTTAATAGCTTTAAACAAGCTTTTATTTAATTATTTGTGTAATAATGTTTAGGACTGGATAGCAAGTCAATTTTGAACAATTTAAGGACGTCCAAAGATGCTGAAGTTTTGTATCTGGGTGTAGTTCTGATGAAAATTGAGAACTACAGTAGCAGTAGTAGTAGTAGTAGTAGTAGTATATAAAAGAACTACACAATCAGATGATGGAATCCCTTCGAGTTTGGGCTAATTTGGTTTGTCTTGATGAGATCATGTCTAGTTTCATGTGGTATCAAGGGTCTGATGGTGGAGCCGGAAGGTAGTCACAGGAACTCAACAACAAAATGATAGAACCCCTTTCGTGTTTGGGCTCATTTGGTTTGTCTTGATGAATTATCTGGTGTTTTGTGGTATTCAGGGTCTGATGATGGAACCGGAAGGTAGACGCAGGAACTCAACACCAAAATGATAATAACCACTAAAAAGAATGAAATAATTTACAATTGACACGAATACAGCAATCTAGTAAATGATAAAGTTTGTGTAGATAATTACTTTAAAAGCTTATTATTTTATATAGCACGTCAAGCCGTTTAAGACATTATCTTTTTGAATCAGCTCAACCATATTAATAATTATGGCTCGGCTTGGCACCGCCATCAAAAAACTGTTTCTTATCTTATGTTGTATTTATGCATTATTATTACGTTGGTAATTTCGAAAAAGTGATACTGTTCTGGCTCAATTGTAAATTATTTCATACTTTTTAGTGGTTATTTACAAAATAACATTTTTATTATGAAGTCGTTTTTTTTTGGTGAAAACATTTTATTGAACTTATATCCTGTTAAGAAAACAATCCGTTTATAAACATAATTTATTTAAAAATGTATAAACCCTGACCTAACACAGTTTCTAGAACCTTCTTGTAATATTTAAAACTCAATTTTAAAGTTCCTTGACGCCACAGCTAGAGCCCTTTCTTTGTTTGTAATATGAGGTGTAAAGAGGTCGTAATGGTCTTTAGTTTGTCAGGCCGCTCGAGAGCCTCTGACATGGTTTAACGACTGCTATTAATCAATAATAGCAGGGACCGACAGCTTAACGTGCTCTCCAAAGCGCCGCACGGAGCGATGGAAAACCGCACATAACTTAGAAAAGTCATCAGTAGATTGGCTAATTTAAGAATTCCAAGATATCTGGTACTGTTTTTTTTTAAGTGGTCAAGAGTCACACGAGGTCCTCCTCGACCTTTTTAGTAAATCTAATCAAATTCGGGTTTCTGGTTTAAATACCTAACATTATGTCCCCTTAAAATTTGTACAATGTACTTATAGGTAGGTACTAGTATTCTTCATATCATTTATTGTTCCTATTTTACTTGATAAAATCTATCTCTCATAAACAACAGAATCTCTTTATAATTTAATAAATGCAGCTAAAGAGTCAAGGTTTACTCAACACAACCCCTTTCTGTCTAGACAGTATTTACCTCTCGTGAAATTTACTAAAATATTTAATAAAAATATTAGATTACGCTTAATTTTATTTACATAATTTTGATGAGATTGGAAATATTATGATTAACATAATATTTCCAAGGATTCTAAATATAAACAAAACTGATTACTTTAATTATCAATAGTGTAGGTTTCCTTAAAAACTAGACCCGAACGTAGTCACGGCGTAAACTATTGTTTATTTTGTGTATAACTAATCCACTCCAATAATATACAAGATCTAAGTTCAAAAACTAAAACCCGACTACGGTTGGGTAAAAAATAGCCTATGACACTTTTGCAATGAAGACGAATTGATTGACACCTCGCTTGTCATAATCGGATAATCCAACATAAATATGGGCGAAGCTATGGTTAAATATCGACATACCCACATCCATAGATAGATACATATATACATACATACATACAGAGCCTGTTAAACTCATGATCCTTCCCTTGCTTCGCCGAAGTTGGGTAAAAAGGGAAACGTTGGCTGTTTGTTTGTTGTTTGTTTGTTTGCCACGGGAAAACTGGAAAATGTTGATTACTTGCTGTAAGGAACGGAATGACAAGTGGCCGTGGAAACGAAATAATAACAAGTCAGTCGAAACGCATCAAGAGCGTTGGTGCTATACTTTTGCATTGGTTTTTAATATCCTATATAAACATAGGATGTTTTTTTCACGATAAACTGTATTCCGCTTGGACGAAGTCGCGGGCGAAAGCTAGTTTATTATATTAGCAAGCGTTCTGACGCCCTCTTAGCTAATTATTATTAGAACAATGATGATCTGCAGAGGAACACACTTGCACCTATTTACTTAATAAGCTCTCAAATGGAGTCCAAATTATTTTGATTTAAATTTAAATGAGTTGCCGTTCCAGAATACTAAGCAGGTTTTCAGTTTCGCTACCAAGTTTCTTAAATAGTCGGGTAAAGTTACGGTTTTCATAAGGACCAACATAAATAATGTTTATCCACACAAGAAATTTTAATAAATGTGAATTTGTGAAGGGGCGGGTGTTTACGCATTTTGTTCAAAGCTGGACCCACATTTTCGGGCTTTCGTTTAACAATATCATAGAATAATGATAGTAGATAGTATTATTGTAAACCTACATGATGCAAAATGAATAATCCGGCAAAAATATTTGCGTGAATAATAAAATATATATTATCATACTAGCTGCGCCCCACAGCTTCGCCCGCGTGCAAACTTATTTTAATAATTTAGAAATATTATCAAATTTCAAAAAATCTGTCCTTATTGCTTCCCTAGGGTTGACACATGTCACTTTGACACCTCTCACTTTGACATCGAAGTGGCTGTTTTCATACAATATTAGCAATTTGGATTTTTTAGTTATTGTTTTCCTACTTCTGAATTAAAGGAAGGCTATGTCCTTTTTTGTACCCCTGCCCTGACAACGGTGTGTGCAAAATTATGATGATCGGTTCAGCAGTTAAGGTGTGAAAGCATAACAAACAAACAAGCAAACAAACTCACTTTCGCATATATTATAATTGATTGAGCGAGCGAAGCGGGCTTATGTATCTGCTTCAAGTAAACTAATTTGCGTTCGTGTGTCAGTTTGTTGGTACTCATATACAGGTCGTACTTTACAACCGATCTGGATGAAACTTGGTATACAGGTTTGTCCATTTTTCAGTTTTTTTTATTCGTCGTGGATTTTTTATCCAAAAAGGAATTTTGCTCCAAAAAGAGGAAAAAAGAGGGCTAGGTACTTAATATCTCCGCCTTATCAGATCCGATTTCAAAGTTTTTTTTTGTTTGAAACGTATTATCAACAAACTGGTTTCTCAAAAATTTGGTGAAGATCTGATGAGGATCTTCGGCGTGATGCTCCTCAGAATACAGTAAATTGCTCACTTTTAGGAGACAGTGGAATCAGCCCTTTACCTATTAGATAGAGAACTTGGGATTGATGGAGCACTTTGGTTATTATTGTTAGTTTTATAATAAGGTCAATAGATGGCACTACTGTGTACCGCTAGATTGTTGCTAAATGTTTGTGCTTGCGAGGTTTACTGTTCGCAGACTACTAACATTAGTAGGATTACTATTTATGGTCTCATTTTCTTTTGTATATTTAACCAGTTTTGTAGCCCCACCAGCACCGGACTGCCCCACTAGTACGGGGTGTGCCGAAAATGGCACGCGGTATATCTCTTCTTTGTGAATCCAAATTTCCCTTCAACTTTAACGACCGTCAGAATTATACCTAAAATGAACAAAATCCATATTTTTTTTAGTTATTACCAAAAAATAAGAAGTTGACCACTTTTGCATGACTACATTGCACTCTATTCAGCCATTCGATAGTGGTCAGCAGAACGTTGAAAGTTTGTGTATAGAATTTTCACTTAATACAGAACTGAAGGAAAATAGAAAAGTAGATCTTGCTTACTCTTACAGAATGAATGTTCACCAAAGTAGCGAGGTTTGCTGTTTGTTTTAGTTAATGTGGTCGCAACAATAATGAAAGTAGGGAGAAAAATAAAGAGAAAAGGTTGTTCGCCCGCGCCTTTACAAGCTTAGATGTCTAAATATTTGTAGGTAAACTTTTGAATACCCCTTTCTAAAGGTTATTTAATTATCAGACGCCAAGCAAGTTTAAAAACCAGACAAACCGCGCCTGACAAAGGGTTAGCTGAACAAGGAGAATCTACTATATCTACGTGAGATAAAAGAAAAAAAACTGCCGATTTAACTAACAGTGATGAAATGTTGTTCATCATAAATATAATATAGAACCTACTACAAGTTAATAATAATAAATCTCTTCGATGAAGATAACATAATTACGATCGAATTCAGTTGGTAAGTTCGTTTGATCATATAATAAAACTATCAACCCGCACGTTTTTAAACCAAGCACCATCGTTTTGATTTTTATCTATGGCAAAATAGCGTACCTACCTTTCCAGACTTCTTTGAATATAAACATTGGGAATATACTGTCGCACTCATAATCGTTAGTTACGGTAATCAAGCATTAAATCGGTCATTTGATTTGATTTTGATCAATTTAATACTGGATTTAAATTGGTCAAAATCCAAATTAACACTAATTGACAATTATGAGTGCGACAGCTAATGTATATTAATTGACTAATTAGTTGTTGTGGCGTATTCAAAATGAATTATTATTGTCGTAATCATTTACTGTTTTTTTTTAGAAAATATTGACACCTTGTAAAGTGATAAAAAAATAATTAAATCACCATTACAAGTATTTATCCGTAGGTTTATATTTGCTATATCAATGTTTGTCTTAAGTTAACTCATGAATAAAGTAATCTTATTTACTAATTTGTTTCAGGTAGCTTGACGTTGGCCAGACGGAAGCCACTAACAATGGATTATCTGTATACTAGGTGCTATACGCTTGCAATCGTTTTCACACTTGCAAATGATTATTTAAAGAAAGCGACAAAGTTTTCCAAAGGAGGGAACGCAAAAAAAACAGAGATGCTGCCCGGGGCTAGGTTTCAAATATAGAACGAGTGCAGTCATTAAATATTGGTACAGGGAGACGATATGTTGGTGATTGCCAAACTACCGGGCAGACTGATTATTGAAGACATGCGCACGACACCAGTCAGGAATCCGGTGATAATGAGGTAGCGATGCAGCAGCTAGAAGCAGAGTCTTAAGGCGCACATCTGTGCTTTATTTTGAGTCCTTAGTGCGACGTCGTAAAATAATGAACATTCATGAAGCCATTCGGGAAGTCTTCAGTCGTGGTCCGGTGCAGTCCGTTGATACGAGCTATAACCAAAAAACTCGCTGTGATAGAAGTAGAACGGTTTTAGGAAACAATCGTTTCTTGACGTTTTGATGTGCGCAGTTGGAAGCACACCTGCGTCAGAAGTTATATTTCACAACTACTACAATCACGGTTATTTGGATACAACATTAAATGCTCAAGAAGCTCACCTTTTCACGGGTTTTAAAATATCCTGCGAAATGCAGGGCACGCACCGCAAGCTGGCGCTTGTTCAACATCTTGTCGTCAATGTAAAATGACTGCCGATATTTCGATACGGAAACACAAATTCTCCACGTACATCCCTTCGGTCGCAAAAGTATCTAATTCGTTAGCATATAATAACTTTCATGCGTTCGTTTTAAGTGAAGCGAGAAAACCTATATATATCATACATTTGAGACACGTAATCTACATCATTAAAAATATACTCTTGTAATGAAAGCATAACACTACTTATTTTCGGTTTAGTAAAAACTTTTTATTATAAAAAAAAAACGTTGGTTATATATAAATATTTTGATTATATAGGAATAATTTATATGCCAAACATTATACAAGAGAAAACAGTTACAGAATTTTTTTAATATAATTATTTCAATCTTATTAGATTAAAATCATTATATTCTATTTTTAAGACGATTATTATTATAATCGTCTTAAAAGTAGAGTTTAATATTGTGATAATATTAATACTTTGCAAATGATCCCTATAGCTAGTGATTTTTTAATTTTATTATATCCTTGCTTAGCTTAGGCATTAGAACCGTATGTAAAGTGGTTACTGTTCTTATATCTAGCAATTTAGTTACAGTGTTAAAAAATCTGAACTTTTTTTACCACTAGACGACTTCCTCTGAATGCTTATTATGATGAATTATTATAGTAATTATACGTAGTTATATGTACCACAAACCCACCGTTGTTTACCAAAGTCCAATTGCGACATATTTAATCATACAAGTAGGTACTTCCTTCGATTGTGAAAGTACCAAGTAAGCACTTTTTGTACTTATGTTGTTTTTCTATGAATAATGCGCAGTAGAGGTACTCTACATGTTGATTTGATTTAATTACGCATAGCTGAATAAGCATTTATGTACTTAGATGTTTTTCTCGCTAAAGTATGAGAAATGTAACTACTTAGTTGTTTATTACAATGAAGAATGTACTAGAAATCGCCTACGCATTTATAAAAGTTATATAAGGAAGTTACTAAGTACAAATTGTCATTATTTTATCTTCGCTTGAATTGTACGGTCAAAAGTAAGACCAATAAAATTAACTTCAAATTTAATTTGTTGTTTATTTTATTAAAATCTCGGCTCCGTCCAATTTGTCTGGCGCAGCCGGTAGGTTTTTTTTTAAAGTCGTGGAAATTTAATTTGTCCGGCGCTTACTTCAAAAATTGTGAAATATAATTTGTCTGGCGCAACCTACATATCTGGTGCAGCTGTCCTGAATAACTTCGTGTGTTCCTGACAAATCCACGTAAAAAATACCCGAACCAAACAAATACGACTGTATTGGAAAAAGGAGTTGAGAAACAATTCAGCGAGTGAAATAATCACCGAGGCATGGGATCGAGCGGTTTTAAGTGAGTCGAAAATCATTCACTTTCCGTATTCTTGCCCTGCTATTCGACCCTTAGTGTTTTTGGACAAACATTGCCAATACACTTGTTATTTTTGATTTATTTTATGCGTTTTTATTTGAATTTTTATGTGATTTTTTGACGTTTTATGTGTTTTTATTGATTTTAATGTGAATGTATTGACGTTTTATGCGTTTTTATTGAATTGTATGTGAATTTATTGATTTTATATGTCTTTATCGATTTTTATGGGAATGTATTGATATTTTATGCGTTTTTATTTGAATTTTATGTGAATTTATTGACTTTTATGCGTCATAATTGATTTTTATGTGAATTTATTGATTTTTATGCGTCATAATTGATTTTTATGTGAATTTATTGATTTTAATGTGTCTTTATTGATTTTTGTGTTTTTATTGAACTTTTATGTGCTTTTGTTTAATTATATTTTGAATTTGTGTGTTATACGTGTTATATTGTACAAACGCATACTTTATTTTAATATTTTGAATTGATTTTAAATAATAATTTAAAATGGAACCTATGAGGATTATAACGAATGAAATTGTGAAATTAATTCCTAAATTTGATGGGAATGAAAAATTATTAAATTTATTTATTTCAAAATGTGAATATGTGCGTAGCTTAAATGGAACCGAAATTACTGCAGCACAAGAGTTATATTTATTGCATGTTATTTCAAGTAGACTTATAGGCAGAGCAGCCTCATTATTAAGTGAACGTAGCGATATTACAACATGGATACAATTGAAAAATCTTTTTACTCAACATTTTGGCGACGCAAGGTCAGAACAATGTATTGCTATTGAACTTGAAAGTCTTAAAATTAAAAATGACGAATCCTACATCGATTTCTGCCACCGTATTCAAAATGTGAGAAGTTCTTTAATTGCAAAAGTGAATTTAATTGAAGACTCGGGAGTTAGAGCAGCCAAGGCTATAATTTATAATAGCACTGCATTAAATGTATTTATGTACAATTTATCTGAAGATTTACTTCGATTTGTGCATCTGAAAAGTTGCGTTACTTTAGAACAAGCTCTAAGTGTTGTGATGGAAGAGGTGAATTTCCAAACACAATATCAAATGAAAAATAAAAAAATAATTACTCAAAAACCATTTGAGAATAAACCAGCTTTTATTCCTCAACAAAATCAATTTAAATTTGGCATCCCACAAAGGCCAACGTTTAATAATAATCCTCCAAATAAATTTATACAACCTCAAGGTTATAAGCCTTTTCTAAATAGGCCAAATAATCATTTTGTGCCACAAAATAATTTTAAATTTGGTAATGCGAATAAACCGCAAGTAAATAATTACAAAGCTTCAGGGTTTTTCAAACGACAACCCTATCATAAATTTAATTTTGGTATTCCTCAAAATAAAACAACTGATTTCAATGATAAAGATGTGACAATGAGAACGGCACCACAAAAGCCAAACCATCTTCACGTAATAAACAAAAAGTTTTAGAAGTACATATGCCAGTAAATAATACAAAATTAGTAAAAGAATTTTTAAAAGTTTACATAAGACCTAAAATTAAATATTTTATATATTTTGAAGAAGAAGCACACAGAAAAGATTTTGCTTCAGTTGTCACTACTTTATTTAAAAAGGATTCAGTAAAATTATTTGAATGCACATTAAGAGTAGTATATGTCGAAGATGAAAACGAACAACGTGAAATAATTTTAAAATATCATGAAGGAAAAACAAGTCATAGAGGTATAAAAGAAACACTGGCACATTTAAAAAGAACATATTATTGGAATAATATGGATCAAACAGTTGCAAGCGTTATAAATTCTTGTCAATTATGTAAACGTATGAAATATGATCGTAAACCAATTAAACCTGAATTGCAATTAACGCAAACCCAAATAAAACCCTTTCAAGAAATATTTATAGATACTTTTACTATTGAAAATAAATCATTTTTGACCACAATTGATGCATTCAGCAAGTTAGGTCAAGCAATTGAAATAAATACAAAGTCTACCCCTGAAATAATAAAAGCATTAATAAAATATTTTTCATATTATGGAATACCAAGTAAAATTAGTTCAGACCCAGGTTCTGAATTTAATAATACTTTAATGAAATAAATGTTATCTTTTTATAAAATAGATTTACATATAGGAACGCCACATAATCCAAATTCAATGGGATTAATTGAAAGGTTTCATTCAACAATTATAGAAATTTATAGACTTGCTAAATATGAGCAAAAATCTACTGATGCCGCATCTATAATGACATATGCAGTATTGTCATATAATCAAACGATACATTCGACAACAAATCTAACACCATTTGAAGTAGTATTTGGACATACGGATTCAAGTAGTATGTTTGCTGTAAACTTTGATAAATATTTTACTCAGCAATTAGTTAAAGAGCACGCACAAAGTACAAAATATCTTTATAAATATCTAACGGAAAATTTAGTTGAAAAGAAAGAAAGAATTAAAGAAAAACGAGGCGGAGAAAATAAATTTAATATAAAAGTAGGCGATAAAGTTTTTATAAAAGGAGTTAATACTAGGCAAAGTAAAGATAGTCCTAGATATCAAAAAGCACAAGTGACAGGAGAAATAATACGTAATACTGTCCCTGTAAAAATAAATGGTCGTAAAACTAAGGTTCCAATAAAATATATTAAACATCCACCCAAGGACTAGCTATTCAGCTACAAAGGATTGAAAATAATCCTGGAATATTGCCTGTTAAAAAAGGAAATGCAATTTTGGAATATTATAAATGGAAGTTAATTAAGGTATTAGACTTAAGCTTAATTAAAGATGATTTATATTTAAACATAAATAAGTTGAAAGATTTAAACATATATTTAAAAGATAAAGTTAATTATACGATTAATTTTAATGATGATAAAATACAAACTGAATTTATTAAAAACTTAACTTTAGAAAGGTATGAGCAATTAGTCCCAACTTTACGTGTTAAAAGAGGACTTATAAATCCTTTAGGATCAATAATTAAATTGATAACTGGAAATATGGATAATGATGACGCAATCAAATATGATGAATTAATTAATCAAATTAAAACTAAGCAAGATGCTATTTCAAAGAAAGTTACTTTGGTTGCAGAAATGGTTGATGGTTTTGTAAATTTTACTAATACTTCTTATTATAATTTTATACAATTTGAGAATAATTTAATTGATATAGAGAAAGCATTGAATAGAAGTAAAATAAATGATTTTGAAAATAAAGTTACTCATTCTTATAGTTTGTTAACTCATAATTTTCAAATAATTCTTTCTAAGTTAGATGAGATTGATACAGCAATCGCATTAAGTAAAAATAAGATATTACATAGATCAATAATTGATACTGATGAATTATTTGAATTGTTAAAAAATATTGAGAGAACAGATAAGTTAATTTTCCCTGTTAATTATGAAAATTTAGTAAACATAGAGCAAAATATAGAGATAAAAGCTTATATTAAGGGTAGGCAAATTACATATGTACTGGCAATTCCAATTGTACGCAAAAACACTTACAAATATTACCAGTTATTCCCCTTACCTATCCTTGATACTTTTAATAATATTACATCCTTGATACTTCCTAATTATCCTTTTATCCTCGTGAAGGATTTGAACTCTATTACATTGCTCTCCAAGCCATGCGACGAGATTGATGAGAATCTATTTCTTTGTAAAGAAAGTTGTGCAGTCGTATTGGAACAAGATAAATGTATAACTGATTTAATGAAATTTACACTAAATATTACGTCGTGTTCTCCAATTTTAATCGAAACTTCAGAGATAAAAGTTCAACAAATTGAAATGAACATATGGATAATTTTTGCAAGTTACCAAACGTACTTGACAAAAACCTGTGAAAATGAGATTAATCGAGAGAAAATCCTTGGTACTTATATTATAACCTTGGACGATAATTGTAAAATACAAGTTGAAGATATTACTCTACGGAAGAAATTGTTAAAAGGAATGAACTTACATATTCCTAAATTACCATTGATAAATTTACCAAGTGTTCCAGTTACAAATAATTTCAAAAGGAAACCTGTTAACTTAGATGGAGTAAACATGGAAAATCTACAAATGCTGAATTATATTTTGAAGAAAAGTGAAAACAGTGAATATAGTGAAATGAGTGAAATGGTCAATAAAGTGCAAATAAAAAGTGTTAGTTTATGGACATTAATACTTTATATTATAATGATTTTTATTATTGTATACTTTATTATAAAATATAAAAATGAGATTTTGAAATTATGTAAAATTGAAAATAATCTGACTTCAAGAAATGAACTTTCAGATAATTTTCAATCTCAGGGTGGAGAAGTTATATGTACCACAAACCCACCGTTGTTTACCGAAGTCCAATTGCGACATATTTAATCATACAAGTAGGTACTTCCTTCGATTGTGAAAGTACCAAGTAAGCACTTTTTGTACTTATGTTGTTTTTCTATAAATAATGCGCAGTAAAGGTACTCTACATGTTGATTTGATTTAATTGCGCATAGCTGAATAAGCATTTATGTACTTAGATGTTTTTCTCGCTAAAGTATGAGAAATGTAACTACTTAGTTGTTTATTACAATGAAGAATGTACTAGAAATCGCCTACGCATTTATAAAAGTTATATAAGGAAGTTACTAAGTACAAATTGTCATTATTTTATCTTCGCTTGAATTGTACGGTCAAAAGTAAGACCAATAAAATTAACTTCAAATTTAATTTGTTGTTTATTTTATTAAAATCTCGGCTCCGTCCAATTTGTCTACGTAGAAATTTTTTTTTAGCTATAATAATGTGAAACAATCCAAAACTATATAAAATAAATAATAATGTACGTATTATATACTTAATTAGATTATTTAAATCGTATTTTCAACTTGTAACGTTGATATTTTCAATGTATCAATCATTGTTGTGAAGCGATGTTCCAAATTGTTTTTCAACCCTTAATAATTTAATTGTTACTTTTTAGTTGTTCATAACTTATCATATATGTATTATATTTATTTATTTATATATTTTTTGTAGAAAAGAGTGTTATTCATGCATGCTGCGTTTGAATCTATTAGGCTTTACACTAGTAAGGTACAATTAACATAAGCTACTGTAAGCTTTATTTATGTGATAATGCAAGTTTTGTGAACTTTTTAAACTAGTGGCTCGTGAGCTGTAGACCTCGCGCGTACAAATTTTTATGCAAACAATCTAGCGGTGCAAGTAGCGCCATCTAGTTACCTTATTGTAAAACTAACATTAATAACTAAGGCGCTCCATCAATCCCTACCAAGTGGGTAAAGGGCTCCACTGTTAAAAAAACTAACAGTGAGAAATTTACTGCATTTTGAGGAGCTATTCTGCCTAATATCCTCATCACAACTTTCAAATAAAAAAAAACTGATATCGGATTTAATATGGCGGAGATATTCAGTTGCTTAATATGTAGAGTACAGTAGCTGTATAATGGCGGAGATATCTTTACCCTTTTTGGGAGAAGTACCCTCCCAATCAAAAATCCCCGACAACTAAAAAATTCTAAAAATTTGCTTAGTCTGTATACCAAGTTTCGTCCAGATCGGTTGTGAAATGCGACCTGTAGAGGAGAACAGCCGGAACAGACATCCGCACATACGAAAGAATTTTTGGCGAAGCTGAAACAGAGACGCTTTGCTCGCGCTTCGCGCTCGCTCAATCAATAAAAATAAAATAAAAAAGCCTTGGGAATAATACATAATATAACAGAAACCATTTTGATATCAACACACTTACTTTATCAGAACTCGCGCTTGCTTTTGTTGTGGGTACTTTCACCGACTTCATTGTCTCTTACCATTGCCACAATGGTGAAAATCAATGTGGGCATTACCTAATAGTTATTCTGTGTCATTACGACACTGTGGAGCATTTAATAGTGCTACAGTCTGTTGAGCATGGTGTCTTCGGTTCGAATCCTATCCGGGAGAAACATTTGTGTAATGAGAATCAAATGTTTGTTCTAGGGTCTTGTATGTTTAAGTTAGAGTAATGTGTGTGTACATGCTGTCAGCAACACAAGGCAATCTAGTTCGGGGGTGGAGTGCTTTTATTTCTTCGTTTAATACTAGATACCTTATTGTATACACCACAAAAAGTTCGTTATAGAGAAAAAATGACAATAGTAAAAATGTGTAACAATGGGCGGCCTCGATTAAAGCGACCTCTTCCAGGTAAACTTTGGATGGAGATGATTATAGTACATACATTATGAATAAGACGGGTATGGAAATAACTTTGGAAAAGGTGAACATGAAGCATGAGAAAGAGTATAACTCTTTTAAAGTACTCATTCCAAAACATACACTGAGTACTTTTATGGATTCCAAGCTATGGCCTAACGGAATTTCTTACAGACGTTTCGTTGATTTCAAAGTTAAAAACAAGGCTGGGCTAGCTGAGAGAATGAGCGGGAATTTAATGACTCAATAAATGGATTGTGTTCTTTTAAGTTTTAACTGTAAATCTGTGACGCGATCTGTGGACTGCATTAGATCGCTTTGTAAAAATGCTCATGTTATTGCGCTCCAGGAAACCTGGAGCTTGCCCCGTGATATCTCTTTTCTGGGCACCATTGATGATGAATTCAGCTACACGGGGACCTCGGCGGTGGACACGTCTGCAGGGGTTATTCGTGGGAGACCTTACGGAGGAGTTGCTCTTCTATGGAAGAAGAACTTGTTCCCGGAGTTGCTCTTCTATGGAAGAAGAACTTGTTCCCGGATGTTTCAGTTGTAGAGGCAATTAAAATTAATATATCCGGTGGACGGTCTTTACTTGTTTTTTCAGTATACATGCCAACTGATTGTACCGAAAATTTGATTGAATTTACGGAGTGTCTCAGTGAAATGAGTGCCATTATAGATAGTATAGATGCGGAGTCTGTGTACATTCTAGGAGACTTTAATGCTCATCCAGGAGAAATATTTAGTAACGAACTACTTGACTTTTGTGGTGAGCAGAAATGGATGTGTGCAGACTATGAGATACTAGGTCCCTTATCAGGTACTTATACTTATATTAGTGACGCGCATGGTTGCAAGCGCTGGCTAGATCATTGCGTAGTGACGCAGTCCGCGATGAGTACGATTACGGACATATATGTTTGTTATGATGTTTACTGGTCGGAACATTTCCCTCTCGTGGTACACTGTAATATTAATTTGATTAAACCTAAAGTAATGAAAAGTAATGCAATTTGTAATAAGGTACTAAGGTGAGGGTTCAGCGGGAAACTTGTCAAATTGATAATTATTATAGAAATTGTAATGAATTACTTCGAGATATTGATTTTCTTATGAAGTTGAGGTTGTGCTGTGGGAAAATATGTAATGATTCTTATCATAAAAATATAATAGATAATATGTACAATAATGTTGTTGGTATATTAAGGCACGCATCATTATTAAGCTATGGTGAGAGAAAGGTCAAGAGACGAGATCGTGTTATAGGCTGGAACAGGCACGTCAAGTATGCTTACAGGGAGGCACGTCTTGCTTTCCAGATGTGGATGTTATGCGGTAAGCCCACAAGTGGGCCATTCTATCGTCATATGTGTGAAACACGTAAAACTTTTAAAGTGAAGTTAAAATGGTGCCAGAACAATCAGCAGCAAATAAAAATGGACATCTTGGCCTCGCACCACACCGCTAAAGATTTTGGTAGTTTTTGGAAACACAAAAAAAACTTAGCTCTTCAAGTAGTTTACCCGTGAGCATGAATGGCGTATGTGACTCCCAAGAGATTGCAAATGTATTTAGGGAACATTTTCTGGTGGAACCTCTCCTTGCTTCTGAGCAGCTGGTGCCTTGTGCTGTAGTTCATGATCCCAATTACAAACATCACAACTTTAGCGTGAAAGATGTTGCTGAAGTTATTAATAATATGAAGAAGGGTAAATCACCCGGGCATGATGGACTCAGCATAGAGCACCTGCAGCATGCTGGGACTCATTTACCTAGAGTGTTGGCAATGCTGTTTAGCTTCTGTGTCGGGCATTCCTACCTGCCACAAGAATTGATGAAAACTGTAGTGGTACCCATTATCAAAAATAGAACTGGTGATGCTTCTGACAAGTCCAATTACAGGCCTATCTCATTAGCTACGGTTGTTGGTAAGGTATTGGACAGCTTGCTTGACGGACACTTAAGAAAGTACTTAAATATAAATGATGCACAGTTTGGGTTTCAGCCCGGCCTCTCTAATGAATCCGCAATCTTGAGTCTGAAGCATACTGTTGAATACTACACTAGCAGAAAAACTCCAGTTTATGCTTGCTTCTTGGACTTGTCAAAGGCATTTGATCTTGTTTCGTACGACCTTCTGTGGAGGAAGCTCATGACCGATACCAGTTTGCCGAGGGACATGGTCAATATTTTCAAAGTCTGGTATGCAAATCAGGAAAATGTTGTAAGATGGGTGGGTTTGTACTCAGACGAATACAGATTGAAGTGAGGGTGAGGCAGGGAGGTATTACTTCACCAAAGCTTTTTAATCTGTATTTGAATGGGTTGATCGCTGAGCTTAACAGCACTAATGTCGGATGTTCAATCAGTGGTACTAGTGTTAATAATATAAGCTGAGCCCATCGATCAATGCCCTTAGATGTTTAATGGGCGTATGTGAGTCCTATGCTGCGGCCCATGGGCTCAGGTATAACGCTAAAAAGAGTGAGTTGATGCTGTTCGAGTCTGGTACCAAAACTTACTCTATTCTGCCAGTTAAGCTCGACGGAACTCCCCTTAACTGGGTAAAGCAGTTTAAGTACCTGGGCCACTGGGTTACAGAGGACATGTCTGATGATATGGATATCGAGAGGGAGCGTAGGGCGTTGGCAGTGAGGTGCAATATGTTGGCTCGTAGATTTGCACGCTGCACTATACCAGTAAAAGTGACCTTATTCAAAGCGTACTGCCAGTCGTTTTACACGTTCAGTCTGTGGGTCAAATATACACAAAAAGCTTACAACGCCTTACGTATCCAGTACAACAACGGTTTCAGGATGCTGCTGGGGCTGCCACGTTTTTGTAGCGCTTCAAGGATGTTTGCGGACGCGCGCGCGGATGATTTTTTTGCGATAATGCGTAAACGAACTGCATCCCTGATGATACGTGGGAGCGCCAATAGTCTTCTGATTGTAGTAGCTGAGCACATTAACTCATGCATCATGAGACACTGGTTGACGCGGGTCAAGCCGTTGGTGCAATTGGTGTCAAAGTGATGCATGGGTTTATAATTTTAGTGTTCTGCCTATTTTTATTATATGATTTTGCCTAAATTATAAAATGTACCTACTAACATAGTATAATAAGCTTGTTACTAACACATTATAGATCTTTATCTGAAATAAATGAATTTATTATTATTATTATTATTATAGGATTTTTGATAAACAGTCCAGTGAGTACTCGTATCTTACTACGAAAATTAGCAATATTGCAAGGGAAAAAAGCGAATATGAATACAATCAACAAAATACCCTTTTAAGGACAAACGAAATTATAAAGCTTTTGTGTAGTTAAACCCAAACGACAAACAACTTTACCATTAATATTTCAAACTTTCCCCCGACCGATGAATAACTACCTAATACAATTTAAGCCAGCTTCAACCGGGTCCGCGAACCCATTAGATATACGTTTATAACTCGCATACTTCACTCCTTATGTTATTGCTATTAGTTATTTCGAGTCATTAGTCGTTTGGAGTAGTCGTCATTAGTGTGAACCCTTCTTATGAGCATTTAACAACTCATAGCTATATGCTCATAGTCAGAACTTCATCATACCGCAGCATGCCGCAGCCGTACGGGTCAAAAGTATATACATATTTTGTAGCAACAAAGTGCAATGCAAACGTCATTTTATTTCCACGACCTGCCAGTAACGCAAACTCTCATGTCATACGCGTTTTTGTTACTATCATTGTATTACCCGGATTATCTCCAGATAAAGGAACTTTTCAACGGTCAACAGCATAGTCACTAAATTTTGTGTCCGCATTATATTATGATAGCCGGTTATAAGTTTTACCATGACATGGTTGCAGCTATCCGGGTTGGCACTCCTCAAGAAATAAGGGGGATAAGGGAACTCCTCAACGGTTAACAGCATAGACACTAAATGTTGTGTACGCATTGTATTATGCTAGCCAGTTTGAAATTTTACTATGACATGGTTACTGCTCTCCAGGTTGGCTCCTGATAAGGGAACTCCTCAACGTTTAACAGCATAGACACTAAATGTTATATACGCATTATATTATGCTAGCATTGCTAGCCGGTTTGAAGTTTTACCATGCCATAGTTGCTGCTCTCCGAGTTGGCTCCTGATAAGGGAACTCCTCAATGGTTAATAGCATATACACTAAATGTTGTGTACGCGTTATATTATGCTAGCCGGTTTGAAGTTTTACCATGGCATGGTTGCTGCACTCCCTGTTGGCTCTTGATAATACTCCTCAACGCTTAACAGCATAGACACTAAATGATGTATACGTCATCATATAGCTCATTACATAGCTCTGCATAAAAGAATTTGTTTTAAATGTTTTAAAATAAACTTACTCGTATACTACATACTTCAAAAACTCTTTATCTTATGTTGTACATTTGTAGGTACTGTTATTAATTTTGTTATTTTTAAAATGTGTTATTGTTCTAGCTCTTACCCGACTGCGGCGAAGCAAGGGAAAAGTAATGAAGTTAACAGTCTATGTTTGTATGTAGGTATGTATATTTATGTGGATGTTCCACCATAGTCGCCCCTATTGGTCCAACTTTGACAAGCAAGGTGTCAATCGATTTGTCTTCAAGCACAGCATATAGCTTCAGGTATATAGTGTCAGGCTATTTTTTTTTGCCGAAAACTGCGAAGCTTTGAAAGGGTTATGTGTTCAAACTAAAAACTTGGTCCGATTTTGACAAGCGAGATATCAATTGATTCGTCTTAAACGCCAGAGCGTCATTGTTTTTCTCACCCGGTTACGTTGTATCAAATGAAGTCTTGCTAGTATTTGTTTACAAAAAAACATTTTGAATATGACGTAGTTTTTTTTTTTTTTTAAGAAGTTTCAATGAAAGTGTTATGTTTTATTGAATAAGGTTTCAACACCTACGTTATAATGTAAAGGGGAAATTACAATTTTCTATACAATCCCTATAAACAGGCATTAGCATTGCAAATAGGTGTCATGTCATGCCGCGATGTCCTCTAGATAGTAGGTGCTAATTAACGAACAACATGACACCGTTTGGTCACTAAGTCGGTACATTTGGAAGGCTTTGCCACATAAGGATGAGACATTGTTCAACACCAAATATCCTTTCTGTGAATAAATAAATAATTTAATTAAATAATTTAAATAGAATAAATAATCCACACCAATATATAAAAATGAAACGTTGTCTGTTTGTTTGGGGAACTTTCACACGATGACGGCTGGACGGATTTCGATGAAATTTGGAATGGAGATAGATTATACCCTGGAATAAAACATATCATAGCACTTTTTATCCCGGAAAATTGTAAGTTTGCACGGGAAAACTAGAAAATGTTGATTACTCACTGTAAGGAACGGTTGCCATCACAGAATGGTCTGTGGTTGCCATGGAAACGAAAAATAACAAGTCTGTCAAAAAACATCAAGAGCGTTGGTGCTATATATTTGCATTGGTTTTTAATATCCTAGAAGAACATAGGATGCTTTTTTCGCGATAAACAGTAGTCCGCGCGGACGAAGTCGCGGGCGAAAGCTAGTATCTAAATTATTACGTACTTCGAAGTCTAAATAAAGCTTATGAATAGGACATTGTCTGGCTTTATGGCTTGTAAAACTTGTCTCAGGAATGAAGCCACGGCGACAAAATTGTTCCCAAAAATTAGAAGATATATTTATATCTACCTATCTATATTTATTATAATAAAGCAGTATGTAACAAATAAATTAATTTAAAAAAACATTTATTAAAAAAAGCTTTAGCCATGTTATGGTGAACCTTAAAACGGGCTATTATAATGAGATGCGTGCGCATAATTTCGTGTCTGTGCCGTTGACCGTTGAAGAGTTTCTTAATCTGAAACTTATCCTGGATGTCGATTAAGGTCATGCTAACAATAAAAATACATTGTCATCGCAACTGAACCAACATGTAAATATTCAGCTGTAGGATAAAAGGAAGTGGATCTAATTCAGCTCAGAAGATTCCACCTAAACCAACTAACATAAATAGCAAGATAAATAAAATCTTTTCAAATACAGCACAGTAATATAATTAAAAAGGCTCCTGAACAAGTTTTTTTTATAAATGGTGTCTGTCTGTCTGTTTGTTCGCGCATAATCTACTGGACCGATTGTGATAAGGTTTTCACTATTGGATAGCTTAAGGTTTTGGTGTTACTTTTTAATATAATCCGATGATTAGAAGTCCAATAATTGATAAATAAACTATCTGATGGCTAAACATCATTTGGTACTTTGAACTTTAGTACTATTGGTCCTGGAATAACATAAAGGTTATTTTTAAACTGACGCAGGCAAAGCCGCAGGCACTGTTAGTTTTAAATCATTGTTGGAACCGAAAATTATAGTTTCATACTAAAAATTACTGAATAGTTTTTATATGAATTTATATAAAGCCACATTGGAAATATAACTTTCAAATAAAAAATATACTATCAAACTTGGTTGGGAAATCCTGGATAAATGAGTGGTCACACACACACACGCACGCACAAACACTCACCCACATACACACATAAACACACCCTCACACATACACACACACAACACACACCCTCACACACACTAACACACAATACTGCCAAATTGAGAATAAAAAAGTCCTCCATAAAGAAGTCAATAATATTTAAAAAATAACACTGTTAATATTAATATCTCTTTTAGAGATAAGATTTTATGCAGTAGCCTTATAGTCATGTCACGACCAAACGTGTGTGACAAATTTCAGCCCGATAGCTTCAGTGGAAGAGGGTGAAATATGGATTGCATCCCAAAATCCCGAGATACTCTTAGGGAACGTTTTAAAGAGATCAATATTCTTACAGTGGCTTGTCAATATATATATGAAAATATGATGTATGTTCGGAAGAATATCAATACCTTTGTTAAAAATAGGGATGTTCATAATTTTAATACTAGAAATAAAAATAAACTAAAAGTGTCTGGATTTCGGTTAAAGAAAGTTAGTGGTTCATATATGGGGAACTGTATAAGATTTTTTAATAAGTTACCTGACGGCATTGATCAATTACCAATGCATAGGTTTAAAACTTTTGTTAAAGTAAATCTCATAAAGAAAGCGTATTACAATGTAAATGATTATATTAATGACAGAAATGCATGGCCTGATGTCTCCAAGCTCCATGATAATAATAAGTGATAGCTTCTATGTTAACGTTAAGTGAATGAAATGTTCAAAGTACTTTGTGAGATGTCTCAAACATACCATGAGATCACGTTGTTTTATACAACATAATTATCGAGTTAGAAGTTTTTACCATATTTTTTTCCAGTATGATTGTTTGATGTTTGTGGGATATCTCATTGTCACTTTTACCTTTTATATATTTTGTAGTTTACATGTATTGTTATAATTGTGACATTTGAAAAAAATATAAAGAATGAACAAATATGGAAAAAATACATCCCCGTAGAGTTTCTTGGTGCTCTCTTCTCTAACGGGCGTATTTCCGAAGCACCGGTAGAGTCAGAAGGGTATTTCCTTTTCCAGTGTGAGATTTAACTCTGTTGGCACATGAAAGGGAAATTTCCTAATCAAACTCAAAGAATACTTAGTTTATCTAAATTTGGATTGATTTGATCTTTTTATAATATTTTATGTATATCTCTTTGTTCAGGAGATGTTAATTTTGACTTGTAAAAGTGCTATTATTTTTGCCTATTTACAATAAAATACTTTGACTTTGACTTTGCAAAATTCCAGGACAAATCTACATATAAGTGAAGTAAAAATAAATAGGAAGACCAGTCTTCCTATTTATTTGCAGTCGCAGCCGCACCTCCCCACACAAGGTGAGGGTATTATAGTATTTTACAATTATGATCCAAACCCTCTGTGAATGAAAGCCCCTGGTACATGAACTTCATTAGCAAATGATGATTTGAAATTTATAATTCTGTATTTTATTCAATTTACTTAATATGGCACACTTGCATACAATACTAAAAATATGGATATAAAAAATTAATTTAAGAGTACAATTGGCGGTCTTATCGTGAATTTGCAATCTCTTCCAGACAACCTTAGTATGTAGAGGATCAGGGTTTAAATATATTTCAGTCAGTGGCGCAATAATATAGTAAATTAATATACATACATTACAATATTACCGCCATGGCGGTCTCGGCTTAGAATAAGACCCCTCCCAATCCTCCCGTGGATGTCGTAAGAGGTGACTAAGGGATTACACACGGAAAGATCGGCAGCAGCGTCCTCCGAGCACATATTTGCTACACTGCGGTCACCAATCCGCTTGTCATGCGTGGTGACTATGGCAAACTATAGCGGAAATTGTCCACGCGGTCGGGTCGGAGTTCTTTAAGACCCCCCGCAAAAAAAAGAACACAGAAACTCTCTGAGCATGAGTGTATGCTCAGAGAGTTTCTGTGTTCTTTTTTATTTTTTTACCTTATGGCAGAACGAGGCAAAAAGCAGGCTTCAGTGGATATGTCGAGTACAGCTTGCTTAATAAACAGATCTTCAAGTCAATGCGACACGATTTGCGTTCCTATATACTATTTGTATTATGAACGCAGTAGAGCGGAACAAGGGCTCCAAAGTGTTGGCAAGAGATCTGTCTATTGGGCAAAGCCTGTTGACGAAGCTGAAAACCTACAATCGCAGCATCGTTTTGTCGAAGCCAGAGATTTTGAGTGAGCTCGAGAAGTCTGTGGACAATTATACACCTCATCGCGTAGTCTTCCTAGCACGATTAGCGATGCAAGAGCCCGTTTGACCCGACATTATACCGAAGATATCCCGGACGTCAGCCTATACGAGATCAAAATGGCTCTCAAACAGCTTAAGAGCAACAAGGCACCAGGTGAGGACGGAATAACGACAGAGCTACTGAAAACGGGTGGAACACCGGTACTTAAAGTCCTTTGGAAGCTGTTTAACTCCGTCATCCTCGAGGGATGCCAGAGGTGTGGCACAGGAGCGTAGTAGTTTTGTTCTTTAAGAAAGGTGATAAAATCCTTTTGAAGAATTATAGGCCCATTTTGCTGCTGTATAAGCTGTTTTCGAGAGTAGTTACAAACCGTTTCGCTCGTAGGTTTGACGAATTTCAGCCTCCCAAACAATCTGAATTCCGGAAAGGCTTTAGCACCGTAGGCCACTTCCATACGCTCTGACAGATTATACAGAAGACCGAAGAGTATAATCGGCCACTATGTCTAGCGTTTGTGGATTACGAAAAAGCCTTTGATTCAGTCGAGACCTGGGCAAAGCTACAGTCATTACAGTGGTGCCAGATTGATTACCGGTACATCGAAATGTTGAATGAAGTGTTTGTACAGCAAGGCCACCATGACAGTCCGTCTTCAGGATCAGAGCACAAATTCTATCCAAGTGCAAACAGGGCTGAGACAAGGAGACGTTATTTCTCCGAAACTGTTCACCTCTGCACTGGAAGATACATTCAAGCTTCTGAACTGGAACGGATATGGTATTAACATCAATGGCGATTACATCACTCACCTTCGATTTGCTGATGATATGGCAGAAACCTTGGAAGACCTAAGCACAATGCTCAGTAACTTCAATATTGTTTCCCAACAGGTGAATCTTAAAATTAACATGGGCAAGACGAACATCATTTCAAATGCCAATGTCGTACCCATGCCGGTTTATGTTGGGAACGATATAATCGAAGCTGTTGATCACTATGTCTACTTAGGTCTGACGCTCCAACTGGGTAGATCCAACTTCGACAAAGAGGTCAACCGACGAATCCAACTCGGATGGGCAGCGTTCGGGAAATTACGCCATATCTTCTAGTCGCAGATACCGCAGAGCCTCAAGACGAAAGTTTATAATCAGTGCGTGTTGCCATTGATGACATTCTGCACTGAGACGTGGTCGCTAACTATTGGTCTCATACACAAGCTCAGAGTTGCGGAGCGTGCAATGGAGAGAGCTATGCTCGGTGTTTCACTACGTGATATAATCAGAAATGAGGAAATCCGTAGAAGAACGAAGGTTACCGAGATAGCTCTCAGAGTTTGCAAGTTGAAGTGGTAATGGGCAGGCCATATAGTTCGCAGAACCGACAACCACTGGGTAATAAAGGTTCTCGAATGACGGCCACGAACAAGTAAGCGAAGTGTGGGGAGATCCCCCACACGATGGACCGACAACATTGTAGCCATCGCAGGAAGTCGGTGGATGGAAGTGGCACAAGATCGCTCGTCATGGTGCTCTTTGGGGGAGGCCTATGTTCAGCAGTGGACTTCTAAAGGCTGACATGATGCTGATGACATTACAATATAATAATTAATATTTTAAAAAATATGAATTATTATGGTATAATATGTATGTTAATTTATTATCATATATTCAAAATCAATTTAACACAATGTGCAATTATTCTTACGTTTCATAATGGAAAAAAATATTTTCTATAGTACAGTTGACCGGACTACGGAAGTTTTTTTTTTCGTAGTCCGGTTGACCGGACTACAGAAGACCTAGTTTAAACTTTTTGTTTTTTGAGAGCTCCTGAGATTTGTATTTTCCCTCAGAATACTAATACTAGTAATCAGCTGCCCTAAGGTTTATCCAAGAAAGTGTTATATCAGCACATACTTTAACCCGCTCGACCAATCCGTCAGTTTACATTATTGATGTATATGTTACTATCCTCAATGATTTACATAAAATACTAGGAGTAATAACTATCGCAATATCTATTATATACTGTGATATTAAAGTTAATTTACTGAGTAACGGCATCTTTCACGACCTACAAGTAATGTTTCTCTGCTCCCTCAGATTTTCCCTGCAGTGACGGGGGAAGATTGAGTGCCTCTGTCACTTGTCTCACAGCCCTCGAAACTGTAGCGTATCAAGCGTATCAAAGAAATCACATAAAAGTAACTTTTGTTCCATGACTACTCAATTGTAGTTAGATGAAAAAAATATATGAAACAAAAATGAAAGTAACGTCAAATAACGAGCAGACTATCATTTAGACAACTATTGAGAGTTCAATGATTGTCCATGAAATAGCGCAAGACCATTGCAATTTGATAACACTAAAAATCACTGAACGATCATGTATATTATTTAGCTAGCAGAATACCAAATGTGTAAAACTAGGCCATTGACATGCCAGCGAGATTCCATGGAAGCGTTCTTAAATTAGCAGACTTGGGCCTTAGTGCTTTCGGCGCATGACTTAGGGCTTTACGAGACTGACGTAGGTATAATAAATACCATTCCGGACTGTTGAGAACATCCCAAAGTGAATGCGAAGTCACGCAGATAGGCACAAAACTAACAGGCGCAAAAACAAATATAACCGTGAATATGGAGAGTTACTGAAGGAATCAAATCGTGTAATTGATAAACAAACTTGCTTGTACTTGTATTCGACATCGACAGGAAGACTCCATAATGCGACAAAACTATAGGTCAATAATATTGTTATTGTCATGTAAGAGCCCGGAATTCAGGATACAAAGCAAAAGGCTGTTTTCCTTATTTTGATATGTTATAAGACGTCTTGACATACGTGAAATGTTACAGGAAAACCTTTAATTTACTCCTCTTTCTTTTCTTTTACGCTATTGTAGTGAGGGTTAAATTTTACCTCAAATGACAAATATCCACATATTTGCGAAAGATAATTGCTACCAAAGATGACCGTAATTTACTAATAAACATGATTCAAGCAAGATATGACGGTACTGATGATGGATATAAAAAATATATAAGAAAAACAAATGACTTCAAGGAATCAAGAACTTCGTTTATTTGTGTATTAGCTCGGCTCCTTTTTACCACGTTTCTATTAAGTCATTTTCTTTTTTGTCTGTCTGTCTGTCGTTCCAAGTGGAATCTTGTAATTCAAATTTCGAGCACTTCCTGATTAGTTATCCGGCAGAAACTTTCAGGGTAGCTCACACACTGACAAAGCAAAATGAAAAAAAAAACTTGTTTTAGATTAGTTTTTTAATCTAAATTTGCTGCTTGTTTGTAAACCTACTTGGATCCTATGTATTAAACGTCAGTACATGTGCGTGCGCATAAACTGAGTTTTGATCTAGAACAAAAAGTACCGATGTCATCGAAATTCGTTCAGACGTCAAATCGTGTTTTATTGATTGCTTGACTTCTTATTGGATTGAGATAGCAAGTACACCAGTTATTAAGTTAAATCATTGAAAACCGCATCAAAATTCACATTTGCCACGTGGTAGCGGCTGGAGAGAAAAGCCAGTACAGCCAGCTCTGCTACCATACAGCTGACAATCCTCTGTACCATTCCCTCACCACTCCCTACACACTTTCTACTCACCTGTAAAACGCTTGCACCATGCTTGTTATATAAACCTATCGACAAATTGTCCTATATTTGTCTTGGTGGTAATTTAACTTTCAATAGTTTCTTCTTGGAGCCCCATTTGATGGAAAGTGTTTTAATTTGATTTAAAATGTTCGAAGCAAAAACAAAAAACCTTTTGTGTTTGCTCTGAACTTTTCCAATTAGTACCGACACTTAAATGAAACATTAGCACAATAAAGTATTCATAATAATCTACTTCTGCCAGGCATGTTACTACAAGAAACGCAAAACAAACTTGTAGTGACATAGTGGCACGATAATTTGTAAAGTTAGACACGATACTATACGGCTCCCTAACCAAAACTACCCTCAACGCCATTGATTCCAACTCGAAGTCGGAAGCCGACCCTGGATATTGACAAAGTAACTATTTATGTAAACCTCTCTCAAGTGTCAATATACTTGAGCTAAGCCCGGCCAGAACAAACAAAGGGTAGGATTAAGGATAAGTTACTATGTGCTGAGTCATTCAAAACTTTCCATCTTGAGCCGAGAAGTTAGAAACGACTACAGTTTATCGTAGAATACATATATAGTCTACTCTTCTTACATGATACTCGTAATATCAGTTTGCGTGATAAAATAAGTATTATTACGTGCCAATTTAAACGATATTATGTAATAATAGGTACATGTCTACATAATTATGTACTTAGTAACTCAACCAACGCACTAATGGAAATTGCAGCCTATTTTGTAACTTTAAGATGTTTAATAGCGGCATTAGAGTTCAGGAAGCAGTTTTAGGTTCCACAACTGCTTCCGCAAACGTCTGTAGGTACAAAATGTACCAAAAGTGGCAGTATCGGAACCAAATACCACCCTTGTCTTTATAATAGTTTATTCTAAAACCAATTTACCGCTTACACCTTTTAAAGAGAGTTACGAAGAGCATTCGTCACTTAAAATTTTATGAGGGTTTCTCTTGTTACTATTATACGCCGCTCAACTGCATAAGAGAGTTAATTGTAGGCCATATAAAGCAGTTGTATGAGAGTTCAAATAACCAATCTTGTTCTACTAGAAGTTCCGTAATAAGTGTATTAATATACTCGTACCACAGAAAAAATAACAGTACAAGTACTCGTAACAGTACAAGCTCATGTTTCAAAAAGACAATGTAACTAAAGACCAACTTGAAGTCTTTAAAATGGAACAAGAGCTACCTTGAGTAATACAATAGAGATTATTAGCACCGTTGTACAGACTTAGAACTTTATGTTGGGATCCATCATCAGACTCTGTCTGTCACATAACACCAGAGAACTCATCAAGACAACCCAAATGAGACCAAACTCGAAGGGGTTCCATCATCCGATTGTTGAATTCTTTTGACTACCTTCCAGCTCCATCATCAGGTCAGCTCAACAGTACCTACCATAATTGTCATCAGAACTACTTCAGCATCTTTGGACGTCGTCAAATGGTTCAAAATTGACTTGCAAACTAGTCCCATGTATAATAACCCAGTGAATTAAATTAAAGCTTGTTTAAAGCTACGAAACCAATTTTGATGAAATGTATACAGTAGCACAGGTCTACTTTCTCAAGTAAAAACATCGGTCATCATCTAATTCGGTACAAAAATTACAAGATATTAGAGAACATAAACTATTAAAACAAAAAGATTTTCTAATAAAAACTACTGAACCAATTTTGATCAAGTTTTATGGGACTTCACTGAAATTTTAACCTTTTGAATAAAAAACAATCATTAAAACGGTTTAAAAATCTTAGAAATTTGAGGCAATAAAACACAAAATCAAAAAACTATTTATTCTCGAAAAACTAGAGAACTAATTTTGATACAATTTATATGGGACCACTTGAAAAGTATACCCTTTCAAACAAAATAAGTATTTTCAAAATCGGTCTGCAATTGACGGAGAAATCAGCCAACATACATACAGTCGAACATATTATAACCGTCTCCTTTTGTGAAGTCGCTTACGCTAAAAGTGACGGAAATATGTATGTAGTAACCGTAGAGTTTCTTAAAAATATATCTAGCAAACTTATGCTGTATTCGTTGAACCATGAGCGAATACGTTTTCTAGTGAGGATGCCATATGTTCGAGTTGTACTAACGAGTTGTACTAACTATAACAAAAAACAACAATCCCATCAGACCTCAAAATTTACCTCATCTGTGGAAAAACCTTCCCTTCTGAAGCTTAAGCTTTATGCCTAAAAGGACAGCCAAGAATCTAGTTTTTGATTAATCCTTGCTTTGCACATAGACCACACTGTGTAATCAGACCCTCCCTCAATAATTGGGTTTAGGTTATTACCGCGTAGCTAAATATTACCCTTTACCTGATGAACATCTACTGCTATTTGGCGTTATTCTCTAACTAGTTTGGCGCAGTTTTGTATTTTGTGTGTTCCGCGACTTGCTATTTAAACTTACCAACAGACCACGAGTATATTCAGATAAATAAACTAACTTGAAATATAGGTTACTGGCTTTCACCCGTGACTTCAACCACGCAGACTACAGTTTATCGTGAAAAAAAAGCATCTTGTGTTCATCAAGGATATTAAAAACCATAATGCTTTTTGACAGACTTGTTATATTTTCGTTTCCACGGCAACATTGTCAATCCATTCCTTAGAGTAATCGATATTTTCCAGGTTTTCCAAGACAACTCACCATTTTCCGGGATAAAAAGTATCCTCTCTTGGTTTCTATATTGTACAGTACCTATTTACAAAGTCTCATCAAAATCGGATCAGCCGTTTTGGCGTGAAAGCTCTCCAAACAAACAAATAAACAACGTTTCACTTTTATATCTTCTTCAACGACAGCCGCCAATTTAATCACAGCTGCAACTTCAACCGCTGCGTTCGGACTAGCACTGCGACAATCCGAAGTCTACCTCCATACCATCGATCAAAATCTTGCTTAAATCTTGCATATACCTATGTATGGATGTTTTCTGTATATTTATATTTTATGTTCGGATTGTCGCAGTGCTAGTAGTATATATGTATATATATTGTGGCTCAGTGTTGTAAAATTCATCGTAGAATCTGAAATATTATACAAAAAAAAAAACAATAAAAAGCATCAAAAAATACTCTTTAAACTTCCAGGTTGAAACTAAATGAATAAATAGTTCGTAGAAAAAATATACTAAGAATACTAAAAGTTAGAAATATAATCATGGTATGTTTAAGAAAAATATGGCGTAAAGTGTGAAAAAATAACTTCTGTCGGAGTTTTGTGTCAAAGACATAGATTAACGTGGAAACTGAATAAAAAATGAGAAGCATATATATATTATCTTATCTGTGTGACTCACTCACTATTACGTTTAGCGCAAGCTCTAATTTACGCTAAGAATATTGTGTGTGATGTAGCCAAACAATTTGATCCTACATTTTCGGAATCATCACTTTAAATCTTAACATGAAGATGCTTATTAGAGAGCATCCAGTCTTGTTCGTGTCGCAGATTACGCCCTAGCAGCTTGTCGGGGGATGACTAAACTAACATCCGTCAACGTCTGCTCCAGACACATAATAGTTTAGCTAACCAGTTGTTAGCGGTCGGCGGCACGACTGAATGACGTGACGTATTCGGAACTTACACTAGTTATGTTAAGTTGACTAACGTTAACATTTCTGCTTTATTTTTCAAATATACAGAGTTATAAGAGTAACAGGTATTTTTTTTCATAATGATGTGGTGTGGTTTGTGGGGTTGGTGGATGTTAGTTGGGGTTGTATTTTGTCTTTACACATGCTGAGGTCGCCGCAGCTTTCCTGCATCAAACTCCCAGCCGAAGGACTTACCTGTGTTTTTTTGCCGCTTTATATGAAGATTGATTTTGTAAAAAAAAACTTTCTTTGAAACCTGTCATAATTACTATGGACTTAGATGCAGTGTACTGACTTTTTTTTGGGAGGGAAGAAATATATTTTGTTGTGAGGGCTTATATTATTATTTCTGCCTGCATAGCTATCAGAAAATCTGTTGTTATTGTTTTGTCTGTTGTGCCTTTTCAGGGATAAAAACGCAACAGACCAGCGGATCTATTATATGGTTATGACCAATTATGTCTCTCAGATAACAGAATAATTAACAGCTCAAAATTTACAAATTGACCATCAGAATATCAGTTGTATTGGCTTCCAAATCTTATTACAGCCAAGCCAAGGGAATTTTGGCAGACTACGAAACGTCTCATAAAACGGTCGTATCGCTGATTTCGATCAAGTTAGTGTTTTTTTCTATAATGGTCGATTGTTTTAATTATATTTTTTTAATAGCATCCACCAGCATTTGTTTATTGATGCAATGGGTTCCATGAACGAAGAGAGCGTATTGTTTGGATATTTTAAAGTTAATTTGTAATTGTACTGAAAAAGCAAGTAGTAGGTGGAATTATGGAGTAAATGCCCAAAAACATAAAATTAGGCGGAGAAAGAAAGAAAGAAAATACATTTATTCAACACATACAAAAATAAAGATACAAATATATAGAAAAATTAAGTAGGAACAATAGAAAAGGAAAACAAAGAAAAGGTAAAAGTAGATAATTAAAGTGGTGATGAATGTGGTGGTGGTGGTGGTAGTGGTGATGCGGAAAATGTATATGTCGGCTATTATACTATTATAGTACTTTGTTTTTTGTCAATACTTTGGAGTCAGGTGTAAGGCGCTATGCAGTGCCGTGTAAGATTTTGCAATCCAAATTTTTGGTGCATACTACAATAGTTATAGGCAGACGTGACGCTTACCAACAGGCGAAAGACTTGCTCGTCCAGCAGTTATATAAAAAAATGGTTCTATCGATTCATGTAACCAGAGTACCTTATGATACGGGTATCAGGCAAACATTGCTATTAATAAACACAAATTCAAGCAATCCAGTGAATCTAAGAGAAAGGGAAGCTACAAAAGATGGTTGTAAAAACAGCCATCGATTGTGACTGCCAAATCCATTTATATTCCTATCATAAAAAACTACAGAACCCTCCATCGGCAGTTTAGTTCAGGCTTGGCACTCTCAGCAGGCCTCGTTTTTGCCACAGCGATTGCGCTACGGATGGGCGAGCAAAAACACCACGGCCGGCCGGAAATTGGATGAAATTGACCGCGTCGGCTTACTGCAGCGAATCTGGGGTTAAAGCCAGCCGAGGACAGATTGATTATGACTGATTATGGAGCTTTGATTAATAATCAATCTGTAAAGCACGTGAATATAAGTGAGATGATAAATATAATTCAATGGATGACACGGGGTGGAATTGACTAAGCCTGCTTATATTACTGCAGCAAGGAAGGCACCTGCTGCAACAAATTATGCGAGATAGGACTGATTGATTGTTGATTAATCCGTCAAGCTTACTGTAACATTTGAATTTGGTTGACAGTGACAGGAAAACTGCACTGAACTGTTACTAAAAGGAACACAGGGATTTTTTGAAAAAATTCAAAATGTTGTGATGTAGAGTTAGATTTTATTCTCAATCTTGTGTATCTTCGAGTGTTAATGTGTAATATTGGTGGAATATTAACCATTAGGTGTTCGTTAACGTGCACGAGTGCGGGCAAAAGAATCAAACGCAGAAATAAATGGCATTTTGTGATTTTTCCAAATCTCCCTCGGAAGTTTCAGTAAATGTCCACCATTTTACTGATTCGTGACTTTGACAATAATTGACTGTGACGTGACATTACTTTAAACTATAATACACTTGACATTGGCGAAATTGCTAGTAGGCCAGTGCCTCCGCAGAAGCCATCCAATAAAAAAAAAAGAAGAAAAGGAACCCAGTATGGGGTTATTTTTGGCATAATATTAAGAATGGGAATATATTATTGATCAAGTTTGTAAGTGTTATCTGTAGGTCCGTCAAATGGTACTTTCTCAACTGGTAATGTCTTGAATGAAATAAAAAACAAATTAATATCCATTAGGTATATTATTTTGTAATTAAATAATAGAACAGCTGAGAATATGCGAACGTTCCTGTTGACGTCAAATTTCCAGCAAGAGTCTTCTTAGCTGAAGTAATTGAAATAGTATTTAGGCATGGCAAACTTTATCTACAACTTCTGAACCGTATACCTATATAACTTTCGACACAGCGCTGACTCTCAGCCGAAACTTTCCGCCAAAATTAAATCCGACACCGATGTAATGTGGAAAATATCATCGCAAACATACGCATATTTCGATTAGGCTCAGTCACTTTGCATTATTCGTAACGTCAACACTGTTTGCTATGGGAACATAAATATTGAGTGTTGTCGCAAATACACTGGCCTTCAAAACTCAGTACCACACTTTTAAAATTATTAGTTTTTTATTAAATTGCTTGGCTCCTACGTATCGGATTGATATAACAAATACACCAGTTTTAAATGCAAACCGTAAGCTATCCAACATTAAAAATTGCATCGCAATCGGTCGGTTTTTTGGTGATGACAGACACCAATTTATTTATTATTATATTTTTTTAAGTTTAAAAGTTTACTAACTACTAATTTCAAAAAACTATATTTTCAAAGAAAGTTGATTAAATTTGCTATATTTTTTTTTATTATAAATCTTTAAACTTCGATTTTTTAGAAAAAAAAAACAATTTTAAAAGTGCGGTACTAAGTTTGAAGGCCAGTGTATTTGGCGCAAATCGAATGTGATGCTATGGACCCGGCACGGAATTGGAAGGGAAGAAATTTGGTTCTCAACCCCCGACGACAGAGAGGGATGTTATAAGTTTAGGGTTTGTTTGTATATGTGTGTGTATTCTGTGACATCGCAGCTCGCAAACGAATGGAGCGATTTTGATGCGGTTTTTTTCTGTTTGAAAGCTTATATGATCGAGATGGTTCTTAGATGGTTTTTAAGATTCTGTGAAAATTTCAACCAGCTACCTATTACGGTTTATAATATATTTAACCGGCTCTTTATAGGAATGATAGATATACAGACAGACTGACAGACGGCATAGTCTAATAGAGCTCCGTGTAGACCTTTTGGATACAGAACACTAAAAACATACATATCTAGTGCAATCGAATAAGCACTTTGATGCATATCCTGTTTTACCTAAAGCCACAGAATATAATCATTTTCTGAAGGCCATAATTAAGAATATAAACGTTCTGTCAGAGCTACTTTACATGAGCAGATGGATGCCGCGAGCTATAAAGGTGTCTGACATTTAGGCATCCATAATTAAATACATAAATTAGATTGGCTCGGAAAACGGGCGGATTCAACTTTATTCGGCACGAAGGACGCGAATGATTAGGACGCTCTAGATTTTGATTGCTTTCCGGTGTTTTTGATGGATACTTTTCGATATCGTTCGTTACCAGAGTAAACCGCTTTAACACGTTAAGTGCGAAACCAGATCTGAAACACCTTGTCTATGCCTCGCTTACAGTGCGGCTAAGAAAAGTATAGACCTCTTTGTTGTGCGAAAGGCACAAATTCAATTTGGTTCGGTGTAGGAAAGAGATGAATATATATCTAAAATGTGTTATTAAAATAGAGTCCATTGGTGTGGCTACCTTAATACCAGTTTTTTTCGGCCAGGTACCGCACAGAAGAGATAAAATTTCATCACAGTGCAAAAACAGGTTGAATGCTCCTGGTATTCCGCGCACCTTGTACCGCACCCCACGCTAGTTTCGCGCGGCTAGTGTTGGATCACATTCGAGTGAAACGCACGCGTCGACATGGCGTCAAGACCGACGAAAAGGTGCCGTAAAAAAATAAACTACGATGTTCGTGAAGATAGTGGGAACAATATATTTTTATATTTAATCCCTAAAATATGCAGAAAACTACCCTTATTCAGTGCGGCACAGGGTGCATAAGACCCTGTATTTTATTATAGCTATAACTTTTAAACAAAACAAGCTGTTGATGTACGCCTTCAGATTCATGTCAATTAATTCATTACTGTTAATATTCAAAGCAAAAAGAACATATATATTTTTACATGAAGGCAAAAAAAGGATTTAGTTTCTAAAACGTTACAAGGTTTAATTAGCCCTGTACCGCCACAATGATAGTTTTGTGACCAGGTGTACAACGCCTTGTACAGCATGAATGAAAAGGATAGAAAAATCACTGCCGCTTTGAACGTGTTAAGTCGTTTTCCTGATTTAAAGAGTATTGTGTTGTTGGTAATAATGAGAATTTCTTGTTGAACAGCATGCATACATGATTTAATCACGACAAGGTGTTAAAACATTACATTGCCTGGGGCGTGACTATGAAAGTGCATTTCCGTTACCACTCACCAGACGGTAACTGGGTCAGTACTATTATTGTATTTGTTTTCACACGACACCTTTCCATGTTACTTGAAAACAGTGACTAAGCTACGTACCAAATTAGTTCAAATATTCAACTGTGGAAAAAATATCTACGCTCAACAATTTTTAAAATCTTTTATTTAACTTTTTGTTGTTTGTATGAATGTATGTTTGTTTAGGCCAAATCTTGCAAGCTGAATTAGAACCACTACCTTTTATCTTACGGAGTTAAATTTTTGCATGTCGATTCAGTTCCGATGACAATGCATTTTTATGGTAAGCATGACCTGTATCAACATCCATGAACAGCTTCAGATGAAGGAACTCTTCAACGGTCAACAGCACTGTCACGAAATTTTGTGTACATATTTTATTATGATAGCCGGTTTGAAGTTTTACCATGACATGGTTGCTGCACTCCGGCTTGGCTCATGACTATGGAACTCTTCAACGGTTAACAGCACAGACAAGAAATTTTGTATACGCATTATATTATGCTAGCCAGTTCGAAGTTTTAACATGATATGGTTGCTGCTCTCCGAGTTGGCTCCTGATTAGGAAACTCCTCAACGGTTAACAGCATAGACACGAAATGTTGTATACGCATTTATATGGGATAGCCCGTTCTAATTTCCATCATGACATGGTTACTGCATAAAAGCTTTTTTTTAATGCTTTTCAATTAACTTATTCATGATTATCGTTCACACTCATTAACTTATTCATGATTATCGTTCACACTCATTAACTTATTCATGATTATCGTTCACACTCATTAACTTATTCATGATTATCGTTCACACTCATTTCATTAAAGCAAACACAAATAAAGCAAGTTTTGGACGAATAAAATAAGTTAAAAAAAAACTTTAATTTATACTTTTTTAATAATAAAGAAACTTGTCAAAACCTCTTTCATAATAATACTCATTTGAGCTCTTAATTCTTTCATAATCCATTGCATTCCATTTGATAGTTTGTCATTATTTATTCTAAATTCAAATAACCTGTCATTCCCATATTGTTTTTTGGATTAGCAAAAACTGCAATTTTACAAAATAATATTGTATAAAATACCTAAATAAGTTTATTACAAATATATATGAGTCTTTTATATATATATGATAATACCTACGTAAGTGGTTATTTTAATCCGTATCGTTGAAGTTAAATTGAGAGAAGACTCAATTGAATAGTCGAGTGCAAGATCTCTGTCTATCAACATCTCCATGTACTTCTATTGTTCCTGTAATTTTGTGTCACTGAAGTTTGGTCCCTGGGCTAGTGGAACTAACCCAAACCCTCGGATCGCCTTGTGACAAACTTAAGAATGCTAAATTACTAATAACTAAACAATAATATAAAATCGTGGAGCGAGGTATTTCTATATTACTCAGGTTACGCTACGACCCACAATTTTATTTTATTTTATAGCTTTTAGTAGGACCTATATTATCTGCGTCATTTTTAAGTTACTTTACAATAAAATTGTTGGAATAGTTATATATTTAAATGGGGCTTAATCGCGCTGAAAACTTAATTTATAGTTATCTCGATTTTTCGTTCAAGTTGCATTGATCGTGGTCACGAGAAAACGTATAATTAATAAATTTTTAACTTAATATATTTCATGTTTTTTATTTAGTTATTTCTAAAGTGTACAGTACACTACTTGTCAAGCCCTTAAATTATTTGATGATTGAAAAAAAATTGTGTACATTGTACACTGTACATTGTAGACATTCCCACAATTCGCACTAAGCTTTTTCGTATTGATAGTGCGTGTTATAGGCACTAGAAATCTTTGCAAACTTTATTTTTGCCCAACAACGGCAAGGGAAAGGTAATGTGTTTATCAGTCTGTGTATGTATTTATGTATGTATGTACGTGTGTGTATGTATGTATGTGGATCTTCCACCATAGAGTCGCCCCTAATGTTCCAATTTTGACAAGCGAGCTATCGATTGATCTTCAGGTAGGTATTAGTGTCATAGGCTATTTTTTTACCCGACTACGGTGAAGCATTAGAATGGATATGAGTTCAAAATAAAAAACTTGGTCCGACTTTGAGAAGCGAGGTATCAAGAGTGTTATTGGCTTTTTCTTAACCCAATTACGACGAAGCAAAGGACGGATTATGTAACTAAAACCTTGGTTAGATTTTGACAAGCTAGCTAGGTATCAATTGGATCGTCTCTATCGCAAAAATGTCATAGGCTATTTACACCCGAACGTAGCCGGAATTTAGTTTTTGTAATTAGGTACATCTCATCTCTTAGGTATATCTCGTTTTCCAGAAAACTATTACATGTGCGTCTGAATACGTATTTTCTATATCTGCGTGTTGCGTCTAGGGCCACGTCGTTACTTACCTATACCGTCAGGTAAGTTGGTAGTCAAACGAAGTTTCATTGTTTATAAACGTTGTGTACTGAATGTTAAATACACAACAGGTATATGGCCCATAGCCGATCCATTGTGATTGTGACACATCACTGTGACAATGTAACTTTAAATCGTAAAACAGACAACATTCAATCGAATCATTCCGATATATTGTTCTTAGGCGTCAACTTCATCCGCGATTTGGAATGCGATCGGCTTGGCCACTGTAAGAATATTGATCTCTTTAAAACGTTCCCTAAGAGAATCTCGGGATTTCATATTGTAAATGGAACGAATTGTAACGGGCGTAACGGGCGTATTTCCGAAGCACCGGTAGAGTCAGAAGGGTATTTCCTTTTCCAGTGTGAGATTTAACTCTGTTGGCACATGAAAGGGAAATTTCCTTTTCAAACTCAAAGAATACTTAGTTTATCTTAATTTGGATTGATTTGATCTTTTTATAATATTTTATGTATATCTCTTTGTTCAGGAGATGTTAATTTTGACTTGTAAAAGTGCTATTATTTTTGCCTATTTACAATAAAATACTTTGACTTTGACTTTGACTTTGGATATTAAGTAAAGAAAGTATACAGGAAGATTGGTACGAGTAATAAGACTTTTTCCTTGCGGATGATAATAGTAGGCCTGACTTAATTTAAAACATATTTGGCCCTATGAACTTGGGGTCGCAAATCGGCGGTTTCCGAGAGTCGGAATATTTTCCGAATTACGTACATCGCCTACTTTTAACTGCACCGGTAAAATTGACAGTGAAAATTGAAGTTGTGTAGTATAACAGTTTTTTACACGTAATATATCTAACGTCAATTATCGCCGTTAGTTGTAGCTATTAAGTTAAAACTGTCAGTTAAAAGCATTGATCGAATAAAAGAGGGATCGATGGTTTTAAGTGATTGTATGTGGGCTGTGCTAGAATCAAAAAGTGTTTATTGTAAAAGTAACTTCTCCACTATGAGCACATAATTATAATTCTTCTAAAAGTTTATTAAGGCGTAACTATTTAAAAAACGTAACAATCCCCATAATCTGAAAAATAAAAGATAATAATTCATGTATTTTTTTTTCTGTATAGCTATGTTCAAATGAAGAATATTACTTACTCAAAAGTAATGAATACCGTACAAAATATGGCCAGCATCGCTCGCTACAAACACGGTATAAGAACTTGTTACCGTGTACTGCCATTACAAACTGCAGCATCAGGTCATAACTACCAAAATATTGCATTGTCTTCTATTCTCAATATGTACTACTGCTGGCTTGTTGTATGAGGTTGTGCTATCCTCTGGTGTCAGAGTTTGTCAGGCAGCCTTAGGGCCTCTGACATGGTTTGTTTGCTTTTAATAAATAACAGCGGGACCGCACGATAATCCGCACATAACCTAGAAAAGTACTTGGTATTGGTTAGGCGAAGACCAATCCTGATATCGTTGGATTCTAACACGCACTATCATCGCTCATCTTCTGTGTATGTAGTACAAAATACAATCTTTGATGTGTAAAGAATGTATATTTGGTAGGCCAAAATAATGATGGCCATTATTAGTATGCAAGATTTGGATTAAGCATATACTAACATACACACGTAAGGACAAATAAAAGCATGTCTTTTAAAAATCTGATCGCAAACAAAAAAAAACATGTAAAACTAAACACACTTGTCGCCTACAGCGCATATTCATTTGAAAATGAAAACTGATGCTAGTGAGTACACATAATTATATTGGAACGAAAAGTTAACAGAAAAGTTACGAAAGTACCGTGCGGGCTTTATCGTTTCAGTTTGGAGGGGATACCATGAACTATATCATTGACCGAGCGAGTGCGAAGCGCGAACGAAGCATCTCCGTTTCAACTTGGGCAAAAAAGCTTTCAAATATCCGGATGTCTGTCCAGATCTCTGTTCTCCTCTACAGGTCGCATTTCTCAACCGATCTAGACGAAACTTGGCTTATAGGTTAAACGATTTTTTAATTTTTTTCATCCATCGGGGATTTTTGATTGGGAGGGTACTTCTCCCAAAAAGGGGTAAAAAAGGGGGCGACTGAATATCTCCGCCTTTAGATCCGATTTCGATGGTTCTTTTTTATTTGAAAGGTAGTATCTTTAAATTGGTCTTATAAAAAGTTGGTGAAGATCTTCAGCGTGATGAGCTGCTCAAAATGCAGTTAATTTCTCACCTATAGGTCTACCAGTGGAATCAGCCCTTTACCCACCAAGTGATAGAGCACCTTGGTTATTAATGTTAGTTTTACAATAAGGTTACTAGATGACGCTACTGTGCGCCGTTACATTGTTTGCAAAAAAGTTTGTAAGCTCGTGTGACGCGAGGCACAGTGGCAGTGATCACCACATGGTAAGAGGCTCATTGAATATCAACGTCAAGCCGGAGAGGTCTCGTTTGATGAGATTTACTCGTTGCCCAAGTCCTGTCCAAATCCAAAACCCGAAAACTTTCAGTTGGAGCTCCAAAATTGCTTCCAAATCCTTACCGAAAGCGATACAGTGGACGAACTAAATAACAGGCTGGTGGAAATTATCCACGCGGTCGAGTCAGAGTTCTTTAAGACCCCCCGCAAAATAAGAACATAGAAACTCTCTGAGCATACCCTCAAACTTATGGCAGAACGAGGCGAGACGAGGCTGCAGTCTTCAGTGGATAAGTCGAGTTACAGCTTGCTTAATAAACAGATCTCCAAGTCAATGCGACACGATTTGCGTTCCTATAATACTACTTTTATTAAGAACGCAATAGAGCGGAACAAGGGCTCCATAGTGTTCGCAATAGATCTGGCTATTGGGCAAAGCCTTGACGAAGCTGAAAATCGATAGTGGCAGCATCGTTTCGTTGAAGCCAAAGATTTTGAGTGAGTTCAAGAAGTTCTATGGTGTATAATTACACCTCATCGCGTAGTGCTCCTAGCAGGACTAGCGATGCAAGCGCTTAGGTCTTCCAGGGTTTCAGCCATGATGACTATAAATTATCATCAGCAAATTGAAGGTGAGTGATGTATTCGCCATTGATGTTAACACGAAATCCGTTCCAGTTCAGAAGCTTGAATATATCTTCCAGTGCAGAGGTGAACAGTTTCGGAGAAATAACGTCTCCCTGTCTCACCCCTTTTTGCAGCTGGAAGAATATATATATATATGTATAGCCTCGGGGACTTTTTTGTGTTTAATGATGAGTACTATAAATATGAAGGATATTTTTCATGTATCGTCAGTAGTTTTTATCGATTGCTCGGCTTCTACTTATTGGATTAAGATAATATGTACACAAGCTTATCAAACCCTAAGCTATCAAACAGTGTAAATTGCATCGCAATCGGTCCAGTAGTTTTTACGTGATGCGTGAACAGCCTGACAGACAAACAGGCAGAAATAATTTTTAAAAATGTTTTATTCTTTTTCAGTAGCTTATATTTTTTTAAAGTTTTTTTAGTCCATAGTTTCTTTTTTTTAAATGTCGTCCTTGTACAGATTTTTTGGTACTTACTGCTTTATAATAAGTATAGATGCCCTTCACTTTTGGGCAGAATAATAAAACTATGTGTAGCATTACATTATTTTAATCATGCCTGTAAAACAGTACTGTGATATACCTACTGACTGACTGACTGACAGACAACGCACAGCCTAAGACCTAGTAATTTAAAATTTGGAGGAATATTCCTTGAGTATCCTAAAAATGAACTTCGGAAGTAACTATAAATCGTAAAACATGAATACCAACTCCTAATAAAATACCCCTATCCTGCGGGGACTCTTTTAATTTTTCGGGATGAAAAGTATTCTATGTCCCTACCTCATAGTATGAACTTAAATTATGCCCAGTTTCATTTGAATTCTTTTAGTAATTTCCGCGTGATGCGCGTCCAAGATACAGACAGACAGAAAACAGAATAAAAAAACAGTTTTGGCTTCAGTACGAATTCAGTAACAGTAGTGGTCAGCATATTTTCAACCCCTATCCTGCAGAAACCTTTTAATTTTTCGGGATGAAAAGCATCCTTTGTCTTACTTCGTAGTATGCACTCAAATCATACCAAGTTTCATTTAAATTAGTTCTGTAGTTTCAGCGTTATGCCTAGCCAAGATACAGACAGACCGAGAGAGAAAAATTAAAAAGAAAAAACAGTTTTGGCTTCAGTATAGAATACAGAATAGCCTCCCAATTTTTTTTACAGAATATCTTCAATGTACAGAATTGGACCTGTTACAGTTTTATTATAAGTACATAGATTTTCGGGTAACATCATTGCAATTCCGGTAGGGATCACTAAGTTTTTGAAAAATAAATTACAGACCATGTTATGTGCTGATAATGTAACTTTCTATGTTAAAATATTTTTTAAAATCGTTGAAGTATTTTTTGTGTTTATCCATTACGAACAAACAAACATACAAAAAGTCATATATTTTTTCAGTTCTGACTGCGTGACTCAAAGGAAGGTCATGTGTTTAATAGCCTACGTATGTGTGTATACTCATAAGAAACGGGATATTTAACATGGAAACTATTTGTACTGAGTTCCCAATATTTCGGCACTGTTGTTTTTGTTGTTGTTTTAGTGTACGTGAACATGTCAGTTTAAAAAAAATGTTACGTATGATTGTTCCTTTAAAGCACGCTTAGGCGCTCGCCGGCCAAGTGGAGTGACGACTTGCGAAAAACGGCTGGCAGGAACTGGATAAGAAGAGCCAAAGATCGGGCTCAGTGGCGTTCACTAAGAGAGCCCTACGTCCAGCAGTGGACGAACATAGGCTGATGATGATGATGATGATGATGATGATCCATCATTATCAGCATATATTTATCCACTACTGGACGTACGCCTCTCCTAATGCACTGAGCTCGCTCTTCAGCTCTCCTTATCCATTTTATACCAGCCGCTTTTCGCAGATCGTCACTCTACCTGGCTACAGGACTTCCTACGCTACGTTTTTCTAGACGTGGTCTCCACTCGAGCACTCTTCTACCCCAACGGTTATCAGCTCTTCGGGAAATGTGACCAGCCCACTGCTACTTCAGCTTGCTTATCCTTAGAGCTATGTCGGTTACCTTGATTCTGTGTCAGATTTCTTCATAACGAATCCTGTCCTTCAGAGAAACTCCAAGCATAGCTCTCCCCATAGCTTGCTGAGTGACCTTAAATTTGTGGAAAAGTTTGAGCCGAAACATGGTTTTTTTTTGGGCTCTGTAGGTCATGACTGCATAAATAGTTTTGTCTTCAGGCACTGAGGTATGGACAACGATAAGACTTGACAAAGCTTGCCAAATGCTACCCAACCGCTGAATTTTTCTGTTGTCTTCTTTCTCAAAGTTGTTCTTACTTAATTGCAATATTTGCTCAAGGTAAACATATTGTTGGATAACTTCAAGAGGTACACTGATTGACTGCAATCCGTTCTGGGTCATAAGATCGTTAAACATGATCTTGATCTTATCTATGTTCATTTTGAGACCGATGCGTCGAAAAGCATCGACTAGATTGGTCAGCATACTTTGCAAGTCTTGCAGCGACTCCGCCGATACGATACGATTTACGTAAGTAAGTGTGAGATGTTGTTATTAATACCCATCCCTTTCCAATTCGGTGTCTTAAACATATCTTTAAGGCATTACTGAACAGTTTCAGGGATATAAATCCCCCTGTCTCACTCCCTTGCGCAGTTGGATATGTTTAGACTGCTGATTTTGTACATGGACACTCATAGTGGCGGAGTCAAACAAAAATCTCAGCGCTTCAATATATCGCCTTTCGCCATTCAACTTGACACCGCTTTAGACTCCAGAACCATCCAGATTTCAACAAATGCCTTCTCATAGTCAACAAAAAGTATCATTATTTTGTAGATGAGTAGGTACTGTACGAAACTAACAAAACAATCGAATGTGCTAATATTAGTGTAGATGAGTAGGTACTGTACGAAACTAACAAAACAATCGAATGTGATAATATTAGTGTAGATGAGTAGGTACTGTACGAAACTAACAAAACAATCGAATGTGATAATATTAGTGTAGATGAGTAGGTACTGTACGAAACTAACAAAACAATCAAATGTGCTAATATTAGTGTAGATGAGTAGGTACTGTACGAAACTAACAAAACAATCAAATGTGCTAATATTAGTGTAGATGAGTAGGTACTGTACGAAACTAACAAAACAATCGAATGTGCTAATATTAGTGTAGATGAGTAGGTACTGTACGAAACTAACAAAACAATCAAATGTGCTAATATTAGTGTAGATGAGTAGGTACTGTACGAAACTAACAAAATAATCGAATGTGCTAATATTAGTGTAGATGAGTAGGTACTGTACGAAACTAACAAAACAATCGAATGTGATAATATTAGTGTAGATGAGTAGGTACTGTACGAAACTAACAAAACAATCAAATGTGCTAATATTAGTGTAGATGAGTAGGTACTGTACGAAACTAACAAAACAATCGAATGTGCTAATATTAGTGTAGATGAGTAGGTACTGTACGAAACTAACAAAACAATCGAATGTGATAATATTAGTGTAGATGAGTAGGTACTGTACGAAACTAACAAAACAATCGAATGTGATAATATTAGTGTAGATGAGTAGGTACTGTACGAAACTAACAAAACAATCGAATGTGCTAATATTAGTGTAGATGAGTAGGTACTGTACGAAACTAACAAAACAATCGAATGTGATAATATTAGTGTAGATGAGTAGGTACTGTACGAAACTAACAAAACAATCGAATGTGATAATATAAAATCAGACAGCAAATAAAACTAAAATGAGGCAAAAAATTAAGTGAGAATGTTTGCTAACCAGTCTTATATCGTTATAGATTCTAAATTGTCTTTGCAAATAATATATGACACGAGAAACAAAAATGATTTTTAAATACCTATTCAATGATACTCCACTTAACATAGTTTGTCGACATTTTTTTTGATAATATGTTGTCTTTTTTTTGGCATATAGAATTTTGATTGTCTTTAATAGTACTTGCAAAATTAAGACGAATCGATTGACCTGAAAATCATTCAAATCGGTCCTCTACAACTACATTACCCGGCCTTTGCGTTGCGCAGTCTGGTAAAAAGAAATATATATTAGTATTAAAAATACAAATAGAGAAGTTCATAGTACCACTAAATCGGACATACGGTCGCATTGTCGCAGTTTAGTTTGCTAATTAACATAGTCCAGGGCAAAACTGTTTTGGTAGAGTGTGGCGTGGCGCGTGGCTGTCCTTTAGTTTAACAGTTTCATTGTTAGACTACTTTTCGTGCCACAGTACGAAACAGATACTTAGTACAAAGAACATAATTTGAAATAAAGATGTGTCGATGACTAAAACGAGCTACTGAACAAGCTTTTTTTTATGTCGTTTCCATCTGTCTGTTAATGTATGTTTGTATCCTGGATCACCTGAATCACGTAAAAACTACTGGACCGATAAAAATATGGTTTTAACTGTTAGACTTAGGTTTGACTTAAAATCTAGTGTACCTTGTATCTCAATCCAAGAAGAAGCAGATAAACACTAATTGATGGCTGAACGAATTATAACTTAATCTGGTATTTTGGTATATACTTTTCTGGATACTTTTAAAAAAGAGAAATAACCACGCGGGACCGACCGTAAAGCTGGGAGCACAGCTAGCACTCTATAATTTTTCTAAAAGAAAAATTTGGTTTTGCGACGAGATCTGAACCTGTGACTCAATCCATGCTTCAGCGCGGAACATGGTCTGAATCAACTGAGCTACCATTTTTATTTTATTTTTATTTTTTATTATATGCTTTCAATCAACTCCGTTTAGAATTACCTGGTGGTTACCTTTTAGAAGCTCTGTACATAAGAACTTATGTGCTTACATGCGCCTATATTATCTGTTCATAATGTCACGTTCCGTTGCTCTCGTTATTAAATATAAATTTTATTAAAATGCGTTCCAAGCACTTTTATATCAGTGAATTTTCTTTCATGAAATCTCTCAGACAGATTATTGGGTCCAAGTATGGTACATTTATTGGAGCAGTATGGTTCAGCATGAGTTGATGGTGAATTAATTTTAAAGATATTTTGGATATATTCATTCGTTGATACTGATGACATTAAGTTTATCCAATTATTTTTTTGTCCCGGCTTTTATAATTAGCAGTCATGAAGCCACGTAAGAAGTTCTCGGACAGCCTGACAAACTCTTATGTAGTATGTCAGGCTGCCCGAGGGCCTCTGACATAGCTTTACGACTGCTATAAATCTATACCAACCGGGACTGACAGCTTTAAGTGAAGACATTTACCCCATTTACCCGGGCTCTCCTGCTATTGAATATAATTAATACTGAACACAGCGATTTAGACATTTTCACATGTACTTTGGTGAAATTCACTGATGCTGCCCTTAAATGTGTTAGTAATTAAGTACATTGTCACATTAGATTTGTCTGTAATAATAATGTAAATTTTAATAAATAAATAACTTATTGTCCACTATGAAACAGACTCCACCCGCGGCGTTTGTGGTCAATGTAAGGTTTTGTACAAATAAATTTTAAAATTTTGCAAACCCTTAGCACAGTACGTATATAGTCCTAACGGACAGTAGTTTATCGAGAAGTAAACGGCCAAATTGAAGCACGCGGTGCGGGGGCCGGGAGCCAGGGGCCTCAGAGTTGTTTTGAAACTAAAGCTACGAGCGAGTGCCGTGCATGAATTATCTTCACGTAAAATGCGAGAAAGAGTGAGGGTGATATGCTAGTAGGATGACATTATCACAAATAGACTGGGCCAAAGACTATGGTCAATGGTCAATGCTCAATGGTCAATGGTCATTTATTCGTACTAAAATACACGTCAATGAATAAAAAGTACTCATAAAAGTACTTACAAAAAAATTGTAACAATTAATTAAACATCAAAAAATAATAATATTAAGACAATCATAAATAATAATCAAATAAATTAAAAAAAGAAAAATGTCTTAATACAATGTCATTTAGTGTTGACAAATTCGTCATAAGTATAAAAGGTTTGGTCTACAAGCCAGCTCTTCAACTTGTTTTTGAAAGAATTGAGGCTCGGCGCCTCCGTTACGCAAGCTGGTGAACGATTATACACCGTCGGCCCCATGACATGAGTCAGTTTACCAGACTTCGTAAGTGCACGAGATACAGCCGCTAGTTTCCCTGCATGTCGGGTATTGTAAGAGTGAGAATCCCCATATTTACTAAATGAGTTTAGATTCACCCTTACAAACACTGCCACCTGATAAATTAACATAGAGGGCAGCGTGATTTAAAAAACGGCCTAGCCGATGTGTCCCGCGAGATTCTTGCTATAGCGCGCACGGCCCTCTTCTGCATGCGAAAGGCGCGTAGCCAGTCAGCTGATCTAGCCCAAAGCTCCACACCATATTGCAACACAGAGTGGACCATCGCGAAATAGCACGATCGCACCACATCCTCAGGTAGGAAGCGTGATAGCCTGTGGAGTGCAAAGCACGCACTGCCTAATTTTCCACACAGTTTATGAACATTTGACTCCCACGTGAGCGCCCTATCCAACTCAAAACCCAAGAAAATAATACAGTCACACCCTTCTAACCTGGTTGTGCCATTTGCAAATACCTGTAAGTTTCGTGGTTTACGACCCCCGAGACAGAAGTGAATGTAATGGGTCTTTGTGAAATTCAGGACTAGCCCATTATCACGAAACCAGGTTGCCAGTTGCTGAGCTGCATCGTTAAGACGCTGCTCAAGATGGTCAACAGATGGCGCCGTAACCAGTGCTGCGACGTCATCAGCGTACATCATTACATCAGCAGCAGATATTGAATCAGGTAAATCATTGAGCAATATGGAAAACAGTATATTTGATACCGCTGAGCCTTGTGCTACTCCCATCGTCAGAGGTAGTGGATCTGATCTTTCCTGTCCTCCGCTTCCTACAACTATCTGATTCCTGCCCTGCATCATATCACGGAGTACCTCGAGAGCCATGTTTTGGATCCCATAGTGGCGCAGTTTTAGCTTGATTATAGCGTGATCGGCCACGTCAAACGCCTTTCAAAGGTCACAGCACAACACTGCTACGTGCTGCTTCCTCTCACGGGCGTCCATCACGCGGCACACTACCTTACGAGTCAGGCATGTAGTGGATCGGCCCTCGCGGTATGCATACTGACGATCTGTTAGTACGTTTGTGGAAGCCAGATATTCTATCAATCTGGAGCTCAGCCCATTTTCAAGAACTTTAGCTACCACTGGTATGATCGAAACTGGTCTATAGGCGTCAATGTCCTGTCGCTTACCCTTACCCTTAATAAGCGGTGTGACCTTGCTCAGTTTTAGAGGACCTGGATAAACACCATTTTTAAGGTACAGGTTGAACAAGCATGCCAACACCGGTGCCAAAGGGGCAGCTGCCATGTTCACAAACTTCATGGAAATGCCGTATGCATCTTTTGATGGTTTCGTCGGTACTAGTCTAGTAATAATCCAAAAAACTTTATCCACAGAAAACGGACGAAATCTGAGCAATCAGCTGGTGCACGGGCCGTACTCAGGGTGCAACGCACTAAAGCTGGATCCGCCCGGGGTGCCCCACACACAGCAGCAGCCCCGATGAACTGGGTGTTCATTTTGTCAACTCCTTCTTTTTTAGTATGGAATGGCAGGCCGGCGGAATTCCTAATAAAATCTGTAAGTCACTATTGTTATTATAAGACTTACCTCTTTGCTCATTTATTATACCCCACATTGATTTTGTTGTATTTATACTATTTTCCAGTACTCTAGTGTAAAATTTAGCTCTCTATTGATTAATTAGAATTTCATATTTATTATTTAAGTCAACAAGTAATTTATTAATAAATTCATTATCAAGATTTTTGTATCAAATGTCAAATAAATCAAATATTAATAACCTAAAACTCTCAATGTCATATGATACCCATGAGGGGTTTACCTTTTTTGATAAATTTTCTTTAACTGAAAGCAAATTTGAAATTTATTAATAACAACATTGATGATAGCCATTGTCAAATCGTCAAAATATAAATCACAACATCCCAAACTACACATGCCACCGAGGCAACAAAGTTTTGCCGATTCATGGGTGAAAAATCCCTTACGAGTCGCGGCTCTGTCATAGAAGGATAATGACTTGGTTTTATTTCAGCACGAACTGCTAGGTGGTCACTTAGGTGAGTGGTAACAGGTGAGACTGAAACATTATCCAATAACAGGTTGGTGTAAAAGTGGTCGAGGCTTGTTGAAGTATTAGCTGTTACCCGTGTAGGGAAGTTTATCTTATTCACCATGCTATGGGCCGAGAGCAAATCAGTCCATAGCTTCCGTTCATCGTTAACTATTCCAAGGCAGTCGATATTAAAATCTCCGACAATTACGCAATCAATATCAAGTTCACTGATCTTGTCAAGCAAACCCTCGAAATAGGTCAAAAAATCATGTGTACTTACACGATTAGTCCTATAAACACAAACTATAGACATTCCAAAATCCACAAAATCCACTGCGGATATCTCACAGTATTGTTCTACTGAACAATTTGTTAATTCTGTGTTTTCTATACATTTAATTCCGTCCGTAATATACAAGGTCCGCCATGAACGATATGTTTCCTACAAAAATATGACACAAGCTGGTATCCATCGATATGTATGCACTTTAGTTTTATAACACATAACCAGTGCTCAGTACATGCAAGTGCGTCACAAACAAGTTTATTCTCTAGCAAAACTTCAATCATAGGGGCTTTCTTATCGATGGATGCAATATTTTGATGACACACCACAAATAATTCATCCTTAGTATTCACAACACTTGTTGATGAAGATGTCAGTGCAGAGCCGCAGTGACGCGGGTAGTCATAGTTAGACTGAGACGGCTGCACGGGCTGCATCTGCTGCGACAATGTCGTCGCCACTGGCTTGGCTACCCCGCTATTATCTAGTATTATAGGTATATATCAGAATTGGACTCTTTAGTCCAATTTCTTTGTTTTTTTACTTTGTTTCAAAATATATCTTTTTTTTTACTTCAATCTGACACTGAAAGGAATAAACTCAAATAAGCTCGGTAGCAAGTAGCTACCGTAGGTATTATATTCTCTTTGTCAAGTAGTTATCTATCCTGCGCTGCTTTGAACGCATGGACATACTTCTGGGAATAAAGTAGCCTATGTATTCCAGTATCAAAAGTAGATATAAAGTACAATTTACCAAATTTTACTTTGTTTCAAAATATATCTTTTTTTTTACTTCAATCTGACACTGAAAGGAATAAACTCAAATAAGCTCGGTAGCAAGTAGCTACCGTAGGTATTATATTCTCTTTGTCAAGTAGTTATCTATCCTGCGCTGCTTTGAACGCATGGACATACTTCTGGGAATAAAGTAGCCTATGTATTCCAGTATCAAAAGTAGATATAAAGTACAATTTACCAAATTTCGTTCAGCCGTCAAATATTGTATCGTTTGATTGGCTTTTACTCTCGGATTAAGAAACAAAGTAAGTACATTAGTTTTAAAGTCCTTAGCTTTCCAACATCCAACAGTGAAAACCGCATTTTACTCGTTCTGGTAGTTTTTACGTCACGCGCGAACATACAGCTAGTGTCTGTATTAAACAAAACTTGTTCAGTAGCATATTTTAAATGACCTAGCCTTTTTTTATCTTCCTTTTACTCGTACATAACTTTTCTTACTTACTGATTTATTGTAAAAACTAGCTGTGCCCGCGGCTTTACACGTGTGGTAATTATTTCTTTGGGCTAAAAGAAATCAATAATAATAAATAATAATAATCAATAATAAATTTAATAAGAACTTACAAATCAGTCAAGAAAAGAAAACCATACACTTAGAAACAAATGTTCAATGTTCGATGTTTAGTACACATTATTTCACATCACATAGCACTGACAACGAAATTGAAACTAGGAATATGTAACATAAACACTAATCTTGAATTATAATGAGCCAAAATCATGAATATTGAGTTATTTACATATATTTCACATATTTAGAAACATTGAGATGTAAAAATGATACGCTGCAAGTATACAAAGAGTTGTCATGTTCAACATAGAAGATTCCCACAAATTCGACAAATGCAGCAAGGAAAAGGGCCATCATTTTGCAGCTACTACTACTAGCAAGGATATTGAAAGCCACATAAAGTTAGAACCTTAAAACGCCCTAATCCCAAACTAGGTTTCCCTGTGCTATAGGAATCAGTCCCCAACAATATGGTCCCTCCAAAATCAACAAGTAAACAGAAAATTTTTTAGATGGTCCATCTTCCCACGGTAAGGATGAATTTTGACTCAGACCTCAAAACTAGACAGTTGTCTGTATTTTTGAGGTCTGTACTCCACAGTATCTTTCATTTACATCTAATAATACAACTTCATTTTGAAACATAACTCGGTAATTTTGACAAAATTAAATACAAAAAAGTCAATTCTATGGATACTTTTAGCTAAGCTAAACTAAACTAGGTGCTTATTTTATTTGATACACAGAATAAATATGAAGTGTTTAATAATATACTATAAATGTAAAATGTTATATATATTTTTTGTGTGAAATTTAATAGAAAATGCTAAATTATTGTATCACAAAAATGTACCAACAAATTTACAAATTAACTAACATCTCGCCTCTCCTACGCACGGAACAGAACATGCGACTGGAGGAAGCCAGAACAAGACTAATTTTAATTCAGATGTTTTCCTAATCAGTCCAGTAGAGATATACTTCATGTTATAGTACCTATTAATATTGTTGTGCGTACAAATACAGGCGCATTAAATTTCAATTGTTCCAATTAGTTTCTCCGTTTCACTTTAATTCAGTTTCTGTAGCCTTCTTCCAGTTTAAATCTACATTGTGATAGTCTTAGTGGAAAAAGTGTAAGAGTTTTATTGAGTAAGTTATAAAAACGAGAGCTTAAGTTACATAAATGTCTCCTAGCAAGATCTGTTCTAAAACGTTTTTCAATACAAACCATGTGCGACCTGCGAGTTTTGTCTTTGCTGATTTTATAAGGTGTCATAGAATGTTTGCGTGTCACAGTCTCAAGTACGTATAATTGTCTAACTGTAATTGCATTGCACTTAGAGTATAGCTGAGCCGTAGAGTAGCGAAAGGGTTTTCTGATCATCACCTTTAGTACCGCTCTTTGCGCTCTTTCAATCTCTAAGAATTTAGTTTTATACGCAGAGCCCCAGACTGAGATACACAATAGCTGATGAGACTTTGACACACTGCATAATAAACTGCTTTTAGATTTTGCAAGTCAGCAACATTACGTAACTGTTTGAAAATGTATATAACCTTTCTCACCCTCGCCGTTATCATTTTGCGATGCAAGTTCCCATCGAGAATCATGTTTGTTTTATTTACAATAAGTGTTAACAGGTTATTACTTAACCACTTCATAACTACCCTCTAAACATATTCCGCTGTCTTACATACCTCTCCCCAACCATTGCCCGAGATGACTAGAGCTGTGTCGTCACGCAGACGACACAGCTCTAGTCATCTCGTAGAGATATTACAGTTATCAAAGTAAAGGTTATAGATCATTTACATATATTTGAAATAAAGTAAGCTCGAGAACGCTACCTTGCGGTACTCCAAAATTCAGGGTTTTGAACTCACTGTAGGTGGTCTCAATCTTATCAAATTGACGGCGATTCGTAAGATAATAATTAAAAACAGCCAATTCCATTCCCCGTAAACCGATATGTTCAAGTTTCGCAAGCAACAAATCAATAGACACAGTGTCAAATGCTTTTGATAGATCAAAGTCCTAAGCATTTGTGTATTTTTTCAGATTATTTACTACACATTCTGTTAGAGCTAGTACTGCGTCTTCGCTTTTACCTGACCTAAAACCATATTGATTTTCAGCTACGAGATGCTGAGTTTCTAGGTATCTAGTTAACAAGTCTTTTATTTAAGTTTTTTTCATAAATTTTAGATAACGCTGTTAGCACTGAGATTGGTCTATAATTGTTTACCTAATACTTATCTCCTGCTTTATATATTGGATGTACAACGGCTCGTTTGAATACTTCAGGGAAACAACCAATTGACATTGCTAGATTAATAATGTAAGTAATAGGTATTGTTTACTTCATTTTAGTATACTCGTATTAGCAGAAATCCCATCCCACCCAACTGCGCAGTCAGATCGCAAACCAAGGATAATGTTGGCAACTTCAGAGGGATCAGTGTGTCCAAAAGAGTTGAGAGGTGGTAAATGATTTTCAACATTATGGGAATAATGAGACCTGTATTAATGTGTCATTAACAGGTCTCATTATTTTTGAGGCGAGGTGTTCACCAATGCTTGTAAAAAAGTAATTTACAAAGTTAGCAGATTGTTTTGGGTTTGTGCTTTTTGCCAGAAGTTCTGTAGGAGATTTATTAATTTTAGTAGTGTTAGTCTTAATGGCTTTCCCAGTGGCTTTAGAGTTATTTTTTGCTTTCATTAGTTCATTCCTATCTTACTCGCGTTTTTGTTTTTTTGAGTAGTTTTGAGCAAATTTCCTATATCTGGTGTACGTCGTTCTAATGGTGATATTTTCAGAATCTCTTTTATATTTCATATGCAATCTATCTCTATATTAAGGATACAACGTAAAAATCTTTACTTGAGAGTGCTTGTGTTTTTGATAAGTTTGTAACATAGCTATAAGTCCATCAAAGTTCTTATTTATGCTACGTATGTTCAAGTGAAGAATGTTAAAAGGCTCCTTTGAGTTATCCAGCGATCGGGCACACTGATCTGGCAAGCATAAACACGAGTTTGAGATGCCAAGCTCCTCAAAATCCAGATCAATTGAATTTATGTCATCGAACATCATAGTGATAAGAGTGATTATCTTTTGGATTTACGATTTTCAGTAGGATTATAAGGCATGTGACATCTTTTTATTGAATGATTATCCAGAATGTAACGCAGGTGAGACGAGTTGAAAATTTTGTATGCGTAGATACTATTAAATTGTGGAAATAATTTTATTTTAAATAAATGATGTAAGATTATTGCAGTATATATGTAGTATATACTGCAATAATCATTTAAATAAATTAGTTAAGTATTTTATAAAGTAGTTTACTTAATAATAATCTTGATAATTATAGTTAGGAGTAACATTTCTTATGAATATTATATTCGTACACACCGGAAGTGCCCATCAGTGCAGTGTCTTCCGATTAAATATTTGTAGCACTGCGGTCACCAATCCGCCTGCCAAGTGTGTTGACTATGGCAAAACCCCCTTTCTGGGGCAGGCCTATGTTCAGCAGTGGACTCCTAAAGGCTGACATGATGATGATGATGATGATGATGAATATTAAACAAGGGAACCCAATAGTAAGACAATGGAGCAGTTATTTTAGAGATTGGCTTAGGATGTCTTCCAACTGCTGTTCAGAATTGATAAGTATGTGGTTTTCCCCTTCTATTTTGGGTATAAAGATTTTCCCATTACGGATCCCACATAACTTGTTGGAAGAACTTTGAAATTGTTGGTTTTCGCAAATTCCCGCGCATGATAAAAAATCTTCTTTGTGCTGGGTGGGAGGTGCTCATTAACGTAAATTTGAGAACGTTTACCTCCTAGTCCCAGAAGTTCCGTATTCAGTTTTCCCGGTACTCCGTTTATTTTATTGTAATTTTTTACAGCACTTAGGACATCTTCCCTCATGGCGACAGTCCACCTCCACACTCCACAACAACGGGTCTAGTTGAACCAAATTTCCCTGGAAGACGATATATGTCTCTAATGTCCCAGTCGTTAACTTTGAGGCTTAGTAAACTGTAGCCAGCTTCTGAGCTACTGCATAAAATTCAGAAACACTTTCATTTTCTTTAGGTGGAATGTTTCTTATCGCAATGCAAGCAACAAGACATGGGCTTAAAATCCCCATATTGTTTATCCAAAAGTAATACTTTTTTTGCAGTACCTCTTGTTTTTTATCTAGAGAAGTTACCTGATCTTGCACTTTCTGATAGTTCTCAGTCATATTGCCTATCTGTTGTAGAATTGTATTGTTTTGTTCCTTTCAACCCCTCATACTATCCATCATATTCGCCAGAATAGCTTCCTGCTTCGTCATCCAGGTTCCAATAAATTCTTGAAGTGACCCTTCAGTAGATGCGGATGTGTGTGAGATATCGTTATTGTCAAAACGTCGGCGTTTCTTGATTCGAGATGAAATGGTTTGCATTTCCTTCTGCTCCAGGGTTATATTTGCTGTGCATATCCGAGTTCGACTAAGTGCGCGTCAGATCCTTTGCTTTTTTAATACCAGGTAATGTACGACTCAATTTTGACATGATAGAAAAAAATACCCCAAAAACTTGGAAAATGTCGTTCGTAAGGCAATATTATTTTCAATCTATGGGCAATAGTCACAACCATCTGACAAAGACAAGAGACACTTTTCGTCACAGATAATGGAGAAACACACCTTGTTCACTACGTGACTCGTTCAATTGAGTGAATATAAAACTTTTGAAGGTAGACTCATGGGCTTGGAAGCACTAATTTCGCTATTTTAGGACAGGGGGCAGCAAGATTACTCAGTTAACAGCTCAACTTTAGTTTGGTGCCGAAGTGTCGTCAACGACCAAATAATGGCCTATGTCTTATTCCAGGACCAAAAGTAGGTACCTTTACAAAATACCAAATTTCGACCGATCTTTATCAATTTCTCGGCTTCTAATATACAACAGTTTTTAGTGTGACTTTAAGCTATCTAACAGTGAAAAACCTCGTCGCAAACGGTCCAGTATATCTTTCGGACGGTTTTCAATTTAAAAAAATGTTATAATTTTATTATCATGATTATTATTATTATTATAATTATTTAAATCATAGGTATTCTGATAAAATCATAACCCTCCTTTTTATTAGCCGGGTAAAGATCCGCTAGTAGCAACCGTCGGTCTCCAACTGACAGTAGACATCAAACTTGAAAACAATGCTTCGATACTCTACTGGCCGTTAGGATTATATATATACGTACTGTGCCCTTAGCTACCCGTGCAAAACCGGGGCGGTCGCTAGTAAGAATATAAATAATAACCACATAAAACGTCCACTAACTCGCCTTTATCAATTTTACCTCAGATTTAAGTTTCCCAAAAATATATATTCTTTTGCCAATGAACTTCCACTTAAACAATCCCTTTTGTTCAAATTGAAATTGTAGGCCAAGCTGCCTTACCTTATGATCCTTTTATGTATTTATTCAGTAACTGGGTTTTGTCTGTTAACCTACTTACCTATATCGCAGTACATATGGTCTATATATTTACCTTGTGTGTATTACACAAAGGTGTTTTTTTTTATTATGAACTAGGCAATCGTTTGACCACGATCTCACCTGATGGAAAGCGACTGTGGTCGAAGGTGTAGCACGCTGCCCTACCTATTCACTCTTGAACACACCTGGGTTATAATTTACCGGAAACACTAACGAGGGCAAGGCAGTCCACTCCTTTGCAGTTCTTATAATAAATGAAGAAGCGTAACGCTTCATTGTTGTTCGAGGTATTTCAACCATAAAAGGGTGTTGCTTTGGCAATCGTCTAGTCGTACGGTCATGTAAAAGTGACTCAGTTTTTGCAAATCTTGTGCACACTCTTCATAGTGCAATCTGTAGAATACTGACAGGCTTGCGACCTCACGTAGATGCGCCAGACTTTTATCCCCAATGAGCCTGATAGCACGTCATACTTAGCAGAACCGTCCCAAAGGTGGCAGCAGTACTCCATACAATATCAGACCTGTGCATGATAAAGATTCAAAAGCTGTCCCGGTGTGAAGTACTTACCTTACCTTAGACAAAATACTAAGTATTTTTGCAGCTACCTTGGCTTTGGATTCGATGTAAGACCCCAAATTCAGGTTCGATGTGAGTTCGACACCCAAAACCTCCATATGGTCACCTATTGGTATTGTTACACTACGTATTTCTAAAAAAATAGAGGTGACGATGTTGTGATAGCCCGTTCTAAGTTTCACCATTACATATCTACTGCCTGAAAGTTTTATTATGTTAAATATTTTTAAAACAACTTATTTTCTGCTTTGCTGAGAGTAAAAAATGCCTGCCACGCATACTACAGTTTATACCGAAAAAAGTACCCATGTTCTTCTAGGATATTAAAAACTAATGCAAAATTATCCAACGCTCTTTGTATTTTGACAGACTTTTTGCTATTTTGTTTCCATGGCAACCGTTCCTTACAGCGAGTAATCAACATTTTCCAGTTTTTCCGTGGAAAATTACAATTTTCCAGGATAAAAAGTATCCCATGTTTTATTCCAGGGATCTCCATTTTAAATTTAATTAAAATCTGTCCAGCCCTTACCCCAAACAAACAGACAGACAACGATTCACTTTTATATATTGGTGTGGATGTGACGTAGTACCTGTGTTTGAATTTGTTATTAAAATATTCCGTGTCAGGGGATGCACAGAAAATACGACGCTTTGCTTTGTACTGATGCACTGACTCGAAATTGTATTAGCTTTTCAAAATTATTTTTGGTTTTTTGTCCTCTCTGCCATGTTTTACAGGTGACATCGGCCTTTTTCTTCTAATCTTTATTCATCCTCATCCTTTTATGGTTGAAATACCTCACACAAGAAGGAAGCGTTTCGCTTCTTCATTTATTATAAGAACTTCTAAGGAGTGGAACGCCCTGCCCTCGTCAGTGTTTCCGGTAAAATATAACCCAGGTGTGTTCAAAACAAGAGTGAATAGGTATCTACTAGGCAAGCGTGCTACACCTTCGACCACATCATCACTTTCCATCAGGTGAGATCGTGGTCAAACGATTGCCTAGAACGTGATAATTTTTTTTTTAGTAAATTTTGAAAATATATTTCAAGTTTAGGGTTCCGTAGTCAAACAAAAAAACACTTATAGATTCGTCATATCCATCTGTCCATCTAACCGACTGTAGGACATAGACATTTTATTAAGATACTAGCTGCGCCCTGCAACTTCGCCCGCGTGCAAACATTGCCATCCCCGTCACTCCTATAGGAATGAAATTTCAATATATTTCCTTCATTTTACATCCCTAGGGTTGACCTGTCACTTGGACACCTATCACTTGGACACCTGTCACTTGGACACCTGTCACATTGACAACTGTCACTTTGACACCTGTCACTTTGAAATCAAATTGTCAAAAATAAATTACCGACTTTTGAGTTTTTCTTTTTCTAAATCTGAATGATCTTTTGGCCATAAACCCTCAGGCACGGAGTAGCTGTGACGGAACTTGTTCGACTGCCGCTCAGCCAAGTTACCGTACTCCCGGTGCTCCCTCTCGCGGTCGTTCAACCTCTCTCTGTCACCTTCAGCGAACTCCGAAAGCCTTGAGCGACGACTGAACGCCTGCTGCCTGTCGCTCAAATGTCTCCTCGTCTCTTCAATCACGGGCTCTATAATCTCATCTCCGTCAATACGAAAAGCCAAATCTCGTCTCTCTCTGTACCTAACGTTGAACTCGTCTCTGTGAGGCTTCGGCTCATCCTGTTCAAGTAATCTCCCTCGCCGTATTCGAACCGCTTTACTTCATCTCGTTTTCTCCCAACTCGAAGAAAAGATTCACTTTTTACAAAATAATAAAGAAAATTCTATTCGTCATATTTTCACTTCGAAGTTTGACTGCCCAAGTTCTGTCAATCAGAGTTGTCAAATAGACTACAGTCCGACCAAATTATCTGTGAAATGGGGAAACAGGGAACTGAGCAGCCACGAATGAGTTTCACATTTTCTGTATTTTTCTGCTTTTTGATTTGTCTACATATCGATTGACTGGAACACTCATTTAGTTCACAGATAAGTTAGTGGCACTGTAGCACAAATTCAAGGTCAAGGGCGGTTTTTTTTCCAAGCTGACTTCAAGGTAGAATTATTATTTATTCTGTGATACAAGGGTTTCAAGTACAGTATTCTTAGAGCAATCTTTATTAGTAAATACATGAATGAGAAACTTCGAAATCTCAAAAGTCGTACAAATAACTTTGTTTGCCATTCCGTGTAGAACACCCCACCCCGGTACTTGATAGATAATTATGTTACACCTGTATAGACTATTGACACTAAAATGTTGAAATTTGGCTTATGTGTACATATTTACTCGTATAACCAGTAAGTACATACCTTAGCATACATTAAAAAAAATATTTTTGACTATTTCCCATACTAAAAGAGAAGAAAAAAAAACCCCGATAAATAATAGATAAACGGCAGCGAACACTTCATATTAAGACGACAACTTCGCTTATATTAAACCCTTCAGCCCATCTTCAGCGCTAGTCTGCCTATAATGATCATTACAAACAAACAACAGTACTCATCGCACACGACTTAAAGAAAAGCTTATTTTTCGAACACACTTAAGTTCACTATCTACGCCAAAGTGGAATTCGTTTAGGATCAACATTTGACCCCCAAACAAGAAAAGTAGTTTGCAAATTCGCCTTAACGATAGAAACAAGCACCTACGCAACTACAGCAACGCAAGTTTGAAACTTATTTCTGGCACAGAAAGTTCAAATTTAGACGGAGATTTTAAGTGAGGGTAGCGCAATATTATCCTGCAAGATAGTTACGACAATAAGGTCTTTGTATTTAATCATTCTATTAAGATTTGAACCGACATAAAAATAGTAAATTATGCAACATGTACATAAAACAAGCCATTTATTCGAGACTTATCTGCCCGAGCCAATAATGAAGTTTTATTAAAGTCGGTGATAAAATGTTTTCACTCTGCTTTTCACTTCAATTTTAAGGAAACTAAACAGTGATATTGTAAATATTCACTGGTTTTTCGCTTATCCAATGCATGAAATATATTTACCTAAGTATATATTAGGGTCAATACCTGCAAAACAACTTTCATTAATGTGTTAGAAGGTCGTATAATTTCATGTTCCTTCATGATATAAATGTAACTTTCAGTAATAGTGCAAATTTAAATGTCAAAATTTTGAATACTGCAACAAAAAGACAACAAAGAGCAACTTTTTCGAATATTCTGCTGCAACCATTAGGCTCGGGTCAGAGACCACAGAGAATTAGAGAAGTAAACATTGTTATGCACTAGAGATAAAATGCCATTTTATTCCGCTTGCACCTGAACATAAACAAAAAAATCTTTATGAGCACGAGAAATAAAAATTACATTTAAACACTACTACTTATTATACTATTATTATCATTCTATTATTTTTATTCCGTGATACTGACTGGTCCGCTATATTTTCTTCCAATGGCAGATTAGCCCGACTTCTTGGCCTTCTATTTAGAATAGAATATCATTTATTAACTTAAAAAACAGTAAATAATTCAATGTTGTACATTATTACTTGATTTGCTTCATAAGTAATCTGTTATTGATATCATGTTTTTGTTCTCTGCACGCACACATTGCATTGTGAGGCTCAGTGAAGCCGGTGGTACCACAGAACAAACAATAGTACGGTAGTAGTGGTGGTGTGATGTTATCGAGGAAGTTCTCTTCTACGTCTACAATCTTGCTATAATTATTATAAAGTTCCTGACTTGTTTATCCAGCAAGATATAAAAGTAATACTTGACGCCACTTAAATTTAATAAAGTACATGTTTGTTTAGCCGTAGTGCCTTCTTGTCGCTATCTGATTTTAAAGAAATTAAAATGTAAATAAACTTAGGTTTTTTGTAGGATTCTTTAGACAAATATCGAAAATAAAGGCCGTATTTATAAATTCATTATGTTTATCTGTCCATAGGATATATGGGCAGACGAACTTATTGAAACAAGTTAAACGATGATATAACTATTGCTTAGAACGCCTACAGCACTTCAATTTGTTACAGTTAATCGTAGCGCTTACCATCAGGCAAAAAACCTCCTCATTTGCTCCTGCGTTTTTTACGCACTCGTCTTTATAAAAACGCAGTCATGATGATAAATCTAGTTACATCTTAAGATTTTATATTACATTTTTATATGCGATCCCTTTGATCCCTCAGGCATCGTTATTGAGTTATTTTCAGAATTGAATGCGTGTTTCGGAGGGTAGGATTTTGGGTTCGATAACTGAATAGATCGAGATTTAACTGGCGTTATTGTAAAGCCCATCCCAAACAGGTGCTAAATACTGACCGGCATTTTCACAATGCGTTCTGGCATAGTAAGACTCTTTACGTCCTGCTGTAACGCAATACTGTTACTGTGTAATTTCCAACCCTATAACAAATTGTATGATAGTATGATACAGCGTGTAATATCACATACAGCAGCAAAATACTGACCGGTAAACTTAACGAATTTGGTGTATGCGATACAGTTTAGATGCAGAATAGTAGTTTAAAACCAAAAAAGCCAATACCAACCGAAATTTTGGCTGAAATTTCACAAATGTGTAGGGGAGCTGCAAGATGAAGCAGTCGGAATTACCGCCAGCATAATCGGTTAATATCTGGCTGGTATTTAGCACCTGTGTGTGATTGGTTAAACCACGTGGTCACTATGATAACAGAACTGTTTCTGGTTAGCAACTTTTTGAACTACACACAGAAAATAACGACATACCCTCACAAATTTCCCCACCAACTGATCGCCTACATTGGTTCTATTAACAATTTGATCGTTTATAAAATCATCTTAACTAATCGTCTAAAGGTTATCTAATCGTTAATCTAATATTTATTTCATCTAAGTAATATTCTAAGTAATGTGGGTATCCAGTAGAAAGGTCAAAGGGACTAAATTAAAAAGGACTCAAAAACAGCAATGAGCAGTAAGGTGCAAAAGAACAGTAACAACTTGTCCTTCGTGAAAACGTTCAACAATTCACGAGAAGGCCTAAAATTATTCTGAGCGATAAACTCAAAGACAACACCAGCCTCTTTGTGAAGCACCCTTTCAATAGATACGTATCGGATGTGATTTAGACGGTTAAATAGCCGGACAAAGTATTTCTATATTGAAGATTCATTTCAGTGAGCCGTTCATCATTGAACGGAAAATTCTCTTTTCAACCAAGTTTAACTTGGGGGTCTTAAAGTCTATATTGGATACACATCGCATGGGCAATCATGCTTCTTAAAGAGTATTACGATGTCGTAAAACGTCATCGTCATCTTTCGTAGTGGTAGGCCTCTGGCACAGGAGTCCGCAACGGGAAGTACCACATCTTTGTCAGATATCTAACCACCAAGCAGTAGTGTGTTAACATTTCTGTTTCAGTTTGAAGGGCAATGTTTCCAGCGAAATTTCTGGGCAGTTAGACATAAAATCAATGTCTAAAGGTGGCGAGCGCAGTGCAGTGACACGCAAGATTTGTCAACCTAGCTTCTGGGTAGCACTATAACTGTTATGGGCCGGCGTGATACTTACCATCGGTCGCGTTACTTGATTCGTCACTCCACGGGGTTAAAATAATCATCATCAGGGAATGGCATTCACCGATAAAAAAAAAACCCTGGGTGGGAATGAATGTTTATAAAAATCTTACATAAATAACTATAAATAAGTTACTTCTCAAAATATGTCCAAAAATAGACAATGAGCATGCTACGGCTTCAATATGCAGCGTGCAGGTTACATTCGTCCAGAAAAAGTGACCGGAAATTTGGAAACTCACTAAAGATAGACTCTATTTCACGTAAACGAATAAAATAAATATTTAATTTTCAAACCGACGTGGTTAAACGCCCGCGTATGTGTAATGAAACAAAAGTACTATCTACTGCAAGCACTTGCCTCATAATAGAAACATGAATTTGAGGACAGTTTACACTGTGCAAGCATCGGACTATTATTAGACAGTAGCTGGGTTGAGAATACATATTTTGTAAATGATATAAGCTAGCAATATAAGCTTTATAAGATACAACAATCTTAAATACTTCGACAATATCCTCTTGCTAACGAAAGGATGTTATCGTCCGAATTGCAGGTAGAATGCCATTCCTACTGATCCTGGGCCACCCTACATCTAGGGTGGCCCAGGATCAGTATGAATGGCGTAATAAAAAAGAATCCTATTTCCAGTAGTGGATTGATACGGGCTGCTGATTTTGATTCTTGTAAGAGTGCATTAGAAAGAGAGATGAGCTAAAAATAAACATATATAAAAATACACGTAGTTATGACAATATCACATTTTCAAGGCAAATTTATTCACCGAATGTAGTTGTCAGTAACCAAATTGTACAACGAATTCAATCTTACAAAAATTTAGGCTGCATTTTCAATGACCAATGTGATCACAACATTGAGATAAGATGTCGTATAGAGCAAGCACGTAACACGTTTCTGAAAATGAACCATCTTCTCTGCAATCGATTCCTCAGATTCACTACTAGAGTGCGTTTGGCACGCTTCTACGGCTTTTTGGTTATTTTGTAAGGTGCCGAATCATGGTCTCTAACCCAAGCCATGAGCTAGCGGTTAGAGGCTTTTGAAATGTGGGTGTACATAAGAGTCCTTAAAATATCTTGGACGGATAAAGTGCCGAACGAAAAAGTTCTGCAGAGAATAAACAAAACAGTTGAGATCTTAAACACCATCAAATCCCGTATATTGCAATATGTTGGTAATGTTATGATATACGGTAAATACGAGCTACTCAACTAAATATACAAGTAAAATTCCAGGGAAGTAGAAAACCAGGGAGAAAACGCATCTCATGGCTCAGAAATCTCAGAACGTGGTAAGATGAGCACCAGATCCCTGTTCCTAGCAGCAGTGTCTAAAATTAGGTTAGCCCTAATGGTATCCGACCTAGGATATGGGACCTCAAGAAGAATGTAACATTGTAGGTAAAAATAATAATGAATAAAAAACATGGCCAACACAATAAATTATTGCTGCTTGTAGGATAGCATTAAGTGAGTCTCTGATTCTTTCAAAACTTAATAATGCAGATGTTTTATATGGAACATGCCTTTTATCAAGAACTGTACGACTGAGTCAGAAGGCACAAAATGCTTGTCTCCGCTTTTGTTTTAATGCCTCCGCTCGTGCACACATTACTCATTTTCTTAATGAAGGTAAGCTCATGAAGATGAAAGCCCGTAGGCAGCTGCACTTTGCTACTCTGTTATTCGGAATAAAGGACAAAAGACCAGAATACTTACTGCGTAAGTTGACCATGAGAAGCGCAGGTACTACACTAGAGCTTCTGCATATCTCATCCTTACACCGGTTCACCAGACTGTAGCATTTCGTGGAAGCTTTAGATTTGCAGCGAGCAAATGCTGGAATGATCTGCCACCACCATTTCGAGACCTGATAACGACAAAAATATTTAATTAGCATTTGAAACTGCACTTATTGAGGGGTCAGATGTTATAATTGATAGCCTAAATAGGTTGCACTTATCTCCTTTTTTTCCCACCGATCAGTGGTGCAGACTACTTTAGTGTTTGAGTTATACCATTAAGTAGGTATTATTTATATTGTTTATTTGTTAAAATTGTACTAATTATTTGTTTTACGCTCGTTCTGCATTGGTGGTGGATGATGATAAAGCGGTGTGTGCCCCAGTCTGCTGAATTCTGCTATGTTACGTTTATAGATTTATTTCATCACAAGGTTAAGTACTGCTTATAAAAAATTATACTATATTAGTAATAAGCGTATTTTATAATATTTTGTGTGCCACTATTTGTTTTTGTATGAAGTCAGGCCACGTGTTTTGGTTGGATGACGTGGCCGTGCCGGACATGCAGCCGTGACACCCCTTCGTAGACACCCTAGAGACATTTTGAGCGATCCGGACGATTAAATCTTTCAACACAATAAGACACAGACACCGACCTCGCCGGCAAGGTCGAAGTTCCCGTAATTTAAAGTTGATTTTATTCGCCTTTGAGTTTCTTGTCAATCGTTCTCGAAGGTGTATTCGGAATCGGTGGTCAGTTATGTAAATAATTCAAAGGGCTCCAGCCATTTCCTCAGGTCCCCCTCGATCACTACTAAAACTAGCGATCCAGGCGTGTTTAGTCAGATCCCGTAATCAATGGCAACTGTCCAAGCTGAGGTTTGTACCCTCTGCCCTTGAGCAAGTGGCCAAAACTTAACTTTAGCGTGCGCCTTCTGCGGCACGCATTGCGGCGGAGCACTCTCGCGCCCACCTCACCATCTGGTGACGCTGTAGAGGTCAGTTATAGACCATCAGCATACATCCATGCTAAAAAAAAACAGCCGTGACGAAGAAGGAAGTGACGTAAAAAAAATCATGACTGCCAGCACCACCTATATTAATGTTATATGTAATTTCATCCACCCGTCAATGAAACTCTCGAAGGCTACGTTCGGATTGGCATGATGACATTTTGGGAAATTTCGAAATTTGTATTTTTACAAATCCGTATATTTTTTTCTTTTTTTTTATGCGTACATTTTGTAAACTTTTGCAATTCTTGCCACTTACGATCCTTCTCAAACCGAACGACAAATGACCTTGATCCCGACAACATATAAAGTGGCATTTCCATATGTCATTTTTTTATTGTTAATGGCTTTTAGTATGCAAAAAGCGAACGGTCATTGAAAGCAGTCCTATGTAACTTTTTATTCATTTGTATTGATGTTTATGTGTGTGCTTTCGTGATGTCACAAATAGGTTCCGACAGAAAATCAGTGCCAAGGCTTTATGGCCCTAGCGTTTGCTGAGTCGGGACCGGCTTGTGACAACGCACAGCATTAATTTCGTACCTTTTCTTTTGATTGTATTTTTTTTCTTTCTCACCTATTTAATGTAGTGTGTTGTCATAAATATTTCTTTCTTTCTTTCTTTTTAAATACAGGATACCATTTTTTTCGGAATAATTACAATGTTTTATCGTGCGTTTGTTTGCGTAATAGTACTACGCATAAAATACAATTGGTCACATTTTCAGGTAAGTTACTAGTAAACAGCAAACCACCAGTAACTTGCTCAACTAGCCTGGTAGCTTGCTTCTTTGGAACGAGGCATTATGCGCTTGCCCCACGCGCCACTTTACAAGGAAAACATGAAAGGGTTTATAATGAAATGGAGATTATTTTGGATTTTTAACTGATTTACAGGATTAAGTACCGGGAAATTGGAGACTTGGAGTTATAGCGTAAGCATGGCACATAAAATCGGTATTATAATTAATTATAAAGTATAAGATAGGTATTTATAATCTACATTTTAAACCAGTAAATACCAAAATGTATAAATTTATAAAATATGGATTGTAATAATAATTTATTCATTGAAAAATTGTACAGGATAAACCGACCCATCAAAATACAGTGTAATAGGCTGCGGGCCCGAAACTAGGCCTGTATCTTGGGGACCCATGTGTCTACGCATCAGCCAGAGGGGACAACGAGCCACCACACCACGCCGGCACCGGCACCCATATATAGTGCTCCGGCACCACCACTTGCCCCTGCGCCTCCCTTTGTTATTGTGCTCATCGTAATTAATATTATTTATTGATTATACCGCACCATTTAATACAGTCCATTAATTATCTTATTATTTATCATCCACCAGTAGTCCCTTTAACACATGTGAAAAGTATTGCCAAAAATTATGGTTGTGCTTGAAGATATGTACATGTATAATTATGTTCAACCAAACATTTGTAATCGACACTGTTTTTTTATATTTAATGTAATTATCAACCTATATTAGTCCACTGCTAGACGTATGCCTTTTCTAATTCAAGCCACTCTACACTCTACAGCTCGGTCTTCAGCTCTCCTCTTCCATTTTCTTCCAGCCGCTTTTCGCAGGTCGTCATTCCACCTGGCAGCAGGGCGTCCACCACTACGTTTGCCAAAACGTGGTCTCCACTCGAGAACTCGTCTACTCCAACGGTCATCGGTTCTTCTGGAAATGTGACCAGCCCACTGCCACTTTTGCTTGCTTATCCTCAGAAATATTTCAGTCACCTTGGTTCTCCGTTGGATATCTTCATTACGAATCATGTCCTTCAGAGAAATTCCAAGCATAGATCTCTCCATAGCTCGCAGTGACCTTTTTTGGACTAGTTTAACCTTGAGTGTTCACTATTTGGCTCCGTAGGTCATGACTGGTATAACGCACTTATTGAAGACTTTTGTCTTCAGGCACTGTGGTCTGATAATAAAAGTACTACCAGATAAATTGGTAGTACCACGGGCCAACGGTAGTACTACGGTTAATTCGAACTTAAAATTGCTACTAAATCAGAAAATATTATTTTTTACATGATGTCTCTCATTATCTCTGTTTGTTTGCATCACATAAAACTAATGGGCCAATTTGCAGTTGGATAACTTAACATTATCTTAAAATGTGATGAACATCGAACATTGCAGTGCAATACGACAAAGTTTTAGAGCCAAACAATAAAATTGTTAAATAAAAAACATAAAAAAGCTTGTATGCAGTGCAGTAGCCATACGAGTATCATGGTGAAACTTAGAAAGGGCTATCAATTATGATAGCCTTTATGCATAATTAAATGCATATACAATATTTCGTGTCTGTTCTGTAATCCGATGTGCAGTTACCTAGTCAGGACCGTATTCTGAGTGCAGCAACCATGTCATGGTAAAACTTAAAACCGGCTTTAGTAATAAAATGCGTACACAAAACTTTGTGTCTGTGTTCGTGTGTGTCTCAACAGCACAGATCAATCGATTCGTCTTCATCGCAAGTAAGGAATGCAATCCCGATCTAGCGGGATCTCGATCTCTCGTTCAATTTCCCGAAGCATAATACGAGTATGACGAGATCTCGCTCGAGGTAGACAAAATTGGGCGGCAGTAGTCAGGCTGCTGGGTACATAGCGACTGACCTAAGAAGCCGTTTAGCAGACAGTACCCTCAATAATCTTTGTTTTCTAAGCTATTTCCAAAATCACCCCTATGACTAGACTTTTCCCGCATTTGACTGACACTGTTCGTTTATTGTTTTTGTTGATTTCTAAAAAATACGGGTAATTAGTGAGTTAAATTAAATAACTAGTTTTACCCCCAGCTTCACACGCGTGGTAATTTCTCCAGGTTAAAAGTACTCTACGTACTATTCCAAGACCTAAAATACTAATATCTATTCTAATAACTAGCTGATGCCCGCGGCTTTGCACGCGTGGTCATTTTTGCAGGTTAAAAACACTCTTCCAGGACCTAAAATACCAATATTTGATTAAAATTCCTTCAGCCGTCAAAAAATTTTTTATCGATTGCTCGGCTTCTACTAATCGGATTGAGATATAAAGTACCCCAGTTTTTACGTCAAAACATAAGCTATCCTAAAATCGCATATAATGTCGCATAAATCGCGTCTAAAACCGCATCGCAATCGGTCTAGTAGTTTTTACGTGATGCGCGAACAAACATACATATAGACAAACATACAGACACGAATTTTTAAAATGATTTATTCTTGTTCAGTTGCTTATTTTATGTACCCTAGATCATTTCTTTTTTAATAATCTTCTTTGTACAGACATTTTTGTTTCTATTGCTTTCTTTAATAACATAGAAATTTAAAAAGTAAGTATAGTTACGGCGTCGATGAACTCCCTCCCATATTAATAAAAAAATGCGCTGAAGAATTAACCTTTCCTTGTTATTTATTAATTCATCAATCATTTAACGAAGGTTTATTTCCGGATTTATTAAAATTATCGATCATTTTTAGCGTAATTTTTAGAGGCTTTTTTATAGATGGGCTCCACAAAAAGCCTCTAAAAATGACGTTAAAAATTTTAGGCCCATAGCGCTTCTGCCCACATCTTCAAAATTTTTTGAAAAGATGATGTACAAACGCCTCGAATGTTTTTGTGAGAAATATAACATCTTTGACGATTCACAAAATGGCTTTAGGAAAAACCGCTCAACAACATTGGCTGTGTATAAATATGTCTATGACATATTAAATTATATTGATGATAAACATTATGCTATTGGTATTCTTTTAGATATGATGAAAGCCTACGATAAAATTCAAAATAATATACTGCTGAATAAATTATACGGTATAGGAATACGGGGCTTAGCACACCAATAGCTAACTTCGTACCTAAATAATCGGGAGAAATTCGTGGAAATAGAAAACTTTAATAATAAAATTGGCATTATAAGTAAAGTAAAATCAAAATCAGTACAGATTAATAATTCAATAACTCAAGGAAGTGTCCTTGGGTGTATCCTATTTTTAATTTATATTAATGACCTTAAAAAACAATTGACGAATCCTGTGTTCTGTTCGCGGATGATATTTCCCTTTTGACTCCTTATAAAGAAATAATCCTAGAAATAATTTTAATTTAAACTTTAAACTCAATAAAATACTTACAAATATTATGAACTGGATGACGGACCATAATCTTGACATAATTTTTTCTAAATCAAAAATAATACTATTTAGACCTTATCAAAAAAAAACCCCTTGACATTAATTTTTCTTATAATAATACTAAATTGGAATGTGTTGACGCGTGTACTTTGCCAGGCTTAGAAATAGATTCAAATATTAACTGGAAATGTCACGTCCAAAAGATTAAAGCTAAACTGTCAAGCTTCACATAAGCACTCAGGGAACTGAGAAGAGCGACTGACCTCAACACTGCCTTGTCTTCGTATTATGCGTATGCATACTCGTGGATAAGGTACGGCATCATCCTGTGGGACAACAGTGTTGACGCACCGGACCTCTTTATTTTACAAAAAAAAAGTGTCCGTATTTTTGTAAATATAAAAGTAACCGACAGTTGTAAAGCACATTTTAAATATTATAAGCTTTTGACATTAATATCAATTTATATAATGGAAACTTGTAATTTCGTACGGAAATACCCAATGTTATTTTCTAGAAAGGTTGACCAGCCTAGAAGATTCGCAACTAGGTATAGATATGATCTAGTTGTACCTCCTTCACAAGAAAACGGAACAAATAAAATGGCAGTAAAAAAATTATAATAAACTACCCGATATAATAATAAAAGAAGAAAAACAAACAACATTCCATAATAACCTAAAGAACTTTTTCATTAATAAATGCTATTATACCCTTGACCAGTATTTAAATGATAAATCTACACATATAATTAATTGACATAATAGATAATGGCTCGGTCTGCTTGCTACTTTTTGCTATACCCTGTGAGGGTCATATGTTGACAACTACACCTTAATGCCTGTGTTTTTTACTATGTACATATGTTTTGCAATAAATAAATTGAAATAGAAATCATGAGTTCGAATATGATCAGTATAAACTAAGTAAGCCTATAATATCACTAGCTACACGACAATTATATTTAGCTACTCTACTTCAAATAATTTGTACACAAGTTGTATTCATATCGGCAAAAGGCTGAAAATGCATGCATGTTTTATTTATTTTCGTAAAGTTATGTTGCAATAATATAAATTAGTTGAAACGTGTTATTTAGGAACTAAACCGACTGAATGACATTAATGTCAAAACTTTGATTAGACACGCGAGCGTTCAAGACGATGACAAATTCAATGAACATTGTTATCATATAAATTATATTGTAGGTAAGTAATTTTGCCCTTCAAAATTAATCATTTAAATTACTCCATGCATTCATGAAAATTTGGAATGTTGCTTTGATTATGACTGCATTATACGAATATTTCCCAAATTTCAAATCTCTAGATCCACCAATATAAGCTTTGCATTGTATGTTATTATAATCTATCTACATAATAAAGCAATGAAATCGAAAAAGTCTGTACAAAGAAGATAATTTAAAATAAATGGTCTAGTGTACTTAAAATAAGCTACTGAACATATTTGAACATTTTTTTAAATCTTGTTTGTCTGTTTTTTGTCTGTATGTGTTCAGAATTAGTTTTTCGGAGGAGTGGACTGTATTACAATTTTAAATCGTATATTCACTTTTGCGGTCATAGGTCGCTGGTTTATATTAACTAACAGCAATAACTCATTCGTGGTTCAGGAGCTTCGAGGATTCAATGAATGAAACTACTACGACGGGTATAACAAACTGACTAACTGCTTTTATTTACAAAAAATGCTCTTATATTTATACAATACAATTTAGGTAACGGTACCTGCTCGGTCATAGGGAGAGCTTGGGAGCAAGGGCAATAACAGCGGTTCTCGTATTTTTTGCAACAGCTAACTGGCATCTTTCGTTAATTGTTTTACTATCAACGGCTTTTACTTTGTCGGCGCATTGCCCGTGTTATCTTTATTCTACAAATCGTGGGAATGTAGCTGAATTTAGTCTAACGGCAACTACCCTACGTGCGCTAAGGGCTCCTGTAATAAACACATTGCGCATTGCATTGTCTAACAAGCTTAAATCATAACGCTTTCACCTATTTCTAAACTAACGGAGGTTTTTTTTCTAACGGTAACTTTATTATCTATCGTCCTTATATTACACGTTAAATCTACCTACTTACTCTAGGTGTAATACTATTTAATCTCATTCTAGTTTTATACAAAATAACTAAAGCGAAGCCTCGTAGCCGAAGTGCTTACACGTCGGTCGTCTCTGGCCGGTGATTCCCGATGACTAATTACATATTCGCGGTCACGAGATCTATGATCGCGGGGTCACGCGGCATCTGGGAGGCGGACAGGCTGGCTGTCCTCAACAGTATGTTTGTTCACATGTCACGTCAAAACTACTGGACCGATTGCAATGCAGTTTTCACTGTTATATAGCTAAGGGTTAGATTTTAAAACTAGAATGATTAGGTGCCGAGCAATTGATAAAAAACTATTTGACGGCTGAACGAATAGTATTTGTCCTTTATAGGTACTTTTGGTCCTGGAATTACACGTATGGGCTACTTTTATGCTTATGGCCAAGCGGGCAAAGCCGCGAGCACAGCTATTGTACAACAAATTGTATATTGCTCCCATAAATTCTATAACCTTTTTTCCGAATAAAAATATTACTGATTGATTAAATGTTTTAAATGGGGTTTTTTTTCAGTACTTAGTCAGCTCAATAGTCAGAGTAGTATGGCAAACGGGAATTTTGTTCCCGTTGTTCTATTTATTGATTGTTGTTCACTTATTGTTCAAGCTATAAATGCCACTAATCTGTGGTTTGCAGGAACTCGGAACATTGAATAGCGTGGTGGCACCGCAGGGTTGCACAATTACTTTAACAATATAGGGTAAACTATGAAAATTAACTGCATATTACTTCGTGTTACATAGATAGATATATAGATAGATAATACTTTATTGTACACCACTTTTCAAAAATTTACAACAAATAGAAAATCTTATAACTAAAGTACAACGGGCGGACTTAACGCTAAAAGCAATAAGTCCACATACATAAACACGACATGATATTTTATTGACACAATGTAATTGTTAAACACGCTTTTGTTAGCTCGACCTGAAACTGTGGAATCTAAGGAATTGAATTTCACCTAATTGTAGTGGTCGTATCCATTTGCAAATTGCAAATGTGTTTATTTCCAATGTCAATACAATACTGTGGCACCATTGAGCTGGTCTGATGATGGAGCTGGAACGTGGGGAACGGAACCCTTGAAATGCTTCATTGAGATTGGACCCATTAGATTGGTCTTAACGAGTCTTATTTATGTCACCCGATGAGAGCGTTTTTAGATTGTTATTATAAGCTTTTATTTAACTTGCAATGTATGTATGTATGTTTGTTTAGGTCAAATCCTGCAAAGTAAATTGGAACTTTCTCTTATCCTACGGAGTTGAATTTTTATGGTAAGCATGACCTTGATCGACATCCAGGATTAGCAGTTATAGGAACTCTTCAACGGTCAACAGTCCAGACACGATATTTTGTGTATGCATTTTATTATGATAGCTGGTTTTATGGTTAACCATGATATGGCCTCCAGATAAAGGAAGTATTCAACGTTCAACAACACAGCCACGAAATCTTGTGTACGTATTTTATTATGTTATCGGGTTTTAAGTTTTACTATGACATGGTTGCTGCACTCAGGGTTGGGTCCTGAATAAGGAACTCCTCAACGGTTAACAGCACAGATACAAAATGTTGTATACGCATCTAATTGTGATAGTCATTTCTAATTTTTATGGCTAGGTACTACATAAAATCTTTTTTTAATTGTTTTTAATTAACTTATTTTAATTTAATTTATTACGAAAATATTCCAAGTTCAATGATAGTAAGTGAATGTTGAACTTGTACAACTCTATTGCAAGTGTCCGACTCAGGATGTACCCACACCTTTGCCAGATATTTAACCTTGTGACATGTGAAAACCTCTTTCATAATGATACTTATTTGATTTCTTAATTCTTTCATAATCCATTCCATTCCATTTGATAGTTTGTCATTATTCATTCTAAATTCAAATAACCTGTCATTCCGATTGATTTTAGCAAAACCAAAATTGTTATAAAATACCAATAATAAGATTATTACAACTGGACTCTTTTCAAATACATAAGATAATACCTCCGTAAGTGGTCGTTTTCATCCGTATTGTAGCACCACGAAAAGTCTATGCACCTGTTGTTCCTGTAATTTTGTGTCACTGAGGCTTGGTCCCTGGGCTAGTGGAACAAACACAAAGCCCTGGACCGCCTCGTGACACTGGCGCCCTCTACGTGTCCTTACCCAGCCCTGCTCTACCTGACCGACTTGTCATCATGCCTACAAGTTTCTGATTCCTCCGTGTCTTCTTATCCGTGTGTTTTATTTTGTAAATCAGTGTCCAATTTTTAAGACGTCCCACAAAATTCTAAAAGGCACTAGATCATCTTGATTCAATTTTGGAAATATTTGGCAAACCCAGAACAGTTTTTTATACTAAAATGTATTTTATAATTGCATTCCAGTCAATTTTTTTTTTTTTTTTATTTATTACGGACAGGCAATCGTTTGACCACGATCTCACCTGATGGAAAGCGATGATGTGGTCGAAGGTGTAGCACGCTTGCCTATTCACTCTTGACCTGAACACACCGGGGTTATAATTTACCGGAAACACTGACGAGGGCAGGGCATTCCACTCCTTTGCAGTTCTTATAATAAATGAAGAAGCGTAACGCTTCGTTCTTGTGCGAGGTATTTCAACCATGAAAGAGTGGCGCTTTGCTGATCGTCTAGTCGTACGGTGATCGAAAGGTGATGGGGGAATCAGGTTGTGCAGTTCTTGTGCACACTGAGGTACATTAATAGCCATTTGATCAGACAAGCAGCCCGCTAAGACTACTCGAATAGATCTTTCCCTCTAGAAATCAACTATCCAATTGCATAAGCCAACAGGTAAACCATATGAGGGAAGCTTGTTTAAAAGGCCATCGTGCCAGACCCGATCAAATGCCTTCGATATGTCAAGGGAGACGGCAAGCGACTCACCATGCATCTCTATGGCTTCGCTCAGTACGTGAGTGGCATACGCGAGAAGATCCCCAGTAGACCGGTTTCGGCGAAATCCGTATTGCCGGTTACTGAGAAGATCATTGTCTTCAAGGTATGCCAAGAGCCTAATGTTTATGACACGCTCCATACACTTACAGAGTAAGGAGGTAATCGATATGGGACGATAATTGGCCGGATCAGCACGACTACCCTTCTTTGGTACTGGTTGTACTTTGGCAAGCTTCCAGATCTTCGGAACTTTACCTGAGTGAAGAGAGAGGCGGCACAAACGCGTTAAGATGGGAGACAATTTTTCAACACAATCGCTGGAATACCATCAGGACCACTGGCCTTGTTCACATCTAGAGCTCGAAGCGTTCTGAGAACCTCCTTCTGGCGAATGCGAATTTCGGGCATAAAAACCCCGCAATGAGAAAGGTAGGAAGGTGTCTTGCCAGAAGCGTCTAGATGCGAGGCTTCTGCAAAAAGAGAAGCAAATAAATTCGTTTTGTCTCCAGCAGTGTGAGCTAGTGATGCATCAGGTTTCAGCAATGGTGGCAGTGAGGGGCGGCAGAAGTTTACTTCAACCGACTTGCCCAGGGACCAAAAAGCTTTGCTACCCGCGGGGTATGAAGCCAGTTTGGCCCCAATTCGACTTACGTGATCAAAATGGGCCTTCCTAAGTATCTTCTTGCAGGTCTTAGCGGCAACGTTAAATTTTCTCTTCTTAGCCCGAATATAAGAAGACTTGCGCTTTCGAGCATCAGCCCAGTCTAGATATGCCGCACGCTTTAGAGCCACAGCATGACCACAGCTGGATCCAAACCAAGGCTGAGCTTTGCTGGAACGAGTCTTGTCACTGAATGGAATGAAAAATTCCATTGCCTGACATATTACCTCTGTCCAGCAGTATTGGTCTGGTTCAGTCGTCATCAACAGGTCGAGACAGTTGGCAGTGTCACCGTCACGGTCAGGTACCCGTGTCGGCTCCTGCACAAGCTGAGAGAGATCTAAGGCCAGAGCAAGCTTCCGCGTCTCTCTACCAGCGTGGTCGGTTTTTTGGTATGGGACAAGCCACTCCTTGTGGTGGGCGTTAAAATCCTCCAAAAAAAACAATTGAGCAGACGGGTAACGCTGTTGGGCCACACTTGCCGCCTCACCTAGATAGTCTACCAATAAAGTCGTCCGCCGCTCTTCGCTGTGTGAGCGGTACACACAAGCATACATAATTTTCTCTATGCCCGTGTCCACGAGCACCCAAATCACTGAGAAGTTAGGGTGCTCAAGATTTCGGAGACGCAGACAGCAAATGTCATCACGGGCGTATACACAAACGCCGGCATTTGGGATAAAAAGATGCTCCAAGATATAGCCTGGGTAATCCAAGTACGCCGTATCAGCTGGACATCCTATCTGCGTCTCCGACAAGAAGAACGAGTGGGGCTTAGAGGTCTCCAGATGATAATGGATCGGTTGGAGATTGGAGTGAATCCCGCGAATATTCGCAAGATCCACTTTAAGTGTGAGGACGTGCATCTGCCGTTTTAACTTATATCTTCTTTGGACTTTTTTCATGATGTGTTTTTGTGAATAGGTTGGACGAGTAATAGCAAACGAGATGTCGGAATGGCTAACCTACGGAAGTCAAGGCATAACTACGCCATTGAAGAACTTGCGTGGAGACCGTGGGGACGCCCGAACCCTCCTGAAATAATACATCAGTTCCTCACATCCGGTCGCCAGCCGGCCCAATGAATCATTTCAGGATTTTTCACAAGCGGCGGGGCAGCTTTTCGTAGCTGGCTAACCTACTACTTGGGCCCCCTACAACTTGCGGTCGGCCAGCAGAGAACACCGTGCTTTGGATCCCGCTACCCTCCAAAGCAAGGCCTCCGACGCAGAAACACCATGATTCCAATCACGGTCTACCCTTCCAACACAACTGCATCCTACAACTCATCCGGACGTCTTCCCTGAACATCATGATGGAACACGACAAATCGTTTGGCATCAAGACTTTGTCCAAAGGGTGGTAATATAAAAAGCCGGCGGCCGAAGCCTACCACCAGGTGATTCGGTTGCTCTTTTGGCACCACCCGAGGGCCACGTGTAGGACATCGAGGGCTGAATCCTACGGATGCGAGCAAACAATAAACCCTCATTCATGTAAGTAAGACTTTTTCATTAGTACGTATTTTGTTCCGAATTTCACTACTGACCTGCCTTGTTCCGAGTTGCTCTATAGTTTGACGAGTTATTACAAAAGCATTAACATTAACATTAACGCGTAGTTGCATTAACGCTATTATATTTTTTTTTTTTTTTTTTAAAGCATTACTATTGACCTTTACAGAGTAAATACTTAATTTTATTTGCTGGTCTCATAGTAATAAAAATGGACACTGCGCATCTAAATAAACCAGAATTGATCTATGAATTAAAATGTCGAAATGCTGAGGTCCATACAACAGAAACTGTAGAAAATTTACAATCAAGGTTATCGACTTTACTTGATAGCTCGAATACTCAGGATTTTCAAAGCCCGTATACGTTTGAACAGGATACATACATACATTATGTTCTATGAAAGTTACATTGCTTTTATATTCCCGTACCTTATCATAATATATTTAAATACCTACGTATTACCATTGTAGGTTTCCTACTTACAAATAACCTTGTATTTAAGTTGTAAATAATGTAATTTTAATATAATTTCCCTTTACGGAGTAATTTCCACAATTTTAGCCTATTTTTTTTATTCACTTCTTAACTTTTCGAATTCATTATGAATATTGACTTCAAGTCCCTACCTACGTATTGCTATTCAGTGCTATTTTACTTACTACATACTTTAATTATTTGGTACTAACAGTAGCTAATACCCTACTTGTTAGCTATGTTTTTTTTTATTTACAAACATAATGTTCAGTATAAAGCGAAACCAGTTCCATATATTATTATTTACTACACCTACTCACAAAACTTCCAACACTGAAAAGAGCGGCAAATGTGATTACTCTATAAACCAAGCCTAGGTCACAAAAGCAGTATTATCTTATATATAATATACTATTACCTACCTACCTTACTTATACATACTATTTTAACGTTCTAACACAACGTTTACTACATACATACACATGCTACAGGCATGTCGTACCCTAAGGTACGTTTAGCCATTTTGGCAAACTAATTGTATATAAATATACACATACATACATTTACACATCACACACCACACACTCACCACACATACACATACACACAAACACTCACATAATCACTCTAATCAGCGGGTAGTGAATGTATAAATAAGCCTACACTATATTGTATTGGTTCCACGAGTAACCTTTATAATATTTAAGGTTCCTCTTTCTTATGAGTTTTATTTCCAAGGAATGGGAATAAGACTATGAATCATGATGAATGAATGTGTGATGTATGAATTTGAATGCATCAAGGAATCCAATCAATTGTATATTGACATTGTAAATAATCATGTTCACCTAAAAATTAAAGGCGATAACCCAAATTGGTCAACAACAAAAAATTCAAAGGAGTTTGTGCAAGTTTCTTTGAAAATTGGCCAGAGTTTAAAAATTCCTTTTCAGCTCAGCATTTCCATTATTTTAATTAATTATTTTACTATTTGAATTTTATTACCCTTATTATAAATAGGTATTTTTATTATTAACTTTTATTTTCTTTTTTCTTATTTTTTTTTTTCTCATTTTTTTAAATAAACCTAATGTTTTGGGATACCAATAACATCAAAATTTTTAAATACCAAATTACAAAAAAAAAATTTTTAGTTCACTAAAAAAAAACTCCGGGAAGGCGGGGTATGGTGACGATGTGAAAACCTCTTTCATAATAATACTCATTTGATTTTTAATTCTTTCATAATCCAATCCATTCCATTAATTCATAGTTTGTCATTATTCATTCTAAATTCAAATAACCGGTCATTCCCATATTGTCTTTTGGATTAGCAAAACCGAATTGCACAAAATTATATGTTATAAAATACCTAATTAAGTTTATTACAACTGGAGATTTTAAATATATATGATTAATACCTTCGTAAGCCGCTGTTTATGATCATCTCCTCCTGTTCCTGTGCTCCTAATTGTTCCTGTAATTTTGTGTCACTGAGGCTTGGTCCCTGGGCTGGTGGAGCAAGCCCAAAGCCTGGGACCGCCTCGTGACAACCTAAGCTATCCATCAATGATGCTTGGAGGGCAATGTTATGTTGGTGAAATTATCACAGAGTTACAAGCGTAATGTGATGTCTCGTAAGATTTTCTATTCCAATTTTGGGTTGTTCAGAGCAGGTGTAATGCTAATAAAACTGGGATTAAAAATAAAAACAATATAATGATTGCTATATTATAAGAAACTAGGTTGGACCAGTCCCTAGAAGCAAAACCGTAGTAGTGCTGCATTGTTCAGTAGACACGTGCTATTCCTAATGTTTCCCGACGACCAAGTCTCTTTATCTAGTCCATTTGGGTAATGCGTCGCCATACCATTAAGCTAATCTGACTCATCAGCATGCACCTTGCGTAACAGCGTCCATTCTGGAATTGTTCCAAGTGTTGCCTGGCCTTCATTAACGCTTAATTACATAGAACAGGTAAGTACTTTGAAACTGACTCTACAAGTCAATTGGCGACCTGTAACACCACTGATTATTCGGCGAGCTGTTTTTAAGCAAGGGTAATTCGGAATTAAAAAGTATTCAGAATCTGTAGCCGCCTTCGGTGAAGATGTTAATCGATCGGTGATGATCACTTCGAACTTCTGATCTCGAGTTAATTATGCAAGCGGTAGTGGCCCAATGGCAAGTTTTGTATCCTTTATAATCAAACTGCACCGATTCGAAACACAAACCAACCAATCACTAACGATTTTTTCCATCGCTAAGTGAAGAAATCGAAATGTCCAAGAATCTCAAAAATTCAAATAATTATAATATTCAACAACCCATCTTAGCCTTTGCGCTTCTCTGGTATAATCTCATTGTTAATTTAATATGCCATAAGGTTTTTTAATGCGCAGCTCTTGTTTATTGACAGATAAACGTTCTATTCATAGTGTAACCATATTATTCATGATGCAGTAAGTTTTATTGTGGAAAAAGTGTAATATTTCACGTCTCGTAATAACGCTAGTAGATCATTACCCGTTTGAAATGTAATATAAAATTATAGCAGCTATAGTGTGATGAAAACTATGTATGTATCTGTGTGTGTGTGTGTGTATGTGATTTTGAGTTCTCTAGGAAAAACGGTCTTAAGAACCCTGCACAAACAACGCATGGACGTTCACTGGCATTTGGCAGGTTATTGTTGGTAAATCAATTGGAAAACACGTTACAGATCAGAAACAACTAGCTGTGCCCGCGAATTGCCCACGTGGTCATACCTGTTGGTTAAAAGTAACCTATGTGTTATTCCAGGACCAAAAGTACCTATATTATTAAACTTCGTTCAGACGTCGAATGGTTTTTTATCGAATGCTCGACTACTGCTCAAGGTATTGAGATACCAAGTACAACAGTGAGAACCCCATCGCAATCAGTCCAGTAGTTCTACGTGATGCGCGAAAAACAAACAAAAAACAACATTTATAAAAAAACAGTAGCTCATTTTAAGTCCCTAGACCATTTTTTTATTATCTCTATTGAACAGTCTTTTTGTTACTCACTGCTATATCATAAGTACCAGTTATGCCCGGGGCTTTGCCCGCGTGGTCATTTCCCTGGATTAGAAGTTATTTAAGTGTTTTCCAGGGCCAAAAGTACCTATAGAGTACAAAATACCAAATTTCGTTCAGCCTAAAAATAGTTATTTTATCGCTTGCTCGGTTTCTACTCATCGGATTGAGATATTAAGTGCACCAGTTTTTAAGTCAAACCCTAAGATACCCAACAGTGAAAACCGCATCGCAATCAGTCCAGTAGTTTTTCATGATGCGCGAGCAAACATACAGACAACAAGATTAAAAAAACTGGTTCAGTACGTTATTTTAAGTACCCTAGACCATATTTTTTAAATGTTTTCATTGTACACATTTTTTGATACTCACTGATTTGTTAAAGCGTGGATCAAACCGCATGCAGCACAGCGCAGCACAGCTTATGACGTTGTAATGTAGGGAATATTATGGGATATGACACACCAAACGCACACTGCTATACAGCGCTGCCCAGCTACGCGCGTCACCGCATATCAAGCCACGCAGAGACAAACCGAATGCGTGAACGCAGCAGGCGGTAGTGCACGGTCAGCAGCCCGATTTCATAACTTGGCTTCAATCGAATTCTCAGTATCGCAGCCACTAATGCCTTGCGATAGAGTCGAATTTGCTATGAAAAAAGTGATAATCCGATTGTAGCCAAGTTATGGAATTGCTGTGCTGGCAACGTCGTTTTTTTTTTGTCCTCTACGCGGACGGTGGGGCGGCCGCAAAAGCACTCCGCCAAAGAGGGGCAACGTCGCTCGCTTTTCGTGCCCTTATAACGTTGTATTATATGACTTTCTCTAGTTAATGTCACACCGCGGACGACTACGCGCGTAGACGCGCAGCGCTGTGCGTCACCTTGCTGCACGAAAACGATGATTTGTATTCAAATACAAAACTGGATGCGAAAATAATGAAAAAGAAAATAATTTCTTCATCATATAAGATACTGTACTACCATCCTTCATCAGAAAACCCAGAAATGCTAACGCTGTACTCACTGTATTCCATATAAAACGAAAATAGCAGATGTCCAGAACGTTGTAGCGCAGAGCGTTGAATTGCAGCACCGCACATCACGACAAACTGGCCGGTGTGACATCCTACGCAACGCGCTGCGCTGCAACGCTCTGCTCTGCAACGCACACGCATCCGGTTTGACCCACGCTTTAAAGTAAGATAGTAGATTTAGGATAGATAATAGATTACAAATGAATTGAAAAGTGAATCACGTCATGTCCTGATTCTACAACTTGAAACGAGCATGTTTTACCAGGCATTGTATTGTAACAATGCCGAATGTTACGTTACAATTAGACGATACAGGTCAAATACCTTGAAATCTTGCAGAGCTATGTTTAAAATCCTGTGCTAAGGTCATTGAGCTTTGCTATGTCTTCTCATATCCGTACATGGTATTAATGTTATCTATTCTATTGTTCGTGTATTGTATTGTATTGTATTGTATCCACTGATCTCTATGAATTTGCTGTGCCGTACTTTTGTTTGTGCTGCATCAAAGCGCACCACCGAGCGTTCATGAAACTAAAATTGACATTGTGTCATCTCCTGACGTTAGTCACATAAAGAATATTAGTACAAAAACCTTAGTTCCGTGGACGCTCACTACTGCCGAACTAGTGATATCAGCGCCAAAATGGTGATAATCATATGGTATCATTGCGACGTTCGTCAACAGCCTGTCTAGAGTACTAGCTGTGCCCGCGGCTTCGCTCGCGTGGTCATTTCTCTAGATTAAAAGTACTCTATGTGCTATTCCAAGACCTACAAGTTTATTGTAATAACATGTATTAGTTTATTATATAAATAGTTATTGATTTATTGTATTTTAGAAAAGTATCTATGTAATAGAATGTTATTTTAATGCACCGCCGTCTACTCCTTGTTCTTCCATTGCTGTCCATCCAAAGGTTGTCTGGAAGAGATCGCTCTTAGCGATAAGACCACCCATTGTACTTATTTTAAAGAAATATTTTATGTGTAATAATATCTTTTTAGGTGCAATAAAGTATTATCTATCTATCTATCTATCTATCTATCTATCTACAATAAACATTTGATCAAAATTCCTTCAGCCGTTTAAAAGTTTTTGATCGATTGCTCGGCATCTAATCATTGGATTACGATACCAAGTACCCCAGGTCTTGGTCAAACCCTAAGCTATCCAACACTGAAAACTGCATCGCAATCGGTCTAACAGTTTTTACGTGATGCGCGAACAAACATACAGACAAACAAACAGACAGACACGAATTTTAAAAATGTTTTATTCTTGTTCAGTAGCTCAGACCAATTTTTTAAAATTATCTTCTTTGTACAGACTTTTACGTTATTATTGCCTATAGCTGTGCCCGCAGCGTTGCTCGCGTGGTAGTTTTTCTGGGATATAATGATCCTATGAATTATTCCAGTACCAAAAGTACCAATATAGGTACCTACCTACCTGTGTTAACAACCTTCAGTAGCGATCCGACATGGTCGTGATAGGTTAGAAGACGAAGGCGGGAGCGAAGCGTTGCGAGCATAAAGCCCCATTATAGCTAAGAACCATCTTGTTTACCTCAGCTTTAAAACATAAAAACCCGCAGTTAAATTGGTCCATTCGTTTGAAAGATACGATTCTCCCCCCTCCCCCCCCCCCTTTTTTTTCAACTCCTCTCCCCCCCTCTCCCATATAGCAAAGGAAAATGATAAACCATCTCGATCACATCCATTTTAAACATAAAAAACTGCATCAAATTTAGTCCATTCATTTGGGAGCTATGAATTTCACCATATCCCCCCCCCCTCCCTCCCCCCTCCCTCCCCCCTCCCTCCCCCCTCCCTCCCCCCTTATTATAGCTAAGACAAATCTTGTTTACCTCAGCTTTGAAACATAAAAAATCGCAGCTAAATTGGTCGATTCGTTTGACGGTTGGTCTCGTGGCTAGAGATCCTACGTATGAAATCGAACGGTCGCGGGTTCGAATCCTGCAAGGTGCAATCATTTGTGTGATGAGCAGAAATGTTTGTTTCCGAGTCGTGGATGTAATATTCTAATCTATGTATGTTTATCCGTTATCTAGTGCCCATAGCACAGGGTATCCTAGTTTGGGGCTAGATAATTGGTGTGGAAATGTCCCGAATATAAAAAAAAAAAAAAAAAAAAAAAAAAACCCCTTTTTCTCGAAACTCCTCCCTTTTCTCGCCCGCAGTTTCAAACATAAAAAACCGCATCAAAATCGGTCCATTTGTTGGAGATCAACGATCCTAACCCCCATCCCCCCATCCTCCCTCCCATTTTAGCTAAGAACCATCTCGTTTACCTCAGCTTTCAGATATAAAAAAGTCGCAGCTAAATCGGACCATTCATTTGGACGCTACGATTCTCACCCCCTTCCCCCCCCCCCCTCCCCATATAGCTAAGCTAAGAACCATCTCGATCACATTAGCTTTAAAACAAAAAACCCGCATCAAAATCGGTCCATTCGTTTGGGAGCTTTTTAGGAGGATGCCACAAACAAACACACACACACCCTCTCACACAGTGATACACACCCTAACACCCGTCTCTTTGTTCGGGGTTTAAAAATGTAAAACAGTAAGCAGTTTAGTTAACAATAAAAACAGTCGCAAGAGGTCCCTTTTTTATGAGGGAATGTAAATTATGTATGATAATTTATTTCTTTTTTAAACATGCACCTGAAGGTAAAACTAACAAATTTACAAAGTAAAAAAAAACAAAGTAAATTGACAGAATTATTTTCTGTTTTTGAGTTTTTTCTAAATTATCTGATTTTGAATTATTGTGACCTATTTTGTTGTAACAATTTGACGGATTAATTCAGGGAAAAAAAGCATTGAAATTGTAAAAATAACGCATAAAATATGTAAATGCATAAAAATATGGAACAAAACATTTCAATAAGCACGTGATTTCGATCCTCGCACGTTTGGGTTGGCAGGCAGAAATGCTCCCACTGAACGTATTTAATAAGGCAGAGATATTTAGTAGCTCCTTTTTTATCCTTTTTTGGGGGGTCCCAATCAAAAATCCCGGACAAGCAAAAATTCTAAAAATTCGCCTAACCTGCAAGTTTCGTCTAGATCGGTTGAGAAATGCGACCTGTAGAGGAAAACAGAGATCCGGACATTCGAATGGAATTCGGAAGGACATACGAAAGCATTTTTGCCCTAGCTGACGGAAACGGAGACGCTTCGCTCGCGCTTCGCGCTCGCTCGGTCAACAAGATGTATGTTTTTTCAACATAAAGGTAGTCAAAATATCGAGTCCCAGTCAGGTGGTCAAAAGTCTAGTCAAGTCACAATTCAGTAAAGTGGCGGAACTTTACTGAAACTTTCTAAGGAGTTCCGGAGAGAACACGAAATGACAAGTTTTTCTGCTTTAGATCATTTGCCCACACTAACCTAACGGTTAATAATCCTCCAATTTTACACATTAACACTCGAGGAATCACAAGTTTGCGAAATAAAACAAAGCAAAACACCTGTCTCGATTGAAACTCAATCCCAGTAGGATTGAGTCATATTTGACAGCTAATCTGCCTCATATATAGGTAATCCAGCCAGCACGATGTTTCAACTAAACCCTTTTCAAGGCACTTACTAACCATCTGTATATATGATATATTATAGGAGCCATAGAACACCAGATTTGGTAGTACGCATACTTTAATGGTTGGCACTAGAAGGAATAAAAAGTTATCTTAAAATTGATCGCTGTTTTTGACACACCAATATTACATTTTTAAGTCTAAAGTGATCATAGGTAAGCTTGCATTATTGTCGGCCGACTAAAATTGCAATATTGTCGGTGATAATGCTTTTAAATATTTACCTATCATACGTAGATCTAGCTATATGTAGGAAGAAAGAATCAAGAATCTAAAGCGTGTTTTTGGCTCTTTTTAGTTTTGAAGGAAGTCGGGTTTTTATTTTTTTATAATAATTTACTATTAATTTAAACTTTTTAGTTTTTCTTAAATATTTTTGGAATGATCTTACCTTCATTTTGATAACTCACTCTATATGTATTGGTAATATTTTGTTCCGTCGGATATTCAATATGGCAGCTAAAAGTCGCCATGTTCATTTTCTTGACACTTCCTATTATATATATAGTACTCTCGTGATTAAAACCTGATTTATCAAAATCCAAAAAGTCGTTTAGGCTGAAGGACGCGCCAAAGAAACATACAATTAAACATACCTACAACTCAAACACATTACCAACCGCAGTCGGGTAAAAACTAGACTTTATACAACTACAGTCAAATACACCCACAAAGCTACAGTCCTACCATCATGCTTCATGTGCATCCACAACAAAGGCAGAGAGGCAGAGACATACGCAGACTGATGGAGCACAAGAGAGTTCCTGCCTACACTTGCTACACAAACGCTACTCCGATTGTGACTAACGGCATAATGCCAAAGAAGACCAATGGTATGCTTTGCACCTAATTTAAGTGGTTCACTCCCGAGGAGCTGGCACATAATTTTCCAAATTTTAATTAGATCTATGCTATCAATATCTATCTTTTACTAGTACTTGGCGGTAAAAAAACTTGCCTGCGTGCCGCAGGTAGAAACTTACAAATAAGCACAGTACCCGTCATAAGCGTCGCGCAGTCTGCTAAATATTCCTACCTCTCTAACAGACATAGATAATTTAGCATTTCGTCTTACAAAATTGTACTTATCAATGTGTGGAGCTTGGGCATCTGGGATTGGGCCAAAGAGTCCACACGTTTTCAATAGAGCTTAATTAAACTGAACAAGGCATGGTTTAAAGAAAATATTCTGTAATCGGTCACCTGCACTTAATATTACAAAAACGTTTATTGTAAATAGACGACAAAATTTAGCACTTTCAGGATGAAAAAATAATCTATACTTATAATCACACTAATATTATAAATGCGAAAGTTTGTATGTTTGTGTGTGTGTGTGTGTGTGTTTGTTGCTCCTTCACGCTCGAATGGCTGGACAGATTTAGATAAAATTTGGTACCAGGATAGCTTATATCCTGGATTAACACATAGGCTACTTTTTATCTCGAAATAAATTATAAAAAAAATAACTAAGTACCAGGAGAGCATAAGCACTTAAGAAATTGGAGATACAAAATTGTCAAATAAAGTTATTAAAAGTGAGTATACTTACCTCCCCATGAACATTAACTGGTGTGATTTTATTAAAAAACGTATTTCTGAGTACCAGGAGAACAGAAACACTTAATATTTTTATAATATTTTTATAACACATAATTTGTAAGTATGGATGGATGGATGGATGGATGGATGTTTGTTACTCCTTCACGCTCGAACTGCTGGACAGATTTGGACGAAATTTGGTTATAGGATAGCATATATCCTGGATTAACACATAGGCTACTTCTGATCAAGAAATAGGGAGAAAATAAAATCGTTTTCTTACGGACTTGAAAAAAAAAAGGAAAAAAGAAGAAAAAATATCTATTATTATTATTATGTATAAAAAAAGTAATTAGACTTTTTTGCTTTTATCTTTACTTTTGTTTTGTCAAATTGAAGTTGTGTCTATGTTTGCGTGACATTGTTGATATAGATACCTATTGTTACATTATAAACAATTTTTTTTTTATTCAAAAATAACTTAAATGTAAAGAATATATACAACCAAAAACTCTTTTAAATTATGTTTTGATTGTAACGCTACCTGTAGAATTTTTAAATAGGATGCGGAAGAAGATTGCACGCAGGCAAAGCCGCGGGGCGCAGCTAGTAAAGCAATAAAAACGAATAAGTCTGTACAATGAAGATGGTGAAATTAAAAAAAAAGGTCTAGGGTACTTAAAATAAGCTATTTAACAAGAATAGAACATTTTTAAAATTCGTGTTTTGTTTGTTTGTTTGTTAGTTTGCTAGTTTGTCTATTTGTTGTTTGTTTGTTAGTTTGTAGAACATATTTTTAAATCGTTTCTGTCTGTCTGTTTGTTCGCGCATCACTTAAAAACTACTGGACCGATTGCGATGCGGCTTTTACTACTGGATAGCTTAGGATATGACTTAAAAAATGGGTTACTTGGTATCTCAATCCGTTGAGCTGAAGCCGAAAAATCGATAAAAATAATTTTGACGACTGAAGTAATTTTCATCAAATGTTGGTATTTTAGGTCCTGGAATAGCACATATAGTATGTTTAACTAGAGAAAAAAAAAAAACGATTATAACATACTAGCTGATGCCCACGGCATTTTGAACATATGATCAAAATTTATTTTTTCAGCAGTCATAAAATATTTTTATCGATTGCTAGGTTTCTTCTCATCGGATTAAGATACCATTTACGCATTGCAATCGGTCCAGTAGTTTTTAAGTGATGCGCGAACAAACAGACAGACAGAACCGATTTAAAAATATGTTCTATTCTTTTTCAGTAGCTTATTTTAAGTACCTACCTACTCGTACACTATACCATTGTTATTATCTTATTTGTACAGACTTTTTGGTATATACTGCTTTATTATAAGTATAGAAAGAAGATAGATACCTATCAAAAGCGCAGCTTCTAAAACTTTCTGGTGCAAGGAAAACACTAAAGTGGAAATGGTTTTAGTGGAATGAGTTTCGCTGAGTAATAAATTCAAAAGTCCGTGTGCAGCTAGAATAGTAATGTATACTCAAAGGGCTAGAATATTCAAGCTGCTATTGATACTTGTAGTTATTCTGTGGCTCAGGTAGTTGTACTGAACACCTGTTGATGAACGTGCTATGTTTGTTATATACCTACTGTACAGCCGGTCCGTCAAGGTTGATATCGGTAACGGATTTACTAATAACTTCTATATTAATTGTGAATTCACCCCATTTTCAAAGTTTTGTATTTTTGGTTGGATATTCTAGGTTGTTTGTTGTTTGTTTGTCATATGAGGTAGTGCTGGCAGAGTTTGTCAAGCCGCCCAAGGGCCTCTTACATGGCTAAGCAACTGCTGTTGATCAATAACAGCCGGGACTGACAGCCTCCGAAATAGGGAGCGATGGAAAACCGCACATAACTTAGAAAAGCCATTGGTGGGGAGCCTAGAACTGAACCGGTGTCGTTGGATTCTAAGTTGCACTATAGAACCGTTAAGCTACCATCGCTCTCATCATCATCGATATTATAGATGATCATTTGGTGCACACTCGATCTGTATTTATGAAGGCTAAAATTAAAGTAGTATCATGTATTGCTGATGGTACTTTGCGAATAATATTGGCTGGTTCCGTTATTGATATCTATATTAGCACTAGTTATTTTTTTGCTTGCATAATAATATTGCATATTTCATACAAAATTTGAAAACCACAGAGAGATCACGCTTTGGGTCCATTTTTTTTACTATACACAAACACCAATCTGGCACTTACTGCGGTAAGGTACGAGCTATTATTGCGTCATATGCTTTCAGTGAAATTATTATGATAAAGAAGAAAATCACTTGGGATGTATGAGTTTATGGGAGTTTGCAAAATTTTTTTACTTCATCAATATTTTTTTGTAGATTTATTGTGAAGAAAATGAGAAAGGTTATAACGATTGAACCTCTAACGATTTTTATTCTTTTTGCTTATATGTGTTGTTATGTGTTAGTTTTGTATAAGCGATTTTCAAAATATAACAAAATCAATTCTGTAAACGATGCTGCACTATAATTATTACCAACAAAAATGGGATAACACACAGTTGTCTATTGGAAAAGATCAGATTTTTACACGAGCGCACAAACACCATCATACCACCATATATTTACACCATCCGCAAACAAAATGATAGCATCCATATAACTTTGTTTGGAGATGGTGCAAATATATGCAGGAAATATTTATATCTATCTATATTTATCTACACTCGAAACTTATAATAAAGCAGTAATACATATAATAATGTATTACTTTTTTATAATAAGAAGTAAGTAACAAAATGTCCGAACAATAAAGATAATAATTATCTTTATTGTACAGAGCTTTATTGTAGGTATAAATAGATTTATTGGTGTTAAATTGCGAATTTGTATCATTGAGGCAAAGCAGAGACGAGGAGCTCCTCGTCTCTGCTTTGTCACGTCTTAGTAAGTAGAGATTGAAGACGGCGGCATCCATGCTTGTCGCAGAGTGGCTAAAATGGATAGTACTTCCAAGCGGCCAAGGAACATCCTGGTTACCCTGGCTTCACTCCGGATGAAGGACTCATTACTTTCTGCTGTCCAGAGATTTAAAAAGGGGCAACCCAAAGATACCCTCAACTCACGACATCTAGGGATCACCGAAGAAACACACAAAATTTATGTAGTCGAACATCTCTCACCAGAATGCAAGCAGCTACATGCTGCTGCCAGGAAGTTTGCCAGTGACAAGCAATACAAATATGTTTGGGCCAAATATGGGCGAATATATCTGCGTAAAGATGATAATAGCGGGAGCATTTACATCAAGAACTTCGAGGCGTTGGATAAATTGCCTAATGTACTTTAAAGTTAAATTTAAGTATAATTATTTACCAATCCTTTAGAATTAGTTCTATTCTACACCAAAATGTTGGTTTTTTATCAGAATGTCAATAGGATTCGGTCCAAAATAACCGAAATATACCTGAATACATTAACCTGTAATTATGATTTAATATGTCTATCGGAGACTAACCTGAACAGCAGTGTCTGTGATGCTGAGTTATTTGATTCTCGATACAATATATTCCGACGTGATCGCTCTAGTACAGCTATTAGTAAAGGCGACGGTGGAGGAGTAGTTGTCGCTGTTAAGAAAGGCATTGATGTTATTCGCCAATTTTCATGAGAAAGTAGTGTCGAAGACCTATGGTTGACTATCCTGCCCTGTAATGCAAATGATAAAACATTAAATATCTGTCTTTGTTACTTGCCTCCTGATCTTCCGCGTGACTTGCTTGAATATTTTTATGATAATTGTCATAATACTATATTAAATATGAGTAATAATGTGGAGATTATTTGAATTCGCGACTACAATACCCCCAGCTTATCCTGGTCTAAGGAGCTGGACTTTTCCGCTATGATAGCTGGCTCGCCTCATGATTACAAATCTTATTTATTATATGACACTATAGCTTTATGTCAATTCAACCAGTTTAATAGTATAGTCAATGCAAATAACCGTCTCCTTGATCCTGTACTATCCACAGCTAATGTTCAAGTATATGGTGCAGATCCACTTAGTCGACTGGATAGTCATCATCCCGCCATAATTGTGGATCTAGATTATAAAGAATACTAACTCGATCCCTCTGACCATGAAATATGAAGGTAACTCTACGTCGGATCCGTCTGGAGTGTGTGAGTTATTTTTTAAATGCTTTTGCTCAGTCTTTGAAAGTGCTACTGGCATCCCGGATCCAGATGATTCTCTTAGTTCTAGTCATAACAACACCCTAAGTGACATAAATATTTCAAAAGAGGTCATCATAAAGAAAATAAAAAAGTTAGATATTAATAAAGGGCCTAGCCCGGACGAAATTCCTATAAATTTTATTAAAACTTGTGTTGATGAACTAAGCTTACCATTAGTAATTTTATTCAAAAAGTCGATTAAGTCAGGTAGGTTTCCCACGCTTTGGAAGACAGCGCACGTTATACCAATGTTTAAATCGGGCGATAAGGCTCAATGTGAGAATTATAGACCTATTAGTATATTGTCATGTTTTGCAAAACTGTTTGAGAGTGTCGTGTATGATGTGCTCTACAGCCATGTTAAGCCCATTTTGAATCCGCAACAGCACGGCTTTGTGGCAGGCAAATCAACAACTTCCAACCTTCTCGAGTATAAAAGTTACTTGTGTGGCGCATTTGCTAAGAGACTTCAGGTAGATTCCATTTATACAGATTTTGCAAAGGCATTTGACAAGGTAAACCACATAGTGCTATGTAAAAAACTGGCAGGTTTCGGAATTCATGGTTGTCTATTTCGATGGATTAAATCGTATTTAACTCGCAGAAGCCAGCTCGTTGCAGTGACGGGTCATCTCTCTCAACCTATTACTGTCACATCAGGTATACCTCAAGGCAGTCATTTAGGACCTTTATTATTCGTTATATTTATAAATGATTTGATTGATTCACTATCATGCCCATTTCTATTTTATGCGGATGATCTCAAAGTGTTTACCGTCGTAAATAATTGTAATGATGCATCTAACCTGCAAAATGATTTAATAAACCTCTCAAAGTGGTGTCATCAGAATTACATGCGACTTAATGTTGGTAAATGCTTTGTAATAAGTTTCACCAGAAAAACTCACAAGTTTATGTTCGATTATTCCCTACAAGGTGAAGTTCTCACGCGTAAGAATGTTGCGTAGGATCTGGGTGTATTTTTCGATGAAAAGCTTTCATTTCATAATCACTATGACCACATCATCGAGCGGAGCTCTCGGCTACTTGGATTTATATCGCGGTCCACAAAACAATTTCGTAAAATAAAAAGCTGTATTTATTTTTATTATACACTCATACGTAGTATTCTGGAGTACCACTCATCAATCTGGTCTCCTTTCTACAATGTTCACAGTGATCGAATCGAACGCATTCAAAAGCGATCTCTAAATATCCTCAGCTATAGGTGTGGCATGGGACGTACACTAGCGTCGTACAGGGAACGTTTAGATTATTTTCATGTGACTCTTCTAGAGGTCCGTCGCAAGTATAATGACCTTGTGCTGCTTCATAAAATAGTTCATTCCACTATGGATTCCCCTGCCCTCCTTTCCCTCTTAAATTTCAATACTCGTTTCAGGCTCCGAAATCGAAATTATAATATTTTCAGCCTTCAAGTTTCTTCTAACAATATCTCTTATTATAACCCAATAGTTAGGATGTGTCGCCAATACAACGAAATCCTTGTCTCCAACAGAGACATCGATATATTTCACCTTAAATTATATCAGTTCCAGAAGCAAATTAGGAGCAATTTATTTGAACCATAACATTGTAATGGTTAAATTAAATATTTTTATAACATGTAATAATGTCCTCTCTAGTGATAGTATTAGATACAATTTAAACTAATAAGCTTCTAGGCATACATATTATTTGGAATGTAATCTAGATCATAACACTTACACTTAAAATTTTATCATGTAATGATTACTTTCTGTTTTGTGTGCTAATAAATAAATAAATAAATAGATAGCGGTTTCACGTATAATGTAAAATATTAGTAGATACTACGGCAGAGCGCTATTTCAATACTCAAATTGCAACTAAATTAAGTTAGTATTTAACAAACTCACCTGCTGTAAAGTTAACCCTTAACTGTAGTGGTGAAAAGTAGTCACACTTCTATAGTCGTGGGTCCACGGAACCCACAATTTTTATTTAAAATAAATCAAAAACAAACGTCTCTTTTTAATATAAAACCTTACATTGATTCATTAACAATCGTAGTATTATTACACAAAACTTTTATTCTCATCTATAATGGCACTTTTTTAATCTGTTTAACTTACTAAATCATGATTTCGAAAAAAAACATTTTATTTAATGAAAAATGTGAGGGTTGTTCGGGCTATGGTATTAATAAACCTTATCTTGCTGTATACTTTTATATTTCTTGTGGTTTCTTTCAACAAACACTTCAGCCATTACGAGTAGCGGAAACAGAGAGTAGTAAAATTCATTACAACGACAGAGGGCGCGGTTCACATTTGCAGTATGACATTGACAACTTCAATGTCAGCAGTGTTCCATAGATACAGTGATACTATTACCTAGAGCATTCATTGCAATCTAACACCCTTCCTCAATGGATGCTCAAAATCTACATTAACATTTTACAAAACCTGGAACATAACATGATAAATTTTCTTCTAGTTATTTATAACAAAATGACATCCAATGACAACAAAAAATGATGCTCTGCTATTCTTTTATATATGAAATTAAATTATAGCTTTAACAGTTACATATATATTTTGCATATAAGTACTATTTTAGTACCTACTCATTACATACCTTTGTATTTTTACAATAAGAAATTTAATTCAATGTATGATAAAGTTAATGTTCATTTCTTTAAGTTTAAACCCTGACATAAGTTTTCAAGTATACATTTGTTTAAACTTTTTGTACATAAATCTGCTAGTTGTTCTTTAGTACTTACATATTTCAATATTACAATTTTAATCTTAACTTTCTTACAAAATGATATTTCAAATCAATGTGTTTTAGTCTTTTATTGTGTTCAGGATTCTTTGCAACAAACATAGCCGATTGATTATCAATGTTCATTACAAAATTTTGACATTTAATTCCAATTTCTATCAATAAATTTCTGATCCAACAGCCTTCTGCTACTGCTTTTCCCAAACTTACATATTCGGACTCAGTCGAGGACAAAGCTACACATTGCTGTTTGGAGCTATACCATGAAACTGTACATCCATAAACCATCATTATACACCCCGAGGTTGATTTCCTTGTCTCTTTTTCACCACACCAGCTTGCATCGGTATATCCTACTAGTGGTTCATCTGTGTTCGTTTTATATATTAATTTGTAATTTAAAGTACCTTTCACATACCTCAAAACCCTTTTTAACGCTTTCCATAAACTGACACTAGCAAAAACTTGGTATCGACTCAGATAACTAATAGCATAACAAAGACTGGTCTAGTTCCTAACATGGCATACATTAAACTTCCTATTAATGCCCTACATTGTGTTACTAGCATTTTATCTGGGGAATCTTCTTTTTCTAACACGAACCCTTGTTCTATTGGGGTTAAAACGGGGTTACAATTTTCCATTTTATATCTTCTTAATATATCTTCTAAATATTCCTTCTGATCTAGTTCTATATAATCCTTTTCTCTGTATATGTTGATACCTAAATATTTGTTCTCTGTACTTCCTAAATCGGTCATTTGAAACTTTCTCTGTAGTGATTTCTGTAACTCTTGTATATGGCTTCTATTTTCCCACATAATTAACAGGTCATCGACATAAAGTATTACATAAAACTTCTCCTTCTTTTTGTAGTATAGACAGTAATCCGCTTCACTTCTTACAAACCCTTCCTGTATCATAAAGCTGTTAAATTTTTCATTCCAGTTCCTTGGAGACTTTTTTAACCCGTACAATGACTTCTTTAATTTTAACACTTTACCATCATATCTATTTATTCCATCTGGTATCTTTAAATACACCTCTTCTTCAATATCGCTGTATAGGAAAGCACTTTTTACATCCATCTGGGTTATATCTAAGTTAAACTTGTTAGCTATGGCCAAGAGGATTCTCAAGGTAGGTAGTTTTGCCACTGGAGCATAGATCTCAGAGTGATCGAAACTACCCTCCTGTTGAAAACCTCTTGCCACCAATCTGGCTTTGTATATTTCTCCTTTCTTTATCTTAAAAATCCATTTTGCATCTACCACTTTCTTTCCTTTTGGCAACTCTGTCACAATCCATGTTTTATTATTTTCTAATGAACACAACTCTTTTTCTATTGCTTCTGTCCACTTCTGTGAGTCTTTACTTTTCATAGCCCTCTCAAAATTTAGTTGTTCATCATTCATTGCTGTATATGAATAGAATTCATCTTCATATCTTTTAGGTTTCTTTACTACTCTTTTACTCCGTGTTCTCAACCGTTCTCTATCCTCTGTTAGAGTAATATCTTCTTCAGTGGTCTGTGAATCTTCTTCAGGATCATAAGCACTCGATTCAAAGAAAGATTCTTCTGTCACTGTCTGATCTTCACCTTCTATGGACGTTTGTTTTTCAGCTTCTCTATTATGTATCTGCTGTTCTTCTGTTTCTGTTGGTTGTTCTTATCTATATGTTTTCTGCTCTTCTGTATGTTGTTCTTCTGTCTCACTGTTCTCTATCTGTATAAATTCTGAATTGTCTTTCTGTTGCTGCTGTATTTCTTCTGTAATTTTATTTTCTTTTATAAATACCACATCTCTGAATGTTTTTACTTCTTTTGTATTTGGTGTCCAGACTCTGTATCCTTTGCTATTAATACCATAACCTACAAATATACCTCTCTTGGTCTTTGTATCCCACTTTAGCCCTAATTGTTTGGGTATATGTACTGATACTTCTGTGCCAAATGTTTTCAGTTCATGCATGTTGAAACTTTTGTTAAATAAGAGCTCATATGGTGCCTTATCCGGTAATCTTGTATTTCCAGTCCTATTAATAGTGAATACTGCTGTATTTATCGCTTCAGCCCATAAACTCTTCTGTAATTTCTTTGCCTGTAACATAGTTCTCGCAGCTTCTACTACTGTTCGCATTTCTCGTTCAGCCCTACCGTTTTGTTCAGGAGTGTATGGTACTGTCCTCTGATGAATGATCCCTTCTGTATTTAAGTATGATTTTACATCTTTGTTAACAAAGTCTAAACCATTATCAGACCTAAAAATCTTTATTTTAAACCCCGTCTCTGTGTAAAAACTTGGTACAAAAGTTTTGATTATTGAACTTACTTCATTTTTATTCTTTAGAAAGTATACATACCTATAGCTGCTGCAGTCATCTTTCAATAATAAGAAATATTTAGAACCACCTACTGAGTCGCACTCCATTGGACCGCACAAATCCATGTGTATTAACTCTCCGGGCAATGCTGCTCTATTCGTACTTCTCTGAAATGGTAACCTATGCTGTTTCCCTTCTAAACACGGTAAACATTGATAATCAATCTGCTCTTCACATTTAATGTTATTTCTGTGTAGTACGTTTGAAACATGATTATAATTTTGGTGAGCTAATCGTTCATGCCATTCTTTTAATGATGCTACTGAAGTTAATGCTACTGTTTTATTGTCAAATTTGAAACTCATTAGGAATAAATTTTCATTTCTTTTTGCAATACATGAAATTATGCCATTTTTCGATAACTCACAACTATCTTTCTTGAAAAACATGTTATAACCTCTATTAACAGCACATCTAGCCGAAAATAAATTAGCTTTTAAATCAGGCACATGTAACACTTTCGTTAATGTTGAGGGATAATTATTTTTACCAATATATGCTTGAAATTTAATATCACCTACCCCTGACACTATGAGTTTGCTACCATCTCCAATAATTATATACTTGTTAATTACCTCTGTGTAATTGTGAAATAACTGCCTATTATTACACATATGGTTACTAGCACCTGTATCTAGAATCCAGGAGTTCTGATATTCATTTCCTAGTATTATGTACGCTCTGTCAAAGTTTTGAGGATTTTGAGATTTGTTATTTTTAATTCTACTGTAACAGTCTTTATATAAATGTCCGGGCTTACCACAATAATTGCACTTTCTTAATCTACACTCACGCTTGAAGTGTCCGACTTTTCCACATGAATAACACTTAGCTGGCTCAGTCTTCTTCTGGTCAGTAGTATAACGCTGCTGTCCCTTCTTTACTGCAGCTAAAGCTGTTGACGTCTCTCTTCTGTATGACTCTGTTCCTTGGATGCGCTCTTCTTCAACCAATAATCGTGCAGTGAGTAGTTTCAGTGACTGGTTAGAGTCTGGAACTGACTCCCAAGCTGTTACAAAATACCTGAATTCTTCAGGGAGGCTCATGAGTACTTTAGTTATCACCATTTTCTCTGAAATTTTTTCGCCGAATCCTGATAACTTATGTACGATATCTTCTATCTTCGAGATAAATGTCGCCATTGGCGATTGAAATTTTATGTTGTAAAATTGTTGTTGAACTAAATGAATGCCAACTTTAGATTTGGATTCATATATAGTCGTGAGCTTCTCCCACATTTGGTTTGACGTACTGCACGTAATCAAAAAGGTTAGGACATGTTCTTCGACACGTGTCACGATAATTTCCTGCGCCTTTCTGTCCTTCTCCTTATTTTCATTCTTCGTTTCATCAAGCAGCGCTGAGACTATTTCGTACAGTCCCTTAGCTTTTAGTACGATGGTTATTTGAATTTCCATGCCGCCCAATTGTCTCCTTTTAGTATAATTGCACGATCCATTTTGAGATGTTTGAGGTCGCGCCAAGGTTGCCAACCGACGCAACACACAGACTACGACGCCACGGGAAATTAACTTTTTCTCTATCTGTAGTATCTGAAATCAGGCTAACTGTTATCGATACGTTGCCTGGGCCCATAACCTGTGAGGGTTGTTCGGGCTATGGTATTAATAAACCTTATCTTGCTGTATACTTTTATATTTCTTGTGGTTTCTTTCAACAAACACTTCAGCCATTACGAGTAGCGGAAACAGAGAGTAGTAAAATTCATTACAACGACAGAGGGCGCGGTTCACATTTGCAGTATGACATTGACAACTTCAATGTCAGCAGTGTTCCATAGATACAGTGATACTATTACCTAGAGCATTCATTGCAATCTAACAAAAAACATAATAAAAAAATATATATCTATCATTTCTCATCAACAAAAAACTAAACTTTTTTTTTATTAGGTGTCAAAACAACAAAAAACATCGGTTACTAAAAAAATGTTGTACTAAAAACTGATGACCCAAGCTGATATTATGACACCAATACTCACCTTTATAAATGATATATATATATATATATATATACATATATTTTTTTATTATGTTGTAGAAAGTTGCTGAGATGCTGGATCACACGCCGTGTTTTTCACAAGCGTTCAAAAATTGAACATGGGTCCACTGAACCCACGACACAGTTAAGGGTTAAATACTAAATAAGGTTTTTTATATAAAAAGTTGTCATGCTAAGTATACAATCAGAGGAAGCAAGTTGGAACCGTTGGAGCTCTCATCATTTAATATTGGCACTTGTCTCTCTAATTGGTAGCATTTTAAAACATGAAGCTCATTGTCCGTAGTCAAATAACGAACCTTAGTAGTTTCGTCATGTATGTAAGTTAGTCTGTCCATTTGTCCGTCTGTCTGTCCATCTGTACTAAGTCTATGAGTGTCCAATACGAACTTGTCTATTTTTTTAATTTATCTATTGGTGTATCATTATAGTCATCATTATCAGAAGTTATCTGTTCACTGCTGGACTTCGGCCTCTTCTTTACCTATTCTGTAAAAGATATTATCTCCCCGTCTGAAATAATTATGATCCCTTATGGTTCTTTTTAAGTCTAGGTCATTTAACATTTTAAAGTTATTTAACTTTTCAAATCGTGTTCTGTGTTGCATCGGTTGATAGTATGCATCTGTGAGCGAAACTCGTCCACAAAGAGACGCGGGACGGTGTAATGCAACGTGCGGTGAAACGCCGTCATGCCCTACTGCGCGGCCACGCACGCTGTGGACTTTGTTGTGAATGGTATACTTCTGAATAATACTGCATCACGCTTCCTAGCTGCTTATCAGTTATAGGTATAGTTTTATTTTTATTGAATATAAACAGAAAAAAAGGTTTAAAAATAAAATGGTACCCGTGTATTTCATACTTACGTTCGAACAAAGTATTATAATAAATTCCCGAAAAAAAAACACCTTTAAAATCTATATTTTTGTAATTTTTGATTTTGTCCTTCATGTGCATGTTCGTGTATATCATAAAATTGTTTTTTAGCATACGCAGCTTTATCAGCGAAGATATTGGAATGAAAAAAGTGCGAGTTGAACTAGCGTGGAGAGGGTTCCGTACGATGAATAGGTATGTTATCTCATAATATTGAGAGATTTACCATGTTATTTTAAGACCATAGACATAGACATAGACTTCTTATAAGTTTTCTTGTAATTTATACGTAAGGAACTATTTTCTGTATATTTTTTTGATTTTAGTTTCTATAGTTTCGGAGATAAGTTGGGAATGATAAATTTTCATCTATTTTCTTAAATAATATTTGAGACCCTCACAATATGCCCTTTCATTGGATAAATAAGTATGTTACACCGTAAGGTTTGCAATTTTTTTTTCTTAATTTTTTTATTTGCCACTAATAGTGACCAGTAGTGCCATATTCAAAATTCATTTATTGACGTTAAGCGTCCATGTTTGAGTCACAAAAAAACATATATTACCAAATTTCAACTTAATTGGTCCAGTATCTTCCGAGCCACCAATAGTACCGCCATATTCTAAATTCATTTATTTACGTAAAGCGTCTATGTTTGGGTCACAGTAATTCATATACTATCAAAATTCAACTTAATCGGTCCAGTAGATTCAGAGCAAATTGTCTGTGATAGACTGACCGACAGAGGGATAGACACACGAGTCATCCTATAAAGGGTCCGTTATTTTCAATTAGCGGTACGGAATCCTAATAAAATAAGTAATCTGTATTTTTGACGTGTTTTACTAAGCATCAACAACTTTGATCCAGTTTTCAATCAGGAAAATTGATAGTTAGTTACCTACTTTAAGAACATGGCTCAGTTACACTCATACTTACAAAAAAAGTGGAAATAATCGGTCATACTGATCGGTAGAACTAGGTGGACTAACCCATAATAATACCGGGATACCAGTAATAGTCTAGAAATATTAGCTTTATTGCAATGGACTATACTGCGAAGAGTGACTAATGAAACAGTCACACCTTGGAAACAATTAACAAAGAACCTGACGGAAATAACAACTTGACTGCCAACAGTTCGTATTACTCAGTGATGTTTCAGAAATCAGCGGCTCAGACAAAACAAAGGCCGGCTTCCCAAAACAACGACAAAAACATCTCATTAGCCGACACGGAAAATCAGTTTATAGATATTTGGTTTCAATTTTCATTGTTTTTAGCAACAGCCCGTTACTAAAACTTTGGTTTATAAAACAATACTTTAAATCTTATCAATACTTAATCATATCTAATTTATTATGTTAATTTATTTTGAGGATTCTGTTTTTTCTTGTTAACTCAATTGAATTTTAAATTTCTCGAAGGTATGTTTCTTTTGTAATAACTTGTAGCGAATTTCTTGTCAAGTTATTACTTGATAAGAAATGCTCTTTGTTGGGCATATATGTACATTATATGTAGCATTACCTATATCATAGATACATTTTTCTATGATTTATCTATGCCTATATATACTGCTAAAAAAAACTTTTTTGTCTCTGTAGCGAAATTCTTGTCAAGTAACATAGATGTGTGTGTGTGTGTATACTGTAAGAAATATTTTAGTCCCTCATTAGTAGAAGTATGTAGGTATTTTGTGAAAATATAACATTGATCATCATGTCAGTAATCAAGCCTAGTATAATTTAAGAGAAGAAAACAATTTTTGATTAAAGAAATTTCATCATGATCCAATGTTTGATAAATTAACTTAATATATTTTAATAGTTACACACATTAGTACATTTAATATTGATTACTAATAAGCATACCAAAATGTTATTAATGCAAATTGCAAAAATCTGTGTTGGTAATTAGGATAGTATGTTGCAACTCAGTTCCGTAATGGTTGAATTATAATTAATACGTTAGGTCCTGGAATTACATCTAAGATACTTTGTAATCTTGTGCGCGCAAGAAAAGCCGCGAGGTGCAGCTAGTAGTAATAAGGCACGCAGCATAATAATAAAGTGCTGTTGTGCACAAAAGGAACAAGAACAGAATAACTGCTGCGAGCACAAGTCTCGCAGCGCCGTTTTTCTACTTATTTTTTTGATAACTCGTTGTAATGGCAATGGTCGTTCTTAATATAGAATACTAGTCGCATCCTGCAGTTTTTCCTGCCAGGACATTTTTCCAGGGTAAAAAATAAAACAAACTTTATTATTTCACATGATGCACACGTATTCCATGTGAAAGTTCATCGCTCGAGATGGAATTTGACATGGAATAAGCTCTCCAGATTTTCTACTTATTTGTCTTCCTAAAGAGAAACTTGATGCTCTCGATGAATCAAACAACCAGCATTTCGCATTTAGGTATAATAAGTAGGTATTGATGCAGGTTCAATAATAATGATGATTAGTATCTAAAAGGATGTCGATACAAGTAGTATCATATCATATACTCGTACCTATTTATCAGATATTTCTGTTCAAATTGTTTGGATCGCCTTTTACGCAGTCGTCGTGTTGTTGATTTTTCTTATGCACTTTTCGTTTATGCACCAAGTAATTGACGGACTAGTAATTGAATTTAAAAAGTTCGTCGTAATGACCATAAATCTAGAACTTGGAGAGATATATCAAGTTTTATGATTACCTACTTGTAGCTCAGCTGCTGCATAATTCAAGACAGAACCACAGAACAAATAATAGTAGTTTCATCCTATGGAAGATTTTATTTAAATTGCAATGTTTGTATGTATTATCAATTCATCATCAGCCTATATCTTTTTACTGCTGGACGTAGGCCTTTCGTAATGCACGCTACTGAGCTTGGTCTACAGCTCCCCTCATTAATTTCCTTCCAGCTGCTTTTCGCAGGTCATCACTCTACCTGGTCACAGGGCTTCCTACGTGGTCTCCACTCGAGAACTCGCCTACCTCAACGATTATCGGTTCTTCTGGAAATGTGACCAGCCCACAGCCACTTTAACTTGCTTATTATATTTTATTAAAAGCTTTTACTTAACTTGCATTTTTGTATGTATGCCTGTATGTATGTCTGTATGTATGTTTGTTTAGGTTAAATCTTCCAAGCTGAATTAATTCCACTTCCTCTTATATAACTACGGAGTTGAATTTTTGCATGTTGATTCAGGTACAATGACAATGCATTTCTATGGTAAGCATGACCAGAATCAACATCCAGGAACAGCTCCAGATAAAATAACTCTTTAATGGTCAACAGCACTGTCAGGAAGTTTTGTGTACACATTCTATTATGATAGCCGGTTTGAAATTTTACCATTACATAGCTGCAGCACTCCAGGTTGGCTCCTGACTTTGGAACTCCCCTACAGTTAACAGCACAGACACGAAATTTTGTGTACGCATTATATTATAATAGTCGGTTTGAACTTTTACCATGACATTGTTAATGCTCTTCGGGTTGGCTCCTGATTAGGGAACTCCTCAATGGTTTGATTGTTTGTCGTGTTTGTCCTCAATGGTTAACATCAAAGACACGAAAAGATGTATACGCATTTAATTTAGATAGCCCGGTCTAAGTTTCATCATGACATGGATAATACATAAAATATTTTTTTGAAAGATTTTAATTTAACATAATTATTGAATATAACTTTTTTATTAAGTCACATTCTGGTTTTCGTTCGGAGTGGAATCTTGCAACTCAAATTTCAAGCACTTCCCGATTAGCTATCCGGCTAAAACTTTCAGGGTAGCTCACAACTCGATGCCAAAACACCTAAAAAAAACTTGTTTTTCAATTAGTTTTTTAATCTACATTTGCTGCTTCTTTTAATGTTTTTATGTATGTATGTATGTATGTTTAGGTTGATTCAGTTCCGATGATAATGCATTTTTATGAAAAGCTCAGGTCATCTGATTCGACATCCAGGATCAGCTCCAGATAAAGGCACTCTTCAAAAGTCAACAGCACTGACTCGATATTGTGTGTACGCATATTATTATGATAGCCGGTTTTAAATTTTACTATGACATGGTTGCTGCACTCAGGTTTGGGTCCTGACCAGGGAACTTCTGAGCAGTTAACAGCACAGACATGAAATGTTGTTTACGCATTTTATTGTGATAGTCCGTTCTAAGTTTCACCATGACATGGCTACTGCATAAAAGCTTTCTTTTTAATTTATTTATTTAAGGTGCTTGTAAACAAAATATTCAAGCCCTATATAAAGTATATATTTTTATAAGATTATAAAATCACAAACTGCATTCGGGTCGTGATTTTTATTAGTGAATGAATTCATATTTTTGATACTTGTTTATAGTATCACTTGCTAATTTGATTATATATGAGCAATGAAATGGAAATGAATTAATTTTTTTAGCAATAAAAGAACGGATTCTATATTGTTTGTAACATCTTTTCACTCTCACGAAAATTACCGTGACGAGAGTTCAATCAAGTGCGGCGCAAATCCTTGCAATGTTATTAAAAGTCTTGTACAGTACTGAAATTATAAGGTACGCTGCTTATCAGCAATGAAAGGGCCAGGACACGGAATTAAATGGTACAAGGTTAAATGATAATAATTAAACAATGCGTCATCGTAAGCCTCAACATATTCAACAAATGTTAACATCAAATCAAATCAAATAATCTCGAAAAGTATTTATTGTAAGTAGGCAACATAATCTAGCACTTTTTTCAAGTCAAACAATTAATTTCGCATGTATTATTTATTAAAATCTTATAAACTAAACTAGCTGTACCCGTAGCATCGCACGTGTGGTCATTTTTCTAGGTTAAAAGTACTATATGTTATATTCCAAGACCTACAACATAACATATGTTATATTACAATACCAACATTTGATCAAAATTCCTTCAGCCGTCAAAATGTTTTTACCGATTGCTCGGCTTTTGCTCATCGAATTGAGATACCAAGTACACAAGTTTTTAAGTCAAACTCTAAGCTATCCAACAGCGAAAACCGTATTGCAATTGGTTCAGTAGTTTTAACTCGATGCGTGAACAAACATACAGACAAACAGACGGACATGAATTTTAATAATGTTATATTCTTGTTCAGTAGCTTATTTTAAGTACCCTAGACCATTTTTTAAATTATGTTCTTTGTACAGACTTTTTTGTTCTTATTGCTTTATTATAAGTATACATAAATAGATAGATAGCTCAAATCAATCAATTAGGAAAATGTATTGTTACGAGTACGCCGGTCGATACCTACAGCGCCATCTAACGTCAAGTGGCTTGTACATGGGAACTTGTAGGCAGTCCATACTAGATGGAGCCACTAGTATAAGGTTACGCCGGTGGATCTGGAATGTTCAGGTACTGTTTACTGGATGACACAATGAGCGAGTACCAACGAAAGCTTTCCAGAAAACACGACGGGACATGCGTAAATATGACTCTCATCTCATATAAATAATTTCGGCTAAGATGCAAGTGCAGTTGAAGTAAATGAAAGCGAATATACAGTGCAATACTTGAGTTCAGTGATAAATTATTAGAGTGCAGAGTCGAGTTCAAAAGTAATTTATTTTTGTGGTTTCTGTGAATAAAAGTGTTAATGATCTAATTGGCATATTATATAAATTTTGTCTTACTCGTAACAATATGTATGAGACTATAGGTACTTTTAGTTTGAGAAGGAGTGGGATAACATAAGAAAGTGTTACGCTTAAATTATTTAATAATTATGTATATAGTTGGAGATCCATAAAAAACTCATACAAAAATATCTCTTTGACCGGAAATACGCCAGTTAGACAAAATAGTACCAAGAAATTATGCATGAAGATAGTACCAAGAAACTCTACGGGATGTTACTTACTTGTTACTTTTTTAATAATGTCATTTTTAATGTTACATTACACTTGAAATGACTTAATAGGTATACGTGACATACCTACGATATTTTCCCCTTCACATTATCCTAATCCGTCTATGCGCTCAACTACTCTATTGCATTTTTCCACAGTTTGAGGAATCAAGATGCTAACAAACACACTTCTAGTCTACGAGTGTATCCAAATATTTGCTCAATGTGACTCCGAGCAGCTGCTAACAAGTTACTCCAACATAGGTACGTGAAATGTCATACGCGTTTTAGTATGAGCAAAAATTTAAAATTTCTAGAGTCACCCTGGAAACGTATACGTGCTATCAATATTTAGGTACTTTAATAATCAATTCAAGAAATTCAATTTGTTAAACATGATGAAGTTATGTTCGTTGGAAATCTACTTGAGAACCTCAGTGAGGTTTGAGGTTATGCGCTGTCTAGTCTTGGAAGTTCCTAGTTTCATTCAGAGACGTGGGCAAGAATACCTTTCTTGGAAAGATGAGTCAACGCATCCAAAAATGCAAATTAACGTGTTAGTTACATAAACCTCCACAGATGCAAAACTGGACTCACATGACATCACGATTGTTTGGACGGCTGGACGGACTTTTATGAAATGTAGAATGGAGACAGCTTATACCCTAGAATAAAACATAAGATACTTTTTATCCCGGAAAATTGAATGTTTCCGCAGGAAAACTGGAAAATGTTGATTACTCTGTAAGGAACAGTTACCATCACAGAATGGTCTGTGGTTGCCATGGAAACGAAATAACAAGTCTGTCAAAAAACATCAAGAGCAGTGGTACTATACCTACTTTTGCATTGGTTTTTAATATCCTAGAAGAAAATAGGATAGTTTTTTTCGTGATAAACAGTAGTGTGCGCGTACAAAGTCGCGGGCGGGAAAACTAGTAATAAATATTGCCGACCGAGATCTTTCTCCAGAAATGTCTTCAAGGTCGTCTCGGCTGGCTGATGCTACGAATTTGGCTGTATTCATGTTTTTGGGTTTTTTCTCTATAAATTTAATTCACATTTCTGAAACGAGGTGATCCAGCAGAGAACCAAGGTCACCGACATAGCTCTGAGAGTTAGCAAGATGGAGTGGCAGTGGATTGGCATATTAGCCGCAGAACCCGTTAGGGTAAACATGTTTCGAGTGGAGACCACAAATTGGTAAACGTAGTGTACATGGAGCAACGATCCGCGCAAGGTTACTGGCAGAAAATGGATGCGAAGACCCGATGATCGGGCCGAATTGCGTGCTTTGAGAGAGGTCTATGTCCAGCTGTGGACGAACACAGTCTAATGATGATGATATTTAATTCAATAGTGCTACCTATATTTTACAATCGTAGATGTTACAATCGTTATATTAGAAAATAACTTATCATTGAGCATGGGGAGTCTAGTCCTTATGAGCCAGTTCAATTCAAGGCTCAGCATCTATCTTCGAGCACATCATCAGCAAAAATTAAGGCTCTTATTCGCTATGTCACACGATTTTTTTCTCAGGAAACGTGTGACGTTATTACTTACTACAAGTTATGAACAATTCTATATCGTAATGCGATGCGTTACATGGCTAAATAGTCATAGAAAATAAGGGCCCAGGTCAGATACAAGATTGTTTATTTAAACGGAGTTAAATGTGTTGTCAGAGCGTTTAAAAACGTTCGGCAGATAGTAGTCAAACGAGTTAACAGCCTTTACACAAAAATCAATTTTCGTCATCGAAGAACAAATAAATAAAAAAACCACAGAGGTAGAGGAAAATTTTGTTGAAAAATAAAATACAGCACATACGACGTCCATATAATCGACATTCGCTCATATTTCTTAGGTTCACCGAGATTCTTCCAAACAACGATCTCATTCCCTCATAAGATTTTTGGCAGCTAGTTCAGTGTTACGTTATCTTCTTACGATCCTTTCTTCCCAATGTGAAGCGTGTGTGTGCGTATTTCTGAATTTAAAATTGTATATTATTTCATTCAGAAATTCACAAAATTTTTGTTGGTATGTTAGTTGATACTAACAGAAACAAATTCAACTTGATTCAGGACGTGATTTTAGCACAAATTATAATCATCATCATCATCGGCCTGTGTAAGTCCACTGCTGACATAAGCCTCTCCCATAGCACGCCACTGAATCCGATTTTCAGCTCTTCTCTTCCAACTGATTGAAAGATTTCATTACTATTTTCTACCATTAGATAGAAATTAGTAATGTTTACATTAGTAAATAAAGATGTAACAACTGCCTTTTTAATTATTTATCTACAGCGGAAGATCTTGCAAATTAAGGAAATAAATTTTCCTCCAGAAAATAAAACGTTAGCGCAAGGCTACCATTAAAACGTAGTCTAATTATAGATATAAGCCAAGTAAATGTCCAAATTAAGTAAATGTATCGCACAGATTCTGTTTCCTTATTATACATTCAAAAAATGAGAATTCATATGAAATGTTGTGATTTTTCATACGAAATGACATTAATCATTAGGTATCTGTATTCGCATCGAATTTGTTACGCTAGTACTATTATTTCTTTTGTGACTGTAGGAAATATAAAACAAGGTTTTGTTTTTCTATGAGCGCAGCGGATTAATAATCCTTCTATGAAAAAATTCATAAAAAGAAAACTTTCAAAGTTATAGACGTAGCTACTCGTAGCTGATTATAAATGACATAGCATAATTACCCCATTGTTTGAACCAAAAATAACTTCCGTTCATAGTTTTTTACAAGAGCTTTGAAAAAAGGTTTTGTCCCTAGTTTTATAATGCGATAAAACCAACAATTTAAGATTTACTCAGATAAGTTAAATGTCATCCACATCCGTTTTGACGTAAATACATCACAAAAGCATCCTGAAAACGATGGTGGAGCATTTTCCTCTCATTTTCGAAGCATTTTGTGATAACACGCTGTTTTCTTAAATATCATCTGCATAGATGTATTGATTTTAATTTCTATTCTTATGTTATAAAAAAAATAAGTGATGTTGGAGCCAAATTCACCCCACAAGCAACTTACTTCCTTTTGATGTCTCAACTCGTATCAGTTCATTCCACTATAAATTCCATGATCTACAAGTCATATTTTAGCTAAAGTAAGTCTAAGAAAACATATCAATCCTTGCATAATAGTATCTGCATTTGACATCTAAATGACCAATAAATCGACGATTTTAATTATAATTCTTGAAGCAGACGAACCCGACAAGTTTTTTTTTCTCGCTAACCTTGGATTGGCAAATATCATATGAGCACTATACCTAAGTTAGTAAACTCGAATAGATTTTCGATTATCAGGACGCAGAATTACGACCTATTAAGTAACTACAAGACTTTATTGGCTAGCTTTGAGTAAATCGTAAAATCAAGAGTACCTATACCTAAGTCGAAGTGAACACTAGGCAATCTTTTCTTATTTCACCGTTGATTGGAACTTAGCGATGTATGAAGCAATTCACTTCCTCACACAGACGTAAAACCTTCTTCATCTAACCATACCTTACAACCATAAGTTAGTAACAAAAAAGGCCATCCTCCATTGTTTGCGAAGCCGCCGCGTGCCACACGTCCGCCGCACATATTATGTATGCAATCCGAGCTCCTACCATTAAAAGAACTTCGCTTAACGCATACCAACACGCAAACAGAAACATTGACTTTTAAATATAAAACATATTTATTACAATACTGAGTTAAACTTAAATATACCTAAACTTATATCACTTTAAGGCGAAACTTCGTTTCCGTGAGGGATTACGTTATCCTTTTCCGTTGCATCTTCCCGTTCTGATGGAGTCGTCGGCTCTTTTGGTTCTTCGGGTGGGCTCACGGGTTCAGCCGTAGTAAGATCGGGAGTCTCCTCTTTCTTATAAGGAGATCCAGTTTCTACGATGGGCACTTCTCGGTCGTTATCCTGGGGCTTGTCAACGGGACCGTTGATGGGCGCGTTGACGATGAGAAAGCCGTCAGTAGTCAGCTCGGCGGTAACGTCACTGGCGCTTGAGTTGGCAGGCAGCGTGTAAGTGTGGAAGAACTGGCTGGCGAACAGATCGTGATCCTCCTGCTTGGCTTCATGCGAGCCCTGCACAAATATGAAGTCTCCTTTCACCTTCACTTTCAAATCGTCCTTCTTGAAATCCCTAACTTGCACGATCACTTGGAACCGACCGTCGTCGGCAAGTATCCTGGGTCCGAGTTCTTCGAAGCTTGGGAACAGTTTCCACAGGGGTGCGAACAGTTTGGTAATATCACCGAAGAAGGGCACGTTGAACCAGGGTCCTGGCATAGGCGGTGCGATATCATCATTTGTTATTGTGGTGATGGGTGTCGGGATTGGTTTTTCCTGCGCCGGCAACGATGTGGCTGCAGCGACGAGGGCGAAGACTGCGAGGCAGCGCATTGAGAACATGTTTACGTGTGCACTGTATTGTGATGCAATAAGAACTGAGGCCGGCACGGGCGCCGGAGGCTATATACTGCTGGCGGGGGGACGCGTCAGCGCATCGCTGCCCGCTGTGACGGAATAACTAGAATAGTTATATTAACAGATATGAAACCACCTGCGCTGCCTATTTTTAATCACTCTATTATATAACAGTTACAATAATAAAACAAAAACAACAAGTTCAAAGACTTTTCAAACAGTAATTTGCGCTTTGACAAATAACGTCCATGAAAAATTTAAGGTTGATTTTAATTTACTAAAACTTTTTAAATGCGACATAACATATTAAATGTTGCTTGTCATAATTAAAAATAACGGGCATTTTTAGAAATAACAAGCTATAACAAGTCTCTTTTCAACTATTTACGAAGTAACATTAAAGAGATAGGTGCTTATACAAACGTGGAGTTTCAACAGAATATTAAAATTAATTCTATTTGAAACCTTATTGTTTAGAGTACAATAGCTGCAATTAAGACTTATTTATGATTCGTTCTTTGCTTAAATAAAACTAAATTTGTTTGTGAGTAATTGAATCATTACAAAGTCAAAACAGTTTTTCCAGAATGATAAGCAAATGCTTGTTTGGAAAATTTTGGTATTCATTACAGTTATGTGGTTAATAATATAGGTCACAATTTACAATATATTTTTTCCTAATGTTTATACAGAAATGACTTTGGCCACAGTGCCTAAACTCGATCATGCTAACCGCTCAAGTGTGGCGGTCATGACGAGAGCCATTCGTTTGCCCGATGGTAAGCGTCAATAACAATTATTGTATCAGTTCCCAGAAGTTATGTTGCAAAATCTTGCGTTGCGCGGCACTGCACTGCGCTTTAAAACTGAGTTTATTATTAGTGCGGCTATTTAGCTACTTTCTGTAGCTATTTGAAACAAAAACGCGTGCATGCTAAATTGTACTTAAATGTTGCGCATTTGAGTTAATATTACTATGCGCCGCATAACGAAATTATAATTGCAACTGTTTGCATTAGAACAAAGCAATATCATCTCTAATCCGCGGCATCTAAGTGCAATTTAGCGTACACGCTTTTTTTGTTTCAAATAGCTTCAGCAATTAGCTGATACCGGCATGATACCTATATGGTTTGATGCATTATTAATTTCTAATGGAAATGCATACAAAGATGAAGAGTAAACACAACCAAATTCTTAACACATAATCTTAAGTCACTATGGTAGACAGCAGTGACTCTTCTATTTCAGTTAGGTAGGTACCTAATGTAAATTTACAATAATAATGTTAGGAAAAAAATATCCACCACAGAAAAGTGTCCCTTCTGTTTCAATACAACATAAACAACAACATCTTTGCCAGCATACGATTAGCCTTGAAAGGCCGGCTTCTAGAGTTCTCCTAAACACAAAACATGGAGTTAACATTAACAGCTACTACCTAGGTACTTTCTCACGTAACTTCTTTATAGTTCCTGTTATTGAACGTGCCTTGCATAGATAAGGTAAAGATTCATACTTTGGTAGTTTATCTAGTCTAGATGCTCAGGACGAGGTATTTACTAGAATCACGATAAATTGTTGAAGGCCAACCGTTGAAGTGAGCTATTCGCTGCTTTCTCACGTAACTTTGTTATAGGTAGTTCCTGGGATTTGAAGTATCTTGTGTTATAAGTGAAGATAGTAGAATATTGTGAATATCTCTTAAAATAGATGGAATGGACGAGATGTTTGGTTACTTATCATAATCACCATTGGTCCTTGGAATCACTTTTTTAAAGCGTCTCTGAACTTCTTATAATAAATTAATGTAGTTAAATTATTATTTTTATACCGGTGCCGATGATGTTGATGCCACATGTGCAGCGAGATATTGGTGCGTCAAGCCAAATCGAGCAAAGGCAAAGCCAAAGTATTTTATTGTTAATTGGCATAATACTTAATAGCAATTTTACAAGTCAAAATGAACATCTCATGAACGAGTAGATAATATGAACCATGTTGTGTGTAAGTCATTCACAGTAAAAGCTGTGAAACTGTGGAATGCACTTCCGCTGGATATCAGACGAGCTAAAACATTACCTATATTTAAAAATATGGTAAAGAATCACTATCTCTCCAATCTAAGCACTGCTACGTAAAAGTATGTATTTAAACCTAATTTGTAATATAAATATGTATTAGTTTATTGTAATAACATGTATTAGTTTATTATATAAATAGTTATTGATTTATTGTATTTTAGAAAAGTATCTATGTAATAGAATGTTATTTTAATGCACCGCCGTCTACTCCTTGTTCTTCCATTGCTGTCCATCCAAAGGTTGTCTGGAAGAGATCACTCTTAGCGATAAGACCGCCCATTGTACTTATTTTGAAGAAATATTTTATGTGTAATAATATATTTTTAGGTGCAATAAAGTATTATCTATCTATCTATCTATCTATCTATGACATTTTATAAGTAGGTAGTACAAATCATTAAACTTTTATTCTATTAGGGTGAAAATTGAATCAGTTCCATGAATATTGGCCATGTGTTGTTAAGATTAGAAGTGTAAATACACGAAAGTAGTTGATTTTACAGATTATGTTTTGGGAAAGCTCATAACGTTTAATTCATTAAATATATTTTCAATGTTATTATTATATCTTGTACGTAAGAAACCTTATTGCATAATAAAGCAGTTTATTTTTTAACTTATAAAATATGAGTAAAACAAACGGTGACTCACGAAAAAGTTTAGTTTTCGTGAGTTTTTAGTCGTTTTATTTATATTTTAATATGAATTTCACTCGCGTTAGTTCGTAAAAAATAATGTCAATATCGGGGTCATCATGACACGGTGTCATTGTCGGCGTAATTATTTTCACGTCATAAGCACCGGACTGATGATTAAAAGCTGGAACGTTATTACTAAAACGTAGTGATTATATTATTTTTGGTCATTACTTATTCATAAGCCGGAACATGAATACGAGTATGGTCGTTCGACAACGCTTAAATAAAATAAACAAACCTTTTTGATTGCTCATAAACTTCGCGATCGTTCTGGCTGTAGGTATGCCTCTAGGGTCAAGGGCCTGAACTTGACGCCAAGGGTTCGACTTCAAGCTTAACCAATATCAGACTTTATTTGCTTACGAGATAGAGTTTCAACTTGTATGTTATGGAGGAAGTGGGGAAATAAGGCTGTCTGAAGGAGCAAAGTCATTATAACAAAATTAATATTAGGTATAAAAAACCTTTTTTAAAGCAAGCTATTAAACTAACAGGTTTTTCAAACATCTTCTAATGCATTTTTATTAAGTTTGAAAAACTCTAGATACATTTTAGCAACAAAATCTGATCTTTAACTGTATCGTAGCTGCCCTAAAGAACCTTTATACAAAAACTCACATGTATACTAACACCTTTATCACGAAGAGTTCTGATATTTTGTTTATTTTTTTAAATAAAATTATGCATTAGCTCTGCAACACAATATTTTCATTAAACTTTGTATTTTTGTGTGAAGGAGTTGGCGCCATTATGGGTTGGTTTTATTGGCATCAGATTTATATTAAGTTTTGCTGAGTTCCGAAAATTGAACTCAGTCTTATTCAAATTAACATTGAAATTGAAATTATGATATTTATTCACCTAATAAGAAGTCACTTAAGATAATTAAATGATTCTATCACCGGAAACATTATACCTACCAGAAACCACTCGTGAAGTGCCTTCACTTCGTGGTCTCTATCCAAACAGTAGAGACATAATTGAGAAAATTAGGTGAAATGTACTGAGCTGTTTTTATATTCTACTTTCACTATTAAATGACACAAACTCGAAATTGAAAGATGATATATGTTGCATCTACGTACATTTAGTAGAAGGTCCGTCGCCGCCGTCACTGACGCCGACGGTTATATTTTGCTGACAATTAATTGTTACCAGTCGTTAAGCCGGCCCTCGGGTGGCCTGAAGCAAACACTGAACGCGGGAGGTCGGCAGTATAGCAAAAACACAGCAGAAGTCAATAAATGATCAGGAAAGGCTGTTGCAATTTTTTGCATAGTGCATTGTGGTTGGCTGCCATTACAAATTAGTTTTTTTTTAAATTGCTGTCGTGAATATTGTCGCATAATTATATACAAGAATACTCGAGTCGTTAGTCGGTAAAGGATAGAAATAAGTCTGAACACAAGACTATTTCATTCCAAAGCTTTCTTTGTAGATGCTCCGCTTCTACTTTCAAGATTTTCTTAGAGAAAATTGTGTATTTCCTAATTGAACACGAACTAATTGTGTTCTAGAATATTGTTGTAAAAAACTATTCTCTTCAGTTGAATATGTTTTAACATAAACAAGCATTTAAACATGAGACTATTTTATTACTCCGATACATAAAAGAGCTAGTCTGTTGTGTATTGTCATTGGAACATAAAAATAAATAAAGAAAGCTTTCCCAGAGTAAAGGTTCCGCACAGACAAGATTTTACGGCATATAAGGTAGGCCAATTTGCATTGATCCAGTATCTGAGTAAGTACTCACAGAGATTTGGTTGCATTGATATGCCTCTGCAGCAAGAGTCCGCCTGGAGATATACCACACTTTGCCAGATATTCAACTCCCAAGCAGTAGTGTGCAAACATTACTGTGTTCTGGTTTGTTTCCAGTAATATTACTGGTTATGTTATGAGACTTTAAAACCAATGCCTTAGGGTGACGAACGCAATGTAGTTCTGCTCAAGGCTTCGCCATGCAAGGCTCTGCATGCACTGCAATTTGAGAAAGATTGAAGCTTACCATCAGGCGTACGACCAGATCGTCTCGCCACGCAGTAGTATACAAAATTGCTGGTTAGTTAGCGCCCATCATCATCATCAGCCTATAAGTTAATTAGTAAGTTAGCGCTAAGCTGACTACAATCTATTCATACGTTAAGGCGCGGTACGCTCTCAATTGTGTGTCCTGCTCGTCGGTGCAATGTGAGCGGGAGAAGTGATGCAGCTCGGGAGTCAATTTTAGATAAATTTTGTGCATTTCTATCGATATCTCAATATATAAAACTCAATAAAAAAAAGGTTATTTCTTTTTATTAACTTTTTTTTTTTTTAAAGTTGCTCTCGCAGAAAATAACGAGAACAGCGATGCAACAAATTATTTTTATGAGGTAGTTCGTGTTTTTTTCCAAGGATACCAAGCCATTTCTAAAAATTCTGTTCAGTTATTTGTTAAGGTAGTATACTTTTCTATCCACAATATTTTTTAGTTCACATAAAGTTGTTTCAATACGTCGCGTCGTTCTCGACGTTTTGTTATTCCTCTTTTTGCTGATTTCGGGACTGAGCCCGCCTTGACTCTAATGGATAATCACCGAGTTATCCCAACGCCAGCAACTGACTCAATGTCAATGAGTCTATAATAATACCTACACCGTTTGTCTGATCACCAATAAACATCATTTAATTATTCTTTTTTAGCTTCACAACAAAGTACCTAAATAAAAATCTTTAGGATTTTATGGGCTGAAGGAAATTATTTTATGACTTTACTAATTCAAGGTAGCATTGTAAAAATGACAACACTTGTAATGGTCAAGGTAGAAATAAGATTTCTACTGATGTTAGAATACATTTTTTTATTTTGAGTGTGGTGGGAGGACATGAGTTATAGATATTGATTTATTTTATAAGCGTGACCAAACACAACTTTGAACCATTTCGTACATACCTTAATCAATTTAATCTTATTGACGTCATACATTTCTTTTATTACACGAGTACGACGAAGCAAAGAAAGGGTAAAGAGTTTAACAGACTATCTATGTGGGTATGTGGATGTTCCTTTGCCCCTATTGGTCCGATTTTGACAAGCGAGGTATTAATCGATTCGTCTTCAGGTACAGAGTGTCATATGCATTTTTTTACCCGACTACGTTGAAGCAAAGGAAGGATTATGTGTTCAAACTAAAACCTTCATCCGATTTTGACAAGCGAGGTACCAATGTACCAATCGATTCGGCTTCATTATAGTGTAAAGCAATTATTTTTTTACCCGATTACTTGGAAGCAAAGAAAACGTATGTGTTCAAACTAAAAATGATTCGATTTTGACAAGCAAGGTATCAATCGATTCGTATTCATCGCAAGAGTGTCATAGACTATTTTTCAGCCGACCGTAGTCGAATTTTAGTTTTTGAACTTTAGTTCTCGTCTGTTGCTTTTTGGCATTGCTACGTCACTTTCCATAAACAATATTTACGAAGAAGTTTCATTTATGCAATATGCTCATCTTATAGTGCACATAAAAACACGATAACCTTGATTAACTCAGATTGAATATAAAAAGTTTCTATATAATGTTAACAGTAGGTAAGGAATTCCCGGAGTAATAAAGATGGCTGTGACAACGAGGTAAGTCAGTCATTCAATTTATAGCACAGGTCTGTACTCGTAGTGCCTCGTAAATGTATAACTAAGAAATGGAAGTACCTACACATAATATTTGGCACCAACGTAAAAGATATTTCACCTCATTGTGTAACATTCTCGTGATACAAAATTGTTGTAATATATAAAAGAAATAGCAGCGATTTCAGACAGAGCAACAAACTGACTTGTGCAAAAAATCAATACTCATTTACTCATGACCTCTATCGTACAGAATTTGCGTAGGAGTTAGGTATAAGTATTTTTCAAGCCTCAATCATAAAAACAATTACATTCTTCAACTTCTCAAAATGAAAACGATTATTATTCCAAGAGCGATACACAGACACAGTGCAGAGACGACATGACGATTTCAATTATAACCGAAAATTGCAGCACGTTATACTTAGTCTGTTTTCTTTTCATACAGACTACCAACAGATTTTCACCGCGTCAGACCAACTTATGTAAGGGCATCAAAGTAATACCAAAGTTGTAGCGTACAAACAGAACGATTCCAACTTCGCCTCTAATATTAATTTGCTAGTATTGTTTGTCATAACGTGTTCTCGGGGTTCATCGATAGGGATTCGGAATTAATCTGAAACTTGAGAGCGGAACTTTCAATGTGTATCGACTACAAAATGTAGTATTACATTATTATGTGATTGTGAGAGTGCGGTGGAGCCATAGAAAATACTTGTACATCAAAAAATTCACATGCTTGAGCGTATGATTGGCTGAGCCGTAATATTCAAATTAGCGTTTTATAACCCAACGACACCAGATTCGAGCCTCAGCCTAATGATTTTTTAATAGGTGAATATGCTTCGGGGGGCACGCTAAGCGTGTCCTACTGATTCCGGTTGTTAACAATTGATAGCAGGCGTTTAGCCATGTCAGAGGCCTTCGGGCGGCCTGACGAACTCTGACACCCGGTCGGCACTACCTTCGACATACTATACTAATATGACAATATGCGTATAGAACCTGTTATGACATACGAGGCCAAGAAGTAGACGATGACGGTACGACTACACTACCAAAGTCGCTCAGCGGGTTATGCGGAGAACTATTCTTGTAGTTTTTAGATTTCCGTTTCACAAAAGGAAAAAAGGAATCCTTATAGGATCTCTTCGTAATCCGTCTGTCTGTTTGTCTGTCTGTCAAGACCCTTTTTGTCAGGACTTAGAATCATGGAATTTGGCAAGAAGCAATGTCTTATAGCACAAGTAAAGGGAAAAATCCGAAAATAGTAAATTGAAGAAACATTACATTATTTTTTGCGGTTATAAACTTATTTGCAGTTGTTAAACTGACCGCGACCTTTGTCGGTGTAAGGAGACAACAGTTTTCAAACGGCAAAGTTAAGTTTGAAGCCTCGGTGAGCGAGTCCGACTCGCACTTCTTCTTTTCTAAAAGATCGTATTCAGAACGAGGCGATCTGACTAATAAGTAAGCAAAGTTTTCGGCATAGCCCTTAGGATTAGTAGGTTTAGCTGGACATTGTCAAGTACAAAAATTATTACTGTCGTAGTGGACAAGTTCATGAGAAGAGACCACGTTGAAACGGATCTCGAGATCCAATGGGAACTCCGAGCGAGATCTGATTCTGATCCCGGGAAGTACCCGAGACCGCGACTCGGCAAACGTAGGACATCTAACGGCCTGGTGAAGCGACGATCTGCGCAAGGTAGCTGGCAGCAGATGGAAAGGAACAACCAAAACATGTCACAGTGTCTTGCTTTGGGACAGTCCAACCAATATCCAGAAGGAGACTGAAGATGCTGATTATGATGATAATAATTGTTAAAACTAGCTTCATTCGCTTATTTACTGTTATATAAGTTCCGTAGAAAACGCTGTGGGTATCAAGATTATCAGTCTCTAGAACAAAGTTTTACCATATTGTTACAAGGAAAATGATTCAACGATATGTTTTGTACACTTACATGTGTTTATTATTTAGACTTTTGGTTTTCCTTTTAGTCTTATCTGATTGAATATTGATATTTGCAATAAAATACTCATCCATCAAATCATTCGAGAAAAGCATTATAACTGCAAGGTGTTGGTATAATTGAAAACTAGCTGTGCCCGCAGCTTCGCACGCGTTGTCATTTCTCTAGGTTAAAATTACTCTATGTGCTATTCCTAGAACTAAAATACCAACGTACCAACATTTGATCAAAATTCCTTCAGCCGTTAAAATGATTTATATCGATGGCTCGCCTTCTACACATTGGATTGAGATACCTCGTAATCCAGTTTTTAAGTTAAGCACTAAGCTATCCAACAGTGAAAACCGCATCGAAATCGATCCAGTATATTTCATGTGATGCACGAACAGACAAAGAAACAGACAAACAGTCAAACAAACAGACAGACATGATTTACAAAAATGTTATATTCTTGTTCAGTAGCTTATTTTAAATACCCTAGACCTATTTTTTTTTATTATCTTTTTGTGTACAGACTTTTTTGTACCTAACTTATTGCTCTATTATAAGTATAGATTATTAAGGAGTATTTTAACCGTGGACTGAACGTGGATTTCTAAAAAACTTCGATCACTTTCCATACTACTGTGGGCCTGTCTTCTAAATTCTTCTATTAGTAATGGCAATTGGAAAGAACTAGAAACCTACCGTAGTATGATGTAATATATTTAAACAGACCTTCCAACAAACACACGAATGGCTTCGTAATGTTTGCTTGAACAAGTGGTCAGAAATGAATTATGGTAGCATATTTCTTTACCATAATATTACTATACCAGACTCCGAATCAACACCTCTTTTTAAATTATATACGAATAAGCTTTCGCCTTCGACTTCGTCCACTTGGGTTTCAAAAACCCAAATCTGAGTTTATTTCTGCCACAATTAAGCTGCTTTACAAAAATAAAGTATTTTTTTGGGTTTTGGTACTTGTACTATTATTTATTCTGTGGTTTTGGTTGGAAAAAGGTTGTCAAAAAGGTATGCCACACGTCCGAATTGAATTTATCGAGGGTAAAACAACTGTTAACATTTTTGCAAATTTAAATTTAGTTTGGAAGGACGCACATACTCAGTGTTAACTCTCTGAATACATGCAAAAAATATAATGACTTTGGTGCCAGTAAACACTTTGCGTCACTTTCGTTTTTATGTTTCTTACAATAAGCCTACATGTTTTTTTCTTAACATTAATTAAAAATACTGAGTGCTTATCATATTTCCATAATCAGTAGCTACATTCTTACTTATTAATAACGCGCCTCATACAATTATTTCTTCTCTGACGTGACTCATAGATCAACAATTTCACTACACGTATTTTATTGTTAAAGATAATTATTTTCATATAATAGAATACGTGTGGTGTACTGTAATATGTGATATTATTATCAAACAAGTGTTACTTAGAATCACGCGCTTTGTGTGTGATTTAATAGATTCTTGTTATAATCGTGGTCATAATCAAAACATACGTGACGAGCTGACACAATACATACCAGAAGAAGTAACTCAACTAGGGACGGATCAATTTATATGATGCGAATAGAAGATGGAGCATGGAGCCACAACGTTAACACTCAAGTTCAAACTAGTCCACAAATTTAAGATCAGCGAGCTCGCTGAACATAGCTATGTTTGGAGTTTCTCGGAAGGACAAGATTCATTATGAAGATATCTGATGGAGATCCAAGGTGACCGGCATAGCTCTAAGGATAAGCTAGCTAAAGTGACGGTGGGCTAGTCACATTTCCCAAATAACCTATAACCGTTGTGGTAGACGAGTTCTCGAGTGGAGATCACGTGTAGGCAAACATAGTGTACCTGCGAATAATGGCTGGCAGGAAATTGACGAGACGTGCTGAAGACCGAGCTCAGTGGCGTGCATTAAGAGAGGCCTACGTCCAGCAGTGGACAGATATAGGCTGATAATGATGATGATAATGATGTATATTTAAAAAATGAGAAGGGATTGCCGTCAATTTCATAGAAGCCACCGTTTCGAGAGGCACAAGTAGAAATGTATTTATGGAAGACAACTCCAGTCATACGTAAAATTATTATTTATTTGTGAGTACGATACCTACCTACTTCTCTAAAAAACAACGGAGCACTTACCTATTTGGGACAATAGTAGATTAGAGAACTACTCATTAAATTCTCCAAGGCGCATAATTTCCCATACATTTGATATGCTTTTACTAGTAAAATACAGCTCAGAAAACTTTGGTTCAATAATCTTGGGCGTCACTCTGCGCTCGTCACCCTGAGACATTGGTTTTTAAGTCCCATTGTCAAGTAATTTTGCTGGAAACATTGGCCTTCAAACCGAAATGTTTAGACACTACTGCTTGAATATCTGACAGAGGTGTAGTACTTCTCCAGGCGGAGTCTTGCGTAAGAGGCCTTCACTACTTCAATATAAGTATAATTTCGTTCTTATTGTTAAGACTCAGGCCTTCAAAGAAAATATATGTTTACTCTAAGCTCTGAAGTAAATGCATTTATCAACGTATTCATCAGCTTATATTTGTCTACTGCTGGACGTAGGCCTCTCCTAATGCACGCCACTGAGCTCGGTCTCCTCATCCATTTCATCCAGCCGCTTTTCGCAGGCCATCACTCCACGTGTTATTAACGTATAAACTTATTATTTATGCTAATTCTATCTGGAACCATCGCCCGCGCATACAGCCTATGTCCTTGTTTATGATGCACATATTTCCTAGTCAAATTTCATCAAGTTTGGTTTAGCCAATTTGTCGTGAAAAGGTAACAAACAAACAAAGACAAGAGTAATTTTCGCTTTTTTAATAATAATGTGATTTACCAAGCACCACATGCATTTATGGAAAGTTTGAACCTTTCATAAATGAGTAGGTTTGTTTTATTAATAGGTTCTACGACTGGTTGCTGCGAGTCGGGTTTTCGTGGTTTATCTCTACAATATAGATGTTCGTCATTTTGTGAAAGCGCCTTGTATCATAAGAACTTAAATTGTAGGTGTAGGTAATTAACGCTTTAAAAAAAGTTTTCACTTATACATGTTTTCCTGTGTCGCGTGTGGCACACATTAACATAATATCACACACATTCAATACAAATATCTTTCTCATCACACAATTGTTGCCTCAGCAAGGATTCGAACCTAGGAAACTAAGCTCAGCCAGCAAGGGCTCTACCATATCTGCGCCATCCGCAGCTTTGTTAAAGTTGGGGTACTGATAGATACTTAATACGCAGTAGAAGTGATACTTTAAAGTCACTCACCCACAATTATCGAGAGGTGGAAAACCCACTGCTTGTATATTTTCTTAGCACTTATTGCTCATAATTTGACTAAATTGTTATGCAGACTATTGAATTGACTATTGAATTTCTAAATCATACCTACTCTACCTTGATAATTGTACCTATGCTAAAAGTTGCTTTGCAACATAACATAACATAACATAACCGATGTTGTGTTATATTTTAGGGACCTAAAAGATATAAATTGCTTAAACGACCAAAAAAAAATACATCTTGGTCTTGATTTTTGCATATTTTGTGCATAAATGGAAAAATATAGCTCTAAGTGAAGAATAATGCTTGCTGCAAGGGTAGAGATATTTGCCATGCATTACGATGAAACTGCAAAAATAAAATATAATGATGTAAAATATCACCCACATAAAAATTTATGCGACAAAATTGGCCGGATCTTTCCACTGAGCAATATACCTATATTCAAAACCAGCTATTGCCCGTGGCTTTGTCCCTGTTTAAATATTATTCTCGGTTTGTATGTACTAAATGTATGTCGTACGTATATTTATCCAAAGGTAATACAAAATATTGTAATTGGTTGAGATCTACATTTTACGCGATAGATGAAGTAATTAACAGATCAATTTATATGTTACTACTGAACTATTTCTGTCTGTCTGTCTGTCTGTCTGTCTGTCTGTCTGTCTGTCTGTCTGTCTGTCTGTCTGTCTGTCTGTCTGTCTGTCTGTCTGTCTGTCTGTCTGTCAGTCTGTCAGACATATTTCATAACATAGGGGGAACGCTATAGTGGAACATCCACATACTTATATACTTATACTGTTAAACTCCCCCCCTCCCCCCCCCTCCCCCCCCCCCTCCCGAGAGCCTCCCCTTCCCTTGCTTCACCGTACTCGGGTAAAAAAAGAGTTTAATGAAGTTGTAAATAATATTTATTATTCCGTGAGATAGTCTCAAGATTTAAGATCAAATAATATTTCCAAACGAATGACATCAAAAAAAACTATAGTCTGGTACCTAAATGTTACAAAATATATGAATAAATTGCAGAAAAACTACATCTTGCAAAAACGAATGACCGAGAAGTCCCCAATGTATTTTTCACTTTACGTTTTATTAGCAAACTGTGAACAAAATAATAATCATATCGACAAACACTAAATTAGCGCATGTAACGTCAAATTCGTGTAAAACGGACGTCACGTCACACACGAACGCCCTGTCGCAGCAACAGTATCCCAAGTTTCAAAGAAATAATAAAGATAAATAAAATAAATAAAGTGAATAATAATAATATATTCGGGACATTTCCACACCAATTATCTAGCCCCAAACTAGGATACCCTGTGCTATGGGCACTAGATAACGGATAAACATACATAGATAGGAATAATGTATTGAATTTCTGCGTAATTTAGGTAACGCATGCCTAACAAGATTAGCAGATAAGTCGGATCTCGTGAAAGGAGTGTTCCAAAGTGGATCATTTCAAATTGAAGAAAAAGAACAAGAGAATATGTTTAGTTTGCTCTGTTTGTTTTTCGTATGAGGTAGTGCTGGCCTCTGGCATAATTCATGAGTTTGTCAGGCCGCCCGAGGACCTACGAAATGACTTAACGATCGACGGGACCGACAGCTTCACGTGGGCACGTTAAGCTGTCGTTCCCTGCTGTTCAAAGTTCTCCGAAGCACGGAGCAATGGAAAAGCGCACATAAAGTAGAAAATTCAAGCCTAGGACCGAACCCGGTATAGTAGGATTCTAAGTTTCATGTAACTATGATTTATTCTATGTTTGCACTATTGAACCGTTAGGCCACCATCGCTCTTATAATAGGAGTCTAGGTACCATGATACACATGATGGCACATAGACTCCTCGGCAAATAACGATGAGCTCACCAGTTCTTATAATTTGTGCGAGCTACGTTGCAGTTAGTTTACCTATGTTGGTCACGAATACTGACGATATCTTGCTCATTACAATTTTGCTTACAAATTTCCTTCAATACTTACTTCTATAAAAAACTAGTATTTGTAGGGCAATATTTTTTTCAGTTATTGTACGTCTAAATTTCCCTGTTTTTAGGGTTCCGTAGTATAGCTAGCGGCACGTAAGTCTAGCGGTGAACGAAACGTGGCGGAGATCTTGGCACACTTGGACTTACGTGCCGCTAGGCCCCTCTTATAGCTTCTGTCCGTCTGTATGTCATTTTATTCAGACACACGAGACAACAAAATGTAAACAAAGTATTGGTTTGGTATCTCCATAAAGTCACTAATAGAATTTAAGACACCTGTGACGATATCAAAACTCTTTCATCATAATGATACTCATTTGATAGTTTATCTATATTAATTCTAAATTCAAACAACCTGTCATTCCGAGATTGTCATTCATGCATTGGCTCATGTCTATGTTTTTAAAAATTATCTGATAAAAAGTGGTAAATAAATTATTATTTTATCTACCTATATCTCGCAGTTTTAGTTACTGCGTAAATACCACCTACCTAAAATAGCGGCCAATAGAATGCCCACCAAAATGCTGACTTCTAGCTTGGGGCGTGTTCGTGTTCAGTAAGGAAGGACCAGCTCGACTAGCAGAGTCCTGCAAGCGTTGCTGATAAGCCAGCTATCTCTGTACATGGTCATCTTATACTACAACAAATCCATGAAGGTGAAGCCGTTGTTTATGAACATCTCCAAGTGCTCCTAATTGTTCCTTTTCTTTTATGTTGTCCACTGAGGTTTGGTCCCTGGGCTAGTGGAACAAACCCTTGGACCGCCTCGTGACACACCAATATTATTAATTTCTTCTTCCAACCTGTTTGCCCTTCTTTCTTCTTCATCTTCTCTCTTCAAAATTTGGTTCGCAGCATTTCGATCCGACTTCGTGAAAAACGATACAGAAGTTTTCTGTTTAAATGTAAAAGGTAGGTAGATATAATACCTACATATGTAAGTTTCCAATTTTGATCAAGCAAACATTCCGCTGTTATTATTAAATCCATCAATATTAGAACAAAATAAAAAATAAATATCTGTCTGCAAAACACATCGGCGAATAAGGATAAGGATATAAACCTATAAGGATGTAACTACTTTTTATATACATATTTTATTTCATGGCCTTGTAATGCTAATTTTTACTTTAAGTAATATCAGTGTTGAAATGACGATAGGTAAAGGCCTGATGGAAAGACTCTTATCACGTGAAAAATAGGACGTCCCTAGAGGGCGTCTTATTTTTCAGGTGGTGAGAGATGGTGAGAAGAGAGGGTGTAGTAGACTACAGGACGCGCAGAAGATTTAGTTGTCAACGCTGCACTGGCAACTCAAGCTGCGAAAGTATGGTAACCTCGATAATGTTTATTTGAGCCGTATGTTTTTGTGGCACTGAGTCCGTGGGGACCAGGATCTCACCAAAGCAAAATCATCTGATGCAGCTGATCGGTGCGACGCGTGACTAAAATGCTGGTACTTTTTGGATCATCGAATTCATTGTAATGTTGGGTACGCTGCTAACTGGCAGTGGGCCGAACGCTCGGGCCACCGATGTGCCTGTAATGGCATTTGGGATTTCTCCAATAGCTTCAAGTACTTTGTATAGGTACTAGCTAGTTATATTTTGTAGTAGGCAATTAGTGTATTTTGTAGAAGATACAAGTTATTTTCCCTAAAAACTTTGAACTACAACTAAGCCTTGACTGAGCTCTCTAATAGAGCTGTCTGTCTGAAGTGGCACAATGTGTCAGATTGGCAGATGTTTGATAGAAAATGGTTGTAAAAATCATTTGACATGATTATTGATTTAGCTTTACATTTTGTAGGAAATTACAAGCAACCCGTTGTCTAGGCAATGTTTTTGAAATACAGTAAGAAATAATAGAAACAAGTCATGTTCTTTTTTGTGAGGATATTTCTGTATTAATTTAACCATTTTTTACAGGCAAGCACAATTACTGTATGTATTTTCGCAATCAATTTTACGCCGCGCCCGCACGGTTTACAAGCGAAATGAGATTTAAATAATTATCTATGTAGTAACAAAAAATTTGTACAATTAAGTCAATAGGGATCCCACGTAGCTTCTACAGGTTTTGCCTTAGATTTCCTGTGAAATTTGCGTTTTGGGAGAAAACATTTCTACTATACTAAACCATAATCAAATCCAATAATTCTGGTATTTTTTTATTAATCACAGAATAAGCTACGTTTATAGTTTTTTTTTTCTTAATTTAATATTGTTTTAGTAGATTTTAATACAGCGGAACTAGGGCTCCAAACTTTTTGCAAGATATCTGTCTATTGGGCAAAGCCTGTTGACGAAGCTGAAGGCCGACAGTGGCAGCATCGTTTCGTCGAAGCCAGACATTTTAGTGTGCTCGAGAAGTTCTATGGAGAATTATACACCTCATCGCGTAGTCCTAGCACGACTAGCGATGCAAGAGCCCGTTTGACCCGACATTATAACGAAGATATCCCGAACGTCTGCTTATAAGAGATCAGAATGGCTCTCAAACAGCTTAAGAGCAACAAGGCACCAGGGGAGGACAGAAGAGTTCGCGGATTCGAATCCTGCAAGGTGCAATCATTTGTGTGATGAGCAGAAATATTGGTTTCCGAGTCATGGATGTTATAATATTCGTATCTATGTTTGTTTATCCGTTATCTAGTACCCATAGTACAGGGTATTCTAGTTTGGGGCTAGGTAATTGGTGTGGAATTTATTTATTTATTTAATAATGACAGAGCTTTTGAAATCGGGTAGAACACCGGTACTTAAAGTCCTTCAGAAGCTGTTTGACTCCGTCATCCTTGAGGGTACTAAGCCAGAGGCGTGGTACAGGAGCGTAGTGGTTTTGTTCTCCAAGATAGGTGATAACACCCTCTTGAAAAATTATAAACCAATTCCGCTGCTGAGTCACGTCCATAAGCTATTTTTGAGAGTAGTTACAATCCAACTCGCTCGTAGGTTTGACGACTTTCAGCCTCCCGATCAAGCTGGATTCCGGAAAGGATATGGCACTGTAGACTACATCCATACGCTCAGGCAGATTATACAGAAGACCGAAGAGTATAATTGGCCACTATACCTGTACCAGAGCTACTGTCGTAACAGCGGTGCCAGATTGACTACCGGTACATCGAAGTGTTGAAGTGTTTGTACAGCAAAGCCACCATGACTGTCCGTCTCCAAGATCGGAGCATGAATTCTATAGAATTGCAAAAAGAGATGAGACAAGGAGACGTAATTTCTCCAAAACTGTTCACCTCTGCACTGGAAGACATATTCAAGCTTCTGAACTGGAACGAATATGGTGTTAACATCAATGGCAAATGCATCACTCACCTTCGAATCACTGATGATATAGTCATCATGGCTGAAACCCTAGAAGACCTAAGCACGATGCTCAGTGACCTCAATATTATTTCCCAACAGGTGGATCTTAAAATGAACATGGGTAAAACGAACTTCGTGTCAAATGCCCATGTCGTATCTACAGGTCTATGTTAGAAACAATATTATAGAAGTTGTTGATTACTTTGTCTACTTAAGTCAGACGATCCAACTGGGTAGATCCAACTTCAACACAGAGGTCAACCGAAGAATCCAAATTGGATTGGCAGCGTTCGGGAAATTACGCCATATCTTCTCGTCAAAGATACCGCAGAGCCTCAAGACGAAAGTTTATAATCAGTGCGTGTTGCCAGTGATGACATACGGCACTGAGACGTGGTTGCTAACTATTGGTCTCATACACAAGCTCAAAGTCGCGCAGTGTGCAATGGAGAGAGCTATGCTCCGTGTTTCACTACGTGATAGAACCCGAAACGAGGAAATCCGTAGAAGTACCAAGGTTAGCAACATAGCACTCAAAGTTTGCAAGTTGAAGTGGCAATGAGTAGGCCATATAGTTCGTGAACTGACCATGGGGGATAAAGATTCTCGAATGGCGACCACGAACAAGCAAGCGAAGTGTAGGGAGACCGCCCACATGATGGACCGACGACATGTAGCCATCGCAGGTAGTCTGTAGATGGAGGTGGCACAAGATCGCTCGTCGTGGCGCTCTTTGGGGGAGGCCTATGTTCAGCAGTGGACTGCTAAAAGCTGACATGATGATGATGATTATTGTTTTTTATTTAAACCGTACTAAACATACTTGAGAGATATGTTACGAGAAAAAATCGGTATTTAAACACTCACTACATAATTCAAATTATTTACAAATTATGATAAGAATAAAAGGCTATGAACTTAGTTTATTCTGTGATTAATAAAAAAAGCAGAATTATTGCATTTAGTTATTGTTTAGCATGGTACGGTTATTGTTTAATTTAGTATGGTAGTATGGTAATGAAGCCGCGTGGGATCCCTATCCTTTTAAGATAATTAAACAAAATGGTCAAGAGGACTTAATAAAGCTAAGGAAATTGCTAGTTCAGCGACTCGTCCCACAAGACACTCGTCCCAATAGGACGAGTTACTGAATTTAAAAAATATATTTTTTCGGTTCAGTAACTCGTCCCATTGATTTTATTCTAAAAATATGATTGGATTTAGTACAGTCGACAACATAATCTTTAAATGATTAATCTTATATGCCTGTAAAATGAACCGTGACACACTGACTGACGACTGGCATATAACACACAGCCTAAGCTAAATAACCTAGCGATTTGAAATTAAGAGGAAATATTGAGTAATTTAAAGGTTTAAGGGTAGTAAAGTTTATTAGGATACATATTTTTAAGTTACGGCGAAATTGAATCTCAGAGTTGAATTGAATATGGGGGTGGCTCTTTTATGAAGAAACATTAACGGATATGGATGAAATTTTATACTTTAGGTCCTAGAAAAACACATATTTGAGTGAAACCGCGGGGCGCAGGATTGATAAAAGTCTGAATAAAGTTTTGTATAACATATGTGTACCTAATAAAAACAATATCATATATAATTTCTAATTGCATATATGATCACAAAATCAACATTATAATACAATTATTTTAAAATCAGTCTTAAAACAAGAATAAATAAAAGATATCAACAATAATTGTTGCCACGAACTGTTGAATCGTCTTTTGATTTTTTATTTTTTCGTCATACTGGTAGCCTCTGCGAAGAAGAAGAAACCTGCTTCTTTGTGATGTAATTTAATTCCTTTATCTTGCTTATGTGAAGTCAAGAGTTCTGGTTGTGACATTTATCCACCAGTAATTCATTAAATACTTAATACTAGTTGCCGAGCTTTTCGTCTCTGCAAGAAGTGTTTCTGTTATCCCTCGGAAACTTTGCGATGAAAAAACTAGTCTATGTCCATTTGGAATAGTGTAAATTTCTATCAGTGAAAGAATTTTCAGATTCGAACCAGCAGTTTCAGAGATTAGCTTTAACAAACAAATTAACAACAAACTTTACCTCTTTATAATATTAGTGAAGATATAGACAACTACAATTTTATATAGTTTAAGCCAACCCATTTCTCCTAGCAAGACAAAACAAATATGTTATACTCGTATCTATTATGTGAATGAACATGATATAAAATAACTTCTAAAATTAACATGTCATTTATGTAACATGACTAGTTTATATATAGTTTATAGTGGCCTTGTAAGTCTTGAGTCTTTAGAATTTTAAGTGAATATTTTAAACATCAAAATCTTTTTTGACTTACTTTTACAATCTCAAGTTGATGTATACGAGGCTACGAGCACTTGTTAGAAATGAGATCAACACATATAATATGTTATAATTACTTGTAATGTTATAATAATTAAATCTTACAATGCTGCACTGTTTGTCAAACGGAGGCCCAGATATTTGCTCAACTATACAGATAATAACGACTACACACTACTCTACCTGCAATACAATGAGATCTTTATCGTATAGCTCTAACTAGCTTGTCCTTAAATCTTTTGTCTAAAAGTGCAAGGAAAAGTAGTGCTGTCTCTTTCTTATTGTAATTATATTATATTACCATTAAATAAGTCATGTTCCTAAAGAAATCACATAACCAAACATAATAAACTTTAAACATTTTTGTTGCTGACATCACTTAGTGTAGATTATGTTGAAAAAAATGGGGGATAAATCAATGGGACGAGTTGAAAGGGCCGTTGCCCGGCTAAGGAAAACGGATCTCCTTCTCAGGTAAAGGCGAGGAATTAAAACAAGATGGTAAATTCAATAACAAAGGGTTTTATTACAAAAAATAGAAAAAGCACACATGAGTTATCTAATATTGGTACTCTCCCCTTTACCGAGGCATTCAAAAAGAAATATTTTACACTTAATTTAGTTTGTACTGCATCAAAATAATTCTAAACAGCAAGATCTTATAATAGGAAATATTACTAACTTAATACTCAAAACTCAAAATTCTCAAATATGATCACAATTACATCTAACATATAAATTTTAGTAGATAACTCCGGCCTGTATGATATGAATTTACAATAGAAAAGCTGTATCCTAAGCTAGTAAAACTTAGAGAGTCTGTGCTCAGCAGATCAACATGTATTGGTCACAACGCAACGGAATAATCTTGTCTTTGCCATAGAATGTTCTAAATTAAAATAGAACTTGTGCAAACAGAGTGTGTGTGTGATTGTATTTCCCAGAGGGAAATCAAACTCTAAAAACAGAAAGTAAAATAGAATTTAAGACAGAAAGTATATAGAAAGTATATAGAAAATAAACAGAAAGTAAGACAGAAAATAAACAGAAAGTATCTTTCAACAGAATCTTTGCACGTTAGAAGGCGAAGGCTCAACACTGTAGCTCGCTGACTCAAAATAATTTGGAGTGGACCAACCTGGAAGCTTCCTGGGACGCCGTACCGTAGTCTCGCGTGCCGCCGCGGAACGCCTCCTTACTCCACTCGATCAGCTTCTACTGCTTGACCACGAACGGTGGTGATATCTTCTACTGGACAGGTGGTGCGTTGGAGTCCCTCGTAGACCGGCTTCTTCCACGAACGGTGGTGAGCCCCGGGTGATCGCGCACAGCAGCTCGCAGTGGTGACGACAATAGCCGACCGTAGATGCACGATATAACCTGGCTTTTGCACTCGTATACTTATTTCGCCTGTAACAGGGCAGCTTCGTTCTGGACAGCGTGCCTCGGTCGTTTTATTCACACAAAAGAAACTGCGTATTTTTCTGCCACCTGCGTCGATCTTAATTACGTGCCAACTATGTAAACTAAATTTAGTTTCACGTCAGAAAACAAAATCCAATCCACAGGCTTCTCTCTTGTATATATACGAACTTTTGGTTTGCACTTCGAGTAGCATTCTACTCCGATCTCGAACTTCCGGTATCCAGAAAATTCTAGAAAGAACTCTGCAACTTGCACCGTAAAGCAGACCTTGTCGGCCTAGCTATACAGGTCACTGTCCTCCAGCCAGTTCTGGTACATTCCAACCAGCTTCCGTTGTATACTTGTAAAAAGTTCATACAAAAAAAAGAATGTCTCTGGAACTTTGATGTGATTTTTGCATTACGTCAAAACATTCCATGGTGTGACCATCGCAAGCGATTTCTAGATTTAAATTATTTTCGACATATCAAACGCTGCCTTCTGTATTTATTATTTGTTAGCCAACTTAAAGATGCGACCTATTCTGGATTTTTAAACAACCCGTTCCTCGTCCAAAGTTATCCAGAGCCCGAAATATTCCTGGAACGTCAATTATTAATAGCAACACTAAGGAGCTCGCTACTTGCCGATAGAGATCACCACTTAGTTTCCACCTTTCTTCTAGTTCACGCCATTTGTCGCTAGCTGTCGCTGCGTGGATTAACCATTTTATCTATTTTGAGACAGTAGATGAAAACTTTTCCCTTTCACTCGCAGAGGCAAATTCAACCATTATTTCTTGATTCTTAGATAGGCGAAATTATCAATCTGTCTTCAAAAAGAAAAGCTTTCATTATTCCTTTAACGAAGAAAGTGGCGCACGCGTGGTGGAGTTCGGCGTTTTTTACAAACTCGGCGTCTGGTTTTCAGATACGGAGAAAACACAACTTGATCTAATAGAAAAGACGCTGCTCCTCGTCAGATGGCGTTGTACCTAATATATTCTATTATCGAGATCTATAACAAAAATCTAACTTAGAGTCATGATTTAACATGTCACAGAGCTACTGAACCGAATAAATAATATTTTTTAAATTCAGTAACACGTCCCATTGGGACGAATTTGTTGTGGGACGAGTCGCTGAACTAGCCAAGGAAATAAGCTACTAATAAATAACGCAACATTTAAAAAAGTATATAGTCTCGCTGTCTTTCTATCTGTATGTCTGTATGTTCGCGTGTCACGTAAAAAACTACTGGAATGCGGCTATCAGTATTGTAAGTATATTTTAGGATTTGACTTATAATTTGGTGTACTTTGGCATTTTAGGTCCTGGAATAACTCAAAGAATACTTCTAACCCAGAGAAATTGACACGCGAACAAAGCCACGGGCACAACATATGATTATGTATGAATAAACAGAAGTTCCTTTCTACAATACATAGTTATAAAAGTGATCTGTATTTTTGAATAGCACGAAGCATTATGCCGTTACAAATCATTAAATTTGAAGAAACGAGCTACTCACGAGCTTAATCATCATCATCATCAGCCTGTGTGCGTCCACTGCTGGACATAGGCCTCTCCCAAGGCACGCCATTTCGCCCGATCTTCGGCTCTTCGCATCCACTTTCTGCCAGCAACCTTGCGCAGATCGTCGCTTTATCTAGCTGGTGGGCGTTCGTGTAGGACGTTTGCCAATTCGCAGTCTCCACTCGAGAACACGTTTACCCCAACAGTTATCGGTTCTGCGGCTAATATGGCCAGCCCACTGCCACTTCAGCTTGCTAACTCTCATAGCTATGTCGGTAACGTTGGTTCTCTCGTTGGCTTAATCATAATCATCATCATCATCATCATCATCAGACTATCTGTTCTCAGCTGAAGGTAGGCCTCTTTTAATGCACGCCACTGAGCTAAGTCTTCTGCTCCTCTCACCCATTCTCTTCCAGCCGCCTTTTGCAGGTCGTCACTCCACCTGGTTACAGGGCGTCCTACATTACCTTCGCCTAAACGTGGTGTCCACTCGAGAACTCGTCCATCCCAACGGTCATTAGTTCTGCGGGAAATGTGACCAGCCCACTGCCACTTTAGCTTGCTTATTCATTGAGCTATGTCGGTTACTTTGGTTCTCCGTCGAACTTAATTAAATAAATAAATAAAAAATAGTATTTTTCTCACAACTTGCGATCAGCTATATCATATCTACTTGCATAGGGAGGAGTGGGACATACATTTTATAACCCACCCATTGCACCACTCTACCTATCAATCTATTCACAGTACCTACCTAGCCACATTACTAATGCACTTTATTGCAGCGCGCCTGAAGATTGTTGACTAAGTTCCCATTCGACTTTTGTTATGGATCTGACTCATAACCCTGCTAGTGATTCAGTGCTATAAAACTCAGTATTTCCTGCGATAAATCATGCTGTATGTATACTTATGCTGATAACCTGAATATGCAACCGTTCGAGAACATCACCTGTGAGCTGTGCCTCAAGTGTATAATCGATATTTGCACAATGTTTTAAGTATTTTCACAAACAAAAGAACATAATACTTATGGTATGAATATTTTCACACGATCTTCACGTATTGTGACCCATATTGATGTAGGTGTCTACCTATTGATGATATTGTCAGTTTGCTATGATTACATTGGCATTCCTACAATTGGCCATCCATTGGATATTGAAGGTGTGTTAGGTACATGATTATCGGGTGGCGCTATTTCTAACATTGCGCAGTACTGAGCGCATACATGCGCGTGCGCGCGTTGCAGCTCCTGTAAATGAGTATCGGCAAATAAAAATTAATAAGGTATCGGTCAAGCTGAAACTGCTGGACCAATCAATATTAAAGTTCATAAAAAATAAGAATTTAAGATCTATCTATACGATACGCCCGGTTTCTGAGGTACTTTTATCGATGGTCTATTTATTCAATAGCTGAAACCGACTAAATCTGATTAATGTCATTAAGGGTCAAATTGTGTGAATTTATTTTTTGTAATGTAGATACATGGCTTTATTATATAACGTAACTTTAATAAAGCAATAAGCACGTACAAAAATCTCGTACATTGAAGATATTCTATAAATGTTAGTTTAAATAAGTTTGAAAAAAAGTGTTTATGCAATAGCGATTTCATGATGAAACTTAGAACGAGCTATATAACAATTAAATACGTACACAACATTTCGTGTCTAAGCTGTTAACTGTTGAGGAGTTCCCTAATCAGGAGCCAACCAGAAGTGCAGCAGCCACATCAAGATAAAACTTCAAACCGGCTATCATAATAGAATGTGTACACAAAATTTTGTCTGTGAAGTTGACCGTTGAAGAGTTCCTTTATCTGAAGATTTTCCTGGATGCTGATTTAGGTCATGCTTACCATAAAAATGCATTGTCATCGGAACTGAACCAACCTGCAAAAATTTACTCCGTATGATATAAGAGAAAGTGGTTCTAATTCAGCTTGCAAGATTTTACCTAAGCAAACATACATACAGACATACAAGATACAAACGTTGCAAGTTAAATAAAAGCTTTAATTTTTACAATATGGATATCAAATTGAAGGTCATGATCACAGTATAAATAATAGTACTACGTGTTGATGAGCATATTCCAAAAATATATAATTTATTAGCTTGTTTAAAGTAACTTCTTTGTACAGGCTTATTGTAGCTTATTGCTTTATTATAAGTATAGATAGAGGTAGAAGATAGATAGATAGATAGATAGATACAGATGATCAAACTACTGAGACAGATTGTAAAGCAACTGGTTATTGAACAGGTTTACGACTGCGTTAAACAATCAATTTGTTAATTAGTTGTGCGACCTGAACCGTAAAATTGGCTCATTTATATGCAGACTAACTTTTTCCGGCTACTTTGGACGTGTGAATATAAACATTAGAAACATGATAGTTACCATGGAAAATGACGCTCAAAACAAACATTTTCCACGGTTAATAAGCCGTTCTAGAATCAGTGACCACGGTAGTTATAAAACATATTCAAGCAATAACACAAACCAATGATATTCTATAATATAAGCTGAGGAAGATGTGTTGTCCTCGCTCTAAAATGACAACCAAAAAGTATACTAATCAGAAAACTTTCGCGTTTAGTCAATTGCGGATCGTAGCTCCCAATCCCAAATGAATGGACCTATTTTGATGTGTTTTTTTCGATTGAAAGTTGTTGTGATCGAGATGGTTCTCAGCTATAATGGGGGGAAGCGGGGTGAGAGTCATTGCTTTCAAACAAATGGACCGATTTTGATGCAGTTTTTTATGTTTGAAATCTGATGTGATGGAGATGCTAAGCTATAATAGGGGGGATATTTGTGCTTGTAAATATAAGCTGCGATGATAAAATTGTGGCTTTTTTGTGCATTTAGAGAGAGTATACCATGCCTTTTATATAAAACTAGCTAAGCCCCGCAGCTTCACCCGTGTGCAAACTTTGCTGTCCCCGTTCACCACTTAATTTAAAAAAAAAAGACTTCTTTAGTGCTCCTTTAGAATAATCAAGGAAATTTCTCCAAATTTCAAATCTCTAGGTCACGGTACCGTTATAGAACTATAGATGTCATTGGTACAGACCGAAGGTGTTCTGTTTTATTGATATAGCGAATGGGGAGGTAGTAATACCTGTGAATACTGTAATTACATAACGTTAATGGATTGAGTAGTATCGATGTATAAACTTAGGACCTTGCCAAGGGCACCATTTAACCCTACCTACTTCCTTAGGTACTATTGATCTCTTTTGATATTTATATATATGTTTATTATCAAGTTGCATTGATCGTGGTCACAAGAAGACTCTTTTTATCTTGTTTACTAGCTGTACCCGCGGCTTTGCCCGCGAGGTCATTTCATTTAAAAGTAGCCCATACGTGTTATTTCAGGACCAAAAGTGCCTATAAAGTACAATTTACTACATATCTTCAAAATTCGTTTCAGCCGTCACATAGTTTTTATCGATTGCTCAGCTTCTTCTCATCGGATTGAGATACCAAGTACACATAGTTTTTAAGTCAAACCCTATGCCAACCAACAGTCAAAACCGCATCGCAATCGGTTCAGTAGTTATTACATGATGCGTGAACAAACATACAGGTAAACAGACAGACACGATTTTTAAAATGTTATATTATTTTTCAGTAGTCTATTTTAAATACCCTAGACTAGACCATTACCTATAATGTTTTATTATCTTCTTTTACAGAACTTTACGTACTTATTGTTTTATTGTATTGCGAGTATAAATAGAATAGATAGGCTACCGTTTGATTAACTCACCCGGTGTCGAGTGCCGACGCGGTCGAAGGTGGTGAACACGCTGAGCCTAGGATGGGACTGCTTTCAAGGACTGCCTACACTGTTCAGCTGTGCTTGGCAATAGATTTCCTTCTTGACACTGGTAGCTAGCCAATCGGGAACAAGTACCCTACCACCCATAGACCTAATTAAAATTGGTAAGATTAGGCATCAGCTCTTAAGGCGTGGATCGCATAAATGAGGTGCAGCGCACAAAGTTTTCTTTGGCCTTAGTCACAATCAGAGAGCTAAATTTATCGGTGCTTCGGATGTACGCCCGTTCGAGAAGAGAGCACCAAGAAAATACGAGAATGTTATTATTTTCAATACATTTTTCATGTTATAATAATAACACTCATTTATGTACACGTCAAATTTAAAAGTGACAATGAGATGTTCCCATAATCATAAAAGCTAGGATAAAATACTTAAAATAGAAGGATTAATAAGAAACCAGGCTAGACCAGTCCCCACAAGCAGCACCCGTTCACGAGTATGACTTGTGTACCAGCCATCAAACATTATAGAGGTACCCGGTAGCTAAAGTTATAAATGCAAAGGTACAAGTATGTGTAGAATATGTGTGCCAATAACCTTACATTATTATTCAGTTGAGTAGTTACCCAATGGTATGGGGAAATGCAGCGATCACACGTGCCAGAGCGTCAGTGCGGCTTATCTACATATATTTTTATACGTGTTCTTTTAAAATAAAATAAATCGTGTATGCAAATAATATTTCAAGTAATTTTCTTTGCTTCGTTAACAGTTTCCTTTTCATTTTATTCATTGGGCTTTCAAGAAAATTCAAATTGAAATTTCAAACTTACCTAATAACGATGATGCATAACGATGTAAGATGAATATACGTGAGTGTCAGGACTGCTGGTCTATCTACCACTTTTTAAGTCGAAATGCATCAGTTCGAATAGGTACTGTACCTGTAATGAATAAGGGTGGTTGTATTTTCAAGAACAACTGGATAAAAAATCTTTTTTTATGTATAAATCGCTCCGTGCTTAATTTGTCAGTACCTTACCATATTTTAGAAAATAAAATTAGTTTATCCTGATACAAAACATATAGCAATTGGCTTCTACAGAAATTGATAATATAATTTAACTAGTTTCACAGCACTATTATCAGTGGGTATAAAATTATGAGCCTATACGTTTCCACTGCTCAGCTAGACTGGGACTTGGGACCTGGGACTCAGATGTTTTCTTCTTCTTCTTCTTCTTCTTCTTCTTCTTCTTCTTCTTCTTCTTCTTTGAGAGAGAGAGAGAGAGAGAGACAGAGAGAGAGAGAGTGCGGACCCCGGGATACAATTCCCCGGGCTGGGTTGCCGTCCAAATTCAAGGCTCGTAAAGTTCGTAAGCCCGACCTAACTTTTAACAAACGACACCTATTAGTACTATCACTTATTCTATGACCTAGCCCTGAACCCTGAAGCTACTGTCCCCGAGAGAAGGCTTAAATAAAACATACACCGTAACAAAGAACGCGGGCTAACTAAATTATCACACTAACAATGATGCGACGTGCTGACTGGCCGCTTTCTCACGAAATAAACCAGAGGAATAACTGGCAAGAGTATTTTCTTTTATTTGGAAGGGTCCCGTGGGTATTGTATTATCCATACCAATATATAAAACTGAAACGTTGTATGTTTGTTTGTTTGTTTGGGGAGCTTTCACGCAATAACGGTTAGACGGATTTTGATGAAATTTCGAATGGAGATAGCTTATTCCCTAGAATAAAACATAGAATACTTTTATTCTGGAAAATTGTAAGTTTCCACGGGAAAACTGGAAAATGTTGATTACTCGCTGTAAGGAACGGTTACCATGGAAACGAAATAACAAGTCTGTCATAAAACTTCAACAGCATTGGTGCTATACGAACTTTTGCATTGGTTTTTAATAGATTCACTTTTTAATGAAAATATTGTAGATAATGCAGTCATTTTCACAATGACGTCTACTCACATGCGACTGACTAAGTACTGCGCAGCAGCCTTTGATATGCAATATAAATTCAAGGTCAACACGATTATTGTTTTTTTCCCAGTTGATTACTACTCAGTACTATTATTTATTATGTGCTACTAGTAGTAACCCTAGGGTTTTAACTGCAATATTCTTTTAAGGAATCTTTTTTGGTAAATTCATGAATGAAAAACTTCGAAATCTGAAAAGTCGAAATACTGACGTTGTTTGTCAAGCCGTGTAGTATACCCCACCCCATACTTAATAGGTAATTATATTACAGGTTGTATATTTATGGTGTACGATGAGCAAAATGTTGTTTATTTTTTTGCTTCAAATCCTGCTGTATCGTGCATTTGTATGCAGTCTTGCGTGGCAATACAATGTACTCGTGACTCAACCATTGCTTTCTGAGTCGTTTAATGCCCTGTTATTTTTCTGACTGCAATGCCTTCTAAATCGGACCACCCACAGTAAATTTTGCCTACTGCCGATGTGGCTGGGCAGTTGAATCACTGGCATGAATATCTAATTGTGTCTGCTCCTGATCCTCACCTGATAAAATAATATTGTTGTTTATGAGAGAGCCTCCACATATCTGTCTGTAAGGGTTCGTGGTCTTGGTGTAGATGGCTGCGTGCCACGGAACCTCTGCGCGCTTCGCCGTCTGCCCTCCTGTGATAAGATCTGTGCCGCTTGAAGAAAATGTGCCGCATTCTGTGGGGGATATATATTTCAATTAATTCCGTATATTATGTTTAGGTAACACTGATACTTGTTTTTTTCTAAACCAATATAAATTCATTTATTTTTATTGATTTATTTGTTACCACATTATGTAAAGATAACTGAACCAATTACCACTCCGTTTATAACGTTAACTCATATAGTTCACTTTAACATATGGTTATATCGTGTTTTTTGTTTCACGGTGGTAATATGCGTTTTTGGACAAGTAGAGAAAGAAAACTTTAAACAAAGTTTGAACAAAGTTGCAGGCAACAATTAATTAAATAAAAAAGTAACGTTAGTCCTATGTTTGGTTTATAAAGCAGTACAAATGTAGTAGTAATGAAGGAACATTTTGTTGCAAGTCACTGATGTTTCAACAGAATCTTTCAAATCAAATCAATTCAAATCAAAACATTTATTCGCTAAAACATGGTTTGTTTATAAAACATAAGATGGCAATATTATAATTAGTACAGCATGTTTTATGCTTTGTCAGCATGCAAATATTATACACATGGTTATATTTATTATTCCCATGTCAAAATTCAATATTTAAGTCATAATTACAATCTAATTTAATAATAATATTGTCAAAATTACCTATAAAGTGCCTTTGGTTAATTGTAAGTTTACATTTTCATGAGTCAAAAATTCATTGACACTGTAGCAACATTTAATCATCAAAATTTTATGTAATTTTAATTTGAACAAATTCGTGTTTAGCGATTTAATGTCATTAAGAATTTTATTATAAATTCGTGTTTAGCGATTTAATGTCATTAGGAATTTTATTATAAATTCGTGTTTAGCGATTTAATGTCATTAGGAATTTTATTATAAATTCGTGTTTAGCGATTTAATGTCATTAGGAATTTTATTATAAATTTTTGGAGCCATTCCAAAAACACTTTTGTGGTGTAAAGCCGTATTACAATGAGCTAAACAAAGACGGTCCAGATCCCGTCTACTCCTTGAATGACTAGGCTTGGGAAAAAGATGCTGGTTACATTTAACAAATATTGCTATTTCGTATATGTACATACAGGGCAATGTCAACAATTTTAAAGATTGAAAGTGAGGCTTACAACCTAGATGAACAAAGGATGCTTTTTTTCGTGACAAGCAGTAGTCCGCGCGCACGAAGTCCTGGGTGGGAAAGCTAGTACCATCTAAAAGTGGGCAGTTTTCAGTTGGTGGTTGTTGAAAAAGTCATGCAAGGGAGAATGGGACGAGCGGGTGAACCTCCGTTAAACCCAAAGTGAGTTAAGTCTACCTTGGATCTAGTATTTTTTCTCATCCGGAAGACGTTCTCTGCTGAATCTTGCCTCCCCAAAAGGAGTATAAAGTCAAAAGAGTTTTAATTCAAAAAGCGTATTCATAAAGTACAATGGAATTTCTGCGGTAAAATTATATACAGACGTTGTTTTCCTTTGGAATATTTTTTCAAACTTGAATGTGTTTCTTCAAGTGGGTTAACTCCACTAATATATAAAAGGGAAACGTTGTCTGTTTGTTTGTTAGTTTGTTTTTTTTTAGGGCGTTTCACGTGATAAAGGTTAGACTAGTTTGTATGTAGATGCTGTATACCATAGAGACCAATATAGGATACTTTTATCACGGAAAATTGTACACGCGGGCAAAGCCGCGGGGCAAAACTACAGTGTAACATTAGTGAAATATTTATATTAATGTTTTTTTTAACGTACACGAGTAGACAAATAATACAAACGCATAAAAACGTATAATTTCGTGTTCTCTCCAAAATTCCCTAGGAAGTTTTTGTACAGCTCCCTAACTTTACTGAATCGTGACTTGTGATTCGACTAAACTTTTCACTACCTTACTGAATATGATTCGGCATTTAAGTATTTTTTGAAAAAAATAATATAACTTATAATATAACTTTACTTGACACAGGCTAAAAGCACTCACAAGTCGTGCGGAGCGAAGAAATACAAAAAAATACGTAAATTTTTTCTATGGATGAAGACAAACTGCTGAAACGCCTGGCCTGGCAACTAGGTACCATATTAAAAATACTTATTTATATAGTATTTGGAAAGAAAACGCCAACCAGTTTCTTTCCGGTTCTTCTTGAATGATTGTATTCGTGCATGAAAATAAACAAGCTAAGATTTTAATTTCACAGGAAGTAGGCTAGTCCTGCCTTTGTATACCTACAACAATTATCTGACTATAATTATCTCGATATAATAACAAAATACAATGAATTGACATAATTACGCACGACCTAAAACAGTTCGTCTCAAATTGTCTCGTATTTGATGAGCCAATTTTACTCGTAATTTCCATCATTTATGTGACGAATCGCACTTATGTGACGAATTGCATTGATCAAGCGATACCAAAGGTCTTAAATTACCTGTCAGTCGCTGTGATTGAAAAATAGATTAAGCAATAATATTATATTCTCAATGAGATCTCAGGACAACGAAAGCACAAAAAGTCCGCACACAACTTGAGGACTTCATATTCGATCAAGTTTACGATCAGCTATTGAAAGTTTAGTAGTTATTGGAAGTTAAGCTAGCATCAATTTGTTGTGCATCGCATCGCTTACTCGTTCAGAATAGTTTGTTGATCAAGTACTTGAGTCAAGCTGCATTTCGCTGTATCTAAACGAAGGTTGGAACGCTGATCTTCCGTTTGCATCACTTTAATAAAGTTTGTTTGAATGTCTTGCTTCTAATAAAGTGGTATCAATATGCGCTACTAGGCACATTATGTGGCACGATTGCTTTTACTACTTACTTACCTTAAAGATAATGGACTGTCACGCCAGGTCTTCCCACGATAGGAATAGCTTCAAAAAATGGTACATAAATTTTCATTCGTCAAAGCACCGGTAATGCCATTTGTACCATGTTCGTATTTTGGCAACTTTACTATTGGTGGTCCTCTTGTCACTGCACCATACTCTTTTTTGTTTCTATACTCCTTGTACAAAGCCGTCCACTGCTGGACGTATATAGGCTTCTCCTTGGGAAAGCCAATGAGCCCGATCTTTGGCTTTTCTCATCCAGTCACTGTCAGCCGCTTTTTGCAAGTCGTTACTCCATCTGGCTGGCAGGTGCTCTACACCATGTTTGCTTAAGCGCGGTCTCCACTTCTGAACTCGTTTACCCCAACGATTGTCTGTTCTTCGAGTTATATGACCAGCCTATTTCCACCTTGCTAATTATTCTTTGAGCCATGTCGGTTACCTTGGTTCTCTGGGGGGTTCACCTCTGTTTGAATTACGTCCTTTGAGAAACTTCGAACATCCATAACACACCTTCAATTTCAGCACATACGTCAGTATAATTGTACTCATTTTGGCGATTAAAGGATTCTGATTCATTTTTCCTTCACGTAACCCCAAAAAACTACAAACAAGGAAAAAGAGCTTCAACAAGCACACGTCCTAAAGTTAACAAACCGTGGCGAAAACAAAGTTAGCCCCCTCATCCCAAGTTTCACCCTTTTGGCCAAAAAGTTCGTTTATTATATTCGTCAAAAAGTAGCTTCAGTTAACCTTTTAACCTTCCACCCCAAAAGAGACAGCAAAATACAAAAGTCACAAAGGGTTTTTGTTATTTGGGTGCTCTGGAATTTTTATTATATTTGTCCTGAACCAGGTAGTAAATGAAAGGTGTATGAATGGTCTCTCTGGCGGGTAGTACTTTCTAGGAGGAGCATTTCATACCTAGAAGATGGTTACATTAAATGTTGCATCAGCTTTAGTTAGAGGTAACTCTACCCATAAGGAGATTAAATGGTTTGACACAGGCAGGGGGTGGGGACATGCACAACATTCCATAATCGAGACGCCAGTGTTTTCACTAACGGTGCCTTAAGGTCCATTATTAAAAGATAACACTTCTTTGTAATACTTACAATATGGCTTAAAAAAACTGTAAAAAAGTTAATTCAAAAATTCAATAAATAAGCCATTGCGGTATGCCTGGCAGATGTACTGCAGATGTGTAAACATCGAATTTGGCCCAGCTGAGGCGGAAAGAGCCGACGAGCCACGAGTGCTCGCGTCGCCGTGCAAAGGTGTCGGCGTTACTCCCGTACCGTTAGATACAGTGGGGAGTTTACACATCAACCCGCGACTGCATATAGTGCTGAGGCGGAAAGAGCCGACGAGCCACGAGTGCTCGCGTCGCCGTGCAAAGGTGTCGGCGTTACCCCCGTACCTTTAGATACAGTGGGGAGTTTACACATCAACCCGCGACTGCATATAGAGCTGAGGCGGAAAGAGCCGACGAGCCACGAGTGCTCGCGTCGCCGTGCAAAGGTGTCGGCGTTACCCCCGTACCGTTAGATACAGTGGGGAGTTTACGCATCAACCCGCGACTGCATATAGAGCTGAGGCGGAAAGAGCCGACGAGCCACGAGTGCTCGCGTCGCCGTGCAAAGGTGTCGGCGTTACCCCCGTACCGTTAGATACAGTGGGGAATTTACACATCAACCCGCGACTGCATATAGAGCTGAGGCGGAAAGAGCCGACGAGCCACGAGTGCTTGCGTCGCCGTGCAAAGGTGTCGGCGTTACCCCCGTACCGTTAGATACAGTTGGGAGTTTACACATCAACCCACGACTGCATATAGAGCAATCTAAATGTAAGAAAACCAGAATAAAACAGAAATGTAAAACTATTAGCTGTATTTGCCATCGACATATTTGATATGTTTACCCGACTGAGGAGGGTTATGTGTTTGAGTTGTATGTATGTTTGTTTGTACGTTTCTTAGGCGCGTCCTACAGCCTAAACGGCTTGATTGATTCTGAAAAAAAGGTATCATTGGATTCGTCTTGATTACGAGAGTGATATATGAAGTGTCAAGAAACCTAATATGGCAGCTTATAGATGCTATATGTTTGGTTCCGACGCAACAAAACATGATTATTTTTGCGGGTGGTCAGCTCGTATTCAATCATTTAGTTTGCAGTCGGGTTTTTGTAATTTTATTTAAAAAAACTTGTCATTTGAGGAATTCTTCACATCAATATTTTAACAGTTTTGAGATAATTTGCACTGAACTGTAAACAGTAATGATCATCATCATCATCATGTAAGCCTTTAGAAGTCCACTGCTGAACATAGGCCTCCTCAAAAGAGCGCCATGACGAGCGATCTTGTGCCACCTCCATCCACCGACTTCCTGCGATGGCTACAATGTCGTCGGTCCATCGTGTGGGGGGTCTCCTCACACTTCGCTTGCTTGTTCGTGGCCGCCATTCGAGAACCTTTATTCCCCAGCGGTTGTCAGTTCTGCGAACTATATGGCCTGCCCATTGCCACTTCAACTTGCAAACTCTGAGAGCTATGTCGGTAACCTTGGTTCTTCTACGGATTTCCTCATTTCTGATTCTATCACGTAGTGAAACACCGAGCATAGCTCTCTCCACTGCACGCTGCGCAACTCTGAGCCTGTGTATGAGACCAATAGTTTATTTCATTGACTTTTTTTATGGCACTAGCTGCGGCCCGCGGTTCCACCCGCGCGGATGATGACGAAGTGATCGAGAAAATACGAATCTAATGACACCTCATTTATTAAAATTAATTGAGTAGTTTAAGCTATTTATAGGAAGCGCCAAATTAACATACATACAAACATACCCACTCACATACATAACCGTATTATACACATTCGAAAACATAACTCTCCTTCTGCGCAGTCGAGAAAAAGGCAAAAAAGTTTCTCAGACTTTAGATCTCCCTCAAAGGTGTACAGCTTGTATACCTGCAACCTACAGTCAGCAACGAAGTAGCTTACATGAACATGTATTATGAAAACTTTCAGTTTACTATTCTACGCAAAATACGTGCACATCAATGTCATATCAATACACGCCTCATATCTACATCTAAATCTTCACTTCTACACTAATATTATTAAGAGAAAAGATTAGATTTATTTGTATTTTTGTATGTGTGTTAGTTTGTAATGGATAAACCTTAAAAATACTTTACTAAATCCTAAAATTCTTTGACCTATAGAAAGCTACATTATCAACAAGTAACATGGATTGTGTTTATTTATCATAAAATTTGATATCTCGAAGAAAATTGCAATAATATAACCCAAGGTACCAAAAATTTGCCTATAAAATCATTATTTGGCGTGCCCTGCGAAAACTATTGATGATACATTAAAAATGTACTATAAATGTTAAATACTCATCATTAACCACCAAAAAGTACGCAAAGTTATATGTCTAACTATTATAGTTAAGTCACAATAACCGTTTTTGTTCAAATCATTCAATCAAACATGGGTAGAATCGAAAGATGATGACATTAGTATCATGAACTTAATCCTTATCCAAATAAATAGTTCCATTATCAATGTTGATTATGTACATATAAATTCTTCTTTAAATTATTTGAATCGGACCTTTCATTTAGAATTTACGACGGGTATGAAAATGCTTAAAGTAAGAAAAATGCGAGCATTACCCGTGCGAAGCCGGGCCGAGTCGCTAGAAATCATAATTTTCATGACTGGAGGAAATAATACCTACCATATTATCTAGAAAATTGACATGAAAAACGGCCCTAACAATATTGATGATATCGCGTTTCACGGGTCAACAAACCGGCCTCTCATCTCCTACAAAATTCGTTTTGACTTGAAACGAGGCTCGGTCGTAGAACACACGTTTCAAATGCAAAAAAAAACGGGAACTAAATTCTATTTCGGCGTGATGGGTCCACATGCTCATTGATGTTTCATGTGAAGGGCAAAGGGTTCGGATCAATTTGTACGGGACATATAGTTGCGGGAATTCCTGGGACGAACTAGTCTGCCGCGATAGGGTCAAAAATTGGCAAAACATGTCCATGGATAGAGTAGGAAACAGATATAGATAACGATAACGGTCACACACTATTCAAGGTTTTAAAATCAAATTAAAAAAGTATCTCATTGATCACCACAAGAGTCGCTATATGAACAAAACATAAGTTCAAAAACTAAAACGCGACTACGGTCGGGTAAAACATAGCAATATGATACTCTTGCGTTGACGAATCGATTGACACCTCACTCGTCAAAATCGAACCAAGTATTAAGTTTGAACAATATTCACACATAACCCTTCCTTTGCTTCGCAGTAGTCGAGGAAAAGCCTATGACACTCTATACCTCGATTGACATCTCACTTGTCAAAAGACCGATAGGGGCGATGCTATGGTGGAACATCTACATACATACCCACATACATACATAGATTGTTAACTTCATTACCCTACCCTTGCGTTGCCGTAGTCGGTTAAAAACAAAGTCAATGCTTATTTGTAATTATTAATACATTAAAATCCATACCAATATTTAAAAGTGGAACGTTGTCTGTTTGTTTGTTGTTTGTTTGTTTGGGGAGGTTTCACGAGATAACACCTGAACGGATTTTGATGAAATTTACAATGAAGACAGCGTATACCCCAGAATAAAAAATAAGATATTACTATTTATTATTATAGAATACTTTTATCCCGGAAAATTGAAAGTTTCCGCGGGAAAACTGGAAAATGTTGATTACTCACTGTAAGGAACGGTTGCCATCACAGAATGGTCTGTGGTTGCCATGGAAACGATATAACAAGTCTGTCAAAAAACATCAAGAGCATTGGTGCTATACCTACTTTTGCATTGGTTTTTAATATCCTAGAAGAAAATAGGATGCTTTTTTTCGCGATAAACAGTAGTGCGCGCGGACGAAGTCGCGGGCGGGAAAAACTAGTAATGACTTAATTGGAATCTAGCTTTGTTTCATTTTTTTAACACGACTTCCCAAATAAAGGAGTGTTACATTTTTAGCATTCGTGTATGTGTGTATGTTTGTATGTATTTGAGTTTCTTTATTCCATCATAACTTTGAAATGCCTGAATATATTTAGACGTATGGGGTATCGTTAGAATCCTTACATCCCCCGTTTTTTTCTTCGAATTTTACTTATGGGTATCAAATTGAAGGCCTTGATAAGCACATTCCAATAATATATATTGTATATTGGCGCAGGCGTGTTTTTTTTTAGCTTTTAAGCTAGTTATTTACTCATTATCTTTGTTTTTAACAGGGTTTTAAAATTTTATTTTCTACCCTCACTTTCACATTGTTAGGTTAAAATTTGTATTTGCAGTTTACCACGTTTTTAGTAAGTTACTTTCTTGTTTGTCTGTCTGTCTGTCTGTCTGTCGTTCCAGGTGGAATCTTGCAACTCAAATTTCGAGCACTTCCCCATTAGCTATCCGGCTGAACCTTTCAGGGTAGCTCACAACTCAATGACAATGCATTCTAAAAAAACGTGGTTTTAAATTAGTTATTTAATTTTACTTTATATTAGTTTTGCTGCGTGTGTGCGTGCCGTGATGTCACCGTGTGTGTGCGTGCCGGGATGTCACCGTAAGGCCACGGAATAAAGAATAGTACAAGATAAGGCCCCAATGGAAGACCAATACTGTTTTTTTTACAACCAGCATTATGCTGAGTCGGTATTTTTTGCTACATTCATCATATAAGTATTTAATTTTTGTTATGGTTTGTGTTGTACCTGCTAATAGTAGCAAATAAACGTATTTCTTCTTCTTCCAGGATTCCTCTTGCCGCGAGTGGCCTGTTCACATCAACACACTATGGACATCCAAGACATGAAAAAAATAATTGAATCCATTAGCACTGATCTATATGGATTTGCTCTTCCATACTTTCGTTTGTGCTGATTCAAAGCGCCCCCACCGAGGGTCCATGTAATTAAAATTGACATTGTTTCACACAGTTTGTTTGTTAGTCACATAATAAATAATAGTTCAAGTACGTTAGTTCCATGGACCCTCACCACTGACAAACTACAGCTATCAGCGCCAAAATGGCGATAATCTATTGCTACGTTCGTCGACAGCCTGTACGTAGTAGGTACGCCTGTAGTACGGAGTAATATCACAGAATAAATAGTAGTAATATTATGCAGTTGTCTATGCCTGGGGTGGCCTGGGACACTAATCTCACCAGGTAGGTACCACTATAACTGCGCCACTGTCACAGAATAAATAATAGTACAAGTACAGAAGGATATCTGAGTGAAGTTATATAAATACATAGCGACCCTCGCTACAACGCTATAAAGTCCAATTTAACTCGCAAAGCGCTGAGAGCTATCAATTATATTTACCTAAAAGCATTATTTATTCTATTATTTATTCTGTGCTACAAGGCGCTCGCACATCGCGTGCAGGCTAGAATATAACTAATATCACTACGCGCGAGAACTTCCATTGCTCTAACCGTTTCAGAATCGCTCTGTCACTTTTTCGCTCGGTAGGGTTGTATTAAGATATGACTAGGTACTTGTACTATTAATTATTATGTGTTAAGATATGACTTGGTTAGATATTATAACAGTATAAATAAGTATAAATGTATTATGTTATTACATATTACTATATATTTTTATAGTTCTATTACATACAATGACATTCTTATAAGAATAGACCTAGTTTCCATTTTTACTATCCCGTTTTCAGAACGCCGATATGTTTAGTGAGATACCTACATACGTATTATGTGTCGTTGGTTGATTATTATTATATACTAATAGGTTACCTATTAGAATAAAGGTGCCTGCCTGAATTCCATGTTTAATAATGTGTGAAAAAAAAACTACCTACGTAATAAAAAAACAATAGGTAACTACATAACTAGGACCTATTATAGGTACTTATTACAATTATTACCTTTCGATATCCTTTGGAAGCGTAAAGAATGACAAGTCGTCATTTATATCAATATTAAACAGCCGAATGCTATGCAGTACCTGCTAGGTTTCTTCTTGGTACTCATAAATAAAAAATAAAATATGACAATAACTTATGTAAAGTTGCTGAGCACACGGCGCGCGACTCATCGAGCGCACGCTTGACACCCTACTGAATTAACCCCAATATTGCGGCCTCAAAGCCCAAACCCCAATATTGCGGCAACAAGTACCTGTGCATACCTACAGTATTGTACTCGTTGCGTAGTGCGACGTTGTCAACGATCTGACGAACCGCCTGGTCGTCAAAAATAATTGTGACCGCAGTATGTGGACATCTGCAACACTCGGATCACTGGTTGTGTTATTACCTTCCTTGTTTAGACTCATTAAATTACCTTCTAACTTCAGAAAAGGGCTGAATTGTGTCTCTTTCTATTTCTTCTTATCTGAAGTCTGCAGAGTTCCTATTTAAATTAAGAGTCAGTTCACTTCCTATCCTTCTATTTTATTGTAACATTTGTAACACACGGCCTGCGTTCATGGTTCCGTTCTTACTGTTCGAATGCTTTATGATACCCATATTTCACCCCTAACGTTCCGTCATTAGTTGCAGATTTAGTTCCTAGTGGATTAGGATAGGGTTGAAGTTTGAATGGGCATTGATGGCAGTTTAGGCTGTGGTCAGAGATGGTTGTTTCGAGTTTGACTTAGAGGGTTGATGTATAGGCTGTGGTTGATGTATTACTGATTTCGGTCAAAGATTGAAGCCGAGTGCGATTTGTAATTATACTAGCGAACCACCCCAGCTTCTCACGTGTAGGGGGTTCCTGTAAATATTTATTTGTATTGAAAACCCGCAGCCAGCCCGCACCCACGTGTTTACATAACACACCACAGAATAAAGTAGGTACGAAAAACGGGTCGGGCAGACTTAATTGAAATCCGTTCAACAAATACAACGTCATCACTTTCAAACGACTCTTCAAAAAAGTTTGATGTAAAAGGCAAAGCTAATCTACAATAAACGAGAAAGATTATTGTGATATTAATTTGATAAGCATTTACAGATTAGCATAGACAGTTCTAGAAAATTGAGATATTAAAACATGTTTTTGTTATCGAAAAACGTTCATTCTGAGTTCTTTATTGTTCTGAGTTCTTTGTTGTTTTTGAGAAAAACAATACCGTAATATGTTGTTTTCGTATAGCTAATGGTATACGCAGCGTACGCAAAAGCCACCACCGGGACGGGAGAAAATTCACTCTTTATGGACTAAATTTACATAAAACTCTTGTGAACTCTTGAACCAACCTACGCCTGATGAAAACCGGATTAAAATCAATTTAGTATTTTCATGGACAGGCAGACGGACACACAGATGCGTTCAGTGACTTTCTTTTATAATGTCACACAAGCAACTAGGTGAACGATCACGTAGTGGTAAACGCCACGTCTCACTTTAATAATAATTACAGTGCTGCACAGAATGTTGCACTAAAAGTATACACAGCATTGTACCACAAAATACTAAACGCAATGTATAGGTACATACGACACCCTGATAAATTGGTTGTTAGGTATTAAATGCCGTAATAAGCTGAGTTATGTCATACTCTGCTCTTCAAATTGGAACATAATAAGTAAGTGTTAGTATTAGAAACGGGTTTTTTACCATGGATACTATTTGTATTGAGTTCCCAATATTTCGGCACTGTTGCAAGCGCCATGATCACGGATAACTGAAGTAATTGCGGATGGTTTAGTTTTTACGAGCAGACAAAATTGTGTACCACCTTTCTCACTCTTTTAATAGTATCTATGGCAAAGATTCCGTTTCTGTGAGTTTTCATCAAAAACATTATACATGTACGAGTTTCGAAACTTAAGAAACAAATCTCACAAATTGTTTTGTTGACTTTACGTTCGCACCGCAGAAAACTGTGTAAATTCATTGACAAGTTTCATGATTTGTCGTTGGCTGCGTTCGCACTGACTAAAAACTTATTCATTGTAAATGTTTTTCTAGATATTTGTTACGTTTGACGTTCGCACTGTTGCTGATTTATGTCTCGCAACTTGTCTAAATCTTGTTTTTTGTGTTATCCAATTGGGTCGGTAAACATATATCTAACCAAATTTTGAATACTTTGCAAGATTTGTATAGAAACATGTTGATAACGAAACTTGTTGTGAAGCGTGTTTAGCTACTACCTTGTTCGCCATGTAACCATGTCAAACAAGTTTCGTTTAGATAAGTTGTATGACAATGGAAACACATTTTGATACATTAACAGAAAACAGAGTTTGCAACATGTTTCTTTGTAAATGTTTCGTCAGTGAAAACACAGTTGTTTATACTTCTAGTGTTTGTGACCATATCAGTTTTAAACCATATACCTACAGGTGTTTATAATTTTATTTGTTATGTGTGGATCTCTCCTCTCTTGTGACTTGAATTATTGATAAATAGCTTGGTGAATGGTGAGCAACAGGGACCGAAGCTACACAAATTACCTTTGGCTTTGAGCAAATGGTTATAAATAAATAAAACATCGTGGTGAGTGTACTTATATTATTTGCTTTGGCATCGTTGGGTTGGGAGAGCTCACATGACTAAACAGGAGGCCGATCAAAGCACTGCTACATTTTGGTTTAAATTATTTTGTGCAATCATCTGAATATAATATTATCTACTATTACATCAATGGTAATTGGGAATGGATGAATCCGTTTCATCCATTTCAGCTGAATTTCAATCAGTTTTTTTCTTCTATTTATTGGCCTTAGCTAAGCAAAGTCTCCAAATCAAATTGGGTGAATCGGTGTTTGTATGTCTGTATGTTTGTAAGTGTTACTTGTCCAACCGTTGACCCGAACTTCTTGGTTAGAAAGGATTCTATACTTTATAATAAAGCAGTAACGAAAATTCTGTACAAAGAATCTAATAAAAAAAATGGCATAGGGGACTTATAATCAGCTACTGAACAAGTATATAACATTTTATGGTTTTTTATAGCAGTTAACGCCTGCTTAGCGTAAATATATATAATAATTTTGTAATAGAAAAATTTAAGTCACGGACGAGATTCGAACTCGCATACTGTGCCTCAGCGCGGCACATGCCTTTACCAATTCGGCCACCAAGACCTATGCGTAGTCACCCAAATCTTTCCACTAGCTTCTTTGAACCCGTAACGTGATCTGTGAACCAAATGTTTCCATTAGAAAATTATTATAAGTATAGAACATTTTCAAATATCATGTATATCTCTCTGTCTTGATGTTTGTTTGTGCATCGCGTAAAAAATACTGAACCGATTGAAATGCGGCTTTCTTTTTTAGATAGCTTAGGTCTTGACTTTAAATCGGGCGTATCTCAATCCGATGAGTATAAACAGGGCAATCGTTGAAAATATTTTCGTCGGTTGAAGGAATTTTGGTGTTAGTTTAAAGGTAATTTTGATCCTAGAACAAACATCAGTTACTTTTACTAAAATAAATGACCACGCGGACAAAGCCGCGGGCAAAGATAGAAGTCATATATTTATTAGTTTATATAAGAGTTAAATCAGTTTGGGGTTGGGCTTAAAAGCCCAAATGGGGGTTTCAGCCAGACAACGTATCGCAGTCCTTATTCTGTCACCACGATGTTTCAGCCAGACAACGTATCGCAGTCCTTATTCTGTCACCACGATGTTTCAGCCAGACAACGTATCGCAGTCCTTATTCTGTCACCACGATGTTTCAGCCAGACAACGTATCGCAGTCCTTATTCTGTCACCACGATGTTTCAGCCAGACAACGTATCGCAGTCCTTATTCTGTCACCAAGATGTTTCAGCCAGACAACGTATCGCAGTCCTTATTCTGTCACCAAGATGTTTCAGCCAGACAACGTATCGCAGTCCTTATTCTGTCACCACGATGTTTCAGCCAGACAACGTATCGCAGTCCTTATTCTGTCACCACGATGTTTCAGCCAGACAACGTATCGCAGTCCTTATTCTGTCACCACGATGTTTCAGCTAGACAACGTATCGCAGTCCTTATTCTGTCACCAAGATATTTCAGCCAGACAACGTATCGCAGTCCTTATTCTGTCACCAAGATGTTTCAGCCAGACAACGTATCGCAGTCCTTATTCTGTCACCAAGATGTTTCAGCCAGACAACGTATCGCAGTCCTTATTCTGTCACCAAGATGTTTCAGCCAGACAACGTATCGCAGTCCTTATTCTGTCACCACGATGTTTCAGCCAGACAACGTATCGCAGTCCTTATTCTGTCACCACGATGTTTCAGCCAGACAACGTATCGCAGTCCTTATTCTGTCACCACGATGTTTCAACCAAAACAACCTATCTCAGGGTACAAAGGTTGAAACATCAGCACAAAGAAAGAGGAGAAGTATGTGTCTTGTCTCCAAAGTATGAAGTTGTCAAGCTGCCAAGACTCAATACCCTGCAAATAAATGAGCCTTATCAAACGCCCTCTGCCTCAGTTTGCAATCCCTGTGTTCTACTTATAACAGAGCCGTAGCCAGGATATCGTGCAGGGGGACACATACAAATCATTACTGCACAGCACGAAATTCTTTTGATCATCGTCCTGCGAACATAACGCTGTGCTCGTTACTTTCTGGCAACATCATCAGATGATTTTACGAACCATTAGAACCAAAATACTGATTCTGTTTCACACTTATCCCGAGGGTTACGGTAAAACAAATAGGCTATGATTCGTTAAAAAACAACAACATTTTCTAGCGTGTGTAGGAAAAAAACCCAGAAAATCCAGCGCAAGGTAAAACTAATTAAAATACCGACTTCAAATCGTATAAAACTTAAATTAAATTTTTGAGGTCAGTGCTACGCACAAACAGACGGAAGTAAGTAAATAAACAATCTTACCTGCACAGACCACAAATATTATTATTTTTACACTAACCGCTGTCGTTTTTTTTTTAATTTGTTTATATATTAATTTTGAGGTTTATTAAAGTAGCCCTAAGAAAATGAAGTACCTATTTAATTCCGTTTTATTCTGTGTCTCTAAGAAGGAAGCTCTACTGGAAACAGTTAACAGTCCATATCTGCATAACTACTCAACCGATTTTGATGAAACTTAAACTATTCCCTAAGTTGAAAGATACTGAAGCTATACAAAAGGAATTATTGCAATCAGACTTATAGTTTCCGAGAAATACGTGGTTTATGTATACACATACATACAAGCATTCGTGTTTGGTAAGTAATTTGTTTCAATGCTCATATACGAGACTAACATAATACATGAATATTACGCATTTTCAACAATATTACATACACATCAACTTATTAGCCTCCTTATTTTGAAGTCAGTTAAAATAGCACCACTGTACTGATCCCACTATAAACCTTCCTTTTATTACGGCCCTATTCGAAAGCAATAGTAATTGCTTTGCAACAGATGCGACCCATCGCAATCTGTGTGGAAAATGCATCAAATGCAACGACTGAAATGTGAGAGCTTCGATTTTTATTCACATTTCAATGGCTTTGTTTTTGATCACTGTTTTTAGTTTGGTTTTAGCTAGCGTTTGTAGCTATTTGTTTGTGGATATTTTTCCACTATAAGACAGCGATGGTATGGCACCAGTGATCACAAAAACCGTGCCATAGAGAAAAAAAAACAGAGCGCATCCGTACATCACACGAAACTTAACACTCACCATAACAGTCAGTCAAACTTTACCAGATGGGAAAGTCTATTACTGTGCCATGGTTACCCCTCCCACGGAAACGTGCTCATTACCATGACATGGAGTAACCTTCCCCGAAATGGAATGAATCCATCTCCCAGTATCTCCACAAACCCATGTAATGCTTTTACGTGCAGTGTGTTTCGCAAATAATGCAAAGTATTTCCATTACTCACACAAGATCGTGTAGCACAACACACAGGCATGTTAAAAGCTGCCATCGACGACCGAGCTGCTAGACTCCGCATGTACGTTTCTTATCTGCCACATAGGTAAATGTATTTTAGTTAGCCTATTTTGAATTGTTTAGTTTTTGGCCGTAAAACACAACAAAAAATATTGTACCATTGAATGCACCGTTGATCAGGGCCGGTATTACAGAAGTCCTAATGCAACCAGTTGAAGTTATCGCATGCTTGCTAAATTGCACTTAAATGTCGAGCGTTAGAGTTGATATTACTTTGAATCCACCGTATATTTCTAATTGCAACTTTTTCTGTAATACGGTTACTGGTTAGTTGTATTACGTTTCAAATTCAAGTAAGCCTGAAAATGATGTGTGATTTAATCAATTTGTAGTACGGCTACAATTATTTTCACATCTCAACAAGTATCTTGATTACGACAGCCTAGAATAAATACTGCTTATCGAATATAAGGCAGCCGAATGCACAATTTTTACCTGACTGCGCAACGCAAAGGCCCGGTAATGTATGTACTCGTATGTCTGTTCCTTCGCGTGTACCGATTTTGATGATTTTCGTCAATCGATTTTTCTTAATCTTGCAAGTGCTACTAAAGACATGACATGAAATTCAATGTGGCGACAACCAGAAGCCATATTGCGAAAAATAAAAAATGAAGTTTGACTAACTATGTCAAATGGGGTATCATTGAATAAGTATTTAAAAATCATTCTTTGGTTTCTTTTATCATTTTTTATTTTCAACTAGCTTTCCCGCCCGCGACTTCGTCCGCGCTGTTACCACTGTTTATCGCGACAAAAAGCATCCTATGTTCTTCTAAGATATTAAAAACCAATGCAAAAGTAGGTATAGCAGGTTGCTATTGAAGTTTTTTGACAGACTTGTTATTTCGTTTCCATGGCAACCGTTTCTTACAGCGAGTAATTAATATTATCCAGTATTACTTAAAAAAATCCGGGATAAAAAGTATCCCATGTTTTATTCTAAAGTATCATATATTTTATTCTAGTTATCTCCATTCCAAATTTCATCAAAGTCCGTGCAGCCGTTATCGCGTGAAAGGTCCCCAAACAAACAAAGAAACAGAAAACGTTTCACTTTTATATATTGGTCCCTATGGATGGATATAGATGACTATTTAGGATTTAAAACGATTTAAATGTGGTTAGCAACCATTCTCACTAATTCTTATAGATATAAACTGAAAAATTTAAAAAGTTATAAAATTAATTAACTAAAATAAAATTAGTGAAACAGAAACAAACTATAGATTTTTGATTTTGAAATATAAGTGTTTTAGTGTTTACTAAGTTTTGTTCGCAGTCGAGATTTTCGTTTTTATAATTATTGACTAAGCGAGCGTGAAGCGCGAGTGAAGCGTCTCCGTTGCAGCTTGGGCAAAAATGCTTTCGTATGTCCGGATGTCTGTCCAGATCTCTGTTTTCCTCTACAGGTCACATTTCTCTACCGGTCTAGACTAAACTTGGTATGCAGGTAATACGAACTTTTAAATTTTTTTAGTAGTCGGGGATTTTAGAACGGGGAACCCTCCCCGTTCTATAACGGGGAGGGTACTTTCCGCAAAAAAGGGCAAAAAGAGGGCTACTGAATATCTCCGCCTCATTAGATCCGATTTCAATGTTTTTTTTATATTAAAGATAGTAACTTTAAGTTGGTTTCATAAAAAAATGGTGAAGATCTGATGAGGATATACGGCGTGATGATCAGAATAGCTCCTCAATGCAGTAAATTTCTCATTTTTAGGTTTCTACCAGTGAAATCAGCTCTTTACCCACTAGGTAGGGATTGATGGAGCACCTTGGTTAATAGTGTAAGTTTTACAATAAGGTAACTAGATGGCGCTACTATGCACCGCTAGATTGTGTGCAAAACAGTTTATGCGTGATGTCTACAGATCACGGAGCCACTAGTTTATTTTATTAAATTAAATGCTATAGTTACGTGCAGAAGTCGCAATAAAAAGTTGTCACTGTAACATAAAACCACGTATTATAAGCTTGCACAAACATGGTTTGTAAATATAGTAACATCGGGTGTCCATCCGCTCATTAGTCGTTGATACCTACATAATTCTCCATTTATCAGTAGTGTACAATAGGAGAGAACAATAACTTTTGTGCACGATACAGTGCTTTACCGCTGAAATCACTTCTCTGCTACTGCTGTAGGGTGACTATGCAATAATAACATAATGTTTTGTATGTGATGGATACATTAAACTACTTTATCAAGAAGTACCAGATTTTTAATCGAAAAGACGGCGGCGTCGTGATTTCCATTAGTAAGGAAGTGCTCACGTCGAGTTTTATCATTCCTCGTAGGTATCTGCCGATAATGTCAGTAGGTGAGTATATGACTCCTGTCTATCTTGATCTTTATACCTGCAGTCAGTGCAGAAGAATCTGACCACGTTTAATGCAACTTAATCGAAACGTCGAAGTCAGTCAAATGGACCCGACAATCTCTTAAAATCTTAAAATAATACTTATCAAATATTTTACCAAATAACAACAAGTGGGCCCAGGAGTGAAACGATATGCCAGCGTGACGTTTTCCAAAAATTACAATCTCGGGATCTACAGGTCGCGAATGAACAGATATCATCTCATCCTGGTATGCAAGAGATGTCGACCGACATACATAGAAAATAACTTACATCCGAACATATAACCGTCTTCTTTTCTGAAGTCGATTAAAAATATAACGAACCATAGTCACCGCCAACCTAAGCAAAGCGAGGTGGAAGCTCCACATTAAATAAACAGCAACCTGCATTCGTTACAAACTTCATTTAGCCAGCAGCTATTCTGAACGTAACACAGATTACCCATCCTTTTCTTCTTGTTAGATTTCCTTACAATCTTACATACGATTGTAATCAATGGTCTATGAGGCTCAATGAGCAGCCATCAAGTTCGTAAATAAATTATCTTGAGCAAATCGCCACGCGTGACGCGTGTTATTGTTTTTTATTCGTTCTTATTGTGTTACGTTCGTCCTCACATGTGTGCGTGCGCATACTGTTAGGCTGATCATCATCATCAGCTTAAGTCATTAAATTTCCCATTTGGACTCAATCCTATCCGAGAGCATGGAGATAGTCATGTGTACTTCATCTATGAGCGAGGAGCAAATCCAGGCAGAATTTATTAATATCACTGCGTGAGAGTCTCACTGGACTTCTTTAATCACCATAATCGCAAAAAATTACGACATTACTCACAACGGGAGGCAGAATCAGCTGAAATTTATCCACTAAATCAACTTTACGTCGCAGCCATAAACTTCATCCTCGACTAGTACTCGCTCTGTGATCCAAAAACTTCAAGGCACTTTATTCTTTAAAATCTAGAGTTGAGGTTGAATTTGGCTTGCCATTTTGAAGCATTTTGCAGTCAAATAATTATACAGATATCTCTGTATAATTATTTGGGTGGGAATGCATAATAACTACGTTATTAGTTAGTGCAAGTGGTTTTATCTCTTAAGTAGATCATTTGCTGTCAGTTCCATTCCTCCTCGCCATTGAACTACTGATAAAAAATCAGGTCAAAAGTAATGTCCACTTACTTATACATTAAGAAATCTGAGATGCGTGTAAGAAAAACTCATATGAGAAGACGCGATGACTTGTACCTGCCAATAGTTAAAACTGCGATATGTGAAAATGTGATATGTAAAAGCACTTTTGTTACAAGTATTCGTGTTTTCAATCATCTTCCAAAGTATATTCAAAAAATAAATTCAATAATAATAGGAAAAAAATGGCTAAAAGTTAATGTTTTTTTATGAGCTCAAAGAATTTTTAGCACAAAATAATTAATAGTTGAAATAACAATAACAAAATAATTTAATGCCTATAATAATTATAATGACTAATAAATTAAAATTATGTTTGATGTTATAATAGTGGTAATTTAATTTATTAATTTTGATGTATAAATACTTAAACAATTTACTAACACCATTTGGCAACCCCCTTAATGGGTATAATGTACTTTACCTTGCATTACTTTGTTATACTGTGATCTGTCCTCGATGTACATTAAGCATAATAAATAAATATGAAATAATAAATAATAATAGGTGGGGCTGTGTCGGGGCGCACTGCCGTTTGTTTATCGAGAAACGTCTACGCCACGTACAATTTGATTTGGTCCTGGAACCCTCTCATTCGCTCTGTGCTGGACTTTAAGGTACCGTTGTGAGCTCCAAAACTTCTTCTTTCCAATAATCTGCCTAATCTTTATTTTAGCACGGATATTTCCGAGCACTGCAACCACTTTTGTGATTTTTACTTTTTTCTACCCCTTTTTATAATTAGTTAACTTTTTCATATTCAATCGAAAGTTCTCAACGAGATCTTTACAACAACACTCAAAATCAATACGCTACCTTCCCTATCTAAATCGTAAGTTATACCGAATCACAAAAACATCTATTTTGCTGTTTATTCAGTGTGTTCTGCCCCCTCCCCGTCTGTTTTCCCCGTCTTATTCAGTGCGTTCTGCCCCCTCCCCGTCTGTTTTCCCCGTCTTATTCAGTGCGTTCTGCCCCCTCCCCGTCTGTTTTCCCCGTCTTATTCAGTGCGTTCTGCCCCCTCCCCGTCTGTTTTTTGACGAAAATGTAATATTACACCATTGAGCTTAGCTAAAAAAATGACACCAAAATTAGACAACTGAAGCGTATAGTTACTGAGTTATATTCGTATATATTCGTATATTCGTAGTTATAAAAGCGAGACGATATAAAACTTTTCGTGTCGGTTCTTTTTACTCGACTACAGCAAAGCAAAGGAAGGGTAATGAGTTTAACAGTCTATGTATGCATGTATGTATGATGTATCTATGTATGTGATTATGTGGATGTTCTATCAAAGCTACGCTCCTATTGGTTTGATTGTGACAAACGAGGTGTTAATCGATTTTTCTTTAAGTATAGAATGACATAGACTATATTTTCTTGGCCGACTACGGCAAGGCAAAGTAAGGGTTATGTGTTCAAACTAAAAACTTGGTCCGATTGTGACAAGTGAGATTTCAATCGATTTGTCATCATTTATAGAATGTCATAGGCTATTTTATTACCAGACTACGGCGAAGCATATGAAGGGTTGTGTTCTTACCAAAATCTAAGTCCGATTTTCACAAGTGAGGTGTCAATAGATTCGTCTTCATCGCAAGAGTGTCATGGGCTATTTTTTAGCCAACATTAGTCGGTCACGTTTTAGTTTTTTAACTTATATCTTGTTGTGGTCATGGCACCTACCCAGTATATTCTTAAAAAGACGTTTCACGTCAAAAACTGCATCGAGATGTTCGAAATCAAATTCACTACTTAAAAACAAATTGAATGTATGAGTCATAATCTAACATGCTTATTGTGAAACTTGGTACTTACTATCAACTCAAAATTGTAAAAGCCTGCCTTCTGGCAATTAAGACTGATTTTAACCTACTTTCCATTGCATCACTGAATTATTTTGACTGCGAGCAGCACTCACGAATTAGTTGCAAATGCAGTTAGCTTAGGGCTAAACTTCCGTCTGACGTATACTCTAGCTTTGAGAGATTTGGTCTGACTTCCGCATCAGAAGTGGGATCACTTCCAACTTTGTTCGAGAAGTTAGTTATTACCTGTCGCTTTATTGGATCAACGCTACTTTGTAAACTTTTTTATTAAGATAGCTTTACTTGTAGCAGTGTTAGCGAATCTTCTGAAGTGACGTCTATGAAGTTAGAAGGTTTTAACAATGATATTTTATAAGGGCGTGCTCTGGCTCGTTTGATATGTTTTCACTAGAAATTTAATTACTTATCTCTACTTACAGAGCCATTGCCATCCTTAACTTCAAAATAATAAAGATTTCATGGTATCGCATTTCTCTTTCACCCAGAAACTATCAATTTTAACAGAATATCAAGTAACTACTACAACAGTTTCAGTCTTACTATTAATTGCAATATCTCTTGCACGTAACACACAATTGAAGATAAAATATCATACCATCATCTCCAGGAATAACAGAATGAAGATACTTTTAAAACCCGGCAGGTGAGCCTTATTGTTGACAAGATTAGAGCCATTATAGCTTGTAGATTAGCTATGAACTTCCTCTGATGCTGATTCAAAATGCATGTAGAAACTAATTGGCTTACCATATTTTCTTTAACATAAAATGCAAATGCAATTCTCTACTATTTGAAAGACACTTTACAAATAGTAACGACGCCAGCTTCTTTTATCTTAGAATTGTTTTTTTTTTTTCTTTAGTAGGATACGATTTAAAAGTTCTGACACAGCTTTACAGTTGCAGGGTTGTAGTTGTTCTGCTGTTTTAGCGCCAGATTCCGTTAGCTGCAAATCTGCTACACATTAGTGCCAGACACATCTCAGTCCTGCGACGTATGGTCAGAGTTAAATGTTTATTAAAGCACGTTACAGATTTATAGAACGGATAATATGGATTGAAGTAACTCCGTAGAAGATGCTTCAATCAAAACTATGCAGCGGTACGCCTAAAAAACTCACTGATATCTTTCGGTTTGACTACACTTTTTGCAGGTTTACGTGTTTAAAGCTATCGTGATTGTGGAGACGGTGCCAGTGTCTATAAGCTACATATAAATTTAAAAAACCCAAACAACACTTACCATAAAAGACCTAATGGTTACCTTATATTTAATAGGTCCTTATATGATACCAAACAATAAATTTTCGTGCGCGCTGAGGCAAGTGTCAAGTCGTGATACCATGTCTTACGACTTGTGCCAGGCAGGCACAGTATCCTGTAATGGCAATGCGAATTATGCCAATACATATGTGCCCTAGTGTGAACGAGGCTTATCTAATAATCTTTGTATTGGTTCAGTAGTGTTCGTAATAAATTGAAGATGGTGTGAATAAAAACCAGTCGCCATTAGCCTTACTGTTCGTATTGTATCTTGTGAGAACAATGGCGGGAGATTAGATAGTCTCTTGTTAAGTTTGGATTAGTTCTGAGTATTACGTTCAAAGCGGTTATAGCCTTCCAACTTACTCGGCTGGAACAAGGATGTAGAAAGAGATTTTATAAATTTCAAACATCACAACAGTTCCTTTAACAAATTTTCATTTATAAACGAGTATCTTAAGTTCGAAAACAAATTCTTCTAAAGGAGAATGGGCAGATTTGCCCCACTCTTCCAATAACTATAAATTATGTACCAAATGAAACATATTTTCGTGGAGAACATTTGTTATTATGACGACTAATCTTAATTGTTAGTCCGTTCCTCTGAATATGACTAATAACATGATGGTCCAATGGCCATATTGTAATGATTATTATGACAAATAATAATTATTTTTATTTCCTTGTAATACATAATAATTATTATCACTTAATCTCGAAAAATTATCATTTATATTGCTTACAATAATGTTTTTTTTTTATATATATATATTAAAAATAATTTATATGAGAATAATTGATAATAACTATTTATTATTATTAATTATAACAATTATTTTTTTCGTGATAATATACATTATAATATGGCTATTGGACCATCACGTAATTAGTCACATTTAGAATGGTACAACTCTGAACGGACTAACAATTGAGATGAGTCGACGTAATAATAAATGTTCTCCATAAAAAGATCTTTCAACATTGGAGGAGTGGGGCAACACCCCATATAATTATGTTCATTTTCTTTTACTTCTCTTGAAGTTTTGGTACGTCAAATATAACTTTCTATGTTTCCTCGTAGCATCAAAGCGACTGAACCCATTTTGATACATAAAATAAAACTATAAAGATAACATTATTTATTGTGAGTATTGTTAATCTAGGTATACCTATAAAACCATAACATAAAACAGTAGCGTGATATACCCATGATATACCTAATGTTGACGGTTACTATACTCTTTGATTGGCGGACTTACTGACTGACAGAGCCCTCGCGCGTCATCGGGACAAGTGGTGAATCAAACATTAATAGAAAAACGAAATAAGAGACAGACACCAATCAAGAAAATTTATGCGGCGATCGTAAACGAAGGCATTCGGCCTTCGAACCAATTAGGTTTTTATTTTATACGTCATCTGGGTGACGAGACTAGATTTGCCGCTTGCCCATTACATTGAATGGCCAGGCCACCCATATGCCTAGTAATTTCGCTGGAAATAATGCCTTCAAACCATGTTCAAACCAGAAGAAAGTATTGTTTCCACACTATGGCAATTAAATATATGGAAAAGGTGTCGTTCTTCCCCAAGCGGACACATGCAGAAAGGCCAACCCTTATCATTTCTAAGGGCCTACCACTACAAAAGGAGTTCCATGAGATCCTTAAACGCCTGTTGAAAGAGTAGGTAACTAGTCGATGACTGTGTTTCAACACTTCTTCAGAAGTGTTGTAAAGAACTAAAGTATTCTAGACCTATTTTCGGGCTAGTCAAGATTAGGCTCCAAAATCTGCTGCATCGACGCGAGGTCACACAAGCCTGTAGGTATTTTCTACAGATTACACTTTATAGAGTGTGCGCAAAAACTGCACAAACTGATCAAAGCACTACAGTTACATCACCTTACAACCACACGATCGGCAAACACCACACTCTTATGGTAGAAATACCACGCACAAGAAAGAGTGGGTATACTTCATTCATTATAGGAACTGAAAAGGAATGGAATGCTTTGCCCTCGTCAGTGTTTCTGATAAAATATAACCCAGGTATGTTCAAGTTAAGAGTGAAAAGGTACCTATCTACTGGGCTAGTGAGTCACACCTTCAGTCTCCCGTCACAGGTGAGATAGAGGTCGAATGCTTGCCTAGTCATAAAAACAGAAGCAATTTACGAGATTCAGCTCATGCCAACGAGAACGCTTATCGAGAACTTGTAGGCTACCGCGAGGGCAACAGATAATGGTTTGATAAATGTTTTTCATAATAAAATGTTTTGAACGCGGCTACAGCCAGTGAAAAATGTTTTCATTTTAGTTTAATATTTACGCTTCGCCTTTGTGAGCCTTCAATTAATTGTGACAGAATAATATTTGTTTTGTTCTTTAATTCTGGCGGATTGAAATTTTTCAAAAATATTATGCCAAAGTTGGGTGAAATAGTAGAACCTTTGCACTTACATCAATAAAGTTACCGTTACCTATCTATGCCATTACTATCTAGCAACTACTATAACCATAGTATTTTTTTGTTTAACGTATAGCGACTATGTCTCAATGTACATATTCATGCAAAACGACAAGCGACCCTTCGTAAAGACGCGTAGGGTAATCATCTGTAGGTATATCCCACAATAAGGTTTATTCCCAACATCCCAACATTACAGAAGGCTAAGTATTACGAATGACGTTTATAGCTTTTAACGTGACGAATAGGAGAATTATAATTTTTGTGCAATTTGTGCGTCAACTAAGGCAATACATCGTTCGCATATGCAACAGGCGACACTGGGCTTAATACAAAATTTGGATCGTAGGCTTTCGATCCTTTTCCACTTCAGTGATTATAACATAAGTCACAATATTTTATTTAATGAAGCAACGCAACCGTTAGTTTGAGGAGATAAATACATTTTATCTAACTAAAATTACTAAAGACTAGCTGCGCCCCGCGGCTTTGCACGCATACAAATGTCACCCCTCCATCTCCCCTTCTTCCCCTTCCCGTCTCCCTCCTCTTCCACCCTTCACCCTCCCCCTTTCCCCTAACCCCCTCCCCACCCCACAAACGCCTCTTTCTCTCTTTCTTTTACTTACATTTACAGTGCGCCAGGAACTGTGTTGTTGACCGTTAAAGAGTATCTTTACCTGGAGCTGTTCCTGGTTGTTGATTCAGGTCATGCTTACTATAAAAATGCACTGTCATTGGCAATACATCATGTTTATTCTGTGGCGCAACTAAATATAAAAATGTCTGTAACTCCTTTTTGGATGAACCGATTTTGATTAGACAAAGATAAAAACCTCCGCAGAATTCCAGGGAATACAGTTCAGCTAACAGCATCAAAATCCTTTTAGTGGTTTTTGCGTGATGAAGTCACACACAGACAGACACAAACATTCTAAAAACTATATTTTTGGGTTCTACTACTTTAACTTACTTAAATAAATATGTTATACTTATTATATTCTAAATTCCTTTCCTAGTATAGATTTCATTTTGTTTACAGTTTTATTATATGTATAGATTAATGGAAAATTTGGGGTTTTCAAGATAAAACACATTATTCCGGTTTTCGTAGTCATGACTCCATAAAATATTTGTAATTTAATTGTATTAAATGGTATTGATGTGTTCTCGAATGTTTATACCTTTGGATCAAATTCGAATACTTTGCATTTTCCACCGAATTATGTAGATAAGTTTTCGAATTTGTTTCTACTATTATGAGTGCTTTACAATGTTTATCTGTTAAAGTATCCTTTTAGAAACTGGTTACTGTTTTAAATTCAATACAATGACGATATAAGGGCTCCGTGTGAAAACACTTTTAATTAAATTATAATACAAAACGCCCCTTGGCTACCTTAATATTCCTCACATTAAGGTAGCCTGTTTTTTTATAGCCCTTGTGTTTATATAGAAGCTCTCCAGATCGCGGATCCGTCACTACAAACCCAAAATTATATTTAATTAATTTTGTGCGCGAGAAGACCCGTTTTAGTTTTTAGACTAAACTTCTGCCGCCCCTCACTGCCACCATTGCTGAAACCTGATGGATCACTAGCTCACACTGCTGGAGACAAAGCGAATTTATTTGCTTCTCTTTTTGCAGAAGCCTCGCATCTAGACGCTTCTGGCAAGACACCTTCCTGCCTTCCTCATTGCGGGGTTTTTATGCCCGAAATTCGCATTCGCCAGAAGGAGGTTCTCAGAATGCTTCGAGCTCTAGATGTGAACAAGGCCAGTGGTCCTGATGGTATTCCAGCGATTGTGTTGAAAAACTGTGCGCCCGAATTGTCTCCCATCTTAACCCGTTTGTACCGCCTCTCTCTTCACTCAGGTAAAGTTCCGAAGAGCTGGAAGCTTGCCAATGTAAAACCAGTACCAAAAAAGTAGTCGTGCTGATCCGGCCAATTATCGTCCCATCTCGATTACCTCCTTACTCTGTAAGGTATGGAGCGTGTCATAAACATTAGGCTCTTGGCATACCTAGAAGACAATGATCTTGTCAGTGACCGGCAATACGGATTTCGCCGAAACTAGTCTACGGGGGATCTTCTCGCGTATGCCACTCACGTACTGAGCCATAGAGATGCATGGTGAGGCGCTTTGCGTCTCCCTTGACATATCGAAGGCATTTGATCGGGTCTGGCACGATGGCCTTTTAAACAAGCTTCCCTCATATGGTTTACCTGTTGGCTTATGCAATTGGATAGTTGATTTCTTGAGAGAACGATCTATTCGAGTAGTCTTAGAGGGCTGCTCGTCTGATCAAATGGCTATCAATGCCGGTGTACCTCAGGGATCGGTGACCTTCTGAAGCCCGGTACCTTTGGGTATGCTGATGACAGTACTGTAGTTGAGAGATACACTTCCAATGCTCAAGCCAGCTGTGACGCTGTCCAGTTTCAGAGAGAGGCTATGGTAGACTGTTTAAATTTAGTCTTAGAAGCCGTATCTGATTGGGGCGATGCTAACCTGGTTAAGTTTAATGCTACTAAAACGCAGGCGTGTTTGTTTTCTGCTAAAAAAAGTCCTTTAAACCGATCTCCGTCTGTAACAATACCAATAGGCGACCATTTGGAGCCTTTGGGTGTCGAACTCACATCAAACCTGAATTTTGGGTCTTATATTGAATCCAAAGCCAAGGTAGCTGCAAAAAACTTGGTATTTTGTCTAAGGTTAGGCGGTACTTTACAACGGGATAGCTTTTGAATCTTTATCAAGCACAGGTCCGATCTTGTATGGAGTACTGCTGCCACCTCTGGGACGGTTCTGCCTAGTATCAGCTCGAGTCTTTGGATTCAATTGAGAGACGTGCTATCAGGCTCATTGGGGATGATACTCTGGTAAAGAGTAAGCTTCAAAGTCTGGCGCAACTGCAAAGGAGTGGAATGCCCTGCCCTCGTCAGTGTTTCCGGTAAATTATAACCCCGGCGTCTTCAAGAGTGAAAAGGTATCTACTAAGCAAGCGTGCTACACCTTCGACCACATCATTGCTTTCCATCAGGTGAGATCGTGGTCCAACGATTGCCTAGTCGGTAATAAATAAAAAAAAGACATGAATTAAATAGGTAAGGAAAAAATGTATCAAAGATCGCTCTGTTGAGTAGTAATCGTAATTTTACTCAACTTCTCAAAGAACATTTAATATTATACCCCTGGTAATAAATTTTATCGATCAGGGCCCCAAGTCTGTTAGCTATTGAACTTCGATAACACAAGTCGATTGCATGAAAACGGTCAATTTTGACAGTTTTCGAAGTCTGCTCGCTATTGGCTTGCAGACTCAATCGCGGTCCGACAGCTGTGATCGATAGATTTTGACTAGATTCGATTTTAGATTTGTTTTGACGCCGATGCTTCATTGATAGCTATTATCAATTTTATTTCAGTGGCACGACACTCAGGTGTTTTACGGAAGCCGTAGCACATCCGTGCTAATGGGTTGCTTTTGGTATAAAACTGCGCTAGTGTTGGTACTTGATTTAGCATAATACTAAATTTGACACTATAGACAGTCCAATCGCATTAATATCGCAGTGGCAAGGCAAGGCTTTTTGTCAGTAGCATAAAGACTTGGGGCCCAGTTAATCACCTCAATAAGGGGCGTATTACCTGCGTTAAATTTAGTAGCAATGTCGCGCGGGAGTACTTTGAATCAAGTGCAGTGCTGAGTAGTAGGCCCCTTGTGCCCGTCCCTAAATAGCTGAAGGAAGCCATTGGGTCCAAATGGGCCATTGAGCGCGCACTAGGTGTAGGCATGTATACTTAATATATTACCTATAATTAATATTACCTATGTTTAATTTAAACAATGAAAGAAAGAAAGAAAAAACGTTTATAGGCACAGAACATATAACAACTTATACAAAATAAAACGTACAAATAAAACTTTAGACAAGTACCATTATTTAATTTTATTCTGTGGAAATAGCATAATCAAGTGACATAATATTCGGTGCTAGCCACTGGACGCTGGTTTTCAGACAAACCTAGTTATGTTAATAAGGTGCGAACACTTTTTTCCAAGGATTATCTCAAACAAAATAAACGGAATTGCATGAACATAGTTTTTTAATGTAAGTAGGTACTTTCTGCTACCGTGCTGTGCAGTGCAATATTTGGTGGCTCCTTTCTTTGTTCAAAGTTCACATTTTTATTAATGCCATTATATTCGTTTTCTCTTTGAGTAGCATCCACAGTCATCCACTTAGGTACCTAAGTACTATTATTTTGTAACTACTAAGTGGTAGGTACCTATGAATATTAGCAAAAACATCACGCATAATAAAAAAACCTTTGACCGTTGTTTAACGTAAGTAGAATATGGTTAAAAATAAATAAATATATTCGGGCAAAGACATATATATTCAATTCAGTACACATTCACATAAAATACCTCGCCCCAAACTAGAATACCCTGTACTATGGGCACTAGACCACGGATAAACATACAAAGATACCAATATTACATCCATGACTCAGAAACAAACATTTCTGCTCATCATACAAAAGATTTCACCATACGGGATTCGAATCCACGATTGTTTGATTTAGTAGCTAAAAAAACTCAATAAACTTCATCATCATCATCATTGTGTCATCCTTTAATTTTATCTTTGTGTTGTCCTTTATTTCCTTTTTGCCGATCCACTGCTGAACATACGCCTCCCCCAAAGAGCGCCATAACGAACGATCTTGTGCCACCTCCATCCACCGACTTCCTGCGATGGCTGCAATGTCGTCGGTCCATCGTGTGGGGGGTCTCCCCACACTTCGCTTGCTTGTTCGTGAAAATGAACATGGGCAAGACAAACATCATCATGTCAAATGCCCATGTCGTACCCATGCCGGTTTATGTAGGGAACGATATTATCGAAGCTGTTGATAACTATGTCTACTTGGGTCAGACGATTCAACTGGGTAGATCTAACTTCGACAAAGAGGTCAACCGACGAATCCAACTCGGATGGGCAGCGTTCGGGAAATTACGCCAGATCTTCTCGTCACAGATACCGCAGAGCTTAGAGGAAAGTCTATAATCAGTGCGTGTTGCCAGATGACATATGGCACTGAGACGTGGTCGCTAACTATTGGTCTCATACAAAAGCTTAGAGTTGCGCAGCGTGCAATGGAGAGAGCTATGCTCGGTGTTTCACTACGTGATAGAATCAGAAATGAGGAAATCCGTAGAAGAACGAAGGTTACCGACATAGTTCTCAGAGTATGCAAGTTGAAGTGGCAATGGGCAGGCCATATAGTTCGCAGAACTGACAACCGCTGGGGAATAAAGGTTCTCGAATGGCAATAAACTTAAATGGATAAAAATATTTCAATGGATCAAACAATAATGTTTAAAACATTATAGATTCCACATCACCATATATGGATATGCCGATCCGTTATACGCACAAGCCTCACGCAAACACTTACACCATATTATGCCGATCGGCCGCCACAACGCAGCAAGATCTTGACCTTGTTAATCGAGTTAATGTTGTCAAATTCTCACGAAAGATGAAGCACTCTTTTGTGATCAAATAGTGTATCAATCCCCAAAACACCACAAATTATCTACTCAAGCACATATAGAGTGTGGCGTAAACAGTAGTCAACCCGTTGGTCCTGACAGATCAGAAAATAAAAATTATGTGTAGTAAATATTATCATTTCATTGATATTCTAAAACGGTATAACACATTTTTAGTTCTAATTGATCTATTGCCTGTTATAATTGATCGGTTTAACTGTCGTAAATTTATTATATATTGTATCGCTTAATTTTCGTAAATGTAAACTTCATAAGCCACTTAACTTACAAAAACAGCCCTTGTACTAGATTAACAATAATAATTTAGCAATAATTCATCAGATTCCAAGAATTATTACTTGTAACCGCGGCATTCCTGCTGCACTCTGTCCAAATTATGTCTTGAAAACCAACCAACCATAAATGGATGAAGCTATGATTTAAGTAGATAAGTCTAGTCACAGTATATTATAATGACTGGTTTAGTCGTCTGATATCGTCGACTAAACCAGTCATTATAATGTAATCGTCGATTTATCGTATGCACCATGCGCAGTTTACATATGCACCATGCGCAGTTTACGCCCATAACATTGACCACACCAACACTGATGGCTGATAATGATCATCCGCTTGCATCCCAAAATGCCACATTTAGGGAAGTGCAAGCTGTCATTACTCTCGAACCATGTTACGAGCACTAAACTGCACTAAGCTTTAGGATCTAACTCTACACTATAGATACTGCATTAGGTATTAAAGTGAGATAACATTGAGACCTTTCATTGCCGCGTTTGATGCTTGGCATCACTCGTTTGTCGCACTGGTATGGTTTAGACTAAAAATTGGGCAGATAACGTAGCTGTCGTAAGAACAAAATGAGAGTACAAAGTACAAGATTATGACTTATACAATAGCTGTAAACTACAGCTGCTGTATAAGTATGACTAATATTACTAGTGCCTCTGTGAGCTGTAGACCTCATGCGTACAAACTTTTTTGCAAACAATCTAACGGTGCACAGTAGCGCCATCTAGTTACCTTATTGTAAAACTAACATTAATAACCAAGGTGCTCCATCAATCCCTACCTAGTGGGTAAAGGGCCAATTCCACTGTTAGAAAACTAAAAGTGAGAAATTTACTGCATTTTGAGGAGTAATTCTGCTCATCACGCCGAAGATCCTCATCAGATATTCACTAAATTTTTATGAGACCAATTTAAAGTTACGATCTTTCAAATAAAAAAAGAACCATCGAAATCGGTTCAGTAGCTTTTTGCCCCTTTTTGGGGGAAGTACCCCTCGAATCAAAATTCCCCGACGAAAAAAAATCTAAAAATTCGTTTTATCAGTATATCAAGTTTTTCATCTATATCGGTTGAGAAATGCGTCCTGTAGAGGAGAACAGAGATCCGGACGGACAGACATCCGGACATACGAAAGCATATTTGGCCAAGCTGAAACGGAGGACGCTGCGCTCGCGCTTCGCGGTCGCTCGTTCAATAAATCATAGAAGTGTGAAGTGATTCAGAGCCACTGTCGTAAACAGGCCAATCAGAGCTTAGAGTTTTAAAAATAAATACTCTCTTAGCGAGCGGAAAATTTCGTATGCGTGATGCAGAACTTCATACATTAGAACTGACACTTCATACAAAACGTCCTAGAATGCATAAAAACTATTCGCGCCATCTATCTTTAGAAGCGCGTCTGCGCTCAAACGGCTGAACGGGTTTGGGTACCAGGATAGCTTATATCCTGGATTAACACATAGGCTACTTTTCATCATCATCATCATCATCCATCATCATAATCAACGCGGGTGAAACTGCGGGTCGCAGCTAGTAAATCATAATTGGTTTAGTTACCGTGCCAACCCGAATAAGAAAATTGCATTTTTATCGGTCCAGTAGTTACGTTGTACGCCAACAACGTTGTTTTACGGTTAGGTTACGTCTCTCACTGTGGAATTTATTCAGAGCATCAAATGCGTTATCTTGTTGTGCAATATATCTCGTAAACTAATAAACCCTAGATAGCCTTGATAATATTTAAATAAAATCGTATTAAGAACTAGTATCGTGTTTAAAATTATTTTTTACTGTAGGTACTTACTCTAATGGGTTAGAGAGGGGAGGACGGCACATGCAACTCAAGCAAAAGGGTCACTTTAGAGACAAAGATGTCCTAACGGGGCCAAATAGAAAAAAAAACTATCTAAGTAACCATATCATAATTTTAAAATACCTACTCAATGAGAGCACTCGATGGGATACAGAAAAAAACGTCTTCTCCTTCATACTTTTATTTTAATCTGCGAGACACAAAAACTTCATATATTTTTACTTCATCTTTTTTCGCCCGCGACTTCGTCCGCGCGGACTACTTACTGTTTATAGCGAAAAAAGCATCCTGTGTTCTTCTAAGATATTGAAAACCAATGCAAAAGTAGGTATAGCATCAACGCTCTTGATGTTTTTGACAGGCTTGTTATTTCGTTTCCATGGCAACAGTTCCTTACAGCGAGTAATCAAAATTTTCCAGTTATCCCGTAGAAACTTACCATTTTCCGGAATAAAAAGTATCCCATGTTTTATTTCAGGGTATACGCTGTTTCTATTCCAAATTTCATTAAAATCCGTCTGGGTTCGTCGCGTTAAAACTCCCCAAACAAACAAAGTTTTCACTTTTATATATTAGTGTGGATTCCTGTATAGCGATATAAATATATATATACATGTGCCAAATTTTGAACTTTGTAGTGTTTGTTGTTTAAAAGTTCCCTTGTTTGACTACGGAACCCTAAAAGGAATCATCCAAATAGGTTCAGAAGTCCCGCATATATTTATGTGAACCAACGCAAAAAACCTAATCACATTATGCTCTTCCTTTTGGGAGTCTAATAAAAAATACGACAAGGTAGTCAGGCGTATTACAGACTAACCAGGAACACTAAAGTGCCTCTGCATCCCCAATGTAGCTTTAATACCCCATTGCACCCTAAATGACGTCATAAAGCCACGACCCGTGTTACGAGCGCAACGTACTCAGCTTTAGGACCTCGCTCTAACACTGAATCTAGATAGCCTAGATGCCGTATTAGGTATTCAATGTAAGAGCTAATAACATTGAGTGTTTGAGCTAAGGTTGAGTCGCAATAACGCGCATTTTCAATCTATAAGCCAACAGAAATAAATGGAAACACGATGAATAGAAAATCTGTCTGGTTGTTACAAGACATAAGTTCAAAAACTAAAACCCACTGCGGTCGGGTAAAATAGCTTATGACACTCTTGCGATGAAGGCGAATCAATTGATACCTTGCTTGTAAAAATCGGACCAAGTTTATAGTTTGAACACATAACCTTCCCTTGCTGCACCGTACGCGGTTAAAAAATACCGTCATTTGTATAATTGGTACATAAGAAACAACGATCTCCATCGGGTTCATTGACAAAGTAATTAAAAAGTATGCAGAAGCTCACGACCATAGACTTCATCGTCATGTGAACATTGAGGCAATCCAGCTCCTCGACCACACTGATATAGTTAGAAGACTTAAAAGGACAAAACCGTTTGAGTTAGTGTAGTGTATATTATTATATTAGTATAGTGTAGTGTGTAACAAGTGCTACTTATAAAGTAAACATTAACAGTGTGACTTCACCTTAATAGAGACTATAAGAAAAGTGTTAATGGACACATTCTTAGTATACTCAGTGTAAAAGTTAAGTTATATTCAAATTACTTATTAGCCAAATCGTGGCTAGATTGTAATAAAACTAGGGTGCGTAAGTCTTACGTTCCCTAAGAATAAGGAAAAAAAATAAATAAAAAAATTGTATAATTTAAGATATTCAATAAAAAATAAGATCACGAATACATAGTAGTAGTAAGTATACAATTATCTATTCAATTCTAAACTCTAGGCTAAGTAGATTATACTAAACCTATGAAGGTAATTTTTTAAATAACTTTGTTTGTTTCAGCTTTGATTCGTAGTTTCTGAGCGTATAAATAAATATATATATGAAAATCAGTAGCTACAAGCCGGCTTCGGCTAAGGCTTAGTCAGTATGTACCACCAACAGTTTTTCAATAACAAATTTACATTACAAATTTACAAATTTTCTCGTAAAACAAATACGATCTTATACTGAACCACGTCGAGCAGCATTCGTTGAGTATTGAACCTCAGGGTAACATTTTCTGGAATGCTTAAAATTTTACGATATGCGAGTCTGGAGAGATATCGAGGAAATGCATAGAGAGCACTTTTGCAGCCCGCTTTATCGATATTATCACTTCTGGCTCCATCCCAATTCCTCACTTTGTACCGACACTTTCCTATCTCGACACGTGCCCAAAATGGCACGTTCCCAGCTCGACACGATGAAAAAGTACCTGTCATCATCATCATCATCATCATCATCATCATCATCATCATCATGCATGATCATCTGCCTGTTACGTTCCTACTGCTGGGACCTAGGCCTTCTTTCAGACAAGAGACGGACGAGTGCAAGTGATTTAAAAAAAATGACGGAGCCTACACAGCTAACCAATCAAGTGAAGCATTGAGATGGCGGCTGCGTATGTGTACGTGACTGTATCATTTGTGGTATTTTGTGGTTGATACACAATTTCATCATAAAAGAATGCATTGTTTTTATTTTTCTTGAGAACTTGACAGAATTAACACAACTAACAAGGTTGAGATCTTGCTGCGATGTGGCGCCGATCGGCATAACTTGGTGTAAGTGTGTGCGTGAGGCTTGAGCGTACGAGCATATCTTGGATGCTTCACTTTCGATTTGACAGTGTTGCCTCCGTATATTTTAAGCATTATGGATGAGCCATAATTCACCTCGCTGGCCCTGTGAGGGTTGGTGGACGACATGTCCTTTAATTTGCAGGTTCTTGGAGATGCTGATTTTCACACGATGTTATTACTTCACCGTTTTGTGCGATGGCGTCGAAATCCGCACATAACTACTATAATAAGAATAGGTTCACAGTCCACTTCCCATATGGGCTGCAGGCCGATAGCGTCACGAGTCCACAGCCCGCATATGGACTGTCCGCTCAAACAATTTCAAAGGAGTTTATTTTGCTGGACTCTGCTCCGGCAGGATAGAAACTAAGCTGCAAAAACAGTCACGTGTATTTCTTAATTACAAACTGTTTAAGAAATAAACATATAATTTATTGTAAAGACTCATTTATTTGTCAGTTATCATAAAACTTTCAAGTCATCAAGGTTTTACACAAACAGTGCAGACTTGAGATATAATCTTTTTTATTTTTCGCTTAGTTTGTAGCTTCTATACGTATTCAGGGTTTTAAAGTCAAATTAGAAAAGTATCTCATTGATCACCAAAATGGTCAGGAAACTCTAAAACATGACACAAGCGCTATATGAAATTCTATGTCAATACTTACCTGTCATTGTTTCTTTATTAATTACCAAATTGGAAACTTGTCTCATTTAATTTGTGTTTAATTGTCGTTTTTTTTCTTTTTTCACTCACAACTATTGATACCCTCACTTTCACATTGTAAGAACAACACACAGTAATGAGCACAGTACGAGTGCATCCTTGTAATGTTAAAATTAGTCTTTGCATATATTAAGTTAATTTATTTGTTTACTTTTCATATTTATTATTGTTTTGCTGAGTATGTCCGTGCCGTTACGGTGACACCGTAAGGCCCCAACGGAAGACCAGCGTTGGTTACTTTACAACCAACATTATGCTGAGTTGGGAGCATTTTGCTGCAATTGTCTTTTAAGCTTTATTATTTTATTTTTTCTTATAATTATTTATGTTTGTAATTGTAGCAAATAAACTTATTTCTTATTCTTCTTCTTTCGGCGCATCACCCATACACGATGGTTAGAAAGATTGACATCTAAAAAATAAAATTGCAACTGTCATTATCAACCAAAACCAAATAAAAGGCCATAAAGTTTACAGCCCATATATCTTACGTATTATTTATATACTCTTTGCCCATATATGGGCTGTAAACTCCTGTAGGGATTTGTAATTAAATTCACCACTCTTTCTTATTTTTATATTTCGGACTAGTTCTCTAGTCCTTTGTCCACCGCCCACATATTTTTATATTTCGGACTAGTTCTCTAGTCCTTTGTCCACCGCCCACATATTTTTATATTTCGGACTAGTTCTCAAGACCTTTGTCCACCGCCCACATAGTTTTATATTTCGGACTAGTTCTCTAGTCCTTTGTCCACCGCCCACTTATGGGCTATGGAAAAATATAATAGACCTTCTTAAATAATTTACCTCTACCGCTGATAAACTATCATTATTATACCGTGCAATACCCAATTTTATCAAAACATCTACTGGACTTGGGAGATACTTTATACACTAAACGCCGGACTGTGAACCTGTTAAGTCACTAGCTTTTGGTTAATTTTTTCGTGCGTTTTTCTAGTGAGCTAACGCACAGTCGTCAGAAGTCAGAAAATGACAGAAAGTTTGTTGTATGAGGTAGTGCTGGCCTCTGGTGACAGAGTTTGTCAGGCCACCCGAGGGCCTCTGACATGGCTTAACTATTGCTATTAATCAATAACAGCCGGGACCGACAGCTTAACGTGCCCACCGAAGCACGGAGCGATAGAAAACCGCACATAGCTTAGAAAAGTCATTGGTGCGGAGCCTAGAATCGAACCCGGCATCGTTGAATTCTAAGTTGCACTTAGGCTACCATAGCTAGTAGGATTATGAGATGGATAGACGAAACATTCCTGGAAACCCATTTACAACTGGCCGCGTCTGCTCACCAGTTAAATGTTCCCCGGTGATGGTTGCAGGTATTATCTATGAGGGTAGTTAGTCGTGCCGTTCATCCAGGTCCTAGCTCTAAGGCTAGCAGCCGGCTCGACCGTGCAGTAAAGTGGTGTGCACGGCCGAGGTTTTAACCCGGGTGCTGATGAAACGCACATGTGATTACGCTCAGCCACCACCATTTAAAAATAAAGCAAAATGCAGCTGTTTTTTTTTTAAATTTAATTTGGCTCAAGCAGAAACTTGTGTTTTGACATTTTTGCCATTACCGTCGCGATGTGGTTGCAATTCAGTTGCGCTGTGCTGTGGTTAGAAAGTGGTTCGCTGACCAACATTATACGTACTGTCTTGTATTAAAATATTATAAACATTATATTATTTATAATTAAGCCTATAAACAGAACTGCCGACTAACTGACTAATACACATCGCTCGACCTAGACTGGTGTACCGAGAGGTTTGAAATTTGGAGGAATTTATATTTTCATTGGTTTTGAAAAGGCAAATATTGTAGTTGTTCACTCGGATTTTGATGAAATGTATCTAGTGTTTAGTTTCTGGAATAACACATAGAAAACTTTCATCATCACACAGACACAGCTATAGTTGGTCATAAAAATGTTTCTACATTTTCGTTTTACTAGCTTAATAATGTTTTAAACTTAACTTTATGGTGTTTAAGATTATTCTTAGATAACTAAATTGTCATTAGAAATTGAACCTTAAAGTGTAAACTTTAAGATTAAATTGAGCTTTTTGGTACTTCCGCATTAAATGTACTAAGTAAAAACTGAACAAACAGCAAGTATGGACACTTGGCACCGGCCGGCACGAAGCGTACAAATCTATACATATAATAAGGAAGAACTTATGTAACAAAAAGTCTTTATAAAGAAGATAATGAAATAAAAGTTACCTGAAATAAGATACTGAACAAGAATATAACGTTTGAAAAAACAGTGTCTGCATGTCTGTCTGTATGATTGCGCATCACGTAAAAAAATTAGGAACGATTGAAATGCGGTCTGTTATTATTCCGATTTCTGTGGTCGGATAGTTTATGTTTTGTCTTATATAGTATTTGTATACTTTTTGCCGGTAGATGCTGAGTACTCGTTATAAAACTATTTGACAGTTGTATCAATTTTGATGAAATGTGGTAGGTATATTGTACTTTATACCTAGGTAATTTTAAATATAAATAAAACGGCTAAAAACTCACGAAATAGAAGATCGGAACTAGGTACTTTTGGTCCCGGAATAATTCACATGCTACTTTTAACCTAAAAAATTTACTAGTAATTAAAATAATGATATTTGTGCTTTTGATGTCCATCAAGTATTTTAGTAGTATTAGAACTCTAGTATCTAAGAGTATCAAGAACCTGCCTGAGGAAGTGCCACATTTTGCCAGAAATTCAACTGCCAAGCAGTAGTGTGTAAACTTATTACTATACTGTAGTTCTCTTACTGTCAAATGTATAGCGGTAAAGTTGTATCCAAGATTACTTTTATGTCTGAGATGAGCGTAAGTCTCCATAATTTTATCTTTATGTTCGGTCGTATAGTTAATGCTTTCGGTTGCAATAATGTTCGATACCCAGGTCCATACTTTATTATTACTATTTCTTTTCGAAATCTAATAGTGGAAAACCGCTCTATGGCTCAGCAGGCGGTGGTCTTTTCAGCTCATTCACTGAACAAATAAAAGTCCAAGCATATAATAGTACGTCCTTGGCATATTGCTGGGCGACTCAAAACTCGGGCGTCCAGTAAGCGCCTTAGGAAAATCCAATTTTATTTATAACTACGTCTTGCTCGCTATTACGTTTTCTTGAACAGTTAATAGAAAATTGCACCTGCAGGTACATAGTATTATGAACACTTTATTATATACAACACATTGAATTGCAGGTACCTAAATTACTATTATTCATGACAATAAGTGATTATGTGCTAGTATTGCCCGCGGAAATACCAACCCAGAACTACAGCCTGAACTAGCATAAACATCTTATAAAGTTTATACAACACATAGAGTAACATAGTAGTTATATAGACATTTCTTACTGTCGTTGGTACAACATAGCTTGATCGCCAAGACAGTTGCCACAGTGATATTTCTAGGTTTGGAGTAGTGTAGGAAAAAATCGATTATGGAACAATGTTGAAAAAAAAACGATCATTTAATTATGTTGCTCACTATGTTCTATATTCTAATTGTGACTTTTCTAGTAAATATATTATCTATATCATTATATATATAATAAAACTGTACATGGAAGAGAACTTAGAAAAAAATATAATTTTTATTTGAGTATATGAAAGTAGGAGAATCCAAAAATATAGTTGTGCTTGCGCCACAGAATATAGCATATGGACGTCCTTCTTGAGGTTGTTCGATTTTAAGATCTCTTATTTCCTCTTGTAGGTCTGTCTCAATATGCCATAAAATATCTTCGCTTGATGAAATGTCCTCGACAGACTCTCAGACTCGGCAAAATCTCTTGATTTGATTTATTCAGAGTATTTTTACCCAAACTCGATAGCCTTCATCATCGTTGTAAGCAATAAATAATATCTTTTTTGGCTTTCTTGTCCAATTTCATGCGTGACGCCAACCAATACTAGTGGCTCTGCAAGCTGTAGACCTCGCGACCACAAACTTTTTTGCAAACAATCTAGCAGTGCACAGTAGCGCCATCTATTAACCTTATTGCAAAACTAACATTAATAACCAAGGTGCTCCATCAATCCCTACCTAGGTAAAGGGCTAATTCCACTGGTAGAAACCTAAAAGTGAGCAATTTACTGCATTTTGAGGAGCTTTTCAGATCATCACGCCGAAGATTCTCATCAGATAATCATCATTTTTTATGAGACCACCTTAAAGTTACTCACTTTCAAATCCAAAAATAACTTCAAAATCAGATTCAGTAGCCTTTTTTTTGCCCCTTTTTGGAGGAAACCGCCCTCTCCCCACCCTCAATAAAACATCCCGAAGACTGAAAAATTCAATAAATTCGTTTAACCTGTTTACCAAGTTTCGTCTAGATCGGTTGAGAAATGCGACCTGTAGATCAGAACAGCCGGACAGACATCCGCACATTCGAAAGATTTTTTGCCTAAGCTGAAATGGAGATGCTTCGCTCGTGCTTCGCGCTCACTCGGTCAATTAAATATATATCCAAAGAAATAGTTGTTTTACTTTAATTTAGTTAGAAACATCCACACCAATATATAAAAGTGAAAACGTACAATTGACAACATTTAAAAAATTTAACATTACTATTTTAATTTTTTCTCTGAAGAAATATAGAAAAATAACATATACCTACGTATTTTTTCTTTTTCCAATCTACATTAAATTTTCCGAGAAAAATAATTATATTTTTTGAAAAGTAGCTTATTCTAAAAGGACGTAACTGCCAGAGTTCAGTGGTATGAACAAGATTACCGAAGCCACATTCGAAAAATAAACATTTATATATCTGTCAAAGTCAGGCTCTAGCATAGTATTTTTTTTTTCTTTACAGGCAACTGTATTTTATTATTCCACCGAACTCAGCTTTGTTGAGAGTTATTAGTTACTATACTTTTTTTTTGGAAAAATAGGAATAATGATCAGCGTCGCAATATCTCGAAATGGTTTTCGAATTTCATTGCCATGAAAACTTGTCAATTGTCAAGCATCTATTTTAAAAGGTCGTACACTTTTTGTAATTCAATGGATTGATGAACATCATAATATATTAGGTATCCCGCCCGCGACTTCGTACGCGCACACTACTGTTTATCGCGAAAAAAGGCATCCTATTTTCTTCTAGGATATTAAAAACCAATGCAAAAGTAGGTACAACACCAATGCTCTTGACGTTTTTTGACAAACTTGTTATTTCGTTTCCATAGCAACCACAGACCATTCTGGATGGCGACTGTTCCTTACAGTGAGTAATCAACATTTTCCTTTCAATTTTCTGGGATAAAAAGTATCCTATGTTTTATTCTAGGGTATAAGCTGTCTCCATTCTAAATTTCATCAAAATCCGTCAAGCTGTTATCGCGTGTAAGCTCCCCAAACAAACAAACAAACAGACAACGTTTCAGTTTTATATATTGGTAGGTATTCATAAACGATGATAGGTAAGTATGTATTATCTTTACTTTGATGTGGTGACACATCATCCTCATCATCAAAATCATCAGCTCGTATTCATCCACTGCTAGACGTAGGCTTCTCCTTGTCAATGCCACTGAGCCCGATCTTCAACTCTTCTCGCCATTTGCAACTCGTCACTCCATCTGACCAACGGTCTCACTACGTTTGTCTAAACGTGGTCTCCACAATAGTTGTCGGTTCTGCGAGTAATTATTTTTATACGAATTAACTTGCGGGCGAAAGCTAGTAAGTACTTAATTTATTTTTTCCTTCGGAGTGTATTTATTTTAACTTGGGCACCCACACACACATATGCACATATAGAATATAGACCATTTAGACCAAATAAAACGTGACATTTTGCTAGAACAAAATTAGATTAGAGTGGAATCTATTTTAGGCCAGTAAGCTTAATTCAAAATCTTTGATTTTTACCACAACAATAGCTTGTGGAAACTTTTTTTATGTTCTTATTACGAATAAACAAATAAAGTAATTTCGATTTTCTTAATCGATTATTATTGTTTTATAGTCTGTGATTAAGATGTCGCAATGAAAATTGAACATCCCTTTCCATCACACCATTAGAGTACGACATTGTTTTGGGTACATTTTATCTAGTCCCTCTACGATTTTGACTGTAAAATAAATGAAACTTCATGTGCGTGGTCTTCGATGGCAGCTGTCATGGCGATCAAGCTATAAAAATCAAAGTAGTGCATTAAACTCTTCGAGCATTGTACCACGGACAAAGACCACGGAGATCTAAATAGTTTTCCTGGAAATATCGTAGAAACAATTTAAATATTCACCCATAGACATACGACCTCCTAAAAGTAATGTACGTTTTGTGTTTAAATGTAATGTAACGGCACATTGACATTTAAACTTCAGATTTTTATTCAATTTTAGAATCCAGATTAAAATAAAAAAATTATGGACGAAATGGAGACATCAATTCAAACTACAAATCGCGATTTAGAATTCAAGAGATACCTGCAAATATTGAGACCTTACCTAAGCCAATTGATAGACGAAAATACCATAGCCCTCTGCAACGCCTGGATTCACAGACTGTCGGACTGCAGCGAGAATGAAAAGATAATACGCAACAAGTACGTGTTCTCGTTATGCTATCAGCTTGCAAGGGGTTCTCTTGATGACCCCTTCATTAAATTTCCTCCTGGAGACAATTTGCCTTGTTTATCTGAGAGTGTGCTCAGTGACGGTGATGATGAGTCATCCACCGAAATAGAATGCTATGTTGTCAACGGAGAAGATATTAAAACTGAAGTTCTATTTAACACAAAACAAGATATTTTAACAGATACTGAATATATCTCGCAGTGCAATGATTATGAACACACAAAAGCAGGGAGTGAGGATTATGACAATGACATGAAATCTAATCAAACATATAAGAAACCTGGACAAACAACCCAAAAATGTATGTGCTACATGTGCCCAGAAATAGTTTCACAAAATTCAAACGAGGTGTATGAACACCGAGCTAATAACTTAATAAAAAAGCTCAGAGATATAAAAACCCAAAATGTGTTATTACATAATGAACTAGTGGCTCTCAAAGAAGAATCTTCAACTAAACCTAATACGAGCTATGCTGATGATGATATTGTAGATACAATAGATCATAGTACAAGTACATACATGCAAAAATGTGATAGTAACAGCACATTTCAATCTTTAAAGACTAAACTACAAGAAGTACAAGATTCAAGGAACAGCCTTATTGATAAAATAGCATACATGCAAGAGGTCATTGATAATATGAATGCTATGAAAGAACATGAAATAGAAGATATCCACTCCAAACACAAATTGGAGTTGATAAACGTGAAGGAAACAATAAGATCTGAAGTTAAATTTATGTATGAGAAAAAAATTGAAGATTTGAAGGAAGAATATGAGCTAAGAATTAATAGTTTAATAAATAAATCTTCCAATGATATTCAAATTATATCTACTTCCAAGGATGACGTGATTACTGAAAAGAACAAAATAATCACGGCAAAAGATAAAGAAATAACAAATCTTAATAAACAAATAGAGGATTTAAAAAATCATCTACATGTCGTTCTCGAGAAGTTTATAGACAAACCTCCTCTAAACTACGGTGGAGAGGACAGTATGAAATTCAAAGCGGAACAGTTAGAAAAACGTCTGAACAAGATGGAGAAGAACAAAAATAAATGGACTAGAATTTACGAAGCGAAAGTCGCCCAGTTGCAAAGAGACAAGCATTTGGCAGAGTGTTCGCTTCAACTTCAGATGGTTCGACAAAGAGCCCAAGTAGTTAACGAAGTGACTGACGAGAACCAAACGGAGCTCACAACAGCTCTGGACAAATTAGAGACGAAATACAAGGAGATCGTTGCGAACGTGCAAGCCACCACCATTCAGAGACGAATACAGGACCAAATTGCTCTGGAATCGATATTCCAAGCCGCTTGCGGCATTTCGAGCGAACACAACAATTCAGCGGCTATTCACGGCCAATTTTCTAAAACTATGCGCAATCAAAACCCATCGTGTGACATCGGAATTACGTCTTCCGCAAAAGGGAACAAGGTCGGAAATATTTGTATTGGTAATAAATCTTTCACGGATGAAAGCCTGGTGACCGGGTATTGCCTGACTGGGGAAAGAATGGGGGAACTACTCGAAAGGGTTTACATTCCCCAGCGGGACAACCCTGAGGCCAGAAAATAGTTGATCTGTTTGAATATTACGAAGGAATCGTGTTCAAAGTTAGTTTTTTTTTGTAAATTCTAAGTGAAATATAAATTCAAACATGTTATTAAAAAGCGTTTTTTCTGTTTACTTTCAGGTTGTTCAATCATCCTATCTAAATTGAACTCGTTTTGCATTTTGTAATAATATTAAACTTATCAACTATCTGTGGGCTTTGAAATTATAAACTTAGTTTGAATACATAAATCTTAGCAATAACCATTTTGAGTACAATCTTGAAGTTTTTCATGGCTATATTGTTTATATTTGTTTACAAAGTTTCTGCTCCTTTTTCAGTCATAAAACGTTTGCTTGAAACGGGAAAATACCCATGTGAAAAAATATGCATTTCCGAGATCTGAAAAACCATTCAGATGTTTTTCAAAAAAAAACCTCTCTCTTTCTTTAAATAAACAAAGACACGAATTATAAAAAAAAACACTTGTTCAGTAGCTTATTTTAAGTACCTTAGACTATTTTTCCTTCTTTGTACAGACTTTTCGTACTTATTGCTTTATTATAAGTATAGATATAGATAGATAAGTGACAACAAAAATGTAGACTGAACTAAGCTAATATTAAGTCCGGTTTGTGTCAGCAAATTATACTTAGATAATTTTCAAGCTAGCCCACAGTTTTTTTTTTGTTTTTATCAAGACAAAAGTTCAAAAACTAAAACCCGACTGCGGTCGGGTAAAAAACAGCATATGACATTCTATAAATGAAGACGAATCTATTGATACCTCGCTTGTCAAACCCGGACCAAGTTTTTTGTTTCAACACATAATCCTTCCTTTTCTTCGCCGTAGTCGGGTAAAAAAATAATGAACACGCATCGATTGATACCTCGCTTGTCAAAATCGGACCTATAGGGCCGACGCTATAGTGGAACATCCACATACATACATACATACATACATACATACATACATACATACATACATACATACATACATACATACATACATACATACATACATACATACAAAGACTTAATCTCATTATCCTTTCCCTGCTTCGCCGTACCCTGGTAAAAAGGTCAGAGTTTGTATCTACTACTAGATACGGTGTCCGCTAATATATCACGAACACTAATATGCTATGCTTATGGTATGCTTAGATCCTGGTATAACACATAAGATACTTTTTCTCCCAGAAAAACATCGACACGTGAAAGCCACGGGGCGCAGTTAGATTCATTATAATATAGCATAATTCGCTCCGTCTCAGTCATAACCCCACTGAACATTCATATTGAATCGTAGAACGCGCGACTAAGCTCTGCCCACCGGGAGGTCAAAATCACTGGATTTCCCTAGCACTTGCTACCTACAGAGGGTTTGTAAAGTGAATGATTGCTGAGACCGTTATTGCAAGCTTTGCTTAGCCGAGGAAAAAAAAACAGGACTTTAATACTGAAGTTTCTTAGAGTTTCTATGAAAACCCGGCCCTTTGTTGGACTTTTCAAACTTGAATATGGTTGGTAATCGCACAGAATAAATCCCTTATAGGACTAAATGAAGGTTTAAAATAAATGTAGAGTTCCACATTTTAGTTCGGAGTACAGAAAATGGTTCGATTAGATACGGAACACAGGGCTGCAAGAAACTCATAAATCTGTTATTGCGAAGTTCGTTGCGTGGTCGAAGCTTGCAATACGAGACACTTTCGATTGAAGTTTAAACGTTTTGCGAAAAAGGAAAAAAGCTGAGAGATTCATACAAGTACAGTCCTAAACGAAAGTAGGTTGTTTTGATTTTAACTGTATTATAACTCTTTGCATTTGTGTCCCAGATATCATACAAACTTTAAATTAGATGGTTTAAAATAACATGCTCAGAAATAATTAAACATAAGAAGCGGGATATTTACCATGAATAGTATTTGTATTTCAGTTTCCGATATTTTACCACTGTTGAAGTAACTGTACAAATACGAGCACAACCATGGTGTGTTCGAGTCAAGAGTGAATTGGTATCTACTAGGCAAGCGTACTACACGCGGATGTACTTTTGGCCGGCCGGTTGGTCTAGTGGCTAGAGACCCTACTACGAAATCAAACTGTCGTGGGTTCGTATTCTGCAAGGTGCAATCATTTGTGTGATGAGCAGAAATTATTGTTTCCGAGTCATGGTTGTAATATTGGTAGCTATGAATGTTTATCCATTATCTAGTGCGCATGTTACAGGGTATCCTAATTTGGAGCTACGTAATTGGTGTGAATTGTCCCTTGTATTTTTATGTAGTTGTGGTGGTGTTCAACATTTAATTAATACATTATTATAGGTAGCACAGAATACCTAATAATATGTACTAAATACGTTAATTACTAGATTTCCCGCCCGCGACTTCGTCTGCGCGGACTACAGTTTATCGCGAAAAAAACATCCTAAGTTCTTCTAGGATATTAAAAACCAATGCAATAGTAGGTATAGCACCAATGCTCTTGAAGTTTTTTGACATACTTGTTATTTCGTTTCCAAGGCAACCGTTCCTTACAGCAAGTAAACAACTTTTTCCTGTTTTCCTGTGGAAACTTTCAATTTTCCGGGATAAAAGGTATCCCATGATATATGCCTCTTTAAAATATATACTATATTGCCACATGGTTTATTGTATTTAGGGTTGTTTAAGACGACACGTAATACTGGTCGTGGAGAGATCGGTGACGTCACCTACCGGCCCCAACGGACCAGCGCTGGTTGTTGATCTGTCGATTACAACCAGAATAACGCCGAGTTGGGACCGATTCATGACAATTTTCTTTACTTATTATATTTATTGTGTTTTAATTTGTTTTGTTTTTGTTGTTAATAAATGTATTTTCTTTCTTTCTTTTCTATGTTTTATTCTAGGGTATAAGCTATCTCCATTCCAAATTTCATCAAAATCAGCCTAGCCGTTATCGCGTGAAAGCTCCCCAAACAAACAAACAGAGAACGTTTCACTTTTATATATTGGCATGGTATGGACTAGTGACTAGCCCTGGCTTCGCACGGGTTTCACTAAATATTTATTTGTACAAAACGTTGATTGACTAATTTGAACAAAATACGGTTTTTGAGACTTATCTACAATAGTTAGACATATAGCCTCGCGGTCTTTTTTGTTGGTAATAATGAGTACCATAAACATGTAGTTTATTATTTTATGTACCATCAATAGTTTTCGCAGCGCACGCCACATAATTACATTTAAAGACAAATTTTTGTTTCCTTGAGTTACATTATTACAATTTTCGTAGATACCTCCGATTTATTTAAAAGATATACACAGCCCATGCTACTCGCTGATAACGTAGTTGTGTATTGTTGAAAGAATTAGTTAGATTACGACATATAGCATCGTTAGATAGAGCTGTAAATATTGTAGAAAGCGATTGCCCCTCGCAGGCCTGCTATTTGCGTCAAAGCAGCGGCAGCACCGAGGAAAGTCCTAAAAGCTCAATACACGTCACTCGTCTCGCCGACTGTACCCTGAGTCACTGGTGAAAGTAAACAATGTGAAAGCAATCGTCCGCTCTTGTCAGTTATGAGTACGACTGAACTGTATTTGCGGGGAATATTTCCTTCCAATTGTATTTTGGAAGGAAATAGAAACCTCTGGACGCATCTGTTTTTATCTAAAACCCTGCAACAGAGGGTTTAGGGTTTCTGAGTGTCCTTTGGCGCATCATTTTAGCCTAAAATTAATGATAGATTTAGAATAAAGTATCATTGGAATTGTCTTTATCTTGAGAGTGACATACCTAGGAGTTGTGAAGTGTATACTCAGTACTATTATTTATTCGGTGGTGTAATGCAATATCGAACAAATGAGGCAAAGGGCTAAAAGAGACTTTTATTACAAAATCTTGGACTAAAAAATGTTACCTAAAAAAAGCTAAAAAGTTAAAAAAAATAATTGTTTTTTTTTTTTTTTTTTAGGTTTTTTTTTTTTTGGGTATACATAGCGGCACGTAAGTCTAGCGGTGAACGAAACGTGACGGGAATCTTGGCACATATTACAAAATCAAAATAATAATAGGTTAAATATAACAGAAAAGCGTCCACCAGTTGTGAGCTAAATCAGTTGTTAGTGAGCAAGAAGGTTTAAAAAGACGGAGTATACACCGCCTTATAAACGAGTGAAGCATAGCAAATGGCAGCTGCGTACCTATGTGTGCAGCAATGGAACATTTGTGGTATTTTGTAGATGATACACAATTTCATCCCAAAAAGACTGCATTTATTTGTTTTTTGATTTGAGAACTTGACAGTAACGCCTGAATCTATCAACTTGACAGTATTTACACGACTAATATATGGTTAAAATCTGGCTGCAATATGGCGGGTGATCGGCATAACATGGTGTAAGTGTGCGTGAAGCTTGTGCATACGAGCGGATCGGCATATCTTGAGTGCTTCACTATCGAATGCGGTGTGATCAGTCTTTTTTTAAACATTCTCGTTAGTGTACATTTTTTTTAATATTTTCATCTTTTTTAGTTTGTTGGTATGTGTAATGGCATCTTGTCTTCCCCGCTGACGGAGGAACGTTCACTAATGGGGGTGACATACCTAGTCACTACAAAACTACAATAAAAAAATGAAAAAAAAATATTGTTAGCTTTTTATGCAGTTAGCTTAAAAAAATATCTACCTAGCAGTTAATTTTTATTTACTTTGCCTAAGGGTTTATAGTGATCATCACCTTGAGGACTCAGCCCTTCTCTATCAAGAGAGTATTGGCACAGAATACTGGTACGGGTCATTATTCACCATGCTGGGCCACTTCGGGTTGGTAGATGAGACTATGAATATTGAAATTCTTGGAAAATTCAATAACGCATTCCACCGTTTTTAAGCGGATAATTATTGAATAAGTCTTCTGTTACTTTATTCTCCATCGTCGTGTTGATGTTTCCAGCGATATGCCATGAGATGGACTGTTTTTGGTTAAAGCGTCGTGGGGTCATGATTTGCTATACTGCGAGAAGCCGCAGCCTCGTGCTTTCCATCAGTTTCAGTGCACCAAACGTTTTTCATCATCAGCTTATACTTGTCTACTGCTGGAAGTAGGCCTCTCGTGATGCACGCCACATCAATTTTCTTCCAGCCGCTTTTCGCAGGTCATCACTCCACCTGGACACAGAGCGACCTACACTACGTTTGCCTAAACGTGGTCTCCACTCGAGAACTCGTCTACCCCAAAGATTATCAGTTCTTCGCGAAATGTAACCAGCCCATTCCCACTTTAGCTTGCTTATCCTTAGAGCTAGGTCAGTTACTTTGGTTCTCCCTCGGATATCTTCATTACAAATCTTGTCCTTCAGATAAACTCCAAGCATAGCTCTCTCCATAGCTCACCTCACTCCTCGCTCCTTAAATTTTTGGACTAGTTTGACCATGAGTGTCCACGTTTTGGCTTCGTAGGTCATGACTGGTAGGATGAACTTATTGAAGACTTTGGTCTTCAGGCACTGTGGTATGGATAACGAGAAGACTTGAAGAAGCTAGCTGAATGCTGCCCAACCCGGCTGAAATCATTCAGTTGGCTTCCTGCTCAAAGTTGTACTTATCTTGCAATATTTGTCCAAGGTAAACATATTGTTAGACAACTTCAAGAGGTACACCATTAACTGCAATCAGTTCCGGGTCAATAAGATCGTTAAACATGATCTGGGGAAAGTACCTACCTACCTACCTAGTAGTAGTACCTTATATTATTCCATCTAATTCTGTACACTATAAAAACATACATCTCCACATATCTATTAAAGGTGCAAGTACGGCACGCTACAAGATCTGGGCTAGATACAACTTCAGGAAAACACCAAAACAGCTACATTTCCACTGTCGTTCTTCATGTAGGTAAATCATGATACATAATACTAGTATTTGATGTTGATGTTTAAGATTTAAATCCTGCCATCTTCTATTTGCTATGATATAATTATACCATAATGATCTGTTATCTATAATTATAACATCGGCTATAAATAAAACAGTAGGTAAGTAACAAAACGTATGTAAATAAAGAATGCCAAATAAAGTTTGCCATACACAACATTTGTATTTGAGGAAGGTAAATGAAACAAAAGATAGTTTTTTTTTTATTTATTTGTTGCAAAAATTACAAAAGTAATCTCATATATCCCGTACGGGATACCGATAGCCGACAGGACTGAACAAGAATATAATATTTTTGAAATGGTGCGTGTCTGTTTATCTGTTCGCGATCACGTAAAAACTACTGGATCGATTGCAATGCGGTTTTTACTTACAGATAGCTTAGATTTTGACTTAAAACTGGTGTAAGTACTTGGTATCTCAATCCAACGAGTAGAAACCGAGCGATGGACTAAAACTATTTGACGTCTGAACCAAGTTTTATGAAATTTAGTACTTCCGGTTTTGGTATAACACATACAATCTTTAGATTCCAGAAAAATTACCACGAGGGCAAAGCCGCGGGCATAGCTGGTTTTAATATATTTTATTACCATATAATTGTTACATTATAGATTGCATAAACATTTGGATTTGGATCTAGTAGCTAATCTTCCCACTTTTAATGAGATCTATGTTCATCTCATTAAAGTTAAAGTTAAACACCTAATTTTGAACCATTTTGATCACCAAACATTTGTACCAATATTGTCACAGCAATGCAATACAATGACCAGTCGAAGGTCAGGGGCAGTGGTTACCATGTGGCCGCTTACCCAAGGTTGCCCGTAGTTAGCAGGTGCCCCGTCCACCAAGACTGCCGGTGGGAGCGGATTTAGCCCATTCAAATGTCGTGGAAAGGTCGCTCCGACTCCCCTGCTTACGTTACGGGACCCTGGACGGACGAACGAAGAAGATTGATGGAGGTGTCACTTCTCAATTTCAAACTTTTTCTCTTCCACAGATGTCCATGAGAAACTTCGAACCATTACACCATTCATAACCATGGCAGACGTGGACTTGATAAATGCATGGGCAACTAGTATGGAGCCACCATTATATTGTCAATATATTTGATCGTTTCTAGGACACCTAACCGGCACTTGAGGAACTAAACAGACTACGGCCTCATTTGGAACAGACTCCCACTCCCACCTCTTTTGGGCACTCGAGAAAAGTTTGCAAGTGAAGTATGTATTATCCGAAGATAATTATTTAATGAATTGGGGTTTAAGTGTTTAAACGAGAGTTAAATCAATTTCCATGAAGTTTTTAATGGGACCACCTCCAGGGTCTGCCCATGCAAAAAGAATAAAGTCATCGAAATCAGTTCAGAAATTCTGGAGATTTTAGTGAACTTACACACACAAAATAACCTTCTACTTTTGTGATGTCAATTAAAAAAGTGGGTGGGGCTGTGTCGAGGCGCACGGCCATTTGTTTGTCGTATAAAGTTTATGCCACGTACAAAACGCGACTTATACACAAAAAAAAACACAAAAACATCGATTTTGCTGATTCAGAGCGAGACAACATTTTCGTAGTATATTAAAAATATTCTATTTGGTACCTGCCTATTACTTCCATCAAGGGTTATTCAACCTCCTTGATTACTTCCCTGGTGTATTATCTATGCGTAGGTATCTCCAAAGCATATGTTAAAGTAATTTATGTCAATTGAACTACCTCTTTCCGTCGAAACTAACTAGCTTTACCCGCGGCTTTGCCCGCGTGGTCATTTCTCAACACACTTGATTGGTTTTAAGTAGTGATTGGTAACACCTAGAAATGTGTTATTTCAGGACCAAGAGTATCAAACAAAAAAATCTCTCTGCCTTCAAATAGATTTTTATCGATTGTTCGGCTTCTATTCATTAGATTGAGATACCAAGTAAGTAGGTAGGTACCTACACCAGTTTTTTAGTCATAGTTTTTTTCTCAGTCAGTTATATTTATTTTTTAAATTTCTTCTTTTTACACAGCTTTTCTCACTTACTGCCTTTATTATTTTAAGTATTTATAATCGCTGGTAAGTGTCACATTCACTTACATCGTCGTTTTTCCAGTGTCGGTTTTCCAAAAAACCTCTCGCTTGCTCTGTCTCTGTGCTGGAGTTTAGGGCACAGCTCTGTTGTGAGCTTCTGAACCTCTTCTTTCCAACAATGTGCTTAATATTTATTTTAGTATGGAATTTCCAGGCTTTGCAGCCACTTTTGTGGTTTTAACTTTTTTTCTTTCTTTAGTAGACTTTTTGTTAACTTTTTCACATTGAATCGAATGTTCTCAACGAGATCTTTACAAAAACACCGTAATCAATATGCTACTCTGTCCAAATCACGAGCTAAATCGAATTAAACATCCGTCTTTTGACAAAATCCATATAACCCAATGAGATTTAACATCATTGATATAACCTACATCATCGAGCTGACTATAAGCTTAAAAAGCGGTGGGGCTATGTCGGGCGCAAGTCCGTTGTTATGTTTTGTTTTTCGCCATTTGCTTCAAAATGAATGACCTACAAGGAGGTTTAATAGGGGATCTCTTTGGTAGGTAAGTATGTAATTTTTTGTTATCTGTATCTGAAAATTGTAGATATGTCATATTAGTACGTCATATCCGTTTAAATCGTTTCCGTTACATGTTCATCTTTTAGTCATGGTACCCGTACGCAATTTTAATGACGTTTTACGACAAAACTTACAGTCGTTAGTAATTGCCTCTATAAATAAATGTATTTTAAAACACCTACATATTCGAAAACAAAAAGTATAGTAGTCCACACTTCACAACTCTACGTATCCCATTACGGACGCGACAGTTTGTTAGAGCAGCGGACAACCCATTATCGGCGAAACGAGCTCGTAAAAAATATATCGCTCGTGACATTCTCGGCAAGATACCTTACTGTGGACAGAATAACTAAAGCACCCTCTACACGAACGGCGAGCACTTGTGCCGTGAACTGTCCACGAAATAGCCACGAACTGCGAATAAGACAAACAACTATTCCTCATCTGTCAACACAAAACATGTTTATCTTGATAAAGTTCTAAGAATACAAATTTTATCTGTGTCATCGATTGCAAAAACAAGTCCATTTCATAAAGCAGAAATAACTTTCAATGGCTTTTGTCGACTAAAGCACAAACACTTAAACACAAACCACAAATTTATTTGTTGACGTCTGTTGGTATCAACAAGTAATTAATATGTATGTAGTGAATCTGAGTGTGATTGTGTGTATGTGTCCTACCATTAAAGTTATGCGCTGGGGATCTTCGTATTTTCGAAGCGAATACGGTTTTATTTGTGACCTTATGACCGTGGCCTGATATTTGAATAAAATACTTGAGAAACACAAAAATTGCCGAGACATGTCATAGTACCATACGACCTCGGGAGTGAGCCGCAAACCTTATCTCGGACAAATAACCGACCCTGGTCGTAGAATGTCCCGTAAATACGCCAGTACGCGTAATTTTGAGCGTTTCCGCATGCTCCTACTGAGTACTTCTATCTACCTCTTTGCCGTAAATGAAAAGCATACACAACGGAATCCCGCGAAGTCTACACACTCGCGTTCACGGGCGTTCGCGCGTGTAGAAGGAGCTTAGGCCTAACTCTGGATAGCCTACCTACATAAGGCTACAATAAAAAAGAGCAGAGAATAAATAATAGTAAAAAGTACAGAAGTTGCACTTCTTTGATCTTGAAAAAAACGCCTGGTTATTGAACGACAAACAGAAAAATTTAAATCTTTTATTTAGCTTGTTATTTTGTACGTATGTATGTTTGTGTAGGTCAAATCTTGCAAGCTGAATTAGAACAACTTCCTACGGAGTTGAATTTATGTATGTGCATGCTTCAGTTCCGATGACAATGCATTTTTATGATAAGCATGACCTGAATCGACATCCAGGATTAGCACCAGATAAATGAACTCCTCAACGGCTAATATCACATTCACGAAATGCTGTATACGCATTTAATTGTGATAGCCCGTTATAAGTTTCGCATGGCTAAAGCATAAAAGCTTTATTTCAAATGTGTTTTAATATACCTATTTATATCCGTAGGCCTACTGGTAGGACCAAGGTTGTAAAAAATGCCATTGGTACAGTCCACATCTTATTGATCTCAGCCTCCAGGACGACCAAAAAGATCTCATTAACAGAAGTTCAATTTTATCTACGTAGTCAGAAGAACCATATTGATAAAAGTACCAAAGTATTCAATATATCTGTAAGGTACGTCGTGTCATTAATATGTAAGCTGTCAATGTGTTCATTAATATAGGCTGGCGGAATAGAACGTGTATATTTGGAAAATAATTAAAATAATAAATTCTAAACAGATAGTTAAAATAAAACAAAGGAATTATTAGGTAAAACATGAAGTTTTTTTTTAAATTACTTTGTTTATATAACGGCCCTCTCTACGACGTTTTTCCTCTAATAGTGAGCGAATATTTGTGAAAACTTTCTGTAGTAATGCTGATATAATCGCTGCCATTTAACTACCTACGGATTTTCTTCTTGAGCTGATTAATGTTTCTCGGACTGTTGTTGTAGACTTTGTGTAAGAGGTATCCCCACAAAAGAAAGTCTGGAGGCGTTAAGTCTGGGCTACGTGGGGGTCACAGTACATCAACCTTTTTGAACGATTACACTCTCTTGGATTTCCTCGTATTGACTGATTCACTTTCTCAATATTGTCTGCGGTCCTAGATGTTCTTAGACGACCTAAACTTAAACGTTGAACCGTCTCTTGAAAACGATCCATATTTTAATTAAATTTGCACTCGGAGCTTCACGAATTTTTTGTATTCCATATTCAGTACAATATAGTCGCCGAAATATATGGATGACCGTTCTCGTAAAACGCGCGTACACAAAATGAGCGAAGCTTCCCGTTGAATTGACTCATGGCTACAAAAACTGCACGCGTACTTCTATCAAACGCGCCCAATATGCCTAGAAAAAAATATGATGCAATATTCACGTTCTATTGCGCCTAGAGGATTCAATCCCGACCTATTTTCAGTCCCGAAATTATCGGGATTAAGTATTCCTTATCCCGAGATTTTCAGGAGAGAAATAATTAAAAAAAAATGACTGCGTGAAGTGAAACGCTCAGTGCGTTTTACTCGTCAATATGTCAGCAATCTCTTTTTATCCGACAATTTGTCACTGACATTAGCCATCTAGTTTTGCCAGCTAATTTTATGCATACACCTAAGTGCAACAAATTGAGAAGTAGGCTTGCTAATGAGATATTGGATGCGTTGTCACTTCTAAGATCTACTCTTAATTTCCCAAATAAAAATAAAACGTTCCTTTTAGATTAGTTTTCTTTACATTATCATCATCAGCCCGTATTCGTCCACTGCTGGACGTAGGCCTCACTCTTTGTGAACGCCGCTGAGCCCGATCTTCGGCTCTCCTCTCTTTTCTTTATATTTAAGAGAAAAGTGACCGACAAATTTATGTTTTTAAATACTTTTTGATATGAAACTTACTGTCTTCTTACTAAGTTATTTCACGGAAGTCCTCTATTTAGTTTTACGTCTGTGATTTCTATTTATATTTAGTTTGTGTCTATGTTAAGAAAGTTTTGTTTTAGTATGTTTTGTTACATTAAGGTTTTCTCAGCTACTTTAAAGAGATCTCACTGATTTTTGAAAAAGAATAACTTTAACATAGTGACAGTGATATATTATCTAGTTAGAGTGATTACATTATTTAGGTATATCTATATATCGTAAAATGCATGTTCTTTTTAATTTTGATTAGTAGAAAGCTGATTTCTGAAGAAAAAAACATATATATGTATTTGAATCTTCAATCCCGGGATTATCCCGGCATTTAGGGATTGCCTAAAGTATAATTCTGAAATCCCGGGATCAGAAATAAGGGCCGGTGTTGGTTACTCTAATTGCGCCTCACTGCAGTCAAACTACTCATCTCTGCATTTAAAGTGGTCGATTGTGTGTATCGTAAATTCAACCTTATCAAAATTAAAGCAGAATGTTTGCAACAACGACGGCAAAATTACAGAAATCAGAAATTGTCTTGAATTTGGTTTTAATTTTAGTCATCTATGGCGATTAATTATTATGCTAAAGAATCTTTGAACGAATGGACCGATTTAGAAGCTACGATTTTCACCCCCTTTTCATTCTCATCTCCCCCCTCTCCTCATATATCTAAGAACAATCTCTATCACACTAGCATTCGAGCAGAAAAAACCGCATCAAAATCGGTCCATTCGTTTGGGAGCTACGATGCCACAGACACACACACCCTCACACACACTGTGATACTCACCCTAAGTTTATAACATCCATCTCTTACCGTCACGAATACAAAACAGAGCAACCTGTAGAGCATATTACGATATATTTGTATCTTAAAATAGTATATTAATATAATATTTTGTATCTTTTACGATATATTTCGTATCTTAAGATGACATCTTCTAAAAAATCCATATCGCTCGATATCTTAAGATACTGTAAGATGCAAATATATTTATTATCTTCGCCGTTTGTGATGGTTCATATAAATTGAATGGCGAGCGATATTTTTGATCTTAAGATAAAATATTATAGTATCAGTCGTCTGTGACGCGCTTTACAGTTAGTAACTAACCAATTTAATGTGTTTTTGTTAATCAAATGTTTTATCCACACCAATATATAAAAGTGAAACGTTGTCTGTCTGTTTGTTTTGGGAGCTTTAACGCGATAACAGCTGGATGGATTTTGATGAAATCTGTAACGAAGATAGCTTATACTCTTGAATAAAATATAGGATACTTTTTATCGCGAAAAATAGTAAGTTTCCACGGGAAAACTGGAAAATGTTTATTACTCGCTGTAAGGAACGGTTGCCATGGAAACGAAATAATAAAAAGTCTGTCAAAAAGCAACAAGAGCATTTGTACCAAAGAGATACGTTGATGCTACACTTTTGCATTGATTTTAATATGCTATAAGAACATAGGATGCATTTTTCGCGATGAACTGTAGTCCGCGCGGATGAAGTCGCGGGCGAAAGCTCGTCCTGATCAAAAATGACCGTCAGCAGTGTTAGTAAGGACAATTTGACTCCACTTGACATCACGGAAATAGCAATGAACATGAAGAGTGAGCTTTTACCAGCAAAATCAAGAAAATATTAGGTACGTAATTTATTTTTCATTAAAATTAATTTCATATTGCATGAGTGTAGATAAAGTATCGTATGAAACAGCACATAACTTGGTATTAAAACACTTGAGTGCTATAAAAAACTAGCCTACAGCTCGTTTTTGAAACTCACTCTCGTGTTTCATTAGACCTCGTTGGTTGCACCGTTTCATAAACTACTACTAAAAGATTGCGGTCGTTTTTCTTGGACGATGTACGAGTATTTCAGTAAACTGAAAATTTATATATCTGAAAAAGAGTTATTGTCTCTTTGCATAATTATTGATATTACAAATTATAGCTAGCTGTCGTCCGCTCCTTTACCCACGTGGACACCAAAATGCCTAGAAACTGTTCTCGGTGTGAATCTATACTTATAAATAAAGCAATAAGAACGAAAAATTCTTTACAATGAAGATAATTTAAAAAAAATGGTCTACGTTACTTAAAATAAGCTACTCAACAAGAATAGAACATTTTTTTAAATCGTGTCTGTCTGTCTGTTTGTTAGTTTGTTTGTCTGTATGTATGTTTGTTCGCGCATCACGTAATAACTACTGTACTACTGTGCTGTAATTAGCGTCATTGTACAGACTTTTTCGTTCTTATTGCTTTATTATAAACTAGCTGATGCCCGCGGCTTCGCACGCGTGGTCATTTCTCTGGGTTAAAAGTAGGTAGTCTATGTGCTATTCCAGGACCTAAAACACCAATATACACTTGATCGAGATTCCTTCAGCAGTCAAAATTATTTTTATCGATTGCTCGGCTTCCACTCATCAGATTGAGATACCAAGTACCCAAGTTTTTAAGTCAAACCCCTAATCTATCCAAAAATGAAAACCGCATCGCATTTGGTCCAGTAGTTTTTACGTGATGCCCGAACAAACATACAGACAAACTAACAAACAAACAAACAAACAAACAAACAAACAAACAAACAAACAGACAGACAGACACTATTTAAAAAAATGTTATATTCTTGTTCAGTAGCTTATTTTATGTACCCTTGACCATTTTTTTCTAATTATCTTCTTTGTACAGACTCTTTCGTTCCTATTGCTTTATTATAAGTACTGACTACTCTGCAACCAGTTGACCCTATAAAACGTACATCGTCGTCAGGTAGGTAGAAACTACAGCTGCCCAACGCCAGAAATACCATCGAAATCCGTTTAGTATCTAGTCTACATTTTTATAAATATTTTTAATACGTGCGTTATTATGGCTCAGCTACAATTAGAAAAATAGAAAATTGCTCCATTTGTTTTAGCCTGCTGCCCCCTCACCGCACGAAGTATAATATACGTATTTTACGCCTGACATCATTTCCGGCGTTCCCCGCAGGCCTCGCAGCACATTAGCAGACTTCCGCCGGAAGTGGCCAAAGCGCCTTCACACACTTCCACGTTATCATAAAATCGTCGTGAACTTTATAGGTACCTGTTATGTTTAAATTTTATAAAAAAAAGCGAATTACCTACCTACACATCCTTGCGTTTTTTATTGATTATACCCATTGACGTAGGAAATGTCTACTCGTATATGACATTATACCACTATCTCATCCAAAGAGGTTTTATTACGCTTACTTACTTAACCAAATAGGTTTGAATTATGACGCTTGCTGGCGTATCTTCATAGAGAAAGGAAAATGTTCACTATTGCGTATATGTCATCACTGTGGTAAACCAATGGTAAACACGCCTAGAATGGTACTACAGTGTCACCAACATATATTTGAACTGAATGGTAGCGCGAATGTTCCACTCAATCAATAAGTAGACCAATCTTAAACAGTTTTTTATACTTAATGTGGACCTCATTCGTGGCGACTGTATTTCATTTTTGAGCCACTTCACAGATAAGTTGGTTGTTCGGTAACTATCAAGAACTTCCATACACACTCTCCAAAAGCAGCCTGGTAACAAATCAATGTCTGATCAAAAATCAATATTTTTTATCAGTAATTGTTATTCTAAAATAGTCTATACCAACCCAATACTCTGCCATAAAATTAAACACCAATGAACCATTTGTTTATTTGTAGTGTGCCCTAAGTAACAGGTACAGTCACGGTCTGAGTATGAAAGGTTTAACCTTAAGTACGAGTATAATCCTTAACCTTTGCATGCACATATCTATTTAACGAGGTCGATGATATTATGTGATTTGTTTAGGTATAGAGTATAGTTTTTTTTTCACGAAAAACTGTCGTTCACGAAAGCGTAATTCAAAATCTTTGCTCAAGATAGTCGGCTAGAATAGATACATACCAACCTATAATATAGAAAATCTTATATCTGGCATAGAGACGAGACAAAAAATACGGAAATCCAACAAGCGAGGTCGAACTTGTTATTATAAATTAAAAAATAAAAAGAAGTAATCAAATAGAAAATCAAAACTATTTTTTTTATCTTTTTTTTTTATTACTGTCTAGGCAATCGTTTGACCACGATCTCACCTGATGGAAAGCGATGATGTGGTCGAAGGTGTAGCACGCTTGCCTAGTAGATACCTATTCACTCTTATAATTTACCGGAAACACTGACGAGGGCAGGGCATTCCACTCCTTTGCAGTTCTTATAATAAATGAAAAAGCGTAACGCTTCGTTCTTGTGCGAGGTATTTCAACCATGAAAGGGTGGCGCTTTGCTGATCGTCTAGTCGTACGGTGATGGAAAGGTGATGGGGGAATCAGGTTGTGCAGTTCTAGTGCACACTCTCCATAGTCCAATCTGTAGAATACCGCCAGGCTTGCTACCTCACGTCGATGCGCCAGACTTTGAAGCTTACTCTTTACCAGAGTGTCATCCCCAATGAGCCTGATAGCACGTCTCTCAATTGAATCCAAAGACTCAAGCTGATACTTGGCAGAACCGTCCCTGAGGTGGCAGCAGTACTCCATACAAGATCGGACCTGTCCTTGATAAAGATTTAAAAGCTGTCCCGGTGTGAAGTACCGCACCTTAGACAAAATACCAAGTTTTTTTGCAGCTACCTTGGCTTTGGATTCAATATAAGACCCAAAATTCAGGTTTGATGTGAGTTCGACACCGAAAAGCTCCAAATGGTCGCCTATTGGGATTGTTGCACTGTGGAAAGACGGAGATCGGTGTAGAGGACTCTTTTTAGCAGAAAACAAACAGGCCTGCGTTTTAGTAGCATTAAACTTAAGCTAATATCAGTGAAACCCGCATTTTAATCGGTACAGAAAGACACCATTAAAAAATATTATAATGTTTGTTCAGTAGCTTATTTTAAGAACCCAAGACCTTTTTTTAATGTTTTTTTTTTGTCATTGTTACTACTAAGACATAGCCTGGCGCGAAGTTGAGCTCTAAAAATGCTTTATTTATACGGGTCTAAAAACAAAGACAAGCAAAGCGCTCCGGGAGAGTCATACGCTGTCTAGCTTACCACGTCTAAGACGGATCTGTCCCTGATACTTCAGAACGGATCTGTCCCTGGCACTTGGTCACAGTTCTAGACTAACTCGGAGCTCGACTCGTTCAAGGAGTTCAATTAAACACGCCTCAGTTCATGTAAATCGTCCTACCCACTTCTCGACACGTTAGTGTATAATGGCGTAATCTGCGGTATATTATTGTGCGGGGGCCCCTAAGACCTAAATCTCTACTATCCCTACTTCTATTTGGGTTTCACTTTACAGATAGGATCGACAATCTTTGTCTACCCGTTTGTTTCTTTGTGTGGCTCTCACGCACACACGGCTGAACATAATTTGTTGAAATTTTGCACAGGGATACTGCACATAACAGACTAATAGACTAAAAAAATGAAGAAATATACATTATTTCTTCATTTTCTTAGTCTATTAGTCTTAATTAATATTTTTTAAATTCCATGTACAACCCGAAATTCTTTTGAAAAAATATAAAATCATTTCAATTTATGAAACATCGGTTGAGGACCATTCGAGTCTTTGTAAAGGAAAACGTTTCTAAATTAAAGACCATTGTGTATTTTCGTTGTTGAGTCAATAAGTGTTCTGAAATTCATAGTTACCGATAAATGTAAATCGAATTTTATCAGAGAGATGAATTTAAATGAACGGAAATAGGTAATAAGAAAATTATTTTTATTTAATATTTAGTGTACCTATATTTTTGATGGAATACATTTTGGAAAGAGTGTGTGTACTGGAATTATACAAACATATTCCGTCAACTCCATTCCACCATCGATAATTGTACGTTGATAACTACATAAGTACAAGAACAAAGCGTGCTGTGCTGCTAGGTGAGATGAGGCCCTGACGGCCTCACAAACTCTGACACCAGAGGCCAGCACTACCTCGTACGACAAAACAAAGAGTGGACCCTCTACCCTCGTTTTTCCTTATTACTGTAATCTGGGGGTCCTTAGAGCGAGAGTGGACAGAAATCTTCTAGACAAACGTGTCACATCAGGTGAGCTAGTGATCAAAACTGAACCGAAAAACTCACAAGTTTATGTTCGATTATTCCCTACAAGGTGAAGTTCTCACGCGGTGAAGTTATCATCATCATCGGCTCGAAGACGCCCACTGCTGAACAAAGACCTCTCCTATAGAACACCACAATGATCGGATCGCATCCAGCGGCTCCGCACAAAACGTCGTGGACAATCTGGTGAGAGCATCAGCTCATCAGTTTATCAGTAGGAAGCCGTCTTACACCCCGTCTTCCAATCTAAGGTCGCCACTCGATAACTTTTCTTCCCCGACCAATTTCGGCAAGAGGCCTGCCCATTGCCATTTCAAAATGCTTATTTTGAAACCTATATCAGTATCTTTAGTTTCTCTGCAGATTTCCTTATTCCGAATCCTCTCTCAATCCATATAGGAGATACGGAGATCTCACAGAGAAATCCCAAGCATAGCTCTACGTCACTATCACAAAGATGTTTCAAACAAAACATCTTAGATAAACATAAAGTACCTACTTGAGACATCGATACGAATGAAAAAGATAATATAAGTTCCCCTCACAACTCACAACTGCTCCCCATTGAAAGGTTAAAGAATAACATCCCAATATCCAAGAGGACTCAAGCTCACCCATTCGACATTTCCAATTTCCTCCACAAAGACGTGATAATCGCCAGCAGGGTTCAATTAGCCGCGCAGACGGACCGTTGCAACTCACAGAACCTCACAGAAGCTAGGGCTGCCATCCATCCACTTTCGCTTATTTTTGGAAATCGGTCGTGAGAGGATAAGAGTTAAGAGCAACGGTGTCATTTTTAACACCTTTTAACTCATTTGCAATGTACTCGTATGTATGTTTGTTTAGGTCAAATCTTGCAAGCTAAATTAGAACCACTTCCTCGTATCCTATGGAATCGAATTTTACGTGTTGGTTCAATTCCAATGATGGTGCATTTCTATGAAAAACATGACCTAAATTGAAATCCAGGATTAGGTCCAGATAAAGGAACTCTTCAACGGTCAACAGCACAGATACGAAATTTTGTGTACGCATTTTATTATGATAGCCAATTTTAAGTTTCACTATGACAAGGCTACTGCATTTTTTTTTTATTAAACAACGATAGAAGTTAGGTTACCATCATGGTCCAAACGTCCACAGCCTGTTCTGCTAGACGATTCCACTCGTCCAATAAAACCAGTTATAATTAATTATGGCATGGATAACATGAGTAGGTACCCTAGTTTATCACCAGGTTGCAACGTATCTACTCCGTGCGCGAGCGGCATTGTCCCTTTGCATTTCTTATTGTATAAGCCCAATACCATTTTGATCATACACGGACTATCGGGGAATCATAGTATTTCCAAAAAAAGTTAAACACGGTTGATGCGACACGGTTTTATGTACTTAATGAAATCTGCTTTCTTTATACAAGTGAAGTGAGGAGACTGCTTATTATCAGGTTTCGGCTGATAGTAAGCACAGCTCCTTCCGTAATATTGCAGTGTTACCCAGGCTTGGATGCAGGCAAAATCTTCCGCAGCATTGCACTGTGCTCGCAAGTGTTTTCCGCCAAATTTAACATCGAAAGCCCAAAGTCATAAAGTTCAATTTTGCTTGACGCAAAATCAAGTGGTTCCAAATACAGACGACATTCTCTTAATCCTAAAAAATGAAAAATCGGCATCCCTACCTTTGCCGGACGGCAATTGGTCGGGTCCTTTGTCGGACGACACGTCATCCGGCAGAATGTTCCATCGGTGAGTCGGGGCGGGCGCTTGATTGATTGCAGGAAATAATTGATTTGGAGATAAAGTTTTAAAAGTCAACGTCGCAATAAGCTGGTTCTGAACTGAAAAGTGTGTTTTCGGCACCTCATCGCTTATGTTTTAATTTAATAAATGGCTTGATTAGATCTCAAGATTAAATGATTTTATTCACATGTTGAGTAAGAACTCAAAAATTAGTCTCAACTAAGCAAAACTTATTTTATGTACAGAGTTCTGCAATTATAATGACACCACACTTAACCTGGTTGTCTCAATAAGAAATAATTAACCCCTTTTATGGCTTGTAGTCTCTAATATCTTAATATCCAAACCGATTCAGCTCATATAAAATGAAAACCTTAAAATGTTAATTTTACTACCAACTACATACCTACTCACCAAATAACATAAGCATCGGATCCACAGGGATCAAAAGTAACAATTGAAAAAACATACGTTTACCCAACGTTTACCTACAAACAAACGCCGATTTATTCATATCTATCTATCTATCTATCTATACTATAATAAAACTGTAACTGGGCTAAATCTGTACATTAAATATTTTTTGAAAATTATAATTGAGATAAACTTCAAAATCGATATAGAGTGCAAAAAGGATATTTGTTTTAATTTTTGTCTATCTGTCTGTCTGTCTGTCTCTTTGAACACGCATCACGTGTTCAAAGAGACAGACAGACATTAGATACATTAGAGACTTCTAATATCTTAATATCCAAACCGATTCAGCTCATATAAAATGAAAACCTTAAAATGTTAATTTTACTACCAACTACATACCTACTCACCAAATAACATAAGCATCGGATCCACAGGGATCAAAAGTAACAATTGAAAAAACATACGTTTACCCAACGTTTACCTACAAACAAACGCCGATTTATTCATATCTATCTATCTATACTATAATAAAACTGTAACTGGGCTAAATCTGTACATTAAATATTTTTTGAAAATTATAATTGAGATAAACTTCAAAATCGATATAGAGTGCAAAAAGGATATTTGTTTTAATTTTTGTCTGTCTGTCTGTCTGTCTGTCTCTTTGAACACGCATCACGCTGAAACTACCGAACGGATTTTGATGCAACTTGGCACAATCATAGCTTATGTTATGGATTAACATTTAGAATACTTTTTATCCCGAAAAAACATGAGTTCCCGCAGGATAGGGGTTGAAAGTTATTTAAAAGAATACATATTACGCTGAAACTACTGGACGGAGTTTGATGTAACTTTGCACAGTCAAAGTTTATGGTATGTGTTAAAATGAATGATACTTTTAATCACGAATAAATACGGGATTCTTGCGGGATATGAGTCTAAAGTTATGTTAATTTGAAAGGAATAATAATTGCACACCCGTTTATGAAACGGTACCGTAAATTCGGCTCCTATGCCACAAGCCAGAGTCGCACAGTGGAAGCGGTGTCTGGCCTGCAACCCAGAGCCTCATGGTTCGAATCCACGCGCTGCTATGAATGTTTTGCCTCAATATTTATAAGCATTTACATATTTTGTGCCTTTTTTACATTTTCTTCGATTTTTTAAGGCTTATGTAATTTCCTGAAGTAAACCGTCAAGTTTTGTTTGAAAACAATATATATAATGGGATCTATCCAAACGAATGGTCCGACTTAGGTGCGGTTTTTTATGTTCCCAAGCTGAGGTAATCGAGATGGTATAGTACGAGTTTGGTACGAGTATAGATAGCACAATGGCATCAACAACTCAAGCGAATAAACCAAAGGCATCAAAGTTCTCACTCCGATTTAACTAGATGGCGCTGATTGACCTTAAAACATGCAAGTATTTCATTCCTGCAACCAAGACGACGCCAATTCCTCGCTGCCTGCGTGGAAATTGGAATCACGAACAAATTCCATGTAGGCATGGGTCATACTCGCAATATCCAGCACCAGGGCTTTCAAGTACGTCCATCTTCAAACACCAGGGCGAAAAACCAGGGTTCAAAATACTTTCAAGTGCTTTCTGTAGAAACAGATTAAAGCCTTGAAAGTAGAAAATACTTGCATAGGAAATTGATCTTTGCCGTCATATAAATAAGGAGAACAATCGTGTTTGCAAAATAAAAGTACTTGGAAGCCTTGAAAGTAGAAAATACTTGCATAGGAAATTGATCTTTGTCTCTATATATAAAAGGAGCACTATCGTGTGTGTGAAAAAGTACTCTGAAGCCTTAAAATGAAAGTAAAAAATACTTGCATAGGAAATTGATCCGTGGGTATGCATAAATAAAGACCACAATTGCTTTTGCGTAAAAAATACTTGGAAGCGTTGCAAGTTTTATGAGTATGTATATACATTATATGTACAACGTTTTTTTATTATGTTTGTTCCAATGAGATATTATAATGTACTACCTACATAATTATATAATTATATCGGAGGTTTCTTCATAATGTCTTACTGGCAAAATGGTTAGTTGTCGGTATTGAAGTGTGTACATACAGAGGTACTTACATGTATTGCTCTTCACAGAGAAAGTATAGAAAACTTTTATTTTTTCAAATCAATCCTCATATCGTGTTGAAAAAGCTCAAAAAGTAGGTAGGTAAAGTAGGTAATTATTAAGAGCCAGTTAAAGTGCCAGTAAGTACGTCGTTCTGTGAAACATCATAAAAAATAATTTGTACTAAGAACACAATGTTTCGTTGCATTAAAATTTGTTCGTATGGACCTCATAATAATGACCTACCATTGATTCCCCATCCAATTTACCTCACCACCTTAATTACTCTCTAATCTCTGCTGTCTGTCTCTCTAACCTTCGGAGATAATTTTCTCTACTCAATAACAAGACGTTCATGATAACAAGTTACTTCATTTAAACTAGATGGCGTTTTCTACCCTTAAAACACGCAAGCGGTTTGTTACGAAGTGGTTTGAACGTTGAATGAACTCGAACAACACATTTTCTTATTTTTTTACCTTATCTCTAAAGGCTCTTAAAACGTATTTAGATGTTTTTTGTGTTTTTTGATAGAATAAGTCGACTTCAGTTGTAAAACGCGCAGCGAAGTTAAGCGAATTATGTATAGTAAAATAGTAATTTATTAATTAAAAAAATACATTTAACTCATTCATGCCATGAATTATTCATTATAAAAACCAGGGTTCAAAATACTTTCAAGTGCTTTGTAAACCGAAGCCTAGGATAATACTTGCATAGGAAATTGATCTTCGTGTCCATATAAATAAAGAGCACAATCATGTTTGCGAAAAAAGTACTTGGAAGCGTGGAATTGAAAGTAAAAAATTCTCGCATAGGAAATTGACCCGTGCGCATATGTAAATAAAGAGCACAATTGCGTTTGCTTAAAAAAACTTCGAAGCCTTGCAAGTTTTTTGAGCGTATCGGCCACCTAGCTTCTTGTGACTTGGCTGGCCGAGTGCGGCCGAATTTAGCCGAAGCCATGCCAAACCCGCCACCGAGTATGTAGGTGCGGACGGGGCGAAAGAGCGAGTTGGTGAGTAAAATACTTTGAAAGTCTTGCAAGTATTGCGGGTCCGCACCAGGGCGGCGTACTTACAAGCCAAAACCTGGTTTAAAAACCTGGTTGCGTAAATACCCAACTTCCCTAATTCCACGCAGGTGGCGTGGAATTGGCGTGAGTGGTCATACAAAATCCAGGCCCTGCTCTCAAGCCCTTGCGACTGATTTAAAAACTGGGGTACTTGGTATCTTAGGCCTTGCACGCACTACCTTGCAGTGGAACGCGGTGCGTTTATTCTAGCGTTTATTTCACATTGTATTATATGCGTTTATTTCATATTTTATTATATGCGTTCATTTCATTGCAATATGTGCACTTCTATGAAGTGTCATAGAAGTGTCATAGAAGTGCAAGTGTGTTATAACGCATATTCTGTGAAGTACGGAGTGCCGTACTTCACATAATATGCGTTATAAAAAGGCAAGGCAGTGCCTTATTCCGATGATTACATGCCGAGCAATCGATTAAAAACTATTTGACGGCTGAACGAATTTTGAAGAAATGTAATATAATATTGTACTTTGTAGGTTTGGTCCTGGTCCTCCTGGTCCTCTGGACCTGGACCAAACCTACAACTGGTCTAGTGGTGGTTTGGCTTTTGGTCCTGGAATAAAACGTGTGGGCTACTTTTAAATGAAATGACCACGCGGGCAAAGCCGCGGGCACAGCTAGTACTATAATAAAACTGTTAACAAATAAAAATGTAGAGTCGTGCTTGAAACTTAACAAGTTATGAGCCAGATTTAACCAAACATCAAAAGGCATGCAAAGTCGATGCTCACATTGATGTAACTATCTATTATTCAATAACTTTCGATTAACTATTATACTAGTGATTCTTTTTGGCCAGGGGATCCATGTGGACAAATAATCCAAATGAATCCCCCAGGGGATCAATGATAGGAGAGCCAAGTGGATAGAGGCATTCTATCTAAAATATGTTTTGTGCTAAAAATATTTTTATGTTTTTATATGAATCAATATTATTTTAAAATCAAAATTGTTTATTTTATATAAAAAAAAAACATGTATAAGCAACTACATTGAAAAGATTTTTAGTGGCTCTTTAAAAACTGTTAAATTTTGTAAATAGTAACATCTGGCTCTTCTGACTCAAAAGGTTGCCGACCCCTGCCCTAGACCTTTTTTTAAAATTTTCTTCTTTGTACAGACTTTTTCGTTCCTATTGCTTTGCTTTATTACATTTGTTTGTTTGTAAGTTTCTAAGGCGCATCCTACAGCCTAAACGGCTTGACTGATTTTGATAAATGAGGTATCATTGGATTCTGTTGATTGTTTTGTTTTTATGTGAAGTGTCAAGAAAACTAATATATCGGTTTACAGCTGCCATAGTGTATTACTGAAGGAACAAAAAATAACCAAAACCTATCGAGTGAGTTATCAGAATGTAGACCAATTGTCTTTCAAGATTCATACAAAGTTTAAAATTTCTTTAGTTTTTTTCGTAGTAGGTTTTTTGTCATATATATAGTAATTTTTACTTATGAAAATTATGAATAATACAACTTATTCAACTTTTTGAATTGCTATATCTTAGAATTGGAGATTCTTAGGAAAAAAAAATGTGGAGATAGTTTTATAGATTGAATTGTATGGTCAACAAATTTTGATTGACCAATTTTCATGATAAAACTTACCATTTACCTTAAAAATCCAAAAACCCTCTAATCTGAACTTTGGAACTTGAATTTTTTTTTTGCAGATGTGGGATCGATGGGAACTTTTCACATTTCATTTATAATGGTGTTCCCAACACTCGTACCAATTTCAGGTCTATGCAAATTATTGAAATCTTGAATGTCTATTTTGACCGAACTATACATTATATTGACGACCGGTTGGTTTAGTGGATATAGCCACTAGACCAACCTAGGGTAGTGACCTAGGGTAGTGACCCTAGGTGACGAAATCAATTAAACGGTAGCGGGTTCGAATCCTGCAAGATGCAATCATTTGTGTAATGAGCAGAAATGATTGTTTCCGAGTAATGGATGTAATATTTTTATCCGTTATCTAGTGCCTATAGTAAACGATATTCTAATTTGGGGCTAGGTAATTGGCGTGAAAAGCGATTTGAATAAAAAACATTCCAGCATACGAGTACATATATGAACCATGAAAACATTACTCTCATTTTTCGGGCAGTCGTGTAATAAGTACTATCTACTTCAAAATATATAAGTAACAAGCGATTTGTAGAGTAGGTATTATGTGCAATCGATTATCGCTTTTAGCAAATAGCTAAAAGCTAATCATGTGTTCATGTGTTTAAAATCACTCCAATAAATTCGGGGTACCATGAAAGAGCGACTATAACGAAAAGCAGTATATTGCTTCGCTTTTATAAGTCTGTAACTATAAGCTCCAGAGATCTAATTTAAGTGTAATTGTTTGGCTTATATTGTTAGCTCGATAATGCTATATTTAATTGTTGTCAAAATCAGCAATATTGAGATTTTTGTGATGTTTAATTCGGTATAACTCGTGGTTTACGTAGGGTAGCGTATTGATTCAAGTGTTGTTGTAAAGATCTAGTTGAGAACATTCGATTAAATTTAAAAAAGTTTACAAAAAGTCTAAACGTTTAATGCCCGGCTTCTTAGGCACTTTTATCGATGGTTTATCAATTCAAAAGCTGAATCTGACCAAATCTGATTAATTTCAATGAGGGTCAAAATCGTGTGACGCCATTTTAATGATTTTGGAGCTATGTATATACATTACAAAAAATAACGTCACACGATTGTGACCCTTATCAATCAGATTTAGTTATTCATGTATTGAAGAGATAAATCATCGATAGAAGTACATCACAAAACCGGGCATAATGGAAACTCAGTCACTAAAATCATCGCCGAGATGGATGCTGACACTCAAACCCCGATACTGCTCATGGGAGATTTCAACATGGATACTCGAAACAAAGAAACTCTTGATTTTCGTCATATCTGAGAGAAGAATACGGTCTCATGGTTTCATCGACAACTCTAGGGAACACCGCGATAGAACACACAGACCATGCCGTTTATATCATATTTCAGCTATCATAGAGTTATTAGAATTAACAAATTATTCATAAGTTTTCATCTATCGACAAAATACAAATAAAAAAAAGTATTGTTTTTTTATTTATTTTTCAGAATGTACTGACCTCTACAGCGTCACCGGATGGTGGGGCGGGTGCGAAAGCGCTCCGCCACAATGCGTGACGCAGAAGACGCACGCCAAAGTTAAGATTTGGACACTAAACTTTTGCACTTTTGCTCAAGGGCACCCAGGGGGAGCGAACCTCGGCTTGGACAGTAGCCATTGATTAGGGGGTCTGACTAAACACCCCTGGATCGCTAGTTTTAGTAGTGATCGAGGGGCCTCTTTGAATTATTTGCATAACTAACCATCGATTTGGAATACACCTTCGAGAAGAATCGCCAAGAAACTCGAAGGCGAAAAAAATCGACTTTAATTACGGGACCTTCGACCTCGCTGGCAAGGTCAGTGACTGTGTCTACTTGTGTTGAAAGATAGTGAGGACGGGTTGCACGAATCTATAGCTGCCTGCACTGCGGCAGCGATTTCATCGTCCGGATCGCTCAAGATGGCTCTAGGGCGTCTACGGAGGGGTCTCCTGAAATAACACATACCCAGACTACTTTTATCCCAGAGAAATGACCACGCGGTCAAAGCCGCGGGTGTCCACTCAGAATCAGCAAAATAAAATTTTTGTGATCTTTAGTTTGGTATAACTCGAGATTTGTACGTGGTGTAGACGTTTCTCGACAAGCAAACGGCAGTGCAACCGGACACAGCCCCACCCGCTTTTTTTTAGAAAACATCGCAATGAATTCATAATTTTGTTTAACTTTCTTAGAACAAGAAGTACAAAATTACATCTTCAGCATGGTTACATTGACACTCGAATACATTCGGTACCTACCTACTACCCACATTAAGTCAAAATAAAAGCTAAGACATACATATTATACATTTCAGTTTTCAGGATTGTATTGATTTAGTACTTACACTCATTTATAAACTGATATGACACAAGCATCAACGTTCTGTTTAACAAGTTTGTTTCCTGTTATTCACCAACCAGCCCACACATTAGCGACGGTGCATGTGTGTATGTGTGTGTGTGCCCATTACTCTACATGCTTTACTGTAATGCCTGCAATCATTCAATTGTTTCACTCTACGGCACAAAGGGGACACATGTTAGCAGTAAGGGGGGAATGTAAACAGCGAGTTCAACGCACACTTCAGTCATATCCGTGTTTTGTTGCGGCACATACTATTTCTGTTTGTCAGTCTACGTGTTTGTCTGTCTGTACGTCCGTACGGACGTTTTCCGCCTGTCGGTCTTCAGGTGCCGGGTGACATCAGCTTGTAAAGTCTTAAAAACGGTTATTAGTATTAATAGTTCAAAATTAATCGATGGATGTCTATTTTCAGGTATCGTGCCGTCTTAATATGGATGAAATTCCCATAATTTTCTGTAAAGTTGCATCACAGAATAAATAATAGTACAAGGTTGGTTGTAGGGGTGTGTGTGTGTGTGTGACGGTGAGAGGGTATGTGATGGGAACTGGGATAGTTCGACACACAGTCACACACACACACACACACACGCACACGCACACATACACATACACACACACCCTCCCACACACACACAACCTCACACACACCCTTACACACAAACACACACACACACACACACACACACACACACACACATACACACACACACACACACGCGCGCGCGCGCACAAACACAGTCGTGTTTGTGTCCAACTATCCCAGAAATAATGTAGCGACGACCTGGGAAAAGTGTCTGGAAGAAAGTGGAAGAGAAGAGCTGAAGACCGAGCTCAGTGGCGTGCATTAGTAGAGGCCTACGTCCAGCAGTGGACAGATATAAGCTGATGAGGATGATGATCCCAGTTATAGAAACATTCCTTACTGCACTACACTGAAGCGAAGGGGACCTGGGGAACGAGCCAATCGGGATAAGTAAGGACGGCAAAAATAAATTTGGTTAACGTATTCTCTTTATAGGGGCTTAACTTGCCTGATATAATGCGTTTGCCTTTCGGTCGGTAAAATATCTGCAATCTGCTCGTGTTCCAAAAATACTAATCATTTCCTTTAATTCTAAAAACATCTGCAAACATAGGTATATGAGAACTGCAGAGGAGTGGAATGCTCTCCCTCGTCAGTGTTTCCGGTAAATTATAACCGAGGTATGATCAAGTCATACATACATAGACTGTTCAACACATAACCCTTGCCATGCTTCGCCGTAGTTGGTTAAAAATAGAGTATGACTGCCTGAGAGGCCAAAGTTTTTAAATATATGTCTCAAAGTGTTAGAAACGTAAAGAACTTACACGTTTCTAAACAATCCTGATATATTATACTTTTCTATTCTATCCATTTTACTCTTTACATACTAATTTGTAATTTTTAATTATCTTTTGTTGAGCGTCCGTTCTACCACCTGTTAGTACCTGCCGGGCTAACCACTATTTCCCGGACATCCTGTATACATTTTAGTGTTTGGTTACAAAAATCATTTAGAATGAGTTTTACGCTTGGTGTTCAATAGGTTGATTAACCATATGAATAGAAACAGCAGTAAATAAAATATTGCTTTTAACTATTAAATTGCAACAAAAACTCTCCAAAAAATAGTACTTACCCAACTAATAAAAGATATGTCACATAAAAACAATATGACCATTTTTCCCCCAACAAAAAGCAAATTAAAATATCGACACGCATGCATAACAGAATTGACCTACAAAGAGTCAGACATTATTTTAAAGGACATGCCTACGTTGTTTTAGCACAGAATTAATAATAGTAATACGTACGTACTACGGTTTTAGTTAACGGTACGTAGTACTATTATTTATTATGTGTTAACGGTAGGTAATCGCACACAGGTTCGATGGCGTACGAGTGTGTGTATGTGAGTGTTTGTGTGCAAACTGCAAATAAATACCCACCACTGTAGAGACGTGATTATAAGTTAAAAGCTTTTTGTGAAAATCTTAATGTTTGTTTTAAACAAAAAGTGTGAAATAATTTGTAGCAATTACGATTAACGATTACTGGTGAGATTTTAAATTTATTTCTTGTAATTATTAATTAAGTTTAAAATTTATATATCAATTCATTTTTGTTAGCATGTAAATAATACAATTAAAGCTTTTCTAAAATGTAGTTGCTTAATAATGCGTACGATTTGAATTTTAAATATTGTTACCTATCTAAATAATGTATGTTTAATGCATTAAGTATTTTTACAAAATTTATAACTGGTAGTTTTTCTTACAATTATTTACTAACTTATTTGAAGATTAAACAAAATAGTTCCAAATTACCTACGAAAAAGATTTTCGTATCAAATTTTGCCATTACTCGGCTACGGTAACGGGTTATCTTTCCCACTGCACAGTCGGCTACATACAAGGGCTTCGTTTGTTTCGACCCTTGAAGCACTGGCTGGCCACAGTGGCAACTTTGGCCACGCCTTCGAACAGGGGCTTTACTAGTGGCGTTGGACTGTTGTCAGTTAGATGTTTTTTTCTTGGACTATCAGCTTTTCTACCCATCCATCGTCGACCTTTGGATGTAGGATCACGTTTTCATCACGAAAGCAGAAAAGAAAATCCGGTCGAAAGCACCAATTTAGTATAAACTAAGGACAAATGGCAAATTGATATGTTCCTCAGAAGGTTCCAGCCAGAAGACTTGCTGGTGCGAGTTAAGCACTGCCACGTGATCGTGGAGGAAGAAGGTCCTTGACGAATCGCAATTCATCAACCATTTCGAGCGGAGCTACATGCTGTCCGCGGCTTGTAGGGAAGAGGAGGTTGTCGCTGTGTTTTAGGATGGACTCTGACATTATCTGCACCGAAACATAAACTGCCTCCACCGGAGAGAAAAGTTCACATCAAAGTGAGGCAACCTACCCCAGTGGAAACCACCGTCACCACGACCATCGAGAAAAAGGAAGTTGGACCACTCCAGACATCTTCAGCGATTTCGCTAAGCTCCACCAAAATATCGAAATATAACAAAGTGACAAAAGGCGAGGTCAACTGACTCTATTACTCGCTGGTCAACTCTTAAATTGCTGCATGCCGAATAGGTGCATGCCGAAGGTGTGCGAGCCAAGACTGATCTGTGAATCTTTTAGACCGTCTAATGTTTTGGAATAATCAATGAAGGCTGGGTAAAAAAGCAGATTAAACTCATTGTATATCCCTAATATCTGGTTCAGAGTATGTAGACGATCGGTAGTTGAAAGACCCCGGTGAAAGCCTGCTTGTTCTGCAGGCTGGTGCAGATCTAACTTTCCAGATATTGTATTCTCAATCACTTTTATGAAGGTCTTGTAAAGGTGTGAAACAATGTTGATAGGTCTACAGTTCGCTAAATTGGATTTTTCCCCTTTTTATGTACGAGAATAACGGCGGAGTGACAAAATGTAGTTGGAAAAGTGCCAGTCTCTAGTATAGAAATTATTTATTTTGTGGTAAATAATTTCCTCCAAATTTGAGTGCTTCGGTGGTTATGCCGTATTTGCCTGGACTTCTGCTGTACTTCATACTCGCTATCGCTCGATGAACTTCGTATCCGGTGATTGGCGGTATGATGTTTTCAGAGCATGTGTAAGCATCAGTACTGCGTTGGGAGATTATATGCTGCTTATGGGCATTATAAAAAAATGCTCTTTAAAATTAAATTGCAACTCAAAACTCTTCAAAAAGAATAATTAATAAAACGGATGGCATACAAATCAGCTAATGAACACCTTTTTCTCCACTAATAAGCACAATTACCATCTCATCAGGAATAGAATATATAAAAGAAATTACCTACAAGGAGTCAAATATTGATTTAATATGCCTACCTAGTATCTACCATATCATCTTACAATGATGTGTTTGTTTTAGTTAACAGTTGGTACTCGCACACAGTTTCAACGGCCTTCTTAATGGTGTGTGTAAGTTTAAAACAAATAAGCGTTATATTAATAGTCAGCAATGGATGTGATTTATGTGGATGTAACGAAGATAATGATATGTTGTTGATGGTTTATCTATACATGTTATTTCATAATTTTGTATTGTTATTATTATACGAGTGTAAAATTTTATAATCTGTTTTCTTTATCATTAGAATTAAAGCTTTTCAATGCCATGGATTGAATCTTAGATTTGAGCACCTAGTTAAATAATGTATGTTAAAATATAAAATAATTTTACGAAAATTACAAGGAGCAATTTTATTTAGAGTTACTTATTTGAAGATTCTCAAAATATTTCCAGTATGAAGAAGATTATTCGTAGCAAATTACGCCATTACAAGGCTACAGTTAAGGACTATCTTTGCCACTGCACAGTCAACTAAGCACAGGGGCTTTGACCCCTGAGGTACAACAGGCTGGCCACAGTGACTAATTTTGGCCACTCTAATAGTGGCTAATAATAATAACACTCTAATAATAGCTCTAATAGTGGCTTATGTCTTGGGTTGTTGTCAGTTAAATGTCTCTTTCGTGGACTGTCAGCCACCAACCTCAACCTTTCGATAGAGGACCACATTTTCAGTACGTGAGTTACAAAAACTTCAAAAACCCGGTGCAAATGCGACTTTCAAACAACGGTTGTAGTTGCCCGCTGCTGACAGTCGTCAATGGAGGAGATAGCAGTACATTCTCGAATCAGGTTAAACCAAAGCTATATAAGTCCACGCCGCTCCCACCGGCCGCAAGTAATCTCGCAAACACAAACAGACATGCTCTTCTACTACATCCTACTCATCGCTTTCGGAGTTTCGACCTTCTGCGTTGAAGTCAAAAAAATAAAAAAATACGATAGTCTCTCTGACTACTGGTATGACATCTTCCAAGCGAAACAGAAAGAAAATCCGGTCGAAAGCACCAATTTAGTATCAACTAAGGACAAATGGCAAATTGATATGTTCCTCAGGAGGTTTCAGCCAGAAGACTTGCAGGTGCAAGTGAAGCACCGCCACGTGATCGTGAAGGGGCAGCGAAAGAAGGCCCTTGATGAATCGCAATTCATCAACCATTTCGAGCGGAGCTACATGCTGCCCGAGGCTTGTAGGGAAGAGGAGGTTGTCGCTGTGTTTGAGGATGGACTCTTGACATTACGTGCGCCGAAACACGAACTGCCTCCTCCCGCACCAGAGAGAAATGTCCCCATCGAAGTGAGAACCAACCAAACCACGAACACTGAAACCACGACTACCGAGAAAAAGGAAGATGAACCACTCCAGACATCTTCAGCGACTCCGCTAAACTCCACCGAGACATCGAAAGATAACGAAGTGACGAAGGACGAGGTCAACGGACTCGACTACTCGCTGGTCAACTCCTAGAATGAGTGAAATGCCGAAAGTGTACGAGCCAAGACTGATTGGAGCATTTACGTATCTGTGGCATAAGATGCAAAATTATATGACGTGACGATGTTTGCAAGGGACACCGTCAAGCTGCATTTAATTTAAGAATAATATTCGTTTTTCGAATAAATGTTATTTATTGTGTGACATGTTTTTATTTCGATAGATTCGTTTCTGTGGAGTCAATATGTGGTAGTATTTAGGTTTTGTAGCACTGTTATTATTAATGTGGGGAATAAATTATGTTTTATACAGTCAGCAGAACTGAATTGCAGAGCCACGTTGTCGGTTTTTCTGGTCCTCAGCTTGTCCTGAATGTCTCATTTTAAGTACATTATGAACCCTCTTGTTTGCCGGTAAAGAAACCGGCATAGTTCTCAATAAAATATGTCAAAATACATGAATCTGGTTACATTTAGCTTCTGTTTAAAAAGAACTACTCTGAGAAAGACAAATTTTATTTTGAAAGAGTAAAAGGCTTGACACAAATAATATTTTAATGACTTGTCATACAGTACTTATACTGCACTAATTTAACATTAATTACTGACGTTATAAAAACAAATCAGACCTACATACCTAGATTTCACAATGTAATGATTGAATAAAGTTCTAGGGTTACTTCCTACAGCCTACCTGCTCGCCTTTAACCAAACAAGAATTGAATTGACACGCATCCACGTTCTGTTTAACAAGTTTGTTTCCTGTTATTCACCAACCAGCCCACACAGCGGCGACGGTGCATGTGTGTATGTGTGTGTGTGCCCATTACTCTACATGCTTTACTGTATTGCCTGCAATCATTCAATTGTTTCACTCTACGGCACAAAGGGGACACATGTTAGCAGTAAGGGGTGAAGAAAACGGTTGGTTAGTTACCGCACACTTCACCGTGTATCTGGCTATGGCGTACAATAGTTACATCGTTACTACTATGAAATTGACATTGACGAAATGGAGGATTTTCTAACAGCTAAAAAAAAAAAAAAAAACTTTACTAATCGTAGACGTGACGTATGTGTTACTAATTAAATAGATTGTATTAAATGTATCAAATAATGAATCAAGTGTGACCCTTCCAGCATTTAATTTAACCTATTCGGTACCTATCTTTTTGACGTGAGTGACGTTTACAATAATTTTTTGATACAATAAACATCATGGTTTAATAACACAGTCAAAATATAGATCCAAAATCAAACCAATTTTCATACTACACAAATTTTAATTAAAAATATTCATTATTTCATACTTTCCCGCCCGCCTGTTTCGTTTCCCGAGCGAGGAGGAAACCGACACTGACGAAACACTGATGGAAAAGAGATAGACTATGGTCGTATAGACGTTTCTTACCGTAGAAAGAGTACAGGCCGACATTACATACTCGCGTCTACGTTTCTTACTGTCGTTGGCTTTAAGGGTGAGTTCACGGGAATAGCTGGAAAACCAGATCCACCCAAAGAGGCCAAAAGAGGCTGAATGCCACCGCAAAAGCCATTTAAAAACCTAAGAAGAGGCTAAAACAAAGATTATGAATTAATTACGCTTACAGCGTAATCTAAAAAGAAGCCATGAATAAGTTAATTTAAATATATAAAAAATGGTTTTATACAGTACCATGTCATAGTGAAACTTAGAACGAACTATCACAATTAAATGCTATGTTGTGTCTATGCTGTTATAAACCGTTCAGGAGTTCCCTAGTCAGAACCTAACCTTGAGTGCAGCAACCACCTCATGGCAAAACTTAAAACCAACTTTTCATAATAAAATGCGTACACAAAATTTCGTGGCTGTGTTGACCGTTGAAGAAAATCTTTGTCTGGAGCTAATCCTGGATGTCGATTCAGGTCATGCTGACCATAAAAATGCATTGTCATCGAAACAGAACCAACATGTAAACATTCAACTCCGTAGGAAACCAGAAGAGGTTCTAATTCAGCTTGCAAGGTTTGATCTAAACAAACATACATACACACCAACATTGCAAATTGAATAAAAGCTTTAAAATTACACAACATATCCTCCAATATGGTCTGTGGACACAACGCAACGTAAAACAGAGGAACAGAGGAAGACTATAATTACCTTTTTAATTTTGTAACTAGCCGTGGCATGGTCCTACCTTCGCGACTAATTCCCCCGATTTCCCCTGACGTCCCCCATAATAACACCTACCTGTTACGATAATGTTTGTTTACAATTTTGTTGTTGTGTTACGACAAACCAGTTTACTCACTGTTCTAGAAAAATTAACGAATGGGTATATTGATGCACTCGAAAAGCAATCTTATTTCAGACAAGATAGGGCTTAGAAATGTTTGACTACTTTTACTGATAGACCTTTACATGCTTGGAGCACGTACGACCACATATACCTAATTGCATTGAATTTAACTGATATATTCAATCGTATATAAAAAAATAAACCTTACATGCAGGTGATAAAGTCTGATTTTTAATGACAGTATCTTTGATATACTGTGTTTTATCGGAAACAGTACACGCAATAAAAAATAAGTAACGTCAGCAAGCGAAATTTATTTTTTACTGCCTGATGAAATCATTTTATAGCTTTGTGACTTTAAAATCCAATCAAACATTTGAAGCCCTATACAGAAATACAGGAACTAAAATAAACTAGTGAATAACTAGTAGCCCTGTGAGCTGTAGACCTCACGAGGTCTACAGCTCACAGGGTCTGACTTTGTATTGTTTAAAACTGAACAAAGGTCCACCGCGCATCTTAAAAAAGAACAGACATTTGTTAATATGAGCCTCATATATCCGGCATTTTGAAAAATTTTGAAATGTAAATCTACATAAAAAACCCATGGATATAATTATCGAACCTGCTCACAAAATTTCATGAGAATGGGTTGAAAAATTCAACCTATAGAGAAGAGCTACTGGACATCCGCCGGCCGAACATACGATTTTTTTCCCTTAATTTTGCCCAAGCTGAAACCGAGACGCTTCGCTCGCGCTACGCGCTCACTTGGTCAATTACCTATTTAAGTAAATAGAAGTGTCTTAAAGCGGATATCTATATATGACAGTAGAACACAGTAAAAAGCGAGGTATTATAATTATAAGTAATAACAATCAAACAAACAAACTCCTTGTACAAAGATGTTTGGAAAACTTGAATTAGTAAACTTCCAAAGGAATGTCAAAATTAATTAATAAAAAAAACTGGATGAAAAGATAGTCTCGCTAACAAAAGTTGTGACTGTAAGACCTGAAAAACACATAGAGCAATAGACCTTAATGTACTAGGCACTTACGATTAAATGGACCAAGCATAAAGCCAAATGTGTAATTTATATATCAAAGTATATATTTACCACCGTAAGCGACGTTAATTTGACACTGACAGATGAATAGAATGAAATAGTAAAAAAACTCTCCACTGCAACACAAAACTCTCCAAAGAAGAGTCGTTAAAAACAAAGAAGAGTAATAAAAGAGCTGGCACACAAAAACTCTAAGATCATTTCTTTCCTCAACAAAAAGCAAAAGTAAAATGTCGTCACGCATGAATAGCAGAAATGACCTACAAAGAGGCATTCAATGATACCTATAGCAACTTTTAGTGCTGTATTGTTTTTGCTAACGGTACTCGCACACAAGTTCAACGGCCTACGTAAGTATACGTGTGTGTGACAGCAAATACAAGCCCCCACTGCGCAGGAGTTACCAACTCCGCTGGTCGGAGTTTGGATGAGAAATTAAGGAAAATAACACGCTCGAAATACCGAAAAATTCTTTATTTTCATAATTCTTATAGCGTTTCACTTCTATTTTTAGAGTTCCGTACCTCAAAAGGAAAAAGAAACCCATAAAAGATCACTTCGTTGTCCATCTGTAAAGAACTCGTAGAATATCAAGTTGAAATTAATATCAAATACTCAAGTCTGCAATCCCTTGGAGCTGTGAAAAAAACAAACTTCTAAGTCAACGCAATCAAAACATATAGCCGATAACCAAACCAATATATAGAAGTGAAACGTTGTCTGTTTGTTTGTTTGGGGAGCTTTCACGGGATAACGGCTGGACGGATTTTGATGAAATTTTGAATGGAGATAGCTGGAATAAAACATAGAATACTTTTTAGCCATGAAAATGGAAATTTTTCACGGGAAAATTGGAAAATTTTCATTCCTCGCTGTAAGGAATGGTTGCCATAGAAACGAAATAATAACAAGTCTATCAAAAATCATCAAGAGCGATGTTGCCTAGGTTGTTGCTATACTTTTGCATTGGTTGTTAATATCCCAGAAGAATATAACATGTTTTTTTCGCGATAAACTGACGTCAACGCGGATGAAGTCGCAGACGAAAGCATGTGCCATATATTTTGACACTCGCAAGGGAATCAAAACCTTCAGAGTACTTCCCGTTGACCTAAAATCAGGAAATTTGAAATGTCTTATAGCACAAGGAAAAAGTCCGAAAACCGGTTTGTAGTTTCATCACTTTTTTTTATTTGCGATTATACCTATACTAGCGCGATCTATGTCGATGTATGGGGACAACAGTTTCCAACGGAAAAGTTAAAATGTACTGAAAGCTCGGTGCACGAGTCCGACTAACTCTTTTTTGTGTTCCTAAACGATGAAGTGACAATGTAGTCTAAAAATTACCAAGGCTTTTAAGTTATACCTACCGCTGGCGATCTTGCATGGTTCCAAAATAAAAGTTTTGTAAGAAAACACTAAGTACCTCATCGCAAAATATGGAGGTACCTAATCAATGGGCAAACACATAACTGACAAGGAGGTGTGCCTATAAACACCCTCAAATTTACAGGTATGGAAAGTATTGGCTATTATTTATTTTGTGTTATTGGAGACGTATTTCAAAGTTATTTCTTTGATTGAGATCTTTTAGAGTGTCCTTGTCTGGGACGGACGGACTGACTGGACGGTCTTTTATGGATTTCTTTTACTACTGTGGTACGCTAAAAAATAAACAATAACCAGAATACGTCTTTTCAGATCAGCCTAAACAACAAAACTACAAGTTGTCATAATAAACACGAAAACCGAAAACAACAGTCTCAAAATAATGCGTAACGTTTTCCAAGAAATATGAGACACGTTTTAAACAAAAGACCGCATATTACTAATCGAAAACAAATAAACACGTTTTCTTCACATGAGTCACAACACAACCGCTCCAAAACACCTGTGCAAATGTGACTTTCACACAACTGTTGCGGGCGCCTGCCGACAATGGAGGAGGTTGCAGTACATTCTCGAACCAGCTTACTCCAACGCTATATAAGCTTGCGCAGCTCCCGCCCGCCGCAAGTAATCTCCCAGACACGAACGAACATGCTCAAGTACTACATTCTTCTCGTCGCTCTCGCAGCTTCGACCACCGGTGATGAAGCCAAAAAATCAAAACAATCCGACGACCCCTTAGCGCTGATGGACAGACTCGTCCACTACATGTTCCCGCCGAGGGTCAAATACTGGCCGTGGTATGACATATTCCAATCGACGAACGCGAATCCTGTCGAAGATATCAATATCATATCAAGTAAGGACAAATGGCAAATCGATATGTTCGTCAAACGGTTCCAGCCGGAAGATTTGAGGGTGCGGGTGAAGCACAGGCACGTCATCGTGGAGGGGCGCCGGAAGGAGGCCGATGAGGACTCGCACTTCATGATCAACCGTTTCGTGCAGAACTTCGCGCTGCCCGCGGCTTGTAGGGAAGACGAGGTGGTCGCTGTGTTTGAGAATGGAATCCTGACTTTGTCTGCACCGAAGCACGAGCTGCCTCCTCCCCCGCCGGAGAGAGACGTCCCCATCGAAGTCAGGCAACCTGTCTCAGTGGAAACCACCGAAGCCACGACCACCGACAAAAAGGAAGTTGAACCACTGCAGACATCTTCAGCGACTCCGCTAGACCAGTTGGACTTGGTTGAAGCCACGACCCACGTCGGAAAGATTAGGAAGAAGGAACTGAAAACCACCAAGACATCGAAAGACAACGAAGTGACAAAGGGCGAGGGCAACGGGCTGGATTACTCGCTGGTCAACTCGGAGAACGAGTGAATGTGGCACGCGATAGCGTGCGAGCCAAGACTGATCGGAGCTTTACGCTGCAAAGTGATATGAAGTGATATGTTTGCAAGTGATACCGTGAAGCTGCGTTATTATTTTATAATATTTGTTATACGAATAAATGTTATTTATTGTGAGCGATAAGTTTTCATTTCGGTAGATTCGTATGGAGCTATGTGGTAATATTTCAGTTTTATGTCACTGTTATTTATGTTAATGTGGGGTATAAATTATGTTTTATACAGTCTACAGGACTGGAATGCCGAGCCTCGATGTCGGTACTTCGCTGTCTCCGCATCAGCATGTCCTGAATGTCTCATCTTAAATACTTAGGAATCTCTTATTGTTTTGCCGGCGAAGGAGCCGGCATTGTTCTCGAGAAAATATGATGTTATTGTAATATCCTTACGTTATACTGCGCGCTAATATTCCAAGAATGAATCCGTATAAAGTTATGAATAGAGAGTTTATGGAAGATTTACATAAAAGGATTTCTGTGAAACAAAACATGGCTTCATTCTGCGATAATCTTGTCATAGCAATGTTCTATTTCAAACTAAGTAGGTACGTTAAGGTATAATTTAATATATTATTCTAGTCCCGAAGTCAAAGTCAAAATATTTGTGTCTTTCATTAGTATAAATAAGTAGGTTTATTCTTTGCTTCGGGCAGTCTGCCTGTAGGGACAAAAAACTTACATACAGCCGAACATATAACCGTCTCCTTTTCTGAAGTCGATTAAAAATAAAGTTAATTCCTTTCTTCCATAACATTCAACCTCAAAATAACAAAACGTTTTTGAAGTAGTTGCGGCTTGCGGTTTGTATTGTGTCATTCATGGCCTGATGCGTTATGCGTCAATCGCTTTGCTTTCTTCCGCCGCCAATTGGAGAGCACCTCATCGCATGCGGATATAAGCATAGCTCGGAGAGGCCGCGCTGCTCCAGTCTACTAACTTTGAAAGTCACGTCCAACTAATTGTAGTAGCACCTTCAGATATTCTGACAGGGTACAAATAAAACATAATGACGCTATAACTCGGGCAGCCCGTTACTCGATACTTCGATACAGACACGCAGTGCTTACGGGACGAAACGTGATACTCTGCATCGTTCGGAGATCGGGGGCTATTCATAGTATTATTTTAAAGTTTTTTGTTAGAAACACCAGTTCCGTCTATTATCGCTGTCACCACTCTTGTCAATATATGGTCTTATGTCAAGCATTATCATTCCGGACTGGCATTTGAAAAAACGGTGAGCTGGGAGGGTAGTGGCTCACCGGAAGCATGTGCGCTTCACAGCCCAACAGCATATGGTTCAATATCTCGGCCTTGCACAGTAAATGTTAAATTATGGGCGGATTTCGATGCCATCTCAGAAATTGCAAAGAAACCGATTTGTACAATAAGCAAGTACCTCAACATTCATGACAATATGAGATCCACCAACATATAAAGGACCAGCGTGATGGATATTCTCTTTCCCTGGGAGAGAGCCCGCGCCCAGTAGGTGCAATACGATGATGATGATGATGATGACTTGTATAAAAACTCTAACATTCAAACTTGTTTTATAATTACTACTACCGACTACTACTACTACTACTACTACTACTGCCGATAGGTACCTACAGATCGCCTGGAGGTAGCGACTAGCGACAGACACGCTCGAGCATGTTCAATACAAATTCAATACAAGCGGTATGTACTAAACTCAAAACTCAAAAATTACAATCTTGCGCAATGCTTTCTACATCTACTATATTATAAAGAGAAAAGATTTGTATTTTTTATCTTTGTTTGTAAACATAAAAAATACAAAAGATAACCGTTTCAAAAAATTCTTTCACTTTTAAAGAAAGCTACAGTATCAGCGAGTAACAAAGACTGTATATTATTTTTACCTGACTACGGCGAAGCAAGGGAAGCGTAATATGTTTAATAGTCCATGTATGTATGTTTATATGTACGTGGGTATTTATTTTATTTTATTTATTAAGGAACAAACCGTTTATAAATGGTCTTAAAATAAACATAAAAACAATTATAAAAATACAAAAAACCCGACTGCAAGCAAAATGATTGAATACGAACTGACCACCCGCAAAAATTAACTAATCACACTAATATGAACATGGCGAAAGTTTGTATGTAAGTAAGGGTGTGTGTGTATGTATGTTTGTTACTTCTTCACGCTTAAACAGCTGAATGGATTTGGATAACATTTGGTACAGAGGTAGCTTATGATTACTAGGGTACTTTTTATCCCGGAAAATGCAAGGCACTGAGGGACGCGGGTGAAACTGCGGGGAGCGGCTAGTATTTATATAAATTTAATGTTTTTTTTTTTTTTATTACGGACTAGGCAATCGTTTGACCACGATCTCACCTGATGGAAAGTGATGATGTAGTCGAAGGTGTATGTTTCTTATTTACTTACATATTTCACTTTTATATGTAGTTGCAATGGCAACATTAGACTTTACTTGAATAATCTAAAATAGAAAATGTTGTATGAAGCAAGTTCAATAATGGTTTTTATTTTGGTACTCGATAGGTTTTGGTCATTTTTTGTTCCGTCGGAAATACAATATGGCAGCTGAAAGCCGCCATATTTGTTTTCTTGACACTTCATATATCCTTTAGCACTATCGTGATCAAGATGTATCCAATGATATCTCATTTATCAAAATCCAACAAGCCGTTTAGGCTGTGGGACGCAGAAACGTACAAATAAACATACATAAAAACAAAACACATAACCCTCCATGCAGTCGGGTAAAAATACTTACACCAATGAAGATGTCACTAATATGTGTTATATTTTATTAGTAAAAACAGAACGGAACTCAAAAATGTGGATGTGTGGGGTATGTGGATGTTCCACCATAGTGTCGCACCTATTGGTCTGATTGACAGACTAGGTGTCAGTCGATTCGCCTTCAGCGTACAAAGAAAGTACATACTCGCGTCTACGGTCTTCAGGGATTGAGTGTCATAGGCTAGTTTTTTAACCTATTACTGCGAAGCGAAGGAAAGGTTATGTGTTCAAACTAAAAAAAAAGCGAAGTATCAATCGATTTGCAAGAGTGTCATAGACAAAATTTTTACCCGACCGTAGATGGGTTTTAAGTTTTTAAACTTATGTCTTGTTCAAAAATTAGAGATCCCTACGAATATAACGATAATACCGAGTTATATATAATTAGTCAGTGCGTTATACAGCTAACTAGCCTGTTTATTGCCGTTACTGAGCGCTGGCCGCCTTAGTAATGTGTCTGAGTAAGAACCCCCTACACATAAGTCCTCTGTTGCTCAAACCCCCATTTAAATCACGCCCAGGATATAAAATACATTGCTTTCCTCCCTCCCCCATAGCCCAGATCACCACTTGCACACAGTTTGCTTTAACGGCTCCATTCGGTGCTGCTTGCTGATCGTTTAACTTTATTTCTGAAGATCTGTTACTCCTTACATTGTTTTGGCCTTTTAAAATGTTTACGTACCATCAGAGATGATGGTGCGTAATAAGGTGATACGTATTTATGTTGTATGGGATTTAAACAAGATGACCCGGTAGAGAACTAAGGTTACCGAGATTGCTCAGAGAATAAGCAAGCTAAAGTGGCAATAGGCCGGTCACATTTGTCATAGAATCGATAACCGAAGGGGTGTAATATAAACAAACAAAACTAGTTGTGAGAGTCCTAAAGTGAAGACCGCGAATCGGAAAACGTAGTGAAAGACGCCTTGCGGCTGTGAAGCTCTGCGCAAGGTACCTCGCAGTCATTGGAAGCGAAGAGCCGAAAATCAGGCTCAGTGGCGCGCCGCCGCGGGAGAGACTCATGTCCAGCTGTGGACGAGTGCAAGCTGCTCCTGATGTTGATGTATTATGTTCACGCACCATTTTGCTCCAGTACGTGGATGTCACATACCTCCTTGAATTGTAAGGTTTTTGGATCTGCCTGGTTTCTTTACCGCTTTTGTAAATTTTATACACAGTTTCATTTATAATCTCCTGGACAGAGTACTGAACAAAATTGTATCGATTCTAACATAGATCTATGGACTTTAATGTAAAAAAAATTGAGTGTCCTTGAGTCTAGATTAAACATAAAAAGGTGTCTTCTAGCCAAACATGATACATCTTCGGCTGCATCGTCACATGCTTACCTATCATGTTTGTAAAAAGTCTCAGAACCCGTAATTTCACTTCTGAAATGATCTTCAGACTAAGTATGTAGAACCACACCTGTGAGATGACTTTGGTCCCCAACGGCAGCGAGCAGCGAGCGTCAAGTATTTAGATATTCTACTTTACACCTCACCAGGATCATTAGGAACATTATTAAACTGACTGCTCTCGAAACTTATTAATCAAAAAATGGAATGAATTTTACATTTTTACCCAACTGAGGAGGGGTAATGTGTTAGGCTTAGCTGGCATAGGTATTGTATTTCCGACGCAACAAAAAAATACCAAAGCCTATCGAGTATCAAATACAGGTTTCAAAACTATATAATTCTTTTAATTAAACAGTTGCAGTTTCTTGCCACGTGCGCACGCGCATGTATGCGCTCAGTACTGCGCAATGTTAGAAATAGCGCCACCCGATAATCATGTACTTATGCTTCTTATTTTTTTTCTATTTTAGATTATTAAAGTTAATGTAATTAATATAGTCTAATGTTGCAATTGCAATTATTAAAGTTAATGTAATTAATATAGTCTAATGTTGCAATTGCAACTATTAAAGTTAATGTAATTAATATAGTCTAATGTTGCAATTGCAACTATTAAAGTTAATGTAATTAATATAGTCTAATGTTGCAATTGCAACTATTAAAGTTAATGTAATTAATATAGTCTAATGTTGCAATTGCAACTATTAAAGTTAATATAATTAATATAGTCTAATGTTGCAATTGCAACTATTAAAGTAAATGTAATTAATATAGTCTAATGTTGCAATTGCAACTATTAAAGTTAAAGTAAAGTAAAAATTTAAGTAAAAAGAACCATTAAATTAATACTAACTGCGCCCCGTGGTTTCACCCGAGTCCCTCAGGTCATAGTTTTTCCGGTATAAAAAGTAGCTTATGTGTTAATCCAAAGTATAAGCTACCGCCGTACCAAATTTCATCCAAATCCGTTCAGCCATTTTTAAGCGTGAAGAAGTAACAAATATACACACGTGTGTGTATATTACTTACGTATATATAAACTTTCGTCTCTATAATATTTGTGTGATTATTTTTGCGTCAGGGCCCCAATTCTGTTAACTATTGAACCGCGATAACGCAAGTCGATCGCTAGATTTTTTTGCGAATTTTTCTCATTTATCACTTAAGGAGAAAATTTTGCAAAAATCTTCTAGCGATCGACTTGCGTTATCGCGGTTCAATATTAGTTAACAGAATCAGGGCCCTGCTCGTTTTCAACAATTTTGTTCGCAGTCGGGTTTTTTGTATTTTCAATCGACTTCACAAAAGGAGACGGTTATATGTTCGGCTGTATGTATGTTTTTTTTTTTATGTATGTCGGTCTATATCTCCGTCAATTATGAACCGATTTTAAAAATTCTTTTTTTGTTTGAAAGGGTATACTTTCCAAATGGTTGGGACCATTTGGAAAGTATAAATTGTATCAAAATTGGTTCAGCAGTTTTTCGAGAATAAACAGTTTAGTTGAGTAAATCCATTCGATTTTGTGTTTATATTGCCTTTGTTTTGTGTTTATCTGTAAGATTTCTGAACCAATTTAGATGGTTATTTTTTTATTCAAAAGGGTAAACTTTCCGTGTGGTCCCATATAAATTTCATCAAAATTGGTTTAGTAGTTTTGTTAGAAAATCACTTTGTTTTATAGTTTATGTTCTCTAATATCTTGGGATTTCTGAACCGAATTAGATAATTGTTTTTAGTTAAGTAAGAAGACCTCTAGTGTGGTACTGTATAAATTTCATCATAATTGGTTTAGTAGCTTTAAACCAGCTATAATTTAATTCACTGTGTTATAATGTTTAGGACTGGATTGAAAGTCAATTTTGAACAATTTGAGGGCGTCCAATGATGCTGTAGTTTTGCACATGGGTGTAGTTCTGATGACAATTGAAAACTACAGTAGTAGTAGTAGTAGTTAATAGAACTACACAATCGGATGATGGAATCGCTTCGAGTTTGCGCTCATTTGGTTTGTCTTGATGAGATCATGTCTGGTTTTATGTGGTATCCAGGGTCTGATGATGGAGCCGGAAGGTAGTCACAGGAACTCAACAACAAAATGATGTAAACCCTTCGAGTTTGGGTTCATTTGGTTTATCTTGGTGAGTTCTCAGGTGTTATGTGGTATTCAGGGTCTGATGATGGAGCCGGAAGGTAGGCACAGGTACTCAACAACAAAATGATGGAACCCTTTCGAGTTTGAGCTCATTCGGTTTGTCTTGATGAGTTATATGGTGTTATGTGGTATCCAGGGTCTGATGATGGAGCCGGAAGGCAATAACAGGAACTCAACAACAAAATTATGGAACCCCTTCGAGTTTGGGCTCATTTGGTTTGTCTTGATGAGTTCTCTGGTGTTATGTGGTTTTCAGGGTCTGATGATGGAGCCGAAAGGTAGTAACAGGAACGCAACAACAAAATTAATTTTCAAAACTAATTCAGTTGTTATATATGTAGGTTTGATTTACTAAAGTGAGTAAGTGTCTAGTATTTTCTTTGGCATATACCTATTCATTCCGATGTTTGCATATGTCTAAAAATAAAAAATAAAAAATATTTCCAAAAAAAAAAAAACGATTTTATAATAAAAAAGTTATTTTGTAAACAACCACTAAAAAGAATAAAATAATTACAATTGAGCCAGAACAGTATCACTTTTTCGAAGTTACTTAAGTAATAATAATGCATAAATACAACATAAGATAAGAAAGAGTTTTTTGAAGGCGGTGCCAAACCCAGGCAATATAATTATAGATCCTAATCCCTAATTCCTCGTATTTGGTGATTGAGGAACTATGACACCATCCCACAAACAAAGAACAGCGGTAGCGGCCTGGCGGCTGTCATCATCATCATCATTGGCAGCTCAATCCACCTACGGCAGAGCATAAGCCCCTTCCTTCTTACGCCAATCATCTGTCTTGAGCCAAACTGTGCCAGATGTTTCCAATAAACTTATTGATGTCATCGACCCATCGCTGCACTGGTCTTCAACTGGCGGCTATGCCGGCAATTTAATCTGTGACTAGGTGTGCCCGCGGCTGTTTTTTTTTTTTTTTTTTTCTTGGTTATAACGATCCTTTGATATGCCAGAACCAAAAGTATCAAAATCATCTAACTTCGTTCAACGTCAAAATATTTATCAATCGATTGCTCGAATTCTACTCATCAAATTGAGATACAAAGTACAGCAGTTTTTAAGTCAAACCCTAAGCTATCCAACAGTGAAAACTGCATCGCAATCGCTCCAGTAGTTTTTAAGTGATACGCGAACAAACATACAGACAAACAGACAGACACGAATTTTAAAAATGTTATATTTTTGTCCAGTACATAGCTTACCCTACAGCATTTTCTTTTACATCTTAGAAATTTGTACTTTTGTAAAAAATAACGCTGAATACTTCTTTAACATACAATCCAGTCGTGCCGGTAATCTTCGCAATAAATATAAGTTTAACATCTGTATTCCTAGAATTAATAATACAATGTATTACAAAAGTTCCTTTGCCAGTGCCATCCGAATTTACAATCATTTACCAATGCATTTAAAATCTATAAATGGCATTCAATTTAAAAATCAACTCAAGGAATGGCTATTGAATAAAGTCCATTACAATTTAAATGAGTTCTTTGATGTCAACTAGATCTCCCAATATTAATAAATTTACTCTTTGTCTACTGTATACCTATAATGCGTGTAGATTTAGTTTAATGTAGGAGTGTAATAATAAACTGTTATACTTTACTTAATATTGTACGTCCGGAATGGACAAACTGTTGTAACAAATTTATATTTTAAGATCTCAATGTACACAGTTTTAAACAATACATTTATTCTTATTCTTATTCTTCTTATTCTTATTCTTTTCTTGGTACTTATTACTTTGATATAAGTATAGATAGATGGATATAGATAGATGATAGATAGGTGGATGGCAGGCAAAATCTTTATTGTTAGCGCCTACTTTATTCTTACATCAACTTTCACTTCGAAATTACGTATAATTTTCCATTGTAATTCTGTTAGGCGTTTCACTTAAACCATACAATACAGTAACAGAAATTAAAAGTCAATAAGTCAATTAAAAACATTTAAAAAAGCTTTTATGCAGTAGCCATGTCATGGTGAAAGTAAGAACGGGATATCACAATTAAATGCGTATACAACATTTCGTATCTGCGCTGTTAACTGTTGAGGGAATCCCTTGGGACCCAACCCTGAGTGCAGCAACTATGTCATGGTAATTTTTAAAACCGGTTATCAGAATAAAATGCGTAAACAAAATGTCGTGGCTGTGCTATTTGTTTGTTTGTCGTATGAGTTAGTTGTTCTGGTGTCCGAGTTTGTCAGGCCGCCCGAGGGTCTCTGACATGGCTTAACGACTGCTATTATACAACTAGCTGTACCCGCGGCTTCGCGTGCGTGGCCTTTTCTCTAGGTTAAAAGAACTCTATTACTATTCCAAGACCTAAAATACAAATACTACAATACATTTAAACAAAAATTCCTTCAGCCGTCAAAAAGTTTTTATCGAGTGCACGGCTTCTACGCATCGGATTGAGATAATAAGTACACCAGTTCTTAAGACAAACCCTAACCTATCTGACGGTAAAACCGCATCGCAATCGGTCGAGTAGTTTTACGTGATGCGTGAACAGACAAACAGAAAGACACGAATTTTTAAAATGTTTTTTCTTTTTCAGTAGCTTATTTTTAGTACCCTAGTATTTTTTTTAATATCTTCCTTTTACTGTTTTTTTGGTACTTACTGCTTTATTATAAGTATTAATAGCTCTAATATTAAAAATATGTGTTTTATTACATTATTTTAATCATGCCTATAAAACAGTATCGTAACATACCTACTGACTGACTGACTGACTGACTGACTGACTGACTAACTAACAGACAACGCCCAGCCTAAACCAGTGGACCTAGGTATTTGAAATTTGGAGGCATATTCCTTGTGTATCCTAGAGGTGAACTAAGGAAGTAACAAGTAGGAGGTTGACGACGATTGGTCTAGTGGCTAGAGATCCTAGGTACGAAATCTAACGGTTGCGGGTTCGAATCCTGCAAGAAAAAGAAAAAGAAAAAGAAAATATAGGTTACTATCAGTGTAATCAGAAGAAGGGTACAGTCGCAGGTAGTGAGTTACAGGAGGTGGTGGTGTTCGTTATATTGTCCCTCACGGATTGGGACTTAGCTGAGAGAACGAGCGCGGAAAGGCGTTCCGCGGTGTGGTGATCCAGCCGTAGTAAAGATGCTGCCTTTGTGGTGGTGTAGCAGACACAGAGTACAGCAGAGAAACTCCCGGGGAACAGGTGTCCGCAGGTCGAGGGTAAAGCTCTTTAGAGTCGAAACCCTGGAAAATCCTGGAAAGATCGAATTATAAACAGATAACAGATAAACATGTTATTGATAATCATTACATTATAGGTCAATTACATTGCGTCATAAAAATAATTAATTAAATAATAATTAAACTCTTCATTAATTCCATTGCCGTGTCTAAAAATATTATATACAAAAATATACAATAGTCTAGTACGATAGTCAATCAATCGAAATCAATAAAATATACAATAGTCTAGTACGATAGTCAATCAATCGAAATCAATAAAATATACAATAGTCTAGTACGATAGTCAATCAATCGAAATCAATAACATTGTTCAATGAAATATACAATAGTCTAGTACGATAGTCAATCAATCGAAATCAATATAATATACAATAGTCTAGTACGATAGTCAATCAATCGAAATCAATAACATTGTTCAATAAAATACATTCAAATACACTATTCAATAAAATAGTAGGTATAAACCTAAGACTAAAATTTGTTGTTCCTACCCTAGGAACTCGTCAATCATGTAAAAAGTTGTTTGTTTCCGAGTTTTATTTGATGCGAGTGTCAAAATGTGCGGCATAAACGGCTGTATCTTTTGATTGCGTTGACTTATAAATTTGTTTTTTTACTGCTCCAAGGGATTGCAGACTTGTTGTGTATTTGATATTAATTTCAACTTGATACCTCCACGCTTTCCTGAGAAAAAAGGTCTTGACAGACACACAGACAGACAGACTGACAGACGGACGGACAACGAAGTCATCCTATAAGGGTTTCTTTTTGAGATACGGAACCCTAAAGAAAACTAAGTAGAACGAAATAAATAAAAATACAATCACTGTTGCGCCATAGGAATGCTAGTTAGTTACCATGCTAACCTAGCTTAAGCCTAGTCTATTAAACCAATCTAAGTATGTTGTATTTTACATCATTGGTTTTGGTAAACTATTTATCAAGAAACTTCATCTTACTGCGAATAGAAACTGACCCTAGAATGTAGGTATACATTATGTGCACTATTCTTAGAATAGTTCAAAAGCAATCTTACTTGACGAGAGTCTGCACTCAAGGTACTCTCATAATTCCATGTTCAAAGAAGCCGGTCTTCGGAGAAATAATGATCTGTGGGAAATGTAGAAATGAACCGTAATTTCTACAATTGAGCTTGGTTGGCGGAACGTGTTTTGTAACAAAATAGTGTATAGACGTTAGTTAGTGTGCACATTAGATTTTTGTGTTTCTTTTTCATTTTCAATAAGGTTGGTCCAACATTGCTGTTTGGTCCATTGTTGAGAATGATTTCATATTAGTATGGAATCATTTCTAAATATGAGATATGTTGTGGTTCTTTTGCCTCGACAAGAAGTTTTGTTTTGGTTTTTAACAAACTGCATTCTGTGTTCACTTGTATTTTGTAATATTATGCATGACCTTAGAATATGTTATTATGTTGTGATACATTAAGTTGGGAACCAACAAAAAAAATGGTAGATTTAAACCGATGGAGCGTTTAAGTATAATTTAAGGAATTCTGATTCTGATTAAATAACTTTGTTTACGCTTACGGAAAATTATCTCACCTTGTAATTAAGACTTATGTAACGTGTTTATAGCACATACATCAATCATTAAAGCTCTCAAAAATTTAAAAAGTACCTTAGGTGCAGGCCCTGATGGCCTCCCTGCTATTTTTATAATCAACTGCGCCGTTAGTTTAGCAAAACCATTATTTATAATTTATAATCACTCAATTGCTTTGGGTGTCTTCCCGTGCAAATGGAAGACGGCTAATGTTGTCCCTATTCCTAAAAGTGGCAACGCCAATCTCATTTCTAATTATCGTCCAATTTCACTCTTATCTATTCTGGGGAAAGTGTTTGAATCTTTAATATGCCCTTATCTTACTGACCATTTGAAACATATGTTGATACTGGAACAACATGGGTTCCGTAAGAATAATTCAACAATATCTAATCTCGCATGTTATGTCACGGATTTGTCTGAAGCGGTTGATAATGGCCATCAAATCGACGCCATATACACCGATATAAGCAAAGCGTTTGATAGAGTTGATCACAATTTACTCATAAGTAAACTTCATGCCCTCGGAATTCATGGAAATCTTCTAAATTGGTTCTCATCGTACTTGCTGGGTCGTTTTCAGGGGGTTGTCTTGTGTGGGGTCGAATCGAATTCCTATTTAGCAAACAGTGGAGTTCCACAAGGTTCACACCTTGGTCCTGTACTATTTTTGGCATTTATAAACGATATAGCTTCTGACATCAAATATTCAAAATTTTCTCTTTTCGCTGATGATTTAAAACTTTACAGAACTATACATAATATAAATGATACTAAACTGCTTCAACTTGATCTTGATAGTGTTTCTACTTGGACTATCAGTAATAAACTTCCATTAAATATAGATAAATGTAAACATATAAAATTTACTAAAAAGAAATGGCCTATCTCAACTTCATACTTATGAAACTTTAAACAACTTGTAGAGGTTGACTTTATTAGGGACCTGGGTGTTATCCTCGATGGTAAGCTTTCTTTTACGCTTCATATTGATAATATTATTAACAGATCATTTAAAATGTTGGGGTTTATTTGGCGTAATTGCAAGCACTTCAAAAATGTCTCAGCATTTAAGATTGTATACGCTGCTCTGGTCCGTAGCATATTAGATTATGGCTCTAGTATATGGAATCCATTTTATCATTGCCATATTAATAGATTCCAGAAAGTCCAAAAGCGATTTCTTTTTTTCCTAACAGTGCACCAAAGGAAAAAATCCCAACTCCTCACCTACACTGACCGCCTGAATAATTTTGAAATGGTAACTCTTGAAAATCGCCGCTGGATCACAGATCAGATTTTATTGTTCAAAATTGTGACCGAACTACTGGACTGTCCTGAACTTGTCGCCAAAGTCAGGTTTGTTATTCAGCGCAAAGGTGCCTGTATTGTTAACTTCAGACCTTTTGCGACTCAGTCTCACAGAACCAATGTTGGCACTCACAGTGTTCTCGCCAGAATCTGCCGGGACCACAACACACTTTTTAAGGCTGAGCAGATTGATATACTCAATTGTTCACTGCTCAGCTTTAAAAATCTAATGTATAAATTTAAGAGGTTATAGGGATCACCATTTTGTGTGATCCTTGTGTACGTTATTTTTGTTTTAAATTTATTGTTAAATTGTATATTTATTTTATTTTACTTGTTACTTCTCTAAAATACTAATCAGTTTATATCCTGGCCCTTTTTGTACCTACCTTGTATTGTGTTGAGCGGATATGCGTGGACACGTCGCTTTGTACCTACCTTGTATTGTGATGAGCGGATATGCGTGGACACGTCGCTTTGTACCTACCTCGTATTGTGATGAGCGGATATGCGTGGACACGTCGCTTTGTACCTACCTTGTATTGTGATGAGCGGATATGCGTGGACACGTCGCTTTGTACCTACCTTGTATTGTGATGAGCGGATATGCGTGGACACGTCGCTTTGTACCTACCTTGTATTGTGATGAGCGGATATGCGTGGACACGTCGCTTTGTACCTACCTTGTATTGTGATGAGCGGATATGCGTGGACACGTCGCTTTGTACCTACCTTGTATTGTGATGAGCGGATATGCGTGGACACGTCGCTTTGTGGCGTTTTTGCATTTTAATTATTTGCATGATGTGTTTTCCTTGTAGTGGACTTTCACTATGTTTTTGTTTTTGTTCATGTTTATATTTAATTTACTGTGTTAAGTCTGTTGGAAAACTTAATAAATAAATAAAAAAATAAATGTCACATAATTAGAATACAGACGACGGCACCACGCGCGGTTTGTGTAATTGTTCAACTACACCAGCCCCCCGATTCAGAACCTTTCGATAACGAACCGAATCGATTCTATGCGATATTGTGAATGAAAAATGTATTGAATTGAACGATTTTAAACCGAATCCACAGAATAAATAATACCATATTGATCGACAACTGAGTTACGAAGGGTTCTGAATCGGGGGCTGATCGTCGCTTTCCGTCAGGTGAGATCGTGGTTAAAGATAGCCTAGTCAAGACCGTCATAACAAATACTTATGTAAGTAGAACTAATAATAATTATATATAGAAACTAGCTGTGGCCGCGGCTTCGCACGCGTGTTTATTTCTCCAGGTTAAAAGTACTCTATATGCTATTCAAAGACCTAAAATACCAAAATACCAACATTTGAACAAACTTTATTCAGCCGTCAAACAGATTTTTATCGATTGCTCGGTTTTTACTCATCGGATTGAGATACCGATTACACAAATTATTAAGTTGAACCCTAAGCTATCCAACCGCATCGCAATCAGTTAATTAGTTTTTACGTGATGCGCGAACAAACAAACGAACAAACTGAAAGAAATGATTGAAAAAAAAAAAAACTTGTTCAGTAGCTTATTATAAGAACCTAGAGGTTTTTTTAATTATCTTGTTTGTACAGACTTTTTGGTACATATTGCTTTGTTATATGTATAGATTAGATATTTATTACTTCAAAATCAACAACTCGTAGTATGCACTCAATCAAATCATACCAAGTTTTGATTCATTCAGTAGTTTCGGCGTGATTTGCGATCAAAATACAGACAGACCGACATTTTCGCTTCAGTATCGAATATAGAGTACGTACCCTCCAAAAAATATTATTTATTACTCCAAAATTAACATAAACCCCTATCCCGCAGGAATCCGTTATTTTTTCGAGATAAAAAGTATTCACAATTTTAACCCACTGGTTAAGTTGCATCAAAATCCGTCCAGTAGTTTCATCGTGAGACGTGTTCTTTTAAATAACTTTCAATCAATATCCTGCGGGAACGCTTCATTTTTTCAGGATGAAAAGTATCTAATTTCCTACTTCGTATAATGAATTCAAATGAAATCAAGTTTCAGTTGAATTAATCGTGATGCGCGGCCAAAATACAGAGAGTCAAAAATGAAAAAATTACAAATTACAAACAGCCTCCAAAATTTTTTTTGCAAATTATCTTTTATGTTTTATCATAAGTATAGATGTATCTACTAAAATATATGTGTGTAACTTATGGGTGTTAATGAACAAAACAAAAGATGAGTTTGAAAAGTTTAATAAATTACTTAACATTAATTTATTTATGAGGTCACTAGATATAGCTAGGCTAAGATGAAGAGACGCGGGTGGCCCAAGGGCCTCACCTTAGCCTAGCACTCATAACTAGATCTATCTTTGACAAAGTCAAAGTGATGGCACATTATTTATTTCTACAATACTAAATAAATTATAAATTAAGCCTTTTCTAAAACTACGTAGATCAATTAATGGTATTCTTTGTATAAAATTAATAACAACAAAAAACAGGCGCCTTTGCTCCAACAGTAACAGCGAAAATCTTAAGACGACATTTTTTTTTTTATGAAGGATAGTAACTGTTGGTCTTTATCTAGCTGACCTCTACAGCGTCACCGGACGGTAGGGCGCAAAAGCGCTCCGCCGTAAGTCGACTACTTACAACCATTTCTTATATGTAACGGATATATCCACGACTACCCTCACCCCTCATCAAACAAGATACGAATGAGATAAAAGCTACTTAAACAGTATTAATAAGACAAAATAATTTTAACATAAAGTTATCTATACTTACAGAAAAACCCCTTGTGCCGTTTTCACAATTATCCACAACAATAGTTAAAAGTGTAAACGTTGTCTGTCTGTTTGTTTGCTTGTTTGTTTGTTTATTTGGAGAGTTTTAACGCCAAACGGCTGGTCCGATTTTGATGAAACTTTGTAAATAGGCACTGTACAATATAGAGATGAACTTAGGATACCTTATATCCTGAAAATGGTAAATTTCCAAGGGAAAATGTGGATTACTCACTGTAAGGAACGGTTGCTATGTAAACGAAATAATAACAAGTCAATAATGTTTTTTGACATATTTGTTATTTTGTTTCCATGGCAACCTTTCCTTACAGCGAGAAGCTGAAGCTATCAATTTTCCGGGATAAAAGTATCCTATGTTTTATTCTAGAGTATAAGCTGTCTCCATTCTAAACTTCATCAAAATCCATCCAACCGTTATCGCGTGAAATCTCCCCAAACAAACAGACAACGTTTCACTTTTATATATTGGTATGGATAACCAACATAACTTATTACATCTATTCCATACGTTTTTTTGTTGTTTTTTTTTTATATTGGCGTAGGTAATGTTTTCTTTATTTCTAGAAATCCCCATTGATTTTGCAGATGAAACAAGTAGTTAGTCTATTTATGGATATACTAATAAATATATTGACACGTATCCGCCCATATTTCTTCAAAAAATATTCTAAATTATTTGATACGAAATTTCAAAAGATCAACTTTTTACAGAATAAGATCCATCTGCGTCATACATACTCTTTTTATAATCATAATTCTTCAAAACACTATCACTGCTATAACCATGTTTATCGTACGCATATGGTCCGTAACTATCGTGACCATAATGCTCGAGTCCGTGGTGGTCATGACCATAATGATGATGGTCGTGGTGATAAGGCTCGTGGTCCACTTCTATATACTCGTGGTGTTCATGTAATTTTTTATCCTTCAAGTAGTGAATGAACCACGAAACGAAATGCCATCCTTTGACAATCAAAGCGTAGAAAATGGCGCCGTAGACAATCTTCAAAACGAACAACTTCGTCGCTACGACGTAGAAGAAATGAACTGTGGACAATGAAATAGCCATCATTATAACAAACAAAATATGTTGTTTGAGTATGAAGACTAACAGTATTTTATTTACACACCTATTTCGACTGTAGCTTAAAAAACCTCAATACTGAATCCAAAAGAGTATTGCTCGATGATTCTGAACCCAATTTTTCATGATAGGTCAATGCGTCATAATTGTTATGGTCATAACCATACCGATGATGGTCATACGGGTCGAAATGAAACTGCGACTGTTTGTAGTCGGGGGAGTTGTAGTAGATGTATGGATCTGGTACATATTTGAATATGGCCAGTGCCCATGCCAGAACGACTAAGAACTTCATGCTCCCTATAATTAATGCTATTCCTACACATATCTTGAACAGCCCGACTTTCGCAGCCAATAAAATCGCGAGATTGGCTGGAACAAAAGAAAAAATCGTTTGATATTGCGATGAGATAAATTAAACCGTTAAATGCAGTTGATAAAATTAAAATAACGTAAAGTTCAATAAGATACCTTAATTATAGATTTTAATTATTCATTCCAAAGTCACAATTAACGTGCATTTTGGGTAGGATGCGATTATATTTTATACAAGCTGATGCCCGCGGCTTCGCACGCGTGTTTAATTCTGTAGGTTAAAAGTACTCTTTGTGCTATTCCAGGACCATATACCAACATTTGATCAAAATTCCTTCAGCCGTCAAAAATATTTTTATCGTTTCTCGGCTCGGCTCAGATTCTACACATTGGACTGAGATATAAAGTACCCCAGTTTTAAGTCAAAACATAAGCTATCCAACAGTGCAAACCGCATCGCAATCAGTTCAGTAGTTTTTACGTGATGCGCGAAAAAACAAACAGACAGACAAACAGACAAACAGACAGACACGAATTTTTTAAATGTTACATTCTTGTTCAGTAGCTTATTTTATATACCCTAGACCATTTCTTTTTGAATTATCTTCTTTGTACAGACTTTTTCGTTCCTATTGCATTATTATAAGTAAGTATAGATAAGTAATAGGTGTCCATGGTAAGGACTATATATGTACTGTGATTATGGGTATGAAAATAAGTTTTCCGGGTCACAAATCCACCCATTGGCCGCCATCTTGAAAATAAATTGTAAAAAAATAGAAAAAAAATAAATAAAAAAATAATAATAATAAAAAAAAAAAAAAAGTATTTATTTCAGTGAACGTAAGTCTGAGTACATTGTGACATACTACTTTTTAATAGATAATAAAGTAGTCATGTTGCCACATGTTTTGACCATTAAGTATAACGGTATTTTTTGCCAGTGAATTGAAGAATTTTAAATGATAGGAACAAAATAATACCGAAAACTCTGAAGGGATATTTTGCTTTGAACTAAACTTTAACTTTTCTTTTATTTATTTTTTGTATTTTTAATAATTACACTAGATTCTGATGTCTTACAAGAGGATCACTACTTGAGTACAAAATATCAACTGTATGCTACTGTAAGTTAGGTCATAATTACTAAATTTGTGTTGAAATCTGGAGATTTCTGAAAAAAAATAATGGGATAACTCCGAAAATATCAAGAATTGCAGAACATACATTGGGGTTATTCGGGTGCAGGAGGTAGTGATAAGTGGAGGTCCAGAGGTAGAGCAGTAGAGCGGTAGAGCAAATGCTAACTTTCATATTTTCTTATCATAATCTAGAACTCTGAATCATAAATATTAAAGTTCACAACCTCCATCATATGTGTCGTGGTTGCCATAGAATTAGACACACATATCAACACACCAAAAACATCTAAGAGCCGAGAACAAACATTATGTTTGTCCCACAAATCTTTGTCCCGGGCCATTTGAGCCTGGAACACTCAGCTCAGTTGTGGAGGGTACTCTACAGTATCATCAAACATATTATTGACCGAGCAATCGAAGCGAGCTCATGTCTCTGCTTCAGGGTCAATCAATCTGCTTTCTTTCATGTGTCAGTTTGTTGGTACTCCTCTACAGGTCGTATTTCACAACCGATCTGGATGAAACTTGGTATAACAGGTTTAACTTAATTTTTTTATTTTTAGTCTTCGGATTTTTTGATTAGAGGGGTAAAAGTACAAAAAGGGGGCTACTGAATATCTCCGCCTTCTGAGATCCAATTTCAATGGTTATTTTTTCTTTGAATGGTTCTAATTTAAATTGGCCTCATAAAAAAATTGGTGAAGATCTGATTCGGATCTTCGGCGTGATGAGCAGAATAGCTCCTCAAAATGCAGTAAATTACTCACTTTTAGGTTTCTACCAGTGGAATCAGCCTTTACCTACTAGGTAGGGATTGATGGAGCACCTTGGTTATTAATGTTAGTTTTACAATAAGGTCACTAGATGGCGCTACTTTGGACCGCTAGATTGTTGTTTAAATATTTATGCTCGCGAGGTTTACTGTTCGCAGAACTTCCTACTAGTTAGGATTGACATAAATACCTACATATAATATAGGCTAGGAACCAAATGTTACTTCTGAAAAATACAGATTGTACTCGAGCACTGGTTAGCATACTTACAAAGCATAGATTAGTTATGTAGGTTAGATTGAAGTCTTATTTATTCCTTTTTTAAATGTCGAACAAATCCAAGCGATAATTATCTACTCTGAAACTTAGAATATTTTCTTCAGAAAAACCAGAACGCTTAAACAAGAACAACAAATCTTCATTGAATCTGGGATCTATATACGGTCATTTAGTTGGTCCTGTTTTTTCTCATTTCCATACTGATGGCTTCATTCATACAGATATATCAAATAAAATTCCAAATAATACAGAGAGGGACTTCAATTTTCCAAGATACTGATTCAAATCCGATCAATGCGTTCATTTAGGAGATTCATGTAGCAGTGGTAATATTAAATTTGTATGATGTGGATCAGGGATTATTATTTTGAAAAATCTTTTATGAATTGATGTTTTAGTTAAGTAGGAGAAGAGAAGGTTTCTTTGAGGAGAAGAGAAGAGAAGGTTTCTTTGTTTCTTTCATTTTCTTTGAGAGTTTTAACCCTGTGGAACAGAACGTCAGCAGAGCAGCGCTACCTGTGCCATGCCGCGCCGCGCTGCGTAGCTCCAGCCATAGTACTATCATTTATTCTGTGGCTGCAGTCAAGTTGACCAAGTGCCTTCGATCGTTTAGTTTTGCTTCGTTGGGTTATTGTCGCTCCACACACCCGCCCCAATCAGCTGAATTTTATTTCCACTACCGGATCTACTCCAAAAGGTGCTTTTCTCTAACTTTTTTTGTATCTCTTGCTTTTTTTTCAATAGGTTGTTAAACAACATTTCTACCTTATATGAACCCATTTTAGTGTTTCAATTATTGTCACTTCCCGGAAATACCCCGGCATTGAATTCCTCATTTTACTGCTTTACGCTATGAATAAAGTTCGAAGTATTTTTTTTATACTGTACTCAAAAACTTGTGCAACTTTTCCTTTCAGCTTACCAAGGCAACACCTCGGGTGAAAGCGCCTCGAATGAAAAATGCTATTCATGTTAACTCCAACACTTTTAAAGTGTTTTTAATTACAGTTTACTTCACTTGGGTTGTTTGTATAGCTTTTCATGAGATAGAAAGCATAGGAAGGTTGAAAAGATTCATTTCATTTAAAGAATTTTCAACAAATTAATAAATTAAATAGTTTCAGGAATAAATGTGGAAAGAAAATTCAATGGGAGCTTTTAAATTATGTCTAAGAGCCCCATTCTTGGAGCACAAAATATGGTTGTTATTGGATATAACAAGCAAACGGTCGTTTTTTTTATTGCTTTTGTCGAAATGTTTGCCAACACAGAAAATTATTTTTGAATATTATTATAATAATTTAAAAGGAACTGTTTTATGACATAAATATTTTAAAGAAACAAGCTAAAAAATTGAACAAAATAAAAATATGTAGCTTACTTCCGCCAAAACTGTAAGTCAGACAAATGATAAATGGTAAAATGAACACAAGTAAAACCCCACGCTAAACAAACCCTACCCAAATTCAACTATCGTAACAGTTATATATTTATATACATATAATATATATAAACAATAAAAACATATACTTCGATCCAATATCAAACGTCTGACATCAATACGACACGTTTTTCGCCTCTGCACGAGGCATCTTCGGGTGATGTTGACTGGCTCAGTCCAGCTCTCGACGTTTCGTATTTGGATCGAGGTATATGTCTTTTATTGTTTATATATATATATATATTATATGTATATAAATATATGTGTTACGATAGTTGAATTTGGGTAGGGTTTGTTTAGAGTTGTTTTTTTATATTTTTTTATTGTGTATATGTATTTATTTATTTTTCTGGCCGCCAGGCCTTAGCTTTCATTTCATTTATATTTTAGAACTAGCTGTACCCGCGGCTTCGCACGCGTGGTCTTTTCCTTAGGTTCAAAGTACCATAATGTGCTATTCCTGGACCAATACACCAACATTTGATCAACATTTCTTTAGCCGTCAAAAATACTTTTATCAATTGCTCGGCTTCTAACTCACCGGATTGAGATACCAATTACACCAGTTTTTAAATCAAACCCTAAGTTATATCAAAATCTGTTTAGTAGTTTCAGATTGGTAGGAGTTCTTTTAAATAACTTTCAACCCCTATCCAGCAGGAACCCTTTAATTTTTGGGATGAAAAGTATCCAATGTAAGTCCTGATAGTATGAACCCAAATTATACTAAGTTTCATTTGAATTCATTCAGTAGTTTCTGTGCGATGCGTGGTCAAGATACGGACAATCAGACCAGACAGACAGACAAAAAAAGTAAAACAGTTTTGGCTTCAGTATCGAATATAGTGAACCGTCCAAAAATATTATTCATTACTTAAGTATTAACATAACTTTGGACCCTTATCCCGCAGAAACCCTTTGATTTTTCGGGATAAAACGTGTCCTCAATTTTAACCCATCATATAAATTAAGATGGTGCTAAGTTGCATCAAAACCCGTCCATTAGTTTCAGCGCGGTAGTATTCTTTTAAATAAGTTTCAACCCCTATCCTGCGAGAACCCATTAATTTTTCGTGATGTAATGTATCCTATGTCCTACCTCGTAGTATGAACTCAAATCATACCAAGTTTCATTTTAATTCATCAAGTAGTTCCGCTGGCGTGATGTGCGTCCAAGATACAGACAGACAGACATACAGAAAAAATGATCGTCGCTTTCCGTCAGGTGAGATCGTGGTTAAAGATAGCCTAGTCAAGACCGTCATAACAAATACTTATGTAAGTAGAACTAATAATAATTATATATAGAAACTAGCTGTGGCCGCGGCTTCGCACGCGTGTTTATTTCTCCAGGTTAAAAGTACTCTATGTGCTATTCAAAGACCTAAAATACCAAAATACCAACATTTCAAACAAACTTTATTCAGCCGTCAAACAGATTTTTATCGATTGCTCGGCTTTTACTCATCGGATTGAGATACCGATTACACAAATTATTAAGTTGAAACCTAAGCTATCCAACCGCATCGCAATCAGTTAATTAGTTTGTACGTGATGCGCGAACAAACAAACGTACAAACTGAAAGATATGATTGAAAAAATAAAAATAAACTTGTTCAGTAGCTTATTATAAGAACCGAGGTTTTTTTAATTATCTTGTTTGTACAGACTTTTTCGTACATATTGCTTTGTTAGATGTATAGATATTAATTACTTCAAAATCAACACCTCGTAGTATGCACTCAATCAAATCATACCAAGTTTTGATTCATTCAGTAGTTTCGGCGTGATTTGCGATCAAAATACAGATAGAAAAAAGATTATTTATTACTCCAAAATTAACATAAACCCCTATCCCGCAGGAATCCGTTATTTTTTCGAGATAAAAAGTATTCTCAATTTTAACCCATTAGTTAAGTTGCATCAAAATCCGTCCAGTAGTTTCATCGTGAGACGTGTTCTTTTGAATAACTTTCAACCAATATCCTACGGGAACCCTTCATTTTTTCAGGATGAAAAGTATCTAATTTCCTACTTCGTATAATGAATTCAAATGAAATCAAGTTTCAGTTGAATTAATCGTGATGCGCGGCCAAAATACAGAGAGTCAAAAATGAAAAAATTACAAATTACAAACAGCCTCCAATTTTTTTTTTGCAAATTATCTTTTATGTTTTATTATAAGTATAGATGTATCTACTAAAATATATGTGTGTAGTCTTAAACTTATGGGTGTTAATGAACAAAACAAAATATGAGTTTGAAAAGTTTAATAAATTACTTAACATTAATTTATTTATGAGGTCACTAGATATAGCTAGGCAGCTATATCTAGTGACCTCATAAATAAATTAATGTTAAGTAATTTATTAAACTTTTCAAACAATCCCGCAGAAACCCTTTGATTTTTCGGGATAAAACGTGTCCTCAATTTTAACCCATCATATAAATTAAGATGGTGCCAAGTTGCATCAACACCCGTCCATTAGTTTCAGCGCGGTAGTATTCTTTTAAATAAGTTTCAACCCCTATCCTGCGAGAACCCATTAATTTTTCGTGATGTAATGTATCCTATGTCCTACCTCGTAGTATGAACTCAAATCATACCAAGTTTCATTTTAATTCATCAAGAAGTTCCGCTGGCGTGATGTGCGTCCAAGATACAGACAGACAGACATACAGAAAAAATGAAAAAACATACATTTTAGGCTTCGTTATCGAAATTAGATTAAATTCCAAAAAAAAATTCACAATATCTTTAATGTACAGAACTTGGGCCCATATCCCGCAGGAACCCTTAATTTTTTCAGGAAAAAAAGAATTTCTAATTTTCACCCATCTTATAAACGATGTCTGTCCAAGTTGCATCAACATCCGTCCAAGTTTTAGCATGCTACGTGTTCTTTTAAATAATTTTCCACCCCTATCCTCCAGGAACCCATTAATTTTTCGGGACGAAACGTATACTCAATTTTAACCCATCATATAACTTAAGACGGTGCCAAGTTGCATCAAAACCCGTCCATTAGTTTCAGCGTGGTACGTGTTCTTTTAAATAATTTTCAACCCCTATCCTGCGAGAACCCATTAATTTTCGGGATGTAAAGTATCCTATGTCCTACCTCGTAGTATGTAACTCAAATCATACCAAGTTTCATTTGAATTCATCCAGTAGTTCCGGCGGCGTGATGCGCGGCCAAGATACAGACAGACAGACATACAGACAGAAATGAAAAAACATACAGTTTAGGCTTCATTATCGATATAGAGTAACCTCCAAAAAAATATTAACAATATATTTAATATACAGAATTTGGACCCATATCCCAAAGGAACTCTTTATTTTTTCGGGAGAAAAAGTATCCATATTTTTTTACCTATCTTATAAACTATGTCTGTGCCAAGTTGCATCAGCATCCGTCCAATAGTTTCAGCGTGCTAAGTGTTCTTTTAAATAATTTTCTTCCCCTATCCTGCAGGAACTCATTAATTTTTGGGATGAAAGTATCCAATGTCCTACCTAGAAGTATGAACTCAAATCATACCAAACTTTATTTAAATTCAGTGAGTATTTTCAGTATGTTGCGCTGCCAAGTTACAGACAGACAGACGGACAGACAGACAGCCAAAACTGTATTTTTAAAAATACAGTTCTTTATTCTGTATTAAAGCCAAAACTGTATTTTTAAAAATACAGTTCTTTATTCTGTATTAAAGCCAAAACTGTATTTTTAAAAATACAGTTTTGTCTTTAATACAGAATAAAGGACGGCCTCCAAAAAAAATACAAAATATCTTCAATTAACAGAATTTGGGACATTATCCCGCAGGAACTCTTTATTTTTTCGGGATAAAAATTATTCTCAATTTTTACATATTATATAAACTATGACTGTGCCAAGTTGCAACAAAATCCGTCCAGTACTTTCAGCGTGATTATTTTTTTTTAAATCACTTTCAACGCCTATCCTGCGGGAACCTTTTAATTTTTCGGGATTATAAGTATCCTATGTCCCTACCTCGTAATATGAACTCAAATTACACTAAGTTTCATTTAAATTCATTCAGTAGTTTTGGCGTGATGCCTAGCCAAGATACAGACAGACAGACAGACAGACAAAATTGAAAAACAATACAGTTTTGGCTTCAGTATCGAATATAGAGTACCCTCCAAAAGAAAATTTCAGAATATCTTCAATGTACAGAATTAGACCCGTTACAGTTGTATTATAAGTATAGAAGATAGTTGAATTTGGGTAGGGTTTGTTTAGCGTGGGGTTTACTTATGTTATAATTTAATTTTACCATTTATCATTTGTCTGACTTACAATTTTGACGGAAGTAAGCTACATATATTTATTTTGTTTATTTTATATATGAATTTCCGCAAAGTAACGCCGAATCTATCAACGATAGAAACAAGTTTTTAGTTTGATTTACATTTTCTAAAGCGTCAGTGTAGTTTGAACAGAGCTTCTGATTTGGGCTTTTTCCGGAAAAACTGAACATGAGAAAAGCATCACGAGAAAAAGAAGTGAACACCAGCCTCCGCGCGCCGCGCCCCGTGCCGCGCAGGGCCGCACTCAGGGAAAGATTCGTTGGGCTGGTTAATACGGCCCGTGAACATAAAATCTGGTATTTAAATTATTAGTACTTAACACTTTATAATTAATAGATGACTACAAAAATTACAAAAACCGTTATTATTTTTTATAGAGCTGCTGCTTATTTACCTAGGCATAGTACGATATATATATCACAATTTATTTACCTGCAATTGGTTTAACATTTTTTAACTTATTATTTCTCAATCGGATCAAAATTATCTTAATCCAAATCACAGCTCAAAAGAACAACACAGCAAGTTGTAGATATAACTGAAACCACAGACAATGTGGTTAATATGACCACATTCTGGGCCAAATTTAATTTTAGTATTAAGAAGCTAAAACACCGACACGAAAAGAAGAATTGCTTTTACAATTCTTCTAAGCAGACTTTACAGCTCAGCGACGATGAGTGGTCCTGCGGTACACAACATGCATCAAAAGTACCCCTAGGGGTTCTAGATGTGCATAGCTGTCAAGATAGTACCCCTGGGGGAACTTCGCAGGGGCACTAGTGGTCCTGGATAGTTTTTTTTGTATATGATTTTATTTATATTCACACTTAGTACCACACTTTAAATGTCTGTTTATTTACGTATCACGTTAAAACTACTGGAACGATTGCGATGCGATTTTCACTGTTGGATAGCTTAGGTTTTGACTTAAAAACTGGTGTCAGTATTTGGTATCTCAATACGATGAGTAGGAACCAAGCGATTTAATAAAAAAAAAACAAATCTACAGCTAAGTTTAGAACGCCAGTGTATGCAGTGTGCATTTTTTTTTATGATACTTAGTGCTGGCTAGTTCTGTAAAAGTTTCTAGTAAATTCCAGGACAGCTTGGACCCCTAGAACTCCTCCCCGGCGGCCCTGCAAAGCGGTGAATTTTTCCGCACAATACAAAATGACTTGAAATGAGCACACGAAAGTAAATTTCCGGCTCTCAGCGCGCACTTAGTTTATAAAATGCGGATGGCTTTTCAGTCGAAGCGACGAGTGGTTATGTATATAATTTGTTCATACACTTTTAGGTAAAATATTAATTTATTTTTTGATATTTTGAGCCATTCGTGTCCAAGAACAAGTTTACATAAGCAGTACGTGCACGCGCGCGCGCATGAACCGGTTTTTGTACTGAGTTTTGGCTACCGCCGCAGCCGCGGGGCATTGAGCCTGTAAATAGGTATTTGCATAACTTAGACAAGTTGAGTTATTAATCGAATTCTAAAAGGAGGATTCCTATTGTCACAATTGGACCACAAAAGCTCTCAACCCTTTGCCCTGCCTTTGCCCTGCCAAAGCCTTTGCCCTGCAGTGGGACGAATATGGCTGAAAATAATAATAATAATAATAATAAAAGGAGGAGGTTCTCAAGTCATCTTTGTTTATGATACCTATTGAAAAAGTCTCACTCATTGCCCTCAAGCATTAAGTAATCGTCTAGTAACAAATCTGAGAAAAATTACAAAACACTATGATCTATACATGATATATACACAAAATAAATAAAGTTTGTAATATATTAAAACTATTTTGTAGAATCTTCCAACGAAGAAGATCTCCAATTTGATTGAAGCATCTGCTGTGTAATTAAAATTTTCTTTACAAAATACCATGGCACAAAAATCGACTTCAAACGAAATAACTGAATTCATTTATCATTATCATTATCAACTAAAAAAACAACTATTGATCAAATTTTGATACAATTTATATGGGACCATCTTGGAGGTCTACCTACTCATTTAAATAAAAAATATATTCAAAACCAGTTCGCAATTGATGGAAATATCGGTGAAAATACTGGAAATGTACAGTCGAAGATAGAATCTCCTCCTTTTATGAAGTCGATTAAAAATAGAATAATACTCACTTAAAAGAGCGAATTTTGCTTTCCCTCTACCCTCAACCACGTCGTGTTGTTTATTTTCATCCTCGTACGCTTCTACCGAACACGTGATCACTGTCAATAACAATACGTAAGCGTTTGTACTATTCATTTTCGTTTCACTGTAATTTACCCGTTAGATCTCGAGCGCGGGAAAAAATATCAGGAAGAATACTCAAATTGCATGTGCCTGATATTATAGTTTTAATCTATTTTTTAAACATCATTTCTGGGCAGTGTCAAGTTCTATAATGCCAATGCCAGGTTTTCACGAAGGCTCGAAGTCTAGTGATAATTATAACGTTAAATATTGTACTGTGAAAGTCGTCGCCTATGGATGTTACATGTATTTTAGCGCTGATTTTCACGTAATGTAAGTATACCTACGCTTTTAGCGTAGAGAGTTTGTTTACGTAATATTTTGAAGCGTTCTGTTTTTTTAAATTCTTCAGAAAGTAGTTTTTAAAGTTTGGAACCATAGGTACTGTACGTCACAATTATTTGATTATTTGTCTCAGATCTACATATAATAATATTATTCATAGTCTCAGCTCAAAAAATATTATAGTACTATCCGTTGATGTATATGTTACATACTAACTAGTTTTTGCCAAATAAGTAAGAATAATATCATAGTTCCCATTAAGTGGTAGAATAATTTGAAGTGTGTACATATATAAAACTACCCTCATAGTACCGTCACCATTATGCTTCATAGGCCTTAATATCGATATCGATAAAATCTTAATCCACTCATTCCGAATCCATTTGGAGTGTAATAGTAATAACAGCCCTTAACGCTGAAAGGAAAAATTCGCATTTGCCTCGGGGCTCACCCCATCGCAAGGACTATAAACGTTAACAAAAGCGGTATTCAACCGTAATTGAATACCATCGTCTGAACCCTATGGGTCTGTACTGATATTTATTTTCTATCGATTTTGATAGTGAAATAAATCGTCTATTCCATATCTATTGAACCTATTTGAACCTTTAAGAGAGAACTCATACCAAACTATAGTCTACATTTAGTCTTACATTCCTTATCCGTCAACGAGTATAATATTTTAAATTTCACCTTAAAAACAACAATACAAATTATAATTAAAGACACTGTGACGTAGATACAGGTTCAAATCCGGACTGGGGCAAAATTTAGTGTGTGCGATGAGCTGGATGTTTTGTTGTGTTGATGTGAATATAACATTTGAATATGATGATGTATTATTTTTATTTTAATCAGTTGCCCAGCGTAGTATCCCTTTTTTATTTTCTTTGTGATATGCCCTTAGTTTTAGCACTGGGAATAATAGAAGTTGACAATTAATGTTTACACACTAATGCTCTGCACTTGGATTCCCTGTATTGCGGGTCAACAGCAAATAAACACACACCAAAAACATCCATCACTGACAAGTATACTAACTGATTTATGTACAAATATATAGTCCTATTGATATTATATTCTTAGGTGGGTAGGTACTGGAAACAATAGGCATATTTAAAAGCGTCAATGTTGAATAACTGTTTCTCTATTTTTAGGTTGTGCGGGCCTCGTCTCATCGCCTAATATCGCGAAATAGCCCGATCGTGTGTGCAATCATCGTTAAAATTTGGAAATAATGAGCGGCTCGCGTTTACGAGTTCAAGCTATATGACTTTTGTAGTGATGTGTCCCACTTGTAATGATTATCGGCGAAAAAAGATTGATCCATGTCAACATATTGACAAGCTTTGATTGATTAAAGAGATCATATTTTCAAAAAATACTAGTCAACCATTAAAAATTATGGTTTACTGATTTTACTGTCTGGCTCTTCTCTCGTGACTCCGTTTCTTCTTGCTATTTTCTGAACAGTTTGCCAATGTCTGTCGTTGAATCACAACAAATCTCACTACACTATGTCAGTATTTGTCTTTTTGTTCATTTATGTATTTATGTCTATCGCCAATACTCCTAAAAGCCCACACTAATGGACTTACATACTAATGGACTCTGCTGCTATTTACTACGCTGTTAATAGAGTTTCATGCAGGTTCCTCTATAAGTAAGTAGATACAACCCACATAATTATTACGAATCATAGGACCCACGTGAAAGTAAAAAATATACTCGGTAGTCTGCCCTGAGCGGCTAGTTAATCCGCATACCTACATGTAATGTACTTATTTCGACAAATTGCAAAAACATCGTAAATTGTCCCAACCCTACAGACTTGAATCTAAAGAGCGAACCCATAATTACTTTTTCATGTCCATGGTACTAGTTCCTTGTGATTAAACGTATTAATCTTCTCTTCATCAATGTTTACTGTGTACCGATAACTTACGAGAACGTAATTAATAAGGGTGTTAAAAAGACATAACTTGAAGTGGAAGGACGTTCTAATTTAAGGATCGTCAGCACATTTGGCAAAAGGTCACGACACAAGTTGCAAAACTCTTTAACTACAAGTTAATGAAGAGTGTAGAAATAAATAAAACATATTTTAAAAAATAGCTTTTACGGGTTATTTTTTTTTGTTGCTTTGTTACTTTTACGTCTTTAAGTTTGTTTTTTCATTTTTTCCTTTTTTCCTTTTCTCTTTTAACAAACTTAATTTGTTTTTGGTTTGTGAGCTACCCTGAAAGTTTCAGTCGGATAGCTAATCGAGAAGAGAACTCGAATGAAAATTTAAATTGATGAAATTCGAAAGTTGACTGGTGACTTTAGAAACATGTTTTTTATCATTATTATGTTCTTTTATTTTGATATGAGTTTGGTGACTATTATTCTCGACTAGTATTGCCCGCGGCTTTGCCAGTGTGGTTATTTAATTTAAAAGTAGCCTATACGTGTTATTCTAGAACCAAAAACTACGATTTTTTTAAATTTGTTTAGTCTTCAAAAGTTTTTTATAGATTTTTCGGCATCTAATCATCGGATAATTATACCAAGTATCCCAGTTTTTAAGACAAACTCTAAGCTGTACAACAGTGGAAACCGCATTTCAATCGGTCCAGTAGGTTATTACGAGATGCGCGAACGCGAACACACAAACAAACAGACAGAAACCATTAAATAAATATTATCTTGCACATCAGTACTTAGCTTAATTTTATCTAAGTTCCCTGGACCATTTATTGTCTAGACTTATTATCCCCATCGCCATTAATGTATAAAAGTGAAACGTTGTCTGTTTGTTTGTTCGTTCGTTGGTTTGCTTGTTTGTTTGTTTGTTTGGGGCGTTTTTACGCCACAATGGCTGGACCGGTTGTAATGAAAATTTGTATGTCGATACTGTACACAACAGAGACCAACATACGGTACTTTTTATTCCCAAAAAAAATTTTTATTCGGAAAATGGAAGATTGTCACCGAAAAAAGGGAAAATTTCGATTTTACGCTTTCACACAAAAACAGCTAAGATGAAACTATGAATGTAGAAGTAATTTGTAGGATACAGAAATCAATATAAAAAACATTAATCCCACGAAATAGATAGTTCACATCGGAAATTGGGAAAATTTTAGGTAGTAGATCGGTTGTACTCGATCTCACATCAAAAGGGCTAAACAGATTATGATTACAGAATACCACTTGCCACAATCGCCATCCCCGCTAAAATAAAACTAGTAGGTAAAGTAGGAAACGTTGCCTGTTTTTTTGGTTGTATGTGTGTTGGTCTGTTTGGGCAAAGATGATCAGAAAGGAAAGATCGCTCACTCTTTATTCCACTCACAGTAGTTTAAAAAATGTTGCTAGATGGCGTTACTTGGCTCGCTAGATCTAAAATTTGTCTGAAATCGACGAAATATCACATTTTACTGTTCTGATTTATCATATTTATTTATTCTGAGCATAAAATAAAAAAAAAAACATGACATTAGTAACGAAAATAGGAAATCCATAATCAGGTATTTTTAACAGTTGATTTATTGAACAAATATCACGATTTACCTGAAGGAGCATGCAATTAGTTATACAAAAAACCGGAAGATGGCGCACATTTGAAAGTGTTTAGATTTTCGCGCGTTTGTCATTTGTCATTGTTTGGATGATTTGGATCATAAGAATCGAGCGTTTTATGATTCTTGTTCTGTTGTTTTCTGTTTTGTTTGTGACTGTGATATGACCTATGGTTTCCGAGATTCTGCTAACCCGATTACTGGTGCACGTCCCTGGATTTTTGAGGATTTACATGTAGGATAGTTACCATCATGAAAGTATCCCACATGTTATTCCAGGGTATAAAGCTATCTCCATTACGAATTTTATCAAAATCCGTTCCACCCGCGTGAGTGATGAAGATGATGATGACGATGAAAGTATCTTACATATAATTCCAGGGTATAAGCTATCTCCATTCCAAATTTCATCAAAATCCGTTCCACGCGCGTGAGTGATGATGATGATGATGATGAAAGTATCCTACATATTATTCCAGGATATAAGCTATTTCCATTCCAAAATTCATCACAATCCGTTGAGCCGTTTGAGCGTGAAAGCGTAAAAAACAAACAAACACAAATTAAAAAAATATTTAACCCCCGACTCCCCACCCCCCATTATAGCTATAAAGCATCTCGAACACATCAGCTTTCAAACAGAAAAAACCGCATCATAATCGGTCCATTCGTTTAGGAGCTAAGATTCTCCCCCCCTCCACATCACATCAGCATCTCGTTTACCCCTGCTTTCATACTTAAAAAAACCGCATCAAAATCGATCGTTGGACGACCGGCTGGTCTCGTGGCTAGTGATCCTAGGTACGTAATCAAACAGTCGCGGGTTCGAATCCTGCAAAGTGCAATCATTTATGTGATGAGCAGAAATGTTTGTTTCCGAGTCATGGATGTTATAATATTCGTATCTATATATGTTTATCCGTTATCTAGTACCCATAGTACAGGGTATCCTAGTTTGGGGCTAGGTAATTGGTGTGGAATTGTCCCAAATATAATTATTAATTGGGAGCTACGATGCCACACACACACACACCCCACACAAACACACACACATAGTGATACACACCCTAAAATTATAACACCAGTCTCTTTGTTCGGGGGTTAATAAACTAACTCTCTTTCGCTTTATAATATTAGTAAGATATGATACTGGCCACATCTTCATCTAATTAGATTCACTCGCTAGTCGACTTACACTCCATCACACCCACTCATATGTTACGCTATACATACCTTTACACACACTTACAAAGAAGTTTTAGTTTCCAGTTGTTCGATAGATGGCACTAGGTGTATCACACTTCAGCTAATATAGTAACGCCATCTAATGTATTAAGGTAAACTACTAGGTACCGGCGACGATAATAAGTTTTACGGGAGCTTTGTACTAAGGTATGACGTTAGCTATATTTCCTTTCTGATCATCTTTGGTTTGGGGCACTTTCATGCGATAAAGGCTTTACCTAATTTTGAGAAACTTTGTATGTAGATGCTGTTTACTTCATAGACTGAGCATAGGATATTTTTATCCCGTGAAATTGTAAACGCGAGCAATGCCACGGGGCGCAGCTAGTTATTATTCTAAGCATAGATTATTAATGAAGTAACAATATTGAACCTTGAATTGAAAGTATCATGCGATGATGATGATGATGAAGTGTGAAATGAAAATATGTACGTTTTATAATATACGTATGTATAAATATGTATACAAAAGATAGTAAATATTCATGTTTGTTGTACACTTAGTTATGCAAATAATAGTAGTTTATAAAACGGTTGCATAATGTGGGGAATTAAAACACGAGAGTGAGTTTATAAACGAGCCGTAGGCGAGTTTTTAATTGAGTGCTTTAATACCTAGTTATGTGCCGTTTCATATACTACTTTGTCTACACTCATGCAATAGGAACTTACTTTAATGAAAAAAAGAAAGTTGTACCTAATCTTTTCTTGATTTTGCTGGGAAAAGCTCGCGCGTCATGTTCGTTGCTGTTCCGTGATGTCAGGTGGAGGCAAATTCTCCTCACGAAAACTGTTTTCACATGTTTAACACATCTTTGTCACATTTTTAACCAGGATAAAATATTTGATCAACATAATAAAAATTGGTTAGGTACTAATGTAAAGTAAATTATGGCGCCAAAATCCAGTCCACAGTCTAACACGCGCCGCCATAGACAATAAATGACGAAAACCCTCATACGAGTAGGTGCGGAGTCTTAAAATATATTATAACAGCGTTTAGTTAAAAAAACAATGTTATAAAATATATATTTTCTTATTAGCACGTGCCGTGCGTAATGTATATCATTATGCCACCATTTTTGAGTTCATAATCCGGATTTTATGATATGAGTTTAGATAAACATATATATTGGAGTATGTGAGTATACGAGTAAAGTATACTCACAAAGTAGTACTTAGTATACTAAGTTTTAAGTTAATGATAAAGCAGAGACTTACGTAAAATGAGATTAATTAATGAAGTCTCTCAGCACCATATGCATGTAGGTAACTAATTAAGTAGCGAGCTCTCGTAAATCTGCTGGGACTTCAGCTTTCGTGAATTTCCTGATCCATTTATTAAGTTACCTACTGAAATTCAAGTATTTAATTTAAATAATACTAATAATAGTTTTATATGTGTCTATGTGTGTGTTGTGTTAATAGAATCTTAGGGTTCAAGCAAATAGACCAAAATAATGAAAACCAAGTTATCGCCATCCCTCCTCCCCTCCACATTACATTTTCATTAAATCATCAGCTGGAAGCTATCCACTGCTGAAATTGTCTACCCCATGTTAGAGGGGTTATGCAGCATTCATTCGGCAAAGCGTGTACGTGTTTCTCTCTCTCTCTCTCTCTCTCTCTCTCTCTCTCTCTGTCTGTGTGTGTGTGTGTGTGTGCGTGTGTGTGTGTGTGTGTGTGTGCGTGTGTGTGTGTGTGTGTGTGTGTGTGTGTGTGTGTGTGTCGTTCAAGGGTAATTCTAAAAACTGATTATTCCAACCATCATTGGGCGAGCACTAAAATATTAGACGGATCGCCACCGCCCCGCCCCGATCACTGGTTATTCCAACCATTATTTGGCCAACACTAAAATATTAGAAAGATCGCCACGCCCTGACCACTGATTATTGTAATCTAAATTGTGCCAGCACTAAAATATTAGACGTTTCACCACCGCCCCGATCACTGGTTATTCCAACCATCATTTGGCCAACACTAAAATAATAGACGGATCGCCACCGTTCTGTCCACTGATTAATTCCAACCTGCATTGGGTTAACACTTAAATCGTCTGTTGGATGTAAAATGAGCGAAATCTCAAAAATAAACTAAAACTGCCTTCTCATAATTACTTCTGAAATGACTCCTTGGCTCCAACTTATTAATGTAAATTGTGGCAATTTAAACTTGGCAATTTTACAGTTTTGCAAGTTCCTGTGGCACGCGGCACCGGGTTTTCAGTAGTGTAATAACTAAGAAGTAGTAACCAAGAAAGTAACTAGGTACTTAATACTTGAACGGTACACTTCGTCAGGAAAACTTGTATATTACGGTGCAAGCAAGCGCTAATAGGGCTTCCATCCATCTATCACAGTTAATACTTGCTCACTATTTACTCAGTAGCGGCTTTTTATACTAGGTTTAGTTTAGGTTAGCGTTCCAGTATTTTTTTATTTATTTTTTGTTTTCTGTGAATAAAGAGCTGCATTTCTACAATAACATACCACTGTTTTAAAGTGACCGATAGTATTAGGCAACCATTTAGTTTAGTTTCCTGTGAGCTGTAGACCTCGTGAGTATAAACTTTTTTGCAAACAATCTAGAAGTGCACAGTGGCGCCATCTAGTTACCTTATTGTAAAACTAACAATAAGAACCAAGGTGCTCCATTAATCCCTACCTAGTAGGTAAAGGGCTGATACCTAAAAGTGAGCATTTTACTGCACTTCGAGGAGCTATTCTGCTCATCACGCCGATGATCCCCACCAAATCTTCACGAATTTTTAAGAGACCATTCTAAAGTTATTATCTATCAAATAAAAAAATTAACATCGAAATCGAATCTAATAAAGCGAAGACATTCAGTAGTATTTTTGTCCCCTTTTAGGGGAAGTAATCAAAAATCCATGACGATTAAAAAATTCTGAATATTCGTTTAAACTTATATACCAAGTTTCGTCTAGATCGGTTGAGAAATGCGACCTGTAGAGGAGAACAGAGACCCGGACAGGCGGACATCCCGACATACAAAAGCATTTTTGCCCAAGCTGAACCGGAGACGCTTCGCTCGTGCTTCGCGCTCGCTTGGTCAATTATTTATAAACAATGTATGTTCTTTTGTTTGTTTGTAATGGATAAACTCAAAAAACACTGAACCCATTTTAAAAATTCTTTGACTTATAGAAAGCTACATAATCTGCGAGTAACATGTTCAATAATTTTATTATTCAAAATTTTAGTGATCCCTACGAAAATTGCAATAATGTAACCCAATGTATTAATAATACAGAACGGAATGACATGTTGCCATGGAAACGAAATTAACAAGTCTGTCAAGTACGTGAGTGATTAATGATAATGCAGTTGTCTATGATCATAAATTACCACGATCGTTGCTGCCAAAGATTTTTAATTACGCTTACTGGCGTATATTTTTTAGAAGTTACGATGGGTGCAAAATGCTAAAAGTAAGAAAAATGCCGCGGTGTGAGCGCTACCCGTGCGAAGCCGGGGCGATTCACAAGTTAGATATAAGTTACATGAAAATGTATCATTCGTATTCATAGAGCTGACCAGATCTAGGTATATATGTTCGTATTTAATTAATCTATTGAAAGCATAGATCTCTTTAACTAGGTAAAAGATATCAGATAATTAGGTAAACAACACGATAAAGATGTATCATGTTGTTTACCTTATTAAAAAGAAACAGATGATTCTAGTGCAGACAGTGACGCTTACGTTATTAGAGATTATAGGATATTCGTATACTTACGCCTCAGTTTGACGAATCATCACTTGCAAAAGCGTAACATCAAATTGAGACAACGTGAAATGCCGATCGGTTACACAAAAAGATTAACTACAAAATAACTACAGTATTACAACTAGAAGGAGAGCTATAGCTGCGGAACTCCAGCTTAGTTCGAAGCTGGAGGCCTACCAGCGTCAAATACACAGGGCTGCAAAGAAATCAGCTCGGTAAAAGGGTCGGTAACAAAAACCTCAATAACTTCCAAAATATCGAAACTATAGCTTAATGATGACATAAATTGACTTTTGATAAAATTATAAAACATTAACAAATATGGAAAAAATTAAGTCCCCGTATAATTAGCCACGATAGCCCAGGTTACGATAGCTATCGTACGCTACGGACAAAAATTAAAATTAAAGAATAGATATTACATATATCAATATTCTTTGATTTCATGTATAACGACAACACACGAAGGCCTTTTAAAGATATATTGAGGATCTGTCTGAAGTATTTTAAGAGTGACAGAATTACCTCAAGATACCGGTTTCCATCATACTTGTCTAAGGAAATAAGGTAAAAGCCGACTCCTAAAGGGCTAGGAAAGAATTTGGGACTCTAAAGTTTCCCTGTCAGGTTTCCCTAAATTTATTAATTTGAGCAACTACCTAACCTATAAGGGGAGGATTCCTGAGTTTATTAATATCGAAGAAATAAATATATATATATATATGTAAGGTTAGTGAAGTAAAATGATCTTCGTCAGGAGCAAGCGAAGCGTCTGGAACTGTTCGAGATGGACTTCCAGCAGCCCGGAGTCAGGAGGGGAAGGTAGCAACTCGTACACAACTGCCCCAAAGTAGGTTTCGATCTTGATGTAGAGTTTTGTTCTTCAATTACTCGTCCAACTTCAGTCCTCGGTGATGTAGTATAGCCAGTCCTGGAGCCGCCTTTATTTCTAGGGGATCTGTTGAGTAATCAGGTGCCTTGGGGCACTATAGTTTTCCATACCATATCACAACGTTCGAGTTCCCTTTCATTTATCAACAGTCTTGGAAGATCAAGACTGGCTATTTCCTCCAAAGCACTCCGATGACAGGTGATGTCAATCTTCCGGAGAAGTTGTCATTGATGATGAGGAGTTAGTGGAATGTGGCCACTTCTTTTGGTGATCTATGAGTTAAATGGGATTATTTTAAAAATAGTTCAGAAAATTTCAGGATGGATCACTTTACCGTTTTCATTTGTATTAAATGTTGAAAGTAATTGTTTTATTTTTTAACTTTGAGGAAAACACTTTTTACTTATTTTTTTTATATATTTAATGCATTTTTACAATATTTTATCAATGTTTATTAGATTTAACTAATTTGAAAGATCAAAAGATCTTAATTAAAGAAAAATCAGTGAAGATAGGATAATATCTTTCTGATAACTCGGTGAAAACTGAATGATAACTGACCCCCAATCTGCTTGCTCAATCTAAATCCCCAAGGTTTAAAAAAAGAACTTTGTAATAAATGGCATAATTATCAATGAGCAGTGACTTTAATGCAGAATTAGGTGAGGTCGGTTAAGATATACATTCAAAATATAAAATTTAAGTGAATAAATTTGACAACAAATGCCTAATTGAAGACTTGTGTCAAAATAAAATAACCTAAAATTGTAATTTTGTCAGCCTGTGGGCGTTTTTCAACAATAATATTATTCTCAATAGATGCAGAAAAATCGACACTATCTTTATAATAAAAAATCTCTAGATAAATAATTTTACAATTTTAGCCAAAATAACAAGAATTACGCAATAAACTAACAAGGTAAGATAAGAATTACAGACAACGACACCTCTTTTATCGTTTTTATCTGAAATCTATCTCTGAACACAACCAACTTTCCACTCAAAAGGTATAATTGGAGATCAAGAAAAAAGTTTACGTAGTTAAAAGAATTATTGATAAGATTATAGCTCCACCAAATAATTGTTAATACTTAAGCTTAAAAGGAAATACTATAATATAAATAAAGAAATTAATTAATAAAGTGATCATCATCCGGAGACAGTGACTGGAACTGATCCTGGGTGGTCTTCCAGCAGCCTGAAGACTGGAACTGGTAGCAGCAACTCGAAAACAGCTGGTCCGGAGTAGGTTTTCCACTTCAACTGCTCGTTCAACGTCAGTCCTCGGAGATGGAAAGTAGCTAGTCCTGGAGTTGTCTTTGAATATTCTTACGATTCCTGGGGAGTAATCAGGTGCCTTGGGGCACTATGTCTTCAGTCTATAGACTATGTAGTCGCTCAGCATGCGAGAACGTTCTCGCATGCTGAGCGACTACATCAGTCATACATAGTGTAAATGACCCAAGTAGACATAGTGATCAACAGCTTCGATAATATCGTTCCCAACATAAACCAGCATGGGTAGGACATGGGCATTTGACATGATGTTCGTCTTGCCCATGTTCATTTTAAGACCCCCCTGTTGAGAAACAATATTGAGGTCACTGAGCATTGTGCTCGGTATTCCAGGGTTTCAGCAATGATGACTATATCATCAGCAAATCAAAGGTGAGTGATGTATTCACCATTGATGTTAACACCGCATCCGTTCCAGCTTAGAAGCTTAAATATATCTTTCAGTGCAGAGGTGAACAGATTCGGAGAAATAACGACTCCCTGTCTCACCCCTTTTTGCAGCTGGATAGAATTCGTGTTGGGAATATACCCTAAAAAAATATAAACATTAGATTTGGGAGGCGTTATCTTTACGACACTTAGTTAATTGCTATATTAGCCGTGTTTGGTTGGTCAGTTCAGAATACAGCCAATAGATGGCGTTACCGTCCCCGTAAGACAGATTTACAAACTAAGCTGAAAATTTTAAGCATGTAGTACCTGTCACGGTAGCTGAAATTGGTAAAGGCATATGCCGCGCAGAGGAATGATGCTGGTTGGAATCCCGTCCGTGGTTAATTTTTTTCATTTAGAAAATAATTAGATATGTTCTCGCTAAGCAGACGTCACTTTTTTTATTATTATTACGGTCTAGGCAATCTTTAGACCACGATCTCACCTGGTGGAAAGCGATGATGTGGTCGAAGGTGTAGCACGCTTGCCTAGTAGATACCTATTCACTCTTGACTTGAACACACCAGGGTTATATTTTACCGCAAACACTTGTTAGAAGTTCTTATAATAAATAAAGAAGCGTAACGCTTCGTTCTTGTGCGAGGTATTTCAACCATAAAAGGATGGCGCTTTGCCGATCGTCTATTCGAAAGAAAAGGAAAGGTAAAGGTGATGAGGGAATCAGATTGTGCAGTTCTTGTGCACACTCTCCATAGTGCAATCTGTAGAATACCGACAGGCTTGCGACCTCACGTCGATGCGCCAGACTTTGAACCTTACTCTTTACCAGAGTGTCATCTCCAATGAGCCTCATAGCACATCTCTCAATTGAATCGAAAGCTTCGCGCTGATACTTGGCAGAACCGTCCCAGAAGTGGCAGCAGTACTCCATACAAGATCGGACTTGTACTTGGTAAAGATTTAAAAGCTGTCCCGGCGTGAAGTACCGTCTAACCTTAGACAAAATACCAAGTTTCTTTGCAGCTTCTTTGCAGCTACCTTGGCTTTGGATTCAATGTATGACCCAAAATTCAGGTTCGATGTGAGTTCGACACCCAACAGCTCCAAATGGTCATCTAATGGTATTGTTATACTACGGAAAGACAGAGATCGGTTGAGAGGACTCTTTTTAGCAGAGAACAAACACGCCTGCGTTTAAGTGGCATTAAACTTAACCAGGTTAGCATCGCCCCAATCGGGCACGGCTTCTAAGGCTAAATTCAAACCATACGGTCCACCATAGCCTCTCTCTGAAGCTGGACAGCGTCGCAGCTGACTTGAGCATTGGAACTGTATCTCTCAACCACAGTACTGTCATCTGCATACCCAAAAGTACCGGGCTTCAAAAGGTCATTAATGTGCAGTAAAAACAGTGTAGCCGAGAGAACCGATCCCTGAGGTACACCAGCATTGATGGCCATTTGATCAGATGAGCAGCTCACTAGGACTACTTGATTAGATCGTTCCCTCAAAAAAACAGCTATCCAATTGCATAAGCTAACCGGTAATCCATATGAGGGAAGCTTGTTTAAAAGACCATCGTGCCAGACCCGATCAAAAGCCTTAGATAAAGGTAGACGGCAAGCGCCTCACCATGTATCTCGATGGCTTCGCTCAGTACGTGAGTGGCATACGCAAGAAGATCCCCAGTTGACCGGTTTCGGTGAAATCCGTATTGCCGGTCACTGAGGAGATCATTGTCCTCAAGGTATTCCAAGAGCCTAATGTTTATGACACGCTCCATACAATAATTAATAAAATACACTAATTAATAATTAGTGTATTTAATTAATAATTAGATCTCCAGGTGCTCCAGGCCCAGTGGATATGCCATCTACACGTACAACGTAAACGTAAATGAAACTCCTTGCAGGAGTCTATTTCACGATATCTTAAACTTATAACCTGGGAGTCATCAAGTCAAGAGTGAATAGATTACACCTAGACAAGCGTGCACCTCATCGACCGCATCATAGCTTAACACCAGGTGAGATCGTAGTCAAACGCAAGCCTAATCAATGTACTTCAGAAAAGTTAGCCAGCGTTCTTTTATTCAACAGCTATGCTTCTATTTTGCTCTGGTAGACTTATTTCAAAGCTCTGATGCACAAACCATTGAATTGTACGTACATGCACAAACATAGATCATCATCCATTCCCAGGGGACTAATGAGTTGGAATATGGAACTGCTGAATTTCAAAATAGAATAAACACTGGATTTACGAGCGAAGCTGCATCGAGGAATCCAATTATTTTAACACAGGCGATCGCCCAACGCTATTTCGTTAATAATTAGGTTCCTTTCTGCCCTGGGGCAGTAAGTAATTTTGTACATTTGACAGTCAACGAATTTATACGTACAACTTTGGTTTTAAAGTTGCATGAATCGGAAAGAAGAACTACTTGAAAAGGTTCCAACTTGAATTTAAGTTTAAAAAGTTTTTTAGTCGGAATGACAGATCTAATTAAAAGTGGAAAGATTGGGTACTCAGGTAGCTGAAGCTTGGGCGAAGACCGCATAAATTAGGTGCAACGCACACAATTGTCCTTAGTCACAATCGGAATGCCGTTTGTATAGCACTTATAAGCAGTATGCGTCTATCTCTCTCTATGTTTGTTCTTGATGCACATGAAGCATGACGGTGGAAATGTAGCGCAACAAGTGCGGCAAATTCGTCAAGCCCGCATAAATGCCTCAGCCGCTTTTCAGGCAAAAAAAAAGCAGCGCTGCAAAGGCTCGTACTTCAATCGTCGATGCACCACTGATTCCGAAGACGCCCAAGATTAGCAAATCCGAGCCGAACAAGGTCCCCGACAAACCAATAGCCGGTCATACAAATGTCGCGTCATCGGCAAAGACTTCAAGGACTAGTGATGGGACTAAGCCAGCTACAACGAGTGTGACAGCGAATATCATCATCATCATCAGCCCGTGTCAGTCCACTGCAGGACATAGGCCTCTCCCAAAGCACGCCACTGAGCCCGATCTTCGGCTCTTCTCTTCCAACTGCTGCCAGTCACTTTGCGTATATAGTTGCTCTACCTAGCTGGAGAGCGCCCTACAATACGTTTACCGATCCATGGTCTCCACTCAAGAACACGTCTACCCCAACGGATATCAGTCCAGCAGCAGACAGATATGACCACCCCACTGCCACTTCAACTTACTAATCCTAAGGGCTATGTTGACAACTATGGTTCTCTGCCGGATCACCTCATTCCGGATAAGATAGTTCAGAGAAATATATATATAGATAGTTAGGCTTGCGCCTCGTAGAATTTCTATCAGCAATAGGCGCCCTATCGGCCTTGCAATATGCTTATCGGGAAGGTCGGTCGACTACGTCGCTAACTCGCGATGGGGTTCGCCGTGTCATGGCAGCGCGCGAGTCCAAGCTCCAAGTGGCGATCCTTTGCTGTGATCTGTCGAAAGCGTTCGATGTGGCGTACCGCGCCGTACTTGCTGTAAAACTACGGCATTACGGCGTAGTCGATGTTTCACACGCTCTCCTTGTGGATCTCATAAAAGAGCGGTCCCAAATAGTTGTTGGCTGTGTGGGTCAGAACGTCCAGACCCAGCAGGGTCAGTAATTGGGTATGGCGCAGGGTTCTTCTGTCACGAACATTTTGTTTTCACTGCTCCTGAATTACCTCCCTGGCGCCCTGACCACAGCGGAAATACTAATGTACGCTGATGATGTGGCAGCTGTGGTCACGACGTCGTCGGTTGATCTTCTGGAGCGAAAACTGAACAGCACTGCGTCACAGCTGGCGGCATTAACGGTCTTTCGGTCAATCAGAATAAAACTCACTTCCTCCAGTTAAATTTGAGTTCACTTGGATGGAGTGAGAATTGAGGAGGCTGAGGCGACTATGTTCCTGCGCTTTCATACAGATCAAGTTTAAAGTAGGACAAATACATAAATTAGGTCTTTGGGAAACTGGCGAGCGCGTGTTTCGCACTGAGCTGGGTTGCGAGAGTTGTGCTGAGAAAAGTACTGCGAGCATGCTACTTTGCGACGGTGCACTCGCAGCTACAGTGGTGCCGAGTTGTGGGCGAGAGCCGTAGCAGTAGTATTTTGATTCTGTATACTTATTTGTTATACCAGAATACTATAATGTAATTATTACTAAATGTTCTACATTCTACAGATTGCACTATGGAGAGTGTGCACAAGAACTGCACAACCTGATTCCCCCATCACCTTTCCATCACCGTACGACTAGCCGATCAGAAAAGCCCCACCCTTTCATGGTTGAAATACCTCGCACAAGAACTTAGCGTTATGCTTCTTCATTTATTATAAGAGCTGCAATGGAGTGGAATGCCCTGCCCTCGACAGTGTTTCCGGTAAATTATAACCCCGGTATGTTCAAGTCAAGAGTGAATCTACTAGGCAAGCGTGCTACACCTTCAACCACATCATCGTTTTCCATCAGGTGAGATCTTGGTCAAACGATTGCTTCGTACGTAATAAAAAAAAATGTATAATATTTTTGACAAGTAAAATGACGTAAATAAATAAATGCTATAATCTATAATAAATATATCTAATCAATTTATTGATTGTAGCTGAATTGTAGTTGTACCTAGTCCAGTTTTTGTTTACCTTATGACAAATGCCGTATCTCTCCTCCTCTAAATAGATCTATGGTCACGATATTTTATTCAGTTTGAGTCGTCGGTGAAAAACTGTAATATATTCACTTATTTGGAAGACCAACAGCAGCTTAATCCTAAAAAAACTCGTTTTTGTCAAGTTGGGCGTAATCAAAAACCGCTTGTCCCTCCAAACCAGCTTTTACTACTTAATACTTTAAGGATTCTTGTTTATGCATGTGCATCGCGGTTAAAACCATAGATAAATAATGTCAAAACGGAACAATACAGATGTTTTAGTGTGTGTTTGTTTGTGTAAGATCATAAAATGTTTCAAAAAAAGGAGTGGAGAACTTACCACCACTGTTTTCAGGATGCTGTTGTGGCGTAAGTACCTACTCTTATTTTGCCAAAAGTCCGCCCGTATGTCGTCCGTCAGAGACAGTACGTATGTACGTCTGTCGAGCGTCTGTCAGAGACAGTACGTATGTACGTCTGTCGAGCGTCCGTCAGAGACAGTACGTATGAACGTCTGTCGAGCGTCCGTCAGAGACAGTAAGTATGTTCCTTCTGTCGAGCATCCGTCAAAGACAGTACGTATGTACGGAACCCTCATTATGCAAGACGCGGCAGAACTCATAACTTTACCAGCTACTTTAGTTGTCCATGCTATTAGCTAATGTTTGCCGCTGACTTACTAAATTGCCACTATGGCGTTGTCTTAGACCTCAGCTGTTATCACAGTGCGTACTACCATGAGGTACTACTGCGTACTTATTACCATAAGTACTTATGAATATTTAGCATATTAAATTGCCACTATGGCGTTGTTTTAGACCTCTGTTATCACAGTGCGTACTACCATATGGTACTACTGCTTACTTATTACCATAAGTACTTATGAATATTTAGCATATTAAATTGCCACTATGGCGTTGTTTTAGACCTCTGTTATCACAGTGCGTACTACCATATGGTACTACTGCTTACTTATTACCATAAGTACTTATGAATATTTAGCATATTATTATTATTATAAGTAGAACAAACACATGAGCAAAGATAATATACATGAGTATGTGCTTACAGAAATCACACGGTTGCTTTTGTGTTTATAGCTCCCGTCGTAAAATGTGGGATGTATTCATTTTGAAATGTTTTTAGATTCCGTAAGGCCAAATGAAAAGAAACGGAACTCTTATAGGCTCACTAGAGTGTCTGTCTGTCTGTCCGTCTATTACAGCCAATTTATAAACTGTATATATCTGTTGTTTACGTGTCACTTACGTGTCACTTACTTTACTTTATAATAGACTTCCGATTCCGCCACAAGCCTATCCATTCCTTTTATATTTATCAAATATCGCAGCTGTGAAAATTCAAGCTGCGATATTTATCATCTAGCTGCACCCCGCGGTACTACCCGCGTGGACATCTAGCTGCACCCCGCGGTACTACCCGCGTGGACATCTAGCTGCACCCCGCGGTACTACCCGCGTGGACAATGATGATGGATGATGATGATGAAAAGTATTCAATTACAAGTATTATATACATCGTGATGTGGTATCTAGTAAATCTGACTTCATTATTTGTAATCCTTTTTCTTCATTAATTGATTCTCTGAAATCTTAGATATTTATAGGTTGTTAATTTCTGTAATCGAAGTTTTAACCAGATAGATAGATATGACAACTGCTGTCACTTTTTATGATACTTAGTCAATATCTGTACCTTTGACACATATCACTTTGACACCTGTCACTTCTCCCAACATTCATTCTTGCTGCGCTCTGCAGTGATGAAAATGGTAAATCCTACATGTAACTCCAGGACCTAAAATATCTACATACCATATTTCATCAGATTCTGTTGAGCCGTTTCAGCATGAAGAAGTAAAAAAACATACACTCACAAACATTCGCATATAAACTTATAATAATGTAGTAAGCTAGAATGTTTTAAGCCTTCTTGGCAGTAAGTACTTAACAAAAATGTCTGTACAACCACAGAATAAATAATAGTACGCAGATAATTTAAAAAAGTTATAGGGAACTTTAAATAAGCTAGTGAACAAAATATGTTTTTTTTTAAATGATGTCTGTTTGTTTGTTCACGCGTCACATAAAAACTATTGGACCGATTGCAATGCCAGATATAGCTAGCGGCACGTAAGTCTAGCAGTGAACGAAACGTGGCGTGGTTAGAAATTTGGCACAGTCAGTTTTCGGGATAAAAAGTATTCAACATTTAAGCACATTATATAAACTTTGACTGTGCCAAGATCTCCGCCACGTTTCGTTCACCGCTAGACTTATGATATGATATGACTATGACTTATGGCTTATGATTTGACTTAAAAAGCGGGTAGGCCTGTGTCAAGGTGCACGGCCGTTTGTTAGTCGTGAAAGGTCTACGGCACGTACAAATCGCAAGTTATACTGAATTAAAGAGCTCAAAAACATATTTTTTGCTAATTCTGAATGGGACAGCATGAGAGTGGCCGCCATTTATAATCCTATTCTTTAAATACGCGGGTTTTGCTTATATCATATTGTCTTTGGTATTTCAACCCCCTTGCTTACTTCCGTGGTATATTATCTATGCGCTTATGCTATAGCTTATGTTAAATTATAAACTAATTTATGTCAACGGAACTATCTCAATCCGTTGAATCCAGTTCGTAGAGAGGGTATCAAGTTGAACCTAACTAGCTTCTAGCTGGGTTAAAAGTATGTGTTATTTCAGGACCAAAAGTTCCAAATACCAAACTTCACTTAGTCGTCAAATAGTTTTTATAAATTGCTCGGCTTCTATTCGCCGGATTGAGATACCAAGTACACCAGTTTTAAAGTCAAAACCTAGTTTTTTACGTGATGCGCGAAGAGACAACCAGACAGACATGATTTAAAAAAATGTTAAGTACATTCTTATTCAGCAGCTTATCTTACAATACAATACAATACAAATACACTTTATTGCACACCAAAAAATAATACAAATAAAGATACAACTTATAAATTAAAGAGTACAATTGGCGGTCTTATCGCTAAAGAGGGATTTCTTCCAGACAACCTTAGTATGGAGATAATCAGAGATTAAATACCTTTCAGTCGGTGGCATAATAATATAGTTAATTAACATACATACTTATTACAATATAATAATACATATTTTATTAAATAATACATTACTTATATTTTAAAAATACATAAATACAACTATATATAATATATATATATATATATATATATATATATATATATATATATATATATATATATATATATATATATATAAACAATTAAAGAAACAATTTAACACAATGTGCAACTAATATAGTTACTTACGTTTGAATATTTGACACAGAAAGATATAATATTTTTACTTGACTTTTAAAGGTATTGAGTGATTGAGCTCGTCTTATGGAGACTGGCAATGTATTCCATAGACGGGCTGCTTGAACTGTGAAAGCATTGTCATAGAAACTAGTAGTATGAACAGGCGTACTTAACAGCAGGTTATCTGATGACCTAAGAGAACGGGAATGTGTACTATGAAGAAATTGAAATTGATCTTTAAGGTAGCGCGGACAAAGGGGTTAAAAAGAATATTATAAAGAAGCGAAAGAATGTGTGTATCCCGGCGTTGACGAATAGGAAGCCACTTGAGTTTATGACGAAAATATGAGACGTGGTCATATTTGCGTGAGCCAAATATGAACCTTATGCAGAAGTTCTGGAGACGTTCAAGTTTATTTATCTTACGAGTAAGTCCTATAGACCAATATTTTTAACCCCTGAACAAAGAGACGGGTGTTATAAGTTTAGGGTGTGTATCACTGTCTGTGTATGTGTGTGTCTGTATGTGGCAACGTAGCTCCCAAATGAATGGACCGATTTTGATGCGTTTTTTTCTTTTGAAAGATGATGTGATCGATATGGTTCTTAGCTATATGGGGACGGGGAGGGAGGAGGGGGGAGGTGAGAAAAGGGGGGGGGTGAAAATCGTAGCTGCAACGAATGGACCGATTTTGATGCGTTTTTTTATGTTTGAAAGCTGGGGTAAACGAGATTCATATTCATAGCTATAATGGGAGGTGGGAAGTCGGGGTTTATATATTTTTTTAATTTGTGCTTGTTAAAATCTCTTTTTACAGACTTTTTGCAACTAACCGTGTTATTATAAATACTAGCATTCTGCCGCAACTTTATCCGCGTGGACTAAAGTTTATCGCGAAAAAAGTATAAAAAGTAGTAGTATGTTCATCTAGGAATTCTAGGATATTAAAAACCAATGAAAAAGTAAAGAATCAACGCCGGTTTAATCGCTGACCAACGCTCTTGATGCTTATTGACAGACTTGATATTATTTCGTTTCCACGGCAACCGTTCCTAAAAGCGAGTAATTGACATACAAACGGACAACGTTTCAGTTTTATAAATTGGTGAGTATCACATCTATTCCAAAAAACCTTCTCGCTCGCTCTGTACTGGAGACCCGAGTAGAGGATACCGTTGTGAGCTTCTTCTTTCCAACAATGTGGCTAATCTTATTTTAGTATGGCTTTTTAGCCACTTTTGTGATTTTTCCTTAATTCCACCCCGTTTTTTTTAATTTACTTTATCTTAAGTAACACTTTTTGTGAACCTTTTTGCATTGAATCGATTATTCTCAACGAATTCTTTACAACAATACCCAAAATCCCTATGCAAAATTTCAAATCACGAGTTATACTGGATTTAATATCACAAAATCAGCCATTTTGCTCTAGTCATTCATTCATTACAAATTTAGTCTTTTGACAAAAATAAGTATTACATCATTGAGCTGACTATTAAAAGCTATAAAAGTGGGTGAGGCTGTGTCGGGCGCACCATAGAGTACAAGGGGGGCGCACAGCCGTTGTTATGTTTTGTTGTTCGCCATTTGGTTCAAAACGAACGACCAACAAGGTTTATGGAGAAGTTATGTAACTTGTACACTTTAATCGTAAACTCAGGATTATGAACTCAAATATGGTGGCGAAATGACATACTTTACGTACGGCACGTCTATGATACGAAAAAAATAGTAGTTTGTGAAGCGGTTGTATAATCAGGCTATTAAAACACGAGAATGAGTTTAAAAAACGAGCCATAGGTGAGTTTTTTAATAGTATCACTCGGGTGACTTAATACCTAGTTATGTGCCGTTTTTAAAAATGTCCGACATCAGTGATAGGGAGGAGAATTTGACTTCACCCGACATCACGGAAACAGCAACGAACATTACGGACGAGCATTTACCATAATAACTAGTTTAAAAGCTAAAAAAACACGCATGCCCTGCCAAAAAAGAGCCTTTGCCAACAAATTATATCCTGTTAAAATGTGCTTAGCAAAGCCTTCACTTTGATACCCGTATTGTAAAATTCGAAGAAAAATATTACTTTTCGAATTTGAAAATGGAGCCATACTACAATCATTTTGAATGTTTTAAAAAAAATGCCCATTTTACTTGGTGGGGTTGTAAGGATTCTTACGATACCCTATACTTTTAAATCTTTTCAGGCATTTTAAAGTTATGGTGGAATAAAGAAACTGACATACATACAAATATACAAACAAACATACATGAATGCTAAAAACAATACACTCCTTTTTTGGGCAGTCGTGTAAAAATGAATAAAATATTACGACGTTTTTTTCATTTTTGAGTTCATATTGCATGAGTGTAGATTAGTGTTGATGAGGATTCCGCTTCCGCTTCCTCATTAAGCGGAAGTACCGCATTTTTTGGAGTTCCTCAATCGTTACCTCTTCCCTATTAAAGAAAGTTAAAAAATACTCTTCCGCTTTCGCTTCCTCTTTGATCAAGACGAATTTAAGAGGAATTAAGAATCATCGCGCATATGCGCGTGAAGTAAAGTACGTAACCAATAGCAACGGCGCGGGCGCCGCGACCGGCCGCAGCGACGAGCGAGCCGCCCCGTCCCGCGACTCCCGCCACCCGCGCTCTTCCTTGATTGATCGAACAATGTACATGTCATAGCTGACTTGACAGAAATATCTATCGCCCCCTCCGTTAAGTGTACCCAGCGATAGTCTTTATAGTAATGCTGGATTGGTGTATGAAGAGTTAAGGAATCGCTTATCAGGGGAAACAGCATCAAAATCAATTTTCATTAAAATAAATCTCCCAATTGTTAATTTTTATTATAAAAAAGAGCTTTTGTTGAATAAACAAATACTGCATATTTTGTTTAATTTCTGTTTCCAACTAAAATTCATATCACACACATTCACTCTCTTTCTTATTTTTCCTCATCCTCATCCGCTTCCTCTTCCTCTTCCTCATCCGCATCCTCCTCCTCACAAATATATCCTCATCCTCATCCGCATCCTCTAACTTTGTGCTTGACACGCTCTATGCCAATTTGAGTACAGTTAGCAACGTAATTGCCAAATATATAAAACGATAAAATTACTTGACAATCAGTGAACATAAATATTAATTTTAAAAAATCACAGCATCGGATTATCTAGAGAGAGGAGTGTTAAAAGTTTAGGGTGTGTATCCGTGTATCTGTCTGTGGCATCGTAGCTCCCAATCGAATGGACCGATTTTGATATATTTTTTTTCTGTTTGAAAGCTGATGTGCTCGAGTTGGTTTTTAGTTATAATAGAGGGTAAGGATCAGAGCTCCCAAACGAATGGACTGATTTTGATGCGGTTATGTTCGAAAAATGATGTGATCGAGATGCTTCTTAGCTATACTAGGGGTACATTTTTAATTTGTGCTGGTAACAAATTAATAGAACATGTCAAATTCCGCAAAGAGAGACTTTATCAACTTTTTGCACTTGCAGATTTTCGCTGCAGATTTCAACCTTTTTTATATGAGTGAGGTCGTTTGATGTTTCCTTCCCCTTTACTATCAAATTTACAATCCCTCCATGAATTCTTGCAGGACACTGACACGGCACGTCACCCTGATCCTTGTTCAATCAAAAATCTTAATAAGACATAACTTCAAAAACTAATACCCTACTTCGGTCGCGTAAATAAATAGCCTGTGACACTCTTGCGATATAGGCGAATCGATTGAAACCTCGCTTGTCAACATCTGACCAAGTTTTTTGTTTGAAAGCAGAACGCTTCCATTGCTACGCCGTAGCCGGGTAAAAAAATTGCAAGGGAAAAGGGGCGAAGCTATGCTGGAACATCCACATATATATCATAGACTGTTAAACTCATTGCCCTTGCTTTGCCGTAGTCGGGTAAAAACTATAAAAATATATTTAATTACTTAATGATTCCACCGGTTGGTTAAGTCTCATATTATGGCCATGTCATTAATTTCTAATTAATAAATGGGTTGTAATCAGTGCGACATCGCAACTGTGTAAACGAACTCCTACTCATATATGGCGTTATATAAACACGATGTGCCCTGAACATGTTAGGAATAATTTATGAGTAGCCGTTAAAACATAATGAACGCATTAGTGTGCCGTCGTTAGGCGTTAAACTAAACTTATGCCACCTAGTACTTACTAACGTGCTTATGCGGGAAAATTTGCAAACATTAACTTTACGTAGTCCAGAAACTAACCTTTAATAATTTTAAGGTGTAAAAAAGAATGCTTACATAAATACGATTCCATGCCTCCATATCGAATATGAAGCACCCAAGATATGCCGATCCGCTCGTACGTACTAACCTCACGCACATACTTACACCATGTTATGCTGATCGGCCGCCACATCTCTTTGAAGTCAAACGGAAAATCAAAAACAATGCAGTATTTTGAGTTGAAATTGTGTATCAACCACAAACTATCCACTCACGCACACATACGCAGCTGCCATATGCTATGGTTTGCTCGTTTGTTTGGCGGTGTATTCACTTTTATGTATTGGTGTGACTGTATATTGTTTAAAACTTTTTATTAGTATACTAACCTAGAGCCTAGAGCACTATTAGCGATGAAAAATACACACATGCTTTACTCTAGGACCACTAAGATTCTTAATTTCAAGAGGATCTGAAAGCCAATGCAAAATATTGGCACCAACGCTCATGATGCATTTTGACAGACTTATTTCGTTTCCACGGCAACCATTCCTTACAGCGAGTAATCATCATTTTCCAATTTTCCTGAGGCAACTTACCATTTTCCGGGATAAAAGTATCCTATGTTTGGTATCCATATTGTACAGTACCTATCTACAATGTTTCATAAAAATTGGATAAGCCGTTTTGGTGTGAAAGCTCCCCAAAACAAAAAACAAACAGACAATTCACTTTTATGTATTGGTGTGGCTAGTAGCTAGTATTGCAACCATTTACATTTGACCTCTAAATTGCAGCGCTTGCCCCTCCACTCCGTGCGATGCCACACAGTCCTCACTCAACGTAATAAATTCTTTGCTCCTTTAGCTATCGAGTGGTGTAACTTAATTTTGGATGTCAATGATAGATATGGACAACACCAAACTGTATTCCCAGATTTCATTATCATCATAATGAAATCTGGCCGTTTTTTGGATGACCTCCCAAAGCAAATTTATAGAAGTATTCACGTCAAAAATATTTTTAGAATATGTAGATACTACTTTCAAAAGGTACGCTTTGACTACTTTTTAGCCGGGTCACACAGTTCTCGTGGGAAAACAGGCCGGTGAAAAAGTGTTGGAGGCCGAGTCAGCTTGTAAAACAGGATTCAGGAACATTTATATAAAATAACTTGTCTTGTACAGTTTGTGTCAATAATTTATTAAAAGTGCACTACGTAATTAAACCTACTGACTAAACAGAATGTTAAAAATCCATATAAATTTACTAGCTACGCCCCGTGGCTTTACCCGCGTGTACTATTATGATGGATGATGATGATGATGAAAAGTATCCTGTGTGCAGGAGACCTAAAATATTATAATAATTATATCAAGCTTAAACAAAACCCGTTCGCCCGTTTCAGCGCCGAGACAAATATAACTACATACAAACTTCCGCATACTTATTTATAATATTTATTTTAAAGATTTATTTGAAACGATTTTAGAATCTCGGTGTTATGAATTAAAATCACATGCACACACAATAAAACACTCGAATTAAGAACCGACTTCTTTGGAAGTGCCTTAAAACCCTTAACAATAAGTAGTGTCCAAGACATTCAATAAATACTTAAGTCTATAATAAATAGCAGTCATTCAAAATTACTCATTCGAAAATACTTTTTAGTACTTCCAAAGCCCCTGAAGAATTAAACGGGAGGAACCGCTTTGACAGGCGTTCCAGCACCCGTGCTAGTCATGGTTTACTCAACAGCCAGTTGAAAGGGCCCCCAAAATCGGCTATACTGGGCCCCTCGCTTTGGAAAGCGGCTTCGTGGTCTGGGGGCCCGTAGCTGTAGCCTAGCGTATTGTAGTCCGTAGGGGACCCGTACGAAGTGCTAGGTGGGGCCACCGATGGGGCCGCCACGGGTGGGGGCGCTGTCATGCCCAGCTGCGTCTTCATGAAGTACGTCAGCAGCACTCCTCCAATGGAGAACAGCTTTTGGAAGAAGGCAAAGAAGAAGAAGAATGTTGCCACTTTGAAAACAACCACCTTTGATAGTACGAAGAGCGCGATCATTGCTGAAACATAAAAGAATAAGGCATAAGATCAATAACTAAAAAAACAGCTATAGACACTCTTGATATGAAATCGATTGATACCTCACTTGTCAAAATCAGACCAAGTTTTTAGCTTGAATACATAACCCTTCCTTTGTTTCTCCGTAGTGGGTTAAAAATTAAAGAAATTTTAAAAATATGAGTTTTAGAGACTGACCATTTGTAAGAACAATGACATAATTACAGAGAAGAATGACGAACTATTTCAAGGAGATCCACCCTTGCAAGAACATTTTCACGTCTGCACGCAAAACAGCCATAGCTACGTGAATAACAAAATTGCCGCCGGTTGGTCAACAACTCAGTATAATGTACCATCCAAACCGATTTATTATAGGAGGTCTATCGAAAAACAGCATCATCTAAATTCGTTCAAAAATTTCAAAATTACGAGGCAATATAAAAAAAAACACTGGAAATGAGAACCAACTAGATGTACTTAATGTGCTTACCCAAAAGACGAAGAGACTTCTTCTTCTTCTTTGCTCTTGTCTCTTCCGTTAAAATCACATTGTTTTCTTCACAATAACAGCACACCACCAGCATTAAAATAACCACCAGTTTCTTTAACATGTTGTAACACTTATCGAATGGTTCTCAACCAAATAAACAACGCGATTAAATCTATGGCTTCAGTCCAAAAGAGCTTATTTTCTTATTAATGTTCTTGTCTCCGGAACCGATGCTTTTTAATTAATTTGGTTTACGCCTACTTCTTTTTCAGTTTTGCCAAGTTACTTCCATGGTTTTCCTCTAAAAGTTAAAACCTAACAATCAATAGCTGTTTTTTTTGCCAAGTAGTTATTACAACTGAACCGTTCGGCTAGAACCCCTGTTAATAAATAAGTATCGTTAACAAATACCGTACACGTAAATTCCAAGATACAAGAAAGTTTTTCATTGTTTTCAAGTCAAACAAATCGGCGAGCAGTTTCCCTTTCTGTGACTAATTTTGAGGCTTGTGTTCTTTGTGCAGTTTGCGTCGCAGGTGCGACAACTTCTGTTTAAATTTTTACGCTTGTTAAAAAATTTCTCCGCTGAACGTGTCAGTATGAATATGTAGATACGTGCCTTATGAATATTCAAAATAAAAATGTCACCCAAACTAGAAAGTTCTAGTTACTCAATATTTTTAAATATCTACAGAAAATTGTGTTTACGCGTGGGACCTCAAATATGGACCCCAAAAGTAATGTTTTTCCATAATTTTCAAGGTAATTTACGACCTGCCTTCCTGAAATGGTAGGCCTCTTTTGCTAGAGACCACCTGGGGAAGTACCACACCTTTGTCAGATATTCAACAGCCAAGCAGCAGTGTGTAATTTATTATTTATTGCGGTTTAATAGAAATGTTTCCAGCGAAATTACAGGGCAATGAGACTTAAATAACAACGTTTCAGGGCGAAGAGCGCAATACAATAAGGCGGAAAATTTTACAACTAAAGTTCTGGCTCGCACTGCAACTGTTATGGGCAGGCGCGTGACGCTTACCCGCCCGCATTCGACACTCAAAGTAATAAAAAAAAACAAATTTAAATATAAATCTTGCCAAACGTTTATATTTTATCCAGTAGATGCAAAAAGGAATTAAAAAACCTCAAGTACAAATTGTTCACAAACTCGAAAAATTTATATAAAATCATACATTTGCTGAGAGCGGTTTCCACATGAAATATTAAAATTGCGCCGTCATTTTAAAATGGCGTAAACCTCTTACGTTCGATTACACATCCATTCAATTAAAAATGTTTAAGCATCATTACCATCCAGATGGCTTAACTAAGGGTAGAAACCCACTGTGCTGGAATTAATTCCACGACACCAAACAGTTGGAAAATGTCTTACAATTTTAGTGTCGTGAAGCTTGCTGTTTTACCTGGAGCAATGACTAAAGCCATTGCTCAGGTCAAGAAGGTTTAAAATATACGCAGTCTACACTGCCAAACAAACGAGTGAAGCATAGCAAATGGCGGTGCGTATAATTTGAGCGTGAGTGGATAATTTGTGGTTGATACACAATTTTCATCACAAAGGCTGCATTGTTTTTGATATTCCGTAAGAACTTGACAGAATTAACGCGACCAACAAGTTCGAGATTTTGCTGCGATGTGGCGGTCTTTCGGCATAACATGGTGTAAGTGTGTTCGTGAGGCTTGTGCGTACGAGCGGATCGGCATATCATTGGTGCTTCACTTTCGATTTGTCGGTTCAAGTTACTATCATTTTATTAAAATTAATTTTATGCTACTAATTTCGTAATATACTTAAATTGGCGTGAGGTACCTACGTGACCCTTATTTTGTACCTGGGCACACTAAGTGGGGAGATGGGCACGGACCGAGGCGCAATCAAATAAAATTTGAAAATGAAGATGGGTTTCCATTAGCATCCCTTGCTACGTAAATAATATACGCAACAGGAACCCTGGACTGACAACATTACATTATGGAAATTCATCTATTCTGACCGGTTTCAGTAGGTACTCAGCCCGGTATTTATTATTACCCAGATGTGTCTACAAGCTCTACCTCTACACTTTTGCATTTCAGTCCAGTTATAAATAAAATTTATAATTCTTGCTTCAGAATTATTGACCGAGCGAAGCAAGCGCAAAGCTTGGGCAAAATTTCTTTCGTATGTCCGAATGTCCAGCTGTTCTCTTTTACAGATCGCAGTTCTCAACCGATCTAGATGAATCTTGGTGTACAGGTTTAACGAATTTTTTGTTTTCTTTTTTGTCGTCGGGGGATTATTGTTTCTTTTTTTCTTTTACTTCCACCGAAAAATGGTAAAAAGTGGGCTGCTGAATATCTCCGCCTTATTAGATCCGATTTCGATGGTTCTTTCTTTATTTGAAAGGCAATAACTTCAAGATGGTCACATCAAAATTTGGTGTAGATCTAATCAAGGTCTTCGGCGTGATGAGCAGAATAGCTCAACTCAATGATGAGCATAGTGCGTCAACTAATACGATATATCGTGCGAATGTGCAACAAGCGTCACTAGGTTTCATACAAAGTTTGGTTCGTAGCATTTCAATGGTATAAAACGCCACTCGGGGAGGCTTCTGTCCACATCCCTGTCATTGCGATGTTTTAACCAAGTTACTCGTAGTATACTTTGAAAAAAAAAAAGATTAATGATAATTTATTTCTTTGAAAAAACATGCACTGTAGGTAAAACTAACAAAAGAGGAAAAAATAAGAAAACCAAGCCTTGACGTGCACCAACCGGAAAACATGAATAATAAAAATATCATTAAAAGGACCAGAAGGTAGAAACAGGTTGGTAACATTCCTCAAAACACAATAAATGCAGTTTTTAAACATTTTTGACATAATATGACTGTTGTTACAGTTACAGTCAATGGCTAGTAGTTAGTATTCGTTGTGAACACTAGTCCTAGGATTCCCTGTGTTATGAATGTGAATACTAGGATTGCCTGTGTTATGGGGACTAGACTAGATGTTTCCTGTGTACTTTCAGGGCATAACACTTGACACATTGACACGAAAGTTGTGACATCATGAATCAATTGTTCATGCCGCCTTCGATAAATCACCTACTCTCTACATTGGAACCGAGATATTTATTGACATCAAATATGTTTGAGTAAAAGTATTTAGAAAATTAGCTCGCATAGCTAGTTCCACGCCGTGAACTAAATAACAGGGAGCTATCGCGGTGTGACCGGCGCGTCGTACTTTCGGCAGATAATATCATTCGCAGACTTCCATAGATACCTGACTTGCACCTACAGCACACATACATCTCATACGCACATGACGTCACCCAATAACACATAGTTAATACCTACCTTGAACCACAGAACATATATTCCATAAGGACTATATTATGAACTCGAACTTAGTGTAACTACACTACCCGCTCCAAAATTCACGCACATTAGTTTTACCTCATCATCATCATCATCATCATCATCATCATCAGCCCATACTAGTCCACTGCTGGACGTAAGCCTCTCCCAATGAATGCCACTGAGCCCGATCTTCGGCTCTTCTCATCCAGTCGCTGCTGGCTGTCTTTCGCAAGTCGTCTCTCCACCTGGCCGGCGGGCGTCCCACACTACGTTTGCCTAAGCGTGGTCTCCACTCTAAAACTCGATTTTCCCAACGTTTGTCGGTTCTGCGAGAGATGTGACCAGCCCATGTCACTTCAGCTGATTCTCTGGGCTATGTCGGTTACCTTTTGTCGGTGGGTTGTCGGTATTTTTACCTTTTTATCTGAAATCTAATTCCACGAAAACATTATCTTTCTATTAATAATATAGATATTTGGGCCTCCGTCCACTTGGCTCTCCTAACATTGATCCTCTGGGGGATTCATTTGGATTATTTGTCCACACGAATCCCCTGGCCAAGAAGAATCACTGTAAGATCCCCTGGGGGATTTATTTGGACTGGGACATAAATAAAAACCAAAATTGGTGTGAAATCTAACATCACTGATTTGGATTTGTGATTTTTAATATTAGTTTAATTTAGGTACCTACTATCTGAAGTAAAATTATAATAATTATTGTATTTTTAATTTTAGTTTGATTTAGGTACCTACTATCTGAAGTAAAATTATAATAATTATTGTATTTTTAATATTAGTTTGATTTAGGTACCTACTATCTGAAGTAAAATTATAATAATTATTGTATTTTTAATATTAGTTTGATTTAGGTACCTACTATCTGAAGTAAAATTATAATAATTATTGTATTTTTAATATTAGTTTAATTTAGGTACCTACTATCTGAATTAAAACTATAATAATTATTGTATTTTTAATATTAGTTTAATTTAGGTACCTACTATCTGAAGTAAAATTATAATAATTATTGTATTAATCAATTTCCGTACTTAGGTACAAGCCAGATACCATATCAAAAGCCTACATTTTGTCCACTGCTGGACATACGCCTATCCTAATGGCTGCCACCGAGTCCAATTTTCGGGTCGTCTCATGTAATTTACTGCCAGCTACTTCGCGTAACCCGTCGCGTCACTCTATCTGGCCGGAAGGCGTCCTACACTACGTTTTCCTAAACACGGTCTCCACTCAAGAACTCGCCTGTCCCATTGGTTATCAGTTCTTCGGATGTGACTAGCCCAAATGCACTTCAGTTTGCAAAATCTTTGAGCTATCGGTGACTTTCGGTCTCTGCCGTACGTATGTACCTATTTATTTAGTTGCAATGAGTCGACTTCAATTTCTCGTAGCGTCTGACACTATATTATTTATATGCAAATATCCTTCATCTCTCAAACCAATTCAAGATGGCTGTCCGATGCATCAGACGTAAGGTAAATAAACTCCACCATAAATTGAACGAACTATACTAGCTTATCGTGATTTGCAGCCCAACTTTCCCGCGCGACGTTAAAATTGGAAACAATCAGTCGAAGCAATCAAAAGTTCTCAAGTTTCACTAACAGATATGCTTCTAATTTATTCGTAAATCCAGTCGAATTGCGACGACGGCGGGCGACACCAACGTGTAATTTGATAACATGTCAATTGCATAAATATCGGCGCAATAACGGCGAAATAATTTGGCCGCTGAGACGTTATGTACCTACCTATTATATCTAAACCAAACCGTATGTAACCTGAAACAGCCTGACACTGCATGTAAACATCTGTAGTAACCGCAACATGGTGGTAAAGACAATGGTCGTAGCTGCTACATACATTGTGCTAAGCATTCAGATTTGAGCAGAGGACAGTGCTAGCTGCTGACCTGACAAGTAGATAGCTACTGGCACTGTATACTCGCATGAGAGTCGCCCGACTCACCTCGACTGATCACACCATGAGAGTAGCCGCTATCTCCCAGGCAAGAAATGCTGCCTGGTGGCGTGATAGGGGAAGGAGAGTAAAAAAAAAGTAACTCGCACGCGAGCTTCCTACTGACTGGCTCGCACATACACGCACCGGAATACCTGGTAAGTACCTACAGGGGAACCGGAACATACCGCACAAGTAATCTGAACAAAATTTAAAGCTTATATTTTAAAAGCTTTTATTTAACTTACAATTTTTGTATGTATGTTTGTTTGGATCAAATCTTACAGGCTGAATTGAACCACATAATCTTAACCGTATACGGATCTTTTGTATATGTTGTTTCAGTTCCGATGACAATGCTTTTTTATGGTAAGCATGACCTGAATCGACAACCAAGTTTTTCATCGAAATTTTGTGTACGCATATAATTATAATAGCCAGTTTTAAGTTTTACCATGACATGTTTGCTGCTCAGTTGGGTCCTGACTAGGCAACTCCTCAACGGTTAACAGCACAGACATGAAATGTTGTGAGCGCATTTAATTGTGATAGCGCGTTCTAATTTTCATCATGGCTTTGGATACTGCATAAAACTTTATTTTTTAATGTTTTTTAAACACATTGTTTGCCTGACGATACGTTCGCCTGTACAGAAACCTAAACATGTAGCTTCATTCACCCGTAAATAATTATTGTTCCTTGGAGCCACGAATTTCAGCATTTTTAACAAATATGTATTATGTGACTGTTTCTTTGTAATAACATACTTTTCTCGTGCATTTCTTGGAGTTTGCGGCTACTATTGTCAGGGAAGAGACCTCCCAGAGATAATGCATCGCCGTCAACGTCGTGCTGTCACAGAATAAATAATAGTACAAGTGGTGTGTGCCGATGCCACGGTTGCATGCTCATACGCTGCGGTTATGACATTTGAAACCTTTTTACCCGTCTACGGCGAAGCAAGGGAAGGGTAGTAAGTACGAGTATGTATTTATGAGGATTTTCCACCATAGCGGCGACCCTATTTGTCCGATTTTGACAAGCCAGGCATCAATCGATTTGTCTTCATTGATAGAGTGTCATATACAATTATGTTTACCCGACTACGGCGACGCAATGGAAGGGATATGTGTTCAAACTAAAAACTTGGTCAAATTTTGACAAGCCAGGCATCAATCGATTCGTCTTCATCGCAAGTGTCATAGGCTATTTTTATCTGACCGGTAGGGTTTTGAGTTTTTAAACTTATGTCATGTTTCTGCAGCTTATGTTAATAGTCACACAAGACTACACAAGTCAGTCCGCTGCGACTTGTATAGTCTCTAAACAAGGAGTTTGTATATAATCTCTGAAGAAGCGTTCATCTTTGGAAAGCTTTGAGCATCCCGAAGTTAGAAAGCTCAGAAAATGTTGGAAAGGCATACCTGGCAATCCCAGGGAGCTTATTTGCAAAGCCACACAAAATTCCTTTGCCACATGAATTCCTTGCAGAAAACGTGTGACGTCGTCACGAACAATTCTTCAAAGATATCGTAATGCGAAGCGTTACCTGTCTGAATGGCCATAGCGAATAAGGCGACAGTTTGCCAAGTCCCAATAATATGGCTAAAGGACGTGCATCCAAAGCCTACATTAAAAAAAGTAACTAAACTTATAAAGAAGTCGGTAGAGTAGTTGTATTCTAGTACTAAACATATCACTCAGAAATAATTAGTTATCGGAAAAAGCTTTGTCTAGAAGTTGAAGAAGTAAAAAAATATTTATTACTTGTTTTCCCACCCACGACTTCGTACGCGCGGACTACAGTTTTCCCACCCACGACTTCGTACGCGCGGACTACAGTTTTCCCACCCACGACTTCGTACGCGCGGACTACAGTTTTCCCACCCACGACTTCGTACGCGCGGACTACAGTTTTCCCACCCACGACTTCGTACGCGCGGACTACAGTTTTCCCACCCACGACTTCGTACGCGCGGACTACAGTTTTCCCACCCACGACTTCGTACGCGCGGACTACAGTTTTCCCACCCACGACTTCGTACGCGCGGACTACAGTTTTCCCACCCACGACTTCGTACGCGCGGACTACAGTTTTCCCACCCACGACTTCGTACGCGCGGACTACAGTTTTCCCACCCACGACTTCGTACGCGCGGACTACAGTTAATCGCGAATAAAAGCATCCTATTTTCCTCTAGGCTAGGATATTAAAAACCAATGCAATAGTAGGTATAGCACCAATGCTATTGATGTTTTTTGTCAGACTTTTTATTTCGTTTCCATGGCAACCACAGATCATTCTGTGATGGCAACCGTTTCCTTACAGTGAGTAATCAACAATTTCCAGTTTTCCTGTGGAAACTTACAGGTTCCCGGGATAAAAACTATCCTATGTTTTATTCCTGGGTTTAAGTTATCTCCATTCTAAATTTCATCAAAATCCATCCAGCCGTTATCGCGTGAAAGCTCCCCAAAAAAACAACCAAACATACAACGTTTAATTTTTATATATTGGTATGGATGGTATTTAATACAATCATCAAAAAAAATAAGGTTTTAGTTCTTCCCATATTTGTACAGAAAAAAACTTTAATTTAGTTTTTATGTCAAAATGATTGCTCAAATATTTTAAAAGTTATCACATTTTTATAACCGATCCGCTTTCTTTGCAGCCCAGTGTATTTAAAAGAAACTTCAGGCGCAAACAATAATATTCTAATTGAGGGGCGCAAACGTAAGTTTATGGCATGACCATGACCAACCAGCAGGCAGAGCAGTAGAACAAAGTTATAACTGAAACAGTTTTACTGTGCCTAGTTACGTGTACAAATGAAATACGGGTTGGCTTTTTAAAGTCCACTGCATCTGCAATTTTTAGAGGTTAAATGAATAGACACAACTTATTTTTTTAAATCATACAATTTTTGCAATAAAACGGATTTTGTCGTTACGACTAAGGTGTACATGTTAAAAGGTAAGAGCTTGCCTAAAGTTCAACAGCGTTAACCTTTTTATTGAAAGTGTAAAATCGCGATCCCGCCATCGTGAGATTCATGAGTAACTATGAAACTTTTACCGCTCGAGGCTGCTACCATCAATCTCTAGTTACTCTGTGGTTCCGCACAAGAAAATTAAATACAAAACTGTGATGGACGACACGGCGTGTGGGTGTTTACCTGCAATTTGATGTGTAAAAGGATGATAAATTGAAAGTGTTTTGTCATAGCTCGGAAAAGCAGGGGTCAAACACTATTTTGTACATTTTCTATAAACGCAAACGACTATACCTTTAGTCTTCAGTCGACCGATTTTATAATAGGTAATACTATATGCACCCCGTGGCTCTACCTCGGCAGGCGTGGTGGTGACCGCAGTAGTTGGTGATACTACACCGGAGAATGCTTCGATTCTTCTGCCCAGACATTTTGTATAATATGTCACCAGCAATCTTTATAATTTAGGTGTTCTATACAATACCTAGGCAATGTATAGAATATCTGGGGCGTTTAGGCAATGTTTGATATATTATACTTTACCTAGGTAATGATACAATCCCTAGGGATTTTATAGAGTACCTGCTGGTCCACCGGCAATGTGTAAAATAAATAGATTTTGGCCTGTATTTATCGATGTTATGTAACCTAACCTCTTCATTTTATACCTACTTGGGTAGGTACCTACTTAAATAACATTCATAAATACAGACTAGGTGGAAGCCTGACTTGGCCGTGGTATTTATTTATTTATAGGTAGGTTAGAAGATGAAGGCACTTTTGTCTTCGTGTTTTTTTAGCACCTTTAACACCTTTGGTATCATGAAAACCACACATTACACACATTGCCGGCTGCGCGTTCGGCATTGTATAGAATACCTAGGCAAAGTATAAAATGAATAATATTTCATGCATTACCTTAACGTTTTAGATATTCTATACCTACATTGCCTAGATATTATACAGAAGTCCGGTAACATACACATTTTCAGAATTCTCTTATAAAGGTCTGCGTTTTGATACCTTATTCGACAGGTTTTCGTAATATTTTGATCGTCGGAAATGCAATATGGCAGCTGTAAGCCGCCATATTAGTTTTCTTGACACTTTACGTATCCTATGCCACTCTCGTGATTAAAAGCAAATCCAATGATGCATAATTAATCAAAATCATCAAGCCTTTTAGGCTGTAGGACGCGCCAAAAGAACATACATACATAAAGCCCAAGAGTCAGTGGTAGACTCCCGGTTATATTTAGAAGCAAGTGGCTTTAATAAAACACACTCGCTGTCGCCCACGTGTCAGTTTAAAACCTAATCTTAGCTGCGAGCTTCCCCTTTTCTCACCCACCCCTTCCATTACTGATGTTACTTCTAAATAAAGCCCCTATAAGGTGGTATACGATTTGTGACAATGTCAATTTTGTAATATATTTTTTGGAGTACCGCTCGAAGTAAATTATTATCATGGAATCCTTTCGTTTAGTCCGTAACTGTCAGAGTTTATTTAGAAACTATTTTATGTACATAGAAAGATACAATTTACTTAGTATGTATAAGCAGAACTCAACAATACAAATGATGCTTATAAATGTGAATTATATTTTTCACTTACAGAGCCCGAGATTATATCCCTCCCGGTAAGAAAAAGTTAACTCTATGTGAACCGCGAATCTTGGATAATTTTGCTAGCTGTCAAGTATCTAAGTTATGCTCTTCAAATTTTAAAAACAGTGCATAACTGCACACCACTCCCAGTCGCTTACCGCGACGCGCACGCGCAGTATGCGCGCTGTAGTGTGCAATGTTAGATATCTCGCCACCCGAGGGTAGGTAGGTTTCCGACTTAGGGTGTTAAAGAGCAAAAATGATTTGATGTTTTTAAATACCACTTATTTAAAAAACAAAACGCAAACATGCGAGTTGAACTCGCGTGTAGAAGGTTCCGCTTCTTTACGATGAATATGTTATCTCACAACATTGAGAAATTTACCATGTTGTTTTACCATGTTGTTTTACCATGTGGTTTTACCATGTTGTTTTACCATATTGTTTTACCATGTTGTTTTACCATGTTGTTTTACCGTGTTGTTTTACCATGTTGTTTTACCATGTTGTTTTACCATGTTGTTTTACCATGTTACATTTTGTTGATTGTACTGTGTACTTTATTACCCATATGTGGAAACTTTTGTAAGTTAACCATAACCATAGTTTTTATCCTAAGTGCTATCCGTGGCTGTAGTTTTCCTAAGAAAATTAAATAAAATAAAATAAATAATTACATAGACTTCTTATAGGATTTCCTGTAATCTATATAAGTAAATAACTATTTTCTCAATTTTTGACAAAATTGTATGATAAGTAGTTTCGGTGATAAGGCGATATAATGCTCAATTTTTATCTATTTTCTTAAATAACTTTAAAACTGTTTAAATAACAAAAAGATATATAAAAACTCTCACAACAAGCCCATTCATTTGACAGTTTTAAACCTTATTTTTTTTGACCCCAAAATTATTATAAATTCCTTTATTTTTTATTACACGTCCGTGTACGCCTGTGTTTCAACAAATCGGTCCAGTAGATTCGGAGCAAATTGGCTGTGACATACGGACAGACGGACATACATATGGATGATTGTAGGACATCTCATTGCCACTTTTATCTTTTATATTTGTAATTTAAATATGTTTCATTTTAATTGACATTTGTAAAAATTATAAATAATTAACAAATGTAGAAAAAATTACATCCCCGTACAGTTTCTTGGTGCTCTTCTCTAACGGGCGTATTTCCGATGCATCGGTAGTGTCAGAAAGGTTATTTCCTTTTCTAGTGTGACATTTGACACTATTGGCATATGAAAATGAAATTTCCTTTTCAAATCAATTCATATTTAGTTTACCTAAATTTTATTGATTTGATCTATTGATAATATTTTACGTATTTCTCCTTGTTCATGAGATGCTAATTTTGACTTGTAAAAGTGATATTAATTTGTCTATTTACAATAAATACGTTAACTTTGACTACAGACAGACCGACAGACGCAAGAGTGATTCTATAAGGGTTACTTTTTTCTTTCGGTAGCACGGTACCCTAAAAAACGCTTAAAATTACTTGTAAATTAATTGTAATTGTAATTGTATGTAAATTAACTTATTAATATTAAATGTTAGGTGATCGGATATAATAATAGTATGTAAGTATCCTTAATTTGTATTTAAGTGGGTGTCGACTATTTATTGGAAACCTCTGTTCGGTTGAACCTTTTACACTTTTTGGAAACCTCTATACCTAACTGTCTTAGTTATTCCACCCTATTTGCCAGTTCTGCCATAATTAAGTATAATCTAACTACATGTGACATGATAGTCATTCTGCCGTGCTATGTGCCCCGACTATCTATGACATTTACATCAAAGATACAGTTGGGTACGTATAACTTTCTGAGATCGAAGCCTTTTAAGAATTATCTGTTACAGATGGAGTAGACAGACATACCCCCCACAGCCTACCTCCTAAATTAGTATTAGTAAATGTATAATATTATCTTAGTAAACCCATAAATTGTACATAATTAAAGTAATCCTATGACTTTTATTCCAGCTTTCCAATAATAACACAGAATAATTAATTTATGCACTATTCGAAGGTTCAATATCACCAACATGTTGGGTATGCTGCCGACTGGTAGTGGGCTAACCTATAAGGCTGTAATAACATGTGGGTTGTCCAACTGTTTCAAGTAGTACTTAGTTATATTTTGTTGACCGAGCGAGCGCGAAGCGTCTCCGTTTCAGCTTGGGCAAAAATGCTTTCGTATGTCCGGATGTCAGTCCAGATCTCTGTTCTCCTATACAGGTCGCATTTCTCAAACCGATGTAGACGAAACTCGGTGTACAAATTAAACGAAATATTTGTTTTTTTTTGATTATCTGAGATTTTTGATTGTATTTTGATTTTGAAGTACCCCCCCCCCCCCCGTACTTCCCTCAAAAAAATATTAAAAAATGGGCTACTGAATATGTCCGCCTTATTAGATCCGATTGGTAATGATCTGATGATATTCAGCGTGATGAGCAGAATAGCCACTAGTTAGGGATTGATAGAGCACCTTGGTTATTAATGTTAGTTTTACAATAGGGTAACTAGATGGCGCTACAGTGCACCGCTAGATTGTTTGCAAAAAGTTTGTACGCGAGAGGTGTACAGCTCACAGAGCCACTAGTAGTAGCTACTATGCAATTAACATTGTAAGAACATGCGACACCCGGAGCTTGTTACAAACACGTTACAAGCTTGTTACGTAAATTATACGAGTCGCGCGCCTGTGTGACGCTGCCGTGAAGACATCCGCAACAGTAGGTTCGGTTCACGATTAATTACGTTTTGATACAAGACAGATGTCGTATTATTGCGTCAAAGGGCTGTTTGTGTAAAGGGAGGAATGTAATTCACGTTGACTATGCTGCCTGTTAGTTCTGTTACAGAGATGTACGTACGTGTAGCTGATGGTGATTCATATATTGTACCTAGAGGTGTTTGATAGCGGATGTAATTTTAATTAATCTGCCATTGAAATATTCGGTTAGCAGGAAAAAGCATATAGGTATTAAACTTAGAATACTAAGGTATTTGTAGAAGACTCGCTGCATCCCGCGGTTTCACCCGAGTGATGGATGATGGTGATGATAATGAAAAGTATCCTATGTGTTATTCTATGGTATTATAAGCTATCTCCATTCCAAATTTCATCAAAATCCGTTCAGCCGTTTAAGAGTGAAGTATGATGATGAAGAATAGTATCATACGAGTTATTCCATAGTATAGGCTATCTCCATTCCAAATTTCCTGGAATAACACATTTTGAATGTGTTATTCCAGGAAATTTGGAATGGAGATAGCCTATATATAAGCTATCACCCATAGATTTTATAAGTACAACAAGATACCTTGTAGGTGTTTCGTAAATACTTCCACTTAAATGCCGCCATTACATTGTGCTGTTTCGGGTTTGCCAAGGTCATGAATGCTATTTAGTGCTATTATACCCATGTTAGCTACGCAAAAATGAGGGTTGATAAAAAGAGTTTCACTAACTTAGATTTCTATAAAGTAACGTCTAATTCTATTGAATCTTATGAATATAAAGTAGTACCTACACTAATCTATAAAAGGGAAACGTTGTCTGTTTGTTTGTTCGTTTGGTGGTTTGTTTGTTGCAAGAACTTTCAAGCGATTACGGCTTGGCCGAATTTAATGAGAATTTATGTGTAGATGATGTAAACCATAGATACCATAGGATGCCTTTTGTCCCCGAAAATTGTACTTACAGGCAAAGCTGCGGGGCGCAGCTAGTAAAATATCAAAGCGAAATACTACGCACTGATTATACACAAAATCTTAAAAAATTACTTAACCTATGGAACTGAAATTAGGCAGGTAGGTACAACGTAGGTAGTTTATAGGTAGTAGACGTCAATCAAGAAAGGATTTTGCGACAGGGATGAATTAAGGGAGTCTAATGGCGATTGACAGATTATATGATTATTATTTTTTTGCTGCATAGGCATGAAATTTGGTATTTAGGTAAATAATGTAAAATAAATAAATATTGATATGTTTTTTCGACAGGGGCGGATTAAGGTGGTCCAAAGATGATTTCAAAATACAATGTTTAAATGTTATCGGCTGAACAGATTTTGATGAAAAGTTTTACTTTGGATCCTAGAATAGCACATATAATACTTTTCATCATTGTCCAAGCAGGTAAACCACGGGCCGCAGGTATTATGTCATAGATAGCGTCCTACCACTTATGGATAAAAAAGGAGGGGAATTTAGTAATTGTGACCAAACTAAGAGCTCCAACCTTGTTTTTTTTTTCTTGTAGGTAGTATAATAATGGGTCTTTTAAAATAAATAAATACTTCCGTGTTATAATATATAGTTTTTGTGAAAAAACCTAACCATTGAAATTTTTACCTCTAACAAAAATGACTTTTCCACTTTTTAAGTCACTTTTTGCTGTGTTTCCCTAAGTTTAGGCCAACTAAATGTATTGGTGCCTTATAGGTATAAAATTGGAGAAGTTTTTGAGATATTAACTAAAACACTATATTGTTAATATTCAAAATTATAGCCCTGTAAATATTGCAGACAGTTTTTGTATGAGATACATATTTCAATTGTTATGTGTATTTCACAGAATTTAAAAAATATGATGCAGTGGTAATATTGTATTTTAAAGGGCCTATTATTATACTACCTACACAAAAAAACACAACGTTTGTGCTAATAGTTTGTTCATAATTACTAAATTTGTAATGAAATCTAGAGGTGGGCTAAAAAAAACTAAAATATCCCGTAACTCCTAAACTATTTCAAATCACTGAACATACATGGGGGTTAAATCGATAGGCCTAGCGGTGTTCTAGCTCACACCCCATTATGATCCATCAGTGTGAAATCATCCTATATACATGATGTCCCAAAAACACAGGGTGGACACGCGGAGGCTTTCCATAAAAAAACAGATTCGTGATATCTACACGCTAGGGAAAATATTTATGCACGATGTTTGTATACGCTACAGAGCCCTAGGGATGGTGAGCGAAGCCAGTCATAGTGTTTGATATTTGCGTAAAACCTAACCTGATATCGCAAGATCGATAAAAATACAAAAGAAACATTACATCCATTTTGGAATCCAAAATGGGGGACATGTTTAATTTCAGTAACTATGATATGGGTTTTGGTTTCAGTAACTATGATATGTTTTTTTTATTATAGTTATGTGGGTGTCATTTTCAAGATTTCCCGGGGAGTGTTTTTTTATATTTCACTATTTAAATACAAGTCCGCCATCTTCGATTTCATCTCATTTTAATATTAAGCACCCGGAGAAAGCTATAAAATGACACCCCTATCATTTTATTAAAATGAAATCATGTCCGCCATCTTCAATTTTAAAATGGATGTCACTTTCGTTATAAGCACGCCGAAAAATCTTAATAATGACACTCCTATAACTTTCCTAAAAAAACATGTCCGCCATCTTGGATTTGAAAATGGATGTCATTTTTGTTATAAACATCCCGAGAAACCTCGAAAACGACACCCACATCATTTTACTAAACAAAAACATGTCCGCCATCTTGGATTGGAAAATAGATATTTTTAAGCATCCCGAGAAATCGAAATTGGCTCATCAAATTAGCATTGCATTTCAACAGGGCAATGCCACCAGCATGGTTGGGTACGCTGCCAACCGGTAGAAGACCAATTGGACTTATAAGGCATGCGGGTTGTCCCACTGTTTCATGTTTCGTACCTATACGCTAAAAGAGAAGAAAATAAATTCGCTTTCTCTCCAGCAGTGTGAGCCAGTGATCAATCAGGTTTCAGCAATGGTGGCAGAGATGGACCGCAGAAGTTCACTTCGACCGACTTAGCCAGGGACCAAAAAGCTTTGCTACCCGCAGGGTATGAAGCCAGTTTGGCCCCTATTCGACCAAAATGAGTCTTCTTGCAGGTTTTAGCAGCAACATTGTTTTTTTTTTTCTTAACCCGAATATCAGAGGATTTGCGCTTTCGAGCATCAGTCCATTCCAGATATGCCTTATGCTTTAGAGCCACAGCACGACCTCAGTCGGATCCAAACCAAAGCCGAGCTTTGCTGAGAAGAGGCTTCACTGAATGGAATTAAATATTCCATTGCCTGACATATTACCTCTTCTTATTGGAAGTGGGAGCGGTAAGGCCTGCACTCACACACACACACACACACACACACACACACACACACACACACACACACACACACACACACACACATTACCTCTGTAACAGCAGACGCACAAGTCGACGGGTCCTGGGAAGTGAAACATGTATGCCACCAAGGGTACGATGCAAGGAATTGTCGCATCTCGTCCCTATCTGCTGAATTGTATCTCCACACGCGTCTATTACCTATACGGCTAGGATCAGGTGGGGAATACACAAAGACAGACTTAACCAGACAGTGATCAGAGCTACCAAGAGGTGGGGATACTGACACGGATTTCTACATACCCGTCGTAATTTCAACAAAAATAACGCCAGTAAGTGTAATTCAAAATCATTGGCAGCAGTTATATTACTGCAATTTTAGAAGGGACCTCTAATTTTTTGAAAAATAAAATACTGCCTGTGTTACTCGCTGATAATGTAGCTTTCTATAGGTGAAAGAATTTCTAATTTCGGTTCAGTATTTTTTGAGTTTATCCATGACAAACAAACAAACAAACATACAAACAATCAAATCTAGTGTGTAGATTGTTGATTATTACAATAAAATACTTTGACTTTGCTAAGGTACTGACAGAATAATTATTTGAGTTATGTCATAGAATATCTATTATACTCTATGTTATGTATGTATGAGTGAAATTGGGTGCAATCATAAAACATTTACTAATGTTCTAAGCATTTACAAACGCTCTAAGGGCGCAATTCATGCGTGTGTGTGCGTAAACAAACTAACGTACCTACTCAAAATAAAGTTTTCGGCAACAAAATAATAATAACCTGTTCAGCAAAATGATAAGATACTTGGCAAAAGGAGAAGCTCATGGTATTATTATTTATATCCCTTCAATGATATCAGTAGCAGTTTTTTTTTTTTTAAATCTGTTCTACGATTTGCTGCTTCATAAGGTATTTATATATTTAATTATGTTTTTAATAGATATGTTTATAATATTATACAAAGAAAAAACAGTAAGTTTAAATAATTTACTTAAAACAAATTAATAATCAATAACTTATTTAAAAATCAACATCTTTGGCACGGAACTCCTCTTTTCCTTTTCACTGTCCCTGATTCTGCCTTCTGTATGGTCCATAACTGGGTCCATAAGACTCATAACTGGTTCCATAGCCATGGCTGGGTCCATAGTCGTAGTGGTGGTGATTATGCCCGTCATGGTGGAACTCGTGCTTCTTCTCCTTGAGGTAGCTGGCAAACCAGCCGAGGAAGTAGCCAGCCTTGTGAAGAACCACCCAGAAGACGAAGGCGTATATCAGTTTTAGAACGAAGATCTTCTTGACGACGAGATCGGCGAAGTAGACTGGAACGAAATTATAGTACTATATTAATGTTTGAAATACCGTTCGTAAGTTGTTTATAAGAGCGCGGTCCACTACGAACTTGCTCACGATCGACATGTTGCAGGCAGATAGCTTAATCCGCCGTTCAATTAACTGCCTGAATGATATTCAGTCATTCAATCAAACAGGTAGGCAAAGTACTTGGACCTTGTACAGTGTATAGGTCCACGCGGGCACAGCCACGGGGCGAACACTAGTAAATTTATAAACATATAAAATGTTAGTCTGTTTGCTGTAAAAAAATACAAAGTAACTGTGTGTTTGTTTGCACATCACAATATCACATCTAGCCTCTAAAGTACAAAACCGATTTTGATTAGACTTTACGACTAAAAAGCATATTAGATTTAAGATTTAATTAAATGTATACATTTTACACTGAATAAAACGAATGCGAACAAAACTAAAATGAGGCTAACAGTCTGTAGATTCTTGAGTTTGAGTTGATTTAAACTAAAATGAGGCTAACAGTCTGTAGATTCTTGAGTTTGAGTTGATTTAAACTAAAATGAGGCTAACAGTCTGTAGATTCTTGAGTTTGAGTTGATTTAAACTAAAATGAGGCTAACAGTCTGTAGATTCTTGAGTTTCAGTTGATTTAAACTAAAATGAGGCTAACAGTCTGTAGATTCTTGAGTTTGAGTTGATTTAAACTAAAATGAGGCTAACAGTCTGTAGATTCTTGAGTTTGAGTTGATTTAAACTAAAATGAGGCTAACAGTCTGTAGATTCTTGAGTTTGAGTTGATTTAAACTAAAATGAGGCTAACAGTCTGTAGATTCTTGAGTTTGAGTTGATTTAAACTAAAATGAGGCTAACAGTCTGTAGATTCTTCAGTTTGAGTTGATTTAAACTAAAATGAGGCTAACAGTCTGTAGATTCTTGAGTTTGAGTTGATTTAAACTAAAATGAGGCTAACAGTCTGTAGATTCTTGAGTTTGAGTTGATTTAAACTAAAATGAGGCTAACAGTCTGTAGATTCTTGAGTTTGAGTTGATTTAAACTAAAATGAGGCTAACAGTCTGTAGATTCTTGAGTTTGAGTTGATTTAAACTAAAATGAGGCTAACAGTCTGTAGATTCTTGAGTTTGAGTTGATTTAAACTAAAATGAGGCTAACAGTCTGTAGATTCTTGAGTTTGAGTTGATTTAAACTAAAATGAGGCTAACAGTCTGTAGATTCTTGAGTCTGAGTTGATTTAAACTAAAATGAGGCTAACAGTCTGTAGATTCTTGAGTTTGAGTTGATTTAAACTAAAATGAGGCTAACAGTCTGTAGATTCTTGAGTTTGAGTTGATTTAAACTAAAATGAGGCTAACAGTCTGTAGATTCTTGAGTTTGAGTTGATTTAAACTAAAATGAGGCTAACAGTCTGTAGATTCTTGAGTTTGAGTTGATTTAAACTAAAATGAGGCTAACAGTCTGTAGATTCTTGAGTTTGAGTTGATTTAAACTAAAATGAGGCTAACAGTCTGTAGATTCTTGAGTTTGAGTTGATTTAAACTAAAATGAGGCTAACAGTCTGTAGATTCTTGAGTTTGAGTTGATTTAAACTAAAATGAGGCTAACAGTCTGTAGATTCTTGAGTTTGAGTTGATTTAAACTAAAATGAGGCTTACAGTCTGTAGATTCTTGAGTTTGAGTTGATTTTTACCCGACTACAGCGAAGCAAAAAGGAGGGTTATGATTTTAAGTATGTATGTATGTATGTATGTGTGTGGGTGGATATATGTATATATGTTCAGCTGTTCCCTCATAACTTCTAAACTACTTATCATAATTTTACTAATGAGGTAGAAACTTCTTCTTCGTTCGCTGGCTATGTGACGTCACATTCAATTACATATGGCGCCATCTAGAGGACATAAAGATGTAAACTTTTGTTTCTTTGGTGCCGTGTTTGGTATCAAATGAAAGAGCTTAATTAGCACATTTTAAACATATATATGTTATAACCCCAACATTATTTATATAAAAATATAAGTTCAAAAACTAAAATCCTACTACGGTCTTAGTGTACTAAAAAGTCGAAGGCATCTTGGATTTCATTTCTCCTTTGACGGGATCAGCTACAACCTGGAGAACTACTCCTCATGCCTCCAATTGCAATTTTTTTTTAAAAATCAAGAATCTAAAGCTTGTTAGCCTCTTTTCACCCGACTACAGCATAGGAAGGGAAGGGTATTGAGTTAACAGTCTATGTATGTATCTATGTATGTGGTTATGTGGATATTCCACCACAGCGTCGAGTCCAATTTTGACAAGCGAGATGTCAATCGATTTGTCTTCAGGTATAGAGTGTCAGATACTTTTTTTTTACCCGACTACGGCAAGGCAAAGTAAGGGTTATGTGTTCAAACTAAAAACTTATTCCGATTTTGACAAACAAGGTATCAATTGATTCGTCTTCATAGGCTATATTTTTACACGTTTACGACAAGACAAAGGAAGGGTTATGTGTTCAAACTAAAAACTTGGTGCGATTTTGACAAGAGATGTATAAATTGATTTGTCTTCATCGCAAGAGTGCCATAGGCTAGTTTATACCGAGTTATAGTTTTATCTTGTTAGTTATTTTCGCAGTCGGATTTTTGTATTGTTCATAATTATTTATTTTTACTCGGCTGCAAGGTGTTAGGTGTTTGGGTTGTATGTATGTTTGTTTGTACGTTTCTTAGGCGCGTCCTACAGCCTAAACGGCTTGATGGGTTTTGATAAATTCGTCTTGATCACGAGAGTGCTATAGGATATATGAAGTGTCAAGGAATCTAACATGGCGGCTTACAGCTGCCATGTTGCATTTTCAACGGAACAAAATATGACCAAAACCTATCGAGTGAGGTATCAAATTGAAGATATTAAACTTTCATTTTCAGCGTCAAAGAAACATACAAACTTACAGCCCAAAAACATAACCCCTTCGCAGTCGGTTAAAAAATAGGACGTTATTCTCAATCAAGGCAAATGTATGTAGAATGCGATTGAAAAGCCGCCACTTTAACGTTCCAATTGGTCGGTTCGAGCCGACGCTAAGTGATCTGCAGCCAGGCAGCTGCACACTGCCTAGTCACAGAATAAACAATAGTAGTAAACATGGAAAGGTTCGAGCCGACGCTAAGTGATCTGCAGCCAGGCTGCTGCACACTGCCTAGTCACAGAATAAACAATAGTAGTAAACATGGAAAGGTTCGAGCCGACGCTAAGTGATCTGCAGCCAAGCTGCTGCACAATGCCTAGTCACAGAATAAACAATAGTAGTAAACATGGAAAGGTTCGAGCCGACGCTAAGCAGCCAGGCTGCTGCACAATGCCTAGTCACAGAATAAACAATAGTAGTAAACATGGAAAGGTTCGAGCCGACGCTAAGTGATCTGCAGCCAAGCTGCTGCACAATGCCTAGTCACAGAATAAACAATAGTAGTAAACATGGAAAGGTTCGAGCCGACGCTAAGCAGCCAGGCTGCTAAGCAGCCAGGCTGCTGCACAATGCCTAGTCACAGAATAAACAATAGTAGTAAACATGGAAAGGTTCGAGCCGACGCTAAGCAGCCAGGCTGCTGCACAATGCCTAGTCACAGAATAAACAATAGTAGTACACATGGAAAGGTTCGAGCCGACGCTAAGTGATCTGCAGCCAGGCTGCTGCACAATGCCTAGTCACAGAATAAACAATAGTAGTAAACATGGAAAGGCTTTGGAGATTCAAACAATATGAGCAAATTATGAACAATAAGTTTTTTTTTATTGGTGTCTGTCGATTCGTCTGTCAGTGTTTTCAGATCGCATGTAAAAACTATTGGATTGATTGAAATGTGGTTTTCACTTTTGAATAGCTTAGAATTGTGAGTTAAAATCTGATGTACTTTGCATCTGTGTGAGAAGAAGCCGTGCAATATATAAAAACTAATTGGCGGCTGATCAAATTTGATGTTGGAAATGTTGGAATCTAAGAAAGATGACGCGGGCAACTATTATTTATTCTGTGACGCGAGAAAAGACCGGGTGATTCTATTTCAATATACGAGCCGCAACTTTACCTTCAAATCAACTCAAAAAATGCAAAATTGTCCTCCAAGAAACGAGGCTAAGCCGTTGCATACAAAAATATTTTAAAATATATCTATGTATCTATCTATACTTATAATAAAGCAATAAGAACTAAAAAGTCTGTAAAAAGAAGACAATTTAAAAAAAAAGGTCTAGGGTACTTAAAATAAGCTACTGAACAGTAATATAACATTTTTGAAAATCGTGTCTGTCCGTTTGTTTGTCTGTTTGACTGTATGTTTGTTCGCGCATCACGTAAAAACTACTGGACCGATTGCGATGCGGTTTTCACTATTGGATAGCTTAGGGTTTGACTTTAAAACAAGAGTACTTGGTATCTTAATCCGATGATTAGGTGCCTAGCAATAGAAAAAAAACTATTTGACGGCTGAACGAATTTTGAAGAAAATTTGTATAATTGTACTTTATACTACTTTGTACCTGTGGTCCTGGAATAACACATATGCGCAACTTATAATGAAACGCCCACGCGTGCGAGGCCGCGGGCATAGCTAGTTTTAAATATATCTGACGGAGAGCTGAGCTGACGATTGCGTTCAATCGCTCCTAGGGTACTGAGACTGAATAAAGTCTGAGCACGACATATTTTTTATGGAGGTTTCACGCTGTTTGTGTAACTATTTAGTCATCTATGCTGCTGGTCTCTAGCTGCCACCACCACCGCTACCGTTAGTCACCGTTCGGCGGTCTTTGGCACCGCTTGCATGGTAGTCCTCTCTATGCCTCTATCCTCTCTATGTATAAATAGTCAATTGAGCATCAAATGAGCATCTAACAATGTATACAAATCTATTTTTTAACCGATTACGGCGAAGCAAGGGAAGGGTGATGAGTTTACCAGTCTATGTATATGTATGTAGATTGTGGATGTTCCACCATAGCGTCGCCCCTATTGGTTCGATTTTGACAAACGAAGTATCAATCGATTCATTTTCCTTTAGAAAATGTCTTTTATTTTTAACCCAGCTACGGCGAAGCATATTAAGGGTTATGTGTTCAAACTAAAAACTTGGTTAATTTTTGACAAGCGGGGTATCAATCGATTCAAACAAATTAATCGCATAAATAGTACAATTTGTACAAATGCGCCGTCATATACATTCTCAATTTTCATCATTAATTTTCCTCTAGCTACATTCCTGTTTATCATTTTTAGATACCATACAAAGTCATGCTTAGAGGCATAAGATATTACGATTCTTGGCATTTGATTACTTTTTTATTTATACGCTTTATATTAGCTTCACTTGTATGTTTGTATGTTTGTAACCGACTCCTTTGGACGCTATTTTGACCCACTTTAAACGGTCAGATTTCCTTCAAATGTTGCACACCTGTCAAAGACCGATGACAATGCAACAATTCGAAAAAAAAAAAAAAACGCTGTTATAAATAAACCAAACTAAAAAGTAGAAAATAAATAATAGTTTAAAAAAACTAAAAAACATGCTTTATATAGAAAACCAAACTAAAAAATAGAAAATAAATTTTAATAATTTTGAATTAAATAAGGAAAAAATGTTTTATTTAAAAAAAAGCGTGGGGTGCTTTTTAAAATATTATCGAATTGATAATCCTTCCTCTCATATCTGTCAATGAAATATTTATAACTATTGACCCATGCACCCCACAATTTTTTTGAAATAAAACTTTTTTTTCTTATTTAATCAAAATTATTTAAATTTATTTTCTATTTTTTAGTTTGGTTTCTAGATAAAGCGTGTTTTTTAGTTTTTATAAACTATTATTTATTATACTAAAGCTACACCTACAATATTACAAACATAATATACCTATTATTATAAGTACTACCTGTACTCGCGACTTTACACGCGTGGTCATTTCTTTAGGTTAAAAGTACTCTATGTGCTATTCCAGGACCTAAAATTCCAAAATACCAACATTTTGACCAAAATTCCTACAGAGCCGTCAAACAGTTTTTTATTGATTGCTCGGCTTCTACTCATCGGATTGAGATATCAAGTACACCAGTTTTTAAGTCAAACCCTAATCTATCTAACAGTTAAGTAGTTTGTAAGTAATGTGCGAACAAACATACAGACAAACATACAGACAAACAGACAGCCACAATTTAAAAAAAAACTTGTTCTGTAGCTTATTTTAAGTGCCCAATTTTTTTTATTATCTTTGTACAGACTTTTTTGTTCTTATGGCTTTATTATAAGTAGGTATAGATAGAATATAGATAACGTGTGTGTTTATTATATTCGTGTAAGAAAAGGGAGAAGAATGGAGAAGGAGATAGACCATAGTCTCTTACTATTATTTATTTATATATTTATTTTATTGAAAGACCAACAACATTTAAATACAGACTAGTCAATTACTAATAACTTGCCATTTACAGGCCTTCACGGATAGTGACACTATTGCTTATAAACTAACTTTAACAATATGAACTCACATATCATATTACCAATAAATCAACTAATGGTAAAGAAAACGAAAATATTAGCCAAAAAATTCTCCAAAAAAATCTCTGCTCAACCGCTGTCTAGTCGATGCGATACTTGTACAGAATAGATCGATGTCAAAGCGCTTACTCAATATGTTGAAGTTCTTACTCTCTCTCCTTAGATAGGAGTTCCGCCTATAGTTTGTATTCACTGACGGTACATTCAGTAATGGGTTAAATCTAAGAGGTTTAGATGGAGCATTCAATTTAAGCTTACTTAGCAACTCGGGACAATCAACAAGGTTAGACAGTATCAGTAAGTATGTGACATCAGCTATTTCCCTTCGCTTAGAAAGCGGAAGTAGGTGCATTCTTTTGCACAAATGCAAATAATCATCAGATTTGTAAGGTATTTTTAAACGGTAGCAAAGGTATCTTATGAATTTCTTTTGAATCCGCTCAATTCTACAATGTACTTGTCATATCGGGGATTCCACACATGTGACGCGTATTCCAATATACTTCGAACGAAGGTACAGTAGAGAATTTTAAAGGTTTTGGCTTTATTGAATGCTGCGCAACTTGTCATTACAAATCCTAACGACTTAGACGCCGTATCATTAATTAATCGGTTGTCGTAGTCTAATTTGACAAATCTTTGTCAACAAACTAGTGTTTGTAAACAAACTTACGCAACATACCGGAAAGCGCCAAAGCATAGCGACAGATTTTCTGGTACCTAGCTAGGCGGATACTAGAAAGTGCCCTACCATAATTATTTTATGATGTTTTCCCTCCTCGAAAGCGCACGTTAACTACTTTAGCGGGCACTTACTGCTGGCATAGCTGGCTGGCTTTAGCTGGCATAGTGGGTACTCAATACGATCGCAATTAAGTAGGACCTAGCCATATTTTTCATCATTATTTTTTAATTGCACGCGTCGTCTAACTACTAACTAGCGTGCCTGAAAATAACGGTACAAAATTACTCTTCGCACGGAAACATTGCAAATTGTATTTAATAGCCCTCGAGCCTCGTATTTTAATCACTAGCTGGTAAACACATAATGAACGCTAAAGTTCATTATGCAATAATTTTGGTATAATTTTTGTAATATACAGTTGTGCATGAAGTAAGTAGTCCTTTTTAATTGCATTAAAAAGGATTGTCCTCACTAGCTGATTACCAAACTGAATCACACTTTACTGGCAGAGATCTCATTAAAAAATAATGCTTACTGGACTATAATTTTGTATGGTTCTGACAATTATTGTGGCAAAGCCACAGCTTAGGCAAGTAATTAACATTGAATCTCACTCCATAATCACCGACTGTCACAGAATAAATAAAAAGTACCCGCTGTGCCTGATTTCATGAAATGGCCATAGGTAATAATTTATCAGATAAACATAACTTACCAAATAAAGCTATTTTCTTCTTCTTCCCTCTGGCTTCGATTTCGTTTTCGTCGTTTAAAAGAGCGTCACATGATGTTAAAACTATTAAAAACACTGCAACAGGAACGGTATTATAACGCATTTTAAAAATATAAGAGCTCGCCTGATTTTCCGCTAAATATAAAAAAGTATTCCAATTTCAAATCTTCACTGTTTCTGAAGTCTAAAGTCAAGTTTATCTGTGAAGAATGTATTTATAGTATTTTTCTTTATAAATTAAAAGAAATATTTTATTTTATTCTGCTTCACGTAGTCGTCAGTGACATAATGAAGCTGTCCATTGCCGTTGTTATTGGTAAGTTTGTGGCAAGCTGTCGTCGCAAAGTGTTAATGAAATGAAAGTTTGCGCTAACTCTCGACCGCGCGCTAATTGACGATAACTCAGTTATAGTGAACTTGGCAATGTTGAAACTGGACAGATATAGAATTGTGTAATTTTGTGTCAAGATTTCACTGAAATTATTAGAAGTTAGTACCTAGGTACTTATTTTTTACCTGGAAGCTTACGCAGAAGATACCTCTCTTCACTCTCCGACTATGACTCCTTGTACCTGCAAGCCAGATGAAGGCAAATTTTAAACCTCGTGGGCAAAGCGTTCTTCGCTTTGGCTGTTCTCAGATCTGACAAAACGAGGAGTGTAAGTAGGCACCTACAACTTTTCATGTATTTGTAGATAGGTATATAGTAGATTCTACTACAGACAGCCTTATGGATAGATTGATCTAAATCTAATCCTAATGAGGCATCATTATGTTTCATTACAATAAGTACCTACAATATAACGCATTTACGGCGGCCGCTATACGCTTGTAATTATCAAAATGATCAAACTCTATCATCCATGACAGCTTGTAATAATAATTTAAATATGTAGGTAAATAATGTATTCGTTGTTAGACTTACTTATCACTGTAATACCCACAGACCATGTATCGACCAGATATATCGTGGTCTGTTGTTATACCTATCTATACCGTAACGGTACAGTAAATTCAAGAAATCGAATCGCAGCTGTCGTTATTCTTGATTTTAGAAATTGAAAGCTAATAATGTTGGACAAGCTACGACTGTTTGCAGCAATAATCCGGATTCAATTCCTCGGTGCACGGAGTGGCTATCACATTTCAGAGTAACTGCGGTGATAAACTCCGGTATCTCGGACGCGGACAATGACCAGTGTAGGTAGACCCCTGAGCACGTGACATTCAACTGATTTCAAAAAATGAAGAGGTTCTCGAATGCGAAAGGTAAAACTAACAAAAAACTCATACAGAATATAATAAAAAACAAAGTAAATTGACAGTTTGTAAAAACAAACTGTCCGAACCGAAAATCCGAACTGGAATTATTATGGCCAAAATAGGCTGTAACGATTTGGACGATAATATAAAACATTAGCATCGGTGATCACGTGTTATAAATTATCAATATCCCATATAATAACAAACGCGCCATTCTGTATATGTTTATCTGCTTGTTTTCAAATAAAACTTGACGGTTCACTTCAGGAAATTACAGGAGCTTTAACAACATCAAGGAAAATGTAAAAATAACACATCAAATATGTAAATGCTTATAAAAATGGAGCAAAACATTTCAAGAAGCGTGTAATTTCGATCCACAGACCTCTGGATTACGGGCCTAACATGTTTTCACTGGCGCCACTCTGCTTCGTGACGGGGAGGACGAAATAACGGTACCATTTTATTAACACATGTATTATTTTTATTACTTACAAATTAACATAACTTTGAACTCCTATCCCGCAGGAACCCTGGTAATTTAATAATGTTTTATAAGCGAAGCATATTCATTTTAGAACTTAATTAATAGCCTTTTAACCTTTAAGTTAATTTTAATTTTAGTTTAAGTTTTATAGATTTCGAGAAAATCAGCTGCAAGTACCGTAACGGGCGTTACTTGATTTTACCTCTCACTTCCGGATGGCACGTATTTTTTCGAAACTCTGCAAATTGCCTTTGTTTTATGAATAAAAATTAACGTTGAGCTTTATACAAATTAATAACCCACCATCTACAATATTTAATAAAGAAAAACAGGAGATAATTTAAAATTTAAGTCTAACATAAAAAAAACAAAGTATTACGAAATGTTACTGAAACTAGGTTTTAAAAAAGAACCCAATTTGCTCTCAAAATTACTGGAAAGCTATTTTTTACACCCGCAAATCCTCTCCAATACAGTGTTACACCCGTTACGTAACGGGCGTAACGCAGTTTGATTAGCGAAATTATCATAAATAACAAAGTTCAATTGTTTGCATTTGTAATTTTACTTGCCAAATCCGAGAACCTGTTAGTGCAAAAAGTAAGCTACAGATTAAACTTTTCCCTTATTTCTGTAATGGGTGTAAAATGCAATGTCCCCTATAAAATGTACTATAAACAAAGGAAAATTTATAGATTTACAGAAAATATTACGTCTACCAAGCAGTTCATCTATCACTACTCAAAATTTCACGAAGTTAGCTTTGACAATTAACGTCATGTTCGTTTTACAGTGTTGCCATTTGTAGCTCCAAAATCTCTACAAACGGGCAAATATTTTCTCATGTGAAGCATGAAAAAGAAATGGAAAACTATATTTTTTGTTAGAATTTTCGGCACTTATGAATAAAACATGGAATGAATGACCCATCCATGCCAATATATAAAAGTGAAACGTTGTCTGTTTGTTTGTTTGGGGAGCTTTCACGCGATAACGGCTGGACCGATTTTGATGAAATTTGGAATGGATGCTATATAAGCTATTTATACCCTAGAATAAAGTAAATTTTTATCCCGGTGGAAAATGTTGATTACTCGCTGTAAGGAACGGTTGCCATGGAAACGAAATAACAAGTCTGTTTAAAAACTTCAAAAGCATTAGTGTTATACTAACTGTTATACCCACATTTGCATTAATTTTTAATATCCTAGAAGAACATACGGATGCTTTTTTCGCGATAAACAGTAGTCCGCGCGGACGAAGTCACGGGTGGGTAAGCTAGTATAATATACACTTTAACTGTACCAATTTACATTAAAATCCATCCAGTTGTTCGTGATATAGCCCAGTTACAATTTTATTATAGTAATATAGATACATAGAAGATAGATTGTGTGCAAGCTACGATTGTTAAAACAGCGTGTCGTTTTATTATAGTAATATAGATACATAGAAGATAGATTGTGTGCAAACTACGATTGTTAAAACAGCGTGTCGTTTTATTATAGTAATATAGATACATAGAAGATAGATTGTGTGCAAACTACGATTGTTAAAACAGCGTGTCGTTTTATTATAGTAATATAGATACATAGAAGATAGATTGTGTGCAAACTACGATTGTTAAAACAGCGTGTCGTTTTATTATAGTAATATAGATACATAGAAGATAGATTGTGTGCAAACTACGATTGTTAAAACAGCGTGTCGTTTTATTATAGTAATATAGATACATAGAAGATAGATTGTGTGCAAACTACGATTGTTAAAACAGCGTGTCGTTTTATTATAGTAATATAGATACATAGAAGATAGATTGTGTGCAAACTACGATTGTTAAAACAGCGTGTCGTTTTATTATAGTAATATAGATACATAGAAGATAGATTGTGTGCAAGCTACGATTGTTAAAACAGCGTGTCGTTTTATTATAGTAATATAGATACATAGAAGATAGATTGTGTGCAAACTACGATTGTTAAAACAGCGTGTCGTTTTATTATAGTAATATAGATACATAGAAGATAGATTGTGTGCAAACTACGATTGTTAAAACAGCGTGTCGTTTTATTATAGTAATATAGATACATAGAAGATAGATTGTGTGCAAGCTACGATTGTTAAAACAGCGTGTCGTTTTATTATAGTAATATAGATACATAGAAGATAGATTGTGTGCAAACTACGATTGTTAAAACAGCGTGTCGTTTTATTATAGTAATATAGATACATAGAAGATAGATTGTGTGCAAACTACGATTGTTAAAACAGCGTGTCGTTTTATTATAGTAATATAGATACATAGAAGATAGATTGTGTGCAAGCTACGATTGTTAAAACAGCGTGTCGTTTTATTATAGTAATATAGATACATAGAAGATAGATTGTGTGCAAGCTACGATTGTTAAAACAGCGTGTCGTTTTCCTGCACGATAATAAGTACATGGTATCACCGATTGCCTGCACGATAATAAGTACATGGTATCACCGATTGCCTGCACGATAATAAGTACATGGTATCACCGATTGCCTGCACGATAATAAGTACATGGTATCACCGATTGCCTGCACGATAATAAGTACATGGTATCACCGATTGCCTGCACGATAATAAGTACATGGTATCACCGATTGCCTGCACGATAATAAGTACATGGTATCACCGATTGCCTGCACGATAATAAGTACATGGTATCACCGATTGCCTGCACGATAATAAGTACATGGTATCACCGATTGCCTGCACGATAATAAGTACATGGTATCACCGATTGCCTGCACGATAATAAGTACATGGTATCACCGATTGCCTGCACGATAATAAGTACATGGTATCACCGATTGCCTGCACGATAATAAGTACATGGTATCACCGATTGCCTGCACGATAATAAGTACATGGTATCACCGTTTTCCTGCACGATAATAAGTACATGGTATCACCGATTGCCTGCACGATAATAAGTACATGGTATCACCGATTGCCTGCACGATAATAAGTACATGGTATCACCGATTGCCTGCACGATAATAAGTACATGGTATCACCGATTGCCTGCACGATAATAAGTACACGGTATCACCGATTGCCTGCACGATAATAAGTACATGGTATCACCGATTGGCCGAGAGTGGGTCTACTTCTTCTCTTCAATCCTACTCCAACACTAAGAAAGCATTGTTTGTAATTTCTCATTCTCTTATACACTACTGTGGAATTCATCTCAATATTTTTATATTTTTACCCCCGAACAAAGAGACTGGTGTTAAAGGTTGGCTGCGTCCTGGAATCCCTTTCTTTTTTTTTTCTTTATTTCGAAGGGAGTTTTGTCACGCAGTGACCATGTCACCCCCGTAATAAGAATCACCTTATTGTAACTTAACCGCAACCGAAAGAAATTCCGCGCAGTACAAAATTGTACTGCGCAGAATTATTTATCATTGCATAACTTTTTATAAGTAAGGGGGTTAATGTCTAGGTAACAATTAGTGAGTACGGTTACGGACTCATATAATACTCAAATAAAGTTTAACCAACATCTTGGCTTCATCCGATAGCGGGGAAGCCAAGATGCCGTTACATATGCCAACATTAGTTTTATTATCGAATACAAGTCTCATGTCCTGTCGCTGGGCCTCGGTCCGAACACACTCCGTCAACACATGGTGAACATCTTCCACAGTATTACACTCCGGGCAGTTAGGTGTATGGGTTAGACCCATCAAGCATTTGAATTTATTTGACGGAATGTGTCCGGAGCGAAGTCTCAGCAGTGCTACAATATTTCGCATATTCCAGTCATGTTCGTCAAACCACGGGTAACGAGGAGGTTGGCATTGGATGGTTCGATACCATATCCCTTTTGTTAATGAGCGTTCGTCAAAATACTGATAAGCAAGTGTTCTCGTCGCGGTTTATGTCAGAAGAAATCTGCAGATGTCGTTAGTGTCGTGTGTTGTGACAATTCAGAATTTTCACTAAACCAAATGCGGGTAGTTGGAGATAACGCTCGCCCTTCTCGACGCTGACACCCGCTACTTCAGTCTTCTCGTGACCACGATCAATGCAACTTGATCGAAACGGCGAGGTAAATAAATATTAAGTTTTCAGCGCGATTTAGTCCCGTTTAAATATATAACTATAAGTATTTTTTTTATCTTACCATTATTAGTAATTATATTTTTTAAAAAACACTGTTTTATAGTATGTTGACCCAGTTGTAATGTAGCCCGCATTGCTCATATTTCGGCAAATACCTCAGTCCGAAAAGGGGTATATTTAAAAACAGCGCGGCGGACGCATAAAAATGTGGACGCAGCACAAGCTGAAGATACTCTACTGACTGCCCGAAGACAGATCTGTCTACGCTACTGCCTTACTGTCTTCGATGTATGTACTCGTAGCTGGACCGTTTTTTTCTACTGTCCTGTCATTTATTAGATTTTTATGTATTATGTTTGATAGTGGCAATAAATTAATTTTGTTCTATTTTTCATCCATGACTCGGAAACAAACATTTCTGCTCATCACACAAATGATTGCACCTTGCAGGATTCGAACCTGCGACCGTTTGATTTCGTACCTAAGGTAGCCACTAGACCAACCGGTCGGCAAATGTGTATCTATTACAATCTATTTATATGTAGCTTTTTCAGCCAATCACTATGATGACCGACACTGTGCGGCCGATAATGCTCAGCCTGAAACGTTTGAAAGCTGAGGTAATCGAAATGGTTTTTCGCTATTAGAGGGGTGGGGGGGGGGTAGTTGCGGAAAGGGGGGGGGGGGGTAGTTGAGAAAAGAGGGGTGCGAATCGTACCTTACAAACGTTTTTTTATGTTTCAAAGCTGAGGTAAACGAGATGGTTCTTAGCTATAATGGGGTGAGGATCGTAGCTACCAAACAAATGGATTTTTATATTTGAAAATTGATGTGATCGAGATGCTTATCAGCAATAATGGGGGTTGGGGGGTCGGGGGTTATATAAATTTTTAAATTGTGCATTTTTACTGCTTGTTATTTCATGAAAAAGTGGTAACACAGTTAATGTTACTCCCGTCTCAATAAAAATTGGACTTTATGTCTGTCTGTAAGTACGACGCGCGCGACGATAGAAAGTTATCGTTTTCCATCAGCTAAGTGTACCTACTCTGTATCGTACACCTACCTAACAGGAGTTGGTGACCATAACCTATTCCATAGTTGTAACTAGCTGCGCCCCGCGGCTTTGCCCGCGTTAAATCTTTGCCGCCCAACCCACTTCAGGATGGAATTTATAAAAAAAACTCTCCTTCTTGCACTCCTAAGGTACACAAGGAATATTCCCTCCAAATTTATGATCTCTAAATCCACAGGATTAGGCTGTGCGTAGTCCGTCAGTCAGTCGGTATGCCAGGGTATATACTGTTTAAAATGTATTGATAACGTAAGGATACTTCTATTTCGCTCATACGGTACGAATAACTGAATAAGAACTGAATCATCCCTCTCTGTACCTAGGATGAAGCAATTTTGCCAACTAAATAAAAAACTACATTAGATATAACCACAGAAGAAGTCAAAATGGGAACACTAGCAGCGTAAACAGTACAGCGGTAACTTTTAAACTTTTGCGATTCGAACACTTAGTTAAATATTTAAATGGGACTTAAAAACTAAACTACTAATACTAGGTTATTTTTTTTTAAGCTTCTTCTAGGTAAGAGTTAGTTTAGCAAGTATTTGTACGGTTAGCCTAGAAAATAAATTATTTCACAAGGACACAAATTAAATTACTTTCACCATCTATTTGTCTGCTTCACAATAAATGTCATCAGATTAAATAATATCTTCAAACGGGCCCCTGATTAAAATCCCATTGTTTCCTCCGAGGCTCGAGTAACGCTGGTCGCTCACCTGGATAACGGCGGGACCGTAATCGTTCATTTTTAGGGGCTCACCGTTATCCGCCTCTCCAACGGCATTGGATTGGATTGCAAACTGCGAACATTGGTGATTTATTAATTGCAAACTGAATGTTGTGTTGTTTGCGGAATGCTTGACGGGTGATTTCAATGCGTTAACTCATGAGATGAGATGGAGACCCGATGGTAAAACATGAGTATATACTCGTATGTAGATGCATTTTAATGCGTCATCTCATGAGATGGAGACCCAATGATAAAACTTGAGTATATACTCGTATGTACATGCATTTCAATGCGCTAACTCATGAGATGGTTAAACTTGAGTATATACTCGTATGTAGATACATTTCACGTTCCACGAGTGACGACTGACACGTACATTTTTTCCTGTTGTACTTCTTGAAGGTTTAAGATTAGACAGCAGAACCACACACATAAAACATAACTTTGCGAAAATAATCTTTAAATAAAATAGCCAAGTGCGAGTCGGACTCGCACACCGAGGGACCCGTACAAAATAAATATTTTCTAAGAACTTGTTTTTTTATTTTCCCCTTTATTGTACTATAAGACATTGCTTCTTACCAAAATTCGCGATCCTAAGTCAACGGGAATTATTTATAAAAACAAGATCAAATAAAAAATTAAAAAACCGCCGACCCCCAACCCTCGTTATAGCCAAGAAGCTCTCGATCACATCAGTTTTCAAACATAAAAAACCGCATCATAATGGGTCTGTTCGTTTGGGAGCTCCCAAACGACCGTCGCCCCTCTCCTCCCCTTCCTCCCTTCCCCCCATTATAGCTAAGAAACATCTCGATCACATCAGCTTTCAAACAGAAAAAAACGCATCAAAATCGGACCATTCGTTTGGGAGCTACGATGCCACAGATCAGACAAAAACACACACACACAATACACACACACACTATTTCATAAAACTAGTCTGGACAGTGAGTTTTTTATAGAAGTATAGCTACGTGAAGATTTAGTAGGTACCAACTATTATTTATTCTCTGCTTTTAAACTCAAACTCAACCGAAAATCTTCGGTTGTCAGTATTTATCAGCTTTATTACAGCTTTTCTAGGGAGCCAACCAACTAAACTATTAGGAAAATTGGTTAGATGCACAAAGTAGCTGTATTGTATTGTGACTGACACCTGTCCAAGAAATAACCATGGGTACCTATGCCGAGTTACGGCGCCTGACTATTATTTATTCTGTGGCCTGGCGCGTGATATTCAGATTATCTGTCACCCGACAATTTCACGCATCGCCCACCTCAAATGAACAGAAAATGCATGAATATTAAAATTCGTCGTAACTTTCTGAGTTTCCAAGGCTGTTTGTAAGCCTGGCCGCCGGGCGGCGACATTTTCATTAAGTTCTCAGAAACAGGCTGCTCGTTAACAATATTTATAATAAGCAGCCGGCCGTGTGGCGAGGCCGAGAGAATGCTAACTTTGTTTACTGGGGAAAAATTCAATATCCTGGTGTATTAAAATAAAACCACCATTGAAAACAATTTATTATTACGCCACAATAAAATATTCGAGAGAGAGTTTAGTCGACCAGATAATAATAATTTAACATTCAAAGCTTTATCATTCCTACTTTTTCACAAATACTAGATCTTGGAGAAACGTAAGCTTGGCGCCATACCTAGTATTGCCACAGCTGCTAGTATAACCACAATAAACAGAAACGTAAGCTTGGCGCCATACCTAGTATTGCCACAGCTGCTAGTATAACCACAATAAACAGAAACGTAAGCTTGGCGCCATACCTAGTATTGCCACAGCTGCTAGTATAACCACAATAAATATAAGAGTGCAACTTGAAAACATTTAGCCCATAAATTATTAAATGTAAACGTTTAATTTTCCATTAAATAGTTATAGCGGTAGGCAGCCTCATTCACCTGAGTGACGTGAACCATTAATAAAATGGAGTTTCAATTTTACATTGCATTGAAGCTTGCCAGTCAGCGGGACTCGCAGGACGCGTGACAAATGTTCGCGTGTCACACGTGTCATTTACACTCAGAGGAATCGATGGATAAAAGTGCTCTGCTCTACTGTAAAAAATAATTAAAATTCTCGTTTCGTATTTCAAATATTCAGTGAAGCTCGCTAGTCGGTGACGTAATACATTTCCAAAATCAAGAATGTTAAAGATTTTCAGATATCTTACTGTAATCTCTCATATTCGTACTGTATTGTCCCACTAGCCCAGGACCCAAACCTCAGTGACACAGAATTACAGGAACAGGAACAATAGGGAGCACTTTGAGAATTTCGTGGTGATACAATACGGATGAAAATAACCTCATAAGTAGGTATTATCATATATATATATATATATATATTTAAAAGAGTAATTCAAGTTGTTATAAACTTATTTATGAATTTTATAATATTATTTCGGTTTTTCCAAAAATCAATATTCCAATGACAGGTTATTTTTATTTAGAATGAATCAATGATGACCAACTATCAAAATGAAATGAAATGGATTATGAAAGAATTAAGAGATCAAATGAGTATTATTATGAAAGAGGTTTGGACCTCATCACAATATAAGTACAAATTAATAATTTATATTACCCACCAACTCCCCCACCCCCTATTATAGCTAAGAAGCATATCAATCACATCAGTTTTCAAACATAAAAAAGCGCATCAAAATAGGTCCATTCGTTTGGGAGCTACGATCGTCCCTCCTCCCCCCTTCTCCCCTCTTATTGTAGCTAAGAACCATCTCAATCACATCAGTTTTCAAACATAAAAAATGCATCAAATCGATCCATTCTTTTGGGAGTTACGATTCCACAGACAGATACATGGATACATACATACATACAATGATACTCACCCTAAACTTATAACACCCCTTCTCTTTTCAAATTCAGGGGTTAAAAAAGTAATGTGGTGCGACCGTCTGACTATACTCATATATTTCTTCTTTTCATTCTTCATCCACCTTTGAGATATATTTCCATAATTATAGTTAGATATTAGTAAAGATTTAGCTTTTAGTTTGCCCGTTTTTTGCCACGTTATATGCTGAACGGGAACACTGCAGACAAGCTTGAACTGGTCTTGGTATCACCATGTAGTTCCCCTGAATAACCCAGTCGTCACTTTGTTAAAAACAAGCGGAATTTTGCCAAATTGCCCACTATTACGATCAAAAGCTTCACAAGTACTGTAGGTGTAGCCCACATCAGTCCCCGTCGCGACCTTCCACTGCCAACATTAGTCAGCCCCTACGTGAGTCCACGCAGCTGATACGGATACGTATCTACGCATTTCTCAATATTATCTGTGGTTGAATAACCTACCATTCAGATTATAATAGTATAGTAGTAATTAATTTATTTTTAACGAGCAGTTTTTTTTTTCAATCTAAGGAACAGGCCAACTCTCCCTTGCATACAATGTCATTCGTTTGCCCAGTTGGTAGTACCTGCTTAATAATCGGTCCACCCGTTCCCCTCCCGTGGGTGATCTGGGGACCAGCTCAGGGAAGTTAGGCAATGGGCAGCAGCAACTACCTGTGTAAGTATCAACATCTACTGCCATCACCTGCCGCCTGCAGAGCTTGGAGATTGAGACAAACCTCCCTATTTACTGCATTTCGAGCAGCTACTCTGCTCATCACGCCGAAGACCCTCATTAGATCTTCACCTAATTTTTATAAGACCAATTTAAAGTTACTACCTTACAAATAAAAAAAGAACCATCGAAATCGGATCTGATAAGGCGGAGATATACCCCAAAAAGGGGCAGAGAGGTAATCAAAAATCCCCGACGTTTAAAAAAATCTAAAAATAGTTTGACCTGTGTACCAAGTTTCGTCTAGATCGGTTGAGAAATGCGACCTGCAGATGAGAACCAATCCGGACATACGAAACCATTTATGTCCAAGCTAAAACCATTATCTATACTTAAAATAAATCTGTAACAGGTCCAATTCTGTACATTGAATAAAACATTGTACATTGTAAATTTTCATTCTATATTCGTACTAAAGCCAAAAACTGTTTTTTATTTAAATCTTTTTTTTCTGTTGTTTGTCTGTTTGTCTGTATCTTGGACGTGCATCACGTCGAAACTATTAATTCAAATGAAACTTGGCATGATTTGAGTTCATACTACGAGGTGGGATATTGGATACTTTTCATACCGGTAAGTTAAAGGGTCTCCGCGGGATAGGCGTATTTTATTTGGAGTTGATATTCATGTTTTACGGTTTATAGTTACTTCCATATTTCACCTCTAGGATACTCAAAGAATATTCCTCCAAATTTCAAGTACCTAGGTCCACCGGTTTAGGCTGGGTGTTGTCTGTCAGTCATTCAGTCAGTCCGTAGACTGACTGAATGACTGACAGACAGATGTCACGGTACTGTTATGTAGGCATGATTAAAATAATATAATAAAACACATATTTTTATTATTCTGCCCAAAAGTGAAGGGCTTATCATAAAGCAATACTTATAATAAAGCAGTAACTACCAAAAAATCTGTAAAAAGAAGATATTTAAGATAAAAATAAGCTACTGAAAAAGAATGAAACATTTTTAAAATTCGTGTCTGTTTGTTTGTTAGTCATCATGTAAAAACTACTGGACCGATTGCGATTCGGTTTTTACTGTTGGATAGCTTAAGGTTTGATTTAAAAACTGGTGTACTTATTATCTCTAATCTATCCAATGAGTAGAAGCCGAGCAATCGATAAAAACTTTTTGACGGCTGAAGAAATATTGTTTATATGTTGGTATATTGGTATTTTAGGTCTTGGAATAGTAATAGAGTTATTTTAACCTAGAGAAATAGCCACGCGTGCGAAGCCGGGGGTACAGCTAGCCTACACTAATTTTATACAGAAGAAAGATTTGACTGTTTGTTTGTTTGTTTGTAATGGATAAACTCAAAAAATACTGACCCGATTTAAAAAAACTTTCAAATAAAGAAAGCTAAATTATCAGCGAGTAACACTAACAGGATTTTAATTTTCAAAAAATTTGAGTGCCCTTCGAAAATTGCAATAATGAAACCCGAGGTATTAAATTTTACAAAAAAAACTCGATTACTTTGTATCACAAACCAAAGAGTATATAAATACTACGTAAGATCACAAACTAAGAAGTAGATACGGGTCTTTATATATGGAACGTTGCTATAGAAACGAAATCACAGAACATATAATAATCATTGACGTACGTAGACACGAGTATGTACCTACTATAGACTTGGCATTGAATGGCAATAATAATGAGAGAAGGAAACACACTAAACAAACTAATGTTAGCTTGCGGTAAATTGTTAGCAAATTATTTGTAAAACTGAATTTGTGAGGCTTATTTCATAACTGTGTATATTTCTCAGTAAAACAGATAATTGATACTAGCTGTATTATGGGGCGTTCTTGTTTATTACGAGTATGTTGTACAAACCGACCTGAGCAGTAAAATGAAGCCATAACCTTGTATCGGTAAGTGAGCATGTTTTCTTAAGTTTGTAGCAGTTTTTGCGATAGTAAACGTTCGTATCATTTCTAATTTGTTATTTTCACATGTTATTATTTGCAGTTTGTTTTCTCGTATTACCCGACTAGAAAAGATAGTCCTAGCTTACCATGAAAGTGCCATAATTTGATGTGTCTCCGTAAATTATTTGGGGTTCCATCGAGTTAGGGATACCAGTGCTCAAGAAGTTTAGTTTACCCATAAATAAATATTTCTCTGTAGATGGATGAAAACATTTTGAATCCCTTCGCTTTCGCAAGCCAATGCATACGAACTATAAACATACATACGCAGCTGATCCATAAAAAATGCCATTCGCGTTTATTGAAATATATGGAACTGCTTAAATTTTTCGCAATTTATTGATCTCATAGTAAAAGTTGTTCCAAGTTGTTCATAATGAAGACTCGATGACAATGATATCCTCAAATATGACCCATATTCAAATATGACCCCAATCTATCTGACCCATGCATACGTATTACATAAATAGTACAATCATCTGCATATTAATATGACTGTATTGTATATAATACGAGTATGTGTGTACGACTACGTACTCGTATGTATGTAATCATAAAACAAAATATGATAAAATTTGTACCTTAATTTTTATTTTGTACTTTTCAGACTCCATAAGAAGATAAATCAATCGCGGTTGAGCAACCTAGTACTATTAAATGAGTGAATTGAACGAACTAGTACGTTTAGATCATGCCCAAATGAAAAATTACAACCGGCCAAACGGCTGGCTAAAGTCAGAGGTTTCTCTTTAATTAAATTACAACCGGCCAAACGGCTGGCTAAAGTCAGAGGTTTCTCTTTAATTAAATTATAACCGGCCAAACGGCTGGCTCAAGACAGAGGGTTCTCTTTAATTAAATTACAATCGGCCAAACGGCTGGCTAAAGTCAGAGGTTTCTCTTTAATTAAATTACAACTGGCCAAACGGCTGGACAAAGTCAGAGGTTTCTCTTTAATTAAATTACAACCGGCCAAACGGCTGACTAAAGTCAGAGGTTTCTCTTTAATTAAATTACAACTGGCCAAACGGCTGGACAAAGTCAGAGGTTTCTCTTTAATTAAATTACAACCGGCCAAACGGCTGGCTAAAGTCAGAGGTTTCTCTTTAATTAAATTACAACTGGCCAAAAGGCTGGACAAAGTCAGAGGTTTCTCTTTAATTAAATTACAACCGGCCAAATGGCTGACTAAAGTCAGAGGTTTCTTTTTTATCACACCAAGTTTGACGTTTGTATTTTGACGCAGCAAAAAATAAAAAAAATTGAAAAAACACGTCTTGTATTAATATGAGCGCCCCTTATTTTTACACGACTGTCCAAAAAAGGGGTTGTAATGTTTTTAGCATTCATGTATGTTTGTATGTATGTGAGTTCAGTGGAAGTTACGGTAATTAAGAATTCCACCATAACTTTTAAATGCCTGAACAGATTTAGACGTATGAAGTATCCTTAGAATCCTTACATCCCCCCCAAGTAACACACATTATATATTTTTTGAAAACATTCAATGTGGCGGAAGTATGGTTCAATTTTCAAATTCGTATTTTTTTCTTCATATTTTATAATATGGGTATCAAATGGAAGGCCTTGATAAGCACATTCCAACATTATATAATTTATTGGCAAAAACTTATTTTTTGCCAATTATTTACAAATATATCCGTCACCACCAAATTGAAGTGGTTGTAGCTTGTTTGGTAAATTACTTTATTTTTACCCGACTACGGCGAATCAAAAAGTAGGGTTATGATTTAAACCGGCATGTATGTGGGTATGTATGTATGTTCATTTGTTCCGTCATAATTTCTAAACTAATAATCATAATTTGACAAATGAGGTATCGTTGGAAGCGTCTTCATCATCCACTGGTTTTAGGACTTATTGGTTTTAGGATCCATAGTCATGTGACGTCACATTAAATTGACTATGGATATAAAGACGTGAACTAAAAAAAAACACCCATTTTGTTATATTTTCTTGTTGCGATTTAATAATACGCTGCAATCTTATGCTAGATATTATTATAGCCCAGTTCAATCTATCTACAAACTTTAGTTTTGATTAAACCGGAAGGTACGTTTTCATGAAAAGAAGAAAATCCACACATTGTCCGTGGCATTCTTATATTGATTACAGCCTGATAGATCACAACTTGTTTGATTCGTTAAAATCTTTCTTTTCCTAGAAATCAAAAACCATTAAGAAGTTGATAGTTCCGGAATTAGGTGTCCAGTAATGGAAGTCGGATCTAAAGTTTCGGAATCGAAAAACATTCGATTTTGCATGCCCTAGTGAGGGCCGACTGTCGGACGGATGCAATATTATATTTTTTTAAACGCACATCGCTAAGGTTATTAAAGTTATTTTATTTACTTAGCTAAGGTGAAGGATAGCGATGTTTGTACTTGATTTTACTATGTCAGGTCACATTGGTTATCAAACTAAGGCTCGTGATCGTTGCTTTTTTTACCCATTAATATGGGTAAAATATCTCCCCTATCAACTCTTTACGCTACTTCATAAACTGATGCTATCCCTTACCTATACGCTCATAGCAATTCTATTGGTATAATCTTTCTACGTCGATGTAGGAAATGCTCTATGCTAATAATACACGAAATAGCAACCGTAATTCAACCTCCTTGCGTTAAACAGAATAATACTAGAGACGAAATGGTACGTAAGTATAATACCTATAAACATAAACATTTTGTGTAAGAAATTGTTGTTGTACTATTTGTCCATATAAAGTACCTACTAATTTTATTTTTTCCGTGCGAAGCCGGGGAGGGTCGCTAGTGTGTAATAAATACACATATGCTGAAAAGAAGACGCTTCGCTCGCGCTTCGCGCTCGCTCGGTCAATAAGGCAGGCCCAGGTTCAGCAGGTAGACTCTTCGGGCTGAGAATGTGTACCTATGTGATTATTCTAGTTCATGAAAATAAATTTATTTTATTCATCTTTAAAAATGGTTCTTATACCTACAATATGCATTGAGGGTATGTCTGTTTATGTCCGTCTACTCCCTGTAAGAATTGCATTAGGTATATTAAAAAAACTAACAAAACAATTGTCTAGATAGAAAGTGCCACGTGGATCTCATAATACAGTCGACAATCACTCCATTTTGACATCAGTTTGCGACATCCCTCAATCTTTGGATCTTAAAATCTCACCACCTGCTCTCCGTTAAATGGATGAGCCTAGGAAAGTCACGTGCCTTTTATGACGAATCCAGCCTTTGTAGAGAAAATAGCTATTTGGCGGGTACCCGAGATAAGCTTCAGAAGGCTGCGCGCTGCCCGGCACCACTTCGTAGAATTACATCTGTACAATATAACGCCGTATATTTTTATGAAGCTCGCGATATGAACGCTATAATTCGTTGGAAAGTAGTCGTGGGGGGAAACAGGTGGACGGGGGATCCCAGTGCCATTCGCAAAGTTCTTAGACGCTCGCACACTTGATTATTTTTGCAATGGCAGCGGTGGCGATTGCAGAAGCAGTTACACTCCATCCTGAGACTGTCGGCAAAACTGCCGCATAGCAAAAGTTAGTATATAAGCAATATTCTTCTATATATCTTTATCCATATCTATACTCTATACTTATAATGAAGCAGTAAGTATCAAAAAGTCTGTATAGTTTGTTTGTCGTATGAGATAGTACTGGCCTGTGGTGTCAGAGTTTGCCAGGCCACCCGAGGGCCTCTGACATGGTTTAACGACTGCTAAACAATCAATAACAGCCGGGACCGATAGCTTAACGTGCCCTACGAAGCAGGGAGCGATGGAAAACTACACATAACTTACAAAAGTCATTGGTGCGGAGCCTAGGACCGACCTCTGTATCTAGGGTACTTAAAATAAGCTACTGAACAAGAAGTTTTTTTTTAAGCCAGAGATATGACTACGCGGGCAAAGCCGCGTACACAGCTAGTAGATAATAAAATAACGATCAGCAATTCGGGTCGAGTGAGTCTCACTTTTCAAACTTCTTGCATCGGTATAGCCCGAAAACCGATGGAGTGAATCGGCTAAACACCCGCGAGTGCTAACCGTTGTAAAGTTTTAATTAAAAGTTAGTCCTCACAGTTCGTTTTCTGTTAAAACTAAAATGCGATGAAACCTCCGCCCTTAGAAATGGAACCTAATCAACCGATTACGCGCAAGTCACGTAAAGTTTCTGAAAGCGTTCACGTGTCGCGCTAAATCGGCGATATCGTTTGACTTCTCATGAGACACGCGTTTCGCGACATTAGTTTTCTGATGACTAGAGCTAGCATGTACTCGAGGGTGATTACGATCAAAATTGTTTTAGCCGTCTTCAAAACAGGAGAGTAGGTTCTCATCATGCAATTCGAAGCGTATCGGATTACAGTTTCTAAGCTAACTGTTTCAAATGTTTGTCTCACAGTTAACCAGTACCTACTACACAAATCTAACTTCATTAGTTAGCGTGAAGCAGATCTTGCTCGGCGAAACCGAAACCACCGAGACGTATTGAATGGAGGGAACGTGTGGAATACGGGTAAGTAATCTATAGACTATAGTTATTCTGTACTTGGGGTGTAGTTAGATAGTTTTCCATCAATTGATCGAATTGCTTATCTCGCCCTCTATTATACAGAAGCCTACTTTTACGAGCAAGGGTTGGTTGGTTCATGAGAACACGCGAAGAATGCTGGACGGAGGGGCTACTTTTTAATAAGTGTGACCCACATTGGACCCACGGGAGGGACCGAACAGGAGCACGTCCTCTTCTCGACGGTCACGCACATCTACCGATGTTCGGAGCCCCTTAACTATATCGGGTTCCAAGAAAGACTTGACCTGACTAAGCGTTTTAAGTACTACGGCTAACTCGAACCTCAGAATTCTTACAAAGTAAGCAAATTATATATTTTGGGGTAAGTAAAAGTGAAACGTTGCCTGTTTATTTGGGGAGCTTTAACGCGATAGCAGCTGGACGGATTTTGATAAAATTTGGAATTGAGATAGCTTATACCCTGGAATAACATATAGGCAATGGATACACACTGTTATCCGGAGGCCAAATTTCAATACTGAGCTCATTCCAATTTATGAAGCAGGTTCTTGGCAAAAAGTGACGGGAGTAAATAGAGATTATGCAAAACATTTGGAGTTTGGGAGTTTAAAAATATAAGACGAAATTACAAAATATAAATCTATGGTACAAGTAATTTGTTTATTAACTACTAAAAAATACAACTATTATAATACCACAGAATAAATAATAGCACTCTAACAAGTAATAGCGTACAGGTACGAAACATGAAACAGTGGGACAACCCACATGCCATGGAAGTGCAATTGTTCTTACCCACTACCGGTTGGCAGCGTACCCAACCATGCTGGTAGCATTGCCCCGTTGAACTGCAATGCTAATTTGGTGAGCCAATTTCGATTTCTCGTGGTGCTTAGAAATATCTATTTTCCAATCCAAGACGGCGGACATGTTTTTTTATTAGTAAATTGATGTGGGTGTCGTTTTCGAGGTTTCTCGGGGTGCTTATAACGAAAATAACATCCATTTTCAAATCCAAGATGGCGGACATGTTTTTTTTTTAGTGTTATTATATGGGTCTCATTTTCAAGGTTTCTCGGGGTGCTTATAACGAAAGTGACATACATTTTCAAATTGAAGATGCCAGACATGATTTAATTTTATTAAAATTATATGGGTGTCATTTTCTAGCTCTCTCCGGGTGCTTATTATTAAAATGAGATGAACTCAAAGATGGCGGACTTGTATTTATATAGGGAAACATTTAAAAAAGTAATCGCGCTCCCGGAAATCTTGAAAATTAAGTAACACCCATATAGTTACTGAAATAAAACATGTCCGCCATATTGGATTCCAAACCAAAATGGATGTAATATTTCTTTGTAATTTTATCGATCTTGCGATGTCAGGGCCCCAATTCTACTAAAACAATTGTAATGACAATTGTCAACAATTTTCGCAAAATTTTCCCTTTTACCTCTTAAAAGTGGTAGAAAAGAATTTTTTTGGAAAATTTTCAAAATAAAATATTTCAGTAAAACTCAAAATTCAAAAATTTTCACAAATTTTTCGCTTCTACTACTTTTAAGAGGTAAAAGCGAAAATTTTGCGAAAATTATTGATAATTGTCATTACAATTTTTTTAGTAGAATTGGGGCCCTGGTTTTATGCAAATATCAAACACTATGACTGTCTGTGTTCGCCATCCCTAGCGCTCTATAGCATATACAAACTGCGTGCATACATACTTTCGCTCGTGTGTAGTAGTAGAAATCATGAATCTGATTTTTGTATGGAAAGCCTCCGAGTGTCCAACCTGTGTTTTTGGGACATCTTATATACAGAATGTTTTAACTGTGTTGGATCAAAATGGGGTATGAGCTAGAACACCACCAGGCCTATCGATCTAGCCCCATGTATGTTCATAGATTTGGAATAGTTTAGGAGTTACGAGATATATTAGTTATTTTAGCCCAACTCCAGATTTCATTAGAAATTTAGTAATTATGACCAAACTATTAACACAAACGTTGTGTTTTTTTTGTGTAGGTAGCATTATAATGGGTCCTTTAAAATACATTAATACTACTGCATTATATTTTTTAGATTTTGTGAAAAAACATAACAATTGAAATGTGTATCTCATACAAAAACTGTCTTCAATGTTTGCATGGCTATAATTTTGAATTATAATAATATATTGATTTAATTAATATCTCAAAGTATTTTCCAATTCAATGGCTATAAGTCACCAATACATTAAGTTGGCCTAAACTTAAGGCAACACAGATAAAAGTGACTTTAAAAGTGGCAAAGACATTTTTGTTTGAGGTAATGGTTAAGATTTTTCACTAAATTTAAAAATGGTAACAAGAAGGTATTTATTTATTTTAAAAGACCCATTATTATACTACCTACACGAAAAAAAACATAACGTTAGTGCTCCTAATTTTGTCACAATTTTCTAATGCAATCTCGAAAAGGATAAAAAACCTGTAACTTCTTAACTATTGCAAATCGCTGAACATATGCAACATAACATTGATAAGCCTGAAGGTTACCCTCCTTTTTGATCCATAAGTGGTAAGACAATAAACAAGACAAGACACAATCAATACACACTATCTAGTTTATTAATTGTATATTTCTGTATTGTGGTGTTTCAATAAAGAGTTCATCTATCTATCTATATATCTATCTATCTATGATATAATATTACTACCTGCGGCCCGTGGTTTTACCTGCGTGCCCAATGATGAAAAGTATTCTATGTGTCATTCTAGGATCTAAAGTATCTATTTACAAAATTTCATTAAAATCCGTACAGCCGATAACATTTAAACATTGGATTTTCAAATCATCTTTGGACCACCTTAATCCGTCCCTGTCGAAAAACCTTATCAAGGTATTTATTTATTTTACATTGTTAACCTAAATATCACATTTCATGCCTGTATTAGCAAAAAAAAATAGATTTTTTATGTAAACTTTCAATTGTCATTAGACCCCCTTAATTCGTCCCTGACGCAAAATCCCTCCTTGGTTGACGTCTATTACCTTTAAACTACCTACGTTGTACCTACCTGCCTTATTTCACTTTCATAGATTAAGTAGTTTCATTTCATGTAAAATCAAAGCGTAGTATTTCGCTTTTATATTGTACTAGCTGCGCCCCGCAGTTTTGCCCACAAGTACAATTTTCGGGGACAAAAAAGGATCCTATGGTCTCTATGGGTCACATCATCTACGCAGAAATTCTCATTAAATTCGGCCAAGCCGTAATAGCGTGAAAGCTACCCAAACAAACAAATCAATAAACAAACAAACAGACAATGTTTCTCTTTTTTATATTAGTGTGGGTAGAATATTGTATTCTTAAGATTTAATAGAATTAGACGTTACTTTGTAGAAATCTAAGTGGTAGTGGTTAGTGAAACTCTTTTTATCAACCCTCATTTGTTCGTAGCTAAAAACATGGGCACAGTAGCACTCATAGCATTCATGACCTTGGCAAACCCGAAACAGCTGTAATGGCGGCACAAAAAATATTTGCACGGGAAAGTTGACTACTTTTTTAGGAAATGTGTTTTTGGTACACTTTTCTTTATTTGTAATATATTTTTTATGTGATTTCACTGCATAAACAGTTTTTTTTTTCTAAATGAAATCGCACTGACTCTCCCAGTAAATGTTTATTGGCTTCTGGCGGGAGGATCGAGCAATGAGTGAAAATTTTCACGCATTACTCGATCGAGTGGAAGCACCTACTAGGCATCTTGTTGTACATATAAAATCTATGCATATAGGATTTTCATTATCATCCCTCATGCGGGTGAAACCGCGGGGCGCAGCCAGTATATGATTATAGTGAAAGTAGGTAGGGATTAATTTTATTTTGGGTTCTCCTCTTAATTAAAGGAGATCTAGAGCAAGTTAAATGTTCAGTTTAACAACACAGGATCAAAAGTATGGGGCGAAGGAAGTGTACCAACAGTAAAATTATAAGGACTGAAAAGAAGAGTAAAATGTTAAGACAAAGGACTAACATCACACATTTCTAACACAAATAATTCTAATACGAGGCTTAAATGAAATCCTTTCTTTATCGTTAATTCCATTTAATTCCGGGTCCTTATCCGTCACGATAACAAAATTAATCCTAACCTAATTAGGCATTTGTTCCGTGCGCGTCTGTTCCTCAATGGGCCCGAATTACTCTCTAATGTGGTATAAGTCTGGAATCGGACAAACCGACTTAAGCCAGGGCTTTACAGGCTTACACGCGGCTAGCCTTTGGCTTAAGGGCCTCGAGGGGTACAATTGGTACAAAACATTCAATATGTCGATAAACGCTTTTGTGTATCGTATATAAAGGAACAAGATGAAGGAATTGTAAATTAGAAATAGGTACCTATTCGTACGAACTAAAAATAACAAAACTAGGTAGGTACGTTAACATTGTGTAACCACAAAATAAATAATACTACTTGTAGGTTTGTAATGATCTTCGATAATAGCAGAAGTTTGTTGACCGTTATATAAACACAAACACATTTAACCTTGTTTTAGTAGAGTTATTGTTGCTTGGTAACATTTTATGTAAATTTGACTAAGTGCTCTAACAGTACCTACTTTGGAAGGTACTAGACTGTTGTATTGGATTAGATAAAAAAACCTTATTGTTTAGTGTAAATTCGCTTCGTAATCGCAACGTAATCGTTACCTACTCATATAACAATATGGATGAATAAACGTCTGTAGAATTCAGTCTCACTGTAGTGGATGAAAGGATTAAAATGTAGAGAAGAAAGGTTTATAAGATTAGGCTGCATTGTGGAATAGCATACAGAATGCTTACTTTTTGAGATCCTGCAAACGACTGCAAGCGAACAAAATACTAGTTTATCAAAGGGCTTCACATTATTTTTTTATAGATTGTTCGATTACTTTCGGCGGGAAACAAAAACGAGGCAGTTGTTTTGCTTTTTTTTCTCAAACTTATTCCAGTGTGAATGTGTAATAACCATAAACTTTTTGTTAACGTGCACGAGTGTGGGCAAATGACACAAACGCGGAAAAACATACCCATTTCGTGTTCTTTCCGGAAGTCCCTAGGAAGTTTCAGTAAAGCTCCACCTTACTTTAATGAATCGTGACTTGACTAGACTTTTGACTACCTGACTGACTGGGACTCCATATTTTGACTTTTTACATAATGAAAAAAACATACAACTTTTATTATCTCTTTCCTTGACAGTGGCTAAATACACTATTTGTACAGAGCCAATGGTCTGTGGTCTAAGAGCAAGTATCTGAGTCTTTGGTAGTGAGTCACTACCACAGACGTAGAGACAGTATCAAGCTCTACGACCACAGACCATTGGCTGACTTATCATAGTGACTTATGTGTCACTATAATTTTTCTGTAACGGTATTATGCCTTTAAGCGAGAGTCCGCATGGGGAAGTACCACAGCTTTGTCTGATATTCAACCGCCAAGCAGAAGTGGGAAATTTTTCCAGCGAAATTACAGTGCAATGAGACTTAAAAACGAATGTCTCAGGGTGCCGAGCGAGCACAGTGCAGTGACGATCAGGATTTTTTAACCAGAGTGCTGGGTGGGTGGTATTGCAACTGTTATGGTCAGGAGTGACGCTTACCTTCAAGTGAGCAACCTGCTCGTCAAAATGCAACGTTAAACTCAACAATCTAAAAAAACATATAATAACAAAAATCCCGACTACGAAAAATACTAAAAAGGGGCAAAAAAAGCTTAAAGGTGAATTTTTTTGTTATCTTATGAATTAGTGAGAATGGTTGCTTACCAATCGTTATAGGTCCTAAATGTTATCTTTTGAATTAGTTAGAATGGTTGCTTACCAATCGTTATATGTCCTAAATGTTATCTTATGAATTAGTGAGAATGGTTGCTTACCAATCGTTATATGTCCTAAATGTTATCTTATGAATTAGTGAGAATGGTTGCTTACCAATCGTTATAGGTCCTAAATGTTATCTTATGAATTAGTGAGAATGGTTGCTTACCAATCGTTATAGGTCCTAAATGTTATCTTATGAATTAGTGAGAATGGTTGCTTACCAATCGTTATAGGTCCTAAATGTTATCTTATGAATTAGTGAGAATGGTTGCTTACCAATCGTTATAGGTCCTAAATGCTTATTTGAATTAGTGAGAATGGTTGCTTACCAATCGATATAGGTCCTAAATGCTTATTTGAATTAGTGAGAATGGTTGCTTACCAATCGTTATAGGTTTTAAATACTTACTGGTGTCCCACCTGGGGGACATAAGGAGATTTTGCTTTACATAGTTTGGTTTCATTTATTTATTTTTCACAAAAAGGCGACAAATAGACGACATAATTATTGTGAAAAATTAAAAATGTATATGAATTTTGATTAATTTCATGTCTTTAATAGCACTCGCAAGATGAATACAAATCGATTGACGTAAGAAGCATCAAAATCGGTCCACGCGTTTGGTGTATATAGTGCCACAAAGGTTTGACATACATACATACATAGGCTGATAAACACATTACTGGGCCTTTGCATTGCGCAGTCTGGTAAAATGCCTTGCATTTGGAAAACAGCATGAGGGCGGGGCGTTTTGTGGACATTGAGTAACAATACACAAAGAACCTACCTCTAAAAAAAGTAGCTTCGATATATGCGACCTCTGCTGGTCTGATCTAATCTGAGTATGGGACTGTGCGTGGAAGGTTGCCATACATAAATAAAACTTACTGGTTGTCCTATAAGTACGTACGCCCTCAGATAAAGATACAGTTTGCGATTTCTACGTGGTTGCAATGGCCGACATAGCCAGTTTGATGAGCTTGTTCCTCAATCTGCTACCTACCTATATACGTAGATAGAGGCATCTGGCCCTGTTATTCTAGACTACAGCCCTCGTTTTTATCAGATATCATGTAATAAGCCTTATACCTACCTAAATACACTTACATTACGCACCACGTCACCCAATGCGCAAAACTATTATCTGTAAAATGTTACTGGCTCAGTTTTTGAATAATGGCCTCCCCGGCTCGCATTCTTCAACAAAACGTCTCAAACTTGGTGCAATTCCACTCTGCAACAACAGCACGACATGGCAACACAATGAACATTGTTGGACGGAATCCAATTCAGCATCATAGAAAAGAGGAAACTCAACTGGGATGATAAAAAATGGAAATGAATTAAATTATTCAAGCAAGTGATGCCCTCTTTAATGCTTGCGAGTAATCTCACACCTTTTAATTCTTATTCATTCTTCGAGCGTTCAAACAACTTAAGCTTGAAATGTTTCTACGTCTACGACACGTCAAAGTTTGCAGATGAAATGAAAAAAAATGTGTCATGCTCCGCAGCAGCGCCACCATAATTTAGAGGGATAGCGGAAAGTAATCTACGTTGAACGTACATCATGTACGTAAGTTGATAATTGTTGTGCATAAAACAGAAAACGACATAATAATCATTTTTTTGTGGCGACACGTAGAATTCGTACTTCGCAATATTATTAGAAACTATTTAATAATGAAAACTAGTGTACGAACGCTCCTTATAGTGTACGCGCTGAAAATATTATGATTTAGTAGTATTTAGTTAAATATTTAAACGGGACTTAATCGCGCTGAAAACTTAATATTTATTTACCTCGACGTTTCGATCAAGTTGCATTGAAAAAAAAATGCGGGTAGTTGGAGACAACGCTCGCCCTTCTCGACGCTGACACCCGCTACTTCAGTCTTCTTGTGACCACGATCAATGCAACTTGATAGAAACGTCGAGGTAAATAAATATTAAGTTTTCAGCGCGATTAAGTCCCGTTTAAATATTTAACTATGTGTTCGAATCGCGAAAGTTTAAAAGTTAGTAGTATTTAATTACATTGTAAAAAATTCAGGTATGTAAGCAAACTCTTATATGACAGAATTTGAGTATCACCACGGGAAATTATTATCGAAACTTTACAGATATGGGGTCCGAGGTCCTGCATATGATTGGTTCTCCAGTTATTTAAATAATAGACGCCAATGCACGGAGATCGCTAGCATTAACAAAAAATCAAACAAACAGACATTCAGATCCGATTTTAGATTAAATCAATATGGTGTTCCTCAAGGAAGTATTTTTTGGTCCTATATTATTTTTATTATACATCAATGATTTACCTTCTTGCACACATTATGAATCAATACTATTTGCCGATGACACAACCATAATTATCAAATCTAGTGACATAAATAAACTTGAATGTGAAATTAATATGACTATTGAAAATATAATTGACTGGCTAAATACAAATAATTTGCAAGTGAATTTGACTAAAACGAAAATGATGAAATTCCGTACTTACAACTCTAAGCCTCATCTGCTTTGCGCTAAATATAAGTCACAAATTATAGACGAAGTAGATTCTACTAAGTTCCTTGGAATTGAGATCGACAACATGTGCAACTGGAAAAGTCATGTAAATGGTATTGCTCTAAAACTAAATAGATTTGTTTTTGCTCTTAAAAGAATCCGCCAAGTGGTATCGAGGGAAGCCGCATTACAGGCATACCACGGATACGTAGCTTCAGTCCTGCAATATTGTCTGATCATCTAGGGCAACTCTACAGACTCAGACAGAGCTTTCAGAGCACAAAAGAAGTGCATTCGTGCTATTTGTGGCACACATTATCTAGAGCCATGTAGGCCTTTATAGAGAAGTCTACAGCTTTTAACTCTCCCTAGCCTGTATTTAAAGCAGTTAGCGCTTTTTATAAAACAGCACTCTGAGCTTTTCACAAAGCACCAATACATGCGCCACCGTCAGTTTCGTACCGGGACTGATAATAGACTGTGTTTGCCAAAATACAAATTATCTCTGCAGAAAAATTCATATTTTCTGGCGGTTAAAGTGTTCAATAGTCTCCCAGAGGACATGAAACAATTGCCTATAAACATGTTTAAACATAAGTTACATAAATGGTTCATAGTTTCCTGTTTTTATTCTGTGACTGCATTATTTAATTCTGATAAAAAAATTGATAGCTTAAGTAGTACATTTATTTTTGTTCATTTATATTTGTATCCAATTAGATTTTAAGCATAATCTAACATATTAACTATATTTTTTAATTGACATACATATTCAATACCTTATTTGACTTATTTTCTTTATATATCTTGACATTTAATTCATTGCATTACGAGTATTATTATTTATTCTTGATTTCATATGTCAATTAAAAAACAATCTGTGCTAATTATTTTTTTAAAATTTGCATGCTGTTATAGCAAAATACATGTGAACCTCGCCTCATACATAATATCTGTGTTTATTTTATATGTACCATGTCTTTATGCAAATAAACTATTTGATTTGATTTATTTGATTTACGTACCCTAAGAATAAGGAAAAAAACTCTTATGTTTTAATTACAATAAAACCGTTTAACTAAAAAAAAAACTTATTTTATTTCTAATGACAACGCACCAATGATCGCGGCAAACGTTATTGGCGTGTAGCGAAGCGACAATATTGCGACGTGTAGCGACTGAACGGAGTCAACAAAATTTACGACTTTTGTTTAGAAGCAATTCAAAGTGCACCTAGATACCTAGTCTAGTTTGATCTATATCTATGGCTACTCAAATTCTTTCAGAAAAGATTTTGCTTACCTGAATTTTTCACAATGTAATACAAGTATTTAATGCATTTACATTAAATATTACTAAATCATAATATTTTCAGCACGTACACTATAAGGAGCGTACGTACACTAGTTTTAATGATTAAATAGATTCTAATAATATTGCGAAGTACGAATTCTACGTGGCGCTGCTGGGGAGTATACTCCCCAGCAGCGCCACAATAAAATGTTTATTATTTCGTTTTCTGTTCTATGCACAGCAATTATCGACTTACGCACATGGCGTACTGTTACACTGCGCATATTGCTGACCTAAGGGATAACCCCCAATAACCATTCAATTCACTGTCAGCAATATGCAAAGGTATATAATCCGTGGTTTATAGTATTCGAGGCTTTTTCCTTAATCGCTCTCTGAAGCCACCTGACTACGGACCCGGTCTTAGGCCTGCCGGTCAGCTTGGACTAAGCATAGTCAGGTGGAACCTCTGCCCAAATAGACAGAAGTGCAGCAACAATTACAGTATCGTAATTGTTGTGTTAGTTGTTAAGACTTGTTGAAGTAAAATAAAAATAAATGTTAGTGTGTGCCCGAAAAGTTGTTTTTTTTTAAGATCAACTAATAGGCCCACACAACATTTGGTGTCAGAATCAAAGGGGATCTAGTCCCTTGGCCGCCCTTCCCTGACGAGGTCGTCCTTCTTCAAACAAGTCACTGCTGCCCCTGCCGCCTGCTGTCTACTGCCACCCTGTCCTTCTGGAGGACCTGGTGCTGTTCAGCTGCCTGTCACCACTGCTGCTTGAACTCCGCTGTGCTTGAGGCTTTCTGCCCGAGTGCCGAGCCAGCTCAGCCCCACCATCACCAGCTCCACTGTCTCTGGTCTTCGACCAGACGCCGAGCATACCCGCCTGCTGCCCGAGCTCCATCTGCCCTTGGTCACGACGGACCGAGAGCCGAGCCATCATCAGCCAAGCAGAATCCAAGACGAGTCGACCCGGTGGACAACAAAGTTCATCGCTCCGTGCCAGACCCGCCGCACGCTACCCGAAAACGCTGACGCGCAAGTACGTGTCTGATGCCGACCTACTTAATCGCATTCTTGTGAGTGACTTTTGTACATTTTATAATCGTTATATTGCTATTTCTTGTGTCAGTAATTATCATTGCAAACAATAATGTCTGTAGATAAAACTAAAGTAGAGAAGCTCTCTCTACCTAACCAGGCAATAATGGAAAACATTCAATTCAATGTCCTGATGAAGTTTATCAAATCTTTCGATGGAGATAGACAAAAACTATCTCCTTTCATTAAAAACTGCGATAATGCGATAAACCTAGCTTCAATTTCCCAAACAGACTTACTGTTTAAATTCATATTGTCGCAATTAGAAGGCAAAGCCGAATTAGCTTGTTCCCTTAAGGTTTTTGATAACTGGCAAGACCTGAAATTATTTCTGAAGGCTACATTTGGTGAAACAAAACATAGAGATCACCTCTTGTTAGACCTTCAAAATTGTAAAATTATATCATCAGAGTCGGTTTCACAGAACAGCCTTCGATTAGAAACTTGCCTAACTCGCCTACAAACTGACATTGCCCATTCCACACGCGAACAAGACGAACTGAAAGGTCGTATAGCCAGTACTGAAGACTTAGCCTTACATACCTTCCTACTAGGTCTCCCAAGCTATATCTCCACTATCGTTAGATGTAGGAATCCATCAAATTTACATGACGCGATTAATCTTGCGATACAAGAGGAGAAGCTGCACAATTATGTCCAGTCCACAAAACATACTGAACTGAGGTCTAGTAAAATATTGTGCAGAACCTGCGGTAAACCAGGACACTCCGAAAGGAGTTGTTTCCTCCAGCGACGCCCTATTCACTCAGTATCGCAACCGCAGCACCCAATGCGATCAACTTCCAACTCACCACGTCATGCTAATTCAAATTCAATAATTTGCAGATACTGCAAAAATATTGGCCACGACATATCAGAATGTCGTAAGCGCCAATATAATAATAATGCACGTCAAAGACTACAACCGAACTCTTCTCAGTCTCAAAATAAAGTCCATTATTATAACGAAGTTTCCGACGACTATAAATCAGATAGTGATTTAAACTAGAGAAGATTCCGGTTGCACGTCGTTCGGAATCATCTACACAAACCGACGTGACATACAACAGATCAATTAATGAATTTATTTCCATGTCCTCTGTATCCGCTAACCCTAATCTTCTTTTCAGAAATTCTATCTCGACACAACCTAAACCAGACTTGACTCAATCTCGTACTTACTCGACTCAATCTCGTACTTACTCGACTCAATCTCTTACTAACTCGACTCAATCTCATACTAACTCGACTCTATCTTATAAAAATCCGTCTCTATCGTCTCAGTCGTTTAAATTGACTCAATCTCATAAGAAAATGTCTCTATCGCCTCAATCGTCTCAATCGCCTCAATCGTCTCTATCGCCTCAATCGTCTCAATCGCCTCAATTGCCTCAACCGTCTCAATTGTCTCAAGCGCCTCAATCGTCTCAATCGTCTCAATCGCCTCAGTCGCCTCAATCGTCTCAGTCGCCTCAATCGTCTCTATCGCCTCAATCGTCTCAATTGCCTCAGTCGCCTCAATCGTCTCTATCGCCTCAATCATCTCAATCGCCTCAATCGTCTCAATCGCCTCAATCGTCTCAATCGCCTCAATCACCTCAATCGCCTCAATCGTCTCAATCGTCTCAATCGCCTCAATCACCTCAATCGACTCAATCATCTCAATCGTTTCAATCGAAAATTATAAACTCTTCTTCTAAATCCCCGAACCGTAAACAAACAAACTCTACACACAAGTCTACCAAGTCCACTGAATCTTCTAAGTCAAATAAATCTACCAAGTATTCTAAGTTTACCAAACCCACTGAATCTTCTAAATACAAGCATTCAAACTTGCATTCAAAGCCTAACATCCAGTCCCATCACCCTATCCCAGACTCCAGATCATATCAAGCTGTTTACGAAATCAAATATAACAAGAAGGTCCATCTACCTCATGTATATGTCAGATCTCAGTACTCCGATAAGCCACTGGTGCTCTTAGTAGACTCTGGTGCTGCTATATCTCTTCTAAAAAAGTCTTCCTTGCAAGCCGAACCAGAATTGATACCAAAGGTGATCAAATTCAAAGGCATTGATAAAAAGGCTGACTATATTGAAAGTTTTGGACAGTTCAAATTTGATATCAATTTTTCAGATCACACCATCCTCGGTGTTTTTAATTTGATACCAGACTCCATCGACATAAACTTTGATGGAATCATTGGTAGTGACTTTATGAAATCTGTAAATGCAAAAATTGATTATGAGAGTAACTTTCTAAGTATTGGCAATCACTCCTTACTCCTACATTTCACAAATCCTGAATATACTATTCCTGCTCGATCTGAAACCATTATCGAATGCAATGTTTCTAATCCCAAAGTGTCCACTGGTTTCGTTGAAAAACTTGAAATCCAAGAAGGTGTTTTCATATCAAACTGCCTTGTCTCAGTCAAGCCAAATAATCATGTTAATGTCTCAGTTCTCAATACCACTGAGTCTGACGTCATAATAAAATCTCTTAGTGTCGAGCTCAATCCTTGTGATCTCCCTGATGTGACTCAAATTGGCCATATTGGTCCTGTTTCTCAATCTCCCAATAGAATCAGTAGAGTTAAAGAACAGATCAGATCTGTCCATCTCAATGCTGAAGAGTCCCGAGTATTACACAATCTATGCACGGAATACTCTGATCTTTTTCACCTTGATGGAGATTCTTTAACATGTACTAATACTTTAGAACATGAGATTAAAACTACCAATTCTCAACCAATCCATACCAAGACTTATCGATATCCTGAAGTTCACAAAGAAGAGGTCAACAAGCAAATTTCAAAAATGCTTGATCAGAAGATTATTAAGCCTTCCAATTCTCCATGGTCCTCCCCCATCTGGGTAGTTCCCAAAAAACAAGACGCTTCCGGCCAAAAGAAATGGCGTATCGTAATCGATTATAGGAAGCTCAACGACGTTACGATAGGTGATGCATATCCTATTCCTAATATCAACGAAATCCTTGACCAGCTAGGACACAGCAAGTACTTTTCCACTCTTGATTTAGCCTCTGGCTTCCACCAGATTAAGATGAATGAAGCTGACGCAGCGAAAACGGCTTTCTCTGTCCCTAATGGCCATTTTGAATACACCAGAATGCCATTTGGTCTGAAAAATGCGCCTGCAACCTTTCAAAGACTGATGAATACAGTCCTCTCAGGTCTCCAGGGCTTACACTGTTTTATATATCTTGATGACGTCATCATATATAGTCACGATCTGTCCTCCCACATCGAAAAGCTGGAGCTTGTTTTCAAAGCCCTAAGACAACATAACCTCAAACTCCAACCAGATAAATGCGAATTTCTCCGTCGTGAGGTCGCTTATCTTGGTCATACTATTACTGACAAAGGCGTCTCTCCCAATCCGGATAAAGTCAAAGCTGTTGCCTCCTACCCTGTCCCCAAAAATCCGAAACACATCAAAGCGTTTCTTGGCCTTGTAGGCTATTATCGGAAATTCATAAAAGACTTTTCCAAAATTACCAAACCTCTGACTTCTCTCCTAAAGAAAGACTCTGAATTCATCTGGTCCAAAGATCAAATTCAAGCATTTGATACTCTTAAATCCTTATTGACTAGTGCTCCTATACTCCAATACCCTGATTTCTCCAAAGAATTCATCCTCACCACCGATGCATCCAATCATGCCATAGGCGCTGTCCTTTCACAAGGTGAAATAGGTAAAGACCTTCCCATTGCCTATGCCTCGCGAACCTTAAATAGTGCTGAAGGAAACTACAGTACTACAGAGAAAGAACTCTTAGGTATAATTTATGGTGTTAAAACATTCAGACCCTATCTCTACGGTAGGAAGTTCAAAATTGTCACGGACCATCGTCCTCTTGTTTGGTTGTTCAATTGCAAAGACCCAAGTAGTAAACTTGTTCGCTGGAGACTAAAACTCGAAGAGTTCGACTACGAAATCTTATATAAACCAGGTCGAATAAACTCAAACGCTGACGGTTTGTCTCGTCCTCCAATCAACGCCATCGACGACATTGACGTTAACTTAACTATTAACCTGACCTATGAATCTTTCCTAAAGTCCCGTTCCAGTCCTACTGCATCTGATACTCAAATCGTTGAACATAATCAAAGTCTCTTAAAAACTTCGTGTTCTGCTATTGCCTATCCAACTTCCATAGATCTCGATAGTTCAAATCTTTATTGTGAAGACATTCTTGAACTTCTAGAAGACAAAGAAGACTTCATAATGTCTGAAAAGGAACTAAACCGTGTTAAAGTTTCCAAAGTCAACAATAAAACTTTCTTCCATCTCTTTACGAAAGTACATCATTTCGACTCTGCATCTTACAAAGATGTTTTTACTGTTCTCAAAGAACTACGTAATCAACTGATAATTTTCTATCCCAATGTCAAAGAAGTTTCTATATCAGATTTTACCAATCCCTTCGATAAACTGAAATTCATGCTCATTTACGAAATAATTACTTACCTCTTTAACAAGACTAATATCAAGATCAACCTTTACCATAATAAGGTCATATATCCTTCTCCAAACGAAATCCCTACCATTCTCAAAGACAATCACGACTCTCCTATCGGTGGTCATGTAGGTACAGCCCGTATGTACAACAAACTTAAAGATTTGTACTACTGGAAGAACATGAGATCCGAAGTTGAGTCCTATGTTAAACATTGTTCTCAGTGTCAACAAAATAAAGCTTTAAGAGCTACTAATAGAGCTCCCATGGAAATAACTTCCACATCTCACGAACCCCTTCAAAGAATTGCTACTGATATCGTTGGCCCATTACCAGAATCTGGCTCTGAAAAGTACAGGTACATCGTTACTTTTCAAGATGACCTAACTAAGTATTCAATGGCCTATCCTATTGTTCATTCTACCGCCGAACAAACTTCCAACTGTCTCATCAAATTCATTTCCCATTTTGGTATTCCAAAAATTCTCCTGTCTGATCAAGGTGTCCACTTCATTGCAGAAGTTTACAAGCAGATCACTTCTCTCTTTAAGATAAAACATCTTTTTTCATCTCCCTACCATCCTCAAACGAATGGTGCTCTTGAAAGGAGCCATGCTACTCTCAAGGAATACCTAAAATCCTACGTCAACGAGAACCAAAACGATTGGCACAAGTTCCTTCCTACTGCTCTTATATCCTACAACTCAAACGTCCATTCTTCGACTCACTTTACTCCCCACGAACTATTATTTGGTTGCAAACCTCATATCCCAAGTTCAATATACGACATTTCCCCTGACGTCACTTACCCCGATTACATCAAGAACTTGAAACACAAACTCACTATGTCCCGAAACTTAGCTCGAGAAAACATTCTTAGAAGTAAAGAAAGGTCAAAATCATACTATGACAAACATACCCGCAAAGTATCATACGATGTTGGAGAAATGGTTTACGTGAAATGGCATCATAGGCTGCGTAAAGCATTATCCCCAGTCTGGAAAGGCCCGTACAGAATCGTCAAAGTTCACAATAATCATAACGTCACGATCCTCATTAACCGTAAACACATGCGCTACCATTTCGATGAAATCAAGCTTGCTCATGAACATTCTCTTGCAGGGCCCTCGGGCCAGGAATAATGACCTATCCATTAAACCTGACGACCCCGATCATCAATAGCCCTGGTCTTCAATACTTCGACCCCATCGGAACAGTAAAATATCATAACGATTTCTACAATGTCATAACCTTCTCCGATGTTTCATATTTCAAACCACACCTCGACATTCTCAAATCCAATCTAGATACTTCCAAATTAATTTGCTCAACTTATCCTTCATATCAAATGCGTTCAGACTGCAATAACATTTTAAGTCCCATTCAGCTATTCCACGAATTGTCTTCTAATTCCAACAATATGAATCGTAACTTTCCTGTCTCAGTTTCCATTGACAACATTCACACTTTTCTTGATATCGCAGATGTCGCATCCTTTGATGTTGATAATAAAATCGTATTTGTTATAAAAATTCCCTTAGTTTCACTAACCGAATATAATCTATTTCATGTCTATGCTCTTCCAACTCCACATGATGTTCTAAATCCAAATACTTTTGCAATGATAAGTCCAAACACAAAGTTTTTAGCAATAACTGACGATAAATTAACGTATTCTATGTCCAATGACTTAAGTGAGTGTAAAGTGATCCTTAATAACTACTATGTGTGTAAACTGAACAATATTGAATCTAGCGTCTCTAACCCTACTTGTGAAGTGTCTATCATAACGGAACACATACGTGAAATTCCCAGTTCTTGTAATTATAAACTAATTTTAGGTAGCATAGATATATGGCAAAAGATAACCAATAATAGATGGTTATATGTACAATCTGATATAACTAAATTAACTGTTAAATGTAAAGAGTATATCCACGACTACGATATAGTTGGTTCAGGTATTCTTACAGTTCCTAAAAACTGCAAGGCGTATCATAAACTACTTCAATTTCTTCCTTCAAATGAATTTACGTTAAGTATACATTTACCTTCTCCTAACTTCAATATAATCGAGGATGACTGCTGCTCTAGACAAAAATTTAATAAGAGCATTCCATTTCTTACTCCAGTAAAATTATCGCATATCAATCTGGATTCACTGCAGTACGCCTCCCATAAACTTGATCAAAGTGTTGACGAATTAGATAAAATTCAGAACCAACCATATCATATAACTTATGGATATTACTTTAGTTTCCTTACAACTCTCCTTTCCATTTCTGTATTTTCCTATATTCTGTACAAATTATATCGTTGCTTTTGTACAAGTAACGACGCGAAAGCTAACTGTTGCATTCAAATATTCAACAGTTGCAATACTAAGTCGAATACTAGAGTCAAAAGTAAAACTAGTATTGAAATGACAGATGTTGAACTCAGTTCTGAAGATTCATCACCATCTCCTAAATCTTTCAGAAGAAATCTAAACTTGTAAATTTAATTAACTAATTCCTAATCTTAATTTCTATTACTTAGTTCTAGATCGTAAACTTATTTCCTAATCCTTAATCCTAATTACTAAATCTTAATCCTAAATCCTTATTCAAGATTTATTTACTAAGTTCTATTTCTTTTTACACATTTTATACAATGTCCTAATATTAATTATTTTCTAAGTGTAATCAAATGAATTGTCTAACCTGTTTTACATGTTTCAGTAATCAATGTAAAATTTTCATATTGATTGTTATGTTTAACTGTGTACTCCATTGCTATTGTGTTTTGTCTAATTTTATCCTTGTGTTTATTGTAACCATTACTGCTACTACTGTATATTGTATTCTATTTTGTTTTCTATATTGTACTACGTTCTGGTTTCTGCACTTCAGTCGTCTTTATATTTTGTTTTCCATTTCAAGTCAATTACAACTTCCTTTCAATTTCTACCTAGCTCCTCCATTTCTACTCACATCCTTATTTTATTTTGGATGTTCCGTTTTAAAGGAGGAAGGTGTTACACTGCGCATATTGCTGACCTAAGGGATAACCCCCAATAACCATTCAATTCACTGTCAGCAATATGCAAAGGTATATAATCCGTGGTTTATAGTATTCGAGGCTTTTTCCTTAATCGCTCTCTGAAGCCACCTGACTACGGACCCGGTCTTAGGCCTGCCGGTCAGCTTGGACTAAGCATAGTCAGGTGGAACCTCTGCCCAAATAGACAGAAGTGCAGCAACAATTACAGTATCGTAATTGTTGTGTTAGTTGTTAAGACTTGTTGAAGTAAAATAAAAATAAATGTTAGTGTGTGCCCGAAAAGTTGTTTTTTTTTAAGATCAACTAATAGGCCCACACAACAGTACGTTCAACGTACATTACTTTCCGCTATGATAGATCCCTCTAAATTATGGTGGCGCTGCTGCGGAGCATGACAAAAAAAAATGTAATTTGAATTTATCTATGATATCCGTACAATGTAAAGAAATAGATTATTTAATTCACATGTGCATCATAAACAAAGGGCCAACAAATATTCTGTTTTACTACATATTCCAAGCACAAATTTTAAAGTATTATGTACAAGCATTCCAAGTATTTCTATTCTAGTCCTGCAGCTGTGCGCTCACGGGCTTACCTCGGGCATACTATTATTTATTCTGTGCCACGGGTACATAGATTTACATGCACTGTGGTACCGGGTGAGCTAGATGTTAAATTTCACTGTGCAAAATCGACGATGTATTTTAATTAATCTATTTGACGTAGAACGTAGATTTGCTTGCGTGAGCATCTCACAAACACAACAGCAAGATGAGAAGGTTGTGCTTAGAAACCCAATTCCTCTAATCCTTCAGGTTTGGAGCGGAACTGTACCGTTTTCCTATCGTAAGTACGTGTGATTGAAGTCACCGCCGGATTTAATTATTAAACTCTCACGAAAAAGGTTTTATTAACTTCTCACTTGGGAAGCACCAAAAAAACGATATAAGTAGTTAAAATATAAGTAGTAGTAGTTTCATTTCATTTTGTTGCATTTGCAGACGCTATCTACACGACGATGGACGTTGGTGGTAGTTGGTAGAGTTTTTGTAAACACCCGGAGGTGGGCGAAGATACAAGAGTAGCGTTTTTACTACTAATATTATTAATTTGATGGGTTTTATAACAAAGGTGTCTTATTTTTTTTTTTATTTAATTTAACCTAAGTCATCTACTTGTTTGACCATGAAGCAAATATTGCTATGCGACCTTCGTAGCATGAGCCAGGTGGGTGAACGGCGTGTTCTGTTAGTTATGTGCCCGTATATGTATATGCATATGTGCGGTGTATGTATATGCGAAACTTATAGACCTATAATAAAACTGTAACGGGTCCAATTCTGTACATTGAAGATAATTACTAAAAAAAATTGGAGGCTGTTCCAAAACGCCAAAACGGTATTTTTTTGAAGCCAAAACGGTATTTTTTTCATTTTTGTCTGTCTGACTGTCTGTATCTTGGCTAGGCATCACGCCGAAACTACTGAATGAATTTTAATGAAACTTGGTATCTTTCATCCCGAAATTTTCAACGGTTCCCGCAGGATAGGGGTTGAAAGTAATTTAAAACACACTTACCACTCTGAAACTACTAGACGGCGTTTGATGCACCTTGGCACAGACATAGTTAATATGATGGGTGAAAATTGAGGATACTTTATATTCCGAAAAAATAATGGGTTCCTGCGGGATAGGGGTCCAAATTCTGAACTTTTAAATATATTTTGTTAATTTTTTTTTGGAGGTTGTTCTTTTTTCGTCCTGAAGCCAAAACTGTTATTTTTTCTACTTTTTATTTTGTTTGTCTATCTGTCTGTCTGTATCTAGAACCCGCATCACACCGAAACTCCTGAATGAAATCTAATGAAACTTGTCATGATTTGAGTACATACTATGAGATAGGACATAGGATACTTTTCATCCCGAAATATTAAAGAGTTCCTGCAGGATAGGGAAAGTTATTGAAAGTTATTTCAACAAATACTTATCACGCTGAAACTACTAGACGGATTTTGATGCAACTTGGCACAATCACAGTCATAGTTTATATGATGGGTGTAAATTGAGGATACTTTTCATCCCAAAAAATAAAGGGTTCCTGCAGGATAGGGTCCAAATTCTGTACATTATAGATATTTTGTTTTTATTTTCAATACTGAAGCCAAAACTTTTTATTTCATTTCTTTCTGTTTGTCTGTCTGTATCCCGGCCGCGCATCACGCCGAAACTACTGAATAAATTCAAATGAAACTTGATTTTCATGAATCAAATGATGCATGATTTGAGTTCATACTACGAGGCAGGACATTGGATTGGATACTTTTCATACCGGTAAATTAAAGGGTCCCCGCAGGATAGGGGTATTTTTTTGGAGTTAGTATTCATATTTTACGGTTTATGTTACTTCCATAGTTCACCTCTAGGATACTCAAGGAATATTCCTCCAAATTTCAAATACCTAGGTTAACCGGTTTAGATTGTGCGTTGTCTGTCAGTCAGTCAGTCAGTAAGTAGGTATATCGCGGTATTGTTTTATAGGCATTTTTTTTAATGTAATAAAACACTTGTTTTTATTATCCTGCCCAAAAGTGAAGGCATCTATAATAAAGCCAAAAAACCTGTAAAAGAAAGATATAAAAAAAACTAGGTTACTAAAAACAAGCTACTGAAAAAGAATAAAACATTTCTATAAATCGTGTCTGTCTGTTTGTCTATTAGTCTGTTCACGCACCACGTAAAAACTACTGAACCGATTGAGGTATTCACTGTTATCCAACAGTAAAAACCTCAATCGGTCCAGTAGCTTTTACAGTTAGCTTAGGGTTAACTTAAAATTTGGTGTACTTATTATTTCTATCCGATGAGTAGAAGCCGAGCAATCGATAAAAACTTTTTGTCGGCTGAAGGAATTTTGTTTAGATATTAGTATGTTTATTTATTTATTTATTTATGTTGGTATATTTAGGTCTTGGACTAGTATTAGAGTTCTTTTAACTTGGAGAAATGGCCACTTGTGCGAAGCCGCGGGTACAGCTAGTTCTAAATATAAATAAATAATAAACATATTTGCTATATCTACATGATGACTCCAGTCCTGTGTCAACCGGAGGTTTTTTAAATCAATTTGTTATTTTCATATGATTTGTAATCATATTTATCTTTTACACAGAAAGACATAAGTAAAAATTTCCGCTTTTTCTGCGCTCGTGCTCTTCGATGGTCTGTTATAGTTCTCGTGCAATTTGAAATAATATATCATGGTTTCATGGCAGTTTTTGGCTTGGAAAGTATGCTCTGGGCAAAACCTTAAGGACCAATATCGGGTAGTATCCGGTTTTGTATATGACTGTTTTTCTGTAATGTTTTATTGAAAAATAGCTATTATATTGAAATGAGGTGCTCTAAAATGCCATGCAACCACAAAAAAAAGACAACCCTCTATTCATAGCATGTTTTTTTTTTAATTTTTTTTTTTTTCTAGATTTCATCGTAATGATTTCCCCCATTAATATTACAATCTAGCCTTGAATAAGGCCAATAAGCAATTTTGTTTTAAGGTTAGACAGTGTCACGAGGCGGTCCTTGGGGTTGGGTTTGTTCCACTAGCCCAGGGACCAAACCTCAGTGGACAACATAAAAATACAGGAACAATTAGGAGCACAGGAACAGGAGGAGATGTTCATAAACAGAGATCTTGCACTCGACTATTCTATTCAGTCTACTCTCAATTCAATATATTTGGTTAGAGTGTACTGTTGGGGCTTTAGTATTGTTATTATCACAGACTTTTCGTGCTTCAACAATACGGATGAAAACAACCACGAACAAAAGTACTATCATATATATTTAAAGGACTCCAGTTGTAATAAACTTATTTAGGAATTTTATAAAATATTATTTCGTAAAATTTCCGTTTTTGCTAATCCAAAGACAATATGGGAATGACAGTTTATTTGAATTTAGAATTAATAATGACAAACTATCAAATGGAATGAAATGGATTATGAAAGAATTAAGAATTTATGAAAGAGGTTTGTTTCACATCGTCACAAGTCTTCTCACTATGTCCGTGTGGTCGAGGAGCTGGATCGTCTCGACATTTACATGATAGTGAAGTCTTTGTTCGTGAGCTTCTGCATATATTTGAATGACTTTGTCGACAAACTCTACATTGAGGTCCCGATGGAGATCGACATTTACATGATAGTGAAGTCTTTGTTCGTGAGCTTCTGCATATATTTGAATGACTTTGTCGACAAACTCTACATTGAGGTCCCGATGGAGATCGTAATTTCTTATGTACCAAGGAGCATTTACAATTTCCCGCAGTACCTTATTCTGGAATCGTTGTATAATTAATGTATTGCTTTGTTTGGTGCAGCCCCACAGCTGTATACCATAAGTCCAGACTGGCATTAGGACTTGCTTATATAACAACAGTTTGTTGTAAATTGACAGCTTACAGTGTCTTCCAAGCAGCCAATACATTATTTTATACCTTATTTCTAGTTCTTCTATCTTTTCTTGACGTAAGTTTTCCAGCGTAGCCTTACATCAAGCGTCATACCGAGATACTTATCTGTATTCTCGTACGGGATTAGTTTATGTTTGACATAAACTGGAGAATTCTGCTGTTGTTTGTTGCTAAAGTCAATGTGTATAGATTTGGACTCATTAAGTTTAATCCTCCATTTTTTGTCCAGTCGTGGACTTGATTGACAGCCACTTGAACCTTCTCCGTTGCTTCTGCGTGTGAACATTCTACAGCCATTATGACTGTGTCGTCCGCAAAAGTCCCAATGGTGTTCTTTTCTGATTCGGGAATATCACAAGCACGTACAGAAACAGACCCAAAACACTTCCTTGTGGTACTCCAGCTTTCATTTCCTTTAAATCTGAGTGGGCATCTTCGTGTCTTATTCTAAATACTCTGTTTGATATATACGATTCTAGAATATCCGCGTAATGTCTTGGTAGCATATTTCTCATTTTATAATTATATAAGACCTTCATGCCATACTTTGTCGAAAGCTTATGCTACATCTAAGAAAACCGTAGAACACACTCTTTTATCTTCAAGAGCTTTCTCGATGTTATTTGTGATTATGTGCACTTGATCTATGGTTGAGTGCTTTTCTCGAAACCCAAACTGATAGTCTGGAATTAGATTCTTGTTATCTATGATTGATTTTAGTCTTCTGAGTAATAACTTTGACATTATAGGCAGCAAGGAGATCGGTCTGTATGAAGTTGTTTCATGCGGCGGTTTTTCAGGCTTTGCTAACATTATTACTTCTGCAACTTTCCATTGGTCTGGTACATACTTTAACCGTAGAACGCCGTTTATTAGGGTTGTTATCTTGACAATACCCTTTCTTGGCATATTATGAAGTAATTCCCCTGAAATTAGATCATACCCAGGTGATTTTCGCTGACTGATACTTAATTTTATTTCCCTTAAAACTTCTCTGGTTGTAACTAGTTTTATACAATCTTCATTATCATGTGGCATCATGTCAACCAAAGTAATAGCTTCATGTATTTCACCCTCATTTGGTTGAAATATGGTTTCTAGGTGCTCTGCAAACCTTTTAGCTTTTTGCTCGTTATTTACTGCCCATTTCCCGTTTGCCATTTTAATCGGTGGAATTTGGGTCATAGGCTTTTTAAAATTCTTAGTAGCCTTCCATAGAGAGTAGTCTGCACTGCAGTCATTGTGTAGCTTTCGAAGATACGTATTGGTGGAGTCATCGTTAAAACACTGGATTAACCTTTTTACTTGTTTAGTTAGATTATTGAACTTTTTTTGTCTTCAGGGCACCTAGATTTATGCCACCTTTTTCTTTGCCTTCTTTTTTCCATTATAAGTTGCTTGATTCGTAAGGGTTATAATTTCCTTTCGTCTTTTTATTAATTTCTGGTGTGTTTTCCCAAGCTGTTTGTTGGACGAGTCTTATGAACTTATCTATATCTGTGTTTTAAATCTTCCGGTGTCTTTAGTGAAACATTGAGGTCTATATGACTACCTAAATCTATCTTAAAACTCTCCCAAGCAGTAAACTTATTAACTAGGGTCAGAGCGGCTTCCTTATGCAAGACGCTTATTTCTAAAAGAATTGCAGAGTGATCCGAATTCATATCATTGCTATGTTCCACTCTCAAATAGCTAAACCATAAATTCTTGGTTATTAAAGAGTCTATGAGGTCTGGAATTTTATTGGGATCCGTACGCCAGTAAGTTGGCTTTCCAGTAGAAAAAAACATCACATTTAATCACTCTTATGGCACATAATAATTCTTTACCTTTTGTGGTGGTTAGTCTGGAGGCCCATTACGTGTGTTTAGAATTGGATTCACCTCCTAAGACAAATCTGTTACCAAGGCGGTTTAGAAAGCTCATATACTGATCTTTTTTTATCATGTACCGAGGTGGGCAGTATATAGCAGATACAGTAAGAGGATATGTCTTGGTTTGGAGACAAATCGCCACAGCTTGAATATCTTTTTCTTCGTATTTTGACTCTTCATAGTGCTGGAGATTTTCCTTAACAATAACAGCACTACCGCTTCTAGCAGAATTATCTGGGTGAAGTGCATGATAAACTTTGTAACCTTTAAACTTAATATAGGATTGCTTCGTGAAGTGCGTTTCCGATATTAAGCACACATCCACATTTTCTAAATCTAGGACTTCTTGCAACTCATTATGATGTTTTTCTAGCCCATTTGAGTTCCACGCGAAAATGTTGAGTGTATTATTAATTTTTTCGTCTTAGATGTAGCTGTTTTGGTGCTATTTTCATATTTTTTTCAATCTTTCGTCGAATGTTGAAATGAACATTAGGATTTCGTATAACTTTTTCTCACTAGTTGCTACAAGGGGGGGCTGTGGGACCTTTTCTTTGCCTCTTGAAGCTACTTGGGCGTAGGACATGTTTTTGGTATCAATTATTGTGTATTGATTTACCTTTTTTTAGCTGTGGCCGTCCTGTTTTTCACTAATATCATTACGTGTACGTAATGCAGATGTTTTTTCGAGCTTTTATTCCGGATAAGCTGAATCTCTTTAGCTATAACACATCCTCTGTAGTTAGCTGGATGTGGAGCTCAACAGTGGATGCACTTTGGCTTCTCATCTATTGATTTTGTGCAATCCTTGGTCAGGTGTTTACCTGTGCATTTAACGCACCTCGGTTCTTTGGAGCAGTACTTTTGCGTGTGTCTATAGGCCTGGCATTTCTTGCACTGAGGAACAAGTTTGGTGGTTTGTTGAAAATTTAATTCGTATCCTCGTCCTTTGTGAATGTCAGCATAAACGTTTTCCAACTCATTTTGTTGACAGCTTCAATAATTTTGTAGCCTTTGCTAAGCAGGTCTTCAACAATACTTTCTGGCTTGCACGTGTAGTGCAATTTTTTAACCATCACTCTCATTGGCCTCTCTTGCTTGTTTTCATAAGAGTGCCAGAGGCAATTGTTATGGTTAAGGGCTTTTGTTATCGCTCTGTACGATTCCTCATTTGTGACATTTACTTTAACAGTGTCCTCATTCAACATTTTAATGCTGAACAGATGCACTGATAGGTTCTCTGAGAGATGGTCAAAGAAACTCTGGTAGTTTTACCATCTACTATAATCGGTGGTGGCAAGAGACTCTTTCTGCTTTTTTCTTTGCTTTTAGTTTCTTCAGTGGTAGTTTCATCTTGAGCGGTGAGATGTTCTTTTTTTTCGGGTTTTTGATTGTATCCACTCGAGCAAGTTCTTCGTCATCCGTGGTATTGTCAGCACGTGAAGGAGAAGTCTCCATGGTGGTTGATGCTGGTTTTGTTGGGCTCTCCGCCATACATTTGAGCTGATGCTGAAGAATAGCTACTTGACTTTGCAAGTCTTTTATGAGGCATTGCAATTTCTCACTATGGGCTTGTTCATCGCAAAAATGCTTGTACAATAGATGTTCAGTTTCTGTTGTCAAGTTTATTTGACTCTCCTTTTTCGTCTCCATCTTGTTCATACTCATAATAAATTTAAAGCGAGTGTTCGCCTTAAAAATTAATGATTTGCCGTCAGTAGGCAGCCTTGTGCAATAACTAGGTCATCGCAGTAGGCCGGCCGACGGACTGTGTTTTAAAACGTTTGCAATTTGTTACTGCTTACGCGCAGTCGCGAGCAACAGCACTGCTCTCAGCGAAAACTGAACGATCACTGAAACATATGTAAAACATATGTGAGTCGACATAATGAAAGATCTGAAGAAAAATTTGAAAGAAAAAATCAGCTTACAACATAAACATGGATGTTAATCATGGCCTAGAAATTTCAAATATGCAAATAGCTCTCACAAATGCAGCCTGCACCACTTTGGCATTTTCTCTTGTTATTCTACCAAGACGGCATGTTAAGAGAAATATTTTAGCGGTCGTCGTCAATGCGCAACTGTCATAGTCACTATGAATGAGAGATTGAAGAACATAACACACAAAAAACGGTTCCTAAATTAAATATGCACTAACAAGACATAACTTCAAAAACTAAAACCCGATTACGGTTGGGTAAAAATGTGCCTATGACTCTCTTGCGATGAAGACGAATCGATTAATAAGTCGCTTGTCAAATTCGGACTAAGTTTTTAGTTTGGTCACATAACCGTTCCTTCGCTTCGTCGTAGTTTGGTCACATAACCGTTCCTTCGCTTCGTCGTAGTCAGGTAAAAAAATTGCCTGACACTGACACTCTTTAAATGAAGACAATTCAATTGGTACCTCGCTTGTCAAAATCGGACTAATAGGGGCGACGCTATAGTGGAACATCCACATACATACCTACATACATACCTACATACATACCTACATACATACCTACATACATACCTACATACATACCTACATACATACCTACATACATACCTACATACTTAGCTGTTAAACTCGACTCTTTTATGGTAAGTATGACCTGAATTGACATCCAGGGTTAGCTCCAGATAAAGGAACTCTTCATCGTTCAAAAGCACAGACACGAAATTTCGTGTGCGCATTTTATTATCATAGCCGGTTTTAAGTTGTACCATGGCATGGCTGTTGCACTCAGGGTTGGGTCCTCCTTACTAGGGAACTGCACTCAGGGTTGGGTCCTCCTTACTAGGGAACTGCACTCAGGGTTGGGTCCTCCTTACTAGGGAACTGCACTCAGGGTTGGGTCCTCCTTACTAGGGAACTGCACTCAGGGTTGGGTCCTCCTTACTAGGGAACTGCACTCAGGGTTGGGTCCTCCTTACTAGGGAACTGCACTCAGGGTTGGGTCCTCCTTACTAGGGAACTGCACTCAGGGTTGGGTCCTCCTTACTAGGGAACTGCACTCAGGGTTGGGTCCTCCTTACTAGGGAACTGCACTCAGGGTTGGGTCCTCCTTACTAGGGAACTGCACTCAGGGTTGGGTCCTCCTTACTAGGGAACTCCTCAACGGTTAACAGCACAGACACGAAATGTAATATAAGCATTTAATTGTGATAGCCGTTCTAAGTTTTATCGTGACATGATTACTATATAAAAGTTTTTTAATCTTTATAGATTAACTTATTATAAGGTTATATTCCAAACGGTATATTCCAACTTGTTTTTGTATTGCTATACCTAATACAAAAACAAGTTGGAATAGACCGTTTGACGATTGGATACAATGTTTGAACTTTGAAGTATAAAAATGCGCCCATGTAGCTTAAGAACTAAATGACTTTCATTACTTTCGTTGGCGAGAGAAAAACCGGGAATATTACCCGGTTTTGTACCACCTGCACATTGTAAAAATTTTTTTTTTTTTTAATTGAGTGTTAGAGATTGGGCAGGGCATGTAGCTCGCATGCACACAGAAATATGGACAAAAATTGTCACACAATGAGAGCCCAAAGACGGATGATGACTACTTGGCCGGCCCCATTAAAGGTGACTTACTATTATTTATTCTGTGGTGGCGCCTGGATTTCGCTTTGGATAGAGTCGTGTGGAAGACGACGGGGGAGACCTGTGCCCAGCAGTGGGACACAACAGATTATAAAAAAAACATTTGACATTACTAATAAATTGCTAATTTACATCTCTGAGCGTAGCTATTAACCGCTGTCGCTGCCGCTCCTCCAGCGCCCGTCTACAGTATTTTGATTACGAGTGCGCGAGGCGCGGGCGGGCGGGCGTCCCCTGCCTCTATTTTATTAATTAATTATAATATTCCTTTCCTTTATGTCTTAATTGCCACTTATTTTTGCTTTTAAAGACATTGTAAATACTGAGAACCAAGTTGTTAACGTCATCACGATGAATATAAACTTTTAAGGACATTGTAAATACTGAGAACCAAGTTGTTAACGTCATCACGATGAATATAAACTTTTAAGGACATTGTAAATACTGAGAACCAAGTTGTTAACGTCATCACGATGAATATAAACTTTTAAGGACATTGTAAATACTGAGAACCAAGTTGTTAACGTCATCACGATGAATATAAACTTGAATTAAGCTGTGCTCCTTTCACGGGTGCAAGGAAATCTAGTTTTACTTATAATAAAGCAGTTTGTACCAAAAAGTCTGTTCAATGAAGATAAAAAAATGAATTGATCTAGGGGACTTAAAATAATCTACTGAAAAAGGTTATTTTTTATCTTTTCTGTCTGTTTGAGAATCACGAAAAAACCGCTGAACCTATTGCGATGTGATTCGCACTGTTGTATAGCTTAAGGTTTGACTTAAAAATTGGGGTACTTGGTATCTTTATCCGATTATTAGATGCCGAGGATTCAATAAAAAACTATTTGACGGCTGAACGAAATTTAAAAGAAACTTTTTTTCCCGCCCTCGACTTCGTCCGCGCGGACTACTGTTTATCACGAAAAAAAGCATCCTATGTTCTTTTAGGATATTAAAAACCAATGCAAAAGTAGGTATAGCATATGTATAGCACCAATGCTCTTGAAGTTTTTGACGGACTTGTTATTTCGTTTCCATGGCAACCGTAACAAACTTACAATTTTTTGGGATAAAAAGTATTCTATATTGTATTCCAGGGTATAAGCTATCTCCCTTCCAAATTTTATCAAAATCCGTCCAGTCGTTATCGCGCCCCAAACAAACAAACAAACAAACAACGTTTCACTTTTATACGAGTATATTGATATGGATGTAATTTTTGGTCCTGGAATAATACGTATGGGTTAATGAAATAACCGCGCGGGCAATGCCATGGGCACAGCTAGCACCTACTTATAATAAAGCTATAAGAATCTCAAACAAGATGGTTTAGTTTACTAAAATACGCTACTGAACAAGCTATTTTTTTTATCTTGTTGTCTGTTTGTCTATACGATTGTTCGTGCATCCGTAAAAACTACAGGACCGATTGCGATGTGGTTTTCACAGTTGGATAGCTTAGAGTTTAACATAAAAACTGGTATCTTAATCCGATGATTAGATGCCAAGCAATCGATAAAAAAACTATTTGACGGCTGAACGAATTTTGAAGAAATGTTGTACTTTATAGGTACTTTTGGTCCTGGAATAACGTATGAGCTACTTTTAAATGAAATGACGACGCGGTCAAAGCCACGGGTATGCCTAGTGTAGTATAATTCTAGTTTAGAAATAATGTAGGAGAAATTTCACATGTTTTTTGCCAAGATTTTGGTTAGAAAATGAGTAATGGGTAATTTTTCGTACACGCTATCTACAATGCAAACACATAACAAGCAAAACACAATTTTAAAAGTGAATTTCATGTCAGTAATCTAGTTGATAGATTCAGGCGTTACTTTGCGGAAATCCATATTTAAAATGAACAAAATAAAAATATGTAGCTTACTTCCGCCAAAACTGTAAGTCAGACAAATGATAAATGGTAAAATTAACACAAGTAAAACCCCACGCTAAACAAAACCCTACCCCAGATTGAACTAATGAAAAATATAAATGAAAGAAAAGCTAAGGCCTGGAGGCCAGAAAAAATAAGCTACATATTTTTATTTTGTTCATTTTAAGTAATCTAGCTTAAAACGATCTCAAAGTTTTGTTAGTAATCTAGCATAAAACGATCTCAAAGTTTTGTTAGTAATCTAGCGTAAAACGATCTCAAAGTTTTGTTAGTAATCTAGCGTAAAACGATCTCAAAGTTTTGTTAGTAATCTAGCGTAAAACGATCTCAAAGTTTTGTTAGTAATCTAGCGTAAAACGATCTCAAAGTTTTCCACCTGAGCGTGTTACAAAAAACTACTTTTGAAAATTGAATGTACTTAGTTGGCATTTTGAGTTTTGGCATCATTTGAAGTCGCTATGTAATGCAAAAGAGCGATCTATATAATTTAAATTTCTAGAGATATTTATATTTCTTAGATTAGACATCCAAAAATCTGCTTCTCGTAGCTTATTTAGTCAGTAAAAAATTTAATAGCCCTCTTGTAGGTAAAATACGTAAATAGGTATACCTGAAAGGGGAAGACGTAACGTATTCCTAACATATCAATATAAAATATATGTTTTACTGTATGTTATTTGCAAAGCGATTGCAGCAAGAGTAAAAACTGGTCAAGCGTGTGTTCAAATGTGCTGGACCACGAATAGTCTTGAGTTGTGGTTGAGTTCCGAGATTTTCCTTTTTATATCCTCGTCAGTCACACGAACAACTTATTCATAAATGTGTGTGTTAATAACCTGAAAATACATAATACTACCTGTGTATATATGCAGTGTTTATTAATTTAAGTACCTAATCGAAATATCGTGGTATAATTTTTGGACCGTATCGGTACTAATTTATATGATGATTTATGCTAATGGGCTTGTTGAATATTTTCATAACGCGGTTACGTACCGCTTTGTTCTATCGCAGCGCAGTGCGGTTCACCAAGCCCTGGATATGAAGTGACCTGTAGTGAATTTAACTCACCGTTTACATTGCAGTTCGGGCAATGCACCGTTTAAATTGGGCGGGGAAGTGGCAGCGCAGGCATGCTATCACATCGCCTGCTGACACTGCTCGTCTGCTTATTCCACATTAGTAATAACAAATGAAATCTTCTAAGGTAAGAATCATAAATAGCAAAAAAAATGCTGACACAGACACAATGTAATTATCTACAGGCTTTACAAACAACGACGTTATTGTCGTCAGCGACAAACCCTACCTCCGTCGCAGGGTCTGCTGTCGTCGGTAGTGCTGTCGTCGACACTAAATACGAGCACAAGTTAATAATTTATATATTACTAGCTGTGCCCGCGGCTGCGCACGCGTGGTCATATGCTGTATGTGCTATTCTAAGACCAAAATACCAATATACGAACATTTGAACAAAATTCTAACGGCCGTCAAAAAGTTTTTTATCGATTGCTCGGCATCTTCTTATCGGATTGAGATACCAAGTACACAAGTTTTTCAGTCATACCCTAAGCTATCCAACAGTGAAAACTGCATTGCAAACGGTCCAGTAGTTTTTACGTGTTGCGCGAATAAACATACAGACAGACAGACACGATTTATAAAAATGTCATACTATTGTTCAGTAGCTTATTTCAAGTAACCCTAGACTTTTTTTAAGTATCTTCTTTGTATGCAGATATCAAGTACCCCAGTTTTTAAGTCACACCCTAAGCTGTCCAACAGTAAAACCGCATCGCATTCGGTCAAGTAGTTTTTACGTGATGCGCGAACATACAGACAGACAAACTAACAAAAAACAAACAAAAAAGACAGACACGATTTAAAAAAATGTTATATTGTTTTTCAGTAGCTTATTTTAACTAACCTAGACCTTTTTTTAAAATTATCTTCATTGTACAGACTTTTTACTACACTAGATAGATAACCCCTGACACCCCCGTGCATAAGAACCATCACATCAGCTTTCAAACAGAAAAAAAAACGCAAAAGAATAGGTCCATTTATTTGGGAGCTACGATCTCAACTCCCCCCCCCCCCCCCCCCCCTCAATTATATGTAACACAGATACACACCCTAAACAAACAACTTATAACACTGCCCTCATTTCACGTCGGGGGTTAAAAACATATCTTAAATCTGACGTTATCGTCGTCAACAACGTCAACGCAGGTTGTCGACGACAAGGCAGGCTCTAATTTTTCTTCTTTATAATCATTTGTTATCAGATAACACCAGCCTTATCACGTAGTAGACTTTATTCATTTTAATTGTAATCCATGGAATTAATATCCATATTATTTCTTCATTCATTTGAAATAATTTCCAATTAATTCCGAATGTTGTATAAATCCTAAAATCTCTTTAGTATGGAATTAACACATTAATAATAGTTTCAACACGTAGGTACATAAATATGGCTTAAATAATGATTTAACCCTTCAATTTAAGCGTAATCGTGGAGATACAGTAACGCTGGTATTGCCGACAAATTGGTGCCTTAGTTTGCCCCGAATTGAGGGAATTGGGGATAATTGTCCCATGCATAATTGCCACTTTGCATATGTATCCGCTGTGCGGGGTAGTACGTGATTCGGGGCTGGATGACAATCTTCCTCGGATGTCTAATGAGGATATTTGGTTTATTGAATTAGAGGACCATTAGGACATTCATTTTATAATTCTGAGTTGTATAAGCTCTTATATCTCCGCATTTATCTCCAGTAGTTTTTTTTTTAAAGAGAAGCACTTTAATGCTTGCACATTTCTGGGATTAAAGGAGCATTGTTGTCGGAGAAAGAAGGTTAACAAACCTGCGCTTCGCTGACGAAATAGTTATTTTTTCATCCTCGGCATCAGAGTTAGGCACCATGATCACTGAACTCACCGAGCAAGCCTCGAGGTCGGACTGAAGATGAATATGTTGAACACCAAGCTGGAAACATAGGTTAGAAGTCGATGGCGCAGATATCGAATACGTCCATGAGTACATTTATCTCGGCAAATTAGTCTCTTTCCAGGCGAGACAGTAAAAATATGTTGCTAGAAGCACTGAAAAAGTCTGAAAAATCTAGTGGTCCATGAAAGACCTAATGAAGGGTAATCTCTCTCTCACCCTCAAGAAGAACGTGTGTATTCTGCATAAACAATCACAAGACAATCACTGCACAATCTGATTCCCCCATCACCTTTCCATTACCGTACGACTAGACGATCGGCAAAGCGCCATCCTTTTATGGTTGAAATACCTCGCACAAGAACGAAGCGTTTCGCTTCTTCATTTATTATAAGAATTTCTAAGGAGTGGAATGCCCTGCCCTGTCAGTGTTTCCGGTAAAATATAACCCAGGTGTGTTCAAGTCAAGAGTGAATAGGTATCTACTAGGCAAGCGTGCTACACCTTCGACCTCATCATCGCTTTCCGCACTCGGGGTTTGCCAGCGAGCTATGGAGTGCAGTATCTTAGGTGTCCGGTTATCAGACCGCATAAGGAATAGCATACTGCGCTCCAAAACTTAGATCGCCGACGTTGGTCAAAAAGCCGTAAGCTTACAATGGAACTAGGCAATCACGTCTGCCGCATGTTGGACGAGCTGTGGGCAAAACTCACGACTGAGTGGAGCCCACACATCGCTGTATTCCCAGAAGGAGATGGCACGACGAGCTAGACGCCTATTGGAAGGATTAGCCGCAGAAATCCTTGAACTGAGAGGAGTGGAAAGAGGGTATGGAGGCCTTTGGTGGGACGATCACGTCTGAAGAATAAAACATAAATGCTTATAATCTAAGCAGTATGGCAGAAGTAGCTAGTTTACTGTTAGTTTCAGCCAAAGATCTCAGTACTCAGTGATAGTTTCTCAGGGATAGGTTTCACATGGCTCTTTCTGTAAGCTACTCGAACTACTTATTAGTTAGAGATAGAACGATTTGTTTCCAGAAATGGATCTAGGGTCTTCAGCACCCACCATCTTTAGCCAGTGTCGACCCACTGTTGGCAGCGTTGGCAATAAGCCTCATCCCCAAGCCATTCATCTATTTTTACAGAGTTTATCTTTCCTAATACATTATTGAATCAATATCTTCAACATGAGTCGCAGCAGCTGGTATTCCAACGCCCCTCTATATTAAGGAATGTTTTAAGCAATTTCATTCTGTTTTGATATACTAGCTACACATAAACTTTGGCGCTTTATCACTTATAATCACATACAGTCGTCCTCTAGTCGGATTATTTCGTGCGCATTAGATATTGAATTCGCAAGTTGGAAACAAGAGCTCGCGGTATAAATCAGTTGGAAATAATGTATGCTCGGCAGGGAGCCAACGTTTGTATAATCTAATTGGCTGAATAGAGAAATGCCGTTTCCTGGCCGCGGTATCGCAGGAAGCTCATTACGGACCAACAACTTTGTATATAAGCGATTACTTTACGCCACTGCCCTGGGTATGTGCTTTACGCCTCGAACTTTTTTGTGGAAGGAATTTACTCACTATTTTTGTATGTAAGCAATGTGCCTAACTTAGTTACGTATAGAGGTTCAAAAAGTATAGATGCGTGGTCAGTGTAGTCGCAGACAGTTTATCTTATTGTATTGTTTCATCAGCATCATCATCCACAACCCCTATCTACCCACTGCTGGGTATAGGACTCCCTTTTACCACGCCATACCATTCGCCTCAGTCCTGTACCAATCGGTTCCGGATTCGACCTGCGATCTTTACAATATCGTCGGCCCGACTCGCCGCCGGACGACCAACGCTTCCTTCCCCTGTCTCAGCCATTGTTTCATATTCGCAATAAATAACATTGAATAGAACCGAGTATAGTCTAATAGTACTCTAGTACTAGTAATTGCCAATAGGTACTCGTACTACATATTAGTACCCATCTCAACATTTATATTATCAATAGTAGTTACCTACCTATTAATAACTTTAGGTAAATGAAATTGTTATCCACACCAATATATAACAGAGAAACGTTGTCTGTTTGTTTGTTTGTTTGGGGAGCTTTCACGTGATAACGACTGGACGGATTTTTATGAAATTTGGGATGGAGATAGCTTATACCCTGTTTTTTTTTCATTACGTTGTATGACGAAATGGGCAGGTCGCTCGCTGGTAAGCGTCACGCCTGCCCATAACAGTTGCAGTGCCGCCCAGAACTTTGGTTGCAAAGTCTTGCACGTCACTGCACTGCGCTCTTCTCCCTGAGATATTGGTTGTTAAGTTTCATTGCCAAGTAATTTCGCTGGAAACATTGCCCTTCAAACCGAAACATAGAAATGTTTACACACTACTGCTTGGCGATTGAATATCTGACAAAAGTGTGGTACTTCCCCAGGCGGACTCTTGCGTAAGACGCCTACCACTACAAAAAATAGAAATGAAATAAAACATAGAAAACTTTTATCTCGGAAAATTGTAAGATTTACACGGGAAAACTGAAAAATGTTGATTACTACGCAGTAATATGAACGGTTTCCATGGAAATGAAATAATAGCAAGTCTGTCAAAAAACAATTTTTTTTTTAAATCGTGTCTGTCTGTTTGTCTTTTAGTTTGTCCTTATGTTTGTTCGTTCATCACGTAAATACTACTGGACCGATGCTATGCAGTTTTCACTGTGTGATAGCTTAGGGTTTGATTTAAAACTGGGGTAGTTGGTATCTCAATCCAAGGAGTAGAAGCCGAGCAATCGATAAAAATATTATTGACGGCTGAAGGAGCTTTGATCAATTGTTGGTATATCGGTATTTAACAGATAGAGTACTTTTAACCTAGAGAAGTTACCACGCGTGCGAAGCCGCGGGAATCAGCTAGTATAATGTATAACCATCTATATCTAGGTACCTAACAATAATCCCCCGCAGACCACAGAATAATCTATTCCTTCTACTTTTTGGTAATAATAATAACATGGAATCATAGTTACCTAAACATATTCCTGGCAAACTGTTCTGCCACAGTCATTGTATACTTAACCAAAATAACATTCTAATATTAGGAAACTATTTCTCCCACTAGGTCTACAGTTTATCGCGAATAAACGCAACCTATTTTCTTCTAGGATTATAAAAACCAATGCAAAAGTAGGAATAGCACCAGCACCAACGCTCTTGATGTTTTTTAACAGACTTCTTATTATTTTGTTTCATAATCCCATGGCAACTTACTATTTTTCGGGATAAAAATGTAAGTATCTACATTGTACAAAGTTTCATCAAAATCGGATGAGCCGTTATGGCGTGAGAGCTCCCCAAACAGCGTGTTATGTATGGCAACTCCATGTAAAGTGCTACCCTTATAGTAAATATATATATCTATGGCTACCCTGCAATATTCTTCCGCTGCTCCATTGACCTCAATGCAGGCTACGAGGGGCTGATGCAGCACGCGCAGCTCCGCGGCGCATCTCCCAATTCTGGCACTTCGGTACCTAGCATTGGGTTGCAAGTAGGTACCTTACATACTATTTTAAGTTAGAATATAACATGTAGTTTAAATATAGGTATTAATAAACCTAGCTATAGAACATTTGGGTTTGTTTGCATCCTCCGGCTGCGGCCTCCGTTATTAACGTTTCACTTTTACATGTTTGCATCCTCCGGCTGCGGCCTCCGTTATTAACGTTTCACTTTTACATGTTTGTGTGAAATAAACAAAAAAATAAAAAAAATGTGGAATTAGTGGTCCTGGATGGTCCTGAATAGTCCTGATTAATCAAATCCAGTAGTAAAATACATCTGTATAAACAGGGGTACTACAGTTGTCCCGCTAGTACCTCTGGGGGTACTTCGCGGTGATACTAGTGGTCCTACGGTACACAAGCATGCATCAAAAGTACCCCTAAGGGTACTAGAGATGCACAGAATGTCCCGCTAGTACCTCTGGGGGTACTTCGCGGTGATACTAGTGGTCCTACGGTACACAAGCATGCATCAAAAGTACCCCTAAGGGTACTAGAGATGCACAGGTTGTCCCGCTAGTACCTCTGGGGGTACTTCGCGGTAATACTAGTGGTCCTACGGTACACAAGCATGCATCAAAAGTACCCCTAAGGGTACTAGAGATGCACAGAATGTCCCGCTAGTACCTCTGGGGGTACTTCGCGGTGATAATAGTGGTCCTACGGTACACAAGCATGCATCAAAAGTACCCCTAAGGGTACTAGAGATGCACAGAATGACCGTTAGTACCTCTGGGGGTACTTCGCGGTGATACTAGTGGTCCTACGGTACACAAGCATGCATCAAAAGTACCCCTAAGGGTACTAGAGATGCACAGAATGTCCCGCTAGTACCTCTGGGGGTACTTCGCGGTGATACTAGTGGTCCTACGGTACACAAGCATGCATCAAAGGTACCCCTAAGGGTACTAGAGATGCACAGAATGTCCCGCTAGTACCTCTGGGGGTACTTCGCGGTGATACTAGTGGTCCTACGGTACACAAGCATGCATCAAAAGTACCCCTAAGGGTACTAGAGATGCACAGAATGTCCCGCTGGTACCCCTGGGGATACTTCGCGGAGGTACTAGTGGTTCTGGATCCATATTTTTCGTACGAAAAAGATTACGATTACGAGCAAGCGTTCCATTTTATAAGTACCAGGTTGTAATTTTTCAGCCGCCTTCCCCTGGGCCTTGTTACTTCCTATCAGAAAATAGATTCGCCCGCGGCTCTCTTGCTCTCCAGCTACTTAGTTGTATGAGTGACTCGCGCAAGTGCCCCGCAGAAACAAAGATATCATCTTATAAAATAGGCAATTTAGATAAATTGGAGCCTAAACTGATAGGAAATCATGTGTGGTAAAAGAGAATATGATAATTTATGAAACGCACTTTTGTCGCGATACTAAGGTCGGACACGATTGCTGTCTGGACTGGAGTAGCTATCCGCGTTGTGTGGTCTTCCAGATCCTACCTCGTAAGTCGAATCTGTCTTTCAATATCTTATAATACGTTTTGGTGGACTCAAGTAAAATCTGCGATAAAATACGCGAAACATGACCAAGCTTCCATATAAGCATTCTACACGTCCAAGTCGCCGACTCGCCTACACAGCCAATGCTTTTCGGCGGGCTAGTCGGCAGCTTCACGTCTCGTACCTACAACTGAAACTATTGTTCATGATTCGCCGACATGATTCTCTGAAATAATGCCGCCGACACAAACCCTGCTGTGTCTGTGTCGGCGGGGTCGGCGACTTTGTTGCGTTGACTCCTTTATACTTACTTGAACACCGGTTTAAGCAAAATGAGAGCTTGGGCATAGTAGTGGTATTATGCAAAGAGGGACTTCTAAGGGAACGATTATGACGAGTACAATTATTATAGATATACAAAAAACTAGCTTAAAAGCTGAAAAACACGCCAGCCCAGCCAAGAAAAACTTATGGCAATAAATTATATACTGTTCGAATGTGTGTATAAATAATAAGGCCTTCAATTTAATACCCATATTTTAAAATATTAAAAAAATAATTAAAAAAAACTCGTTCCAAAATGGAGTCATACTGCCAAGCAGTACGGCTCCATTTTCAAACGAGAATAAAATAATATTGAATTTTTTCGAAGAGATAAAAAAATATAGCCTGTGTTACTCGGGGGGATGTAAGGATTCTAACGATACCCCATACTTCTAAATCTGTTCAGGCATTTAAAAATTATGGTGAAATAAAGAAGCTCACATACATACATACATTAATCCTTAAAACATTATACTCCTTCTTTTTGAGCAGTCGTGTAAAAACCAGACTGCGAACAAAATTATTGAATCGACCGCCCGCAAAATAATCACACTAATATTATAGAGGCGAAAGATTGTGTGGGTATATAAGATAAAGATATTTTATTCAAAACATACATACGAATCAGCGTGCAAGATCTTATTATAGTTATTAGTTGTTCACATGTTTTTGCCTTTAGGGCATACAAATATTAAAATACAAATTAATGAAAAACCAACATGCAATTTGTAAATCAAATAATATTAAAATATGTCAATTAATTAAATCAGTCATTAATTCAAGTGATTCTACCATTCATTCAGTTTTTTTTATCACTTAGGAATTCATTGATATACTAGCATTTATCCGCCAGGAAATTTCTTAATTTCTTTTTAAAAAAGTTACTATTTAATTCTTTAAAGGCTTTAGGTATTTATGTGTGTGAGTATTTACGGCTTTAACATTATGCTGACTTTACAGTGACAGGAACCACGATTGTGTGGACGTCCGCATAATAATTTGACGAGGTCTCAAATATATCTATGAATTCGTCGCGATGTGATTGGTCGCATGGAATCTTAATAAAATTTGGAATATGACCGCATAATAGGGATATTTGACAACATTTAGTTAACATCCGGTAGTATTTTAGTTCAGTGTGTAACCACCACGTGGCGCCACCGTCCTAGTTGTGTTAGAGTTAGTACGTTATTATAATGCGGACTTTGGGATGTTTATGTATGTGTGTTGATCATGCGCTCGCCCTGTGTTAAAGTAGGTATATAATGCGAAATGCGGACCTCATTCTGTGTAATTATTATTGTTAGTTCGTTATTATAATGCGGACTTCGAGATGTGTATGTTAGTCTGGAATGGAATATGCGCTCGCCTTGAGTTAATAGGTATGTGATGAAAAATTCGGACATAATTCTGTGTAAACAAAGTACGTACGTTTCAATATAAAATGCGCCCTATAAGTTTAACGTTTGTTGGAGCGTAGGTATATGCTCTGTTGCAGCGGGAAAAGTGCGGGCTGCGCGGAAAGCTACTGACACTTGTGACATCGTCACCAACGACACCACTTCCACCGCGCTTCCATACCTATCCATCCGTATCCGCGCTTCCATATACCATACGTATTGACGCACACACCTATCCTGGAAGGATCATATTGACACAGTTTGTACTAAACTGAACAGATTTGCTTTTGCTCTAAAAAAACAAACAAACAAACAGTTCTGATGGTATATCATGCCTATGTCTGCACAATAATTCGCTATTGTATAATAATCTGGGGAAACTCTTCAGATGTACTAAAAAAAATTATAGCGCAAAAAAATATGCATCCGCGCTATATATGGCATGAAGTGGACTGAGTCTTGCAGGCCAGTATTTAAATCTTGTAATCTTTTAACAGTACCGTGCATGTACATATACGAAATGGCCAAATTCGTAAAAGGTAATTCGTCATTGTTCGAAAGTTATGATAACACTAATAAACGAATGGCTACTCAAATACGTTTTAAAATGCCTCGGCCGACACTCGAATTATTTAGAAAAAACTGTGTTTACATGGCTCCCCTAATTTAGAACTCTCTTCCACAATGTTTAGTTGATCTTTCTTTTTATAAATTCTGTACAGAATTAAAGAAGTGGCTTGTGTTGGAAAGCTTTTATACGGTCAATGACTTTCTTAAAAAAAGTTCTTGTCGCTTTTACATTTACGGAAGTGCATTGTAGGGGTTGTAAGTATAGCATGTAGAAAAAAAAAAATATCTTTTAATAGTTATGTCCTTAAAAAAAAAACTGTTACTACCTTGCCATCTCTAAGAATATTGTGAAGTGATTATTTTTAATTCAAATGTTTTTTTTTGTGTACACTTATTAATATTCGCACACCAGCAATGGTAAAATATGTTGATACCATACTGACCTTACCACCGTTACCTTGTACACATATTTATAGCAAATAAATGATAAATGAAATCAAATAGATTATTATATTCATACTTTTATGCATTTGAATTTACAGTTCATAGAGTTTATCTTGAATTCCTGGATTAGAACCAAAACTGAAATGCAGTTGCATTCCTGTAAACTCTGAGTTTTTATAGTCATTATAATATTTTTCATTTTTAGTGAGGTAACTAACTACTTATGTCTTGAAAATGTTATTTTTTCGGATACCGTTCATCCAAATGAAAAAACGGAACCTTTATAGGATCACTCATGTGTCTGTCTGTCTGTCTGTCTGTCTGTCTGTCTGTCTGTCCGTCTGTCACAACAAATGTGCTCAAAATCTACTGGACCGATTAAGTTGAAATTTGGTACACTAATTTTATGTGACCCAAACACGGACGTTTAACATAAATAAATGAATTTTGAAAATGGAGATCACTTTTGGGTGCTAATTAGAAAATTAAAAATATTATGTTTTTCACACTGTACCATGTGACAGGTATCAAATTTGGAGGAGGACTTGTTGTGAGAACGTACATTGAGGGTTCCGGAACAAGCGAGAAAAATAAAATAAAATTGCAGGTGCACATTATAAAGAACAGGTAGATAAGTAATCCCGAAAGTCAACATCCAAACGTTAAAGGACCACCAAAGTTGCCTAGTTTTTTAGATATCATCATCATCAGCCTATATCTGTCCACAGCTGGACGTAGGCCTCTAGTAATGCACGCCACTGAGCTCGGTCTTCAGCTCTCCTCATCCACTTTCTTCCAGCCGCTTTTCGCAGGTATTCACTCCATCTGGCCACTGGTTATCCTACACAGCGTTTGCCTAAACGTGGTCTCCACTCGAAAACTCGTCTACCCAACGGTTATCGGTTCTTCGGGAAATGTGACCAGCCCACTGCCACTTTAGCTTGCTTATCTTTTGAGCTATCTCGGTAACCTTGGTTCTCTGCATGGTTTTTAGATTTGGCAACATTAAACTTTTTCGAATAATTGGTACCCTTGATCACTAATTCGGGTGACATTTCTAAAAACGAAGTTTCTTATGAATTCTGTTTTAGTACAGTTATTCCAATTAGTTGTGCTCTATTATGTGATAGGTAAAATATTTTTAATCGATTAATACAGTGTAATCATAAAATCGAAATCAATCTATTTTTTATTATAAAATAATTAAATTTTAATTAAAAATACTACATGGCATATGTTGTACTATGTATGCAAACTATTCAAAAAAGATTTTAAAATAGTTCAACACAGGTAAGTTCTGTTTTTTTAAATAGTTCAACACATGTAAGTTCCGTTTTATTTAATCGATCAATAACATAAACATAGCAGAAGGTATTTTTTATTAACTTTTAAATATAATTATTTTAATTTTTATTCCTTTTTGAAAATATTTTTCAAAACCAATATTCTACACCTTAGATGAGGTATGGTCAAAATCTTCTATCCAAGACTATGATAATCATATGTTATTTTTTCTCTCAAACATACCATTAAAACAATACGTTCCAAGAGCTATTCAACTCAGCGATTGTGGCAGAGGTAGGGAGGGATATTATAACTAGTTGGAAATGGAGCGGGCGATTTGAATCTTGCGTTTTGTCAGTGACCAAAACAACGCACAACGTAAGATTTTATAGAATATTATTCTCGTTAAGGACGATTTTGTGTGAGCAAATTCGTCTATAGTACTAATACTTTTCGGACACTGTGACACAGAATAAATAATAGTACAAGTACTGTGATAAAGAGTCTGATTTAACAATATATTGCGAACAGTGTGTTTAAAGCGTTCGTGCCTTTTTGTTATCGGGACTTAAGTCTTTACCGTGTAATAGAACATGACCTAAGAGTATTATGCAGTCAATGTTTGGAAATAGTAAGTCATCATCATCATCATGTCAGCCTTTAGAAGTCCGCAGAACTTAGGCCTCCCCCAAAGAGCGCCATGACGAACGATCTTGTGCCACCTCCATCCACCGACTTCCTGCTATGGCTACAAAGTCGTCGGTTCATCGTGTGGGGTGTCTCCCTACACTTCGCTTGCTTGTTCGTGGTCGCCATTCGAGAACCTTTATTCCCCAGTGGTTGTCGGTTCTGCGAACTATATGGCCTGCCCATTGCCACTTCCACTTGCAAACTCTGAGAGCTATGTGGGTAACCTTCGTTCTTCTACGGATTTACTCATTTCGGATTCTATCACGAAGTGAAACACCGAGCATAGCTCTCTTCATTGCACGCTGCGCAACTCTGAGCTTGTGTATGAGACCAATAGTTAGTGACCACGTCTCAGTGCCGTATGTCATCGCAACATGCACTGATTATAAACTTTCGTCTTGAGGCTCTGCGGTATCTGCAACGTGAAGATATGGCGTAATTTCCCGACCGCGTCCCATCCGAGTTGGATTCGTCGGTTGACCTCTTTGTCGTAGTTGGATCTACCCAGTTGGATCGTCTGACCCAAGTAGACAGTGATCAACAGCTTCGATAATATCATTCCCAACATAAACCGGCATGGTACGACATGGGCATTTGACATGATGTTCTTCGTGCCCATGTTCATTTTAAGACCCACCTGTTGGGAAACAATATTGAGGTCACTTAGCATTGTGCTTAGGTCTTCTAGGGTTTCTGCCATGATGACTATATCATCGGCAAATCGAAGGTGAATGATGTATTCGCAATTGATGTTAACACCATATCCGTTCCAGTTCAGAAGCTTGAATATATATTTTAGTGCAGAGGTGAATAGTTTCGGAGAAATAACGTCTCCCTGTCTCACCTCTTTTTGCAGCTGGATAGAATTCGTGCTCTGATCCTGAAGACGAACTGGCAGTGCTACTGCCCAGGTCTCGAATGAATCAAAGGCTCTCTTAATCCACAAACGCTAGACATAGTGGCCGATTATACTCTTCGGTCTTCTGTATAATCTGCCAGAGCGTATGGATGTGGTATATTGTGCCTTTCCGAAATCCAGCTTGTTCGGGAGGCTGAAAGTCGTCAAACCTACAAGCGAGACGGTTTATAACTACTCTCGAAAACAGCTTATAGACGTGGCTCAGCAGCGAAGTGGGCCTATAATTCTTCAAGAGGGTTTTATCACCTTTCTGAAAGAACAAAACCACTACGCTCCTGTGCCATGCCTCTGGCGTAGTACCCTCTAGGATGACGGAGTTAAACAACTTCTGAAGAACCTTAACCGGTACCGGTATCCCACCCGCTTTTAGTAGCTCTGTCGTTATTCCGTCCTCTCCTGGTGCCTTGTTGCTCTTAAGCTATGTGAGAACCATTCTGATCTCGTATAGGCTGAACTCCGGTATTATACTTCCGGTTTATATCTTCGGTATAATGTCGGGTCAAACGGGCTCTTGCATCGCTAGTCCTGCTAGGAGGACTACGCGATGAGGTGTATAATTGTCCATAGAACTTCTCGAGCTCACTCAAAATCTCTGGCTTCGACAAAACGATGCTGCCACTGTCGGTTTTTAGTTTCGTCAACAGGCTTTGCCCAATAGACAGATCTCTTCCGAACACTTTGGAGCTCTTGTTCTGCTGTATTGCGTACTTAATACAAGTAGTATTATAGGAATACATATCCATATCCACATATCCACTGAAGACTGCAGCCTCATCTCGCCTCGTTCTGCCATAAGTTTGAGTGTATTTCTGTGCTATTTTTTTGCGGGGGGTCTTAAAAAACTCTGACCCAACCGCGTGAACAATTTCCACCAGCCCGTTGTTTAGTTCGCCAACTGTATCGCATTCGGTAAGGATTTGGAAGCGATTTTGGCGCTCCAACTGAAAGCTCTCGGGGTTTTGGATTTCGGCAGGACTTGGGCGAAGAGTAGATCTCATCAAACGAGACCTCTTTTTTAAATGGGCGCTTTTTGGAAAAGGACAACTTGAAAGGAGTACTTTCGAATAATATAAGGACTGTGTGTTTATGAATTTTTATCATGCGGTAGGTCAGCGAATCATAGGTATAATATACTTTCCCACACAATCCATCCACCTTATTTTTGCTCTTCCTCTGTGCTATAAGTATACAATGTGTGGACTCTGGACACAAGACTTGGAGACTTTAACAGTGTGTTAAACAGATATGTAATTATACCAAATTATAAAATACTAGTGACTCGCCCCGGCTCCGCACGGGTAGCGCGTACACCGCGCCATTTTTCTTACTTTTAGCATTTCTTAAACCTTAGTTGTACTATTATTTATTCTGTGACCTTAGTAAGTAAGTTTTAAAAAAAACGCCAGTAAGCATAGTTCAAATTCATTAGCAACAAACCTCAAACTTTCGTGTTTTTTTTACCATAAAAAACTGCATTATTACTCACATACTTGACAGACTTGTTATAATTTCGTTTCTATGGCAACATGGCATTATTATTTCTTTTCCACGGCAACGTGTCATTCCGCTCTGTATTTTTCATACCTTAGTTTACGTTATTGTAAATATCTGAGCTTTAATTTCTTGAAAAATAAAATATTGCCCATGTTACTAGCTGATAATGTAACTTTCTAAATTAAATCGGTTCGGATTGAGTTTATTCATTACAAACAAACATACAGAAAAAAACTCATATAAGTGTTGATTTCGTCGTGTTGTCAAAAAAAAAAAAAAACTAAGAAATGAACGGCTTCCCAGACAAAAAAAAACTGTTTGAAAAGTGAAAATAATACTTTTTGAGATACATAACAATAACTTTCTATTAAAAGTATTTAAACATAATGGCAAAAAAACAGTTTATGTGTAAATAAGGGTCTAAAATAACTTTTTACCCGACTGAGCGGAGGGTATTGTTTTTATCAGCCTATGTATGTATGTCTATTCCTTTGCGGCACTATACAAACCAAAGGCGTGGATCGATTTTTTTGATGATTCTTATGTCAATCGATTTGATTTAATCTTTTTTTTCAGACATGACATGTCTGTCTGTCGTTCCGGGTGGAATCTTGCCAATTAAATTTCGAGCACTTCCCGATTAGCTACCCGGCTGAAACTTTCAGGGTAGCTCACAACTAGATGAAAAGGAAAATAAAAAAATGCATTAAAAAAAGTGTTTTTTTACACTACATTTGCTGCTTGTTTCTTTCTGGGATGCCTCTGCCTACTTCCGTGGATATTAATTATTATTAAAGACAATCAAATTAATTTTACACTTCATAAATTAAAATAGCTGCCTTTAATAGGGGGTGAGTGTGCGCATGCTCTTTTATTTTTCATCGATAAAAATAAGTTTTTAACACACTGTTTAAGTCTTCGAGTCTCGTGTTGTTTATGTCACCTTCAAATTGTGAGAACCGTCCGATTGTAATAATTCCGGCGAGATTGTAAACAGACAATAAAAAGTCAACGCAGCATTCAATTTACAATAACGAATAGAATTTCGATATATTACAATCTGTCCGCACAAATGCTTTATCCATTACATGTTGTTTTCTTCATAAATGTAATTCGGATTAGCAAATTTTCTCACAAAGCTTTTCCCGCATACCTACTCTCTTGGTCTAACATAAATACTTCGTTGGAACTCATACATTTTTACACCTTTTCAGACACATTTCTCAATTTACGAACTCTTATGAATTATTTATGTGCATGTGACGCCGACCCGTATGTACCTGAGCGAGGCTTTCTCTCGCACGCGGCTTTTGTTCTCCGAGATATATTGCGCGCTGTACCTACACAAAAAGGGAAATGCTGTTTGTCAATTACAATACGAGGTAGCTAAATATTTTAGTATGAATGCTTCAGACAGGGAGCTATTTATCTGGCGGCGTGAAGGGTTCTTACGGTGTGGTAGCAACGGCGTGATTTACAGAGCTAGAAATATATAATGCGAGTTATTATGTAGGTAATGTGCTTATTTGTATTAAGTATTGTAAGTTAATCTTTAGTAAGATTAGTAGCAACAGACAATGGGATTTCTGGAGATTCAGAAACTGTACCTAGGTTTAAATCAAGTTTAAACTCATATAATATTTATATTTAACTCATTTATATTTTAACTCTTTTTCCGTAGTAAGGTAATCTACCTAAAAAAACGACACAACTCATCACTTAATTCCGAAGCATCGCTTCGGAATTAAGTGATGAGTTGTGTCGTTTTTTTGTCCCGAACAACTACTGCAGGGGCAGGAAACACAGACTATTTGCCGTGCCCTTCTGTAGCACTGTTGCGCGTGCTAGATCTCCTCTAGCCCGCACCCTCTCTGCACTCAACTCTCTCTTGGATGCTAATCCTAAGACCGATGTGTTTGCGGACGGATGGATGGAAATCCTGTCAGTGTGTCTGAGGTTTTGTGAGAAGGATGGATGAATTTCTGATTTTTATTATTATTATTTTTTATTATATAGTTGGTAGTATTTAATTGGCTCTATTGTTTCTAATGTTAATTTAATTTTTTTGTTTGACATTTCTGATTAATTATAGTTATTGGCCAAGGCCGTATAATTGATGGATAAATAAATAAATAAATAAATGACTAACATCACTCTAATAGTTTAGTATCCGGGCGGTTTATTGTCTATGGTAACTTTCCAAGTCCCGTTCATTTAAATTGTTTTTCTCATTAGAAATGATCTAATCTTAAATAATAGTTTGCTGAAGTGAGTTATATAAATGCATAAACTAGGGGTAAAACAATATATGTTGCACATTCTCGTTGTGTCTTTATTTTATCGATATCATCTTCGGCATCGTATCGCTGGTCCACTGCATTTCTCTATATGTCTGTCTGTTTGTTCGCGCATCACGTAAAACTACTGGATCGATTGCGATGCGGTTTTCACTGTTGGATAGCTGAGGGTTTGATTTAAAACTGCTGTAGGTACTTAGTATCTCAATCCGATGAATAGAAGTGGAACAATCGATAAAAAAACATTTGACGCATGAACGAAGGTTGATGAGGTTGGTACTTTTGGTTCTGGAATACACACAGGATCCTTATTTATGTATTTATATTACAAAAACCACAGCTCTTGATGCAACTTAAATATAACTTATTATGATACAAAAAGCCAAATCAGTTTTACATATTACGAGTAATCCCAGAACACGAGCAAAGCCGCGGGCACCACTATATAAAACGCAATTTCCGTGGTACTTGGTAAACAACAAAGCCAACGAACTTTGTGTCTGTGGCAATTGTGAAGTCTATCGAGGACTTTCATCAAGGTGTCATCGTAAAACTTATTAGCGCTTGACTAGAAAACTCAATTTCTCATTAGAGGCTCAAAGCGAGCTCTCGTGCTGAACTGGTTTTTTGAATAACCAGAGTTAGGTAGTATTTAGCTCTAATTAACTTAACAAGCTACTCACTTTTTGAAGTATTTCAAGAAGAGCAAAGAAAACCACAGATTTGTTTAAATCATATTTTATTTCTCCGTTATTATTAACAAGTTCATTGGAAAACATTGGGCATTATATTATACATGGAGCATTCGTATAGTAAGTTACAAGTTGATGAAAACATCGAATTATTACATACAGTTGCTATAACGTGGCTATAAACAAATCAGTTAATGGATAATCAATAATATACTTAGGTTTCTATTTTATTTACACTTCATGAAGTTTGAAAACGACGGTCGGTTCAGGTAAAGGTTTCCGAACATTTAACTACCTGGTGTTCATATCAAGTTAATAATAATAATTACAAGCAGCAAAAAATGCAATTAAATGTACAACAGTACTACACCATTTCCATAGTGCGTCGCATTTTAAAAACTTCCCATGTAATTTTGTTGTGAACACAAGATTGTACTAAATACGAAGCAACACAATCGTGTACAAAATACATTATGTAAAAGATAAAAGAAACCAACATCTTCAGAATCACACAACGTAAGCCACATCAAACGCAACAGCGTGAAAGCAAATTGTATATACGTTACGATACTTTACATTAGATTCTACCTCTACACTTGTAGCAGTTATGATAACATTAACATTTCGGGAGCATACCAGTAAGCAAAGTGACGAAGTTACAAAACAATCCGTTTTACTAGACAACAAAGTACGAGCCACTCTAATTAAAACTATTTTTATCACTTTGCAATGTGGCCTGTTTTGCTAGCATACTCATTTCACTAACCTATCTATTGAACTTATACTATAAGCATGACTCGTTTAAAATTGGAAGGCCTTCATTATAAGCTTACAGACATCACAAAAGTTCAATATACGGGGGTTCTAGTCCAGGGGCAAGTTTGTATGCGGGCGGAATCCGCGCGGACGTGAACTGTATAAGGCTTCACTGTGGGAGCGAGGATTCCGCACGCCCTCTCAGATCTGTGTTCAAAGTGAAGCCTTAGGAGACGCTAATGTAATTAAGATTCGCGCGGTTCATCTACGCGATTTGAATCCGCGCGGATTCCACCATGTCCGCACTCGCGCTATGTTATGGCATTGAGAGCCCACATTTGCCTGCAACAATAATACTTGCATCATGTGAACCAGTTAACATAGTACGATGCGCGGTGCACGCAATTTGTACTATACGATACGTGCGCGAAACTCGAAAGTTTCGAAGCAATACGCCAAGCAAGCGAGTTGGAGACGTCTTAGCTTAATTAATTATTATTGATTATTGAATCCAACGAGGTCACGCCGACCTCTGGTATCAGTTTGTGCGCTGTCCGTGGGCCTCTGGCGTGGCTTAATGACTGCTACTAAGTTAGCAACAGGCACCAAGACGGCTAACGAGCTCTGAACGGAGTTATGTCAAACCCGCACCAAACTTTTAAAAGACAATAGTATATGTTATTTTTAGATACAAATAGCATACATTTTGCTTAAAATATATGGAGTAAATGCTTTACTTTTGATGAATAATTTGATATAAGCTAATGCAAAAGTGAAGCATTTACTGCAAGTTATTGTAGCAAAAGGTTTTCCATATCCTTTATATATCTTTATTCAAATGGCCTCATGGGCCACTTGGTCATTGGGCGAGGCTGAGGATCTATCCCGGTGCTCAGTTCATATCATGAGGAACTAAAAGGCAAGACAATTATGTCAAAGTCTCCTGCGATTGTTTAATCAAGTTATATTCGATTGAAGGCTAAAGAAAATGACCGAAATGTAGTTCTACATGTCACCCAACAAAATAATTGTACTTATTAATGTCAGTGATGTTAAAACTCGCATCAAAATAATTGTACTTATTAATGTCAGTGATGTTAAAACTCGCATCAATATAATTGTACTTATTAATGTCAGTGATGTTAAAACTCACATCAAAATAATTGTACTTATTAATGTCAGTGATGTTAAAACTCGCATCAAAATAATTGTACTTATTAATGTCAGTGATGTTAAAACTCGCATCAAAATCATTGTACTTATTAATGTCAGTGATGTTAAAACTCGCATCAAAATAATTGTACTTATTAATGTCAGTGATGTTAAAACTCGCATCAAAATAATTGTACTTATTAATGTCAGTGATGTTAAAACTCGCATCAAAATAATTGTACTTATTAATGTCAGTGATGTTAAAACTCGCATCAAAACCAGACCCAACTTATAATAAAAACACAAAATATAAAAACAACTGATGTATATTAGATTTACATAATTAGGTATATCAGATTACATTTGAGCACAAAACACAACTGAAATACAGCACCCTGTGGTTACATTCATGACTTAACAATGTTTAAATTAACAATATAATAAAAATAGCATGTCATTAGGCCTAGCTTGTAGATAAACCACGATAACACGGACACGCGACAACTTGTCCTAGAACATCACAATAAGACAAACAAAATAGATTTGGATTGGTAGTGTGTTGTTCAGTCTTCAACTGCATCACAAACAACACACCTGACAAGTGCATCTGGTAGAACATTCTATAAATATTCTGACATGATAAAACATACAAATAAATACAGACGAGTTGAGAACCTTTTAGAAATCGATTAACAATATATACTCATATTATCAAGAGAAAAGATTACATTTTCTGCATGTTTGTTTGTTTGTAATGGATAAACTAAAAAAAAACATAACCGATTATATTAAATCTCTTACTAGTAGAAAGTTACACTGTTCCAGATGGTTTAAGTGCAATGTGCGATAGCGGTTTATTTAAATATTTTAGAGCCGCGTCATGTTGTCGTGGTTTATCTGTAGACCTAAATTCATAATAATGACTGGCTTACACTTTACACTACCTTTTTCGATATCAAAACATACAAACTGTAGCAAGCAGCCATCAGAACCCTGTCGCAATTCACTTCTATTCTAATAGAAGCGACTTACTGCGCCAAAGTACCATAACAATGTAAAAATGCATAATATTAAATTATGAATGAATTCATAGATTACGGAAATTTACTAAACTATATTTAAATGAAGCTTTAATCCTTGCCTTTTTTATCAATATAATAATCATTATGGCCAGTATTGGTAAAAACCACCCGAATGGACGATGGGTTCTGTGCGATTTCATAGTAGCTACACGTTTATTTAAATTATTTATCTCTTGCATATTATGCAATGCTATATGCTATGGCCTTGTGCGGTTATCAACGTAAAATGTATATTTTTCTATTCTTAAAGTAGGACAATACCATTATCAACTATATCGTCAAATAATCTGTTATATAGTCAGAGGTCTCGACACGCGTAAATGCTAAAATATAGTGATTAACAAATAGGATTTAATTGACACTAACAAAAATAAATAAATAAATATTTAGTACAATTCACACCAGTTGCCCAAAGTAGGATACCCTGTACTATGGGTCCCAGACAATAGAACGGACTTTCAGAGAAAACGTATTATAGCATCTTTCATGTCCAGAGTTGACAGTTTATTATTAGAAGTCTGCCAGAAAGTATGATACAGAACATTATTATATAAGCAACATAATTATGTAAGTAGGTACATCCTTTCATGTCCAGAGTCGACAGTTTATTATTAGAAGTCTGCCAGAAAGTATGATACAGAACATTATTATATAAGTAACATAATTATGTAAGTAGGTACATCCTTTCATGTCCAGAGTCGAGTTTATTATTAGAAGTCTGCCAGAAAGTATGATACAGAACATTATTATATAAGCAACATAATTATGTAAGTAGGTACTTCCTTTCATGTCCAGAGTCGACAGTTTATTATTAGAAGTCTGCCAGAAAGTATGATACAGAACATTATTATATAAGCAACATAATTATGTAAGTAGGTACATCCTTTCATGTTCAGAGTCGACAGTTTATTATTAGAAGTCTGCCAGAAAGTATGATACAGAACATTATTATATAAGCAACATAATTATGTAAGTAGGTACATCCTTTCATGTCCAGAGTCGACAGTTTATTATTAGAAGTCTGCCAGAAAGTATGATACAGAACATTATTATATAAGCAACATAATTATGTAAGTAGGTACATCCTTTTTCTATATTTTATTATAATTTGTATGTTTGTATTTTACAATTTATGTGTAATTTTAAATATAAACTATGGACGTGTCTGAAATAAAGAATTAGTATTATTTATTATTATAAATATGAATATATACAATAATATGTATGCACTCGCGGGCGTTTCACTTATAGACTCTGGTACTAACACCAAATCTTTTGAAATATTTTTCATTATGGGTCGCTGCAATTTGATCCCAGTTTTTTTTTATCATGGAGAACTGCCATTCTTATATCATAATGTCACCTGCCATGAAATTAAGGTAGTGACGTCAGACTGCAAGCATTTGGCTATCAGATCTGTAATTCCGGGGCAATTTTTTGCATTTCCTTAAACAGTGCTGTCACGAAACAAAAAACATGGCAGCTCGTGTTTTAGAGCTAAATTTTATTATAAAGTTTAAATTTTGAATGCTACTCTTTATTATTTTATATACAATTTTTCCGCTCCCGAGAAATGGCGCGACTACAAAATTGTCTACGAGGTGAAGCCTCTGCTTTATATATCGTAGTTTCCTGATGGTATAAATCTCATTAATTATAATTTTACTTAGACATGTTTAGAACTGCCCTGTACTATACTAGTATGTGTAGTATGTACTATGTAGTACATTTTTCGTACTAGGTTTTTTTACTGGATGTTCATAAACTTGTGTTTTGAAGTTAACTACCTAAAATCATGTAGAAGCGGCATAGAAAGCGGCAGACAAAGGACTATAAGTTGTCTGCGCACGTGTCGAGATTTTCAGCGAAATTAAAATATTGTACGTCCAGAAAATAAACTACATATTTTAAGACCCTAATGTACACATTTTTATACAATAAAGGCCTACTATCCTTTGTGGCATATCTACAGGTGAAAGCCCCGTACAATCGCGGCCACTGATCAATCCTTAATTAATCGTTGATCAAAGCTTAACTAATGTTAGAACACTGGTATCCTAGTGTCGCGTTGCTGTTATATTGGAGCTCAAACATAGCGTGTTAGTCGTTATGCTATAGAGCTCCATAATCTGAGAAATATAATACTAGTAAGTATGCTGTAGTTTTTGTTTGTATGAAGTCTATTTGATTAGTGGCCGCGATTTTTCGGGTATTTCATTAAAGCACGGCCGCGACAAAGGAACAAATGCGTACAATGATCCCTCACTTATGTGCCAGCGGAACAGCAATACACATTTATGCGAGAGCGATAGAGATATCTAGTGAGGGGTCATTGTACGCGTTTGTTCCTGTATCGCGGCCGTGCTTCAGTAGGTGTCAGGTTTCATGGTGAAATGTAAGGAGCGCTTTATTCTTAATCTCTGTACTAAATCATCACCATCAGAAAGGGCGGTAGGACGCGGGGTACTTAACGGGCAGAGCCTTCTGCGTGAACTCCGCGAGATGGTCCCAGTGGAGTTGTCGGTAGACCTCCACCAACCGCTCCTCGGCCTCCTTGGAGGGGCGCTCCTCCAGCAGCTTTGTGAGGAGCTTGACGGCGCGCCCCCACTGCTGGAACGTGAAGCAGTGCCATATGCCGTAGTGGATCGCCTGGGAACAGAAACGGTTAACTAAACATCATATCAGCTTTCACATTGTTTGCATAAGTAATCACACTAATATTATAAAGCCTGTCTGTTTGTCTGTATGTATGTGTGTTGTGTGTGTGTATGTTTATTCCTTCACGCTCAACCGGCATTTTATTGAAATTTGGAATGGAGATAGCTTATACCTTGGAATAACACATGGGATACTTTTCATCATCATCATCATCATCATCACTCATGCGAGTGAAACCGCAGGGAGCAGCCGATATATTACATTATACCAATGACTTTTCTAAGTTATGTGCGGTTTTCCATCGCTCCGTGCTTCGGAGGGCTCGTTAAGCTGTCGGTCCCGGCTGTTATTGATTAACAGCAGTCGTTAAGCCATGTCAGTGGCCCTCAGGCAGACTGACAAACTCTGACACCAGTGCTCATACGACAAACAAACAGCAGATGTAATGTATGTTTGTTTGTTTGTTTGGATGTTGAAACAATAATATATTACATTAAACAAACACCATACTATCGATATAGAGACCGTTGTGATTTCAGGAATAGCCCATTTGAGCCATTCCGGAAATCCCTATCAGCCTTTGTACCAAATATACACATACTATTAATCTTGATAAATAACCATATTTTTTTTCATTTGTTTATCAAAGTAAGATCAGGAGTACGAGATAATCGTCGATTTTATGACTATACTATAATAATTGATTGCAACACGTTGTAAAGCACAGGCATTTGAGATTATATTATTTATTTTTCCAGCCAGGATTTTAAAAAACACTTTTCAGTTTTATATATTGTAGAAATGGCATACAAATTGTGCCCATTTATCCAAAAAAGTTTAATGTTGCCGTATCTCAAAAATTAAGCAACCTTCATAGAGGTCAAGTTATGCTCAACTGGATGGAACTGAGCTTGTGCCACTGCCATGTGCTTCAGCTACACCCTTAACTTATGGACACTGACTTATGGGACAGCCACAGACTACTCTGTGAATGTTTGCGATCGTTAAATAGGGAAATGGAACAAAGCAGCGCCCGTAGGCTACACAGCACGTCGATCAGGTACCCTCGCTGCTTCTCTTGTATTGTAATACCTTAGAGTCCGTGAGGTCGGTGAACTTCAACAGATCGGCCATGTTGTCCTTAGCTGCGTCACCGAGCGAGTCGCCCGACGTGGAGTGCGCCAGCGCCCGCAGGCGACACAGCGCCACGCCGCGGCGACACAGCGCCTCGATCAGGTACCCGCGCTGCTTCTCTTGCTCTCTGAGGATACGATGCAACGGTTAGTGCCGAACAACCACTGGACAGGACTCAGGGAAGCCAGAAAATCAGTATACTCAGCATAAATGTAAAGTCGGATAAGCGCAATCAGTTTTATGAACGGTTTGGAACGTGTGTGCCGTCGAATGCATCACGTCTGGTCGCTGATATTGATTTAATATTGTGGCTGCATTGTCCGACCGACTTTTATTTTTTACTAAAAAGGCTCTTAACCTGGGGGAAAAAGGCCTTTGCCCTTAAAAAGTGGAGAAGAAATTTTCATTTTTTTATTTGCGTATCCAGAGAAACTCAAGTTTTCGACCTCGAGGGTTAAGAGCGAAAGCTCCCATCTTGATTTGAAACTGTCAAAATTAGTTTTTTTCTAAATATTTGTTTAACAGTTAGCCTTGTGGGGCAAGTGTCCACAATATGTATAAAGAAGACAATTTGTTTAACAGTTAGCCTTGGGGAAAGTGTCCACAATATGTATAAAGAAGACAATTTGTTTAACAGTTAGCCTTGGGGCAAGTGTCCACAATATGTATAAAGAAGACAATTTGTTTAACAGTTAGCTTTAGGGCAAGTGTCCACAATATGTATAAAGAAGACAATTTGTTTAACAGTTAGCCTTGGGGCAAGTGTCCACAATATGTATAAAGAAGACAATTTGCAACATTTTTTATATTGAGACTTATTTTGTAAGTCTCATACATAGTTACAATAATCGCGCGAGCAAGCTTGTAGCTATTGTGCTAAAATCCCAGACTGCAAACAAAACACCCTAACCTATGGCGTCTGGTTGTCGCCATATTGAATTTTGATTACTGTCATGTCTTTAGTAGCACTCGCAAGATTAAGACAAAACGATTGATCATCAATCAAACATAAAAAACCGCAGCTAAATCAGTCCATTCATTTGGAAGCTACGATCCTAACCCCCCCCCCCCTCCTCCCCCCCAATCTCGATCAATGATTAATAATGACTGTCTTTGGAGAAATCTATCTTGTTTACGTCCCCTCGAGTTGACGAAATTTGAATTGCTGGGGAACGTACAAAATACTATTTCTTCAATGAAAGTCATGTCAGAGGCCCTTTGGGCGGCCTGACAAACTCAGACATCAGAGGCCAGCACTACCTCATACGACAAACAAACAATGAAAGTCATTTGAAAAGTTTAACGATCTTGGTTTATACGCTAGAATAAACCACGTGCGCGAGTGCCAAGCGGCTTACTGACGGCACGTGCACTATCCGGGGTAGCTGTTCGTGGGTGATCCACTTCACACCATGTACGTTTGTGACTCTCGCGCCGACAAGAATCGACATGATGTCCCTGGGTGACAGCGAGTGTGAGTCGGTAGCCTCGTATAACTAACTCCCTAGTCGATACGGTGTCGTATTATATGATAACCCACTTGCCGACACGGTAGGTGATCTACTTGTCGACACAATAAGGATGATTCTCTCGCCAATAAATAGTGTCGTGGAACAATTCGCCGCAACAGTAGCTTCGCATGACGCATTCACCGAAACGATTCTGTGGAATGACCCTTTCGCCGACAAGTTATATGCGGATGACCCTCTCGCCGACCGATATCGCGTAACTAATGCCTCTATCGCAGGTGGATTGCTTAATCCGCCGTTTAATTAACTGCTTAGCTTGTTTACTAAACGCCGCCGTCCAACTGTCTGAATGGTATTCAGCCATCCAATCAAACAGCTAGGCAAATTATTTGAATCGATCACGTTTAAATACTTGCCTAGCCTAGTCATTTCAATTGTTACACTTTCTACCACCTGGCGCTGAAGTTATACACTGTCAATATACATAGTCTGTGATCAATACGGCGTCGGTAAGCAACAATATTGTTGGTGATTCTCACAGTTTGATAGCGTTTACGCAATAAAATAGTAAATAGAAGAATGTAGAGACAAAAATAATGGGAATTTAGCGGTGACACGTCTGTTTGCAAAACTACTATATTTGACAGAATTGCGCCTAAAAAAACTAGGTAGGTTAGTGTCGCGGCTCGTCGACGGTGACTTAAGGAGCCTCGGCGCGCGGTAACCTGGCGTCGGCGTCTTCCGTCGCTCTCAGCAGTTCGTCTGCCAAGAGCGCGGGCGTCCCCGGCGGCTCAGCGGCGCGCGCGCGGCCGGCCTCGGCCCGGGCGATGTCGCGGCGCTTCCTACCGCCGCCCCGCCGCCGGGCGCGCACCCGGGCCGCCCCGCCACTGCAAACCACCGGTTAGCTTGAAGCCCGCCTTCTACTGCCGACAGGTAAGTAGCGGAACGGACCACCACCGGTTTCGATTTTAAGAAAGCGATCGTGGCTGCACCCCGGCGATCATAAGCGCGAGATAGATTTCATTTTGACGATCAATAGGCATATATTCAACGTTTGAGGACAATCAAATTATATCACGCTCTTCCTCAATTGAGATCAGAAACATCCAGGTTAAAGAGAATTAATCAGCGAGTGACCTTTCAGCAGCTGTTTTTAACTTGGGAAAGGTACTAAACATTGATATCTGCTCCTCGGATATGAGAGATATCTACAGAATTCCAGGGAAATCGGGCAATAACAGACCGGTTGTGATCCAATTTCAAACTGTACCTATGAAAATAGCTTTACTAAATGCTGCAAAATCTTACAATAAAAGCCGTGACGCTGGAAACAAACTGAACACTAATCATTTGGGCATGCATGGGGCTGGTGTTCCTATATATATATATATATATATATATATATATATATATATATATATATATATATATATATATATATAGACGAGCATATTTTCCCAAGTATGAAAAAGTTATTCTTACACGCACGTCAATTCGCTAAGGTAAACAGTTACAAGTACTGTTGGACGAAAAATGGAAGGGTATACCTAAAGTAAAGACGTAAGTAAGTAGTAAGAGAGAAGAGTAAAGGGTATGCGTAAAGACGATGGACAACATCATATCTTGGTCTTAACCAAGATATGATTTTATGATGTCTTGGTTAAGACGAAATGCAGACTTCGTGACTGCTTTCACGAGTGATATGTATTAGGTTTCATTTTGTAGGCTCAATAGCCCGCCATTTCAGGTTTAACATTTATTTAGTAATATTCCTTTCAATTTTGTCCAAGTTTGGTCGTACATTTTTTGTTATATTTGAAGGGTGCTACAAACCTTACACTACACACAATTTACACAACTCAACATTCACACACAGTTCAGTTTCTCACAACAAATCCCTACATTCATCCATGCGATGGGGTTCTTATAAACTGCAATATATCTTTGCTTTGTCTGGACTTTCCCTGCCCCAAAATAAAATTATTCAACGAAGTAATAATAAACTTTGTCTATGATGTTGGATAATATAGACACAATTTCCGAGGATTTGGAAGGTCTAGGTATCGCGGGATCATTTACGTGCTTACCTGAACAGTGCTCTCAATTTTTGGTAAGGAACCTAAATGCACATATTTTTTTACATATTAACATTCGTAGTATTAATAAGAATTTTGATGACCTTACCATACTTTTATCATCGTACCAATTTTGTTGCGATGTTATTATTCTGACGGAGTGCTGGCTCTCTAAAAGCCCCTATGTACCAGCCATTACAGGTTATACCTTGCAACAAAGCACAGAGCTGTTTAGCCAAAATGATGGTTTTGTTACATATGTCAATGATTATTTTGAACACGTCGTTGTTGAACCAGAATTCAAAGATGGAAATTGTCTTATATGTAAAATTTGCCAAGAAATTGCTATTGTTGCAATATATAGATCTCCATCTTAAGCAAATATTGTAAATTTTATGGAAAGTCTAAATCGAGTGTTAACTGAACTAAAAACTTTCAAAAATGTAGTGGTCATGGGAGACATAAACATAGATATTAAACCCACAAATAATGACCGGCACTCATCAGAATATCTCAATCTAGTATCTAGTCTCTAGTCTCTTGCCCAGTCATGTTTTTCCTACTAGAGGGAACAACTGCTTGGATCACGTTTTGCTGAAACATTTTATTGATACCAAAACTATTGTCGTATTAACAACTATAACTGACCATTTTCCTGTGTTACTTAACATCACTAGGCCTACGGTAGGCAGCAAAAAAGACACGTTTAGTAATAAAATTGACTACAATTCAATTCTTATCGACCTGCAGAATACTGATTGGTCTATCATTTTAAATTCACAAGATCCAAATGAATCTGCAACACTATTTGTTTCGGTAATAATGTTACTTATGAAAAAGCACACCAGTCGGGTTACGGTTCCAAGAAAGAATAGAATAATCAAACCTTGGATTACACCAGGTTTGCTGCGGTGCATTCGAAACCGTGACAGATTACACAGTAAACTTAAAAAAGACCCTAAAAACATCAGTTATAAAATTACTTACAAGAGATATCGAAACTCTTTCTCTAATCTACTAAAGAAACGTAAACGTGAGTATGAAAAAGCTGAACTACAAAAAATAGTAAAAACCCCAAAGCTTCATGGCGTTCTATAAAGCGAATTACAAATACTACAACTAATAAAAATGTTTCAAATGAATTATTGAAGATCGATAAAGAACCCAAACAGTCGGTAAAAACTATAAACAGCTTTTTTGCAAATATAGGAGAAAATCTGGCCTCTAAATTTAAGGGCACTTACTGTGACCGCCAACACCAGCAGGTTCCAAATAGTACCGGGCGACTTAACTCTTTTGCGATCTTAGGCACTAATACTGCTGAAATCGAACATCTAATACTCGATCTTCGATCTGACTGTGCTACTGGTTGGGATGGTATCTCTTCCACTTTACTTAAATCTGCTAGACATCTCTTGATCCCGATAATAACGCACATAGTCAATTTCTCGATCTCCTCTGGAGTTTTTCCCGAAGTTTTCAAGCGTGCAGTGGTTCACCCAATCCATAAAATGGTGATAAACTTAATGTATCCAATTATAGACCGATATCCGTATTAACATCTCTATCTAAGATATATGAAAAAGTTTTTAACAACAGACTCGTCAAATATCTCGAAAAGCATCATCTAGTAGCAGAAAACCAATTTGGATTTAGATCGGGAAGATCAACAGAGGATGCTGTGCTTGGCTTGACTGGGTGTGTTGTTGGAAATTTAGAAATTAAAAATAAATGCCTCGGCTTGTTTCTGGATCTATCGAAGGCGTTCGATACCGTCTCAATTGAAATCCTTTTGGAAGAGCTTGAAAATGTTGGTGTAAGAGGTTGGCGTTGGTGCCGTCTGGCATTGGACATTTTTAAAGTCTACCTGAACGGTCGAAGCTAGTGTGTTAAAATAGGTGATCACTGTAGTAGCTATGAGTACTTGAACTTTGGTATCCCTCAGGGCAGCATTCTTGGACATACATTATTTCTAATACATGTGAACGACCTGTGTAAGCTAGAACTCAAAAGATGTAAATTGTTCACTTATGCTGATGATACAGCCATGATCATTTCGGGAAGGGATTGGAAAGATGCGTTTAGGAATGCGGAAGCAGCCTTAGGAACTGTTATGGGTTGGTTGAAGTGTAATTTATTAACCAATAACTTAAATAAAACTAATATGATAATTTTCGCGTTACAAACCCGTTCGCTTCCTACCCCCGAAGACTGTTAAGTTCGAGCCCATACCTATGGTGGAAGCACTGCTGAGTGCACTTGTGCTAGGCTTTCTGTAGTATCTAACACAAAATATCTTGGTGTCATCATTGACAATGTCCTAAAATGGCACCATCAGATTGACGCTATGACGGCCCGAGTCAGAAAGCTTATATATGTAGTCAAAATTTTTCGATCTGTTGCGGATGTCGCAACTTTAAAGTTGGTTTACTCTGCTTTGTGCCAAACTTTACTTACGTATTGTATTACAATATGGGGTTCCGCTCATAAAACAAAGTTCCTTTAGCTGGAGAGAGCACAGAGAGCTGTATTGAAAGTTATGACAAATAAACCCTTTCGGTACCCTACTAAACAACTATACATGGACTGTAAAGTTCTTACAGTCGTCTGACTGTTTTTTCTGAGCTTTTTGTGCTCCAAACAATCTCACGGAAACATAAACATACAGTCTGATGTAAAAAAACTTATTCAACGCAGATCTTACATGGTTTTCGAAGTAGATCGCCAAAGGACGGATGTGGCTAGAAGGCATTTTTATAACATTGCTCCACGCCTTTACAACAAAATTAACAAAGTACTCAACATAATATATCCTCTAATTATTTACAAGGTAATTTTAAATTAACAGAATGGCTGCTTTGTTTAAATTATTCAGACACGGAGAATTTAATAGTCAGTATAAGATTGTAGTGTTATCCTCAATTTAATAGTCAGTATAAGATTGTAGTGTTATCCTCAATTTAATAGTCAGTATAAGATTGTAGTGTTATCCTCAATTTTTTCTCTGCAGAGCTCTGCGAACTGAAGTTGTATACACAAGACAGGTTTAAGAACCCTCATTTATCGCATATATACACACTCCATACACTAACACTATAAATACACATTCTCAAGCATATCCCCACATGTTTTCTGTACGTATATCCCTTCCCCCACTCTCAAACTTAGGAGGAAATACCTGCGCAAAACGTACTCATTTCACATGTCACATCACACATAAGTGCAACTTTGATTATGCCCCCTTTATTTTCAATAATAAATTTTGTGTAGGAGAAAATAGAAAATAATATATATATATATTATATGTATGTATGTTAGATACAGATGTATCTAATAACTGGCTTCTAGAACTCAAGAGTTTTCACTCTTGTTTAGAAGCTTTGTGAGTTTTTCAAGTCCCTTCTAACAGTTTTCTATCGCTTATGTTACTTTAATATAAAATTTATCAATTATTGTGTCTAACTTTTAATTAATTGCTTGTCGGATCAGTGCTCGCGTGGTTGTTGACACCCATCACACAGGGAATCCTATTATGGGGTCACTCTATGGAAGTCCTGTTATTTTTGACGAGCAAATACTTAATTTAACTAGGTACTTTTGATTATGTACCTACCTAACTGTTTTAAAATACCATATAATAATACTACTTTGTAAATTTCAATTCCGCCATTGGCAACACTGTGCTGTCAAACAAACATGAAATGAATGAAACAAACAAATACAAAATATACAAACACGTTTACTATACATATTATATATACCTAGCGTTTATTTAAATATTTTAATTTGTATTCTCTTTGTAACAAATTTAATATAGTATAAGTGAATTATTAGGTAATTCTCTTCTTCGCATGTAAAGTATCAATGCAACTTGCCAATAATAGCTTTCTCTGTAATATGTCAGTTCAAACAAGTGTTCAAAGTATAAAAATTCTAAACTGTAATGAATGCTGCGCCCGCGCCTTGAAACTTGTATCCCACAGCAACGGAGGCAATACTTAAAACTTACTACTAAACTACTACTACCTACTTACTTTAAATCTATTAGTCTGTGCTCTAAAACGCCCTTATCGATATACCTAGCATAATATTTGTGATTCGATCCAACAGTTGGAAACTAGGTCTTTTCATTAGCAGAGTGTAAATTGTCATCAATATTGTATAGCTATTCAAAGTGTGTTCAATTCTAGATCGAATTTGGACAATACTGGAGCACTAGGGAAAGGGACTGACAGGTATTTAATTTTATATATATTTTTTACAAGTAGTTTTGGAATAGAGAGTCAGCAGTGGCCGTTTTTACTTTTAAGCTTTCATTGTTTCACAAATTTTGTCAAAATATTGTGATTTTAGTTCCTATTAATTTCGTAATCCCATAGTGTAAAAACCTATAAATATCAATTGATATCACTACACAAAATCACTACTTGTGACAGGGTTTGTTTGTAGGTACTCAAATTTGTTAGCAATGTTCTAAATGATATGTTTTGTTAGTAATTAAGTCTTAGGCTGTAATTCTGACTTTAAGTGATTTAAGTGATTAACTACATTGGATTCAGCATTTGTCATTGTTTGTTTGAACTCCATATTATTGTGTAAATTGTGAAATGGTAAGCTTGTTATATCAAGAAGGCTTTAGATGTGTTACTATTTTTGATTCTATTGTGTGTCCGTTGCAAGGTTAGTATAATGTTGAACAAGTTTAGTGACAAATCACAATTAATCTGCTATTTAATAACGGAGTTATGTGAAAATATGTGACCAAGCATTATAGGTACTTGTTATTTTTCATATTTTATATAGGTATAATTTTAAATGTACCTCGTTGTATGTTTTTGGAACATTAAATATTATTATTAATATTATTAAAAAAAAAGTCTGTGATCAACAGGGTTAAGACCGGCAATGATCACCGCATGGTAAGAGGCTCATTGAATATCAACGTAAAGCTGGAGAGGCCTCGTTTGATGGGATCTACTCTTCGCCCAAATCCTGCCCAAATCCAAAACCCCAAGAGCTTTCAACTGGAGCGCCAAAATCGCTTCCATATCCTTACCGAATGCGATACAGTGGACGAACTAAACAACGGGCTGGTGGAAATTGTTCACGCGGTTGGGTCGGAGTTCTTTAAGACCCCCCGCAAAAATGAACACAAAAATACACTCAAACTTATGGCTGAACGAGGCGAAATGAGGGGCTGCAGTCTTCAGTGGATATGTTGAGTTACAGCTTGCTTAATAAACAGATCTCCAAGTCAATGCGACACGATTTGCGTTCCTATAATAATTCTTGTATTAAGAACGCAATAGAACGGAACAAGAGCTCCAAAGCGTTCGCAAGAGATCTGTCTGTTGGGCAAAGCCTGTTGACGAAGCTGAAAACGGACAGTGGCAGGCAGCATCATTTCATCGAAGCCAGAGATTTTGAGTGAGCTCGAGAAGTTCTATGGACAATTATACACCTCATCGCGTAGTCCTCCTAGCACGACTAGTGATGCAAGAGCCCGTTTGACCCGACATTATATCGAAGTATTCCGGACGTCAGCCTATACGAGATCAGAATGGCTCCCAAACAGCTTAAGGGCAACAAGGCACCAGGGGAGGACGGAATAACGACAGAGCTACTGAAAGCGGATGGAACACCGGTACTTAAAGTCCTTCAGAAGCTGTTTAACTCCGTCATCCTCGAGGGTACTACGCCAGAGGCGTGGCACAGGAGCGTAGTGATGTTGTTCTTTAAGAAAGGTGATAACGCCCTCTTGAAGAATTGTACGCCCATTTCGCTGCTGAGCTTTCGTTTGTGGATTACGAGAAAGCCTTTGATTCAGTCGAAACCTGGGCAGTGCTACAGTCATTACAGCGGTGCCAGATTGACTACCAGTACATCGAAGTCTTGAAGTGTTTGTACAGCAAGGCCCCCATGATTATCCATCTTCACGATTGGAGCACGAATTCTATCCAGTTGCAAAAAGAGGTGAGACAGGGAGACGTTATTTCTCCGAACTGTGTTCACCTCTGCACTGGAAGGTATATTCAAGCTTCTGAACTGTAATGGATATGGTGTTAACATTAATGGCGAATACCTCACAAACCTTCGATTTGCTGATGATATAGTCATGGCAGACACCCTGGAAAACCTAAGCACAATGCTCAGTGACCTCAATATTGTTTCCCAACAAGTGGTTCTTAAAATGAACATGGGTAAGACGAACATCATGTCAAATGCCCATGTCGTACCCATGCCGGTTTATTTTGGGAACGATATTATCGAAGCAGTTTATCACTATGTCTACTTAGGTCAGACGATCCAACTTCAACAAAGAGGTCAACCGACGAATCCAACTCGGATGGGTAGCGTGTTGCCAGTGATGACATACGGCACTGAGACGTGGTCGCTAACTATTGATCTCATACACAAGCTCAAGAGTTGCGCAGCGTGCAATGGAGAGAGCTATTCTCGGTGTTTCACTACGTGATAGAATCTGAAAAGAGGAAATTCGTAGAAGAACCAAGGTTACCGACATAGCTCTCAAAGTTTGTAAGTTGAAGTGGCAATGGGCAGGCCATATACTTTATAGAACCGACAACCACTGGAGAGTAAATGGCGACCACGAACACGCGAGCGAAGTGTGGGGAGACCCCCCACACGATGGATCGACGACATTGTAGCCATCATAGGAAGTCGGTGGATGGAAGTGGCACAAGATCGCTCGTCGTGGCGCTCTTTGGGGGGTCCTATGTTCAGCAGTGCACTTCTAAAAGCTGACATGATGGTGACGTAAGCACCGGTTTCACCGATCTTTACTCGTTTATAATGCAGTTCTATGAAATTTACTGTTGCGAATCGAACGGAGTATGTACTAAGTCCATCATCAGCATGTACTCGTCCACTACTGGACATAGCTCTCGCCTAATGCGCGCCACTGAGCCCAATCTTCGGCTCTTCCCATGTCATTGTTATTGCTGCCAGCTACTTTAAGTAGGTCGTCGGTCCATCTATCCGACATCACTTCACTCATCACTACAGCCTGCTAATTCATTGAGCTATGTCGGTGACTTTCGATCTCCACCGGATCGCCTCATTTTGCATTCCCTTAGAGAAACTTCGAGCATAGCTTGTTCCGTAGCTCGCTGAGCGACCTTGAATTTGTGGACCAGTCTCTCACAGTCAGCGTCCACGTTTTGGCTCCGTTTGTCATCACGGGTAGGACGCACTGGTTGAAGACTTTTGTTTTCAGGCATTGTTGGACGGGCGACGAGACGAGCCCGCGGGCGTGGAGAGAAGTGGAGGGCGGGCTTGATATTTGCTAACTATTTGAGGTTAACCGTTGCTTCAACTACAGCTTGAAATGTTCAGAAAGAGAGCGACCGGCGAAAGGCGGTAGGCTCTGGCTCATTTTGATGGCGGCGGAGAGGCAAGTAACGAGGGCAGTAACTAGTTTGACGTACCACCGTTGTTCTATAGTAGTTTACTTACTGTTTAATTTTGCTAGCGTCGCTCCTCGTATCGTTTTTCATCCCCAAGTACGCGAGCAACTTGTCTTGTTCAATCGCCTTTATAACCTGCACAGAAAAACACGTTGAATACACTAATATAAAAAAGTGAGAGGTTTTTTACTTGGAAGCAAAACTCGAAAATGACTGGGATGATTCCAAAATGTATTTCATTCGTAGCAAGCCCACGACTGTGTTTTAATCTCAGGTTTATGGCTTCATTCGATTTCAATTGACTGTATTACGAGCAAGCTTCCTATTAATGTTTTTGGTCGTATTGACTAATATTATTGTTTAGATGATAGATTATTAAGACACAGGTCGATTTAAATAAGACGGCGATGTTCCGAGCGGACGAATTTGTTTATTGCGACATAGGCTGCGCATCGCGTGAGCGCTGGTCGCAGACTGACTGGAGATGCGCGTGCGCCGCGCGCCTTTCTTTACATTCCACCGCAGCGCGGTGCCGAGAGCCGGTGCGCGACTCCTTTATACTATTTACTCCCGGCGCGCAGGCACGTCATTCGTCCATTAATTTAGTATACATAAATGTTGTTATATAAACGTACAATATAATTATAATTGGTATATATTCATGTAGTCTTTAGATAGTTCTATAAATTATTTATGTAAAGTGTTGTTTATGTATATATTATTTGTTTATAAATAAATAAGTGTGTAGGATGCAATGTAAAGGACAAGCAAAAATAGGAAAGGTCCCTACATGTTTTTATGATTTAGCACTCATGCTTAGCGAGAACATATCTATTAATTTTCTAAAGGAAAAATTTGGATCACAGGATTCGGGCTAATATTGCAATTAAATTCGTGTCTCATAGATAAAGTCTCCTAAATCTAATGTTCTTATTTGCTTCCTTGTGAATGTGAACGTGTCCGACGGTGCACGCGATATTCAACCTTTTTCTCAAGAGAATACAAATGCAAACTAAGCGTTTGGAATGGAGACGAGCGCAGTGCGGCGCCGCGCAACGTTTTGCGAACTAATTCTGGGTGCCACTGCACTTGATAATTATCGCGTGACGCTTACTATCAGGCGAGCGACCTGCCCGTCTCAACATAAACAACATTAAATAAGACACTAGATCAATAATTAATCTAATAATAATAGAGAGTACCTCCCATCCCAACGAATCATTATATGATCAGAATTTTGTTGATTAAATTCATTTAATTTGCAAAAATTGATCTTTATTTGATTACATACTAAGTGATTTGAAATATGCACCATTCTGTTTTACTCTGTGGTTGGAGTCAGTCATATAACCTTCCTAATGACCTGTAAAGGATAATATACTAAAATATTGTGAAATCCTTGAATCAAACATTATTTTATTGCCTATAATCCTAATTTCCCACAAATGTATCATCAACTGATCATAAGATCCGTTGAGATTCCCTCAATCATTTGTCCGGTAACATTTTATCTGAGCACTTGACAGTAAACAGTATTTTCTTACTGTCAGTATTTATTTCCTAAATCAAACTATTTTGTTAAATTTCTCAAAAATTAATAATTTTCAAAGAAAACATGTACGAAAACATCCCTCAATCGTCTTAACTCAGCATATTTTCTGAGTTCTGAGGAGAACGTTTTCCTGTAGCTACAACGGTAAAGGTAATTTCGCACAAAATGTATGGGAAAAGTTTTTCACAATTTCTGTCATTTCTAGTTCTCAAACTTCAGTCGGTCCTGGAGAGACTTTTGATCCTTATAAGAAACAGGATCGATTGACATCAAATAAAGTTTTTGTGTAAAATTACCATTTTCTTGCTGACTGTACATTTTACCAAAATCTTATAGTAATGCAGTTCAGAATATCTCAAAAAGTTATGGAAGGTCTCGTAGGAACGTTTTCCTGTAACTATAACGGTTAAGGTAACTGCCCTTACTGTCCCGTCTCAAAAATCCAGCCTGTTGTTGGATATAATAATCCAATAGCTACCGCCTTCGCCTTCTAACCTATCACGGTCAAGTCGGGCTTCCGCCTAGCGCACTTTTTTTTTTCGATTTGATCTCTAATGTTTGACCACATCATGAAGTAGCCGTGCGTTTAGCTGATCATATCGTCAAATGCTAATCATTCATTCATCTGCCCCAAATTCAGAACCTTTCGATAACTCAGTTGTCATTCGATTAGGTATTATTTATTCTGTGGATTCGGTTTGAAATCGTTCAGTTCAATACATTTTTCATTCACTATATCGAATCGAATCGATTCAGTCCGTTATCGAAAGGTTCTGAATCGGGGGGCTGGCCAAACAATATCATGGTGTCACCGAAACAAAAATAGCCAACATTTCATGTTGGATTTTTTTAATTCATGTCTTTTTTTCATATCCATTTCATGAAATGATCCATTTTACGATATCGCCATGACATATAATACCGACTTTATAAACCAATCGACATTTAGAGCAATAAATTAATTTGATTGTGAATATGTATATTGGAAAGGCCCCAAGAGGAGTCATGTCATTTTAAAGACTGCCACTGAATTCAGCATACAACATATTTAGTAGGTATCGGTTGACGGGTCAATAATAATTACCTTGTCCGAGGTGGCGACCAGCTGTTCGCACCACGCCGTCGTCACGTCGGGGTCTTCGTTAGCGTGAGGTAGCCTAAAAACAAAAAATAAATAAAATAGGTAAACATTGGTGTAGATTCTGATGCAACCACTTCAGTTTAAATGAGTTCTATCTATCTAATCAGCCCGTACCCACCCACTGCTGAGTATAGGCCTCCTCTCGTTCACGCCAGTCTTTCCGGTCCTGTGCTAATCTAATCCATTGGACCCCAGCGTACCTCACAATGTCATCTGACCATCGGACGGGTGGTCTGACGCGAGGTCTTAGCCCTTCTCTTGGATACCATTCGGTGACTGCCTTGGTCCACCTATTGTCGTCCCTTCTTGCCAAATGTCCTGCCCATTTCCACTTTAGCCTGGCAATTCGCATACCTACATCTTCAACTTTAGTACGACGTCGAATTTCGACGTTTGGTATGCGATCTACCAAGCGGATGCCTAGCATGGCGCGCTCCATACTTCGTTGGGCCACTCTTATTTTATATATGTGCTTCTTCGTCAGCGGCCACGTTTCCGTACCGTATGTGAGTATGGGCAGGACACATTGGTTAAACACCTTGCTCTTCAGATTTTGGGGGAGTTTAGATTTGAAAACATCTTTCAGTTTTCCAAAGGCACCCCATCCCAGCTGGACTCACCTAGCGATCTCCTTCAGCTGGGAGCTCCGTTTAAAAGACAAACAATATCCAAGATAAATGTACTCGTCGACTATCTCTAAGGGGCAGCTATTGACGATTACATTAGGTCTTCGTGATGGAAGATTTGTCATAATCTTGGTCTTGGACATGTTCATCCTCAAACCGACGCTCGCAGACGCTTCGTGCAACTCAAAGTTAATTTAATAACTTTTTTTTTTTAAAAGCTTTTCTGCTGTAGCCATGTTGGATTTAGAATGATGTCACTTTACTTATTGTGTTTGGCTTTCAAGCACTTTCATTTGATACCGATATCATAGGGGTTGATGTGAAACTGATAAATCGCCATTTTGTAACGTCCGCCATATTGAATCAAAAATGGCGGCATTTGAGTATTGTCACGAGAACCAAACGTGTGCGCCAAATTTCAGCTTCAGTGGAAGTGGGTGAAATATTGTTTTCAAAATGCCAGAACATACATGTGAAGTTAAATAAAAGCTGTTTACTTTTAAAATACTCTTAAATTATACTCTGACTACCGAACAGAGTTAATACCAGAAAAGTCACAGCTAACGAGCTAGGGAAGCGGCATGGCATGGCGGCGAAATGCCAGTCTACATCTGTCGCTAGCACGGTGCGGACGCATATATTGTGCTTATTTTCATTGTTCATGCTTACCCTACGACTCAGCGTATTTTTCGGGCTGATATCTGTTTACTCTGTGACTTGGTGTGTTTTGTGACGAACTGAAAACTGTATAAATCACGTCATAGCACGTCATAGAGGTGGTAAAACCCAAAATGAATGCCATGTATATTTAATGTAGAAATTATGACGGAAAGATTTATAATTAATGTAAGAGATGAAAACTCAAGTGATTAAGTCTAATCAGACTAATCATAGAAGAAATGTGTTTATACAAATCTCATTTGTTCGAAGAAAAATAATTCTTTAATAGTAGTTTATGAAACGGCTGCGTAATGAGGGGAATTAAAACACGAGAGTGAGAATCACTCGAGTGTTTTAATACTTAGTTATGTACCGTTTCATTCACTACTTTATCTACTCTCATGCAATAGGAACTTACTTTTCATGAAAAAAATAAAGTCATAATATTCTCTTGATTTTGCCGGTAAAAGCTCGTTCGTCATGTTCGTTGCTGTTCCGTGATGTCAGGTGGAGTCAAATTCTCCTCACGAACACTGTTTTCACATGTTTAACACATCATGGTCACATTTATAGTCAGGATAAAACATTTGATCAACATAATAAATCACATAAAAGATTAAAGCAGTCGTTAAGCCATGTCAGAGGCCTTCGGGCGGCCTGATAAACTCTTGACACTACATCACTACCCAGCCAGCACTACCTCATACGACAAACAAACAGTTCCGGATACCTCCGTCACATAATTCAGAGTCTAAAAGAAAATGTACCTACTTACCGAGTTGTGAAGTTGCCATTTTCTATTTATAGTAGGAACCAAACTTTATGGCGGCTGTGAAGCGCGCTGCGTGTGTGACTTCGCGCTGGTACAGTAAGGTTCGCAATTATGAGAATATTTTTTTTACTACCTACTTGTAGAACATGCTAATAATAAGAAACACTTTATTACACTAGAATTATGGGAAAGAATTAAATTTAAAAATAGGCAAAACGGGTGGTCTTATCGCTAAAAGCGATCTCTTCCAGACAACCTTTGGATGGACAGAAATTACGAATTAAAAAAGGACGGTGGTGCAAAACAATACAATAAATAATGCAAAATAAAAATGAATATACCTACATACATATTTATTAAACTACATAAACCATACTTACATGTCACATGCAAATAATGTTATGATTGAAAAAATATATGTGTATATATTTGTATGTACTTAAACATATAAATAATGGAATGATAAAAAAAAGTTATACCTATGTTTCTAGTAGCTCAATTAGCGTCGACACTTAACGCTTTAACCTATTCATTATTTTTTAACCAATCATGAAATTATGTTAACAATTTAACATACGTCAACACAATAATATTAATATCGGAATATATGCTGATATAAAGAAAGAAAGAAAGAAAGAAAATACATTTATTCAACACACACAAAAATAAAAGGTACAAATATTTAGAAAAATTAAGTAGGAACAATAGAAAAGGAAAACAAAGAAAAGGTAAAAGTAGATAATTAAAGTGGTGATGAATGGGCCTTAACTCAGCATTAGGCTGTTTGCCGAAGGCACGCAGCGCTGGTTTTCAGCTAAAGTGGTGATGAATGGGCCTTAACTCAGCATTAGGCTGTTTGCAGAAGGCACGCAGCGCTGGTTTTCAGCTAAAGTGGTGATGAATGGGCCTTAACTCAGCATTAGGCTGTTTGCAGAAGGCACGCAGCGCTGGTTTTCAGCTAAAGTGGTGATGAATGGGCCTTAACTCAGCATTAGGCTGTTTGCAGAAGGCACGCAGCGCTGGTTTTCAGCTAAAGTGGTGATGAATGGGCCTTAACTCAGCACTAGGCTGTTTGCCGAAGGCTCGCAGCGCTGGTTTTCAGCTAAAGTGGTGATGAATGGGCCTTAACTCAGCATTAGGCTGTTTGCCGAAGGCTCGCAGCGCTGGTTTTCAGCTAAAGTGGTGATGAATGGGCCTTAACTCAGCATTAGGCTGTTTGCCGAAGGCTCGCAGCGCTGGTTTTCAGCTAAAGTGGTGATGAATGGGCCTTAACTCAGCATTAGGCTGTTTGCCGAAGGCTCGCAGCGCTGGTTTTCAGCTAAAGTGGTGATGAATGGGCCTTAACTCAGCATTAGGCTGTTTGCAGAAGGCACGCAGCGCTGGTTTTCAGCTAAAGTGGTGATGAATGGGCCTTAACTCAGCATTAGGCTGTTTGCCGAAGGCTCGCAGCGCTGGTTTTCAGCTAAAGTGGTGATGAATGGGCCTTAACTCAGCATTAGGCTGTTTGCAGAAGGCACGCAGCGCTGGTTTTCAGCTAAAGTGGTGATGAATGGGCCTTAACTCAGCATTAGGCTGTTTGCAGAAGGCACGCAGCGCTGGTTTTCAGCTAAAGTGGTGATGAATGGGCCTTAACTCAGCATTAGGCTGTTTGCCGAAGGCACGCAGCGCTGGTTTTCAGCTAAAGCCCAGAGGGAGCGGAAAAAATAAACATAAGAGTATAAAAAATGAAATTAAATATGAATACATTTATAAATATACATATATATATATATATATATATAATAATAATAATAATTACATATAAGTAATTTAAATAAAATAGATAAATAAATAAATAAATAAAAAAGTATATATAAAATATAACAACGACAAAGGAATAAAATAATGTAGTCTCTGAATGGTGTCAGAATAACTGACGAAGAAAATATCGTCAAAATTGCGTAAGAGTACCGCTGATATCGTGTTGGTGAATAACTAAAACAACTTTAAAATAACTAACTAGACTGTACTTGAACAGAATCGCATGCGTGTGTGCAGCGTACGGATGTAGCGTGCACACAAGCACAAATGCGGCGGGCGCGCGCGGGATGCGGTGGGCTAGCGGGAGGGTGTGCCCCGGCCTCTCACCTCTCCAAAGCCCGCTTACACCTAAAATTTGCTATTGCGTCTAACTTCTCAGCCGCCATAAAGATTGGTTCCTACTCTACCAGTATTTATATTTCTGTAAGTTTACAAATCAACATACGCAGCTATACATAGTAGAGATAGCTGTTAGCGATAACACCACCTACCTACTATGTTACCTACAACCTGTGCTACTATTACAAGTATTATTATTTATTCTGTGCACAATATTGTACAACGCGCAACGCTCTGCTTTACGATATACTTCTGTGTACTTCTTCTTCCTCTGTGGACTTGAATCCAAGGAAGCGCAAATAGGTAGGTCCACTAAAACACGGCCGCGATTGACAGATAATTACAATAGTCGCAGCGGAGGTTTGTGGCTCGGAAGTTGTCTGCAAGTCACTGCGCAAACTGCTATTTTTCAGGCGCAATCTCAATGTTTAAGACAGTTATACAGTCAGTGCAGTTATACAATGCTGAAGATAGCATTGTATAACTGCCTCGCTCACTCGCTTACGTTTTTCGCGTATTCTATCTAGATCTTACTTTATGATGTTGTATCCTCACAGCTGTACCTGCGCAATCGTTCACAGAGCCTAACTTCACAACCATAAAGTATGGCTGCGACTACTGTACGTACAATGACCCCTCACTACGTATCTCTATTGCTCGCGCATAAATGTGTATCGGCGTCGCTCGCACATATGTGACTGACCGGCTGCCTGAATTGCATTAAAATTATTTCATTTTATATGTTTATATTGTTATTCAATATTTTTATAAAGTAAAAAACCCGATTACGCGTTTGATGTAGTCTTTTTTTGCCCCAAGATTATTGCTCGTTACGTGAGTTACACACAACTCACGTAAGTATATCTGGCGAAGTCAGAGTAATGTAATTGATTAATTGATGTTGAACTCACTTTTTAGGATCCGTGGGGGAGTCGAGACCCTGTAGATAGGCCACATGGACCCCCAAGTATGTGGGGAACTTCTCCAGTAGGCTCTCGTACACTTGTTCTAGTTTCTCTCCTTCTGTAAATTACAAAATATCTTTGTGTTTTCTTTGTTTTTTTTATGATTTATTTTACTGGCCTCTTGGTGTCAGAGTTTGTCAGGCAGCCCGGAGGATCTGACATGGCTTAATTTTACTGGCCTCTGGTGTCAGAGTTTGTCAGGCAGCCCGGAGGATCTGACATGTCTTAATTTTACTGGCCTCTGGTGTCAGAGTTTGTCAGGCAGCCCAGAGGATCTGACATGGCTTAATGACTTCTATTGATCAATAACAGCCGGGCCGATTGCTAAGTGCCCTCCGAAGCACGGAGCAATGGAAAGCCGCACATACTTAGAGAAAAGCCATTGGTGCGGAGCCTAGGGACGAACCCAATATACTTCAAACAATAAGAACACGACATTTGGAATGCGATGTCTAAGTTACGGTGGCTAAGAGATTGTGCACACAGGCACGGAGGCTGCGTGTTCAAGTCGCGTCTGTAATCTAAATTTTTCCTTTATAAAAAATAAGACAGGTTTTGGTCATTAACTATGGGTAACAAATAAAAAAATAACTTTTTTCTAATAAAAATTGACCATCTTCCATCAAAAATACTGATTGCAAAATACTTACAATAAAATATTATTATCTAAGCAACGATTTCAGTTCGTTACGCATCTCCATGTATCTAAAAGCGCAGCTTTTTTCTAAATGCGTATCATATGGACATTTTAACCTAAAATCATCAACTAACCTGCCAAGTTTGTTAGGCGCAAAACATACATAGTAAATGAAAATGAAAGTTAATGTATAATGTGTTTCATCTATAGCCTCAGAAATTATGATCCCGTGTCTGAGTACAGATCCAAACTGAAATGGCTCTCTATCCGTGAGCGACGAAATCTTAGAATTCTTTGTCTTTTGTTTTCCGTCCTAAATTACCGTAACTCATCTGTATACTTAAAATGTAAATTTAACTTCCAATCAAACACTTATGAGAAGCAACTTCGCTCTTCAAACACTCTTATATTAGCCACTCCTATTCATACCACTTCTTTCCTTGATCACTCCTTCCAGGTTTCAGCAGTCCGTCTCTGGGACTCACTTCCAATTGACATTAGAAAGTGTCAAACTAAAGAAAATTTTAAACGGTTAACTCGAGAGCATTTAAAAAAGACTTATTAACAACACCAGCTGTTTAATTTTATAATATTTATATGTATTTTATATTTATTTTATTTTTATGATATTATATGATGTAATATTTATATATATATTATATTAATTGTATATACATATTTTACAATGTTTTATATTTTAGTATTCATTTCGATAAATTTATCTTTATTTTCATTTTACTGTGCATATCTCGAGTGCACGCCTATACACATCTTTCTTGCACAACCGGATGACTGGCAGAAAATGCTGTCTTAGCATTAAGTCCTCCTCTGTACACTGTTTTTGTGCATAAAATATTAAATAAATAAATAAATAATGTAAATAGGAAGCTATATTATGGCTAGTACTCTGGCACTCAAGTGCTATGTGTCATTAGTGATACGGCACTCAAGGATAATATAGCTTTTCGATGTGCAATCAGTATTTTTGATATGAAATTCATATTTTTGTTGTAAAAGTTATTGAACTTTAAATTATAAGAACCAACATGACGATCGATTACCACAGCACTAGGATTACGGAAGTCCTGTAGCTATTTAAGTCAAACGAATGCTATGAGATTTTCATTATGTACTACTCAACACTGTAAATATCTGTCACCTTCGTGAATGCAAGGAATCTTTCTCCGCTTCTTCTCCACACTCTCACACGTCGATCGTCACTAAAAAACTTCACCATACACTCATCAATAAAAAGCACCTTAAGCCATTGCTCCATGCAAGATGTTAACTGTAACGTTAAGCTGCCCCCCCATAGAAGGCTGTCTGTTAAGCGGTCGCTAATCGACTGGAATGCTCACGAACCAGAGAGTAAATAAATATTAATAAGCAAAACCAACGCATTATATTCTCTTTGCATCGCATCCTTTGAGTATATTCACATCGCCCGTGTCGCCCAGCGGCGCCCACCAGTGATACCAGATCGCCGTTTTGAAATTGCCGGAGTACACGCTAATAATAATAAAGGAAGATAAAGTTTTTCAACATCAGTCCGATCAGCCTGCTGATTGATTTTCTGTACGGTTTTTGGAAGCGATCGATTATCATTCATTCCTTATATTACCTTACACCAAAACAGCAAGAGTTTGCTTACGATAATTTGCCTGCTTTCGGTTTGATGTCGCTAGATCCCAGTGCAATGTTAAATATATGTGACTGGTTGATTTGAATGAAAAAAAAAACACAAAGTTTCTGCCAATACTACGACTTAAACCTTTTTGATCATAAAGTCGAACTATGGCATAAACCAGGGGACTCCACACTACGCCCCGTTGGCCAACACCGGCCCGCGAGCACCACCAGTCCGGCCCGCGACAGCGAGCCTGGTGTGCCTTGTATCCGGCCCATCCTTTAATTAGTTACGGGGGATCTATTGAGCACTCAAGAGATCCTTTGATTTAGTTCAGTTTTTTTGAGCAAACACTTCTATATTATAAGTAGCTTGAAATTATCGCGCTCGCTGCACTCGCGCCTTGTTGTTAATATTGGCTGCTTTCAAAAGATACACAATAATTATTCTACTATTTTTGCTATAAATAAACGACAATAAATTAATATTTCGATATTTTTGCGCTCGCTTTGGTCGTGCCTTTGTAATTTTATATATTTTCGCACGCCGAGGAAATCAAAGTATACCGAAATAGGTCAAAAATTTCGCGCTCGCTTAGCTTGCGCCTATTCGGTAAAACCTATTCATGTTTTTGCACTCAATTAATATGATCGATCATAAACTGTTTCACAGTATTACAGTTTGTTCTGTGATTACACTAATTAAAGTATGAGTTGCTACAAATGAACGCGCTGGCTTCGCTCGCACGTAACTGTTCGCGAAAGATACTAGCTGCCTAGTCCCAAAATGAATATGCGCGAAATTAAATTGATGGATGAGATCTAGAGGAGGTGGATATTGTCTTTCTCTGCAACAAAACAATCATTCCTTATATCCTTGGCACAGCTTTGCGCTACAAGTAACATAGATACATAGGTCCTTCTCTAGATACGTACTGCAGCGGCACGTACCAAGTTTGACGAGCCAGGTGGCAGCGAAGTCCTTGAGCGCGTCGAGGTACTCGTCGTGCGGCTTGCCCTTGTCGCGCGGCGCGGCGGCACGGCGCGGCGCGTCGCCGCACACGTATTGCAGCGGCACGCAGTCCACCTTGCGGCCCAGCTCGTCCTTGGCCAGCGCCAGCGACCCGCTCAGCGAGCACCCCGACAGGTTGCCGCGGCTGATTCTGAGTGGAGTTAAAAATAATAAAAAATATAACGCGAATGCGTACAAAACTAACAAGACAGGTTCAAAAACTAAAACCCGACGACGGTCGAGTAAAAAAAATAGCCTTATAACACTCTTGCGATGAAGACGAATCGATTGATACTTCCCTTGTCAAACTCAGACCAAGTTTATAGTTTGAACACATAACCCTTCCTTTACATCGCAGTAGTCGAAAAAAGTTGAAAAAAAAAGCCTATGACACTCTACAGAATGTAACATAATTACCTATTAAGTACAGGGATGGGGTATTCCTCACGGCTTGGCTAACAAAGTTTATAGACTTTTGAGATTTCGATGTTTCTCATTCATGTATTTACTCTTAAAGATTGCTCTAAGAATAGTGTACTTGAAACCTTAGTAGCACAGAATTAATAATAGTACTACCAAGTAGTCAGCTGGGAAAAAACAATACCGCCCTCGACCTTGAATTTGTGCTACAGATCCACCAACTTATTTGTGAACTGAATGGTATACAGAAAATGTACACCTCACTCATGGCAGCTGTAGTTCCTTTTTTCGCCATTTCACAGATAAGTTGGTCAGACTGTAGTCTGTTTGACGATCAGTGGTCAGTCGAACTTCAAGGTAAAATAAATGTCAAATAGAATTTTATATTTTATTTTGTTAAAAGTGAATCTTTTCTTCCACGAGTCGGGAGGAAACGGGATGAAGTGAAGCGGTTCGAATACGGCGCGGGAGACAACTTGAACAGGTTAGAGCCGAAGCCTCACAGAGACGAGTTCACGTCCGACAACCGACGAGATTTGGATCATCGTATCGACGAGGATGAGATCATAGAGCCCGTGATTGAAGAGAGGAAGCATTTGAGCGACAGGCAGCGGATATTCAGTCGCTCGAGGCTTCCCTGAAGAAGACGACCGCGAGAGGGAGTACCGGGAATACCGCGACTTGGCCGAGCGGCAGCCGAACAAGTTCCGTCACAGCAACGCCGAGCACGTCCCCCGCGGCATACTCGGGACTGTCCGACCATATTGAAGATTTGTGTGATGTGTTGTGAATTTCAAGTGTTACATAAAATTATAGTTTTTAAGCCTTCGGTGTTTTCTTCAGCTATAATGTAAAAGCGTGCTGAGAAACAATAGGCTGGCTCGCCTTACATCTGCTCGGACTGGTGAACAATCTCCACTCAACGAGGTATTTCCAGCAGCGCGCAAGCGACGAGAAGCCTAGCAACCTGAATCCACAGATGGAGCAGTATGTATGTACATACCTACTTTTTGTGCGACGTGATAACAGTTAGGATTGTCGCAATTTTTTTTTTCCTTTTGTATGTGAATTTTAACTACTATGTATTCAACCATTGCACCCGTAAACTAATTTACATACTTGATCGAAACAAACATGGTACGTACTTATAAGGCTATTCAGTGACACATTGTATACCTGAACACGAATCGATTGATACCTCGCTTGTCAATATCGGACCGACGCTATCCACATATACAGGTTGTGGCGTAAAGAGTAGTCAAACCAAGGTGGGTAGGAGGGGGGGGGCGTCATAACAGATCAGAAAATAAAAAATTGTGTTTAGTAAATGCGCCACGGTTTTCCAGACTTAATTACACCCTTGGTCACTCTTTTCGTTGGTATGATCACAAATAAAGGTATTTTCTTAGGACCGGTTCCTATATCGTAAACGAACCGTTTTCGCTTACTGTCCGTAGGCTTTTGACATAAACGCCATACATATAACGTTCATTTTTATAGGAATAGGGAGTTAGTTTGTTTTTCAAGTGATATTCTTGGAAAAATGCGCTATCTAAATGTAAAGTTTTGTTTTTATACCGCTAGCATAGTTTTTTGATTATCGAAAGTTTAATACACAAAATAGATAGACGAAAAAGATAAGTTTGAGCTCCCGTGGTGTAAAAAAATGTATGGTTACATGTGTGACAAATTCACAATCAATTGGCCCATTTCATTCTGATTCTAAAACGGTATAACACGCGGGTGTTTTCAGCTTTCAATGAAATAATATTGCTTATTAAAGTTAATTATATTATACTGTATAGTTTAATTTTTGAAAATATTTACTTCATAAGCCACTACTTACAAAAAAACAGCCCTTGTACTAGCTTAACAATAGTACATTAGCAATAATTCATCAGATGCCATGAATTATTGCTAAATTACTAATAACTACAAGGCAGGTAGTAAGATACGTAGAAACCGCGTCACTCACTAGCGAGCTATGGAGAGAGCTATGCTTGGAGTTTCTCTGAAGGACAAGATTCGTAATGAAGATATCCGAAGGAGAACCAAGGTAACTGACATAGCTCAAAGGACAAGCAAGCTAAAATGGAAATGGGCTGGACACATTTCCCGAAGAACCGATAAGCGTTGGGGTTCTCCAGTGGAGACCACATTTAATTTTAGGGAAACGTAGCGTAGGACGCCATGGCCAGGTGGAGTAACTACCTGCGAAAAGCGACTGGCAGAAAATGGATGAGGAGAGCTGAAGACCGAGCTTAGTGGCGTGCATTAGGAAAGGCCTACGTCCAGCAGTGGACAAGTATAGGCTGATGATGATGCGTCACTAGCTATCTTTTTACTCCTTGCATGAGAGAGAAAGACAGAGTGCGGCCGGAATTCTGATGAATTATTGCTAAATTACTATTGTACCCACAAGGGCTGTTTTTTCAGAAGTTAGTGGCTTATGAAGTTAACTTTTACGAAAATTAAACTTTTGACTAATCTAAAAACTAAGCTAGCGGTACAAAACAAAAGTTAACGTTTGATAGCGCACCTGTCCAATAGTACTACTCAAAAACTAAGCTAGCGGTATTAAACAAAAGTAAACGTATGATAGCGCATCTGTCCAAGAGTACTACTCAAAAACTAAACTAGCGGTATAAAACAAAAGTTAACGTTTGATAGCGCATCTCTCCAAGAGTACTACTCAAAAACTAAGCTAGCGGTATAAAACAAAAGTTAACGTTTGATAGCGCATCTGTCCAAGAGTACTACTCAAAAACTAAGCTAGCGGTATAAAACAAAAGTTAACGTTTGAAAGCGCATCTGTCCAAGAGTACTACTCAAAAACTAAACTAGCGGTATAAAACAAAAGTTAACGTTTGATAGAGGATCTATCCAAGAGTACTACTCAAAAACTAAACTTGCGGTATAAAACAAAAGTTAACGTTTGATAGCGCATCTGTCCAAGAGTACTACTCAAAAACTAAGCTAGCGGTATAAAACAAAAGTTAACGTTTGATAGCGCATCTGTCCAAGAGTACTACTCAAAAACTAAGCTAGCGGTATAAAACAAAAGTTAACATTTGATAGCGCATCTGTCCAAGAGTACTACTCAAAAACTAAGCTAGCGGTATAAAACTAAAGTTAACGTTTGATAGCGCATCTGTCCAAGAGTACTACTCATAAACTAAGCTAGTGGTATAAAACAAAAGTTAATGTTTGATAGCGCATCTGTCCAAGAGTACTACTCAAAAACTAAACTAGCGGTATAAAACAAAAGTTAACGTTTGATAACGCATCTGTCCAAGAGTACTACTCAAAAACTAAACTAGTGGTATAAAACAAAAGTTAACGTTTGATAGCGCATCTGTCGAAGAGTACTACTCAAAAACTAAGCTAGCGGTATAAAACAAAAGTTAACGTTTGATAGCGCATCTGTCCAAGAGTACTACTCAAAAACTAAGCTAGCGGTATAAAACAAAAGTTAACGTTTGATAGCGCATCTGTCCAAGAGTACTACACAAAAACTAAGCTAGCGGTTTAAAACAAAAGTTAACGTTTGATAGCGCATCTGTCCAAGAGTACTACTCAAAAACTAAGCTAGCGGTATAAAACAAAAGTTAACGTTTGATAGCGCATCTGTCCAAGAGTACTAATCAAAAACTAAACTAGCGGTATAAAACAAAAGTTAACGTTTGATAGCGCATCTGTCCAAGAGTACTAATCAAAAAATAGACAATAAAATCCTTTATTTGTGATCATGCCATCGAAAAGAGTGACCAAGGGCGTAATTATTTAAGAAAATTCATAAATGGCCAAAATCTAGAAAACCATGACACTTTAGCTAAACACAAATTTTGATTCTCTAATCAGTTATGAAACATCTAAAATGGTACAAGATCTTGGTCACAATAACAATAATAATGCAGCCTGTATTGTCCCATTGCTGCGCAAAGGACTCTGTGACCCAGATTTTCCTCACAATCATTACCTTGGTCACTGTCCTTATTATTATTATCATATTGATGAGAGATATGAGTTTCGCGTTAGGTACATAACGTTAGTTTATGTGTACTTAAATAGTAATAGTATAGATTGTATTACTAGGGAGCGAAATAATATTTTACCGGCGAGGGCGCTATTTTGAGAGAGCGGAGTGAAGGATTCTAGATTAGAATCCTGAACGTAGCGAGGGATTCAATAAACGTCGCCCGAGGGAAAATAATTTTGCGTCCGAGTGATACACTATACTTTTTACCCCCCTCTATGAGAAAAAGAAATTAAAGGCGCTTGTAGATACTTTACATAAAAAACCGCGTCAAAATCGGTTCATTAGTATATGGTTTGGGAGCTACGATTCTAACCCCAAACCCCCCTTCTCTTCTTAAGAACCATCTCTATGACCTCAGCTTTAAAACATAAAAAACCGCATCAAAATAGGTCCATTCGTTTGGGAGCTACGATTCTCACCCCCCCCCCCCCCCCTCTCCTACCCCATTATAGCTAAGAACCTACTCGTTTACACCAGCTTTCAAACATAAAAAACCGCATCTAAATTGGGCCATTCGTTTGAAAGCTGCTACGAGTCTCACCGCGCCCGCACTACGTGACCCAATTTGCAGCGCGCGCTCTCATTGGTCAAGCCTTCATTTATTTCGTGATAGGTATATACTAACTTTTCGGCCTAATAATATATGTCTGGATGGCTTTCACGCTTTGACTTTGGATCTTTAATACCGGAGTTCAAATCCCAACTGGACTGTTTTCTGTTTTTTACATTTTGCACATTAAAAATTATATGTGATGGCTTCTAACTTGAATATTGCCCATATATGACGGAAAGAGCCGACGAGCCACGGAAATTCATTACTCCCTCTCTGAAAGATTTGAACAGAAAATACCTACTTTGCGTCCACTTTTCCAGGAACCAATCAGTGTTTTTCGAATAGATGGAATGAAAAAAATGATTAAACTTACTTATCGGAAGGCACAGTGGTGAAGTAGATAGGCAGGATGTTTCCCCGAGACAACGACGCCGAACTGAACTTCTTGCCGCCGGTCAACGCCTGCAAATTAGTAACGACCATTGCAATACTATATTATTGATTGTTTGTCGTATGAGGTAGTGCTAGCCTCTGGTCTCAAGATTTTGTCAGGCTGCCCGAGGACCTCTGACACTTAATCAATAACACGACTGCTATTAATTAATAACAGCTGAGGTGACAGCTTAACGTGCCCTCCGAAGCACGGAGCGAAGGAAAACCGCATATAACATAGAAAAGACATTGGTGCGTACTAGAACAAAACCCGGTATGGTTGGATTCTATGTCGCACTAGTAAACCGCTAGGTTACCATCGCTCTCGTAGCTCTCAGTGTAATTTATTCTTTTTTCTTTTTATTTTGGTTCACCGAGCTAAAATATACACTTGTCTTCATCATCAGCCTATACTTGTCCACTGCTGGACGTAGGGCTCTCCTAATGCACGCCACTGAGCTCGGTCTTCAGCTCTCTGCATCCATTTTCTGCCACCCGCGTTTCACAGGTCGTCACTCCACCTGGCCACAGGGCGAAATACACAACGTTTGCCTAAGAAAGGTCTCCACTCGAGAACTCGTCTACTCCAGCCATTGTCGGTTCTTCGGGAAATGTGAGCAGCCTACTCCATCTTCAGCTTGCTTATCCTTAGAGCTATGTTGGTGACTTTGGTTCTCTGTCGGATTACTTCATTTCGAGTATTGTCCTTCAGAGAAACTCTAAGCATAGCATAGCTTGTCTTAAGAATAGTGTATAAATTAATAAAGTTCTGTGAGACTCACCGCGGCTTGTGAACAGTAGGCGTCCAACGTGATGGGCGTCTGTAACCGCTGTTGTACGACGACGGGCAGCTCTTGTAACTTCTCCAGTAACGCCTTGTTCTCGTGCCGCACGTTCAGTGTACACATTAATAAAGTTTTGCGAGACTCACCGCGGCTTGTGAACAGTAGGCGTCTAATGTGATGGGCGTCTGTAACCGCTGTTGTACGACGACGGGCAGCTCTTGTAACTTCTCCAGTAACGCCTTGTTCTCGTGCCGCACGTTCAGTCGCAGCACGTAGTCACCTTTTTCTAGCTTCACTGAATACTGGAAACAAAATATAATTTAATTTCCCTGGATGTGGATCTGCGGGATAAGCGTGTGGATCTGTTTGGACAATAGGTCACAATTTTATAATCATTCTATACTTAAAATAAAGTAGTAAGTAACAAAAAGTGTGGACATCGAAGATAATTTTAAAAATAACTTTCACACTCAGTGCTGAAAAATAAACGTGTTTTTGAAAGTCTACACCAGAGCCCAGCGCGTAATTTTAGTACTCCAAGGGAGAAGTACTTTAGGTTATTTTAAGCTGTTGTAACTGTTAAATGTTACGAGTATAATGTTGTGTTGTTGAACTCGGACTCGTACAACATGTCGCACAGTAACATACCTTGGAGGGATAAGCGTCACCGACGGCCATCAGCTGCTTGCAGCTGTTGTATATCATCCACATCTGCGCTTCGAACTCGGACTCGTATAACATGTCGCACAGTAACGTACCTTGGAGGGATAAGCGTCGCCGACGGCCATCAGCTGCTTGCAGCTGTTGTATATCATCCACATCTGCGCTTCGAACTCGGACTCGTACAACATGTCGCACAGTAACGTACCTTGGAGGGATAAGCGTCGCCGACAGCCATCAGCTGCTTGCAGCTGTTGTATATCATCCACATCTGCGCTTCGAACTCGGACTCGTACAACATGTCGCACAGTAACGACACTATCGGTGATACCTGGAATGTATTACACTTTTAAAGTCTCATGAACACGGAGAAAAATAATTTAAAATATTATAAACAGTAATATTGTGGATGATTCCCACCAATTACCTAGCACGCTAACTAGGATACTCTGTACTAGGGGTACTAGACAACGGATAAACATACATAGATGCGAATTTAATCAAAAACAGCCGGGGCATGATGTGCTCTAGGAAGCACAGAGCGATGGAGCACCGCACATAACATAGACAAGTGCACGGTACAGAAAATAGACTTCAAATGGATAAAATTATAAATAAAAAAACTGCTGATCCATTTTTTTTATTTTTCAAAATACGTTCTCTATTTGCAGAGAAATCGGTGAACATACATACAGTCATGAACCTCCTCCGCTTGTGAAGTGGATTAAAAAGTCAATAGTGCGGAACCTAGAACTGAGCCCGGTATCGTTGGATTCTAAGTCGCACCAGTGAACCGCTAGTAATCGCTCCACCAGCGGTACCTAGAGCTCACCTCTGTCGCTTTGGCCACGTGGAAGTTGTAGGTGTTGATGAGCTGGTAGATCTGCCTGCTGGGAGGGATCACGTCGCGCGCCGTCAGCGGCGTCAGCTTAGACTCCGCGGGTCTGGAACAAACAGCACATCATCGATAGTGACAAAAAACGACTGCGAATAAAACTAAAATGAAGCAAAAATTTAAGTGTGAATGGTTGCTAACTAACTTTAAATCTTTATAGATCCTAAATGATCATTCGAAATGAAAATTATAAGAGAAACCTATAGATGATTTTCAAATACCTATTCAATGATACCCCACTAACAACATGATTCGTCGTTTTTTTTTTTACAATGTTGCGTTCAGACGCATCATGCACACATAGGCTGATAGCAAATTAACCTCCGCGCAGTCGGGTAAATACAGATGTTTATGAAATTAATCAAATAAAACATTTTAGATTAATCTTTCGCGAGAGATTAATAAAATGTTGTTGCTTTTTGATGTCGTGCACATTATCACAGTCTCTGACTGACTGACTGACTGACTGTCTGACTGACTGACAATCAACGCACAGTATAAACCAGAAATGATAGAGACGTGAAATTTTCAGGGTTTTCTTTGGTAGTGAGCACTTTGAAAGGAATTCTAAAAATTCGCGCTCTAAAGCTGTGTATCGACATTCACATCGACGCGGGCCGCATCGACACAAGTTTATATATGGACGAAATATGCAGTCTGACAGCAGTATTTGGAATTGTTTAGACTTGCATCTTCTTACCAAAACATAGTGATCCAACGAGAGAACCACCGATGTAGTCATCTTAGTTTCTACCAAATTTCAAAGATAGCGCTGTTCTAAACACAATCAGATGAGTAGATTCCGAGCAATCGATAAAAAACTATTTTACGGCTGAACGGATTATAATAACAGCAGTCGTTAAGCGACGTCAGAGGCACTCGGGCGGATTGACAAACACTCACACCAGAGGCCACCGCAAGCATCGCGACCGGTGGGCACAGGTCATAACACAGTGGACGCCTGAAGGTGGACGTCGCCGCCGAGGCCGGCCCAGATAGAGGTAACGAGATGACTTAAGACGCCTACCTTGAGGGCTTCTATGAGGTGGTTTAGGACAGAGACTCTTGGATATGGGGGGTGACCAGCAGTGGGACACTATAGGTTAGAGAACAAGTGTAACTGACCTGTGCGTGTGTTCCGCGTACTTGAGCGTGGCAATGGGCTGCACGTCGTGCGTGCGCAGTGACGTCACGGCGACGCGCGTCATCCCCTCGGCCGCCAGGAACACGAGCCGCGGCCCGCACGCGGCTCGCAGCCCGTAGAACTCCACGCGGTAGTCCACCCGCATCTCGCCCAGGTTGGCCCAGTACTTGGCCACTACCACCTCGAGGGGCACGTCACCCTATGGACAATGTTAGACTAATGAGAAACGAATTAATGTTAAGGCATTAATACATTCATACATTTAATACATTTCATTAATACATTTTTCCACGCTAGTTCCGCCTCTACACACTGCCACCCGCTACCCGCAACAAGCACTGAAGTGCCAGCGTAATAAGGTTGAATATCGCGAGCGCTGTTTGAACACAAAATATAGCTCGGAACTAAATACCGTAAGTCTCAAGACTTATTTACTTTATTGGCGGGTTAATAATTTAGTTTGGTAAATTTTGTCTTGACAGTGGATAATAAAAAATATTTTCTTGTTGTGAGATTTTTTTAGAGATAAAACTTAAGCAGTTGAGTACAAAAATGAAACTATTACTGAAAATAACGTATTGATATGAAAATGTATCGAATGAAATTCTGGCAATCACGTTTTTTGTCTTAATCACAGAGAGATAGATCTCAAAAACAAATATGTTAAGTTTCACATTTATCAGGTTTGTGGTTGACCAGCATATTTATGGAAACCCCCTTAAATATTTGAGCCTGGTCTTAAAACGTTGGCGATAGGGTATTAAATTAAAACAGATTAGACTTTGTTTTCATCTTCTACGTATTATGTCTGCAGCAGCTCCAGTGCGGTATCGTGAGATAACATATGCGCCACAATATTATCTCTATCAGAAAGTACTTGAATTTGAAAGAGCAACACGTCCGGGCGCCCGTTGACCATCTTCTGCATCTCGTGACTACAGCTTCTGCAGAGCGGGGTCGTGAAATAACATCCACACTACAACATTCTCTCCATCAGCGATGTATTCTCTCAGTACTTACTTGGACTTGGAAGGGCAACACAGCGGGCGCCTCGGCGGTCACGTTGACCATCTTCTGCGTCTCGTGACTACAGCTTCAGCTTCAGCTTTACAGCAGAGCGGGGTCGTGAAATAACATCCACACTACAACATTCTCTCCATCAGCGATGTATTCTCTCAGTACTTACTTGGACTTGGAAGGGCAACACAGCGGGCGCCTCGGCGGTCACGTTGACCATCTTCTGCGTCTCGTGACTACAGCTTCAGCTTCAGCTTTACAGCAGAGCGGGGTCGTGAAATAACATCCACACTACAACATTCTCTCCATCAGCGATGTATTCTCTCAGTACTTACTTGGACTTGGAAGGGCAACACAGCGGGCGCCTCGGCGGTCACGTTGACCATCTTGTGCGTCTCGTGACTACAGCTTCAGCTTCAGCTTTACAGCAGAGCGGGGTCGTGAAATAACATCCACACTACAACATTCTCTCCATCAGCGATGTATTCTCTCAGTACTTACTTGGACTTGGAAGGGCAACACAGCGGGCGCCTCGGCGGTCACGTTGACCATCTTCTGCGTCTCTTGACTACAGCTTCAGCTTCAGCTTTACAGCAGAGCGGGGTCGTGAAATAACATCCACACTACAACATTCTCTCCATCAGCGATGTATTCTCTCAGTACTTACTTGGACTTGGAAGGGCAACACAGCGGGCGCCTCGGCGGTCACGTTGACCATCTTCTGCGTCTCGTGACTACAGCTTCAGCTTCAGCTTTACAGCATAGCGGGGTCGTGAAATAACATCCACACTACAACATTCTCTCCATCAGCGATGTATTCTCTCAGTACTTACTTGGACTTGGAAGGGCAACACAGCGGGCGCCTCGGCGGTCACGTTGACCATCTTCTGCGTCTCGTGACTGCGGCAACTGCGGTGCGGTAACATCTGCATGGCGTGCACGAGGAAGCGGCCCGTCGTTTCTTTGTCTGACGTCTGCAGGCGGATGACAGCCCATGTTGCATCTCTGGGGGCTGGGACCATTTGGGCTTTAGTTTCACTGGCAAGTAGCAACTCATGCTATTGAGGCTGGAAATAACGTTATGTTGATATCGGTTGTGCACGTCAGTGCAACATTTTTTCCCACTTTTATTTAAACGATTTTTAAGTGCCTTTGTATTTGTCATTTTGACTACTTAAAAAATAAATAAATCACAACGTGGCTCTTCAACTGTGTACTTTCTGATCATGCTCATCATTCGACCATAACCTCATTTTCACACACAATATCTTTCTATTGCTTCTTATAATATAGCACTTAACTGATTTAAAATCTATAACATTGTTCAAGATGGACCAATATATTTTGTTACTCCGAAATATTGGAGAAGTTCTTCACGCGTTACCTGTAACGAAGTGCCGCTTGATGGTGTCCGGTTGGAACAGCACGCCGTCCTCGGCGAGGTGCGGTCCGGCGGCGGTGCTGAGCTCCGCGGGCTGGAACACCGACACCGGCACGCGCAGCACCGGGCCCTTCGCCACGCACGACACGTCGTAAAAGTTCAGACTGTAAGAGGAACAACAATTTGTAGCCAGGAGAAGACTGCAGCTTCGAAGGAGCGTCAACTACGTAACAGACTTCGTATCCAAGGCAAAAGCAAAGAAGCGCGCGGAGGCAAAGGCGAAGAAGCGGGTAGAGGCAAAGGACTGAGCCCAGCTCGCTCTTACTTAATGACTGCTGGTACACAAGTCATACTTGTGAACGGTTGCTGCTTGTGGAACTGGGCCCCCCGTGATTTATATATTATAAAGTACAGATTAGAATTTTTATTATTTTTGACAGTTCCATGAATGTGGGACGACTCATTGGCACTTTTATGTTTTTAGTTGAAGTTTTGACAACAATAGAGATAATGACATCCCCGTATAGTTTATTGGTGCTCTCTTCTCTAACGGGCGTATTTCAGAAGGGTATTTCTTTTTTCTGGGCGAGATTCAACTCTGAGACAAACCCAAAGCGTACTTATTTTACCTAATTTTATTGATGTTTGTTTGTTGTTTGTCGTATGAGGTAATGCTGTCCTCTAATGTCAGAGTTTGTCAATCCGCCCAAGGTCATCTAAAATGGCTTAACGACTGCTATTAATGAATAGCTGCCAGGACCGACAGCATGACGTGCCCACCGAAGCACGAGCGATGGACCGACAGCATGACGTGCCCACCGAAGCACGAGCGATGGACCGACAGCATGACGTGCCCACCGAAGCACGAGCGATGGACCGACAGCATGACGTGCCCACCGAAGCACGAGCGATGGACCGACAGCATGACGTGCCCACCGAAGCACGAGCGATGGACCGACAGCATGACGTGCCCACCGAAGCACGAGCGATGGATTTTATTGATAATAGTAATGAATAATAATAATTTATGTTTTTCTATTTGTTCATGTTAAGTTTTGACTTGTAAAAGTGCTATCATATTGCCTATTTTTACAATAAATACTTTGACATTGACTAAAATCTTAGGCTGCTACGGACTGTTGGTTGACTTATGTTCCAAAGAAATCGCGTTCATCGAGTCGATGATCTACGGCGCGTGCAACCATACAAACACAAACAATAATATTTGTCGCTACTAATTATTTTATTTTCGCTAACGAGATTCACACTGTCCCTATCAATTATCTAGAGAAACCGAAATAAATCAGTGGGAAATTAAGACTGTGCTGAACTGACCTGGTAAAATGTGCGCCGGGCGGTAACGCGGTGACGTCGACCCGCACGCTAAGCGCACGCACAGCGTTCATCATGTCCAGGTATTGCGGCGCGTGCAGCCACGCAGCCGGCGGTTCGGCAGCCAGCGCCAGCCGCATGCCGAACGCGATCTGCCGCGTGATCACCTGCTTGTCTGCGGGGAATGGCCTATATAGCTTTTGGTGTATCTGTTTGTCACTTAGGCATTTGAGTTTAGGGCGAAGAAGGGGATTAGAATACATTATCACTCGTGATCGACGTAAAATCTCGACGAGGACGTCTTCGATGATAACTCGATACTATAAGTTATCGAATCATCTTCACAGAATCTTCTAGCGGACCTCATTCTTGGTGGATAGACCTAAACGATCGTCGTGACAGGCGTCGCAACTGTTTCGCTGCAACGTTTTGTGATATGAATGACTGTAATTTACTGTGTTAAAATGATACATTGAACATATACAATTCAAACAAAATGTATAATAATACCTTCTGTAAATCACAAAACTGTAACTGAGTTTTATTTGTATCTAACTAAGGAAATTCTAAATTCCCATATAATTTTACTGTCCTACTATATGTATATGGATCTGCTATTGATTTTTATGTTTTTAGGGTTCATGTTCATTATCATCATCAGCCCGTATTCGCCCACTGATGAACGTAGGCCTCTCCTTGTGATCAGCTCTCTTCATCCAGTCGCTACCAGCCGCCTTTCGCAAGTCGTCACTCCACATGGCCAGCGGGCGTCATAAACAACGTTTGCCTAAACGCGGTCTCCACTCTAGAACTCGTTTACCCCAACGGTTGTCGGCCCATCGAGTTATGTGACCGGTCCATTGCCAATTTAGCTTGCTAATTTTAAAAGCTATGTCGGTTACTTTAGTTCTCTTGCGGATCTCCTCATTTCGGATTCTGTCCTTTAGAGAAACTCCGAGCATAGCTCTCTCCATAGCTCGCTGAGCGCCTTTAAATTTGTGGACCAGCCCCACCGTGAGTGTCCACGTTTCGGCTCTGTAGTCATAACTGGTAGAACGCAGTCGTTGAAGACTTTCGTCTTTAGGCACTGTGGTATGGACGACGAAACGACTTGACGTAGTTTACCAAATGCTGCCCATCCCAGCTGAATTCTCCTATATGCTTCCCTTTCGAAGTTGTTCCTACCCAATTGCATAAGTAATAGCAAGTCTGCCCGAGGTAAACATATTTCTGAACAACTTCAAGGGGGACACCGTTAACTACGATCGGTTGCCTTAATAACCTTGATTTTATCCATATTCATCCTGAGACCGATAAGACTAGAGGCGTGAGCTAGGTTGGTCAGCATTTGCTCGAGATCCTGCAGCGCCTCCGCCAAAAACAATAAAATCATAAATACAAACAATATCATCAGCGAAGTGAGATGGAATCGCCATTTATGTTAATGTCCTTTTCTGTCCAGTCCAGTCTTAAACATATCTTCTAGGGCGTTAGTGAACAGTTTCGGGGATATGACATCCCCCTGTCTCACTCCCCTGTGCAGCTGAATAGGTTTAGTCTGCCGTCACGGCACAAGCGCCTCATCACCTCGATGTATCGCCAGTCTACTTGGTATCGCTGCAGCGATTCGAGAACAGCCCAGGTTTCGACAGTGTCAAAGCCTTTTTCATAGTCCACAAAAACAGGACACAGGGGCTGGTTATATTCTTCAGTCTTCTGTATAACCTGCCGCACTGTGTGGATATGGTCTATAGTCCGGTAACCCTCTCGAAACAAAGCCTGCTCCGGAGGCTAAAACTCATCAAGTCTTCTTGCCAGACGATTCGAAACTACCCTCGAAAACAGCTTATAGACATGGCTCGGAAGCGATCTCCTTTTATGAAAAACAAAACTACTGTCTTTGTTCCACGTCTTTGGAGTTCTCCCATCGTTCACAGCAGAGTTAAACAACTTCTAAAACTCTCGGTCTTCCTGCCGCTTTCAAAAGTTCCGAAGTAACTCCGTCTTCCCCTGGGGCTTTTCCATTTTTAAGCTGCTTGTGGGCGTGGTATATCGATCTAGTCTAGGCTGATTTCCGGCAGGACATCTGTGTAGTGGCGGGTTAATGTGGCTCGGGAATCCTCATTGCTGGGTTCGGGTCGTAGAACTTGCGAGTCGTACATTCGGCCATAGAAGTCCTCTATCTAGGCAAGAATCTGCGGCTGTGAGGTGAGGGTATTGACAGATGATGTTTTAAGCTTCGTCAGATGGGGCTTCTCAATTGCTGGGCGAAGACTTTGGAACGCTGATTTTGCTCTATAGCCTTTTCGATACAGCGTGTGTTGGAGCATCGGAGGTCCCATCGCATCAGCATGCTGATATTTCGTTTGAGGGCCCGCTTCTCTGACGAAGTGGTCTTTACATCATCCCGTCTCACATCCATTAGCTGAAGAGTATCTGCCGAGAGTTTGGGACTTCGTACCTGTACTCTGTATCTGGCAGAACTTCGTCCCTTTTTTCCTTAGGAGACCTACCACTAGTTCTAGGGCCTCGTCAACATCATTTGCGGTTTCTAGAGCAGCAAATCGGTTTCCCAGATGAAGTTGGAACTGTTCTGATCCCACGACGGTTTGGAGCTGGTTTGGTCGGAGCGTAGACTTAATCAGACGGGACGGGACGGCAGGTTCATGTAATTCCACGATATTCACTGGAATTTGTATGAAGTGAACTGGGTAATGCTAGTCTACAGTAATGACACAACTATTATATCATCTGGAAAACATACCGTCACAATTAAAAGCAGATTGATTTATTTCCGTTTCGCCCAAATCCGTAGACTTGGAGCCTACGAATTCAAAATGAACAACATAGGGTAAATGTTCACACCAGCAGAGTACACATACCTACTCTGTCTAGTATTTAATGCCTGTCTGATAGAGAACGAAAGCGACCGCGATGTAATATAATAGTAGTTTAATAACGGTTGCATAAAGAGGGTTATTAAAACACGAGAATGAGTTTAAAAAACGAGCAGTAGGCGAGTGTTTTAATAGTATTACTCTCGTGTTTTAATACCTAGTTAAGTGCCGTTTCATACACTACTTTATCTACACTCGTGCAATAGGAACTTAGTATCATGATAATAAAAAAATGTCGTAATATTTTCTTGATTTTGCCGGTAAAAGTTCGTTCGTCATGTTCGTTGCTGTTCCGTGACGTCAGGTGGAGTCAAATTCTTCTCACTAACACTGCAGTCGGACATTTTTAATCAGGATAAAACATTTGATCATCGAAAACACATACTCGTAGGTAACACATTCAATTGGTTAGGCACTAATGTAAAGTAAATTATGTGCCAAAATCAAGTACACAGCAAATTCGCGTGCATACGGTCTTACACGAGCCACTAAAGATAATAAATGGCGAAAACTTTCGTAGTGCGGAGCCAAACCAGTGCTTTTATGGGGAAAAGGTTAGCACTGTTTAGTTCAAAAAACAGTGTATTAATGTATTATTTTTCTTATTGAAGACGTGCCGTGCGTAATGTATGTCATTATGCCATACATTACGCACGGCACTATAAATATTTTGCAATTTTTATTAACACTTATTTTATTTTTAACATGCCTACAACCTCTCTCTCATTGCATTGTTTGGTTGACTGGTAAATAACACTTTTAGTATTAAGTCCGCCATTTGTACACTTTAAATTGTGCAATAAAGTATAAATAAATAAATAAACACAATTAACAGGTCTTGGCCGCACTGACTGTGAACATAGGTTGACACATGTGACACATTAGGTCTCGAATGTTGAAGAGAGAGAGAGAGAAAGAGAAGAGAGAGAGAGAGAAGCAACGCAAAAACCCAGACGAGTCCTTGCTAATTTGATGGGCAGCCAAGATCCGTAGCGCGTATTGTGTTATAATCTTTAAAATATCGGCGATTACGTATGTCGGTTACATAATTACATATTCTCGTCAATGTCAATGAGCAGTAGTTGTCGTTATCACTCTTGTCCGTTCGCTTATCGTTCGAGAAATATTTGTGTTTTTCAAAAGTCTACAGTCAGACCGCACGAATGGTCAGATTTTATAACCGTAACAGACGTTCCGACTTGGCTGACCTGATAGAATACTTATTTCGGATACCGACTAATCAGACCACTGCGATATTATGAGACGTTGTACTGTTATTTATTCTGTGATTAGAGCCAGATCATCTGATTGGTCGGTATCCGACGTAGATATTTAGGCAGGTCATACAAGTCGAAACGTCTGTTACGGCTAAAGTCTTTAACATTTGAGGGATCGGCAGTAGTCAGTTTTAGTCAGTAGTTCTTTATAAATGAACAAAGCTCGTTGCTACCAGAAAAATGGAATTCAATAAATATGTTATTTCACAATATAGTTAGGTAAATGAATAATTTAAGGCATAGTAAATATAAACAAAAAATTAACAATCAATCAATTAAATCAATATCAAGTAGATTCTAGCTTAGAACAAGTAAAAATTTAACAATTAAATCAATATCAAGTAGATTCTAGCTTAGAACAAGTAAAAATTTAACAATTAAATCAATATCAAGTAGATTCTAGCTTAGAACAAGTAAAAATTTAACAATTAAATCAATATCAAGTAGATTCTAGCTTAGGACAAGTAAAAATTTAACAATTAAATCAATATCAAGTAGATTGAGATGAGGATGGCCTTGCCGTTGTTGGGGCTGCACTGCACGCTGAACGTCACGTCACGCTTCGTGGCCGATTGGTATGTGGTATGGTGATAGAACGTTACTCACTCTCGACATCGTTGTGGTCCTCCAGGAACTTGGGCTCGATGGCGAGCGCCATGTCCCGCGGAGGGTCCTCGCTCCGCACTCGAATGAGGATGCCCTTGCCGTTTTTGGGGCTGCACTGCACGCTGAACGTTACGTCACTCTCCATGGCCAAGTGGTATGTGGTATGGAGATGGAACGTTACTCACTCTCGACATCGTTGTGGTCCTCCAGGAACTTGGGCTCGATGGCGAGCGCCACGTCCCGCGGAGGGTCCTCGCGCCGCGCTCGGATGAGGATGCCCTTGCCGTTGTTGGGGCTGCACTGCACGCTGAACGTCACATCACGCTCGGGAGCCGAGTGGTATGTGGTAAGGAGATGGAACGCCTGGGGAGTTGGATACCACCTTTTATTTTTAATTTTGTTTATCTCCTCCGTCTGTCGGTCTGTTTATAACCTTTTCACGGCTAAAAAGCTGAACCAATCTTGATGAAATTTGGTATGGAGGTAGTTTGAACCCTGATGTAGGACAAGGGATACTTTCTATTGCGATAAACTGTAGTCCGCGCGGAATAAGGCGCGTGCCAAAAGCTAGTTTCATAATAATGATACTTCAAAATAACGTGCACAAGGGGGTGCATTGATTGTACTAGACTAGATCTACTTCTCAAATAAGTATATTTGGAAGTAGTAGTAAGTATGTACGTAAATCCCTTGCCTAAAATTAAACAAAAAATATATTATTATAAGATCTAAACAAATATATAAAGAATTCACAACAATGGAAAAAAATACTTCTCCTTAGAGTTTCTTGGTGCTCTCTTCTCTAACGGGCGTATTTCGGAAGTACCGGTAACGGTACTTCCGAAATACGGAATATACGGAATACCCGTTCCAAAATACCCTTATGATTAATCATAAGGGTATTTCCTTTTCATCCCATTCATTCGAAAAAGGCTGATTGGTTCCTCGAAAAGTGGAAGCAAAGTAGGTATTTTCTGTTCAAGACTTTCAGAGAGGGCAGTAATGAGTTTTGAAATTGGAACGTGTTTTTTTTCATGTGTAAACATTTAATAGCGCGGTACGGGGGTAACTCCGACTGTAGGCAACACGCGTGGCGATCGACCAGTTTCACGAAGCGAGCGCTCGTGGCTCGTCGGCTCTTTCCGCCTCAGCTCGGCCATATTCAAGTTATAATCCAACACATATTTTTTTAAGTGCAAACGTTGTAAACGTTGGGAATTTAACTCATAGGTACATATAGACTAAAAGTCGAACGATGTCCCGTCGAACCATCCAGACTTATGGTATTAGGCCGAAAAGTTAGTATAGATCAGATGAAGGGTTAATTCACAGTTGACCAATGAGAACGCGTGGAGCAAAACGGTTGTTCGTTGTTTTTTTTATGTTTACACATCTGAACTTTATGTTTGAACGGATTTGTTGAAATTTGGAATGGAGATAGCTTATATCCTGAAATAACACATAGGATACTTATCTTCATTATCATTTCACACGCGGGTAAAACCAGCGGGCGCAGCTAGTAGCTCATAAAGATATTAAAAGATCTAAAAACTATTACACGTAGAAAAATAAGACCAAGTGCAAAAAACACACGAAACACATACCTTTTCAATGTTGAGCAAGCCACAGCCCTGCGCCCAGGGCTCCACGTGCTCCAGGTACATGGCGGAGTTCTCCAGCGAGCGCTTTATGGAGTACGGGGAGTACGGGATCTGCTTGTGCTTCAGACCGGAGATCAGGGCCGCTGGAACGGACGTTAGCTATCAAGCCTAACAATGTGTATCAACGTGAGATGACACGAGATATGGAAACATGTGTTATGTGGATGTACTGATGTATGCTGACACTTTCACTGCTCATCTTAAAAAGCGAATCTAGCTCCGGGTGCTGACGATGACGTCACTGAGTTTAAATCACGTCGTAAAAAATTGAGAAAAACACGCCGGGCGTTTTTCCGCACTAGCGTCGCGCTTTCAAAAATACAGCGTATGTGTTTCTAGCAGTGAAAGAGTTATTTATTATATTTTGTTTGAAAAAGTTTATTATGTAAATCACTAATAAATTATTATTAAAAACAAAACTAAAACGAGGAAAACAAGCTTTACATTCTTGATTTTGAACTCCTCATACTTCCGACTTCATCTTATTTTAAGGTGTGTACATCAACAATTATACAAATTACAAAATTATAAAAAATATACATTGCGAAGGGAAGTATTTCACAAATTAGTGGCATTAGTCCATGTTTATTTAATTCTCTGTATTGTCTGTCTGTTTGTTACAAAGAGTTGCATGCTATTTGTAAAAAAGAGTTTAGTTATACCAATGGCATTATTTTTATTATTATTATTATGAGCCCGTAATGTCCCACTGCAGGGCAAAGGCCTCCCTCCCCTCCCTCCAATTTTCTCGATTTTGGGCAGTAGCTGGCCAATCTTTCAGGTAGGCGTCAAGATCGTCCCGCCATCTTCTCCTGGGCCTGCCGCGTCACCGTTTCTTGTCTCGTGGGATCCATTCAATTGTTGATTTGGCCCATAGTTCTTCAGGCATTCGGCTGACCAATGACATAACTAAATATATATTTTTTAAACAATTTCATGGCCCCAAATGAAACTAGTGTGAATCGATAGGAAATAGTAACTATAAATACGTAACTATTCTTTCCGTTAGGATTAGGATCACATGATGCTATCTTGTTGTTCTGTCCAGTCGGGAACCGCCGCAGTATAACTACAGTCTGATGAAATTAATGGAAACTGTTGTAACCTGCGCCATCCCAAAGTTACTCCACTAATTAACATGTATATCGTGAAGTTTGATGAAAGTATATCACTTTTATGTACAACACTTTCTGTTTCTTATAATTTTCCGTATCTATTGACTTTAGTAACATTTATATCCAAGAAATCAAGTTTTTTCAAAATGGTGAAAGTTTAGGTATGCCAGGGTTTTTAAACATGCGTCCTACCCGTAATGACAAATGCCGAAATGTGGACAGTGAAACTTGTCCACAGTAAGGTCGCTTTGCGAGCTATGGAACGGGCTATGCTAGGGGGTTTTCTAGGGGGATCGCGTCCGGAACGAGGTGATCCGGCAGAGAACGAAAAGAAAAGAATTAGCAAACTGAAGTGGCAATGGGTCGGTCTAATAAGTCGAAGAACCGATAACCGGTGGGGTAGAAGAGTTCTTGAGCGGAGACCATGTGCCGATTGTACTATTTTAAGGTCATTGTTGATGTGCCATAATTTAAGTTTTTTAGTGCAATAAAGAGTTATCTATCTATCTATCTACGCAAACGTAGTGTAGGACGCCCTCCGGCCAGACAATTATCTGTTACAGCCGAAGATCGGGCGCATTAGGAGAGGCCATGTCCAGCAGTGGACTAATGCTAGCTGTTGATAATGATGACGAGGGTCTACACAAAAATATTAGATGGTCTTTGCAATTGATTTTAAACTAAAGTCACTAGAAACTTTAAATATACCTAATTCAGAACTAGATAACAACGCAATAAAACAAGTAAAGTAACAAGTAAATTATTACAGAAATACAAAAACCCGACTGCGAACAAAATGATTGAATACGAGCTGACCGCCCGCGAAAATAATCACACTAATATTATAAAGGCGAACGTTTCTATGTATGTAAGGGGTGTGTGTGTGTGTATGTTTGTTACTTCTTCACGCTGAACAGATTGGAATGAAATTTGGTACGGAGGTAGCTTATAACCTGGATTAACACATAGGCAACTTTTATCCCCGAAAAATGAGTGGATCCTGAGGGACGCGGGTGAAACCACGGGGTGCAGCTAGTATTGATATAAATTTAATGTTTATTTTTTACAAACATATTTTACTTTACCTTAATAGTTGCAACATTAGACTAGTAGTAGTATTTACATTAACATGAAAAATCAAAAATCAAAAATTTTGTAAGAATCTTAAAAGAACATTGCTACAGTTAAGTTATAAGAATTATATATTTTTGAAATGGTATTTTAATGCCAGGCTCCGAGGTTACATTTTCCCACTCCCCACTCCCCTGCCACCTACCCTGCACTGTGCCACCCGCTACCCGCAATAAGCACTGAAGCGCCTGCGTAACAAGATTGAATATCGCGAGCGCTGTTTGAACACACAATTAAGCTCGGAACTAAATGACATGTCTCAAAAAATATTTATTTTATTGGCAGGCTAATAATTTAGTTTTGTCTAAACATTAGATGATAAACTATATTTTCTTGCTGTGAGATTTATTTTAGAGATAAAACTTAAGTCGACGAGCAGAAAAATGTAAATATTACCGAAAATAACGTAACTTTTGATAAGAAAATGTATCGAATAAAATTCTTAGAGATAAACATCTCAAAAACATGTATGTTAAGTTTCACATTTATCCTGTAGTGGTTGACCCAGCATATTTATGGAAAAAACCCTTAAAAAGCAGAGCCTGGTCTTAAAGACCTGTATTTTGACACCTCACTCGATAGGTTTTGGTAATTTTTTTGTTCCATCGGAAATACTAATGGCAGCTACCTGTAAGCCGCCATATTCGTATTTATGTATGTTTATCCGTTATCTAGTGCCTATAGCGCAGGGTATCCTAGTTTGGCGCTAGGTAATTGGTGTGGAATTGTCCCAAGCCGTTTAGGTTGTAGGACGCGCCTAAGAAACGTACAAATATATAAACATACATACAACCCAAACACATAACCTTCAGCCTGGTAAAAAACGCATAACCTTCAGCCTGGTAAAAAACGCATAACCTTCAGCCTGGTAAAAAACGCATAACCTTCAGCCTGGTAAAAAACGCATAACCTTCAGCCTGGTAAAAAACGCATAACCTTCAGCCTGGTAAAAAACGCATAACCTTCAGCCTGGTAAAAAACGCATAACCTTCAGCCTGGTAAAAAACGCATAACCTTCAGCCTGGTAAAAAACACATAACCTTCAGCCTGGTAAAAAACACATAACCTTCAGCCTGGTAAAAAACACATAACCTTCAGCCTGGTAAAAAACACATAACCATCAGCCTGGTAAAAAAAGAAATCCATTTAAAAAAATGTGGTAAACAATAATCCAATATTGGCTTGTTTTTAATCGGCGTAAGATAAACACGAACATACGGTACAATACCAAAAGATAAACACGAACATACGGTACAATATCAAAAGATAAACACGAACATACGGTACAATACCAAAAGATAAACACGAACATACGGTACAATACCAGAAGACTTACCTACGGCCCCGGCGACGTGCGGCGCAGCCATTGACGTGCCGTTCATCAACTGACAATTTCTTAGTGTAAATCTGCAAGGACAATGGACATACTTTATATTCATACAAATCTACAGGGCTATAGGGTTCGGTCCTCGGCCCCACGCCAATAACTTTTCTATGTTATGTGCGGTTTTCCATCGCTCCGTGCTTGGGGTTCGACAGCTTAACGGCATGTTAAGCAAGGCACGTTAAGCACGGCACGTTATTGAGTAATAGCAGTCGTTAAGCCATGTCAGAGGCTCTCCGGCGGCCTGGCCAACTCTGACACCAGAGGCCAGCACTACCTCACACGACAAGCAAGTTCGTTGATCGTTCATATCAACGCAATCAAAATCGGTCTATTCGTTTGGGTACGATGCCACAGATAAACATACGCACACATACACACCCTAAACTTATAACACCGAACTCTTTTCGCGTTCGTGTGTTAAAAATAGACATTAGCACTTTGTTTGTCTGTCGTTGCTTAAAACTAAAATTCTATACAGGCTACACAGATGAACAATTTTTTAATTTTTCTTTATAAATTGAATTTTGAATGAGCTAAGCAAAGTGTATACAAATACTACGTAAACGTGAGTAATAATACAGTTGTCTGTGCTACGTAAGCATTAATGGCCAAAATTATCTGTGGTTTACACTGTTGGATAGCTTAGGGTTTGACTTAAAAACTGGGGTACTTGGTATCTTAATCCGATGATTAGATGCCGAGCAATCAATATAACACTATGTGACGACTAAACGAATTTTGAAGAAATGTAGTTTAATGTACTTTATATGTACTTATGGTCCTGGAACAACACGTTTGGGCTACTTTTAAATGAAATGAATGACACAGCTAGTAGTTGTAATAATTATAACGACATAGTGACTTAGGTTTCGGAACTGTCCCTGATATTATCTGATAATGCGTATGAGGTAAGCCACTATCACATCATTTTACGCGTTAAGAACAATTATTGTTCCTTGTTTGTTTAGAGCATGTGTGCTATTTATTTTAATTAACTATTATCTTAATCTTTTTCACGTTATTTCTTTGATTGTAAATAGGACCATACACGCCTTATCAAATTTTAAAGTTCTTGTTATAGTACATTAATATATAGTATTGCGGACCGAGGCTTGTATAGTGCTTTACTCAAACAATGCGAGAAATTTAAATAAAACCAGCTTAGTATAATAAGAATTTACTCAAACAACGCAACATCAACGAAAACAACAACGACAACGACAAAGACAACAACAACAACGACCACAACAACAGAAACAGAAACAACAACAACAATCACGATCACATCAGCTTTCAAACAGAAAAAATAAACCTTAAAATCGGTCCATTCGTCTGGGAGCTACAACGCCTCTCTTTTCGCGTTCGGGGTTAACGAACCCACGGAATAAATAATAGTGCTACGACAAAAGACGACAATAATGGATTTTCAAAGGAAATTGCTGTCCGCAAAACACGACAGTAATGAAATTCCATACAACTTTGCTGGCGCCTATTCAAGCAGCGCGGCAAGGTCGACTTTGCCCAACGAAGGTTGTCGAAATAATGACCACATTACTAGTATTGTTTGAGTAAAAGTGATTAGTACCTCATCATAAATAGGTACTAATCACTTTTATAGTTGATGTGATTATGGTAAAAAGAGGTCATACAGTCAGCCAAGCTAACCGTATTGTTCACAAGTGGCTTTTGAATATGTCATATGATGACACTGAACAATTACTGAGAATCATATCGTATTATTTTGAATATGTCATATGATGACACTGAACAATTACTGAGAATCATATCGTATTATTTTGAATATGTCATATGATGACACTGAACAATTACTGAGAATCATATCGTATTATTTTGAATATGTCATATGATGACACTGAACAATTACTGAGAATCATATCGTATTATTTTTCTAAAATTGTACCTTCTAGGCAACTTGTACGGCTAACTTTAAGTACCTACTAACGATCTATTTGTAAACAGAACTTCAGTTTATTGCTCTTGTCAACGTTTATAATGTACTAGCTACGCCCCGCGGCTTCACCCGCGTGAAGGATGATGATGATGAAAAGTATCATATGTGTTATTCCATGGTATAAGCTGGTATATCCATTCTAAATTTTATCAAAAACTGTTCAGCCGTTTGAGAGTGAAGTATGATGATGATGGTGAATTTTGATGATGATGATGAAAAGTAGCCTCTGTATTATTCCAGGGTATAAGCTATCTCCATTTTAAATTTCAACAAAATCCGTTCAGCCGTTTGAGAGTGAAGTATGATGATGATTATGATGATGAAAGTATCCTATGTGTTATTCCAGAGTATAAGCTATCTCAATTTAAAAATTTATCAAAGTCCGTTCCGCTGTCTGAGAGTGAAGTATGTTGATGATGATGATGAAGCTTCTCGATCACATCAGCATTCAAACCGAAAAAAAACGCATCAAAATCGGTCAATTCGTTTGGGAGCTACGATTTTGCCCCCCTTTTTCTCAACTCCTTCACGTTCTTTTCTTCCTTTTTTGGCAGGGCAGGCGTGGTTTTGAGCTTTTAAGATAGTTATTCCCATGCTGCAAAGCACCGAGTGACATTAAATGTTCTTGTAATCTCCTTAATCGAACTAATATCAGGTTCAGGAATACATTATTCGTATTTTACACATCGTTTTTAAGGCATTATTTACCCTTTATTTAGGTCTTACGAACTTTTAGGTCAATTTTGAAGTGATTTGAAATCACAATTATTTTTTTTCCATGAAGGTACGGTCAGCAAGAAATCGAATCAGGTCTAGAGATTGCAGAACACCTTCCCCACATTACCACCATCACCCTTATCCAATGTTCCCAGACCTTTCCCAACTTCCCCCCAATCTTCCACCCTTTCAAACTCACTTTGACACCTGTCACTTCTCCCGACATTCATTTGTTTTTCTCATATTCATTTCATTTCTGACATTCATTTGTTTTTCTATGCAAGTGTGAACTTAAGTACGGGAATATCTATTATAAATGACTCTTTCTTTTTGTTCGGTGGGTTTTTTTTTGGTCATATTCTGAAAGAACTAAGACGTATTTTCACGCTTTTGATGAGGTTGTGTAGATATTCGATGCTAACACATAACATTTTCCTTTCTAATGGCACCTTGTCTTATGAACTTTACATCGTAGCCTTGTAAGAAGAGTGGATTGGCGAAAAGCACAAAGAACATAGGCGGAATTTTATGCGATAAATCTTGCAGTTACTTGACATATCATTTCTACAGAACTTACAGGCTTTCGACATAGCCTGTAAGCTAGAAAACCCCAGGTTAACAAATCAATTTAAAAAATCATGAAATTGTAACTTTATTTCCTTCCTACAATGTTTAACCGGCCTTGTTGCCCAACGGGTGAAAAAATATATATAATATACGAAAAATAAAAATATATACAATTATGACGTTTCCGGTTTGGACGTCAAAACTGTCAACACAGTATACTTCCCACCAAGTTTTTTAAACCAAAGGAGGTTGAATTAAGCTTACTGGCGTTAAATCTTTTAACAGTAAGCGTAATTCAACCTCAAAACATTATTTATACTCGTAGCAAAGCGTAGTAGCAAAGGGAATACAATGCATTCGCGAACTACAAAGAAGATACGGGGAAATGCATTATAGTTTATGGAGGAAGATAGGGATATTCTGTTCATGTTAGTTTATTTAATTGTTTTGCACAAAAATAGTGTAGGTACAAGGAAGGACTTAATGCTAAACAGCATTTTCTAGATAGTAAAGATAGTAGATAGCATCCAGGTCGTAAAGGAATAATAATAGTACATAGGGCGTGTTGGTTAAAGTATTGAACAATAAATACGAAAAAAACAAAGGTTTGTGTAAATAAAATATTTAATCTAAGTAATTGTTGCTAAATATTTGTGCTAATATGGGACAACTGTTTCCCTGCACAATGAAACAGCAGCAACGTATCTAAATATATTGTTTTGTAATCTCGCCAGGCAGTAACAGATTGAAAATAATTCTTATTCAAAAGCCTAGTCTGTTACACTAGATAGGTAATTGAATAGGTAGGTACCTACAATATCTTGACACATTATATTTATCACGCATAAGTACTTACTTGCCTACATAATTAAGCGGATAAAATAATTAAAATCTATAAGACTTGTTTCAAGGGTCATTAACAAATCAGTAATTAGTAATTAATTTAGTAGTTTTTTTTTTCTTATTGTCATTTTTTGTAATTGTGTGTCAAATAAATGTTTTTTTCTTCTTCTTTTTTTCTAACAAACCCTACATAACTTTGGAGCCTATTAAAAATTATACCTGCCCTCCCCAAAATATACATAGACTAACAATCACATGAAATGATGCTGAATTACTAGCGATATTTTTTGTCTAAAGTCGCCGTCAATTTGACTGACATAAAAGTATGTATGGGAGTTCGCCACTGTTCTTTGGCAGATCATACTCGATGCGGTGTCGCATTTTTTGCATTGTCTATTTGTGCTCGTATTATTATTCTCTGTAGACAACATCTCCGGAAGACCAAGCTAGCAGCAGTTAGGACACAAAAGCTGCGAATGCTTACGACTCCACTTTCCCTTAACCAATGTTGATGAAATAAAGTTATAAATAACCGCAAGACTCCACAGAATCTATGGCACATGTCTTGATCCACCTGATCATGATTTGAGCATTGCCTAACTCATATGAAGATGTCAAAACAAATGTTTCACAATATGAATTCATTGTTTAAATGGAAACCTGGATGGATTTGGAATTCTCAACTTTAACTGTTGTTACAACTCGGGAATACCATTTTTATGACGAAATAATTTGCTTGCGGATATTTTTAACAACGGCACTTATTTGCCTAAATTGGCTTAAAACCATAAAGATAACATTGTCGCCTCGCGTCTCTTATAAATTCTATAGAGTAAAAATCTTCTCACAGTCAAGCAGCATAAACTAAATGTAACATATGTTTTTTATTCGCTCAATATTTTGCTTGCAGCAAAGTAGCTCATAATTGCTCTATGATAAAAAAAGTATTAGAGTTAAACGAAACAAATTTTCATTAAAAAAAAAATGATCCGGAAAATAAGTGAAAGTGAAAAGGATAACAACGATGAACTTGGTGTCAAAGATAATAACATAGACAAAGATGTGGATTATGACAAGTTATTATCTAATGCTGGAGAGTTTGGGCTGTATCAAATGTGTCTATTTTTTAAAACCAGCCCTTTTTACGTATTTGGAGCTTTCGTTTATTTCTCACAACTTTTTCTCACGGAAGTGTCGCCGAATCATTGGTGTTGGATACCAGAGTTGGAAAATATGACAGCAATTGAAAGAAGAAATCTTGCAATACCAACAGACGTTGATTCTGTTTTGGGATATTCTCAATGTACGACTTACGTAGCCAACTGGACCGAGGTACTCATTACCGGAAATAAGCCAGATCAAACTTGGGGTACGCAAAAATGTCAATACGGATGGGAATTTAATACCACTGAGATACCCTACCCTACAATATCTAGCGAACTGGGTTGGGTGTGCGACAAGGATAGTTATCAGGCCTCAGCTCAGTCGCTCTTCTTTGTTGGATCTATTGTAGGAGGTTTCATAGTTGGATGGGTTGCGGACCGCTTCGGAAGAATTCCTGCTGCTGTTTTCGCTAACATAATCGGATGTGTTGCTGGCGTTGCAAGCACTTTTACACGTAACTTCGTAGAATTCACCATTTGTCGTATTTTTATGGGCATGGCCTACGATAACTGTATGATGATGACTTATCTTCTGGTATTGGAATACACTGCTCCAAGATACAGAACATTGATTTCCAATTTATCGTTCGCACTGTTTTTCACTCTTGGCGTGACTGCGCTCCCTTGGATATCACTAGCCTGCGGAGATTGGAAGGTGTTATCCTTAGTCACTAGTATTCCATTAGCCTTGTCGATTTTCACGCCATTTATGATACCAGAAAGTCCTCGATGGCTTCTTACTAAAGGCCGTGTCGATGAGGTCGTTAATAATGTTACAGCTATTGCAAAGATGAATACGAGGGAAGTGCCTGCTAAGTTAATAGAACAATTTCAAGTATCTTGTGCAAAAAACAAGCAAGAAGAATCTGTGAGCTTATTGGAACTTCTGAAAAGGCCCTTGCTTCGCAATATGTTCATGTGTGTGTGTCTAGAGTATCTGTGTTGTGTGATTGTTTTTGATGCTTTGGTAAGGACGATAGGATCGCTGAAGTTTGATTTCTTTATATCTTTCACTGTTATATCTTTTACTGAATTTCCTTCTTTGTTTCTTTTATCATTTATTTTAGATATGACAGGTAGGAAATGGTTAGCGATCATTTGTTTAACAGTATGTGGTATATTTAGTTTGATTACACCATTCGTTGGAGGTGGTTTACCTTCTGTACTGTGCGCCGTAGTGGCACGTTTTTTTGTAAATATGGCTTATAATACTGTCCTCCAGTGGTCAGCTGAACTAATGCCAACCCCTGTTAGAGGTTCTGGTACGTCAATTGTCCATATTTGTGGTTATATAGCTACTTGCATATCACCATTTATAGCGTACTTAGACAACTACGTCGGCTGGCTATCTTTGGTAGTTGTGGGAGCTATCGCGGTGTTTGCTGCGTCGCTTTGTTTCTATTTACCAGAAACAGCTAATAAAGATATGCCCCAAACATTGAATGAAGTAGACAGTATGATGAAAACCCGATCATTATGGGATATGCCGTGCATGCAAAAAAAAAACATTGGCCACTAGTAATAATGATCAATTGTAATTAATTAATTCAATATCATTAATTGTAACCAAAAATAATAATAATGTTCCTAAATACAACTGCACGGCTACAAATATGATCTGAGAGAATACAATAAAAATAATAATAATGTTCCTAAATACAACTGCACGGCTACAAATATGATCTGAGAGAATACAATAAAAATAATAATAATGTTCCTAAATACAACTGCACGGCTACAAATATGATCTGAGAGAATACAATAAAAATAATAATAATGTTCCTAAATACAACTGCACGGCTACAAATATGATCTGAGAGAATACAATAAAAATAATAATAATGTTCCTAAATACAACTGCACGGCTACAAATATGATCTGAGAGAATACAATAAAAATAATAATAATGTTCCTAAATACAACTGCACGGCTACAAATATGATCTGAGAGAATACAATAAAAAGTTTCTATTTCAATACATACATTGCTAGTGTTAAAAATAAATCAGGTCTTATGATGATAGGCTGAAATATTTCAACATATATCCTGTGTCAAATAGAAGTTTATTTTCATTACATGTAATACTACAAAGTCCATAGTTTACTTAAATTATAAAGTCTAGTTTTTATGAATCTATTTCATTTAATATTTCCTCGAAAATTCCTCAAAACACAATTCTATAATTTGCACCATCATTTTGACGAATTACCCTGCGTCTAAGCTCAGCGCTTCCAAGACCTAAAACTCAGCGCTTCCAAGACCTAAGCTTCTAAACGAATGTGGTAGCGTAACCGGCATTCTTAAGGACTCACTGGACAAGTTTCGCAGGTAATCGAAAAACTCGTAATAATGCAACGGTTACATGTACATACGTATTGTACTAGTTAAATTTCAACCAATTTGTAGTTTGAAGTTTAGCTAATATGTCACAGAACAGTGCGATTGGTTTTGTTTAATGACCGTGTCCTTTTTTATTGTTTATTAATTGCATGATGTTTTTTCCTGTAAACGATTATGTATTTAGCTGTAAACCGTAAGCTTACCTAGGTCAGTGTTTAGAATTGTGGGCGTATCTTAAAATTAATGTAATATTACAAATGATAGTTAGAATATAGACATGTATTATTGGTTATTGGTTTTTCTTTTTCTGTTAAAAATGTTAAAAATAACGTTTGTGAACTCAAGTGAAATTAAATTTTGTTCATCACTGTATGAATGATCATTTCTTTTATTTGATGATATACCTACAAAATGAATAAGTACACCTTTCGTAACGAACTTCTGGAAATCCCGTGCCGCAATATATATGGTGGTCATTGATCGGGCGGTAAGTACAGCGACCAGGATCATTGCCTACAGTAAATGTGTTCACGAGACCGTCATGCGTCAGTCAGTATATAACTTTGGTGGTATATCTACACTAATATTATAAAGAGGAAAGATTTGTTTTTTGTATGTTTGTTTGTAATGGAAAAACTCATAAAATACTGAAACGATTATAGAAATTATTTCACCTATAGAAAGCTACATTATCAACGAGTAACATGGACAGTACCTACTTTATTTTTCAATAAATTAGTATGCGGGATGGCCTAACATTAGAGACACTAAGTACCTAGATATTAAGTATTCATAGTTAGAAAATAGCCTTTAGTATTGTGTTCGATAAAGTTTTATAGGTAGATGATAAGATGCTATGTAATTTGATAAGACCCGAGAGTTAGTACATAAGTGAAGTGTAAATATCTTAGCCAGTTGCTTGCCACGCGCGCACGCGCATGTATGCGCTCAGTACTGCGCAATGTTAGCTATTGCGCCACCCGACGATGACCTAAATAGCTATTAAGTTTTAGTACTGTATAACTTATACATTTAACAATACGGATTGTTTTGTAAGCTCGTCTTAATTTTCGAGTAATGTGTGATTAATTTCCTAATAATAAATGTTCCTGCATGGTTTGTACACTTATTTCAAGGCAAATAGGTAGGAGACCTGAAAGTCTAGAGACACAGATAGAAAGGTAGACAGGAAAAGCTAGGGAAAGCTAGGAAAATTGAGAAATATGTATATTTGATAGACCAAATCAGGTGTAAAGATACTCTCTTTTCGCGTATTTAAAAATAGACCCGTCTCGCTCTAGCATGGGTTTCTCTTTCTGACTATTGGGGGTGGTGACGATGGTAGCTCTCAAACAGATGGAATGATTTTTATGTTTGAAAACTGATGTGATCGAGATGCTTCTTAGCTATAATGGGAAGTCGGAGGTTATATTTTTTTTTATTTGTGCTAGTTCATTGTACGTTGTAGACAATCCCAGCACAGTGAGGCTGCCAGCCCGAGCGACGGTCGTCTTCAAGCGTCTACAGTCCGCTGATCCCCGTCGAGTCTACAGCCTCGGGCCCTCACAATTAGAGATTGTTACGAAAATTGCAACAATGTAACCCAAGTGATCAAAAATATAGTACGGAATGACACGTTGCCATGGAAATGAAATAATAATGACAGGTTGCCATGGACACGAAATAATAACAAGTCTGTCAAGCACGTGAGTAATAAATTTGTCTATGGTCAACAAGACAAGTTTAAAAACTAAAACCCAATTACGGTCGGGTACAAAAATAGCCTACGACACTTGCGACGAAGACAAATCGATTGATACCTGGCTTATCAAAATCGGACCAAGTTTTTATTTTTAACACATAACCTTTCCTTTGCTTCGTCGTAATCGGGTAAAAAATATGACACTTTATACCTGAAGACGAATCGATTGACACCTCGCTTGTCAAAATCGGAACAATAGGGGCGACGCTATGTGGAACATCCACATACTCACATAGATACATACATACATACATACATACATTGATTGTTAACTTCTTTACCCTTCCCTTGCTTTGCCGTAGTCGCGTTGCTGAAAGTAAGATAATTGCCGCGTTGTGAGCGCTACCCGTGCGAAGCCGGGGCGAGTCACTAGTAATCAATACATTTATTGATATTGGGAAAATGGTTAAACTTAACAGGATCGAATATAATCTGTGTTTATAATAAATCAGGTCAGGAGTAACAAAAAAGTCGGAAAAAGTTAATTTAAAAAATATGTTAACGGGGACCTAAAATAAGCTACTAGAATCTAATATTTTTTTAAATGATGTTTGTCTGTTTGTTTGTCATCATGTAAAAACTCCTGGACCAATTGCGATACGATTTTCACTGTGACTTTTCGCTTCCTGCGTTTTTTTTATTATGATAATGTCGCACCTAAAATAGAAAATGTTCATGCAATCGACTTGGGTTATCGCGGTTCAATAGCTAACATTTGGGGCCCTGGTGTCTCAATCTGATGAGCAGAAGCCGAACAATCGAATAAAAACTATTTGACATCTGAACGAAGTTTGACGAAATTTAGTACATTGGTACTTTTGGTTCTAGAATAAGTAACAGACAGCACGTTGCTGCTCCGGCTCATTTTTTTCCTGTCATTTTTAGTTAGCTAACTGGTTGCTTTTTCGCAAATCGGTGTATCGGCAAGTATTTTATTAACCCCAACTAGAAAAGAGGGAGGTGTTATAAGTTTAGTGTGTGTGTGTGTGTGTGTGTGTGTGTGTGTGTGTGTGTGTTGTGGGTGTGTGTGTATGTGTGTGGGTGTGTGTGTGTGTGTGTGTGTGTGTGTGTGTGTGTGTGTGTATCACTCACTGTGTGTCTGTCGGTGGCATCGTAGCTCCCATAGACCGATTTTGATGCGGTTTTCTATGTTTGAAAGGTGATGTGAACGAGATGGTTCTTAGCTACTCGTATAATAGGGGTCGGGGGTTATATAAATTTGTAATTTGTGCTTGTTTCGCACTAAGGACATCATTCTGATACATATAAAAGTTAATGAATAATAAATGCACATATTATTCGATCAATTAGGATCATTTTAGGAATACTACTACATATCCTGAACTGTTCATTTATCGATATTTCCATTACCGAGAGGTACACCACTATTGATTTCATTATGTTGGCATGTTACTTGACCGATTGACACGACGTTTAACTATTATAATAACAAGTCACAGATGCCATAAACACGAAGTCTATTATAATATTGGTACTAGAAAAATGCCAGCCAGAAGCCACACACATTTTGATTTTGCTATGGACACCCCGCTCTTATTACGTAGTATTTGTATACTCTTGTGTTTACAGTATGTAGGAAGTATATAGGGTCACGTCACGATAGATTTATCGGAGGGCCTAAAGCCTGCTGTCTCAGTCGTTCGCGTTGCTCTCTCTCTCTCATGAGAATAGTTTTCAGGATGGCCGCGATCTGTTTGCGCCTTACCTGGCAACGGCGGCGACGGCACCGCCGGGCGCGCACACGGAGACGCCGGCGGCGCCGTCGGGCGCGGGCCCGCGCGAGCTCCAGCTGAAGGCGCCGCCGCACAGCTTGGCGCGCATGGAGTACGCCGCCGACATCATCGCAGGAGACACGTACGCACCCACGCCTGAACATAACACATTACAATATATTTGACACAGCTATCACACTCTTGACGAGCGAGTAAAATCTAGCTGTCATTAACCCGCCAGACTGCGTTTTATTGTATCCTGTCAAAACTAGCTGTAAACATTTGCGCTCGCTTCACTCACAGTCGTGTAAGCGAGCGCTACGTACCGATGAGCACAGACTGCGCGATGTCCGGCGGCGCACCGACGGTGCAGAGCGCGGGCCCGTGGTTGCCGGCCGACACCACCCACGACACGTTGTACCGGTTCACCACCGAGCTAATGATGTCGCCGATGCGCCTGATGACAACACATAAACATCAGCGACGTTCATACTGATCGGATGCACAAGATAACAAAAAACAAAAAAAAAAGAGATTTATCGAAAAATCTCCGTTTTTATTGGTTGATTTTTATAGGTAAGCATTTGAACTCAATCTCACCTGCTGGAAAGTGACTGCCAATGGGCATCGCTCATAGATATCATCTCTCAACAGCAAAAATATTAAACCATTTCTTAGTGTTGATTATAAAATGAAGGATAACAAATGACTTAAACATGCAAAACAGCAGCATTACTTGAAAGGTGCGAGTGCAGCGACCGCATATTTAGAGATATTCTTGCAATGTTGATAAAAAAATGAAGAATAACAAAATGTCCTAAGCATGCGTAATGTCAGTATCAGACTGACACGAGCAAAGCGAGCGAAAAAATTTACTGTTATTGTGAACGTTGTATGAGTTCAATAAGTAATTACGAACGTTTTAGGGCATAGCCTAGGGATTTAATACAAAATGCAAGATTACAACAGCCAAAGTGGGAAGATCCAGCATAACCCGAAATGGTTGTTTGATTTATCATCGCTGTCCAAGAGTCTATGTCTCACTGACATCATAGTAAAACTAAATAAAGCACACAAACTCACCCGGCATTAGACCAATGCGCATGCTCGCCGTAGCTCATGTTAATAACATCTATCTTCATTCGCTTGGACAGCTCCATGACCTTGATGCAGGCCCTGACGAGGGCCGTGCCCGTCTCCATGGAGCCCAGCCGGCTGTCTCCGATAGTGAGGGAGATGATCTTGGCTCCCGGAGCTACACCGTTACGTTCAGGCTCGGATGGGAAGTAGCCAGAGGCTATGGCAGCGACGTGAGTTCCGTGGGTAGCTTGAACATTTGGAAAAAACAATTACATTTTAGTTGTTGCTTTTAGAGCGATGGGAGCCTAACAATACAATACAATACAATATAATACAATACAAAAACTCTTTATTGCACACCAAGCAAAAACAAAACAGAAGAATCTTAACTAAAATATACAATCGGCCGCCTTATTGCTAAATAGCAATCTCTTCCAGGCAACCTTTGGATGGAAAGATATGGAAAGATACATACAAATTTATTGGTTGGTGGTGCATCAACAACGATCAATTAATAACGTTCAATAGTGCAACTTAGAAAAGTCATTGGTGCGGATCCAAACCCGGTATAGGGCACGTTAAGCTGTCGGTCCCGTCCGGTATTGATTAATAGCAGTCGTTAAGCCATGTCAAAGGCCCTCAGCTGGAAAACTAAAAACATCAGACACCAGAGGCCAGCGCTACCTCATACGACAAACAAACAAACATTTTTGGTTGAACATTATTATCAATGCAAAAGTAGTTTTTTTGCATTAGTATATTTACCATCCATGCGGGTATTACCGTGGGCGAACTAGTAATATTTACCATCCATGCGGGTATTACCGTGGACGAACTAGTAATATTTACCATCCATGCGGGTATTACCGTGGGCGAACTAGTAATATTTACCATCCATGCGGGTATTACCGTGGGCGAACTAGTAATATTTACCATCCATGCGGGAATTACCGTGGGCGAACTAGTAATATTTACCATCCATGCGGGTATTACCGTGGGCGAACTAGTAATATTTACCATCCATGCGGGTATTACCGTGGGCGAACTAGTAATATTTACCATCCATGCGGGTATTACCGTGGGCGAACTAGTAATATTTACCATCCATGCGGGTATTACCGTGGACGAACTAGTAATATTTACCATCCATGCGGGTATTACCATGGGCAAACTAGTAATTAATACAAAATTTCAAAAATTTTGTTTATATATACAGTGTTACAATGACTTCTCACTCAAGCGATCTTTTCAGGTAACTTTAGAATTGAGAGGATACAACATAATATGTGTATGAAGACACTTTATATCCTAGAATAACACAGGATATCGTCAATCATTTACATCATCAACAACCACACAGGCTAGACGCGGAACGCTGGTAGTAAGTTATAATACACTAGCGACCCGACCCTGCTTCGCATGGGTAGATAAATTTGATAATAGTTAGACATATAGCTTAGAGGACTGTTTTGTGGGTAATGATGAGTACTATAAACATGTAGTGCATTATTTTAT